>OX276406.1:15516090-16766090 GCA_946251805.1 Cybosia mesomella | reverse complement strand
GGTATGGAATATTATATTCCACACACTGAGGTCACCAGCGCCCGCAGAACTCGGCCTTGGTTTGGGTGCGAGTGCGCTGATGCTGTTCAACGGAAACGGTCGGCGTACCGCGCGTGGACTAGGGCACGAGTCGAGTGCGATCCGAATGCAGGGCACCTCAAGGCGGCGTATAACAGGGCCACTAAGGACTGCAAGAGGGCATACGTCAGAGCGGATGCCCAGCACTAGCACGGCTTGGTCAGCAACTCATGTCACATCCCGCGGGTAGCCGTGGGTACTGGCGACTGGCCAAAGCCGTGCAATCCAACTTCTGCCAGCCTTCGCTGCCCCCGTTGCGTTACCCTGACGGTTCACTGGCTCACGAGCCGCAAGAGCAAGCAGATATGCTGGTTAACCTCTTTGCGGCTAACTCCCGAATCGACGACTTTGGCTTGCAGCCGCCAACACCTGTCACTTGTGACCACTCAATGCCTGATATTCGTATCAGGCAATGCGACGTCCGCGCTGCACTACAGTCACTCGACGTCCGGAAAGCCAGTGGCCCTGATGGTATACCAGCGGTAGTTCTTAAAAAATGCGCAGCGGAGTTAGCTCCAACGCTGACGCGACTGTATCGCCTGTCTTATTCCTCGGGATTGGTCCCGGGGGCTTGGAAAGAGGCAAATGTACAACCGGTCCCCAAAAAAGGAGATCGGTCCGATCCGGGCAACTATCGACCCATAGCTGTCACCTCAGTTCTCAGCAAGGTGTTTGAACACATTATTAACGCACAGCTCATGCGTTACCTAGAAGATCACTCCATAATTAACGACCGGCAATATAGTTTTAGGCCAAAACGGTCAACGGGTGATCTTCTGGCGTACGTCACACATCTCTGGGGTGAGGCTATGGACAAGCATGGCGAGTCACTGGCTATCAGCCTTGACATCGCCAAAGCTTTCGATAGGGTCTGGCACAGTTCGCTTCTTGCCAAGCTCCCGACCTACGGTCTGCCATCTCGACTGTGCAGCTGGGTTGCCAGTTTTCTGCATGAGCGCAGCATCCGAGTCCTTTGTGACGGCCGGGCTTCTGAGTTCATGCAGGTTAATGCTGGTGTGCCTCAGGGGTCCGTCTTATCGCCCACTCTCTTTCTTCTGCATATCAATGATATGCTGTCCGTGGGCAGCATACATTGCTATGCAGATGACAGTACTTTGCATGGGCGTTATCTCGGACATTCAGCGGCCAAGCAGACTGACATCGAGGAGAGAAGACGGCAACTTGTCATTGAGCTCGATCAGGACCTAGACCACATTTCCCAATGGGGATCTGAGAACCTGGTCGAGTTCAATGCCAAGAAAACACAGGCATGCGCGTTTACAGCAAAGGTATCTCCTTTCCTTCCCCTCCCAACTCTTCGGAACACACCACTACCACTGCAGGACAGTATCAACATGCTCGGTATGGATGTTCGCTGCAAACTTAATAATAAAAATTACATACTCGTAAACTCGGAGTGCTGAACAGGGTGAGGCGGTTTTTCACGCCGGGGCAGCGGTGTCTTTTATATAAGACTCAAATCCGTCCCTGCGTGGAATACTGTTCTCACCTGTGGGATGGCTCCGCTCAGTACTTACTAGACGCTCTCGATAGATTGCAGCGACGGGCAGTCCGGATCATTGATAGTCCTGAGGTCACCAGTTCTCTAGAATCTCTGCAGCTGCGTAGAGATATAGCCTCCTTGGCAGTATTCTATCGCATTTACCATGGTGAATGTTCCGATGAGTTATTCCAATTGATTCCTCCTTCTCCCTTCTTGTCCCGAACAACACGTGCAGGACTTAGGTGTCATCCTCATACAGTGCAATCGATACCATCGCGAACAAAGCGGTTTGGTGACTCCTTTTTTTGTCGGACCATAAAGCACTGGAACGCTTTACCCACTCACGTGTTCCCTTCTACCTACAATCCTGGGCTCTTTAAGCGGGGCGTGAAAAAACATCTGTTGAGGCCGTCTAGGTAGGGGCCACCATTCTAGGGGCAATCTCTAGAAATGGTGGCCACTACTTTTTGGACTTTACCTCAGCTTACCATCAGGCGGGGTACAGTCAATTGGACGGACTAAATATAAAAAAAAAAAAAAAAAAAGAAAACGTTTTTGTTTTGTAATAAAGATGTGACAACATTTGGACTTTTCTTAATCATTCGTATTACAATTATAAAGCCGAAATGAGTCACTTAATGTGTAAATTCAATATGGAGATTTTATGTTATGTATTCAAAGACAAAATAGGTGATCATTTTATTTGATTTCCATTTGCGATCCCCATATTTATGACCCTCAGAATATATTGTTCTGGGTCTAGTTGTATGCTTATGGTCACAGGGAGACCATGGCTGCTGAAAAGCAACCAAAACGTCGGTATCAATGTAAAATATAAAATAACATCAAATAAATCGCAATAGAATCCGTTAAAAATAGTTTTATTTCAATAAAAAACTATACTTTTGCTATACTGCATCCAGATATTACGACAGACGTACGACTTAAACCCTTTTAAACCATTAAACAAAATAAATAATATCAACCAAAAAAACTCAACAATTATCACTACAATTTAACAGTTAAACCCAATGAAATGAAAAAAATAAATGAAATTCCTACTAAAAAACTAAACGAAATAAAAGTTAATCATTTACAAATTCATAGCAACAGAAACAGATCTTGTTAAAACAATCGCAATAATGTAAAATCAAAATGCCCCGGTATTGAATTTCACAATGTTTTAATTACCGACTGGACATTTGGCCTTATATCGACCGATGCCGACAGTCGATTGGCGCTGATTTTTAATTAAATTATACGCTGTTGCGGTCTGAATGTTGACAAATACTGCACACTCACGAAATTGAATTAAAAAACTGAACTAAAAAAATAATTCAATTGTGATAAATATAGTCCATTGAAATGTTACATGAGCTTTGCATTTTTTAGAGGACGCAATTTTCTTTAACCTTTTTGGCGATATCTCGGAAACTATGCGTCATACAAAAAATTCGTAAAGACATAATTTGCTGACAAATATGTTGTGTGAACCCGGTCAACTTTGGAGCGCTGCAACAACCTTATAAGAATGAATTTAAAGCAAATATAGTGAAAAATTTTCCTCGAAAGACTATCTACAAGATTGGTCCGAGATCATTTTGAAATTGAGTAATTTTGAATTTATTTGTAAAATGTATTTAAAAAAAGTTATAGAGCAAAGAAAAAATTTTATAGAAATTTTCTCACTTTTTTACTTATAACTTCTTTAATTTTAAATTTAGGGCAAAAAGTTTTTGAACACATTTGTAGGCAAAACGATTTGCTACAAATTATGTCTTACGAATTTTTTGTAGGACGCATAGTTTCCGAGATATCGCGACAAAGGTGTTTGCACCCCTTTTTCCAAGATGGCGGCCGGGGGACAAGAGCGACAACTCCACAAACTTGGGGTTAAGCTTCTATTGACACATGTCCCAAAAATAAAATTGCGTCCTCTAACAAATGCAATATTAGGTCCTTAAATGGTTACATTTCATAACATAACATAACTTCACGCCTGTATCCCCGAAGGGGTAGGCAGAGGTGCACACCCACGATTCGCCAGTTATGTTTAGGTCCCAATGTAATAGGGGGCGAGTATTACTATTACTTTTATTATTATTACTTATTTTATTAAGCGTAGCGAGCCGAAGGCGAGCGAAGCGTCTTTCTCCACAAATCGGGTTTTCGCGTGAAACCATACTCCTCCTAGACGGCTCGACCGATCTTGACCAAACTTGGCACGGTTATCAAGCTCAGTTTGCTGAGTGTCTCTATGGGTCGAAAGTTGATGTCCGACGTACCATCGAGGAATAATCACGGAAAAACCAAATCAATGGAAAAAGTCGACCGGTCACGTTGACCTATTGTTGAATAGGCAAATCTCGCTACGCTTAAGTTTGGGTTGATTGCGAAGCTGGTAACCGTCCTAGTTACTTATTACTATTGCCATCTACTGGACACATTACTAAGCAAACGATAATAAACGTTTTTGATACACACAACTCGAAAAGTCAGAGGTGTGTGCCCGGGGCGACTGGGGATCGAACTCGAGACCTCGTTTCGGCAGTCCGTTACGTACACCACTGGGCTATCGCCGCT
This sequence comes from Cybosia mesomella, assembly GCA_946251805.1. Taxonomy (NCBI): domain Eukaryota; kingdom Metazoa; phylum Arthropoda; class Insecta; order Lepidoptera; family Erebidae; genus Cybosia; species Cybosia mesomella. The sequence goes on along the minus strand of OX276406.1, from coordinate 16,761,925 downwards.
TTTGGACTAATATTAAAATCTGGATCGGTCGGCAATAGCGAGTAACAGTTTCGAGCTCTAGAAAATTCAAGACAAATTGTATTTTACACGTATAAATAGTTTGACACTTCATAAATTATAAAGTGATGCACCATAAACTTAGAATATATCAAATCAGTTTAATACTACACCCTAAAATTTGATGAGCTGAAACGTTATGTTGAGATTATTTTTACGACACATCAATATTTTTACAATCAAAATAACTACTTTATTAGTAGGTTTATTAATATTCATTAAACGAGTTTATAAAGATGAGTTGTAATAGGAAAATATTTTATAAAGCACACTGCTAACATTAAGTTGGAAAATAATGTCATCACGGAGCTTTGACTTGTGACGATAAAATTGTGGCCAAAACTATGTGTCCGTCTTGTATACCACATAATCGTCGCATCTTTGAAAATTGCTTATTTAAATAAATCATTAGATACTGCAGAACATAATCATACATTATACATGAATATGTGCACTTAGGTTGTCAGATTAAATATGTGCGTACTGAATTGTTTTCAACGGTGTTTTACTCCCTTAAATAACATAACATAAACTCACGCCTATATCCCCGAAGGGGTAGGCAGAGGTGCTAGTTTAGGTCCCAATGTAATAGGTGGCGAGCCTATTGCCATTAACCGGGCACTTTTAAACCTGCGATAAATACACACATAACTTCGAAAAGCATCGAAAAGTCATTGGTGTGTGCCATGGTAAAACCTGGGTTCGAACCCGAGACCTCGTCTCAGCAGTCCATTACCCATACCACTAGGCTACCGCGGCTTCCATTACCCATACCACTAGGCATAAATAGGCACAGAAATCTTCATTCCTGAATACGATACCGATAAAAATAATTCCCATCGCGTAGTCCATAACTCAGCAGTGACTAGCGCAATCAATACTACGTCGCATTTATTAACCTGGCTGAGTGTAAGTTGCTGATAGCAAACATATCTTGCGCAAATATGTATCACGTATTAAATATTATGAGTTTTCGATCGCATCCGCTTGTCCGAGCGTCCGTTTTGTTGTCACCGGATGCGCGTCTAACTATATTGATGGGACCAGTCTCAGCTCGCGGTTATTGCGCTATGTCATTTTCAACACGCAGATTGAAACCGTTTTAAATAAATAAATAAATAAATAACCTTTTAAATCCAGCACATTACCTCAATCAATCGGTAAAAAGAGCAAAGAGAGTAAAGAAATTTATATACCCAATTAAATTAGAGTCAATGACAACACCGATAATGAGGCAATCAATAAGGTATGTTTTACAGTGGCGTATTGGTTTTAAAGCGTTTTTCATGGACAATCGATTCAATTACAGTTCAAATTACAGTTTCGTTAAAATACCAAACATTGATATTCGGTGGCAACAAGAAGTTTAATGATAAACATAAATTTGACAGAAGTTTGCTTGCTTTAAACATCGCCTTAACGAGATATCTGAATCAAAGACAATGGGTGAAACAATTTAATTGATGTTTTTAGTACAGGGGCCTGACCACGACGCTCTAATAGCAATTCTAAAGCAATACAGTTCAGGTGAGGTAAAGAGATGGAGCTATACATGTTGTATATCTGATCTTCCTGATACCACCATGAGGAAGTTGGCTTGAGAGCGTTTTTTTTTTTACGTGCGGAAATCCCTTCGGAAACCCCCCCGCTGGCCAGCGAGGGTGGTTATGTCCTGTATCGACTAAAACCGCACGGTGTCCTCCCATATTGTCCGTTGCCGGGCACCCCGGGTAAGCCCTCGAAAGGATAACCCCAGGGTTGCCGGCGGACTTTGGCCGCCACCGCGGCCTCGCCTGGTGGGGTCGGGTTCTATGCCTCTTCGGTGAGTTGGCAGGCGTATGTAGGGCACACACGACACGCCTCCGCCACGGCCTGCTTCTGTAAGGTCGGCGAGTCGGCCAACTGCCGTCCTCAGGCCCCGATCATGAATGGAGGTCGGTAGTCCCGGGTGTAGATGAGTCTGCGGCGTCCTCGCCGCAGACTGCGAAACTCGAAGGGCAGGGTTCTCTCCCGCTCCCTCTCCGCCGTCTCTTTCGCGAGCATTACCAGCTCGCAGAAAGAGGCGGCGGCGTGCCACTTGCTCCCGTCGGAGACCACGGCCCTCACCATGGTCTCCGACGAAAGAACTTCCACGCCCAGGACCGCAACAAGATCCCGGCGTTGACTCGCCCACGCAGGGCACTCCACCAACGTGTGGAGTGCCGTGTCTTCGCCAGGATCCTCGCAGTGCTGGCACTGCGGCGTTGTCTCCCGGTGGATGCGCCACAGATACTTACCGAAACACCCGTGTCCGGTAACCATCTGGCACATCCGGTAGGAGAGGTCCCCATGGTCCCTCTCCAACCACTCCTTCATGATCGGTCTCACCGCCGCAATGGTGGATTTCCCCCCACCTTGGGTGCTTGGCTTGAGAGCGTAGTATAAGATTATGACCGTTACGTAAGCCTAATATCAGAAATCATCAGTGGGCAAAATTTTATTGTGTGGTGTGGTTATTCTTGAATATTTCTGTAATTTTATACGTGTTCTGTTATTCTGAGACCCGAAACGAAAGGCATCTTTCACAAAGTGCAACTCTCGTTTTTCGTAATCAATCGCTCTAAAATTAAACTTGAGCGATTATTACATATTTTATGTAACGTCATTATTTCGAGGCTGAGTCAATGTTTGCATAACCCAATGTGTAATTTATCGTAACTGCTTAACGCTCGTAGTTTATTAAATTTAATATAAAATCAATATCCATAAAATTAAATAATACTTAATGATGATTTAATGGCTGCCATGAGAACCATAAACCGATATGTTAAGCACGGCGATCTGCGGTGCATTAACGTGAAGCCACTTAATATGAGATTGCGCGCTGGCGGTGCGCCTCGCTCCACCAATTACCCTGTTATCTACACACATTTTGTCATGTGTGTCTGCAAACTCATGATTATTTTATCATTTTCTAAATAAAACAGAAATTATTAGCAACCAGGATAAATCTGATATTTGAACTTACATAAGTATAGGTCCACAATGCTCGTGGTCCATATCCATATAGTGTATAAATAGGAATACAATGAAATTTATTTAAAAAACTAACTGGTTTGTAAATAGTCGGTACGCTGATAGGTTATCCTGGCTTACTCTGTTGAAGTTCTGTTAACTGTTTTTAGGGATCCGTTGCCAAATGGCAAAAAACGGAACGCTTATAGATTCGTCGTGTCTGTCTGTCTGTCCGTCCGTATGTCACAGCCACTTTTCTCCGAAACTTTAAGAACTATGCTGTTGAAACTTGGTAAGTAGATGTATTCTATGAACCGCATTAAGATTTTCACACAAAAATAAAAATAAAACAATAAATATAGGGGGTTCCCCATACTTAGAACTGAAACACCAATATTTTTTCATCTTCTTTATCTATGGATATGTCTTCAAAAATGATACTGAGGTTTCTAATAGCATTTTTTTCTAAACTGAATAGTTTGCGCGAGAGACACTTACAAAGTGGTAAAATGTGCCCCCCCCCCCCCTCCCCCTGTAACTTCTAAAATAAGAGAATGATAAAATTCAATTAAATTCTTTAAGCATTTTGTATGCTTACTTTTTTCTAAAGATTTTAGATCGGAAAAAGAGAACATCTAGTCAGAGCATTCCCCCTGTAAGGGACTGGTCGCGGGTTCAAGTCCCGTCCTAGATGTTCTCTTTTTCCGATCTAAAATCTTTAGAATGATAAAATGTTACAGTTTTCTTATATCTTACTAACTTAATATTTAATTTATTACTCCATATCTAACACGTCTATGAAAAATCACTCCTCTTTGAGGTTTTGTTGAGACTCAGCCCGGCACGAAGCTTTATGACGTTAAACCAAAGTAAATCAATTTTAAGTACACGTTTAATTATTTTATTTTATCAGCTTTAACCATCAAAGGAAAACTAAAGCCAAAAAGAAATTGGTATTAATATAATATTATATCATTATTAAACTTCAACAATGCCACCACCAATATTAAATGCAGGAATATAAGTACTATACATACATATAGTCAGATTTAATCATATACCAACTTGTAATTGATATGTACAGACTCTTGAAACGTCCATCCGGCTAGAGCTAGAATAAATTAAGTTAGTACATAATATAATTATAGTTATATAACGTGGAGTGAAAACGTAGCGGACGCAGATGTCCCTCTAACAAGAGCGAGTGTCCAAGCGGTATCTAAATTCCGCACGACGAACGTGCGCTTGCGCCGGTGAAATCACTGTGTGGTTGTCAACTGTTGTTATTATTTTATATTTAAAAAAATAATATACAGATGTAGATATTATTACTTAACTTATACAAACTAAAAAGTATCATAAAATATTCTAATGTTTTACTTCTTTTTCAGGTAACTATCATGACCAACGGCGAAAGCTCCTGTAGAATCATTTTAACACAATATTAAGGTAAAATACAATTAAAAATACTACAATCACGTCACAAAAATGTACTATTTTATAACTTATTTTAGAATATATCAATAATAAGTGATATACTGTGCCCATATTACTGTGATAGACAGAAGCTTCACTTTGGGCTCACGTAATAGGGGAAGCCTTCCCCGGATCACTCATCTCACTATTATCAATCACACGTCATATTTTTTTCTTATATGAATCAGACACACATAAAAGCAATTCATGTAGCTGTTGATTTTATGATAAATGCTCCAAATGGTTGATAACCCCTGTCCAGTTTCTCCACAAGAACCAGTCCGCTGAGTTTTGCTTGTTGAGGCATCGATCCTTGCTAATAGTAATTAACGATGCTAACTCGTGAATTCGAATTATGACGACAAATCGCCGTGCAATCATTGCTCAAACCTGTGTGATAGTAACCATTTATGATATTTTTTTATTGATTTCATAACTTTAATCAAGTTCTCTAGTTATTTTTCTTACATATATTCATTTCTATAAATAAAGAGTGTTGGTGATTAAAAATGTGCGTGTTTCTTAAAAGAATGAAAGTTCTAATTATTGTAGAATAGTATTTACAATTAGTTTGAATCACTTATTATAGTTAAGTTTTTCTTTAGCTAATTGTTAGTCTATATAAACGAAATCATGTAGGTAGATATGAACTCATGCGGTGGCCTCAAGCTCATTATTATAAAAAAGAGGAGAAAGTTTCACTTCTTATTATAGAGAGTACGGTTTTTTTACAAATTGGAGTATTGCGCCCACCCTCTGAAACACGATCACGTCCAATTTTACTTGACACAGTACACCTTCTTCAGTAATATTACTAAATATAAGTAAAGATGATAAGCAGTTCTTTTTATGCTGGACGGTGAGTAATGATCTCGTTGCGTGTGGTCTTCTGAGTAAGAACTTGGAATATGATTTTAGGAATACTATTATTATGGCTCACTCAATAACAAGAGATTCACATGCTAATGATCTAAGTTCAATTGATAATATCAATTAACTCAATAAAAAAAACATTGCAAATGATGTGCTAATTAAAGCGGAATTCAAATTAGGTATGTTGATTATATAATTGCCTCAAGATATCGATGTCGATGAAATGGTTGTTATTTTCTACAAAAAGCTGACGTCGCACTGCAATGGAATGTGAGGTCTACATTATGTATTTCCTCGGCTATCAACCTCGAACAAGCCGATCGTAAAACATTACAAGTGTACAGGATTATGCTAAAATAAAAAATGATGATTGTGATCTTCCGTATATTACCTTTGCGTTTATGTTGTTGTGTTTGCTATTGTGTTTAACTTTAGTTGTAATAATAAAACTTAATAATATTTTAATAATTAAAAAGTAAATAAAAATAGGGAAATATAGGCTAGATGTGTTTTAGAAGTGACAGAACTAAATATATATAACAACACATAACCTAATATTCCAAAACCTAGACTGTGCTGTTGCTCTACACTGGTAAAAAATTAGACTTAATAAGTCGTTTGCTATGCACTATGCTTAGGTATTACAATAAAAACCTTTGACAATGCCGTGAGGTAAAACCGCGCCATCAATCAATAGTATAAGATAAGTTCCTTTCTAGAATAATCAACGAGTATTATGTATACTAAAAATAATTCTATATCACAAAATAGTCTTCACTACAGCCGTGACAATAGCAATTCATCGATAACTTATCGACTTACAGCGTGTCACATCACTTGGAATTAGTGCAGGCTCACCGGATGGACAAGATCAGTATGTAAAGCAGGTGCGAAGTTGCCCCATGTAAGGCGTAATGGCTGCTCGAAGGCTTTCCAGGAGACTTCCTTTACGCAAGAGAAAGTTTTTCAAAGTTGTTGATGGATAATACGAGGGTTTGATTATTCAGCGATATAATTATGAATTAGAATGCATCATATTTGACTGTTTTGAAAAGAAGAGATGAAAACGCGGCAGTGTATACAGCCAAGTTCAAAGACAAAGGAATTGGCGAAGCAGTAGCCGTGTATACATATTTAAACGAACCATTTTGAACTACTTCTGACCCCTTCACAACTCGAAAACTATTTGAGGTATTCGAAGACTTTCGGTATTACATAGTAGATAAAGTTTCCACTTCACGCCGCACTAAGCGCTGGCGGTCCGCGTACAGTATTTCGCGCCAACATATAGGAAAACAACGATGGTAACTTACGGTATTGTAGTATCAACACAAATAATGTTGAAACTGTTTTTTTTTATCTTTTAGTAACACTTTAGATGAAGGGATTGAAGTTTATAATAATGTAATTATAATTGTAATACAGCTATCAGAAAGTCGCTCCCGTAAAGGTCAATATAAACCAAATTATGAAAAAGAGAAGTGGAAGATCTAAGCTCCATATAGTCATGGGGCCCGTATACGTATGGGGTCCCATACACATATTTCACCCATGGGGCCCATATGTGCACGTAGGCCATGGGTGTATGGAGCGCATGCGTGTACGGTGCTCCTAGACATACGAGGCCCATCGATGTATGGGGCCTATGGATGTACGTGTTCGGGGCTCAAGCAAGCCTGCAAGCCGGTACACCTGCTAATTGACAGATGACGCTCACGAGCAGGTATTCGTTTGGTCAGACGGCAGTCGTTCCCTTAAAAGCCAACCTTTAGAAGTAGTTACCACAAATATTTGATATGCGTCTATTAGTACAAATGTCGATAATTATACGTTATTTTATTGCATTGACTAATATCATTAATTGCTATAATATTCGTGATACATGCCTTAGTTTTATTATTTAAGTTCTAGTCTCAACTTTTTATCAACGGAGTTGTACATATATTTTATTTTTATTTTTAATAGAAGGCTTACTGGCTAATTAACAATTTAATTTAATAGATATTACCAAATTGCTATTTACAAGCCTTCACATATAGAGGTACATTTCACACACATTCTCTACGATGTGGCTTTTACGCTACGTACCTACATTTTATAAATATACGACTTTACTGTGCATCTGCCGCAAACTGACACACGTCCTACCTCTAAAACGTTCCGCTAGGGACTGATTGACTCTCAGAATGCTTCACATTGGTAACAAACGTAGGTATTTTGAATTTTCAAGATTTATGTAAATTTTGATAATCGCGTTTTATGTGTTCCCCTTTCTACGATCTTCCTTATGGTATAATTTTTATTGTCCTAGCTCAAATACAACACAAATGGTATTGTAAACCGTTTTGGAAAATCCAAGTTACACTTATCTTTTCAAACAAATTCTATCGAGGCAAGTAAAAGTCGTCATCGTGTATTGAATAACCGGAAATACTAGATTATTTAGCCTAGAATAACATGTATGATTTTCAGAATCACACGTATTTAAAAAACACCGTTTCTCGGGGCCCCTCGCCTTAAACAACAATATTATGAAATTTAGCACATTTATTAAAGCCCCTTAGCTTATCTAGAATCCAAAATTTCATAAGTGTTGCCTAAATAGTTATTGATATATTAACGTTTAGAAACCGGCATTTTTCTTACATTCAAAAACCTAAGCCACTTCCAGATAACCTATAAACTTGGCAACAAGGTAGATTATGAGGCTTAAAGGAAAAAATCTGAAATGTGAAAATTATTGATAATAACCAGCTGATGCCCGCAGTTCCGCCCCTGTGTATGGGAACCTATAGGGATAAAAAGTAACTTATCTGTTTTTCTAGACTATAATCTATCCTTTTATTAAATTGCAGTCAGTTCTATTTTGCCGTTTTCGCGTGAAAGAGTAACAAACATCCATACAACCTCACAAACTTACGCGTTTATAATATTAGTAGGAAATAGGATAAGCAGCTAGTCTATATGTGGTTCACAATGCTGCTACTGTTTAACCTTTAACTTATAAACACTTAACTACAAACCACAAAGTCGACCACATCAATTATAATGATAAATATGATAATGTACATTTTATTCATTCTAGATGTCACTTTGTTTCCGTTGCACACTGTGCATGAGCAATAAAAAAAACATTGATTATATTAAATTTTCGTAACAGCGTCTAATACTACGAGTAAATTTGTTTGTAGGACAGGAAGGCAGCCGGTTTTCTCATCGCTGTTAATTAAATACATTATCGAAATCGAATTTGATAAGCATTTACTTTGACAGACGTTGTAGGTTCTCGTATAAGACCCAATAAAAGGAAATCATTATCAATCTCGAATTTGGAGTTCATCAATGGAAGTAAAAGTTATTTGTGATTGATAACTTCCTAAAATTAAAGCAAGGTGTTCCATTAATTAGACTAAAGGATTTTATACACATACATCCATGACCAATTGAACTAATCATAAATGGAAAGTTAGTCTGGCTATGGAAAAAAAGCTTCGTCTTTGACTGCAACAAAGAAAATCTTTATAAACATACCCATATAATTCCTAATAGTGGTAGGAGGCTTAGTAACTATTTAATAGGTTGAAAGAGGAAAAGAGGGAAAGAAGAGTTTGGTTACCTTCATAATTAAAGCATTGCCGGCAATGGTGCCCCGGATTTAATTTATTCACCATAAACCTGAAAATCTATAAAGAAGACACTCAAATATGAGTAATGAATTACTGCCTAGAAGGCTGTAGATATAGAACATGACGTCTGCTACTAACATAAATTTATTGAAGCTTCTACAGTAAGTAGCAAATCAATAGCAAGGAGCGTTTGCGTATCGGAAGCAGCGCAAGAGCCGCCCCCGCTCCATTGTCCGCACCTACCGCCATCTATCGGACTGGCGTGCTAGTTTACGGCCGGTCGAGCTCTAATGTTCAGTTAGCAACCCTTTATTACTCGTCTGATGATTTCTAATAGATACCAATTCCGTTAAGAATACCAATATTGGATTTCTCGTCGGTAAAAGGTGCTGGTGATTTATTTCAATAACATTTTATCTTGAGTCAACGGTTAAGCTTTTATTGGCAGCTTAACTTTTAGGTAAACAGATCAGTATGAGTACTTTAATTCATAGTAGAATATATTTTTTGACAAATAAATGATATGAATATATTATAAAGGATCTATTATTTGTTAATCATAATTGAATTGGCGATGAAGATAATATTCGATTCCTTTATTCCACCTCAAAATCAAGCTAGCAGCAACTCAAGGTTAAGACCGGTAGATAAAAAATATGTCTAGTCGGCCAAATAAAATGTTTTTAATTATGAACTACATAAAGCTTCAAAAATGAAGCAACAGTCATCCAATTAAGCGACAGTAGTCATTGCACAATAAATCGAAGGCAATTCTCAATTCTCAACAGGATTACAGTGAATTTCGTAAGCATCCGTCACACGGAGATTGGAGCAAAGAGGCCGGTAACAAAAGTCATCTCGTTTAATAATTAAAACAGTTGCTATTTAAACGCCAAGGTGAACTTAATACATTTTTTATGTCTTCTTAATGAAGACCATAAATGGTACTCCTGTACGCTCCAGAATTTGCATTGCTCTTAATGTAATTGCATAAAGGAAATTCCTTTGTCAGACTCAATTTGGATGTAGCATGTCGGTTTGAGACATTGATAGACCCATTCGCTGTTTTATTCGATCCGTGTAAGACGTCACTTTTGTTTATAGTTTATTTATTGCTAGTTTATGTAATTACTTGGAATGATGAACCTAAGCTTTTAATGGAAACTCTCTAAATATTCTTCTTATTTGGCAAGACACATTTTCAAAACGACTTTTATAAAAAATATTGGAATCTATACTATTGTTTTGCACATATAAAACCACAACTTCCTTTTACAATGTCTTATGTTACAAAAAAGCGGCCAAGTGCGAGTCGAACTCGCCCATGAAGGGTTCCGTAGCAGTAAGTAACATATTGCATTTTTATAAATTTTATATTTGAGTTGATTGAATGAAAGGCGTAATGGCGTGTTACGATTTATGACGTATGAAAAAAAACTACTTACTAGATCTTGTTCAAACCAATTTTCGGTAGAAGTTTACATGGTTATGTACATCAATATTTTTTTAGTTTTATCATTATGTTATTTTAGAAGTTACAGGGGGGACACACATTTTACCACTTTGGAAGTATCTCTCGAGCAAACTATTCAGTTTAGGGAAAAAAATTATTAGAAACCTCAATATCATTTTTGAAGACCTATTCATAGATAGAAAAAAAATTGAGTTTCAGTTCTAACTATGGGGGAAATTTATTGTATTTTTCTATTTTTGAGTGAAAATCTTAATGCGGTTCACAGAATACATCTACTTACTAAGTTTCAACAGCATAATTCTTATAGTTTCGGAAAACAGTGGCTGTGACATACGGACGGACAGACAGACATGACGAATCTATAAGGGTTCCGTTTTTTGCCATTTGGCAACGGAACCCTAAAAACAATAAAATAGTTAAACATTGTAAATATAATTTTCTCTTTGACGCTAGTAGAGCATCAAACGGTAATCATAAATAAATTATTTATAAATGTAAAAATGATCAGAAGGTAACACTTAAATAAATACCTAAGTTTCACAGTGTCGTAAAGTCAACGACATAAGTGGATTAGGACTTAAATATTTACAAACGTTTTTACATTGGAATAAGATAGATTATAATGAATATACATACAGTTTTTTAATCCCCAGAGGACAAAGGTTTTTGTTTATTATTGTATGAAAAGTTTAAGAGCTAAGATGAATAATAAATTAGAATTTGATGAGCTACTTTAGTCATTGACTGTTCATTCAATTGCGTGAGAACAAGATAAAATAGGTGTTTAGAGAGGAGTCAATTATGTAAAATAAGAAGAAGATAGTGAATGTATCTTAATTTGGTGTAACTGTGTCGAGACTGCATTCATCCATATTCACAACGACAACACCAATTCAACATCTAGCACCGTATTTAAGTATTATTATAAATATAAATGTGCAAATTTTTTGTTAAATCTGGATATTTGTATGTATAGAATATAATCTATTTTATATATAATCTATTCTTTTTTAAATTTATTTATTAACTTATTCTATCGCGTTATTACTATTGAAAGGACAGAGAAATAACTAGTATAAAACATGAGCAATACATACCTACCCATCAATAACATGTGTCGCATATAACATTAACACTTAACAAACGTTGGTCCGTATCATCCAGAGGAATCTGCCAGACATTTTGAAGTGAATGCCAAGGCTTGGGTGCCGCATGTGGGCAGTCCATTGTAACCGCGTGTCATTGTTAATTTGTATTGGAAATATTAGGCCAAATCTATTATCGTGTCAACATTATAAATGTTGCGATACGAATGGAAGTATCATTGATAAACTAGTTCTAGGACCTTTTAGTTTTTAAATTAGTCATAAGTTTCGTGTAGTAATCCAAATTATTTGTTGACATCAATAGTTTTACCGCTAATACCTGACAGTTACATTTATCGATGTCAGTGAAATATATTACTTAACGAGTTAACCAATTAAATTCATATGAGTGGGAAACACTGCTATGATTTCAATAAAGGAATGTCATTCATTCATTTTTCAAGATTTTATACAGATTGTATTTGTCATTTATTTAAATTCAAATATATTCCGTATACAAATGTTAGTAGGGAATGTGTTCAATGATGTAATTTCATCTTGTCGTTAGATAATAACTCAGTTGGGGTGTGTGTTGGGTAACCTCCTCGAGTGTCGCTCCGATTCCGATCCCGCTGCAGTCCGGGGGGAACGGAATCGGAGCGGCCGGTACACCCTGGGCGGCGGTCAATGGCTTCCCCTTCACCCCTTCATAGGGTTGGCATTGATCGTCGGCCAATACCCAACGTGGCGGGAACACATCGCTCTCCGTACTCCTCTGCTTTCAGAGGAGACAGGATGAGCGATGCTGTTAGTGGTGAGATGGCCCAGGGTCAGCCGGGGTGCGAGGGATATGCTCTATGGGTAACCTTATACCCCGGCGTCTGAAAACCCGAGACGGCGTGCGGTTTTAGTCGGTGCAAGCCCGACATAACCGCCCCCGCTGGCCGGCGGGGGGGTATCCGAAGGGATTTCCGCACGAAAAAAAAAAAAAAAAGATAATAACTCAGTTACAAAGTTAATTACTTAAATTAAAAATAGTACGATTATTAACAACTGTGAAAATGTAATTATAAATGAATACCAACTTCCGAGTAAGGACTTAACTTTGTTAACACTGCAAATGCGAAACCAGTAACTACTTGCATTTATTTGGAAGCAATATATGAACAAATAGTTTTTAAGTACTTAGTTCGTAGCCTAAGTTACTTCTGACATACCTAGCAGAATGATAAGTACTAAAGAAACCAAATAACAGTTACCAAACAACGATACTACAATTGCTACGTAATCTGTAACTGCTAATATACGGCCTGCTACGATCTAGTATTATACTCGAATTCGATGACAGGCTGGAGCAAAACATGGCTGTTTTCTGATTCATGCACGCCCTGACAGGTGTATAGACTGCCCAAGAGGCTCAAGTCTTAGTCACTGTTCTTTATTAAGTGTTGTACGTGGTAAGCATGCGGCATGAAGATCTTGACCTACCGCATTATGTCCCGCAATAAGCGATTATTCCCCGCCCTCATTGAGCGCGGTGAGATAGACCTTAATGACAGCCCAGGTTGCAATACATCGCTGTGTTATAATTTACTGAAGGTCGATTACCAATAATGTGGCTGATTAACAGGTGGATTGTGCGGCTAGCTGTTGTATAATATGAAGCTTACTATTGTCGGTAGTATACTTACTTGTTCGACAGTAAACCAAATAGTGGTTTACATCTCTGTACTGAGTTATATTAGATAATTGAACAACAGGTTCACGTTTGTTCAATGAATCGTAACTAGTTACGTATTTGATACTTTGAAGATAGTATCTTCAAGATACGACAGGTTATGTTGCATTGATTTGTGCACTATTGTATTGAACTCATAATAGTCGTTCAATTCCCATAACATATTAGCCATATATTTCGCAACACAAAACTTTTCAAAGCAGTAATTACTATATACTTTTCATATTATAAACGTTTTATCTGAATACCCTGTTGGTATTGCGACTTTATGTATCTATGTGTGTTTTTTTTTTTTGTAAACGTCTTAAAATCTTTCTCGGTATATTTCATTCATAAATCAGCATTGCGCTAGAAATACGGATTAATGTATTAAATATATACACATTTTCCTCTATGCAAGGTTATCATCGTTTAAATCAGTCACAAGAAACTACTTCATGTTTTTCAGTTACTACATTTTTAGGTATTATAAAAATAAATGTAAAAACCTCTTTTACATATGATATTTTTTATAATTGTCACATGCTTTGCAATACAATCATCGAATCTATCAAATTTGGATTTAAATGTCAAGAGAATTATTTATTAGATTAACTATTTGTTGAATGTAGTTCACAACTGCTAGGAAAACTACCGGCGTTGAGATATTTATATTATACTTATGTTATACTTATATTATATATAAAGAGCATATATTCGTATTGGCCTCGTTATAGTCCGATACTCTAATAGGATGCCATTATGATGGTCACTTCGCCGATAAGCCGCTATGATATAGTGACGTGACTTGAATGATAGTGCGGGAAATATATCAGGTTCTACATAGGTTTCTATGGTAGACAAAGGGATTCAAAATTATATTTGTAAATTGCATAGCTGTAAAAAAATCCGTTGGGGACTAATTGGGGACAGCGAGTATTTACCACATAATTATTTTAAAATTAGCTACAGTACTCGGCGTTTGTGTTTTTACGTCGGGAAGAAGAGAGAGAATCCGCCTGAGATCGGCTAGCTTCGGTTTTGTAGAGCGTTCTCTCTGTCGTACATCGGACAGACATTTCGGGCTTGTTCTCACTAGTTCGATTCATTAGTTCCATCGTCGAACTATTGATAAAAAAAATCTCTTAGTTCGACCGTCGAACTACTGAGACTTTCGCCGCGCGCCCCGACACGGATAGATATGTTAGAAGGGTTATTGCGGAGGTCTCTATAACCTTTGGTGAGATCACTTGTGATAATGCACGTAGAAATAGGAGCCCCGCTTAGCGGGACTCCGTCGAAATCATTGACTAATAATCGAACAAATGAGAAAAAAGGTCTCAGTAGGTCCCGACGGTCGAACTAATGACAAAAGATATTCTCACTAGTTCGACGATCGAACTAATGAATCGAACTAGTGAGAACAAACGACCTTTTGTGCTTTATAATAACTGTCAAGCTAATGTGCGATAAAGAGAACGTCCTTCAAAACCGAATACTTCTTCCCGACGTACCAACCCAAAAGTTACTGTACGCTAGAGTCAAACGCTGTCCCAGGAAATTAAAAGGATTTTTTTTTTACATTTTTCCTGAAGTTTTTACTTATCTTTTCAACTTTATTAGAAGATGTTCCAGGCGTTAATCGTCTATAACTTTTTCTATAAATTCTGTTACCCAATTTTTCAATACCCGTGAGACTAGGTAAAACAAAAATAAAAACAATGTAGTCAGTTTTCGAAAGTTTTTCATTGCATTGCAGTGTAAATAAATACAGTGTCCATACCTGTAACATTTCTTTTTACATACCATTCTAATAATTATTATTAGAATGCAATATTCAAATAATCTCAAGTAAATGATCGCAGCACTATCTATTAAGTCATTTACATACATGCTCCATATTCTATTCTATGTGAACGTTAAATAGGCTCTCGTATATGTAAGTACTTATTACATGATTCTATGCGGACTGGTTTCCTTGCATCGTATCTTCGAATCTGCAGACGTGTTTTCACTGTCGATAACTAGTTCTCGTGAACTATATTATGATTATATTGAACACTGTTGCATACACTCCTATATTATTTCTAATCCAAGAATACTGCAATATACTAATAATAATACCAAAATACCCCTAACCAAATAACCAGTAATATTATAAATAAATGTCAGTCATATTTTTTGTTAACTACTGCGCTAAAGAGACAACCTCCAAGAACTAATCATTATATTTCGACCAGATGTTCACTAAAACAGTTAATATCTCAATTTTAAATTTAAAGCTACAATTTATCACGTATGAATACTATGATCATCTATGCAGTGCATAAATCTTACCTTGGCAAGATCTTGAACGCCGCGATATCGGCTCAAACGCAACAAATTACAGTAATCATCATCGCACGCGCACAATTTTAACCATTTCATAACTATACTAGTGTCATTACACACGCACACGCAAATAGACAATTTCTAAGACTTCTCTATTTATGTATCGTAGAGGTATATTGTTTGTCTGTGATTTCGCCATTATACGTTTTCTACGTAATAAATGTTTCAATATTTCAATATATATTTCATTTCCGATGCACTGTTAAATTATTTTACTACGAGTACGTTTGAAAATAGATTCTCAATGGATATCTGTATGTACTTATCATAACAAAAAGAACAGCTGTGGTAAAAACACAGCCTTTGACAAAAAACAATTCGATCTCACGGGTGTTTGGTACTTTTAATGGACGAGCTTATCTGTAGGCAGTAAGTACCAACCGGTTTAAGATCAATAGGCATAGACATACATGTTTATAATGAGTGAACTTGCAATAAGGGAGGAGACAACCTTGCTCGACTTGTATAGTCGATAAACATCAACACTGTAGATTTATGATGATATATGGTCTCGAGGTGATGTGATTATTAACATTGATATTAATGTCTCACCTCTTGTAGGAGTTATCTTTATGTGAATAAGATTTATTTACAAAAACATACGAATAGTTAAAGTTTAATAGGTGAGCGAGTAATAAATATTACTGGTCCTAACTGGTGTTTTTAGCTTTTATTGTCATATTCTAATTTAATTGCAATTATGAAATTTATACAAATCTGTGATCGAGAATAATTGACGTATTTATTTTGTATTAGATGTTGCCTGCAACTCCGCCCACATGGTAATCCTTTATCGCAGCTAAATTGTCATTTTCTACTACAATGATCTTCTTCAGGTTATCAAATATCTCTATGCCAAATTTTAACAAAATTCGTTCTGCGGTGTATGTATAAAACGGTAATTGATAGACAGAGTTATTTTCTATTTATAATATGAAAGATGTATATCAGATGCAATGGATATTAGATAAGACGGAAGCAACAGTCACGATGGCCCTGATGGCAAGCCGTTATCGATGTCTATAAATATACGCAACACTAGAGAAAGCCATAAAAGCACTCGTCAACAAAACACAACCCTACGTGCGTAGTTCAGTTTCACTACATTTATTGTAGGGAAGTACATGATTATTAAAATGTATTCGAGATATTATGTTAATTCTAAAAAAACCTAAAGGAACAGGAACATAGTTGGTACCTACCTCTTGGTACCTGGTACCTTGGTACCTTACAGACTCCGGCGTTGATATCTTTTTTTTCATTTAAACATTATATTCATATTAATATCATTTTAAATTTAATTTTAAGAGTCATCGTCCACTTCTCTACTTATTTTCAGACTATTATTTGACGGTTGATTTACACAACTGCCAAATGCCTGCGAAAAGAAAATCTGCGATAAGTAGCTATTCTTACTCAGCTGAAACAGCATCACAAAAAGGGCAAGTTATGAAATCAACATTCATGTAGTAGGTACTTAGTAAATTTTAAGTGGATTCCACCAATGCTTAGATCAAATTCACAGGTCAAACCCATCTATTTTCAATAACCACAGAATTTGGTAACAACTAATTTTATTGTATTACTAATCCAACCTTAACCCTTAAACGATAAACCTATTTACATCATCATCATAGCAATAAAGCTTGCTTATCAAAACATTAATTCAATCAATGATATTAAAGATGATGTTATGTATCCGGCCATTAAAATTTTATTTGCCAACCGCAGTAAAATATATATTCAAGCACTTCTACAAATAGACTTAATCTTATATGTAACTCGATCAAAATTAAGATATATAATCCGTTCAAAATTAAGATATATAATCCGATCAAAATTAAGATATATAATCGAAATATGTAATTTAGTAGGTGTTTTAGTAATCCAGAATTAGACTGATCTCTAGTACCTGTATGAATAAATTTTCTTGCTTAATTTGCAAAAGTTACGCCAAGTCTGTTCAGGTAGTTAATACTATATTATTATTGCATTGTGATGGATATCTCAATGCCACATTCATTAGCATACTAAATTAAATATTAGCAGATGTAAAATCGAAGTAATATAGATAAAGGTGATTGAATGAAAGATTAATCATCTTATTCATCAAAAATAAATAAGATTAATGCTAAGAGACACAAGCAGTGTCTAATCGCGCATATTTTCATAAACTCTATACATAATTGAGAAACACGTGGTTTACCAAAGATATAATGTATGGATGTATGCGGTTCTATTACAATCTTCGGGGTCCAAGCCAACCTTACTTGCTAGCTGGTACACCGCTCCGATGCGGGCTTTCTGCTCGGGGTCAGATAGCAGTCGCTCCCACAATAGCCTTTATAAGTCAAACATAGATTATATAGAAGCAGACCACGGGCTCCGAGCTAAAAGCCTCGGATGGATCTGCGATCATCGCTAAGATGATGATGAGGGAAGTGATACCCCTGGTGTTACAGTAATACATAGACTATAGGGACCGGTTACCATTATGTGGGGCATATGTTTATTAGCTACCTTAGTACTTTAAAAAATATTGAGAAAGTGTACTTTTGATGTTGAGCAAAACATTCAATTTATTAGATTAAAATATGTCCTGCGTAATTTATAAGCTTGAAAATCTATACTATTATAAAATTGTAAATTACGTTTGTCTATATGTACATTGCAGATATTTAAAAAAAAACTATAGTTATGTTACGAGAATGAACGAAAATTAATGATTTAGAATACAATTTTTTTTTAATTCTTCAGACAATCAAATAGACGGATTTGATTGTCTGTCTGTTCGCGATGGACGCAAAAGCTACTGAACGGATTTAGATGCGGTTTTTTTATATTAGGGAGGTCCAGGTCAGACTTAAACTCTGCCGTATGTTTGATTGCAGTTGGTTAAGAGGAACCGGAGATATGGCCAAAAATCGATAACCGACATCAGCGCGGGCGGAGCCGCGGGCATGAGCTAGTTATTTTATATAGCGGCAAGCCCGAATCCGTACGGTCAGCATGCTAGCAAACAGTTTATGTAGTCTACGAACGCTGCCAACACTAGGGTTATCACTTTCGTATTGCCAACCTTTTTATTTAATCGACTTCAAGAAATTGAAGTTGGTTTCTTTTGTTCGCACATTTTCTCACTAATTTTAAATCCGAGTCCACTCTCCTACCTCCTCCATCCTTTGTTTTAGTTTGATTTGACTGTCTGACTTCACAACCCCGAGAGGTAAGCCTGTGACAAAGCCTCGTTTGTTAAAAAAACAGGTGTACTGGCTTACAGGTGCGGTCATTTGGCCCTAAAGATATTGGTGGGGCCCATACTCACGCTCAGGGCTCACGTATAAGATCCCCTTTACCATGTGGGACCAAATACATAAAAGAGCAAGATTTCAACTATATTTAGTTACATGATTTAGTTGAATCCTACAAGATAAACAAATGATTACGTCATGTAGTCTATACATTAATATGATAATACATGGTGCCCCGGTACTATAAAACAGGGTCAATATAGCACTGAATCCTACAACAATGTTAACTACTTCATTAACATAGCATAGATGTCGAAGTAGAACATGTGGAAGGCCATGATGACTATACACACCCATCTAATAGTTTATATCATATGAGAAACAACAATATCAAATAGTACAAGAGTAGTCTCGGTCTGTATTATAACGGTACATACTCGTATATTGTAATGGATTTTCAAACTTCTAATTTTTTTTTCGATTGCTAATTACTCTTGCTTCCAACGCTTGCACTTTGAACCCGAAGTTCGCTCTCATTCGCCTCCATTTCAAAAGCCTACCACCCTTCGTATAGCCGTAAAATATAGCAGCGGTGTGTCAATTTTATACATTTTAAGTAAATGAACATACCTTAAATGGAAGAGAATGTTGTTACAAGAATTGAAAAGGGTATGCTAAGGTGGTTTGGGAACTTGGAACGAATGAGTACTGAGCGAATGACACACCAAGTATATAAGGCAGATGTAAGTGGGCAGGTACTGGCACTGGCACTACTAGGCACTGATCAAATTAATGAGATATTGAAAAAAGGGCAGGTCAAAAGCACCCGAAACTGACTTGCATGAAAGACTTAATGACAGTGGAGGAAGCTCGTGAAGTATGTAAGGACAGAAGCAGATGGCGGGCGGTTGTCTCTGCCTACCCCGGAGGGAAAAAGGAGTGAGTATATGTATGTATGTATTTAATTACAATTTTGATTCAGAGAAATGTATTTGATCATGTTCCTTATTCAGAAATCTTCTTTTTACACTTTCTCAAATAGGAAGTTATAAACAAAATTAATACATTTAAAACATGTTCCAATGATATAATCAATTGGTACTAATCTTCACAGCGCAATTAATTTTTTTATGATACTCATTTAGTAGCGGTTGTTTCACACAAGCAGTTTCAGATTGATAAGCGATTTTTTGCTTCTTTAGGCTTATTATCAAAGACGTCGGAAGGCAAGGCATTTCGTAAAACACCGATAATGTACGAGTTAAGTATTATTTGTATTTAAAAGAAAACGCACAGAATGTTTTGTACATAAAATGTATATTGGCTTTACTAATTTGTTCCTGGCAACCTTTGGATGAACGGAGACCAACAGTACCGTAACGTGGGTGGTATTTGACGTACAATTAAAAAAATCCACTGCTTAAGTTGTCTGCACCAATAAACTTGATATTTATATTAAAACACGTATCCCAAAGAGCTTTTACACCGGAAACAAATGAGTTAAAAGTTTAAGGAGTTAAAACCTGTAGAAGTTTTAACATTACGATTGACATCACCATCTTAACAGCAACATTCTACGCTGACGTACTAAGTAACATTGATAGAGTTATAAACCCCAACAGTTAACGATGTGGCAAAGTGAAATCTAATAAGCTAATGTGATACAGATAACTCCACTATTTATAGAGTCAGAGTTCTTACAGATAACCGTCCAATAAATAAACTAATATATTTATTACATAGGTGCTTTATACTGGAGAAGAAAATATAATTTATGCAGCAATGGCGTAATGGTAAAGGTGTCAGTATTTTAATCAAGAGGTTGTCGATTTTATTACGTGAGTACTTTAGGTAGACTACTTACTATGCAGTTGATAATTTTGTGGGCTCTACAATATATATTATACTGTACAATCTCGGGTCCTTGAGTCCCTGAACGAGAAAAAATAAAATGTATCTAAATATGTTTATCCGTAATCTAGAACCTATAATATAAGTTAGTTACGCTATGCTTACTTTGGGTCCAAATAGCGCTGTGTGGAACATCTTAGAATATTTATTTAATATAATATTGTACCTATTCTAACACTGCTCTTCATCATCTAAATTAGCATCAAATAAAATACAACTTCATGAATGTTCACATTCACTTTCTAATACGTTACATTGTCATTTTAATGGCCATCTCTCATTTGGTATTCGAATGTACATATACTAACCAATTGAGAATCTTACACCAACGGAGACCCCGTTGGTGTGGGATTCTCAAATCACCTGACTATCACTGATTTTCGGTATACCTCGATCCTACTTTATATTATAAATGTGAAATTTTGTGAAGATTTTTTAATATTTGTTACTCAATCACACTCAAACAGCTGAATGGATCTGGCTGGAAATTTGCTGGTACAGGGATAGATTATAGTCTAAGAAAACATACAGGCTACTTTTATACACAACTGGTCAAAAATAAAACAAAACAAGAAAGACTCCAAATGCTAGGCAGAATTATTAAACCTACGTGGGCCATAGCTATTCATTTTAAATAATAAGGTTTATTTAAAATGAATAGCTTGAACTACTGCTACTACTCAGTAATGTAATAAAATAAAACCTTGATCTATATTATGTGATTAAAGTCGGTCGTAATTATTATCCTAAAATCTTGATCAAGATTAATTTTGTGGTCAATGACAACCCTAATTGGACGAGACTGCTTCGCTTTCACTGATCAAACACGTAATTATAGTAGGTGTTAATTTTCTAGCTTTGGCAATCACATGACCAGTGTTTATGAGATATAGATTTGATCATTCCTGTACCTATATTTTATAAATCAAGCTGTATTAAGAAATTACAAAGTAGTAAATGTCTAATGTTTAAGATAATCCTACCAGTTGTGTCCGGCGGTTTTACCCACCGTACTCACAACAGTTAAAATATTAACAGTTTAAATATTCTATTCCCCCGCATCGTGGGTGCATCTTTTTCATCTTTTTGCCCAGCTCCTAAAGGTCCTAGCGTGATATTATATATTCCTCCTTAATTTCTTATTTAAAAAAATAGAAATAAATGAAAGTTGACCTCAAAAAGGTTAAAACTATTATATAGTTAAATGATCTTACAAACAACATCATTATGTTCATTTTTTTAAATAAACGAACAAGTGTTGTGTTTTTGACGTTTTTTGTAAAAATAAATATTTAATATTAAATTTGATAGCTTAATAAATAGATTTAACATCGATCTTAACATTACTAATGTAACGGACCCCGGACCCCGAGGTGGCGCCTCGAATGCGACCAGCACTACCGCGAAGATGAATGATCATGATTATAATGAAGACAACTTGATTTAAAAAAGTATCAAATTAAAAAAGAATGAGAAGAGTCATGCAGTTTTACACTTGCTGAATTCAATACACAACGGCAGCATTCCCTCACTTTTTACAGTAAAGTCTATACAATGTATACCCATCGTTACGAAACTGTCTCATTAACTTAATAAACAATCACAATTTACATACAAAAATTTTACAAATACAATTATTGAACATCGTATGCCAGACGGTAAATAAATACATGCAAATTAAAATAATAACCGATGTTTCTCAATCAATTTTGATGGGCATACATCGAAAATCATATTTAGTTAAGAAAAGTAATTGCTTCTTATTCGATTTGATGGCGCCGAAAAGGCCATAGACGAACCAGTTAGCAAATATTATTATTATTTTAAGAACTCTAATCTGCTAGCGATTAAGTGCAACAAGCCAATTGGGTTTACGTCATATAATTCGTACGCATAAAAGTTAAACTAGTTTTGTATTGAACAGTTTAAATGATAGTCATATAATTTTTTCAAATAACATTTTAAAAACCTATACCAAAATTCTTATTCCCAAAAACTTAACAAAGAACATCGGCCATAATTGACCAGACTAAATTCAGTAACGTCCCAATTCATCTTTAAATTGACAATTTTAAGAGCAATTATTGCAAGTATTAAGCTTATTTGAAGTGGAAATAAATTAAATAAGATCTAAAAATAAATAATTTGTTACTCTTAGATATTTTTATTTATTCTAAATGCAGCATAATGGGGTCTGTTACGATGTGTAGTATATGTTTCGTTTAATATCAGTAATTGGACATACGAGTATATAACATTTAACTATTTTAGAAAACTTGCCATGTATTTCTAGACCTGCAGAAGTTTTAGTTATGGCGATAGTAAATATTAAAAAAAAAACTGAATCTATATAAATTACAGCGCGTTTTGTTTTTGTAATTTCATGAAACATACTCAACTATTCGATACCTTTTCAGATTATGCAAAGAAATTAAGAAAACATCTTTACTGATTTTCTGGCACAATAGATTGCATTCCGAGCTATACATTTTCTTATTGTAACCAGATGTTTAAGGTATGAAAACATCAGGCGGCCGGCCTCAGCTCGATATTTACTAAGGGGAAGTCTAATAAAGTGCAATGGGCCCCTCTATTTGAATTGTACCAATGATAAAGGTGTGGCCACCTACGAACCTACGAGGCAAGAACGCGTTGGCGAAGCGAGATTTACACAGGACGACAATTACGTCTATTTTGCATCAGAAACTAAAACCATTTTTCTATAATAAATTTGGGTAGTAATTGATTGTTACACCACTTACTCTTAGTAATAAATTCAATTCTAAAGCGTTAGCACTTAGTTCATACGTACTTTCATAAATCTTGTAGTAATTATTTGATTTTCTGCTATACATCTTATGGTACGACTATTGGATTTTTTTCGTTGATAATAATCTAATAGGTGCTAGTTCGATTAATGTTTTTATTTCCTTATAGCAATAGGCGTGACAAAGCCTGGTAAGTACATTTACTGCCCGTGCCGAATCGTCACCTAAACTGTCCCTTTATTCGTCCTGACCAACCGTAACGTGAAGACCCGCGTTCGTATAAGTCGACACATCTAAGTTTGTTTAGTTTTACGCTAGCTCGATTCTCTATGTAAACCTTTAAGTTGATTTAGTTTTACGCCTGTTCATTCTTCTATGTTAACCTTTAAGTTGGTTTAGTCTTGCGCCTGTTCTGTATTGTTTGTTAACTTTTAAGTTGGTTTTGTTTTACGCCAGTTCTTTCTTCTCTTAACCTTGAAGTTGGTTTAGTTCCACGCTAGTTCTTTATTCTATGTTAACCTCTAATTTGGTTTAGTCTAACGCCAGTTCTTTCTTCTGTTAACCTTTTACTTGGTATAGTTTTACGCCAGTTCTTTCTTCTGTGTATATAGTTGCAACGTTACAACTGTGATTGAATCTCGTCTCCAAACAGTATAATACCCCTCTTAATATAACGTTATTCAAATGTATCTTATACCACTACTCTTTCATATTTTTATAATGGAATACATCTTTTTCTGTATACGCAGTAGATTCCTAAATGTAACTAAACGTGAAACCTTTTTTTAAATAATCTTTATATAGTTTCACACCCAATTAGAAAACCACGACGGCCCGCCGAATTTATTAACAGTGTTACTCAAGATATATACGAGTATAATTATAAGGATTCTAACAATGTCACCGCATATCCAAATCTGGCCAGGCCTCAGTAATAGAATAGAATATCACATACATATATGACCTGTGAAAATATTTCCACTTTTATGGGCAGAGGCCCGCTCAGTAAAGGAAATGAATATATTCATTTCTTGCTGCAACACCAACGATATTATTAACACACGGGTTGACGATCCCGTAAATACCTTTTTAATTAACCGATTGCTGTTATCATATTTTATGAATCACAAGCTAGAAATTCTATATTTATTTCGTAGATCGTATACCAGAAAGTCGTTTGGTGTAAACCGCGACCAAGATTTTACGAGTAAACATTATTTTAGTACCGGTATGCGTGGTATCCAAGAACCAGAGTATTGATTTCCCTACAACTTGTTGATATTACAACAGAATCTTTGATCTTTGACGATACTAAGAGATTTTTTAATTGCATTGCATATGCATTATTTCTCGTTATTTTCTTAAATACACAGTAATATCTGTGTACTGCCGGTTTGTTCATTCACTATATTTTTTTCGTTTTGTTTGATTTATTGAACTAACATTCTAATAAAACAGACTAACAGAATAGACGTAAATTTAATATCATAATAACTAATTAATAATCATACTAATTAATCATAATACCGTAAAAAATAGAACAATTTCTAAGAGGCGTTAGTCAAATGTATTGGCGTGTGGTGTCTGATTTACAACTCGTAAAATTATATTAATACACAAAACCTGATCAGTTAGCACTAAATTTCTGAATGTTCTAAGTGGAAACGGATCACGTCATCAGATGCTTCGGCTTTTCGTGATCAGTAGCGAGGCTAATAGGATCTTACAACAAACCTAGAATTCTCAGTAAGCTCCCATCATACCTTTGGAGTCCAAGGATGACGTAGAATTATTTTAAACATCATATTATTAAAATTATGACGGACTTAACCCATGACAAGTCTCTTTCTTGAAGGAACACTCTGAGCAGATGAACTACATGGATCTGTTCCGGATAGCCCAACGTCGTCGTCCTAGTAGTATGTGAACGAGAATTTCGGCTATCCACCCGCGGTCCAGGTAGCTCTGCTGGTCAAAGTATTCTTCCTTGGAAGGGACGGCTAACCGACGTTTGGGCCACTAGTCTCTAGGTCTACGTGGCCGATTGACAGTTTTTAATTTAATAATTTTTTCACTGACAATTCGGCCACCGACGAAAATATTAAAGCTATTTTTACTGTCACTTTCGATCTTAATGACATTTCTTTAAAAACATGTTTTTTGACATCTAATCTGAGGAAAAAACTGGGTACTATTTGGTATCGATAAGGTTGAAAATAACTTGTGCGTATTTTTTATAATGATGAAAAACTAGTGAAAGCAATTTTCGTTTCGTTAATTGGCGCGCCACAGTCGTCTCTACCCGCACTACTAGGTACCTAAAAACACTTTCTGCGTAGCTAGATTACATTGTAAAGAAGTTTGACGGTCATTATACTCATAATCTTTATTATGGAGTAGCAGTATTGGATTCCAATTTTAGTACTTAGTCTAAAGTTTACTCTCAAGTTAAAGAAGCCAAGGATTGCGAAGCATAGTCAAGTCTACCAACACGTTCCAAATTGGCAAGGTGGGTCCGTGGTCTTAATACTCTCATAACTCAAATCCAATTAAAGTCCTGTAGCAGTAATAATTTCAGTAGTTAAAATCGTATTCTCTTTTAAATCACTTGATGAATTGAATGACCATAAAAAGTTGTTTTTTAATAACTTGTTAGATTTATTGGCCTACTGATTTCATTACATTTAATTGTCAGTAATAAGGTAGAATTTACTGTAAAATAAATATGTTTGATTGTAACTTTGGAATTATTGTTTTATCATACTAGATACTTGTGTTGTTACCCTCTATAGGGGTAGGCAGAAGTGTGTAATATGCGTGTAGGGACATAATTAGTGATTATATAGGTATATAATCAATTATATTCATAGTCCTACGAAATATTTCACAGGAAACTTGCCTGTTAACTATCATTACTTATTTGTCCTTTCATTAGTGAAGATTCACTTGTTGATTAGTGATCGATATTATAGTCGATGGTGGAGCACATGTTTTCAAAGAACTTATAAACATTTTGCCCAACCCGTTATTCGCACACGGAACTTGTGTACGGCAGTCGCAAACACTGCGTCATAAAGAGGTTGAAGAAGTTGGAGTCGTTAATGTTCTGAAGACCTGTGTGGCGTGGCGGTAGAGCTTTCGACTGCTACATTAGAGGTACCTGGTTCGATTCTCGCTAAATGCAAATAATACTACAACCATGAATATGTTTATCTGCATTGTACTGGGTATTTCAAACCTAAGTATATAACCTACATAAGTACATTGTAACAGGGATAGTTAAATTTAAGCTAGGTTAGAAGTTACAAGTTATTAGAAGTTATTTGTTGGTTTGATTAAGGTTATAGCAAATTAAACATGAGACTAGTTTTACCTTTCATATATTAAATATTATCAATTGTCAGTGATCTCAAGGGTGAGTACACATAGTTCAATTAAGATTGAAGTTAAGGATTAAAAGATGAGATGTGAAGACGTGAAAGACGTGAAGACGTGAAAAACGTGAAGACGTGAAAGACGGCCCGCGGCAGCCAGGAATCTGCACTTAGCTCAGGTCCCCTGCCCGGCGTGTCGCGCTGGCACCTACCGCTGCGTGACTCGCTCGGCGGACCAACGGCTCAGTACCAGAGCTATGCACTTGTGGTAGCGATGCAGAAAATTAGGGGCTCGCAAAACCGCTGCACTGTAATTTATAACGTCGACTGAAAGAAGCGGCTTGGTGGGAGTTCATAGATAACATGCCACAGCCGATAGAGTTGACCACGGCTAACCATAGACAGAGTCGATGAAAGAATACAGATAATATTAGTGGACTATGAATCGATATCAACTAAGGAATCGACTACATATTCCACTAATATCCTTAAAAGTACAATGTGCATTGTTACAACATTGGAATAATTGTTTTATCATACTACATACTTGTTACCCCCTATAGGGGTAGTATGTTAGCTACATAAATAAGTTAATCCGCAATATAGATCCCATATGGATGCCAGATGGAACCCATATGTAACCCTGTCATAGAATATTAATTTGATGTAGAATATAGTATGGAGTTATATAGATTAAACCAAATTCGTATTATTGCGAGATTTAACTACTTATACTTATCGTAAACGTAAATATCTGTCGTTAACGTCAAACAAGAGTTAGAGGTTGCAAGTCGAAGTAATAAGTTTATCCCATCTAAAACATAAATTTGAAACAAGAGCCAAGTTCAATATTAAGAATATGCGTCGTTGTCGAGTAGGAGAAAACAAGCAAAGTTAAATCTTGGGCTTGAATTACATCCCAAATGGAATAAATGTATTTTGTAAATAAATATCTGTTTAAAAAAAATTAGGGATTTATATTACTTATTAAGTAGAAAATATTATAGTAGCACAAGAAATTTCTTATATCAATTTATTTTTGGATGTTTTAGGTTCTTGTACTCAATTTTTTGGATTTTCTACACAAAGCTTGTCACCTATATACATCTCGATTTTTTTTTTATATTTAGGACACGACAATTTGACTTCACCTCGCCTGATGGTAAGCTGAAGGTAAAATCTCAGGAAAGAGGGTCACCATTACATACACGTACCATGTTAACAATGGTGGCACTCAGCTTGACGGCCTCATCAGAAGAGGATTGTCGTCGCAGCACCACGTGACACCCACCGGTCCCACTAGTGATCCGACCACAATCCCCCTGCCCGGCTATGTACTTGCTGACCCCTGAACGCAATCAAACCGAAATTGGATTACTATGGAGGGTTTTTCGCAATCGTGCACGGTGGTACCCACCCGGCCGAATTTTGTGACAAATTTGTGTCATCAAATTTCTACCACCAGTAAAATTTTATTTGTGAAATCGACAACGATGCACATTATTAATATTGAACTTGGCTCTCATTTCACATTTATGTTTCTGATGGGATATCATTACTTTTTATAAAGACATTATTAATATTCATCACTAATACATATGTATTTGCAAGATTCTCTTACGTTTATTCAGTATCAGCATTGCACGCGTGCAAAGCTGGGGTGGGTCGATAATAATGTTATAAATGTGTAAGTTCGTGTAAATATTTGGATGCTTGTCTCATCAATCACGCTCAAACGGCTAAATGAATCTGGTTAAAATTTGGTACAGCTATAGATCATAGTCTTGAATAACATATAGGCGTTATCCCTAGGATAGGTTCCCATCGGTTACGGAAACGGGATCGCAATTTCACGCGGTCAAAGACGCGGGCAATAGTTAGTAAACAATAATTTTCAGTTTTATTTTCTTTGTATATACTTCATTGTTTACCTTGATGCCAAATATCAAATTTCTATTTCATCTGGAAGTGTTTGTAATCTAGTCTGTTACATTATATGACTACGTTAGTCCTCTATTTTTTTTCTTTAACACCAATAACTACCCAATATACGATTTAGCTCATTTAGAATTCATGTCCATCCAAAGGTTGCCTGTAAGATATTGCTTTTAGCGATAAAACCGCCATTTGTACATGTATTAATTGAGTCCATATATGTATATTCTAATTGGTGTACAATAAAGTTTATATCTATCTATCTGGGTTAGATTTTAATGTCGGGTTTTAAACGTTAATATATATCAATAACTTTTTCAGTAATATTTATGAAATTTTGGATTCCAGATAAGCTAACTCCTTAGAATTATTCCCATGGGTTATGGGAACGGGATCTAAATTGCGGAGCCGCGGGCAACACCTAGTTATCAATAATTTCCATTTTTCAGATTTTCTGCTTTGTGGTTATGAAGTTTGATATTTGTCATCAAGGCATAAATGTATGCCTTGATGCCAAATATCAAACTTCTAGATCATCTAGAAGTGGGTGAGGTTTTTGATGAGATATGTCAGTGAGTGAGTCAGTCATAAAAATGCCAGCTTTTAAACGTAAATATACCAATAACTTTTGAGCAATAATCATGAAATTATAGATTCCAGCCAAGCTAAAGGCATTCACTGAATGTGCCAAATTTTATATACTTAGATTAAAAAGTTATAGAGTTAGATAAATTTGAACTTGACTGCACACGCTGCCTCATATCTAGATCTTAGAAGTGCGCGCGTTCCTCAATACGTGCGTCCGCGTCCCCTGCGCCTGAGTTCGTCGCATCGTCGGCCGCAATCAAACCGCGATACATCATTTTAATACTGGACATGTCACCGCAAATCCGAGTCTCCAATGCAAATGAAATGCAGCCAGTATACAAAGTACGATCTAATGGCAAACTATAAATTATAAGTCAGGCCAGTTTTGTTATCTACGCGCGTCTCTATAGAATTTCGTTGAGATTATAAGCTGAATACATAATGGATGTACATTATTCTGCTCTGAAATGTTTCACAATCAACTTTTTAGAAGCTTATAAGAGTCGTGTAGCCCGTAGGCACCAAGGAGATATATTTTGAAAATAAAAATATCTTTCGGGTTTTCTTTTTATATTACTTTTTATTTACCAGAATATTATTGGGTATTTTTGGGGCCCCACGAAGAGTTAACTCTATTCTTATTTATAATTGGTAAATCATAATCATCACCTTACTGTTGGTTCCGGTCACAACAAGGCTTTCACCCCAGAGCCCAGGGTCCACTTACTCCTTCTCTTTCATTTGGCTTATTCACCTTTTATGGGAGCGACTGCCGTCTTACCTCTCAACCCCGAGAGGAAAGCACTTTCATTACTTATCTGTATAAAAAAATATTTAGGTACCTACACCCCACCTTATACCCCGTCTGTAGACCCGAGACGGCGTGCGGTTTTAGTCGGTTCAAGCCCGACAAAACCGCCCCCGCTGGCCGGCGGGGGGGTATGGTATGGTATGGTATCACGGGCTGGTATCCGCAACTCCACGACAAGGCGCGGTTTTTGCGTGAGGGTGGGCACTTCATTCGATCCACCCCAACTCATTGAAGAACACCAGCAAGCTATTCACGCTGCTGGCGATCTCCCGGAGCGTACCTGTGTTTTCGAAGTACTTAACCCTGTATGTGGCGGTTGCAGGGCAGTGTAGGAGCACGTGTGCCGCTGTTACTTCCTCTCTCATGCAGGCTCTGCAGAGAGGGATGTCGGTGATTCCAATCCAAAAATTAAAAGGTGTTTATGGAAGGAACCGTGCCCCGTGATGGCAGCTGTGGCCGTGAGCAGTTGCCGTTTAGTCAGTTGTCGAAGACGCCTGGTCAGTCTATTTTCAAGCACATGGAGTGCTTCCCTCGCGTATCTGCAAACTTCCAGATTTATCCAATAGCTTTGAAATAAAACTATTTTTAACGGATTCTATCGCGGTTTATTAGATGTTATTTTATAATTTACATTGAACCCGACATTTCGGTTGCTTTTCAGCAGCCATGGTCACGGGGAGACTAAAGATGGTTGTTGTCTTGAAGTTTGAAGTGAAAGTTATCTCAAAGTACCCGAACTATGTTGAATTGTTGGTGTTACTATTTACGCAGAATGAGCTCACAGTGTCATGAAGTCTTGTTGTATTTTGTTTTTTCTTGGAATTAATTAAGTGAATGACTGGGTCCCAAGCTGGTGGTACATTCCAACCATCTTCTCTATTAAAATTAGGATTAGCGGGGGTGGTTATGTCGTGTATCGACTAAAACCGCACGGTGTCCTCCCCAAGTGTCCGTTGCCGGGCACCCCGGGTAAGCCCTCGAAAGGATAACCCCAGGGTAACCGGCGATAAATAAAGCCACTTCGCCAACCATGTATACCAATTACAACAAATACTTCTAATTTCTGATTCTGATTAATTTATTACTATTTTATATATATTGTCTTATAATTGGTCCACCAATTGTCTGCACTCCTCCATGATGGTAAACTGAGGTGTAGTCCAAAGAGTAGTGGCCACCATTCCTGATGCTGTCCCTAGAATAGTGGTCCCTACTTTGATGGCCTTGATAGATACTGTTTCACGCCCCGCTTAAAGAACTCCGGATTTTAAGAAGACGGGAACACGTGTGTGGGTAAAGCATTCCAGTTTTTTATCGTACGACAAAGGAAAGAATCACCGAACCGCTTATTTCGCGATGGTATCGATCGCACCGTATTACGGTGACACCTAAGCCTTCATGTCTTGTTCGAGATAGGAAGGGAAAAGTTGGAATCAAATGGAACAGCTCGCCAGAACACTCACCGGCGATAGGCGAGAGAATACTGCCAAGGAGGCTATGTCTCTACGCAGCTGCAGGGACACTAGAATTTTAGTGACCTCAGGACTACCAAAGATTCGAACTACACACACGACAGATTGTAGCACAATCTGTCGAGAGGATCTAATAAGTATTGAGTGGAGTTATCCCAGAGGTGAGAATAGTATTATACCCAAGCAGGGACGATATATCAACGAAAGGCAAGCAGAGGCATCAACTTAAATACAATCATTGATGTATATACAGGGTGGAAATGTTAAGTGTACAGACGATAGTTTCATTAATTTTAAAAATATTCCATAGCTTTAAAGTGGTATAAAAACTGCGTTGCTTAACGCATAAAATAACCTAAACACATTGAAAAAATAATGGCCAAATGTGTTTCCAATTATTATTTTTGTGATTCTCGTGTATTTGGGCCGTCCACGGCCTTGTGCGTGTGCACGCATGCGGGCGTCTGTTTCGGCCATATAATAAATACTGCACCAATTTTGTGCAGATAATTTGTACACGATCGTGCAAGAACCTGTGTAACACGCATGAGGCAGTGAACGGCCTTACTTTGACAAAATATGCTCTATGGGCAACCTTACACCCCGGCGTCTGTAGACCCGAGACGGCGTGCGGTGCTAGTCGGTTCAAGCCCGACATAACCGCCCCCACTGGCCGGCGGAGGGGTATCCGAGGGGATTTCCGCACGAAAAAAAAAAAGGTACCCACTTACGTAGTTTATGTGCAGCATAAAAAAAAAACAAAAAGGTACATGATTCACTGGGGTGTGTGTTGGGTAACCTCCTCGAGTGTCGCTCCGATTCCGATCCCGCTGCAGTCCTGGGGGAACGGAATCGGAGCGGCCGGTACACCCTGGGCGGCGGTCAATGGCTTCCTCTTCACCCCTTCATAGGGTTGGCATTGATCGTCGGCCAATACCCAACGTGGCGGGAACACATCGCTCTCCGTACTCCTCTGCTTTCAGAGGAGACAGGATGAGCGATGCTGTTAGTGGTGAGATGGCCCAGGGTCAGCCGGGGTGCGAGGGATATGCTCTATATGGGTAACCTTACACCCCGGCGTCTGAAGACCCGAGACGGCGTGCGGTTTTAGTCGGTGCAAGCCCGACATAACCGCCCCCGCTGGCCGGCGGGGGGGTATCCGAAGGGATTTCCGCACGATAAAAAAAAAAAAAGAAAAAAAAAAGGTACATGATTCACTATTGGCAGTGCCATAAATCTCTGCTACAGCCTGCGGATATGTTTCGAGCTGTTCTGAGGTCAAAAATATTTTGCAACTATTAGTTACACCACTAGAATATAGTAGGTGATTTTTAGTACTAACATTCTAAATTTTTAGTTCGACCCTACCGTCCCCGTAATGATTCGTCATATTCGCTTTTTGTAATTTTATTTTCAGTAGCTGCTGAGTGTCAAAAATCAAAGCGGACTTAGTTCAATTGAAGTATTCGGGGCCTTTCGTCTTTGTGGCCCAGTATAACCTCATCGGCTAACCGAAATACCTGCTGATTCTCGGATGCGGATCTGGCGCAGGGATTCCTCTCTGAGTTGGGGAGGTCAGACGGCATTGGCTCCCGCCAAGATAAGCTAAATAAAGAGAAATGGTACGAAAACGGACCTCGGGCTCTAAAGTACAAGCTTTGGATGCAAGCAGAACTAAGGCTGTGATGATCAAGATTTTATTAAAAAGTAAAAGAAAGGTCCAAGTCCCGTCCGGGATGTTCACTTTTCGAACTAAATCAATTTAAAGTTTTTTTTTTATTACTCCTGTTAAATAATGTGATAAATACATCGACGAACAGTAACCGTGCAATTGTTATTAAGAGAAAACTGATAAGAACAAGGCGGCGATAGCCCAGTGGCGTATGTAACGGACTACCGAGACGAGGTCTCGAGTTCGATCCCCAGTCGCCCCGGGCACATACCTCTGACTTTTCGTAGTTATGTGTGTATTAAAAATGTTAATTATCGCTCGCTTAGTAATTATCCCGGTAGATGGCAATAGGCTCGCCCCCTATTACATTGGGACCTAAACATAACTGGCGAATCGTGGGTGTGTAATACACCTCTGTCTACCCCTTCGAGGATACAGGCGTGAAGTTATGTTATGTTAGAAAACTAATAAACCGGTTTCACAAATGAATCGATAGGTATGGCGAACTGTGCGTCTTCACGATATTTGGTGACTCCAGTGGCGTAGCGGTAGAGCGTTCGACAGCTAAGTCAGAGATCGAGGGTTCGATTCCCACCAAATATACATATTTGCATTGGTCTGAGTTTTTCTATTATATTTATTCATTAACAAAAATAAAGTATCTATTTTATCTGCATTCTAGAACCTATATGACAAACTCAGCTTAGTTTGGGTTTAGATGGCGCAGTTCACTATGTCCCGGAGTATTTATTATATTCTTATTATATATCTCGGCAATATATTATAGAATTAGGTGTCAATCATATATAATTACGTAGGCACAGTGCTTGTACAGCTAAACTCCACTGAGCAAGTGCAGTAATAAAAAAGGCCCGATTTCCGGCGGTTCCCACAGCGCATGTCGCGTCGCCCCGGTTCCCACATGCAATTGCAACTTTTATAAACAACATTATCATCGTAAGTGCGCATGCGTGGCAAATCAATTCGCCATTGGCCAGAACTGGCCCGCAAGGTGTATTAAATGCTTGGTCTAAAATACACTGAATTCCGATTCGATTAGTCTACAAACATTATTCATTAATGGATTAGGTAATTATTGCGCCTGGCAACTCGAACATCGACGCGTGTCTTGAATACTTAATTTTCGAATTTCAATATTCATATGACAAGATATTTTTTTGGATACAGAGACTATCTTTATCAGCCTTTTGCATCTACAATATAATAAAATTTCTAGCAGTGTACTTATCACAATAACTTTATGTACATTTTTTTTTTTTCGTGAGGAAATCCCTTCGGATGGGCCGACGGGGAGGTCCCCGCCGGCCAGCGGGGGATACTACTAGACTGGCTAAAGGGACAAAGAAGATGATGCGGCGAAAGACCACTAGTGGACCAACAAAAATGCACACTATGCCTATACTGATAAGCGGCATAATTCATTAACTCATTTATCCAGTTTGCGTCCCTTACCGAATTCGAAATTCAAAATTCATTCCCACCTCACCCTGGAACCGAGACACATTGTTTTAACAGCTACTCTATACATAGAAGTCAATGTATTACCATGTCACGCACGGCTGTCATGGGTCAGGTAATGGCCTTTGTCAATAAAGTAGACGCTAGCATTGGATATTCTAAAGAATGACACCTATGTATTTACGACTGCGTTCCATCACGATCTTAATAAATGGAATATCGACGACTACGTCCAGTTAATGTGAAATAAATTCGCACAGCGAAAACTAGTCGTCATCTAAACGATCATATTCAATGAAGAAGCTTTAAATAACATGACCTAATACAGTGTAAGTAATGTGCGCTCAAAAGGAGGATTTAATACTTCTGCTATGGTTTTGCAACGATCGACCGCATCGAGACATGATACGTCCACGGATATAATCGATCCATCTACACACGGTCCTTTTAGTGCTTTATATGATTCTATTTCATACGTCGGTGAGTGATTTCATATCTTGCCATAAGGTGATCGGCGCGACTCGTTTCCTAAAATAGTGATATGAAATAAATCATAGATCATGGTTGTCGATACGATTGCGTCTAAAAACGGCTGGTACGAGTACGTGTGAATCTGCTACGGCCGCGATCGTGTGAGAAAATGATACGGAATTTCAACTATAACTTCATGACTTATAAATTTTGCTCTTAATATCTATTACCTAAGAATTATACCTAAGTGTGGCTCGGCCATTAAAAATTATTCACATTAAGTATTTATAGTGAACCATTTAATAACTATTTTTTGTGTTTAGCTCGTATGCGTAGTTAGTTTACTCGAAGAAAACTAAGCTATTCGTTAAGCTTTCCTTTGTAAGTATAATTTCATTATACTGTGTAAAGCGTCCAGTACAAAAAGGTCCATTATGGCCATTACGTACAAGTAATACAAATGGTGTACAGTGGCGCACGATTGGCCATCGTCGTCATGATGATGCCCTATAGTTACGCATTACAAAGCATGGGCCATCAATGGCCACTGTCTATTGAGGACATGAGATATGTTATGCCATATATATGTGTAATAACGAATAATAATAAAATAAAAACATCATAAAGCCTATTTGTAGTGTAGAATTAGTATTTACGAATGAATTTAATTACGAGTATTAACAAATAACTACTTCAACCGTTGTAATTGCACTTAGGTATATCTTTATCTTTTTGCAAGACGCTGACTACGATTTATTAACTATTTCATCGCGGTATTTCGTAGAACTTGCTCTTTACTACGCAGCATTGCAACCCATAGAAGCCATTTAGTTTTTATTAATCCATTTATCGATACGCGGTAGCAATAGCGGTATGGTGCAATCTCCACTTTAAATAGACCCATTGTTGTTCGGCTCACGCTTTTTTCGACAATATTTTCTTGAAATTCTTAGTATTGATATTACGAAATTTTTTGTAAGAGAATTTCTCAGTTAAACAATCAATTAAAAGTGTCGATATTTGTCACTTATTTTTCATATTGTGAAAGTTATCGTAACATTCGCAACAGTATTTGATCACTGAGTTAATTGGAACAGACCTAATTATGTATTCACATGATTATCTACCTATCATTGTGTCGTCACAGCGAAATTTTACCTTTGTTGTATAGATAAACAAACAAATAGGTATCAAACAAAAATCATACCAAAAAATTAATAGTCCTATTGAAAAAAATTAATATTTGAACATGAGTAGATGCATAATTATTTAATTCCACACTCTTCATAGGCCACACTTTTAGTTCCACACTTTCTCAGTGAGATTGTGTGCAAACGTTTCCTTTTACCAATGGATCTAAAACGGTGCTTGTAAATGAGCCATGAAACGGAGCTTCATGGAAATTCATTTTGTGTAGGATGAAAGTTAGCAACTGTGTGCACTTGCAGCGCTTTTCATTGATTTATAAATCAATATTAATCGCATCGCACTTATATTGCGATGAGGTCGCTTGGTGCTAGCTCCGTAGTCTGGCTCCGCTGAGAAATGACTGAACAAAACGCTAGTGTTGTAGAAAGAAAGAAAGAAAACTCATCACACCCTATATTTACTAATTGTACTTCTTTTACGCACCACAAAAGAGCAATTGAACATTTTGAACTCTTGCATAGAAATAATCTATGGGCCCAAGAATAAAATAGACTATAATATGAGATTCGAGAACTTAAATCTCCATGCGGAGCCATATGTACATACCTAAAACGTACGTACGAAAAGCTGTGTGTACCTATGTATGGAAAGGTAACGATCCGCAACAAATGGGCGCTATATCATAATATGTTCCGCACTGGCGATCATGCGCGTCTTACGCGATTGGCTGCTCACATTGTAAACATTATTGAATGTGCCCATACATATGCATGCACACACGATTTTAATAACTCTGATTGATTATATCGCTCGCCTCTCCGATTATGTCTAATTATACACAATAAATTATAATAATTTAACTGACCATTAGTTACATTAATTTCATTATTTCATTGAAGTGTTGATTGTGGTTTAGCAAATAAGTAGGTATGAGAACTAGTACTTAGTTCAATGTTTATGTAATATAATTATTATTAGGCTGATTTTACCATAGAAAATCCATGAAATACGTTGCGTGTAAAACGTGCTAATGAAGCTTCAATAGAATTAAACGCGTTTTTGTCCGTCAATAAAATCTAACCTTAGACGAATACATTTTGAATCATACTAACTTACAGATGCGAACTAGGTGATAAATAGGTATAATATAATATTCTGCGACTCACTGCACAGCGCTGTTTAGACCCAAAGTAAGCACAGCAAAACTAGCTTCTAATATAGGTTCTAGAATGCGGATAAACATGCTTAGACCTAAGTGAAATACAGTCTAAGTAAAATATGTCAACTTACTACTGAAATCCAGCATAATTCTCCGAAATGAACCGTAGTTATATATAAAGAAAGTTTATTGAACTAAATGAACTGGTCCCCAAACATTCGTGACCACCTCTCACAATATTTACATAGACATACAAACCACGAACGCGAGATTACATTCCCCATTCAGTATCTATATTATTATTGACTAAAGCAATTTATCGTTACGATAGTTTATTGTATCCGACGACAGAAATTCTAAATGCTAGCACATAGCGAACGAAACGCGGTAATTTATTACAGTTTTGCATAACAGAATAACAAACAAGTGGGAAGAGACGTTGAAACGCATGGAATAGTACAAAAGTAGTCAAGTGCGTTCGACGCCGAACGAATAAGCGATTCAAATGCTAATATATCACAAGGCGGCGCGCCGTGATGGCTCTCATTGGCCACGCTATTTACATTAACATACATAACGACTCAGTGGGCGGGGCCCCGCGCGTCACGCCGCCGCCAAACATCGTTAATTACTAAGTAATTAGTGGATCGTGACTGTTCTGAAGATGCGCGAACTAATCTAAGGCCTGAATTATATAGAAAAGGCAAGCTCGCCTTGTACCTCTTGCCTTTTTTATAATTCACACATTAAACATGCCACACCTTAAGCATACCTTAAGTTTGCCTTATGCCACTTGCCTTTTTTGTATAATTCACGCCTTAACCGTGCCGCTGCTTGAGTAAGTATCAGTATGCTATATTTCATACCATTTGTACCTCCCTTTATTCCATTTTACTCTCTTTTCTCTTCCCCTTCACCTCTTTATGTAGCATTTCGAATGAATCTTCGCGTGCTTCAAGCGTTTATAGCTCACGGTAATCGCACTTACCATTAGATAAGCAATGGGCTTGTTTGCTGCTTTAGCAGCCTAAAAAAATGAATTAAACATATCGTATAACTGTTTGTAAATGATTCTGCACTATACAACATTAAAAAAGTAAAATTTACGTTCTTAATTAAAGCAGCAAACTAAACAACCTTGAGAATTAATTATTTTTAATTGTAAGCTCTCGAACGCAATTTTCACAAGCAGATAGTTAGGTAATATTTTATAGCAGAGTGTAGGTTATCGAGCTTTGAAGAAAGTTTATGGGTAGTACTTTACCTACCTCTGATACGATCTATAATTTCTGTCTTCGGGCTGTACCGGACATTTCCAAAACTATATCTATTGCCGTCAAAGGCTTTATATATTTACTAGACCAACTTTACATAACTAATTACGTTATCTCTGAGTTATTAAAATTACTTCATAATTCGTTTAAGTGTTACCTGCAAAATCGTTAATTATTATTATCGACGTATACGACATTTGAAAAAAGAAGCGAGTGAGAACAGTCTTTGAAAATTGATTATGCTTATATTCTTTTTTTATATACCACTCAGGTGGCAGACAAGCTCACGGCCCACCTGATGGGAAGCGGTTACCGTGGCCTATGGACGTTTGCAACACCAGGGGAATCACACTCGCGCTGCTAACTCTGTAAAAGCTTATAAGGCCCTTCTTGAAGAACCCCATATTTTAGTCGCTTGGGAAAACCACAGCAGGGAGATCATTCCACAGTGTGAGGGTGCGTTGAATAAAGTGGCTTTCATACCTAACTATACGCATCGTTTCCGGTCGTAACGTGTGAGGATGAATTCCCTGTCTGTGACGAGCGGTGCGAAGATAGAATGTGGCCGTGGGCTTATTGCAAGTTCGTTTAACTGTCACATAATATGCATCAACTAGTCACTGGGCTTCCGCACCTTTCCACACATCCCGGCACACTTTTTTCGGGGAAGAGGCTCTGTTGCATGTTTCCCCTAAGGGTAGCACGATTAGATGAGAGTCACACCCATGATAGCCAATACTCCGAATAAAAATGGTTAGAAGGAGTACGGAAGTAGATCCCAAGCACCAAAGTGGAGACTTTGGGAGCAACCGTGACATTGTTAGGACCTAGTTGAACTAGTCTGTGGTCCTTGATTGTAGCATATGTATGTTTCAAAATTCTAATCAGTAAACTCGAGACACCTGACTAACCATAGGCGTAATAGAACATTCTACCAATTCTCGTCTTAAAATCTTCGAGCATTGCCACAAATCATGAGCATAGAGCAAAGGGCTCACGAACGCACCAAATAAGGCGTTGGGACGTCGATAGCCAGTCGTTGTTCAAAGGATTTATTTCAGCTCCTTTTGGTACAAATTAGTGTAGGTATGTGGTCTGTAGGCGTGAGTGAACAAATTAGTAACAACACTATTAGAGCGTTTATCCTATTATGTTTTTGTTAAAGAATGGGTGTAAAATTGTATTGGAATAATGCAGTCAACAATGCATGTAATGGTTCTTTAAGAATTGAATTAAATAACTATCATCATCACCTAAACCACAGGACGTCCACTGATGTACATAGATAGACGTTCCCGATGACTGCCACAATGATCACACCATTGCATGAATTTCGGCTTATACAGCTCGTTATATTAGTCTCATCTATAACATTGTACATGAAATGTAAAAGAAACTTTGGAAATAATTATGCAGTATTAAAATAAAGACTATGATAGATCGCAAAGAATAAATTGTAATGACACTATTATGTGGTTTGTAAAAATATATTGTAGATATAGGTACATACCTAATATATCATTGCGCCTGGTCCACGGCGACCAGCGCAGGCGCATGCCAACAATGCGCGTGACGGTACGTGGGTGATGGCGTGCGCCGATCAATCTTCACAATGAAGTTGTCTAATTTATTGTTGCACGATTATCGGCGCGAAAATAATTTTCGTTATAACACTATCTGTTATAATAAGACGTGGGCAGAAGCAAGAACTAACGAAAGGAAAGCACTTTAATACTGTTGTCTTTCATATAAATTCATGTCTTCGATTTCACTTTTGTTTAGTAGCCTGAGGTGAGAACTATTTGTTAAAGATAATAATATCGTATCGTAATATCGTAGTATCGTTTCTCAAAATTTGTTGAATATATCAACCAAATTGTTAAGTGGATGTCAATTTGATTACTAGATCAGACATGTAATCTCATTTGTAACTCTTCTAGCGCAATATGTTGACTTTAAACAGATGTAATTAACAAAAAACTTGGTGGTTTCGGTAGCAAGCGCTCCAGTTACCGATGTCGCAAGCAAGTGGGCGTACGTCGAAGGCGAGCGTAGGAGCTGACATCGATCAACCGGCCACCCCCGCCGCCACTGGTCGCGTAATTTCGCAACGTTTACCCAAGTTTTAGCATACCGGTGTCCGAAGGATAGCGCCAAGAAAGGGGGCAAAGTTAACCAATAACTTCCTGTTTTCTAAAATACACATCAAGCTACGTAGCATTTGTTTTGTCTTAGGATATTATTTCATACAGTTTTGGGCACAAAAAGTACGAACTCTTGAATCAATGACAATTGAAGAAGAAGAAAAAGAATCCTGTCACTGGAATGGAAATTAATATTCTTTTTCTTGTTTGTTTCAGGTCGGTGGCGCACGAGCCC
Organism: Cybosia mesomella; assembly: GCA_946251805.1. Classification (NCBI taxonomy): domain Eukaryota; kingdom Metazoa; phylum Arthropoda; class Insecta; order Lepidoptera; family Erebidae; genus Cybosia; species Cybosia mesomella. The sequence continues at coordinate 16,720,539 of OX276406.1, read as the reverse complement.
GATGAGCGCGTGCGTAGTGGCCGCCATGCGCGAAAAGCACGCGGCGCCACGCCGCCTCGCCTCCCCACCGGTGTCGCCGCATGAACGTCATCCCAGCCCACTCAGCTCACCGCGTGCTGACGAACCTCTTGACCTCCGAGTTACTCATAAACGCCCGCACAGACTAGAAGATGAAAACTGCAACTTGATCGTGCCGTCACCGCCACCACATCCCACACATCCAGCCCATCCAGCTCATCCAGCACTACTACAATTCTGTCAACGATTACCAATCGCATTGCCAGCATCATTCGGTCGTTATCCTTTTCTACCTGCTGCAGCAGCCACCCTGCTCAGCCCTGGTGCACCGCGGGCGCCTCCTGTTCCTCAGAACCCCGGAGTACCTCGAGCACGAGACCGTTACACATGCTCCTACTGTGGCAAGGCTTTTCCTCGCAGTGCCAATCTAACACGGCATCTAAGAACGCATACAGGAGAACAACCTTACCGCTGTAAATATTGTGAGCGCTCTTTCTCTATATCGTCGAACTTGCAGCGGCATGTACGTAACATTCATAACAAAGAGAGACCATTTCGGTGTCGTCACTGTGACCGTTGCTTCGGCCAGCAGACAAACCTCGATAGGCATCTAAAAAAACATGAAGCGGAAAATGGTGATGACAGTCGTCGAAGGTCTCCGGATGAGACATACTTCGAAGAGATTAGGTCGTTTATGGGCCGGGTAGCGCCTGGACGACGAGCCACGGCTGCCACCGCTAGTGTCGCAGATCATACCTGATAGTAAAACTTGCAGACCTTATTCACAATTACAATAATCTGGTCGATGCATCCAAATGACTCTTGTGTGTACTTTATAAAATCTTTATATATGTGTGCATTATTCGTTCAAATCTTTTTAATGATTAAGTACCAACTGTTGCTCTTTTAATTGCTATACCTACTTTGTAATATTGGTAATGATTTGTAAAACACTGATTAAATTCAAAATGGTTATGACTATTTTTGTTGAGAACCAGAAGGCAAAATAAAGATGTACCTACAATTTCATTAAAATGATCACACGTCAATAATTTTGTAAATACCTTTTAATTGTTACCGCTATAGACTCATTGAATTGGCGCAAACGAGTGAAAGTAAATAAAATAGATATTTAAATTGCCACCAAGTCGGCTATTAGATTATGTATTATAAATAAAGTGATATTGAATCTCGCGTACTTAATGTAAATACTAAGCTAGAATAATGTATGTAGCTAGGACGCGTACCGAATTTTCTCTACCGATAGTTATACGAAAAATATATCTGTACGTATAGGTATGTATTCCTTGTCGTAAAAGACATAAATAGGCAATAATTTTTAAGTGTTCAGAGAGTGTTCGCTATTATAGACTTACGCTATATGATATGTTGTGTGGATGTAAGTAGTTTCTTTATATTTTTTTTTAAGTTTCGCTTTATTTGATATAAAATAATTAGTATTATTAGTCTGAGAGGAAACGCCGGTTACCAATAAAAATATAACTTGTTGCTTATTGAAGATATTATTAAATATTTTTTACGAAATGTTAGAAAAGTTGTTTTAAAAATTATGTAATCTGTCGAAATTTGTATGTAATATGTATACTGATTGTTGCGTAAATTATTGTCGTTTTGGGCGCTGACCGCAGAATCATTAGGTCTTGCGGCTTTCTAAAAGTGCCGTTTGTTAAGTTTCAAAATATTACGCAAATTATATATTTTTATTGAGATTTTAATTAGAACTTATACAGATATTATAAATTACAACAGAACTTTATTGAAACCTTTTATTTGGAATTTATTACTAAATTAATATAAATACAAATCTGTGATTTAATTTATTACTGGACAACAATAAAAAATTCTTAATCTGATAAAAAACAAATCTCTCAACGAACTAATTCTAAACGTTCCTGTAAGTATAGATAGATCTCTATTATTGTTGCGAGTGTCACGCTGATCATGTATTATATATTTTATTTTAAAGGCCAAGGTAACCCCTCAGGCGTCAATAAATGTTTCACTGAAAATTATTCACAATTCTAATATCATAGACTTGTGCTCTATCAAAATCAATATATGGATAATAAAAACACTATATCTCATTTTTTTATAAATATCTAACATATTATTTCCTATGCAAAGATACTTATGTGAAGCACAAACTTTCCCTAAAATCCACATAAAAGATTTTACACCCGCCCCTCCTGTTAACAATAAAATAATATACCTAATAATTCCTTCAGTATTGGTCCAAAACTGTCCAGAACTTGAAAATTGTGGTAGGTACTATTTGCAACCTCCTAATCGTAGCCAAATTACAGGACTTATACTTCATTGCCGAAAAGGACATTAACTCACCTTCGGCTTTGATAATTCTCTTCCTCGGCTGCCGCCGTCATCGAATTTTACTAAACTAATAATTTCTGAGTCAATGTTACCTTGTGTATGAATGTCGACTTGAGTATACTCGTACCAAATTCTGTTCGAATCGCATAAGAGATGCTATTTAACTTATCATTAGGATGTAATTAATAGAGATTATTACCTTTATCGTTTTGTACTTTTGATACCTATTAGTCGTTCAAAGGTCACCGATTACCTTGTCAAAATGAAATAAATAACAATAAAACTTTTACTTCTGAATTTTATTTTTACTACCCTATTGAATTTCTTAGCGCTTATGAACATCAAGATATCAGCATGTTTCACAAGGCAATATGTAGAGATCTGAGAAAATAATCTGGCGATGAAAAGAGACTAATTCTTGCCACATGTCCTGTACACCAGGATCTACAGCAGTGGCCTCAGAAATCCCAGGAAAAGTTGAACTGCCTTGGAACCCACAACGAAATAACGAAAAGTAAATTAGAGGAGTTGGAAATATATAAAGTTCTCTTCCCTTCTTAGCTAACCGGGCTGCAAAAAAAGCAAAATAGGCAATTATCCTATGAAACAGAAAAGCACCACTAGTTCTAAGTTCTAATTCTAAGTGTGCACTATTTGATCTTATAATTTCTGTTCATTACCTGTCAGCCGATAATGATGAAAACGAGCGACCTAAATAATATATGGAAATACTGAGAATTTCCTTACAGAAAAACATCATAAACTGTCTAATCCAAGAATCGAATCTTTCAAATTATAAATAATACATTTTTTATTTGTCCTAATGCGCCCTTTATTAAGTCATAATTTACTATCTTTATTACTCAGTATCTCAAACGCTAAGGAAAGCCCATTTTCCATTTTACCATTTACTTTTTATCTTTCCTATTTATGTTAGCTCTACCCGAAGTGGTAGAGTCAAGCAACAGTCATTTTGGCCGTTGCATGAATGGGCCACTCGACCGGGGAAGCACCACCCTCTCACAGAATATCGACGCCAAGTAACAGTATTTGAACTGTTGCGTTCCGTTTGGTGAGTGAGAGTGCCGGAGCCCAAACTCCTTTCTCATCCCCTCCCAAACTCCTTTCCCGTCCCCTTTTCTTTACAGGGTCGGCAGCGCGAGTATGACGCCACTGGTGTTGCACACGTCCATAGGCCGCGGTAACCGCTTCCCATCAGGTGGGCCGTGTGCTTGTCTGCCACCTTAGTGGTATAAAAAAATAAAAATAAAATGGGAAAAAGGCGTTATAGACTCTATAGGCAATAAGTAAATTTACTGTTTCGTTATATGAAAAAAATGAAATTTAGGTCAAAATTTAGGTCTGCTATGTACGAGCCAACTGGTCAAATTAACAAGGTAATTGCGACGCCTAGACCTCATTGAACCCCGCTATCCAATCAAATGGCTAGGCCGATAGTCAATTCAACAAGAATCACTCGACGTTTAACTACTTAGTGTATGAAAAGTCAGCCCGTTGAAGATGGCTGACTAAGACACAGCCAAGTGATTCAAATATACAATACAATAGCGTGGAATGAACTGGATTGGAGCGGAGCAGAGTGAATTGAAGTGGAGTCACCAAACCAACGCGTCCTGACACGGATAAGTTAGTTTAGGAGGGCATGGCGATACAGAAGCAGGCCGTGGCGGTGGCGCGTCGTGTGTGTCCTGTGCCTGCCAACTCACCGACGCGGGATAAAACACGACCCCACCAGGCGAGGCCGCGGTGGCAGCCAAAGTCCGCCGGTAACTCTGGGGTTACCCTTTCGAGGGCTTACCCAGGGTGCCCGGCAATGGAAACTTGGGGAGGACACCGTGTGATTTTAGTTGGTCCGATTCCGACACGCCCACCCCATCGTCGGCACCGATGGGGTAAAGCCCGTGGGGATTCCCACACGAAAAAATAAAAAAGAAGGGCATGGCGAATGTCAGGTATAGATATATAGACTTAGAACTCTCCCGGTCCGCCGAGCCCGCAACTTGCTCGCCGCGCGTCGCAGGCAACTCAGGCGCCGGAGGTCGCTTAACGACCTCCGTCCTCCATGAGCGCAGGCCTGGGGGTGGCGGGTGAGGCCACCTGTCACCCCAGCAGAAGCAGGCCGGGACGGTGGGGCGACTAGCGCCCCTCCCCCAAACCGGGGCAAGACCGGGACACCGTGGTTCCCAAACCCGAGGGGGCCATCTCGAAACCGGAGATGGCCCAGGGTCAGTCGGGGTGCGAGGGATATGCTCTATGGGCAACCTTACACCCCGGCGTCTGTAGACCCGAGACGGCGTGCGGTTTTAGTCGGTTCAAGCCCGACATAACCGCCCCCGCTGGCACGCGGGGGGGTATCCGAAGGGATTTCCGCACGAAAAAAAAAAAAATATATATATAGATATACAGGACACCTCCGCCATACCCTTCGTGTTACTTGTGATAATGCACTAAGGAATACGACACCGGCGAAGTGGGGATCCGTCGACATCGTTTACTAAGTAACGAAATAGGAAAACAACCAAATAATCAGTCCGTCAGTCCTATTGAACTACATGACTTTTAGCCATCTAGTAAACGTTTTGCTCAAATACTTAGCTAGTTATTATTCAGCCATTTGATTGAATAGACCTAGGCATCCGATTAACTGGCTGATTAAACCACATGAAGCGAAATATTGAAATAATAAAATAAACACAAGTCTTATGAATTTATGAATGTCTTGATATTAATATAATTTTTGGACAGCTACGCTGAATTTGAGATTAAATCCAATCTACTACGTAAGTATGATCTTTGGTCTCAAATCTCTCAAATGACATTATGACAAAAAAATATTAGGTGAGCGACTATAAAAAAATAGGCACAAAAATTAAAACCCGATTAAAATCCAACGCCATGTTGTATCAAAGGGCGCCTGGAGGCAAAGCGGGCGCAGCCTCACGAACACCGTTTACGATATGATTATGCTTTATTGCCATTAATTTGCGACAAACGAAACCGCCCAGCACCATCTAGACCGCCATATTGGGAAACGATTGAATTTATTGATCTAATCACACTGGCTCAATGACACGTACCTAATCTGCTAGGTTGATATAGTACACAATTTTTATCGCGATTTATTTCATGTCATTTTATTATTTACAATATTCTCAAACAATATCAACTAAAAGATGCGCATATACGAAATAAAAGTACCTCAAAAGATTGCTGAGTATCAGTTAGTTTTAGTCATTAGGTATCATTCAATAAGTGGCATTATTCAAAACCATTCCACACACACACACACAAATGCAACACCAGAAACGAAACAGCAGTCAGCCCGATCCCTATGCCCTAAAATGCTCTTAATCATCGAAAACTGAGTAGATGACTGATTAAACACCGAAAGGTTTATGCATGAAGTCGAAATTTTAGAAAGTAAGATTTCCTTGCTTAGGCTGTTACTAGTTAACTAGTACATAAATTAATACGAAAATGGTAATTTTCACGCTTTAGATTAAAGTAGCTTCATCACTTGAGTCTCCAGTGCAGTGCTACGTGGGATGAAGTGTCAGACACCGATTGTTCAAAAAAGCACCGACACACTTATTTATGCAATTTTAGGCTACACAGTATACACCCCTGTCTATACATACATATATGTGGAGTAAATAGTATTAGTCGTATTTGTTATTAGTCTACGAGCCATCCTTTTAACTTAAACTTAGTCTGGACGGATGCGAATTCTTAAAATTTCACTCTTTTTTTCGTCCGATTTATTTTTTTCGGTAATATATGCCCCTTTATTTTACGTAAAGAAACCTCCACGGACTTAAACCTACTAAAACCGCATGGTGTCTCTCTTGCGTCAGCCATGTGATACGGGGAATCTGGTGTGCCCTAGGAAGGATATCCCAGAGACCCCGACCGGCTCCAGTCACCAGCGCTGGCGACCCGGACGCGTTATTGAGGATCTAATCCCCCCTCCCCTTAAGAGGATCGCGTGCGGAAACCAGACGCGCCGCCACCCTGGGCCTGCTTCTGACGATCTCCGCAGTCCTGTGCGCCTTCTACGGCACGGGAGAGTGCTAGACCTCTCCCATACCTTTTGGTAAGATTTGCCCCTTTTCCTTATATTTTGGGGGAGATTGCGACCTAATAAGTAGTACTTACCTATGAACATCTATAATAATCTGTTTTAGAGTTGGTAATGGACGTAAGACAGCTGATAGCAAAAGTATGCTCAAGTTTAGCTTTAGTTTTTATACTGCACAGATGACTACAGATACGTAGTTCAGTGATCTAATAGATACAGAAAGTGGCCAACGTACATAACTTATATATTCTATAGTAAACTGTGGACACAGGAGTCGGACAAGAACGGTATCACTAAGGAGCTGGCCCAATTAATAAGAGTCGTACATGAATAGTGTAGTCCAGAATTGTGTACTTAAAATTCAAAATTATTGCATAGGCATATCTGTAAAAGCAAACATGAATTATGAACTTTAAATAAATGAAATGAACGTACGAATTGAAAACGTATTCAGGAAACCAATACCTCATCTTTGAATTAACCTATGTAATTAATATCATGCAATATTTTATAAATAGTTTTTTCTTTTTTTGCAATTACCTGGTTATATGTATTTCAATACGACAAAACTAAACACATCTGTTTAAGGGGCTCCTACCGTAATTCACGAAAAATACGCGATTTTTAACTTAAATGGACATAATTTCGGAGTTCATAATGGTTGCACCAGCACCAGTCATGCTTCAATAGAAAAAAAACTAGTATACAGGAAAAACATTTGAATAGTAACTTAGGCTAGATTTCACCGATGAATCTGAACCTGCTTAATTTAATTTAAACTGTGTTAGTACATTTTACTTAGTAAAACGTGAATTAAGTTAATAAAACAGATTTTCATTGGTGGAATACAGTCTTAGTACGATTAGTAGTAGCAACACGATTCACTTCATTTAATCAGTAGGCAATCGTATAATATAATAATAGAATTTACATGAAATTAATCAAAACCCAAAATTGTTTTAAAAACGCTACGAAGATTCTATCCAAGACCGTAAGCAACTTGCACCTCAAAGTGCCAGAGCAGGGTGGGGCAGTTGCACAACGATGGCACGGCGAGTGCCCAGGCGCGGGGTGCGCGGGCGCCTTGTTAGCGGCCGCGCGTGCGCGTGCCACCGTTGCGTTGCATTATTTATTGCTTATTGAAAAACTACCGATATCTTTAGCTAGTCACTTTTGTGGTTGATCGTTACCTCGTTTTTGTATAGCAATTTTTGTTGGAACGCAAATTGCTGGTGATGCAAAGGAGAAAGCAATTATTAGCAGACAACTGTTTCGTTAATAGCTACATTAGCTGGCCTACATTTTGATACTGTGTTTATTCTATTTTAAACTAACAGTTTAAATATAATCAACTAAAAGAAGTTTAGATTTTTACACAAAACGTTTACCTTGACTAACGTTACTTCAAGACTATATTTAAAAGAGCTTTGAGCTATCGAGTTCAGCCCGACATCGAGCAGGTGTTTTGGTTATGTTCTAGAAATATTTCAATACCAAATTGTAGTCAATTGCACAAAAAAAATGTATTATAATTAGTCTTCTTACAGTTTTGCCTGTATAAAATTAAAATACTTAAAAAAGATAATTTATATCATTTAGGTATCAGCTTATTCATTTATTGGCCTTGTAAGAAGACTAATTTGAATATTTTTGAGAATTTTAAAGTGAAAACTTCTTTAGCGGCGTTGTGCACTTTTTTGTAATGGGTAAAAAAGGTTAAACTCGCGTCAGTAAACACGTGACCTGATCGTAAGACAACAAATATAGAAGCGCTAATTTCGCACTGTACTGAACAACCTTGGTGGCGCATTCGTGTAATGAGTGGTCGTTGACTTCGTCAAGACTGAGATCGATTTCGACCGAGGCCCAAGAAACACTTTTTGTCATCATATAACTTTTTGTAATATTTATTCTATTTTGTGCCATAAATCTATTGATATAAAATGGAAATTAAACAAAGTGCATCTATTAATGAAGAAAGTGACGACGAATTAGTGAAAGAAAATGAGTGAGTACTTTATAAATATATTGGCGATGATGGTTCTGGTAATAATGATGGTGAAAAAGTCGTTGAAATTATGGATGGAAGTTGATTTTTCTGTTTATTGTAAAATAATTGTAATAGTTCTAAAGTGTTAAATTTTTAATGTAATAATAGGTCTTTACCTATGAAATTTCCGAAATTTTCTTTCAAATTCATGAGTTCGTTATTCCTGTAATTTAATAGCTATTATTTATATTTTGTTTGAAAGTTGATTTCAAGATTTTACAACTCTGTACAAATTTTGTTTTTATTGGCCGCTTGATAAATTAATTCGATCTTCAAAAACTGTACTTCCTAAATGCTATATAATATTTTGATGATTAATTTCGGATTACTTAATAGCTGTCACTTTTCAAAAATGTAATAAAAGTTGCTGTTTGTTAGCTTAATGTTGTCTCATTCATACACAAAAACAATCATAACATTTGGATTGGTCATTCTTAAAAAAAATGCAAAAATGTTAGTACTGAAAATTGGGTTTCCTCCAATTTCTTCAAGAAAAACGTCAATTTCATATGTAACGACCTAATATAAATTGTCACGTTTGTGCACGATAGCGCAATAAATGAATATAGTATGTTACCACATACTGATAATTAAAGCAATTCGTGCACAATTATTCCCTAACCATTTCAAAATATCAAAAATGCACAACTTTAATATTCAAGTTTTCACTTCTACCGGCACTACCGGAGTGCAACCCATCGTTTTTTTTATTTAATCATATTATGCAAACCAAAACAAACTTCAATCAATTAGCCCATTGCAGTCCACTGCTGGACATAGGCCTCTCCCATTTTACGCCATAGCACCCGATCCTCCGCCTTGCGCATACAGTCTATCCCAGTTACCTTTTTCAAGTCGTCCGTCCATCTTGCTGGGGGACGTCCCACTTTTCGTTTACCGATTCGTGGTCTCCACTCTAGGACTCGTTTGCTCCATCGGCCATCGGTCCTTCGGCAGATGTGGCCAGCCCATTGCCAGTTCAGCTTGCTTATTCTGCGAGCTATGTCGGTGACTTTGGTTCTTTGTCGGATGGCCTCATTTCGAATTTTATCCTTCAAAGAAACCCCAAGCATAGCTCGCTGCATAGCCCGCTGCGCGACTTTTAAGTCGTGGACTAACCTCACTGTCAATGTCCATGTTTCGGCACCGTAAGTCATGACAGGTAGGACGCACTGGTCGAACACCTTTGTTTTAAGGCATTGCGGTAAAGGGGAGGAGAAAACCCGACGCAGTTTGCCAAATGCTGCCCAACCTAATTGGATCCTTTTGGTGACTTCTTTCTTGAAGTTATTTCTACCGAGCTGGATAACCTGCCCAAGGTAGACATACTGTTGAACAACTTCGAGTGTCGACCCTTCGATGGCAATCGGCCTCGGCGTGACATGTTCGTTGAACATAACCTTGGTTTTGTCAAAGTTCACACCAAGACCGACACGTCGAGAGGCTCCATTTAGGCTGTGCAGCATCTCGCCCAGCTGCTCCAGCGACTCCGCAACTATGACGATGTCGTCGGCGAACCGAAGATGCGAGATGTACTCGCCATTTATATTTATACCCCGCCCAGTCCAATCCAGAGTCTTGAAGACGTACTCCAGCGCATTGGTGAATAGTTTGGGGGATATAACATCCCCCTGTCTCACTCCACGCTGTAGGTTTATGGGGTTTGTCTTCTGGTCTTGGAGCTGGACGGACATAGTGGCGGTCTCATATAGGCATCTCAGCACTTCGATGTATCGCCAATCAACACGACACCGTTGCAGAGCATCCAGAACTGCCCAGGTCTCGATGGAGTCGAAGGCTTTCTCGTAGTCCACAAAAGCCATACACAGCGGCTGATTGTACTCGTGAGTACTGAGATAATCTGCCGAACAGTATGGATGTGGTCCACGGTACTGTAGCCTTTTCGAAACCCGGCTTGCTCGGGTGGCTGGAACTCACAAGCTTGCTCACAAGACGATTCGTGACGACTCTCGAGAACAGCTTGTAGACATGACTCAGGAGTGAGATGGGTCTGTAATTCTTAAGCAAGGCCTTATCACCTTTTTTGATGAACAGTACCACCGCACTCCCGCTCTATGCCCTAGGTGTTAAGCCTTGCTGGATGACGGAATTAAAAAGGCTCGCTAGCTCTTGGAGCACTGGGACCCCGCCTGCTTTTAGGAGCTCAGTAGTAATTCCGTCGTCGCCAGGGCACCTGTTGTTCTTTGTTTGCATGAGAGCCGCCTCTATCTCGCACTGCTCGACATTGGGTATTTCCTCGGTGTAATGGCGCGTGAGTGGGGCTCTGTGGTCTTCATCGCTGTGTCCCGTCAGTTTAGTCATCCGTGATGCATACAGCTGTCCATAGAACTTCTCGACCTCTTCGAGAATCTCGAACTTTGAGGTGATGGTTCTGCCATCCTCAGTTTTAAGTTTCGTTAGATGGGGCCTTCCCAATTGCTGAGCGAACACTTTCGCCCCCCCTATTTCGCTCAATCGCATCATGTATGATGTTAGTGTTGAAGCGTCGGAGGTCGCGTCGTATCAGTTTTTTTATTTTTTGGTTTAAGGCTCTCCCATCTGACGAAAACGACTGAGTTGAGGGCTCATCACGCCTCCTCCTCATAAGTTCGAGAGTCTCAGGGGAGAGTTTGGACTCTAGCTGTTTGCGTTTTCCGGGAAAAAACTTTCGGGACACTTCCTGCAGAGTTTTGACCACTGTGTCGATTTTCTCATCAATACTGCTAGTGGTTTCCAGCATTGCAAAACGATTTTTAAGTTCCAGTTGGAACTTTTCGGACCCTAGAGCTACTTGGAGCGGCGTAGGTCGGAGAGTAGACCGTATCATTCGGAATCTTTCAGCTTTAAGTTTGATATTTAGAGAGCCTCTGACAAGTCTGTGATCACTTCCGGTGTTGAACCTGTTAATCACGGAGACGTCTCTAAATATGTGCTTACTGTCCGTAATGAAAAAGTCTATCTCGTTCCTTACCACGGAATCCCGGCTTTGCCAAGTTCACTTCCTATGGGGCTTCTTAAAGAAAGTATTCATTAAGAAGAGCCCCTGGTATTCGAGAAAGTTGACTAGCATTTGCCTCCTGTGATTTCTGGACCCCACTCCATAGGGTCCTATTCGCGTTTCGCCGCGTTCTAGTACTCCCACTTTGGCATTGAAGTCCCCCATAACAACGCTGTAGGTGGCCTTGGCGGTATGATTAATTGCCTTCACAATGTCCTCATACACGGCCTCGGCGGTTTCATCGGGGTGAGTCGAGGTCGGCGCATATACCTGTATTACCTTCAGGGAATGCCTGTTAGTGATTTTAAGGACAAGGTACGCTACCCGGTTCGAAACACTACCGACTTCAACAACGCTGCTAATGAGGTCCTTTTTGACCAGAAAACCGACACCTCCCTGGGAGAGCTGTTCACCTTCTCTGAAGTAGAATAAGTCGCCTGACTCAAGGGTTAGCGTGTCCTCCCCCAGTCTTCGGATCTCGGACAACCCCAGTATGTGCCAGTTTATGCGACCCAGTTCTATCTCCAGTTCGGCGAGATGATGGTCCAGCCGAAGTGTACTGCAGTTCTACGCTGTCAGCTGTAGTTTTTGTTGGTAGCCTCCCGTAACCCGGAGATTCTTAGCACCCCCCGCCCCGCCGTTACCGCGACCGCTACCGTAGTCGGGACTAGCGGGACCACCGGGAACTGGGGGCCTTTTGTCGTGGCTTCTATTCATGGGAGGTTTATGGCCTACTACTACCACACTGGCCAGACGGGTTGGTAGAGGGTTTTGTTTCGAGTTTTCCTTCTCTTAGGTCAATTCGACCTTGGCAGAATATCAGCCTGAAGGAGCAATTACTCCCCCTAGGGAAGGAGAGGAGTTGCTGCTTCCGTTGCCCAGGGTGCACCACAAGGAGGTTTTCTAGCATACACCCCCTACATACAAACTTAATTGTTTGATAATAGATCAGTTTTCTTATGAAAGAAAGAGACAAAGACCGCCACAAAAATATTAACAAATCCAGGTATTGTGATACAGATAAGTAACTGAGCGTCTTAGAGGACGGAATTCTTTACGAAAAACAGAAAACCTGAGACGGTGTGCGGTTTTAGTCGGTTCAAGGCCACACTCGTTGGCCGGCGGGGGGGAGGGGTATCCGAAGGGATTTCCGCACAAAAAAAAGGTATGAATAATGCTAGACTTCTACTGCCCATTATATAAGTTTGAATTTTCTGTACCTAATAGAGGGCAACACTGAACAGTCCTTATTCTTGGACTTAAGTACCTACTTAAGTCCAAGATAAAGGACTGTTCAGTAAGCTACCTAGCTTTTAAGCTTTAAGCTTTAAGCTTTAAGCTTTAAGCTACCTAGCTTTCGTAGCAGTACAATCACGACAGTATTTTTAAGATCTTTTACTACTAATACTGGACTACTTGTATTGACGTGCAACTTGTTTTCGAGTTTTTTTTTTTTCATTTTGAGTAATGCATTCGTCTGGAGGAAAATCCTTGGCGAGATCTATTTGGTTTCTACTGGGGAGATATATATTTTATTTATCAGATTATATTTGATTTTACATACACAGGGCGCTATGGCGCTCATTAGGGGAGACCTATGTCCAGCAGTGGTCTAGAATAGGTTGATGATGATGATGATGATCATAAATATGCTACCTATGTTTAATGACCAAAGCATTCGATATGGGGTAAATGCTCCCTAGTGAATTTTGAACCGAGTTAAGTAGTGGGTGATGGAGGAGGGTCCATTTGAAACTATTCTTGTCGGCTTTCTTTTCAATTTCTATATTTAAAACTTAGGCATATAGGAATGTCTCGCGAAGGAGATGGCGAAGCGCGCCTGGGAGAGATTTAGAACTCTCCCGACTAGCCGAGCCCGCAACTTGCTCGCCGCGCGTCGCAGGCGACTCAGGCGCCGGAGATCGCTTAACGACCTCCGTCCTCCATGAGCGCAGGCCTGGGGGTGGCAGGTAAGGCCACCTGTCACCCCAGCAGAAGCAGGCCGGGACGGTGGGGCGACTAGCGCCCCTCCCCCAAACCGGGGCAAGACGGGTACACCGTGGTTCCCAAACCCGAGGGGGCCATCCCGAAACCGGAGATGGCCCAGGGTCAGTCGGGGTGCGAGGGATATGCTCTATGGGCAACCTTACACCCCGGCGTCTGTAGACCCAAGACGGCGTGCGGTTTTAGTCGGTTCAAGCCCGACATAACCGCCCCCGCTGGCCAGCGGGGGGGTATCCGAAGGGATTTCCGCACGGAAAAAAAAAGGTATAGGTATAGGAATGTAGGGGTGTGTGTTGGGTAACCTCCTCGAGTGTCGCTCCGATTCCGATCCCGCTGCAGTCCGGGGGGAACGGAATCGGAGCGGCCGGTACACCCTGGGCGGCGGTCAATGGCTTCCCCTTCACCCCTTCATAGGGTTGGCATTGATCGTCGGCCAATACCCAACGTGGCGGGAACACATCGCTCTCCGTACTCCTCTGCTTTCAGAGGAGACAGGATGAGCGATGCTGCTAGTGGTGAGATGGCCCAGGGTCAGCCGGGGTGCGAGGGATATGCTCTATGGGTAACCTTACACCCCGGCGTCTGAAGACCCGAGACGGCGTGCGGTTTTAGTCGGTGCAAGCCCGACATAACCGCCCCCGCTGGCCGGCGGGGGGGTATCCGAAGGGATTTCCTTCCGCACGATAAAAAAAAAAAAAAGAGGTATAGGAATGTGATAAGTTTTTACGGGGGATAAAAATTCGATTCTCAAAAAAATCTTGTTTATGGTATTATTCATCTCAACATAATTTGAGCATAGTATTTATAATTGCTACTTATAATTCCCTTGTCTTGTTTTATCTTGGTAATTAATCTTAAAATTATAAATTATAATCTCAATTTAAAATCTTGTGCGTATCTACACAGTACTGTAATAATATAGAAAGTTCTAATATTTAGATTTATAATAAGTACTATGTCTAAACCTGTATTCTTATATTAACGATAAATATAATTAATAATCAACCACTGATCTTACATAAAAAAGAGGTTGACTTCCTGTGTGCTGCACGCTGTGGAATTGAACGGGGCGACTGACGGAGCAGACATAGGATCAAAATTTTATTACAAAAGTCTCAAACAGTAGCTTATTGCCAGACAGTTCAAAAGACTTGGTAAATTGCACCCAATAAAACATTACATAAACTGAAAATGTGTAGGTATGTACACTGTTACCGAATATGATTTTTGAGGCCGCCTAGATGTAAAACGGTGGGACGGGGCCATGTACTTTCGGAGCAGATAAGATGTAACCATTGAAATCAACCTGTCTGTGGTCAGTTGCGTGATTTTTGTGAGCGTGCGCCGCTGACAATGACAAAGCTATAAAGAATTTGAATGTACTATACTTACCAACATTTTTAGAACAAATCAAGTGTTTTAGCTGGCTTTGTGATTTCTTGAATGTTGGCTGTCGAACAGATCACTTGTCTCATTCTAGGCAAACACCGTGTCACTGTTGGAGATTTTTCATTTTTTTGCGCTCGTAGAGCTGGATAAACTGATGCAGCCGAAGTGACAGCTCCACTTGTCTTTTAGTGGGAGCATTAGAGGATGGTTTTCGTTAGTTCCATTGTAAGAATGCGGTCCGGCAGCAAATAGAAACTGCAAAATAAAAAATCCGTTCCCGCAGGGGGAACGCACAGGTAGATTTCGTGAAGCAATTAATATTATTTTATATAGAGAGCTACGGATTTTAAACAGTTTAATTTTTTTTTTCTCGAAAACGGTAACTTTTAGCGAAAATCTTTTCAGACATTGATTTTAGACTTAAAAATGGCCTATCGATTAAAAATGTTTCCGACGGCAAGAATGTTCACCGGTTAGAAGTTATGATTTTTTCCCCCAAAAATTTTGGTTTTCCCCCCCTCCACTTTTAGTTAAAGTTTTAATCTTATAGGTTTATAAGTAAAAGTTGTTGGTATTCATGTATACTATGGGATAAAATTAGAACGGTTCGAAAATCTTTCATGGAACGTGAAATTTTGAGGAAAAACTGATTTCACAAAAAGTGAGGCCCTACCGTCCCCTTAGGCCGGATTCCACCCGTTCACGAACTTAAACTAAGTTTACACCCAAGCAATTTTTGACCGCAGTTTGAAAGCGATCGGGGCAAAAATGCAACCGTGAGAGTGCCGCAAATTTTGGGAAGTGGAACCATACATACATATATATATATATAAACTTTTTGACCAGTGGTCATTTCGGACTCAGGGGATCATAACTAGACCTCCTATGAAGATTTTTTTTTTAGATTCGACAGTAGTCAAGAAACCAATAGGTAGTTCGATTTCATCGAAATCTATCTAAAATGAAAAAGCTACTGAGAATAGTTAAAACTCTGTCTCTAGATTTATGTACATGATGTACAGTACTCGTTAAAATAAATTAAATAAACTCACATGTTATATTGTATGCATCCATAACCAAGAAAGACCTTTTGAAAATTTCCTTGCTTAGGTTCTTAAAATACAAAATTTTCCCGTGCGACACCGGGACTAGTAAATCATAGATTTGATTACAGGTTATTTCAAGACTTGCTATTAGTATCATTTACCTACATATATTTGTACATAGAACTGTCTCTAGCTGGTATAAGTTTTGTATAATTCTGTGAATAGTGACGAGAAAAAAATCGAAAGTATAACTTCACAACTATAATATCACTTCTAGCAGTGCACGTCATTTTAAGGGCAGGTGACCGATCCATCACGGTGCTCAGCGATGTGGACGTGCCTAATTAACGGAAAGCAAGGTCAGCTGATGAAACAGGCCTAGCACCCACTCTAATTTGTCACAAAAAAATTAAGACGCGTCCACAAAAAGTTTATAGTTGGAGTTGTACTAAGATTTCCCAAAAAAGTGACCATTTTACATAACTTACAGGCGCATATCTATAACCCGGTGCGCAGGGTTTGGGGCAGCCCCAGCTATATTCATTGGTGCATAATTTCTTCCTAAATAATGAATATACTATAAAATGTATTTATTATTTAGCTTTCACAATATTATAGTAGGTATATTATTTAAAATATAGATAAATTTTGCTAATATGGAATAAATCTTTTAAACTAACCAAAATGAGTCGTTGTAACTTTGAACAAATAAAATTATTATTACTTTAACTACATCACGCCTCCCCATAGTTTGGAAGAGGCGGCAAGATAGCCCCGGCGAGGTGGGCAATAGTCGGCCGTGGTGTTAGGGCGATTGGCGGATGAACCGCCTGATTATTCGGGCATTGTCGAGCAAGACCGCTTTCTGCATCTTGGCCGCCACCGACTTCTATTAATAAATTATAAATATTATTATCAATATTATTATATTATTATAAATTAAATATTTTTATAAATTATTATTGTAATCTTAGCTTAGCTTGTTCCTGGTTGCATCCGAGGCTTTCATTTTTGAGACCGGGCTTCGCTTACTCTTTCTCATTCTTTTAGTTTATCTTATTTTGTATACATTTATTATTTTATATGTCAATGAGAAGTCTGTTGTTAGGAGACCACTCTCTTCTTCTCTCTTCTCTTTCACGTAATAATAAATGATCCATTTTTTTCGTTTTATAGAGGAATAAGATAAAATGGTTAACTCCATCAACACAGTATATTAGGGCGTAAATCATTCAAGTTTATCCTTTAACAACTATTAGTGAATACTCTTTGTCCCGTTCGTAGTATGTTAATAAGCTCTTATTAATTAAATCATTTGAAAGAAAACTCACATAAAAATACATTGAATACAAAGGCGTAGAAAAGTAAAAACAATGAAGGGTGTTGAAGAGTATTATTTATTTATTTAAGGATCGATTCGCTAAATAAAACACAACGCAAAGGAAATTTGTGAACGCTGTCTTACGTTACGCAAGAATAGTCTTTTACCATGTACTGTAGATATCACGTAGATTCATTATCGCCACTTGACACGCAAATCTGCGCAATACGCATCAAGGTTTATCAATATGTAAATAAGTTGTTTACGAATTAAATTTGTCGTTAAGAAATCAGTTTAGTAATAATATTCAAATTGTATTTGATTTATTTCTTCATTCAATTAAGGCTCAACTCTCACATTGATAGAATTAAATAAGTACGAATATGTCAAGACATTGGGTTGGCCCCACCAAGATCCTCGTGGCCAAGCAAACCTCACTTGCAAGCCAGTGCGGATGACCAGCGCAGGCTCTCGGGGCTGGGAGGCCAGACGACGATGGTCAACTGATGGAGACGCTCCATCAGTTGAAAACCAGCGCCAGGTACTTGTATCTGGCATTATGCTGAAGTGGCTCCTTTTTTGGTGCCATGTGGAGTATATGCTCGATTTTGTAACTTAGTAATGTAATTTGTATTGCACCAAAATAAAGAGATTTTTCTTTCTTTCTTTCTTTCTCCCATAAGAGCTGCATAAACCATATCAAGGAGAAGAGGCAGTAAGCGGACCCCGGGCGAATCGATCGATGGTATCGATCGAATGCGACCAAGCCAAGATAATGATGCTGAATATGTAGAGAGATAAGGATAGCATTCTATTAACTCGTTAGCACACTTAAGTTAAACATGTAACTCTAATCCCTGCAAAATTCGGCCTCATTTTGCACTTAAACCGTAAATCCGATTTAAAACACTTCGACTTCAAGTATACTTTGTTCGAAAAAGGTATAGCAATCCATTAAGCCGTCGTATAAGCACGGCTTGTACCCTGTACTTACATTTACACCTTGCAGACATGCGATCGTAAGGTTGGGTAAGTGACTGATATGAAAATTTTGATCAATCTACACGCCCAATTAACGGTCAACATTTACCAAATTGAACATTTCCTTCGTATTTTGGATACATATCAGAATCAAGATGCACAAAATCATGACTATATCCGTTTTTTCCTGTACTATATAAAAAAAACCCTTTTCAGCAATAGAGAAATGAATGATCTTAAGATCATATCACTAAGCTTGTTTTACGAATGTTTAAAAGGAAGTTATTCGTGTTCATTAATTGGTTGGCCAATGACAAACAGAATTTATTAAATTATATATTTAAGAACTCCTCAAATGAATAATTTTTCGCCTTTTCTCTTTTTTATTGCTCACACTACGGTATGTTAAAGTAGGTTTTAAAATAACTCATTATTATTTTAATATTTAGTGCATTAGTTGCTTCTGGTGTGACGATCGGAAAAGAGAGACTATAGATTATTTAAATTACCTGGCTGTTTTCTCACAGTCACACTCTCCATCTGTTGCATTGTTGACTAGCCATTAAACGTGGATACGAATGCTAAATATAATAAGTATCACATCATTAAACCAATTCATTTCCTTTATATTCGTATCCATAATTAATTTCGGGATTGTGTTACGTAGCCTTGTCACCCATATCATAGTGTTGCTACCGGACCCGTTAAGGCGACCTGGCCCGCTTTGGTAAGGACTTCATGCCTCGCGGAGATATTTTGATGAGGACGAGATAAATTAATTACAGTGTACTTCGGTCGTTCACTAATAAGCTCTATAAATACGTTAATGCTCTGTCAATATTTTAACATAGGAAAGTGGCTTGTTAAAGATATGAAAAGAAATAAAATATTTAAGCCATGATGTATGGATGGTAAGTCAAGGTGACGTAGGGTAGGGTCTCAGCACACAGTGTTTCCATTTCAATAACAGTGTATTCGATATTTTTTCGCAAGAACACAATATATTTTTGTCTCAATAGAAACACGACACATATTATATTATTCCATCCCTTCCAATCAGGTTTTCGACCTGGCCACAGCGCCGTTACAGCCTTAGTCAACATTACGGATGACATCAGGTCTGGAATGGAAGGCGGAAAGCTGACAGTCATGGCCCTACTTGACTTCAGCAATGCCTTCAATACGGTTGATTTTGATATTTTGCTTTGCCTGTTGCAGTCTCTTAACATATCTCCAACGGTGACTGATTGGCTTCGCAGTTACCTGTGTGGTCGCCGACAGCGTATACGCACCGAACATTCAATGTCTAGCTGGTGTAGTACTACTGTTGGTGTACCCCAGGGTGGCGTTTTATCTCCTTTACTCTTCGCAATTTTTATAAATTCTATCTCAAATCACCTTCGTTCTTCCTACCACCTTTATGCAGACGATCTGCAAATTTACTCACAAGCGCCACTTGGGCAGTTGGCGGAGGCTATGGAGGCAGTCAATGATGACTTGGCTCGTATAGGCGCTTGGAGTTAAACTTATGGCCTTAAAGTTAACCCCGTGAAAACCCAAGTAGCCATTGTAGGCAGTCCCATGACTGTAACAAAAGTTGTGACTTCACAGCTTCCGCCGTTTGTTTTTGATGGTACAGTGATCCCTATTACTGATAAAGTTAAGAATCTGGGAATATACTTAGACTC
Source organism: Cybosia mesomella (assembly GCA_946251805.1). Taxonomy (NCBI): domain Eukaryota; kingdom Metazoa; phylum Arthropoda; class Insecta; order Lepidoptera; family Erebidae; genus Cybosia; species Cybosia mesomella. The sequence goes on along the minus strand of OX276406.1, from coordinate 16,700,596 downwards.
TAAACTGTCATGGGGCCCGCAACTCCAAGAAGTAAGCCGTAGGATGTTTGTCTCAGTTTCGAACAGAGCTTAAGTGGTTACCTACCCGACTTCGCCGGAATACTCACATCCTTTGTTTGCTATATAAGATATTATTTAACCCTTCAACCCCTTCCTATCTTAAAGGACGTTTCGAGTTCCTTCACGATACTCATACGAGATGTTTAAGGTCATCAGAAAACTTAAGACTGAAGATGCCGTTGCATACAACAGCTTTTTAGGACAACTCCTTCACAGTTACAGCCATTCGTCTATGGAATAAGCTGCCAGTGGACATAAGAAAAGCTCAGACTTTAGCCAATTTTAAGTCCATGGTGAGGGAACACTATTTGTCGCTGTGAACATGTTGTTCTATTGCAAGTTTTTTAAAATGCGTTAACATATTTTAGGTAACTATGTGTAGTATATTTTATATATAAGTATATATTATAATATATGTAGGTATACATTATTTGTTTGAATGTATAAATATTATAATTTAGGTATTAATGTTTATGTGCATTATGTACCTATTATATTTTACTACAATTAGTACGCCAAACAACTACCGCTCAATCCTACAAACACATGACCATCCAAAGGTTGCCTGGTAGAAATCGCTTTAAGCGATAAGGCCGCCCATTGTACTGCTTCCTCCTCTAATTTTATAATACTTATTTATATTTGTTTACCTGGTGTACAATAAAGTGTATAATAAACAAATATTAAAGAAACTTAATAAAATATATAATATATATATATATATTATATATATATAATAAAATATTAATTAAAGAAACGAAACTCATCGTCTTCAACTGTCAAAGATTCTGCCCCCTATGAAATTAGAAAGAAAGATAATATATGGCAAAGCAAACCGCCTCAATGTACCTTTTTTTTTTATCGTGCGGGAATCCCTTCGGATACCCCCCCGCCGGCCAGCGGGGGCAGTTACGTCGGGCTTGAACCGACTAAAACCGCACGCCATCTCGGGTCTACAGACGCCGGGGTCTAAGGTTGCCCATAGAGCATATCCCTCGCACCCCGACTGACCCTGGGCCATCTCCGGTTTCGAGATGGCCCCCTCGGGTTTGGGAACCACGGTGTCCCCGTCCTGTCCTGGTTTGGGGGAGGGGCGCTAGTCGCCCCACCGTCCCGGCCTGCTTCTGCTGGGGTGACAGGCGGCCTCACCTGCCACCCCAGGCCTGCGCTCATGGAGGACGGAGGTCGTTGAGCGACCTCCGGCACCTGAGTCGCCTGCGACGCGCGGCGAGCATGTTGCGGGCTCTGCGGGCCGGGAGAGTTCTGAACCTCTCCTGGGCGCGCTCCGCCATCTCCTTCGCGAGCATCACATGCTCGCAGAAGGAGGTGGCGGCGGCCCACGCGCTCGCGCTCGCCTCATTGTACCTGTTACTAAATATTATGTCCTGCAGTTTAGATTAGACTCTCTCTTTAACTTCTCGAATGGATTTGCCCCATTCCTTACACCCCGGCGTCTGAAGACCCGAGACGGCGTGCGGTTTTAGTCGGTTCAAGCCCGACATAACCGCCCCCGCTGTCCGGCGGGGGGGGGGGGTATCCGAAGGGATTTCCGCACGAAAAAAAAAAGTACTATTTAGTCTTCCAATTGTACTCTGTGAAAAGTGTGGAAATCCTTTAAAAAATATGTGTTTTATTTGCCACATTGAAAGCTTTATAAGGAGCGAAGCTAATTATTTCATTTAATTTTATTGCTTATAATAATAACCCTTTTATTTATTTTTTATTTTTTTTTACGTGCGGAAATCCCTTCGGATACCCCCCCGCTGGCCAGCGGGGGTGGTTATGTCGTGTCTCGACTAAAACCGCACGGTGTCCTCCCCAAGTGTCCGTTGCCGGGCACCCCGGGTAAGCCCTCGAAAGGATAACCCCAGGGTTGCCGGCGGACTTTGGCCGCCACCGCGGCCTCGCCTGGTGGGGTCGGGTTTTATCCCGCTTCGGTGAGTTGGCAGGCGTGTGTGGGCACACACGACACGCCTCCGCCACGGCCTGCTTCTGTAAGGACGGCGAGTCGGCCAACTGCCGTCCTCAGGCCCCGATCATGGAGGTCGGTAGTCCCGGGCGTAGATGAGTCTGCGGCGTCCTCGCCGCAGACTGCGAAACTCGGGGGGCAGGGTTCTCTCCCGCTCCCTCTCCGCCGTCTCTTTCGCGAGCATTACCTGCTCGCAGAAAGAGGCGGCGGCGTGCCACTTGCTCCCGTCGGAGACCACGGCCCTCACCATGGTTTCCAACGAGAGACCGTCCACGCCCAGGACCGCAACGAGATCCCGGCGTTGACTCGCCCACGCAGGGCACTCCACCAACGTGTGGAGCGCCGTGTCTTCGCCAGGATCCTCGTAGTGCTGGCACTGCGGCGTTGTCTCCCGGTGGATGCGCCACAGATACTTACCGAAACACCCGTGTCCGGTAACCATCTGGCACATCCGGTAGGAGAGGTCCCCATGGTCCCTCTCCAACCACTCCTTCATGATCGGTCTCACCGCCGCAATGGTGGATTCCCCCCACCTTGGGTGCTCAAGTCGCACCCTCCATGTCTCCATGAGTTCCTGGCGGAGCAGGGACCGCTGAGCCCTGATTTCTCGGGGCTCCGGCCTATGGCCCCGCTCCAGCGCCTCCTAGCGCCACTGGTACAGCAGCGCAAGGGCTCTCGCTTCCAGGTCCCATGGAGGGGTCCCGGCTAGGAGACATGCCGCCTCGACGGAGATCGTGCGATACCCCCTGATGACTCTGACGGCCATCGCTTTTAACGGGCTGTTTAATACAGCCACGTTGCGGGCCGCCAGAGTCTCCGCCCATACTGGGGCCCCGTACAGGGCCATGCTTCGCACGATCCCCAGGTACAGTCTCCTAGTGGGGGCGTTGGGTCCCTTAACGTTGGGCATCAGCCGCGATAGCGCGGCCGCAGCTCCCCTCAGTTTCGGGACCAGACTTCGGAGATGAGGTCCGAAGTCCCATCGGCTATCGAGTACGAGCCCAAGGTACTTCATCGTGGGATCGATGCCGATGCTTACGCCCCCTACGGTTATGCTGGTTCCCACAGGTGGCCCCCTCCGAGGCCCGTGAAAACACATAGCCTCGGATTTGTGGAGAGCCACCTCGAGTCCCAGCAGCCGTATTCGACCCACGACTTGAGCAACCCCTGCCGTGGCCTTCAGTGCCGCGCTTCGGTACGTTGCTCCCCGCGCCATAACGAGGGTGTCGTCAGCATAGCACACTATGCTGACATCCTCGAGCAACGTACCGCGCAGCACCCAGTCGTATCCGATGTTCCACAGGAGTGGCCCTAGGACCGACCCCTGCGGAACACCGCACGACACTTCTCGCCGCCCTGGCCCTAGCCAGCTCGGGTAAACTATGGCCCTCTCGGATAGGTATGCCTCGACAATGCGGCCCATATAATAACCCTAAGGAAAAAATCAATAAACTATGTTCAGACTTTTGTACCAAAGGATATTTATTAGAGCTTCTTTAAAAACTTTCAAGGCTTGTGTAAGCTAGATTTATACCAATGTGAACTTTAGACGTTACGGTAATTTGTAAACTAGTACATTGTAACTTCATTTATTAGTGATCTGCAAACGCAGTATCTCAATTTTCATACTGAGTTTCTAATTAGTTACCTATAAATATTAGTCAGCCGTGAAATGTTCCTCTAAGTGGATTAGTCCACAACTAGTGATTATTTCTTAGTGCGTAGGCGTTCTTGGATGGACCACCGATATTACTCACAGTAAGCACCTACCTATTCTAATAATTACATATTAATATGGTGGCCACAATATTAAATTACGTGATAACACGGACTTATTAAATGGTTTTTATATTCATAAATCGAAATAAACAAATTAAACCTGATAGCCGCAGGCGCCGGCCACTGTAATTATCGATATATCGAAATAAATTTGAACAAATTCGATTATCGAATAATTTCGACGACGGACGATATTATCCATCATTTTAATGAAAGCACAAATCGAGAAACCTATAGCTTCGTTTAACGATGGGAGTATCAATATAAGTACATCGAGGATCGATAATTGTACGGTAGCCGTGACGATAAGCGTCGACACTATTGTGCATAATGTCGTCCAGTATTACTAAATTATACAGCGCATATGCGTGGTGCTTACTGCCAACGACCGGTCTTGTCTGTCAGAGTTCCTTGAAAATATGAGAAATCGTTTTCATGCGGAGTTGATTTTTCTAAATTCGCTAGCCTCAATAGTTTAAAACTCAGCATTTAATATACCTTCTGTTACTTGTCCTCTAGGCAATGTTTTTTTAAAAATTGAAAACTAATAATATGTGGCTACCATTTTATAAACATTTAGCTAAGTATTTTAACTTGACACATAAATGAACAAATCACGGTTGACCCATGTGAATAACAGTATTATTGCTCCAATCATTTAAAAATACAGTAACTGATGACCCTATTATATTACTTAGAATATATTTGAAATACTTCACAAGTCACAAAAAATCACAAAAAGGTAAAGTAAGAGATACTGTGTAGAGGTCCATGACGAAAACAATCATATTTTAGTGATGGATATGTCCCCTTCATTTCTTACATATCTGTAGCTCTGAAAGCAACTGAAAAAATATATTTTTATCTACATCTGTCTTTTCCGAAATTGGGAAACTACCAGCAATGAGTACATAAGCTTATAACACTAGTACATGTATTTATGAGACGTCACAACAAAGTAAAGATCCCTCGCTTGAACAAATATGGTCAGAAATCGGCACATGTGTTAAAGCTTGGTGCGCAGAAGTAATGGGTACACAACCGAATAGCAATTACCATTATACTTTCTTTACATCACTAAGGCGGCATATATATTAAGTTGTGTACTCGATAAGTGTAAAATGGTAATAAAATTAATTGAACCCTTGTACGGAATCCGTGATGGCTGGACTAGATGGGCGACAAGGCGAGCCTTCGCCCATCGCATTATAAATTCAGCGCGGGCCCAACAAGTTTTTCCGTTTTGCTCCATTACGATAAATTCCGCTCTTAGACATAATTTCCATACCGAAGAATGACTCTGAATTTCATGCAAAGTTCCAAGTATGTATTAAGAACTCTGATTATACCTACAACAAAGTATCTTAACTGCTTGATGGTTGTGATATTAAGGCATTGATTTATGAAAAAAAAACACTGTTTTCTCCAGAGAATAACTCTAACCTAACCTGAACAGTTTTGTTGTTTTATCAAAGTTTAAAATCACCAATATGTTTGTATTGGTGATTTTAAACTTTTTTAAGAAGTAGCACGTAGGAACGTATAGGACAGTACTTATTTTGAGAATACACAAGGTGACAGGTAGAGCTGCCTGTCACCCTAGCAGGAGTAGGCCGGGGTGGCAGCGCGTTGCAAGCCACCCCTTTTTCCGGGGGTAAGGTGGGGTCACCGTGGTTTCGAAACCCGAGGAGGCCATCTCGAAACCGGAGACGCTGCTGGTTCAGTCGGGGTGCGAGGGAAATGCCTTACACCCTGGCGTCTGAAGACCCTAGACGGCGTGTGGTTTTAGTCGATTCGAGACCGACATAACCACCCCCGCTGGCCAGCGAAAGGGTATGCAGGGAGATTTCCGCACAAAAAAAATCTGACATAACATGTACTCGTACATTATGCTCTATTGATTGATACGTAATAAATGCCCAGTAACCCGGGATCTCTCGATCGTTAGGTCAACTCGATGTAAAACTTAGATATTCATACATTTTATATATTTACACTTGAAACTAATCAAGCTGAACAGTGCAAAAGACTCTATAAATCTATTTCAATAGATTAATTAAATCTATAAAAATAGAATTTAACAAACACGTTTAAAAATATACAAATATATGATATAATATAGCAAAATTAAGTCAGTGGGATAAAACGACTAACTTAAGATTATAAACATTGTACATGTATATTTAACTTTATATATACATGTACAATATGAAGTCAATTTTTCTACTAAAATTTTTGCGAAATCACACTTACACTATGAGTGGTGACATTACATTCACTCTGGCCTGCCTTTAGGCGTTGCATCATACATTAAACACAAAAAAGCAAATTTAAAACCGTCCACAGCACAAAGTAAAGTTAAAGTATGCGTTCGGTAATAAGTAAAAAAAAAGTTGCTGGAGTTGCAAAACAAGAGCAGATGCCGAAATAATGAGGTGCGCGGAAGACACGGGCAGTGCGGTCGTACAAGCCAGGCCAAGTCACCAACCAGTTAATTGCATGTGTGATTTATACCAAATTGGGAGGTCAGCTTACTTATTTTTTAATTACATCTATTTTAATTAATGCGTCAACCTGCGTTATCGAGATCATTTCATTTTAAATAATTTAAAAAAAAATAAAAAAAAAAATTTTTAGATAATTACATTCATAAGTAGAATGTAGGTGTATATTTATAAAATCATCTTTCTAAACTGGTTCGCATGTGAGAATAATAATAATGTTTTACGGGAGACCATAATTTGTGCATATTCTTTTTTCTTTGTAAGTAGATGCTCAAACGGCGCCAGCCTGCTAGCACTATCTACTATAATATTCCTCCTTTAGCGTTAGTGCAGATGATAATCTATTTTAAACAGTAAAATATTATTATTGTAATTGTTAATGTTGTTTTTGATTCTTAGTTTTGTAACTAAAAACCTAACATTGGCAATTTTTTGTTAGACAAAAGTAATTTGAGTTGTTTAGCTCGACTCCTATCAACTCTGCATGTTGCATTGCAAAATAATTATTTAAATGTAAATCCGGAAATCATAAGCGTTTCCTTACGACACACTTTAAATCTTTTCAAAATATCAGGGAAGTTGTGAGTTGAGGGTGGTGGAAATTTGATGACACAAACTTGTCACAAAATTCGGCCGGGTAGGTACTACCGATTGCGAAAAACCCTCCATAGTAATCCAATTTCGGTTTGATTGCGTTCAGGGGTCAGCAAGTGCATAGCCGGGCAGGGGGATTGTGGTCGCAGCACTAGTGGGACCGGAGGGTGTCACGCAGTACTGTGACGACAATCCTCTTCTGATGAGGCCGTCAAGCTGAGTGCCACCATTGTTAACATGGTACGTGTATGTAATGGAGACCCTCTTTCCTGAGACTTTACCTTCAGCTTACCATCAGGCGAGGTGAAGTCAAATTGACGTCCTAAATATTAAAAAAATATATATATATATCCTAGACTAAATTTATAGAAATGCTAGACTTTGTTTATTGTCAAAAGACTATTAAAAATGAGTAAAATCTCAAATACGCAACAACGGCTGAATGGCTGACATTTTTTACAAATCGAGTACCTACGGGATTAGGGCACAGCCCACTTTTAGGTAGGTCCAACTACTTATTTATTTATGTTGCCTAACCTGTAGCCAAAAATAGGTCTAGTTAACCACTGCAAACAGTACTATTTACGTAGGGTTGTGTACTTGTCGGAAGTAAGGCTGAAACAACTCCTTGTAAAGAGGGGTCCCTACCACTCGGTAACGCATTCAGGGCACTTTTAGTTTCATGAGCATCTATAGGTTGCGATGTTCAGTACCTACATATACAACATCTCAATAGTTTACTCATTTGGCCCCTTTCTATTGGAGGAACATCATACCCCGATCCTTCATATATTTATATACCGTCTTTAAATAAATTCTGTTCTTCTTCACCCGTACGTCAATCCTAGATACATCCAAAGCTCACTCTCTGAACTCTAGGTTCTGCTCTCCTGCTCTTTTTTGGGAGGGGGGGGGGGGAGTTATAGGAGGAACCTCTAAACCCCGAGAGGAAAGTCTCATCCGTCAATTAGCAGGTGTATCAGGTCTATACCCTTCAAATAAATTCTGTATCTGCTTCAAACGATACCATATTTCATGTCAAAACCGAGTGCAAGCCACAAATACATATTTCCAAAGATAAATAACTACGTAAAGTGATTTCACAAACATCTATACAAATGAATAAGTAACATTCCAATGTAAACAAAATTATGACAACTACCAACGGAATAACACCCTTGCATTGCCTTGGGCAGAACTTACTTCTGTCTCACTATAATAGACGTATTGAAACGCGACCTAATGATAAATATAAACAGCAGCCAGTGAACCAGACCTTCTCCGTCCCTAACACATATCGATGTTATACTGAATCAGGTGGTATGTAATGATCTGATTGGTGTCTAGATAAATTGGTCATTCTTGTCCACGGCCGATTTGTTTTCACTCTCTATGCCATCCCGCTATGTGATTTTCTACAGTGATACAGTTTTTCAATTGGTGCGCCCTCACTACGAGACTGGTTTCACTGATTATTGTCAACGAGCCACCGATTGTTGTCATAACGTAAAAAAGTAAATTTTAAGTAAATAAACTTTCTAATGTCATTTTCTAATAAAACTGTTTTCAATAAAAGCAAAAACTTTTAGTCTATTTTTTGATAAGAAAAATTGCCGTAAACTATTCTGTTGAACGTTTCTGTGTAACACGAGTTTTTACTTTATTCAATTCAAACTATGTAATATCCATGCTATCATTAAAAATACCGAAAATAAATGTGTCCGTCTGTCATCTTTTCACGCCTAAATAACTGAGTGACTTTTTTAAATTTAGGTTTAGAGACAGTTTGTAGCCTAAAGAAGAATATTATAGATGCCTTTTGAACTTTGAAAAAATTTCCGCGATAAAGGCTTCGTGCGGAAGCTCAGAGGCTGCCTTAACTTTACGGAAAAAAAGCAGGTAATGAAACAGTACCACCAAATCTAATCGAATGAGAACCGCGTAATGCTACGCAATATCAATTTCAATCCACGCAGATTTCGTTTTCTCTGATCGTTCCTAATATTTCTGGACCGTATGATTAAAAAAAAACAAAGTGGTACAGTTAGTGAATACTGAAATTATTCTACATTCATGTCGTGCACGAGTGACTTGACTTTCTCGCTCGACCGACCGGGGCCCGAGATGAGTGCGTAGCAACGTTTTTCTTGCCGCAAAAAACTTGTTAGTGGCGCGAAATAAAATGAGAGCAGGCGGCGACGCATACGCACCGATCTTTACAGTTACCGTGTCTTATATTTTCTTGGAAATTCTATATATTGAATTATAATGTTAGCTTTGTGGCTTTAGGCTTGGACCGATACTTACGGGCTATAATTGATAACTAAAATATCTATGTGAACTTTTGAACTACGTAATCATGAAGTTTGTAATTATAATACTAGGCTTAAGTCTTTATCGGAATGTCGGAAGTATAGTTAGTTCAAATCTATACTTCCGACATTTCCAAATAGAAAAATATTTAAAATGACAGCGGTAATCACGTTCAGTGAAGTATCAATATATTTTAATTCAAGGTAAAACACACACATAGATAATAAAACCGCCAATATAACTGGTGCACATTTGCAACAGTGCTGTCGTTGGCTGCATAAAGATTAGAATAAAAATATTGCTCATTACAGTTCTAACTTAGCATAAAACTACGTGATTAATGAAAAACTTGGAAGCGTCGGTAGCTTAGTGGTTAAGGAGTCCACCCTACGATCGAGAGGTTCCGGGTTCGAATCCTGGCCTTGGATTACACTACCGACGGGAACCCACTCCTAACACAAGCAATTTAGCTTAGCTGGAGGGGTTAGAGGGGAATATTAGTAATTTCGATTACTAATATTCTTTTAAAAAAAATCAAAGAAAAACTACGGCTCTTATAGTATCATGTTTAAAAATACGATATATTCTCGACTCGAAGTCAGTCAATATACATCCATAAAATAAAGACACGCAGCTCTATATAGATTGATCATGTTCTCAAATTCAATATATACTTTCGCACCAAACAAAAACCAGCCATGCAGATTGACCTAGCAACACAAGGCTGGTAAGTATGATTTCATACGAACCTGCGGTTACAAAAGAAGCGATCTGTGCAACCACATCGATTGGTTTCTATTCCCCGTTCCATTGTGAGCACGGTATCTATGATGGGAAAGTAATTTGCCACAAATAAACTACTTACCCAATACACTGGAATGCATCGTATTGATACGATTTGTAATCACACAATTAGCGCACTTGTACTCAGCCATAAGCGGGCTTTTGCAGGTACGCTGATCTTGTTTGCTTTGTAAGGAAGCAGTCCCTTATTCATCAGGTGACTCATAGATGTTCGTATTTCAGAGTAGAATTTCATCTTAAGTTTACAGAATTTATTGAAAACAGCTTGAAAAGAAGGAAAAAAAATCGTCGATATTCTACAACAGACTATACAGCTCTATTTAGGCAAAAAGTAAGCTTAGCTTAACTAGATTGCGTTATGGGTTCCAGAATGCGGAAAACATATTCAAATACATATTTTTTAAATACAAGAGGCGAGCTTGGTACATCAAACATTTGAATACACATGGTGTTGAAGCACGACAGCCGTCGGTAAGAACTTCATCAGTCACTACGGATAGAGTTGACCCTCATACATCCCATGGTGAACCATCGTGTCAAAGTAACCAGGAGTCCATAAATATCTGGACACGTCTTAGCATTCCGAGCCTTCAAAACTCAACCTGGAAAGTGCACGACGAAAATTTGGACATTCTGCTAGAACATCCAGGCAAGAAACAAGATCTAAATAGCCAAGTAAACACTTTCCATGATACAATTTATACGTATTTTAGTGAGCATTATCCACCTTCAAATTACCATGCTCCTAAAATTAAAGAAATCTCTTTTAAAACTAAATTGCGGAGAAAGAAATGGGAGCTAAAGAAAAAACTTCGAGATGCCAAAGCCTTGGGCGATTATCATCTTAGTCACCAACTGTCTAGGGCATTAAGATCAATTCTTAAACTAATACAAGGTATATCGCAAGAAATAGCAAACAATTGCGATAGTTACGATAGGGCAAGGCACGAAGTAACTTTTGATAAAAACCCTTTTCAGTACTCAAAAAACATCTTTAAAAGCCAAAATGGTAAACTTCTTCTGACCAAAGAACAAACTTACGAACATTACAAAAACACTAACGAAATACTTAAATGCAGAACACCATACAATCAACCGGAAACCCAAAGACCCCACGACCCTCTAGTACAATTCCAAGGGAATGCACCTACCATAGAGGACATAGAGATACAAATAAAAAAGAAATCATCTAAATCGGCTCCGGGCCCTGATGGGGTTCCATATATAGTGTATAAAAAATGTCCAACAGTTCGTAAACATCTCACAAATATATTTAAAAAAAAAAAGGTATTTCGGACCTAACCACCAGAAAGGGTTTTCGGCATTTCTGGTTGTCTGGAACACAATAGTCTGTTAGCGGAAAGCTTAAAAGATGGCAGAAAATACGAAAGACAGATAACGGTATGTTGGATAGACCTAGAAAATGCATTTGGCTCAATTCCACATTACCTTATGGTATACGCGTTGCAATGGTATAAGTTTCCGCCCGTGGTCATAGAGATAATCGAGTCGTATTACTCGCAGCTAAAATTTGCTATAAGCTTCCAAGAATGCTGTCAATCTTCTGAGAAATAAATGTTTTGTTTCATACATATTTGATTTCTTTTCTTCTTATCTAAAATAGATGCGAACTCTAGTTTAAAAGAGATGTTTTCGTTTCTTGTCGCTTAATTTTTATTTTCATTATTAGGTTTCCTCAAACCAGGTTCTCACCTGCAAGCTAGTACACCTGCTGATTGTCGAACGAGGCTCTGACGCTGCTTTCCTTACGGGTTTGAGATGTCAGAGGGCAGTTGCTCTAATAAAAGCCAAAATAAAATCATATACCGGAAAGATCATCTCCTACAGATGGAAGAGAAAGTGAAGGATGGAGTAGGAGAGCCAACACCGATGAAGAAGTTAGTTAACAGTTGTGGTTCCGATTAAGAAGTTAGTTCTATGTATTCTATAATAGGGTGCATAATGAGTTAAGGTTTGTAGAATTAATTCTTCAATAGTTTTTACACAAAGAGTTTCCTCACGACGGCAACGCATCGTCGTCATTTTATTCGTTGAGTAACAATGGTTAATAGATTCTTATAAAGCTCGATCGTTTTCTACGCGTTTATGGTCATTTTCATTATGGTGTGGCTCGTAAGATGTATATTCGTCATAGATAGACAATTGTAATTTATACCGTATCATATCGTACTTTCCCACGATATAAATAATCTTGTTAATTTATTCTACACTATAAAGAACATTATCCACTATGTAATGCACATGTATATGAATTTAAAGACTCTAGGCGCGGGCTTAAAACCGAACTCAATGCATTACTAATACACTCACTACACGGACAACAAGATAATACATCATATCTATGTTTTATTCATATGACGACTTGCGATTTTGATGTCGCAAGGCAAGCCTGCGCTGCACCGTTTTTGCAGCGCGCTCGCTCGAGATTTATATCGAAGTAATAAATGTATCATAAATATATGGAATTGATTCTATATGGAACGTTCTCAACGCTTATAGTCGTAATTTGATTGAAAAAATTATAGATTCATTGATATTACATGTTCGGCAATGTTTGATATATTTTTTACAGCTGCTTCTCTGGGAAGCTGAATGATGTGAATTGTTATGTTATTGATGACAGTATTGTTTGGATGGAAAAGAAAAATGACATTACAAGTAGTACAAATATTAATTCATGTCTGACAGGTCCTGCGTACTTTCCAGCTGTATGCAGTTTATCATACATGTACCGAAAAAGGGTAAACCTTGATTATACACTACATTCAGTATATGGACCATGCAAACTCACTTCAGTCGAAATACATCAACTGCCGATACCGTATCAATACGTTGAAGATTCAAACCCGTGAACACTCCTGACAGAAAAACTCAGTAACACTTTTTGCTTGAGCCAGGAATCGGACCCGGATGTCAGGCACAGATATGGCACTTACTATAACCGCCATCGAGGCAGACATTTATAATATTAAGGAGTAGTACCGACAACATAACAATGTGAAACATACGTACGGTATGTTAAAAACTCTAAAATAGATCACACGGAAGTGAACTCGTATGACATGTCTAATAACATAATTATTAGGTAATTTTCTACACTGTAGGTAATACTGTATAATAAACAAATAGTTTCAGAAGAAAGGCGACGTAACACTACAGTCACGAGCGACACACGTCTCTTCATTCAACGCGTTATCTTTCACGACTATCGCATGTAATTATTTGTTTAGATGTCACTCTATGGAATATGAAGTTGTAACTGTCCCTTACTACCTTTATGATATCAGCTCATGCTCAGTAGTCAGGCCAGTTACTTACATTATATATAAATATATAGGATCAGCAGAAAGGCCTTTGAATCCGTTTTGCCGGTCCTCTCCATCTTGAGCGTAATAATACGTAATAGATACTATCTTATTTAGTTTTCGTACACTTTAATACAAACTCAAACGGAATACACAGGGATAAACTCAATTAAGAGCCAATGCCCTTAGTCCAATTTATCCCTGTATGTCTCGTTCCATTGCAACCCATTGAGGTAAGCACGTGTGAATCTGTTGCAACGGTTGACTGTTGAATGTACAACTATCACTGCGTTTGGCAGACCCCCACTAGCCAATTCGGGTATTCGCTCTTATGTAAAGATACCCTCAAATTCGAATAAAATATTTGATATATAGTCTGCCGGCAACCTTTGGCCATGTGTCAACTAACAGATGACTTCGATATCCAGCTCAAAGAGATACTAGTGTAACACGTCGCGCTGCCACTTCTTAGGATGATGAGCTGCTCTACCCGTAACGAGGTGTTGCGGCACCTACACTGAGCACAGTACTAGAGTATCAAATTATCCTTACTTTGAGCTCTGTCAGGTACTCATTCGGCCATGAGCGCCTATCAAACTGAGACCGCTTTTCCGTTAATTTTCACATTCCACATCTCGTGTCTCGCTTTAATATATTCTTACGCCACTGTTCCTCTGACACAGTATTGGGCTTCATAATAATGTAACACTAAGTTTATACTAATTTCATTTGATACCAGAATTAGAACAAATATAGCGACTAACTTGGAGGTATAGACACAGATAAATATTGAAAGGAAGCTTTAAAAGTGAAAATTGAAGTTCACAACATTTTTACTGACTACTCTACGAACATTAATTATTATCCAAGTCTCGTGACAAATAGAACATCATAACATAGACAGTTTTATTCAAGGTAGTAAAAATAAAGTAGTCCAATTTGATGAAAGTGTTTTTTTCATGTGTAGCTCTCATAAACAAGAGGCATAGTAATTTAATAACGTATGAAATTATCATTTCAATAAAATAATTATATTAACATAACCTTGTTTTAAAATAAAATATAGAGTACAGAATGATGACACCCATGAGACATTATAATGCAAACGAGTTGTTGTTACTCTTGTGACAGTAAATTAATTAAGGGCTCTTTATAAACATGTAAATTTATTCTATATAATCGACGTTGAAGTTGTTAATGATCATGCGAATCGAAGCTAGGTATTCCCAGAAGGAGACCCATGACCAATGTAGTCTTAATTGATTCATATACGTAAATGTCAACTGTTACTGAAACATCACCCCACCATTCATAAGAGATGAACAGAACCTGAAGTCAGTAGTTAGAACCAAAAGGAGCTGAACACGATAAAAGATTTAAGTAAGCGATTCTTAGAAATTTGCCCGCGTTATTCTCAAATGTCTTCGTCTATTTAAGAAGGGATGGTTCTCACAGAAAATAATACACAAATACTATTTATTATCTAAAATTATTCTAACTGTTACCATTTTAACCAACTTCAAAAAGGAGGAAGATTGCTGTTCTTTTTTTCATTGAGTTAAAACCATTAGATTCGATTATCACCGCATCATAAAAGTACGTCATCTGAATATGACCTCAATCAGTTAATCGTTCTGTAGTTACACTATAAAATAACATACGCAACACAGATAACATACTTTTTTAATATATATTATAATATACAAAGATATATTTGCATAAGCTCCCACGCTATTCTTTACATGGCAGATAAACTCTAAGAATGTCTCAGGTAGTATGGGCATGGTAATGCGCACGCCACGCGAGTACTTATTTTGAAGATGCGTTTCAGGGCTTCACGTATTCATTTCAAGAGGCTTGATTTTATTGTAGCGATGACTTCTATTCCATTTTTATTTCTACTTCCTTAGTACGTTTACGTTGATAGGTGAAAACGATGAATGTGTATTATAATTATGATAAATAAATAAAATAATATTATTTAATGATAGATAATGATAAATAATATTATTATTATATTAACAAATCGCCTGTGCAAATGAAGTTGAGACTTTTCCAAAATGATCTTTAAGGCGATATCAATCATATTAAATAGGCTTAGCGTACATGTCGCCCCCTCGGAATCTGGGCCGCAGGCGAGTTGTAAACCTTTGATCAAATGTTGGAACCACATTCGCCCGATTATTTGCACGCACCTTATATTTCCTATGGCTTTTAAAATTTGTCTCTCATTTTTAATAAAGCTAAATTTTCTTATTCATATTTAGGGTTCCGTTGCCAAATGGCAAAAAATGGATCCCTTATGGATTCGTCATGTCTGTCTGTCTGTCCGTCCGTATGTCACAGCCACTTTTTTCCGAGATTATAAGAACTATGCTGTTGATACTTGGTAAGTAGATGTATTTTGTGAACCGCATTAAGATTTTCACACAAAAATAAAAAAAAACCATAAATTTTGGGGGTATACTTAGAACTGAAACTCAAAAATATTTTTTTATCGAACCCATACCTGTGGGGTATTTATGGATCGGTCTTCAAAACTGATATTGAGGTTTATTATATCATATTTTTCTAAAGTGAATAGTTTGCGCGAGAGACACTTCCAAAGTGGTAAAATGTGTCCCCCCCCCCCCTGTAACTTATAAAATAAGAGAATGATAAAACTAAAAAAATATATGATGTACATTACCATTTAAACTTCCACCGAAACTTGGTTTGAACGAGATCTAGTAAGTAGTTTTTGTTACTTGCTGCTACGGAACCCTTCATGGGCGAGTCTGACTCGCACTTGGCCGCTTTTTTATCTATTCGATTCTCAGACAAACAAACTTTCGAGATTTTGATGAGTAACCAATGGCTCGCGCTCCATGGGCACATATTTATGCATTCAAACACGGCATCAATCATTCTAATGAGCTCGCGGCCGGTAGGCAGGTACGGGTGTAGCCGCCGCGGGCATAGGCCGTCACGTGACCATAACAGTGATGTACTACAGACATGATTTATCGACCATCGCAGATCGTAATTTTAGTGTGAAAGTGACTTAAGTACAAGTAAACTTAAGTTATCGGCATCTAATGGTGTGATGTAAAACCTTATTGGTGATTGAATTTATGTCCCTCTTTAAAACATCAAAATGTATTTTCTATTATAGATAAATAATTCTGATAATAAATACTTACAGATATTAGCAGAAGGTATAAATGAGACGATTTATGTAAATGTTATTGTAAAAGGATAGTAATAAAGTTGTTAATGTAACTATCAAACACACAGTCAACTATATTGCAATACACCGTTTTCAAACTTAAACGAATTACAATTTTACGACAAGTGATATCATATCCTACACCTACATAAACATTATAATACCAAATATATTACATTTGTAGTAATATTATTAGTATTACTCTATTTGTATATTGAATAGATTCTATCGACATCGATAAGTGTACAAATAGTCTCTATTTAACTTAGTAGTGATATTCAACTAACAAGTTTAGCAATGAAGGAAAGAAAGCTGCCCGAAGCGTCCGGCGCTATTCACAAATTGGCACGAGCTAGGCACGCGCACTGTCCTTGCTCTACAACGACTCAAATCTGTTCTTCTCTTTATCAAAAATCAACTTTATTTTGATGTGAGAAAGTCTAATTTAGTGCATTGTGTGATTGTATTATAAGTGTCTTTAAATGAAAAATGGGTTTCAAAGATTGAATGGCGCAGTGCTATGATACCGTAGAAGCATTAGTAAGAGCAAAAAGGATGGCATTCTTACGATTATGTTTTGTTTATTTCCATTTGATTAATACTTATATGGTATGCTAATTGTTGCGTTATTTGAAATATGCATGGTGGCTCAGTGATTAAACCGAGTTTTGTGTAGGTGTATATTTATAGAGAAATGTTATATTATGTGTACACTTCTTCCAAATTTTAATAAATTTTATCCTCTACTTCTCAAACATTTGCTAGTAGAGAACTCAAATTGAATTAAGCTAGGCTTCGTACATTTTCATTTATTAATTTGTATTTAGAATAGATTAACATTAATTTTTATTTTCTATGTACAATAAAGAATTAAGAATGCCTGTTATGCCGAGTACAAACCAAGCGAATGACTTTACTGGTGGTAGAAATTTGATGACACAAATTTGTCACAAAATTCGGCCGGGTAGGTACCACCGTGCACGATTGCGAAAAACCCTCCATAGTAATCCAATTTCAGTTTGATTGCGTTCAGGGGTCAGCAAGTGCATAGCCGGGCAGGGGGATTGTGGTCGCAGCACTAGTGGGACCGGTGGGTGGAACGCGGTGCTGCGACGACAATCCTCTTCTGATGAGGCCGTCAAGCTGAGTGCCACCATTGTTAACATGGTACGTGTATGTAATGGTGACCCTCTTTCCTGAGACTTTACCTTCAGCTTACCATCAGGCGAGGTGAAGTCAAATTGACGTGTCCTAAATATAAAAAAAAAACAAATGGTTTTCAAAGACTTTTTTTGAAAGAACCATTGAGGATGTCACGGCATACGTGAGTGAGTAGGAGTCATTTTTAGGGCACGCTCGACAACTTGCGATTTTTCCGGTTGGTCTTCCGGTCAGTGTGTACAAATTCAGGTCGCTTAACTACCTCCGTCCTCCATGAGCGCAGACCTGGGGGTGGCAGGTGAGGCCGCCTGTCACCCCAGCAGAAGCAGGCTGGGACGGTGCGGGGCGACTAGAGCCCCTCCCCCAAACCGGGGCAAGACGGGGACACCGTGGTTCTCAAACCCGAGGGGGCCATCTCGAAACCGGAGATGGCCTAGGGTCAGTCGGGGTGCTATGGCATAAAAAGGGAGAGGCCTATATCCAGCAGTGGACTTCAATGGCTACTAACTAACTCATCGAGATGTGAGTTTTTAATAGTGACTTACTCAAAATGGTTTTAGCACTGGATCTTGTTTTTCAAAAAAGAATTCGTGCTTTTTTTATAGCCGATAAAGCCAGTATGCAGAGCGCAGATAATCTTACGCATCCTACGCATTTATGGGTGCTACTGGACCATACCGACACTCCGCAAATTTTGATATCGACCGAATAATTGCATTGAATGTTATACTGTGAATACACAGTAGCGTTTATCAACTCATGACTTTATTAGTAGTCCACCTGCAGTTCGCCCCGCATGATGTATATCGCCGGAAACATCAAAATCAGTGACAGAAATATATTTTTGACACTGCTGTCAAAAATATATTTCTGAGGTCCGATCTGAGGTCTATATCTATTAATATAATTATGGCAAAATCATCTGTTATGAATACGTAGATGAATATGCTGCGGTGGATACGCGGAGTTACGCGTAAAGATCGTGTGAGGAGCTCCCATCGCATAAACTGCAGGTGAGTTACCTACGCTGGTGCCAATACGTTTTGCGGCAGATGTCTGGTAGTATTCGTTTTCTTAAACCCCATTTTACTAGCTAGGCTTAGTTTAGGTCTCGTCGCTTTGTGTAATATCCTAGAATTTTATTATGAAATAATCCTCCTTTTTTGGCTTCGCCGCTGTTTTTTATGGATGATAGGCTCACGTTTGACCTCTATCTCACCTGGTCGTAAGTAATGTGGTCTACGATGGATCACGTTTGCCTAGAAGGAACCTATTCACTCGAGACTTGAAGATTCCGAGGTTATAGCTTCCCGGAAACACAGACTCAGGCAGGCAATTCCACTTCTTAGCTGTACGCATAATAAATGTGTCGCCGAAACGTTTCGTGCGTATCAGTGGAATATCCACCATGTAGCGGTGGCGCAAGAATAGCCGCTATAGAATAAAAAGAAAGATTTTAAAATATTTATTATAACTACGACAGTGCATTAACTTTCACGTTGGTAAACGCACTGGGCAATCAATTAAACGTAATCATCTCATCAACGTCAACTTGCCCTCAAGCATATTACAATATTAGTCACTTTAAACACTAAGCTATTCTCATTTTTCTGCTGTAATTAGCTGGTGTGTAACAGGCATTGCGCCGGGGCTGACAATTATATGTGAAAGTGGCGGGCAGGATATAGGTACTATAACCTGAAGAGTATGATTAGAGACTTCCGAAAACGATAAACCATTAAAAGAACATACCTAGTTTATTGTTCATTAATCGCTAAGCAGCAGATGCAGCAGCAGTCTCATTAGGCACTGAAACAAGATTTTGGTCTATTTTCTTACCTAATTTGATAATGTATGTACCCTTTTTTTCGTGCGGAAATCCCTGCGGATACCTCCCGCCGGCCTGCGGGCGCGGTTATGTCGGGCTTGAACCGACTAATACCGCACGCCGTCTCGGGTCTTCAGACGCCGGGGTGTAAGGAAGAGTTCTGAACCTCTCCCGGACGCGCTCCGCCATCTCCTTCGCGAGCATTACATGCTCGCAGAAGGAGGTGGTGGCGGCCCACGCACTCGCGCTCCGCACCATTGCCGCAATCAGGCTGCCGAGCGAGAGGACTCCCACCCCGATGGCTGCCACGCGTGTGCAGCCCTGAGTCCTCGCTAGCGTCGCAGTGATGACACTCAGGCGTTGGCTCCTTCCTGATCCGATGCAGATGGTCCCCGAAGCACCCCTTCCCGAAGACCACCTGCGTCAGTCGGTGCGAGAGGCTTCCGTGTCGCCTCTCTAGCCAATCCTCCATGATGGGCCTTACCGCCGCTATTGCGGCGTGCCCTAATAATGTATGTACCCAGGAATTTAGAAATAAAAAATTCGTTCATTCATTCATTCAATCAATGACTAAATTACGAAAATAAGGTATGTGTATCTATAATGTAATTTATAAGTTTTAGGCATGACAGCACATGACAGACATGACATGTTAAATGGAATAAATTGTGTAGATTTTTGATGAATAGCAACTTGTATTGGTTTGATCACTTCTCTGTCAGTATCCAAGTAATATTATTTGTCACGATTAAATATAGTGATTCATATTGTATAACTGTATATATGCATATTATTATTAAATTATTACTTTCTTCTTTCTTCTTCTACTAATAATGAACACAAAAATTTCAACAGCTATCTTCGCGTACCAATTGGTGACCAGAGGAAAAAAGCAGGATCATTTATGCCTTTCTAAATATATAAAGACTTGTTTATATATTAATTTTTATATGTCTTAGCAAAATTAAGTTTATCCTTTCTAGGGCTTACCCGGGGTGCCCGGCAACGGACACTTGGGAAGGACACCGTGTGGTTTTAGCCGAAGGGATTTCCGCACGTAAAAAAAAAGTATTATAATTTCTTTTACGTCTCTTTTCAACGGAAAAGTCTTGCCTATATAAAATTAAAAACATGTCTTCTCTATACTCGTATTTATTTACTCATAATTCAATTATTGTTATAATTGTATTAAAAAAAACCATAGAAATTCGAAATATTGAAATCCTTGTTATTGTATCAATTTTCCTTGTAATGTGGAATCCTCCACGCCTGCACGGTACCAACTCAACTGCGCTAGCAGGGTGAAGTAGTATCTAGCAATCGAACCAACGAATAGGTAGTACAATATCGATGTTCCCTCTTCAGTAGACCAGATATAACCTAAGAATGAAGACTCTGAAGCCTTTGGCCACCTTTCAACGTTCGAAGGCCTCACGTCATGGGTGAGGCTCTTTAGCTTAATAAAGCACCCGCAGAACACGTCACGCCGTAGTCGTCACGAACCTGCTTCTGCGTTCTTCAGGCCAGCCTTTGCCCGCGCTCATATAAACTGGAGGTATTTTAGACGACCTGTGCTGAATCGAAGAATACTAAGCCTCTTCCGTTCCCATTGTCGGAATTGCGGCGGCAGAATTCCACGCTATCTTGCTTGGTACCCTGGACAAAGCCACTGTTACATGGATTTCTCGTCACGGCGTCTCAAGGGCTCTCGGTTCCAGGGAATTTGTGTCACATATCTAAAAATATAAGTAAAAAATAATAATAGAAAGAGTTAAATTCACCCGAAAATTTACTTTATTTTATTTTATTTTATTTTCTTTGGAAAACTTACAACTAATACAATTCATAGTCGCAAATAATATATAGCTGAAGGCCATTTACAGGTTTTCACGAATAAATTTTAATTTATATAACAAATAAAAAGAAAATAACAGTCGATAAACAACATTTCTACAAAAACTAAAATTAAAACCACCGCAAACAGTTAATCGCCTTCAAAGAACCGTCCCGCCAAATCGTTTCTCAAACGCGAAATGTTAGTGTGAAACAGATCCAAGTCTAGTTCACGACATAATGTGTTGAAACATCTGCTCACCCGTATCAAAAATGAGTTTTGTCTGTATGTACACTTAACGAGGGGGACATGAAGTAGGCTAGGATGACGTAGCACTCTGGAGCGCGCTATAAAGCCTAGCTCTCTTAACAACTCGGGACAATCAACGGCCCCAGTCGCAATCTTAAATAGATACAAAATATCTGCGATGCGTCTTCGTTCATATAAGGGTAGTATATGAAACCTCCTACACCGCACAATGTAGTTCGCGGTATATCTTCGTGTTTTATATTGCAGGAAACGCAGAAACCGCCTCTGAATACGCTCAATCCTATCAATGTATACGTTATATACTGGGTTCCATACTTGTGAGGCATATTCCAAATGACTGCGTACAAACGCGCAGTATAAAATATTGAAGGATTTTACATTTTTGAAATCTTTCGAGAACCTTAGTATGAAGCCAAGTGCTCTAGAAGCCTTCTTAACCATGTTATCAATATGTGCGTCAAAGAGTAATTTAGAGTCAAAAGTTACACCCAGGTCCCTAACAACACTTACTCTTGTTAAAATAGTATTTTGGAGCTCATATTGAAAGGTGATGGGATTAGGTCTACGAGTATAGGTACTTATGCAACACTTTGAGACGTTAAGTTCCAGCCTGTTGAGGAGACAATATCTTTGAAGTCGATCCTGCTGGAGACCTAAACAATCACCAGTTTCTGATATCGGGCATAGTATTTTCATATCATCCGCATAAAGTATTATTTTAGAGTGCTTAAAGCAAGAATCTATGTCATTAACAAATATAATATATAACAAAGGACCCAAAAGGGATCCCTGCGGTATTCCAGATGGTATCTCTGAAACTATAGAGGTATACCCATTCAGCACTACTGTTTGACAGCGATTTTCAATATATGATTTGAACCAGCTGAATAAGTTTCCCCTAATACCTATGCGCTGTAGCTTTTGTAAAAGGGTAAAATGATGTATTCTATCAAACGCCTTACTGTAGTCCGTATAAACCACATCGACTTGCGAAGGTTCAGACATAATGCGTGTTAGATAGTCAGAACAAGTAAGCAGGTTAGATACGGTGGACCTATTCTTCAAAAATCCATGTTGTGCGTTGCTTAAAGACTGTTTGATGCCATGATAGATTGAGGGGTAAATTACATTCAATAATTGCCTCGTATAAAACTTAATTTAACTTAAATCTGACTCAATTCTACAGTTTCCTGTTAGTCTATGGAATGTGCATAAAATAGTAGAATCAATAATATAGAAATAGGTACATCTAGCGGATAATAAATTGTCACTAAGATTTATTGATAGGTACTGCTATTAATTGAGCGCGAGCGCGTGGGCCGCCGCCACCTCCTTCTGCGAGCAGATGAGAGAGAAGGAGATGGCGGAGCGCGCCCGGGAGAGGTTCAGAACCCTCCCGGCCCGCCGAGCCCGCAACACGCTCGCCTCGCGTCGCAGGCGACTCAGGCGCCGGAGGTCGCTTAACGACCTCCGTCCTCCATGAGCGCAGGCCTGGGGGTGGCAGGTGAGGCCGCCTGTCACCCCAGCAGAAGCAGGCCGGGACGGTGGGGCGACTAGCGCCCCTCCCCCAAACCGGGGCAAGACGGGGACACCGTGGTTCCCAAACCCGAGGGGGCCATCTCGAAACCGGAGATGGCCCAGGGTCAGTCGGGGTGCGAGGGATATGCTCTATGGGCAACCTTACACCCCGGCGTCTGCAGACCCAAGACGGCGTGCGGTTTTAGTCGGTTCGAGCCCGACATAACCGCCCCCGCTGGCCGGCGGGGGGGTATCCGAGGGGATTTCCGCACGAAAAAAAAAAAAAAAAAAAAAAAAGGTACTGCTATTAATTGATGGTTTTACAACCAGTCCTACTGCCCTTACTCTGATTGCGTTTTCATTTTAATGTTGTTGTTATATTAAAAATGCTAGAATATTATATCAAGCACAGAACAACATTGTCAACTTATCGCTAATTCATCACCATTTATACGAGCGCCAAAGTTGCACTTTGGAACTGGAGCCTGGGATCCGCTCTACTACTCGTCCTTCCCATGACTGTTATATGAGGGTTTTTACGAGAGCGACTGCTACCGACAAAACTCTGCACCAGGGCCTCGTTCGTCAATCAGCTAGTGTGCCGACTAGCAAATAAGGTTGACTTGGACCTCGATGATCTTAGTGGGAGCCCATATACTCGTTGCTTATTATAGATGGATTTTTAACAGGCATTTTATAAATTTACATAAAGCCAACCCGATATATGATAGATATTGATTGTATGATGAACAATATATTTTCTAACTCAAAAATGCCAGTTCAAAAATTAGGTTGTCGGCCTATAAAAACTTTGCGAACTGATTGCTCAAGAAACCGAATTACAAAAACCGCTTACTGCGTTTCGATCAACATAAAGTGTGACTGCCACACAACACCATGTGCATTTTAATAATGCATTATATACGTCCCTGTAAAGTCTAAAGTTAATTTTTAATACCGGTATGTCCGTCCGTTCGTCCGTCCGCATCTTAATACTGCCTACTGTTTTATACAACTATCAACGTTATAAATGAAAATATATATATGCATAATTGAAAATGACTTACCTTAATGGGTATTTTTAATCTATAGATATAAAGCCTGGTCTCAACATAATCTCAGTCAGTAGTACATATTCAGTTCAGTCATATGACTATCGTATAAAAATGTCAAACTTGATGCATAAAAACCACGAAAGAAAATACGAATGACATTTTGTTCGCATTACCATTTCAATTATAGAGTCTAGCAGAATACCGATTGGCACTTCTCTCAACTTTCGGCCACAATTCGATATAATCACATCACAATCTAAGTTGAATGTCGAAAACTTTGTTACGAAAATACCTTTTATGAAATTTGTGAGATCGAGATTAGATGGGAACTGAATTTTGACCACATTTATATTATTACGAGAATTGACCTTCTGATGTATGTAGAGGTAATTGGCTGTACATGTTTTATACAAAATAGATGTGATCTCATATAAAATCAAGTAAAGTTGTTAGAAATTATAAGGCTCTAATAAATCGACGCAACAATCCACTTTCTCAGTTCTTAAGCAGGTATTTTTACAAACCACTGATTGAGGTAGTTTAAACATGATTACTATGTAAATTTATAATGGATGGCTCATCAACTTGACTATCGAAGACATCATTACCCCGTTCCTGTCACTCGGCAATTTCATATCATCAATCTTGTATTTAAATGGTACAAGTAAACGCTCTCAGTTGACTGAGAGCAAGCATAATGGTCTATAAACCCGGCATTAGAATCAAGATACTACTAGTAAAAATTGCTGAAAAACACACATGTTTTTAATTTGTATAAAGTTTTATAAATTACTAGCGACCCGCCCCGGCTTCGCACGGATGCAATGGATGTTATTATACATATAAACCTTCCTCTTCAATAACTCTATCTATTTAAAACAACCGCATCAAAATCCGTTGCGTAGTTTCAAAGATTTAAGCATACATAGGGACATAGGGATATAGGGACAGAGAAAGCGACTTTGTTTTATACTATGTAGTGATTTATCTCGTTTGTGATTATTTGTGGCTTATTTGTTTACTGTAATAAAATATTGATATTTTATACTAATAAGGTAGTATCGAAGCATAATGCCTAAGTACTGAGTAGATACTATATAGCACTATCATTAGGAGTATTAGACCGGAGCTGATGGTGAGATGAATGCATTGTAATCGAATCGACTAATAAAGTTCCTGCTCGTCTACCTGTTGCGGATGTTGTTTTAGAAATCCTGGGACTCTAACAAGCCTTGACAGTCAGTTGGTGAAAATTAAATTTGTTTAAATCTAAATCTAAATCTGTAGCATTATTGTGACATCAATTCCTTCTTCACTCAACTCAAAATAGTATAATCAGAACACTATCACGTTGAATATTAAGAAACCTTATATGATTTACTTATGCCCATGTCTTAATTATGTGATACTACGTATACTTACATAAGGGAGGCAGCTGAGCTTATTTAATATCCAAATTTTATAAGCTATACTTTGGTTCGATGTAACTTTTCAGATTCCTGTCAACCATGCACTTTCTCAGACTCATTGCTGTTCCTGAAAATATCTTTATAGAATTTTAACGAACGCATGAACGATCTGACTTATAAAACCGGGCAACCCGGCAAAGGTAGACCTAGGCGCACGTATGGCAATGAAATTGAGGACATTAAAAAAAGGCCATAGGGACATGAGAGCAAATCGCAACAGTTAATGTCCATAATTAAAACCTTGACAAGTCCGTACAACACGCTCTTCATAAGTCGTGCACTTCACTAGTTAATATCTTCCCGCTATCTAATTAGATTAAACTAATTAGATAGCGGAGGTCAAACAGTAATGGCTCTAAGTAAATATTAGTAACTAGCTGACCCCGCAGACTTCGTACTGCCTCAATCGATAACAACTTCCATATTTATTCACCTTTTAAACCTTCTCTGGACCTCCACAAATAATTCAAGACCAAAATTAGCCAAATCGGTCCAGCCGTTCTCGAGTTTTAGCGAGACTAACGAACCACCAATTAATTTTTATATATAAAAGACTAGCTGACCCGGCAGACTTCGTACTGCCTCAATCGATAGCACCTTTTAAACCTTCTCTGGACCTCCACAAATAATTCAAGACCAAAATTAGCCAAATCGGTCCAGCCGTTCTCGAGTTTTAGCGAGACTAACGAACAGCAATTCATTTTTATATATAAGAGAAGAAGAGAAGAAGAAAGAAGAAGATTATTAGCACATTAAACTACCAACTGCATCCTGCGTACTAAGAGGATGGACTAGAATATTGATGAGTTGCATTTTCTGCTGTAATTACACAGCTATTATTATTAAATTATTTTTATGTTTTCGATATCGCTATGGCTGAGATGATAGAAGCTTATGACTGGAAACAGTTATATATGATCAGTTTTATATTGATATTGAGGAATTGAAATTAAATCTCGTTAACGCCTACTTACGCATAGTGCGCGGTACAAAACTGTGCGTAAGTAAGCATTGACGAAACTCAACTTCAGAAATCAACCGAAAATATTGTAATGTTACGATATATAAACAACAGTATTGTGGGCCAGGTCCGCTACTCCGTTCGTCACAGTGCTATTGTTGGGACTAAAAACAGCTAAAGAACTTTGCAGTGTAAAAGCTAAAACATGCGTGTACTGCGGGTAGACGTTTGGCACCGACTTGAACAGAAAAGTCTACACGTATTTTTATCCTTTGAATTAAATCTGTAATTCAGTTATTGTTCTTTTTTCAGTGCCTGTTTATAGTTGCTTCTGGTATGTGAAGTCGGTTTTATGTCTATATTAAAATTTTATAAATCCGCCTGTGTGAAATACTAATCCCATTTCCACGACCCACGGAAACCTGTTCCCGAAACACAAAGTAGCCATGTGCTATAAATGCTTTTGTATCCTCATCTAGATCCATTCGGCTTATACTCCTTACCGATTCATTCTTATTCATATTTTTACTATTTACACTCACAACTTCAGAATTTAAACATAATTAGCTCTAAAAGCTCTACTTGAAATTATAATTAACACCAGCAACCGAATCCGGAGGGCTTGCATGAAAGGTATAATGTCAGTAGAGTAAGCTCTTGAAGTATGTAAGGACAGAAGCAGATCGAGAGCTGTTGTCTCTGCCTACCCTGGAGTAAGAACATAATTTATTTGTATGAAATTATTACTCGACTAAATGAATTAACTGTTTTATGAACATAATAACCAAGGAATATATGGAAAATAACAAAAATCTTCAACATTCTAAAATCACATACGTACCTGATCCAACACTCATTCACATACCTAATTACAAATTACGTAAAAAGCAAATCTATGGTGCAGTGCAACTAATTTTCTTGTCGTGCCGCTAATAAGGAGTTGATGTGTGGTTTCCATGCATTTAGACCTACACGACTTGGGTAATCTTCACTCCTTTTGCATCGACAGTTTAAATTCCGCCTGAGTAACATTCTTCGAAGAGAAAAACAACACCTGCACTTAATTATATTGTAATTAGCGGAGATGACACAACTATGTTGCTGTAACGAGGATGACACAACTAAGTTGCTATCGCGAGTACAACTACTGTGTGTAAGGGAGACCTTTTGGATGTGATTTTGGGTTCGATTCCGGAGTCGGGCAAAGTGTTATTGGGTTGTTCGGTTAGCAATTTCTCAGTAACTGGATGAAGACTCGGAAACCCGTTTGACGGCAATAAGCTTGCCGTCTATTACGTTGTGCCGAAAATGGTATCAAGCAATTAAGGTACATTCCCTACACCACTTATCAATCTTTAGAGTGTTCACACTCATATTGTCGTCACAGCGTCGGTAGCTTAGTGGTTAAGGAGTCGGCCTTATAATCGAGAGGTCTCGGGTTAGAATCCTGACCATTGCATTACCGACGTTAACCCTAAGTGTGGGTTCGCGTCGGTAGTGTAATGGCCAGGATCACAAGCAATTTAGCTTAGCTGGGGGTTAGGGGGAATATTAGTTATTTCGGTTACTTACTTATATTATTTATAAAAATCAATATTATTGAGCTGAGTGAGACGAAGTCGAGCGAAAGCTCCTCATACCAGACTTCAGGATTTTCTTTGTCACAGGTCTCCTCCTAAACTACTAATCCAATCAGAACCAAATTTGGCATGATTAAAGAGGTCAATCAGAGGAAGGTTTATGGATATATTTTGAAAAAATTCATGCTACCACAGAGGAATGATCAAAAAAACCAGATGGAATTACATAATAACCGCTCGAGACACTGTGACCAAACTTTACACGCTCAGAAAGCATGTCCAGAGTTATGACTTTCAAAAAGAATTTTCAAAATCGGACTTGCCACGGAGGAATGATCACTGTTCAAATTTTTCAAAATCTGATTCCGAAATAGTGGTCAAATCTATTGGACAAGAGTCACGATGTCTCACTCAGCTCAACATTGCAAGCAGCGATTCGCCTTGCAGACCTAGTGTGAATCTATGATACATTCATCATTCGTCACAATACAAACTTGCAATGTCGTCTTAGTTTTATGATCTTTTTTTTATTGTAAGATAGAGATATCGCGAAAAGGTGTTTGCACCCCTTTTTCCAAAATGGCGGCCGGGGGACAAGTGCCGCAACCCTACAAACTTGGGGTTAAGTTTCTATTGATCCATACACCATACACACATGTCCCAAAAATAAAATTGCATCCTCTAAAAAATTTAAAGCTCATGTAACATTTCAATGGACTCGGTTTTTCATTGGATCTGGTAAACGCAACGCGCAATGGTTATCCATTGCGCGTTGCGTTTACCAGATCCAATGAAAAACTTTATAGAGAAATTCCATTCCGAAAAGTTAAGCGCACCCGTCTGATCACACCCGGATCTGAAAATAATCGTTTTTGATTTCATACTATCTTAAATCTGGATAACAGATTACGAATTCAAAGAGGAAGAGTGCAATTTATGTGTACTTCAATAGGTACAGTCAGTGTCGAAAGTAGATGTTTTTTTTTTATACCACTCCGGTGGCAAGCAAACTCACGGGCCATGTGATGGGAAGCGGTTGCCGTGGCCTATGGACGTGTGCAACACCAGAGGCATAATACTCGCGCTGCCGACACTGTAACATTTCAAAATTAACGATTGTAATGAAAATTAATTCAGTACTACTTTTTTTAGATACATAACATAATAAATATGTAAACAAGCTATAATAACGCTTTCAATTCATAACTTGAAAAACTGAGTCAAATTTTCTTCAGACCACAATACAGTCGCTTTTTTTTTTTCGTGCGGAAATCCCTTTGGATATCCCCCCCCCCCCCCGCCGGCCTTTAGTATGTACAGTCAATGACCAACGTTGATATACACTAAAATATTCACAAACCTTTTTTCCATTGAAATACATGTACCAATAATTGACGTATACGAGGGTCAAACTGAAAGTTCTTAGAAAATCAAAAACTGATTACATTAGCCAGTTATTAGTTTTATTATATCTTTCAAAATATTGTCCATTCACGTCAATACACCGCTGCATGCGATGGAACCACTGGGAAAAGCACTTTGCCCACTCGTCCTTAGGGGTCTCTTCAATGGCATCGCGATACGCAGCCACCGCTTCTTCAGCATTCATAAACCGCTTTCCTTTAAGATTTTCTTTAATTTTTGGAAATAAATAAAAATCACAAGGCGCGAGGTCGGGGCTATACGGCGGGTGACCCAGTAATTCAACGTTTGATGTCGCCAAATAGTCGATCGTTCGCTTGGCGGTGTGCGACGAGGCGTTGTCGTGGTGAAGGAGGATCCTACTGCGAGGTCGTTTCTCTCGAACTTTTTCCAAGACAAGTGGCAAACAATTGGTAGTGTACCATTCTGCAGAAACTGTTTTTTGATCCTCTAACACAATTGTTACGAAATGACCTATCCTTCCAAAGAACGAGGCCACCATTTTTTTTCCCGCACTTCGATCTCTCTTCACTTTAGTTGGCAACTCCTCGAAAGGAAACACCCACTGAGCAGATTGTCTTTTGGTTTCAGGATCATAACAGTAAATCCAGCTTTCGTCACCTGTTAGTATGTCGAACACAGCATTAGAGTCACCTCCGTTAAATCTTTCAATCATTTTACGGCACCAATCCACACGATGGAGTTTTTGAGCCTCAGTCAAATTATGAGGTATCCACCGGGCGCAAAGCTTCCTGACCGCTAAATGTTCGTGGAGGATTTTGTGCACTTGACTCATACCGATGCCTAAGCTTGTCCGAATCTGCTGATAGGTCACTCTTTTGTCAGTCTCTATCATACGCCGCACAACACAGATGTTATTTTCAGTCGTCGCCGTAGAAGGCCGTCCCTCACGTAAATCATCAGTGAGATTAGTGCGACCACGTTTAAACTCATTAAACCAGTTGTAAACAGTCGCACGAGATGGGGCTTCATCGTGAAAGGCCAATCGTAGTCTATCATAACTTTCTTGTTGACTTAAATGACATCGAAAGTCATAAAAAATCATTGCATGAAAATTTTCTCGTGTTAAATTCATGTTAACGTGCCACAGACAATTTTCAATTTGCCGCCAAATCGTAAAACAAATGATAAATGAATGAAATATATACTCAGTAATATTGGCAAAGAGTTCTATTTTCAAATTTTAGAATTATTTTTTTATTATATTGTTTATAAGTGGCCAGTTCTAAGAACTTTCAGTTTGACCCTCGTAGTTAGTTTTATATTCCCAGAAGATAAAGTTACATGTTTTGTTTATTGTTTTATGAAAGGTTTAAGAGCTAATTTTTAAGCTACTTTTGACGTTGAATGTACATACATGTCTTTATGAATATTAGTAGTTCATTCATTTAATTTTTATTTTAAGTTCTAAAGATTATTTTGAGTTTACAGTTGTTGGAAGTTAATCTACATAGTTCCGTTCTTGAATATTCCACAATGTTGACTTCTACCTGCAATCAGCACACATTTTCTGCGAAGTGTTGCCCGTCTAAGTTGGAGTAGCTTGTACAGATGCTATAAAGCACGTGGATGAGGTTAATAATAAATAAATAAATAAATAAATATTCTACGTCATTCTACACAGCGCTTTCTAGTCCCAAAGTAAGCATAGTTTAACTAGCTTGTGTTATGGGATCCAGAATGCGGATAAACATACTTATATACGTTTTTTTTTTGTAAATACATACATATTATACATAGAAACACCCAGACCAATGCAAATAGACATATTCACGCATACAAATATTTGCACTGCACGGGAATCGAACCCGCGCCTCCTGTCGTAGCAGTCGAATGCACTACCGCTACGCCACAGAGGCCGTCATATAATATATATAGGTTCTGTTCAATAAAGCTTCTGCTTATATCTTCGGCATATAATTCAGTTAGGTATAAAACAGAGGGATCATCTCACCTGGCTGGGGTGACCGCCTAAGCGCTGTGAAGATGAGTGACCCCGAGCGACCCACCAGAAGGCGGATAAACCGACCATGAGAACGCGCATCCTATACCGAAACAGGGTAGAACTAGTCACAGGGAGTGGGTCAACGCCATATTCCCAAGCATGCCTTATGGGGTGTCGTGAAGCAATGGGCGAACCAGAGGATGTCATTACCCAGAAACTAGTCACTGCTACATTGATAGATAAGACAACAAGAGCACTGTAAAGAAATATATTTGACCGTCAACTAGGGGCTATAAACGCAAGGTGGCACATCACCCTGGAAGAAAAACCCACCGTCTCAGGAATTATGTCTTTGCGAACGTATTTGGGGGAAATCATTAGTCCCGTGCCGCATGACTTCGTATGCTTGGTCAAAAACCAAGTAATTATATGAAATATTCCAGTGTTTATCAATCGACCGTGCCTCCACTAGTATTCATTTAAATATGTTCTAGCCTAGCAAAGAAACTTTCGATCTTATAATAATATAGAATAGCGAAGTAGCGTATTATATGAGATACAGTTAAATAGTGTCTTGTAGGCGTCGTATTATGCCAACGCAATACTTGCAAATAAGTTTTATTTCACCAAAACAATAAGTGAACTCGTTACATATCCTCTCAGGAGTCCCTGGGACCGGCTCGCGTCGCCTTAATGATGTCAAAAGGCAACATAATGTTCGCCTTAAACGGCTCTTGCAGTTCGTTACTGTCGCCTCCTACATCGGTGACGTCTCACTGCCTACCAGACGGACGCATTAAGATCACCTAAGGGCACAACCATTATGTAAAAGGACTACAGAATAAAATATATTCACTCGTTAAAAAATAAATATACGACCTGCTCGGAAATTTGCACATTTAACGATGAAATTGTAGATTTTAACTCGTCGTAGTGCCGCTCAGATCTCTCTTGCACTTCTGGCATTATAAAAATCATGACGTTGCGTATAATAAAAGTACAATAAAGGAAGCCGTGTTCATAATTCATTGCGTCCTCTCACAACAATTGCTGTTATAAAGACTGTATTTTTGTCATTTATCGTATGCGACCTCGAGACAATCTCGGTTATACGAAATTAATTTATCCGTATTTAGATCATATAGATTGAAAACATGCCAGGACGCCAGGTAAAGATATTGCGGAGTTGTAATAAGATTAATAGGAATGAATGTATCTGTCAATACCTAAAGCTGTACTCCCCAGATTACAGCGATCGAACGACCTCGATTGATCTTTATCTATTTAATTCGAAAATTGTAATGAATAATTTGTCTTGAGTGAAACTTGACATCCTGTAATGCAAATTAGGAATGTGAATACTTATAGGTTTGAATATTGATTTATTCTTTAATATCTAGGGCTAACGCTACAACAACAAGCACAATTATTTGAACATTTATCTAAACACTTGTTTGAACACAAGAGCGAACTAATTTGTGTCGTTTCGTAATAGTAAACCTGTCCAAACCTATAAAAGTCAGAATATAATAATGATAATAATAATGTTTATTTTTCAAATAGATAACATAGATATACATTATTATACAATGTTTTAAAGTTATTGCAGTACATTTAGATCATCTATGCTCAAGTACTAAGAAACCCTGACTCTTAAACTAGGGAAAACCCTGTATCTTAAGAGACAGTTTTTGTCTAGATATTTATTTTTGAGCGACTACAGGTGTTAGGTTAACATTGTGCTGACAAGTCAGCTTACTCTGAAGGAAATTGTGCACGCGTGTGTTTGTGTTTGTAGGTATGTAAGAGAGTGTGTGTGTATATGTGTGAGGGTGTATGTGTATTTAAGTGCAAGGGGGTAATATAAATAAGTTTAAGTAATATTATATCATTATATTATGCGATGTAAGTAAGTAATGACTCTGTACTGAAGTAATCTAGATTTAGAAGCCATTCTGTCATTTTAAGTTTTAATTGGTGTTTATTCAAACTAAGTATATTGAGTTCTTTTTGTGTCTTTTTGTATATGTGCGAGCTTAATACATAGAATTGATGCTCTGCAAAAGATGTTCTATGGCTAATACCCAATGCTAGATTTCTCCTTTTTGCATTTTTTGGTGGTGGACTACTATGTCTCCTGAGAGTACATTGGAGCACAAAGAGCTGCCGAACTGTAAGCACTTTGGCATCGGTGTAAAGCTTAGATGTTGGGTACTTATATGGCTTCCTCATCATAACCTTTGTGCTCTCTCGACTTTTTGGAAAAATGTCTTGTACGCCCCACCCCAGGCAACAATACAGTATTCTATTATAGATTGGCAGAGGGCATAATAAACCATCTTTAAAGTATCAAGATGTGCCGAATCCCGCAATGCCTTGAACGTGCGTATGAGCCGCATGACTCTGTTTGTTACTGTGTGGATTTGTTCGTCCCATTTTAGTCCATCATCCAGCCGTACCCCCAGATATTTCACCATTTCTACTCTCGTTAGTGGAAAACATGCGCATGGTTCTGATGGATTAGAACACGAATGAGCCATTAGAGTGAAGGTGTTTGTAGGTTTTGTTAGACGTCTTAGTGCGAAAGGAATATAGACAGTTTTGGTTAGGTTTAGGGTTAATAAGTTGCAATTCAGCCATGTCGTGACAATTCTCAGAGCTGACTCCGCCTTTTCTTTGATGTTCTGCCAGGTAGGTCCGTTGATAAGAATAACAGTGTCGTCAGCATAGGCATAGATCTTACTATCTAAGAGGGGTAACAAAAATATTATATTATATATTATGAAATTGTTTGAGGTATTTGATTTCTCGATATTTGAATATTGATGATTGATTGATAATTTAGCATAGGTGAAAAGCTAACTGAACTATTTGTATCACAGAACCTTCGGTGGTGGTTTTACGACTTCTTATCACTAACCTTTGTAAAGTAAACAAAGACTCCCATCAAAATTTCTCCACAAAACGAGTGATTTGAACCACCAATTTTATTGAAATATTTATTAAGTTAGCAACATTGCTTTTCTGCAAAACTGGTAGGTACTAACCAGCAAATATGTATTATGCTCGAATATACTTCAAAGTCTTTTTATCAAAAATTTGTTTATCTCTGGTGCTCGTATTACACGTTCACCGAATTTATTGTGGTCGGGAAACATCAAATAATTTGAAATGGTGTTTAAAGTTATTACTGTAGAAGAAACATCAATGACGAACGGCTTGTTCGAGCAGTTTGCGAATTAACAAAGCTGCTCTAAGTACTTGCTTTAATTAGTACTGTGTTAGTAGTTATTCCGTTTTTGGATTTTGGAAAGGATTAACTTGAATCAATTTTATCTAATCAATGAAAGACAGAGAAGGAAGACAGAAAGTACATCTTTAAACCAGAACAGGGTGTCGGACGATTCGTAAATCTTTGTAGACTAAAATGAATAAAATCAGAGATGAAAGGGAAAAGCACACATATAATTTGAAGGTTTTGGAATTAAGAGAATGTAAGATAAAATAAATCGTACGAAAAATCTCAAGGAAATCAAATTAAGTCAGTAATAGGGAATTTCCGCACGAAAAAAAAATGTATAAAGACAGTTGGCTACAACCCTGTAATACTGGGTACATAACAACTTAACTAAGGTGAACAAAAGTGGACGAGTACAACTCGTCAATCATTTTCACACGCTGTCATATGTACCCTGTTTATGAAGTATCTCACTAGCTTGCTTTGTTATGACATTTATTCTGGTTCAACACTTAGTGTATACCTGTCATAACACTAAATGGATATCAATCAATCAATCAATTAGCCTATTGCAGGTCACTGCTGGACATAGGCCTATCCTATTGGACAAGACAAAATTATAATAGGTCGTGCGACTTCAGTCGGTTCAAGCCCGACATAACCGCCCCCGCTGGCCGGCGAGGGGGTTTTCCGGGGCCTCTCGTTTTCTTCCTACGCTTATTAAAATCACTTGAATAAAATATACCGCTAAATTGATAGTGGGGCGCGTCGTCCTTCTACCTTACAATACTACCTTATAATTAGACGATATGAATTCGATGCGATAGCGTGGCGGTCTCTTGCGAAACGTACCCGCTTCCAAGGGACCATATTCATATATAAATTCCAAAATATGCTAAAACACTCTCGAAATACTCAGAAAATTGCTTCTTTGTGTTTTGAACTTAAAGTTCAAACCCCTTCGTGCTCTATATTTGATTATACACCTTTCTACAGTTAAGTGGCGGTTGGACTGTAGCAGAGGTCACTTTGAAACGTCCATTTACATTGCATATCGATTTGATGCTTTATAGCCGATAGTAAAGATTTAAATTTACTTATGCATGGAAAGGAGAAATGATCTTTTGTGTTGAGTTAGTGGCACGCGTTAGAATCAGGATGCTGTAACCGTCCGGCTCTAATTACCGCCGCCACTCAATATTGCAAAATGAAGCCTATGTTAGTATGGGTACCCTTCGGCAATTACACTACGTCTATTGTTATACAGAATACATTGAACGTGCTATAATGACCTGGGGTGCGGCTCATGAGCTCCCGAAGTACCAATACACATTAATGTGAAACAATAAACAATTCAACGTTATCTCGAAGATCTCGAACAGATCTCGAGATCGCGATTCAACAATTTCTAATTAATCTCGTACACAATTCCAATTAACTGTTATGAAAGTTTAATTATAATGTATTACGTATTGTATTGATAAATTTGAACAACGACAGCAGTACATACATGAATAAATTTTGTTATCAAATCGCAATGCATGTTTTGTTTCTTGCTTGATTTGCATGTTAACACGTTAAGACCGTTCTTACAGCATACCATGGGCTAGTTGCATCCACCTTAAGATACGGGATTATATTCTGGGGGAATGCAGTAGGCATAGAATTAGTATTTAAAGCATAGAAACGATGCATCAGAGCGATTTGTAACTTACACACTACCGACACTTGTAAGCCACATTTCTTAAGGCTGAAATTGTTGACAATGCCATCTATGTATATTTTTGAGATGTGTATGTTTGTAAAACGTAATTGGTCGAAATTTTCACAAGTGACTAGTAGCCGCAGATTAGGAACATTACATGTGGTAAATTGTAAAACAACGATGTATCAGAAAAGTGTGTTCTGCATGGCTCCTACAATTTACAATAAGTTGCCTAAGTCTATTAGCTCGACTCTAGATATACAAGAATTTATAAACAAACTACTCACATTACTGTTAGAAAAAGCATACTATTCTATTAATGAGTACGTGAATAAGAAATTTTAATATTACTGTTATGATAGAGCTTTATTTATTTTTAGATTGACATTATTTTACATTGACATTCGA
This sequence comes from Cybosia mesomella, assembly GCA_946251805.1. Taxonomy (NCBI): domain Eukaryota; kingdom Metazoa; phylum Arthropoda; class Insecta; order Lepidoptera; family Erebidae; genus Cybosia; species Cybosia mesomella. The sequence continues at coordinate 16,663,624 of OX276406.1, read as the reverse complement.
ACTCCTATTATTTCATTATTTTTATTGATGACATTATGGAAATATTAATATTTTCCTGTTATTATTGAAATGCATTATTTTTTAATTTTAAATTATTTTACGTTGACATTCAAATCTCCTATTATATTGATGACATTATTATTATTGATGATATTATGGAAATATTAATATTTTTACTGTTATTGTTGAAGTGGATTATTTTAAATTTGACATTTTATTACTTTGATATTCAAACCTTCTATTATTATAATTTCTCATGACTTTAAATTAGACAAGTTAAAAATATCATTCATATGAGTCACAGATAAAGGTTATTAATAATTATGAATTGTGATAGAAATAAATCAATAATTGAATGAATGATATGTAGCTACTAACCAAAGTCCAAAACTAACCATACTTTAAATTATTTTGTACACCATGTTTAATGGTAGGACATAGTGACAACTAACTGACGCGGGATAAAACCCGACCCCACCAGGCGAGGCCGCGGTGGCGGCCAAAGTCCGCCGGCAACCCTGGGGTTATCCTTTCGAGGGCTTACCAGGGGTGCCCGGCAACGGGCACTTGGAGAGGACACCGCGCGGTTTTAGTCGATACACGACATAACCACCCCCGCTGGCCGGCGGGGGGGTACCCGAAGGGATTTCCGCACGTAAAAAAAAAAGGACATAGTGCACTGATATTTGATATTAAGATCTTTTGTAATACCTATGTTTCACAAAATAATACATAAATAAATTAAAATAAATAAGACATAATAAGGTTAAGTTTTAATAATTTATTGCATTATTTTAACTAACCTAAAGAAATTTAGTATTTAATAGGATTGATGATTTCAGAGCTGAAAACGAATGCATCATTTATTCCATTTTGCCCCTCAGCCTTCAAGCAGCAGGTGTCCCGACTTGTATGAGAGGTTGGCTTCACCCCAAAGATTGAATTGAAGCCCCATACACCCAATTAAGCGGTATTGACAATCTTAATTTTTTTTTGATACTACTGAAATGGCAAAGAAATACTTCCCACCTGATGATCAGTGGTCCCGGTGGCATGAATAAACGACCAAAACCTGGGGCTACAAGCGTATCACTAGGTTTCACATACGTTTTGACTCCTGAAAAATATGGAGAGGGAATAGTAGAGAACGAGGAAAACAAAACGCAGGGAAGTAAGGTACCCTGTAATCACAGAACATATACTCACACCGGTATAATCCTGAAGGAGTAGGGAGAGATGTTTCAACACCCATATTTCACAAACTACGTTTTTGGCTCTCACGTTATAAGGAACCTTTTGAAATTAGCTGGGAACTTTTTGCTGTTTAGGGTTCCATTGCCAAATGGCAAAAAACGGAACCCTTATAGATTCGTCATGTCTGTCTGTCTGTCCGTCCGTATGTCACAGCCACTTTTTTTGCGAAACTGTAAGAACTATACTGTTGAAACTTGGTAAGTAGGTGTATTTTGTGAACTACATTAAGATTTTCACACAAAAATAGAAAAAACCGAGGTGATCAAATTAGACTAATCAATTCCACTTTGTTCACCTAGGTGATATCCCGCAGGTGAACAAAGTGAAAAATGCGATTCAATCAACTCAATGATGATAATGATGATGATGATCTTTAACAAGGATACAGTTTTTCAGTTAACCAATTTTTTTAACAGTGAATTTCAAATTTGTATGATGCGAATTTTTTGTCGACTCTAACGTGAAGTTAGTTGAAATTCACCGGCGCGGCGTTGCGAGAATGCAGATAAAATTTATGATAACTTGCACAAAATGTATGTTTTTTGCACTGTTCATTGGTTACCTAATATCAATACTGAACATATACATGTAGGAAACAGATAACATTGGTGTTCTAAACTTATCTCAACATTAAGTGGGTTTATTTATAAAAGTGGTTTAAAAAAATTTGGCTCCCCCAATTAACGCACATTGAAAATTGCCCATGTTCATCGCATTTGGCTAATTTAATTGAAAATATTTTCGTAGATATTAGTACAATTTAAAAAAAACTTTCTACAGCCTGCTGGTGTCTATCTTCATTTAACCCGAGTACGTCTAACGAAAGTGGTATGGTCCAAGATTCAGTAGGTCTGTTTTATCCTGGAGAGTTTTCTCTTCTTTTTCTAGCGGCTTTTGTACCCGGCTTTATGAAAAAATCGCAGATTTTATCAATGAATTATGTAGATGAATAAACGATCTTTCCATCTATGCCTATTTGGCCGGTCTTACTATCACCATTTATTTTTTAATGTAAATGTAAAACAAATAAATGATTAAAAAATAAAAAAACCCGACTGCGGCTGAAAATACCAAAACACTAAACACTGCTATCAAACTAGCAGGCGGTACCCAATTGTAAATCATAAACCGAGAGAAAATTAATGGGTTCCGCCTTCCATCAAACTTGATTCGGTAATTTCAGCGGTAGTCGGTTCGTAATTTTTTTTTATCATAAATTTATTTTATACTTTTTGGTTATGACATATATATTTTTTGCTATATGGTTCTAATTTGCTTCATTTTGATACCCTACTCAATAGGTTAGAGTTAAAATATTATTTTACAATATATATTTTAGCGCCAAAATCCACACTCATACCCAGGTGATGAATACTTTTCATTTCTGACTTTATTCATCGAAATCCAGCCAGCCGTTATGCCTATAGAGGGAAACAAAGAAAAAACTACGTACATACGCTTGAAAAACATTACCCTCGCAGGCGCAGTTGGGTAAAAACTAGCCTAAGTACAACAGGTTCCTCTACCCTTCGCCGGGAACCACGCGGCTGATACTTGCACAAACCGTTTGAAGATATATTGACGTGAATATACAAAAATATTAAATAAAAATATATTTATCATAACTATATAATTCAGCGAAACATTAACACAGTTTATGATGTAATTTACTTACAAGCACAATATACATAAGGAAGCCGTGGTACGGGTACGTGAGCATTGTGCAACTCATTGTGGGGCTACCTGATAGTGTAGTTGAGTCATTGTAAACGTTAAGGCGAAACGTTAGGTCTCGATGACTTTAAGGGGGATTTTTCTTGAACTAAGGATCAGTCTCTTCCACTTTGTTGGTGACACTTTATGTATTTGAGTCTCAAAGTCAAAGTTTTATTGCTTTCATATATACAGTATGAACAGTGTCTATGACACAATATTTCTTGTCTGTGAAAGTACGTATTCATTCAATTTCTTATAAATTAAAATATTTTTATTTAATTGTTAAAGGTGCAGTTTTAGTGGTTATCATCTTAAATCTGTCCTTAACAATGGTGCCGAAACTAAATTCAGTGAAATTCTAAACTATGCAGCTATTTTGGTAAAAATAATTCATTCAAGAAAATTCAAAAATTTTCATGCCGACATGTTTGAGAAAATTATTGATTTTTCCCAAATAAAAATGTCAAATGTATAAAAGTCATCGAGCTCATGCCGAGAAAATTTAATTTTTTTCTAACATTCTATAAATGTTTGGCTTTTTATACAATAGTGATTCTGAATATTCCGACGCTTCTGAAAAAACTGATTCTACAATCATGGCACAGCCAGACAAGAAAAAATTAATTTCTGCAAAGGGTCAGTGTAAGGCAGTTTTCACACGGATGGAAAAGTTTTTCAGTCAAGAAAAAATAATCCAGTCGGAAGAAATCATAGTAAGAAAACAAAATCTTATTAACGCATACAATAAGTTCCAAGAGTTATCATTAGATCTCCAAGTGATGGGTGATGCATCAGGTGATGAGGAGCAAGATGAAATGGAGCAGCGTTTTTATTCCCTTATGGGTATGATAGAAAAATATTCGACTCCCGTACTTCCAGGTACTCACCATAACATGGATTCACATTTACAGGTTGCCAAATTACCATGCTTAGAGATTCCAAATTTTGACGGGAAGTCTATTGCCAATTACAAATCTTTTATTGAAATGTTCACCGCCGTTATTGATTCTAATGTTCGAATATCGGCTATTGAAAAACTTTGTTTTTTAAAAAAATATTTGAAAGGTGAACCATTACAAATTATAGACAGTCTGCCTATCATAGGTAGCTCATACGAATCTGCCCTAGATCTTTTAAACAAAAGGTATGACAATCCTGCTCTGCTTGTAAATAGTCATGTGACCAGTCTTCTAGATTTGCCTTCTATGCAGCGAGGTACTGCTCAGCATTTGCGGGATCTGACTGCCCAGGTACGACAGCACGTGACTTCGCTGAAAAATCTCAATCAGCCAGTGGACCATTGGGATGCCATCCTATCTTGTATCATCATCCGTAAGTTGGATTCATACACCGTGAGGTTATTTCATTCGGAACGAGACGTTACGACGGTTACTTCCATAGAGGAGTTACTTAATTACTTAGATAAGAGAGCGGCTTCGTTGGAGGCTAGCCCGAGTTCTCATGAAAAAGCACCCTCGAAATCATTTCATGCTACGACTAGCCAATCGATGGGTGGTAAAAAGGATAAAAAACCTTGCTTATTGTGTTCACTAGAACATAAGATTTTCAAGTGTCCTACTTTTAATTCTTTTTCTCCTGAAAAGCGAATCGATTTTGTAAATAAAAACAAGTTATGTTTGATTTGTCTTAATTCGCATGAAAAAAAATGTAAATATAATTTTAAATGTACTATTTGTAATTCTAGGTCTCACAACTCATTAATTCACGTTGACGAAGCGCCCTCTACTTCAAGCAAGGGAAGTGAATGTGACACTCCGGTAAACATGCATGTTGCACAGCCATTAGCACAATGTGCTTTGCTGCCCACTGCTAAGGTTATGGTGCATGGAGCAGCTGGTAAAAAAATCGTTGTAAGAGCTCTGTTGGACTGCGGTAGTCAGACTTCATTCTGCACCACAGCTCTAGCAAATCAATTAGGGTTGTCACAGTTTAATGTGTTAAGAAATATCGGGACTCTAGGCGATGTGTGTAACAATAAATCTTACAAAGCCATCGATTTAATGTTAGAATCTTTGGTCAGTGATTATAAATTGAATGTCACTTGCTCAATTGTGGATAAAATCACTGCACAATTGCCTCAAAGAGCAGTTGATTTGAAAAATTTCATCCTACCAAAAGATATATATCTCGCCGATAACTCGTTTAATATTCCTGGCGAAATATCACTTTTGTTGTCTAGTGATGTAGTTTTTAAAATTATTAAAGACGGAAAATTAGTGGGGGGACCGACTGACCCTATTTTGCTCAATACGCATTTTGGTTACGTCATCTCTACTACCACTTATCCTAATTCTACAGACACTATCGCGATGCATGCCAGGATCGATAGCATGCTCGAAGAAAACAATATTGATAATTGCGTTCGTCAATTTTGGGAGGTAGAGAAGGTACCTGATGTGTATCAGGAATCCTTACCTGAACTTGAATATAGCGAGAAAGTGTTTCAGGAGTCTGTTACTCTAGAAAAAAATACTTTTCAAGTTAAAATTCCTTTAAAGGTAAATTTAAATGAAATCGAACCAAGCAATTCTTATACAATTGCTTTACAAAGATTATATTCCATTGAACGGAGATTTAAAAAAGATCCGATTTATCGCGATCTGTACAAAAATTTTATACACGAATATTTGGATTTAAAACACGCGAAAATACTTGATTTAGAAAATTGTGAAAAAAGGGACAATCCATTAATTTACTTACCGCATCATGCAGTATTGCGCCCCGATAGGCAAACTAATAAATTGAGAACTGTTTTCGATGGAAGCGCCAAACTTAAAAATGGTGTAAGTCTTAATGATTACATGTGTAATGGCCCAGTAGTCCAAAATTTCCTTTTTGACATTTTATTATTATTTCGTATGTACAAATATGTTATTCAATGTGATATTCGTCACATGTACAGAATGATTAAAATACATCCTGACCATAGGTGTCTTCAGAACATCCTGTGGCGTGAGGACGAAGTCATGAAAGTTATTCAGTTACAAACTGTGACTTACGGTTTGAAAGGTTCAGCCTTCCTTGCCACAAGGTGTCTAATGGAACTTGCGAAACGTTTTAAGGATGAATTTCCTTTAGCTAGCGACGCGATCATAAAAAATTCATATGTCGATGACATACAATCTGGCGCAAATACAATTGAAAATGCCGTTAAATTAAAAAATGAGCTTTCTTCATTAATGAAACTGGCTAATTTTCAGTTACATAAATGGGTCTCTAACTGCCCTGAAATTCTTGCTGATGTACCGGCAGAAAGTTTAGGCATAGGTCGCAAGAATTTAGACCAAGATAACCAAGAAGTTTTCAAAATTTTAGGTTTATCGTATGAGGTCAAAAATGACGAATTTTTACTTAGTGGGCAAGTTTTTATTTCACAGCCCAAGACTCCTACTAAAAGGAGCGTTTTATCGAATATTAGTAGGCTCTTTGATCCTATGGGATTTGCTGGTCCTGTTACAACTAAAGCTAAAATGATTTTACAAGAACTGTGGCAACATAATTTAGAGTGGGACTCACCTTTACCTGATGAGTTAAAATTAATTTGGGAGAATTTTTATTCAAAGGTTACTACTATGCCCACTATGGCTTTTCCTCGCTACTTACATATGGCTGAGGCAATAGAGACGCAATTGATTGGTTATTGTGATGCTTCTGCTAATGCTTATGGCTGTTGCATTTATTTAAAAGTTAAAACCAACGAAAATGTGCACATTCACTTACTTTGTTCAAAGTCTAGAATTAATTCTTTGAACTCAAAATTAACTATTCCTAAATTGGAACTTAACGGAGCGTTATTGTTGGCAAAGCTCATAAATCACGTGTCTTCTACGTTAAATATATCATCCGTTTACTTATTCTGTGACTCGCAGATTGTGCTGGGCTGGTTATCTATGCAGCCTGTTAAGGTCCCTGCTTATGTGGGTAACCGTATAAAAGAAATCAAAAAACTGACGCATGCCCCTTGGCTATTTACACCTGGATTATTAAATCCAGCAGATACCCTATCAAGGGGTGCTGATCCACAAGATTTAATTAATAATTCCTTGTGGAGGCATGGTCCCGACTATTTAATAAATTCAGATTGCTACAATTTTTATTTGAAAGAAGTAGAGCTTCCTCTGCATGATGACAGTAACTGTAGCGAAGTTATGAGCTTTTCCATCACCAACGAGCCTATCCTTCCATTATTGGAAAATTATTCTAGTTTATTTAAAACTATAAGGGTAACGGCTTACTTACTTCGTTTTATTAAAAAATGTAAACTTACGTCTATCCCTTCATTTAGTATTACGGTAGTGGAATATAGAGAGGCGCTCTCTTCTGTTATTAAAGGAGTGCAGCAATACTATTTTAAAGAGGAAATTTCCAATATAGTTAATAATAAATCTGTTAAGGGTTCGTTATCCAAACTTAACCCTTTTTTGGACACCAGAGGGATTCTTCGTGTCGGAGGAAGACTCCACCATGCCGATCTAGATTTCTCTATCAAATTTCTAATAATTATGCCAAAGTCTTGTCATATTTCAACTCTAATTATTAGACAAGAACATTTATCGTCAATGCACGGCGGATTGAAACTTGTTTTAAACAATTTATTACAAAAATATTACATTATAAATGCAGTGAGGGAAGTAAAGAAAGTTATTCATAAATGTGTTGTCTGTTGCAGGCAAAAGGCACAAGCTTCCAAACAGCTCATGGGTTCTTTACCTAAAGATCGTGTTACACCTACTCGAGTTTTTGAAAAGGTGGGACTAGATTATTGCGGCCCATTCGACATAAAGCAGTCGTCAAGGCGTAACAGTGTGGTTTCTAAAGGTTATGTTGCTTTATTTGTTTGTTTCGCCTCAAAAGCTGTCCATCTCGAGGTGGTGTCGGATATGACCACAGACACATTTTTGTCAGCTTTAAAGAGATTTATTTCTCGCAGGGGAATTCCCACTGATATTTATTGTGATAACGCACCTACTTTTACCTGTGCAAATAAAAGTTTGAAAGATCTATTCAAATTACTTTCAACTAAATCTTTTCAAGATGCTGTCTTCAACTTTACTTTACAGAAGGAAATTCAGTTTCATTTCATTCCCGCTTATAGTCCTAATCACGGAGGCCTATGGGAAGCCGCGGTAAAGTCATTTAAATTTCATTTAAAAAGAATTTCGGGAAGCAAAATATTTACATATGAACAATTTAGCACGATCATACTAGAGATTGAATCAATTTTGAATTCCAGGCCGCTAATGGCAGTAACAAATGCAGATTTTAATGATTTTTCTTGTTTAACACCGGGCCATTTTATTATCGGTTGCCCTTTGACAGCAATACCACAGCCTAACTTAATTACTATACCTGCTAATAGGCTTCGCATTTCGCTTAAATCTGTCCTTAACAAACAGTGTGTATTGAGCTCTTTTTAACGGATAAGGCTCTTACGCAGGCTAGCCTCAAGAGGTTAGGAGATCAGATGGCAGTCGTTTCGAGCGATTCATTCTTCGGAGTAGTCTTGTTTAGCAAATAAGCACCCGATTTTCTACTTTTAAATCAAATCTAGAAACTAACTAAACAAATCTAAAACAAAGTACAAACAATTAGATTTTTAGAACATTTAAAGTTTTTCGATAAGCAGCTGGCATTTTTAATTTCTCAATTATTATTCATTAAAGACAAAAAATCGGCCAGGTGCGAGTCGGACTCGCCCATTAAGGGTTCCGTAGCAGCAAGTAGCATAATAATGTTTTTGTTTATAATGTTTATTTTTGAGTTGATTGAATGAAAGGTAAATTGCGGTTTACGATTTATGACGTATTAAAAAAAACTACTTATTAGATCTCGTTCAAACCAATTTTCGGTGGAAGTTTACATGGTAATGTACATCATATATTTTTTTTAGCTTTATCATTCTCTTATTTTAGAAGTTACAGGGGGGGGGGACACTAATTTTACCACTTTGGAACTGTCTCTCGCGCAAACTGTTCAGTTTAGAAAAAAAAAATTATAAACCTCAATATCATTTTTGAAGACCTATCCATAGATACAACACACGTATGAGTTCGGTGAAATAACATTTTTTGAGTTTCAGTTCTAAGTATGGGGAACCCCCAAATTTTTTTGTTTTTTTTTCTAATTTTATGTTTCATCAGCAGTCCTTATAGTTTCGGAAAAAAGTGGCTGTGACATACGGACGGACAGACCGACAGACATGACGAATCTATAAGGGTTCCGTTTTTTGCCATTTGGCAACGGAACCCTAAAAATACATTATTATCCTCTACCATTAACGGTCATCAATTTTGACCTTCCAAACTACAAGAACAGAATACAACTAACGCATTTACGAATTTCTACGTAGCATAAAATGTGGACAACCTTCATGCTTTTCTATTATATTGGGCAAAGTGCACACGCGTAGTGTAAATTCGTGATATGGACGGACGCGAGGCCGACACGTAGTAACGCCCCCGCCCGCCTGATTATGTTTTAATCTCGATAACTTTAAATTCGTCGTTATCGGTAAAAGTACTTTAAATTATTCTGCACACTCACAATCACCGACGTAATCATCCACCAATAAAATTGATGTTCGATATGATTTTCTGAGAAACTGTTTAAATGTATGTGAAATGTTGGAAGACACTTATTCCTATAATACGTAAAGAGCGTAAATATGAACAAGTACTTTCGAAAATCACGAAGATGACTGCTTTACTTCTTTGCACTTACACGGTAATAATGCACTAAAATATTCCAGATATTTAAGTACATGCATAATGAGTAAGTACACGAATTTATCTCGCGGCAGTCAGTTTCGTACCGACGAATGAGTTATAATAAGGGTTATTAAATAGATATGAAACGTATTTATGAAAAAACGATTACCTTTTTGGACAAGGAGGTATAAAGTCATATTTTAACGTTCGAATATTGAAGTACCAAACTGCTGATATTTATTGTTAAGTGGTGAACAATTAATTGCTAGTATAATATAACTACATAAAAAGAAGAATAATATTTACTGTTTACAGAACGCATTCGAGGACTCTTTATTTACAATGCACTATCTACTTTTTTATTACATCCATTACAATATTATCTCCGTTTTAATTGTTTCATTGTGTTGACTGTTTAAGTGGTTCATTGATATTTTTTTTTACTTGCAGGGTACTTTTGAAATCTTGTAAAGTAACTACCCAAAATGAACCAATAATAAAAATAGCCCATCTTAAAAGGCTCGGGGTTACTGGGAAGTCGAGTGGCAGTCAAGATGCAGAAAGCGGTCATGCTCGACAATGCTCGAATAGTCCGTGCGCGGGTGTGGCGGTTCCTCTAACAATCACCCTAACACCCGGCCGAATGTTGTCCATCTCGCTGGGGCTACCTGGCCGCCTCTTCCTAATTTTGGGAGAGACGTGTTATAGATCCATAACTATAGTGGGTATTCTAGGATTTACCAATCTGATGAGCTATTATTCTCGTAACTTACTGATTTAGTAAACTGCTGATCCTTCAAACTATTGACCTAGTCGTATTGACATAGTGACTGTTGAACTCAAGTATAACTTTTTGAATATTTGTTTACCTGTATATCTAAGACATTATACTATTATTGTTATATTTGCAGTGAGCGCTCTGAATCTGATTTAGCATACGAATGCTCTACCGCTACCCCACAACCGAGCTTTGACTCCTTAGGCTACAACGAGGTTTTCAATTTAATGAATAATAATAGTGATCATTTGTTAAAATATAATTTTGCGAGCAAACAACAATGTATCAATAAATAAGAGCGCTGTGCAGTGCGTGGAACTGATAGTAACGACGATCAACAAGTGGAAATGGTAGACGCAGCGCCGTGACCAATCATAAGCGACCGCACTTGCACTGAACTCCAAAAACGTAATTTATAACTACATTTAACCGAAGAGCCTGCCAAACGACTTCGTCCAATATTAATATCGGCTTCAGCATCATTAAGGCATTCCTTTTATTGCAACTTTAAATAAGTCCGTTCGCCGATCCCCTTTATTAAAAGAGGCTACCTTTCTCCAAGGTTTTGCAACGTCGGTCGCCCTTCTTGTAAGGTGGTTTTTAAGCTGTAACGCAATACACGGCAATTTACTCGCCACTGAAGTAACAAAAGAAATTCTTATCAATTTTTGTGGTGATTTTTACACGCTTTTTGTGCTTAATAATCACTTAATCTGTGGCGGCATTTTTGGTTATTTATTGAACGGTTTGATGGTCAGATATCTCGCTGGATGAAATCAGAAGCGCATCGGTAAACAACGTTATGATTCACGCTGCAGTGGTAATGAGCCGAAATTAACGTTGCATGTTCAAGGAAGCCTTTGGCTAAGAATATTTTAACGTTGGCAATTTTTTGGTACACACAGAACATATTACATACTAATATATTGGAATTGCTAAATATGAAAAACTAAATGAATGAACTTTTTTTACTTGCGGAAATCCCTGGCCAGCGGGGGTGGTTATGTCGTGTCTCGACTAAAACCGCACGGTGTCCTCCCCAAGTGTCCGTTGCCGGGCACCCCGGGTAAGCCCTCGAAAGGATAACCCCAGGGTTGCCGGCGGACTTTGGCCGCCACCGCGGCCTCGCCTGGTGGGGTCGGGTTTTATCCCGCTTCGGTGAGTTTGGCAGGCGTGTGTAGGGCACACACGACACGCCTCCGCCACGGCCTGCTTCTGTAAGGACGGCGAGTCGGCCAACTGCCGTCCGCAGGCCCCGATTATGGAGGTCGGTAGTCCCGGGCGTAAATGAGTCGCGAAACTCGGGGGGCAGGGTTCTCTCCCGCTCCCTCTCTGCCGTCTCTTTCGCGCGCATTACCTGCTCGCAGAAAGAGGCGGTGGCGTGCCACTTGCTCCCGTCGGAGACCACGGCCCTCACCATGGTCTCCAACGAGAGAACGTCCACGCCGAGGACCGCAACGAGATCCCGGCGTTGTCTCGCCCACGCAGGGCACGTTTTCTTGATAATGTAATAAACACTTCCTGGTGGCAGAATCAGAAGATTACTAACACAAAAGATAATTCGACCAATTGAAAATTCCTTTTTTAACTCCGATTATCTTGTTTTCTTTAATACATCAAGCTTAAATCCAATGACTTACCACAAATATATCTTTGCCCCTGCGTCATATTATTTATCGGTCTACCGACCATATCGTTCAGTGAATTTATTACTTTTATAGAAAAAAAACATTTTTTTATTAAAAGCTTAATTGAGGTTACATAGATGTGTTATTTGAAATTAAAAAGATATTATTATGAATGAAAAAAAAACCTAATTATTTATTCCAGATTACATAATTTAACTAATTAAGTATACCGATCCCATACCCTTTTTTTTTTTTTTTTTATCGTCCGGAAATCCCTTCGGATACCCCCCCCCCCCCGCCGGCCAGCGGGGGCGGTTATGTCGGGCTTGCACCGACTAAAACCGCACGCCGTCTCGGGTCTTCAGACGCCGGGGTGTAAGGTTACCCATAGAGCATATCCCTCGCACCCCGGCTGACCCTGGGCCATCTCACCACTAACAGCATCGCTCATCCTGTCTCCTTTGAAAGCAGAGGAGTACGGAGAGCGATGTGTTCCCGCCACGTTGGGTATTGGCCGACGATCAATGCCAACCCTATGAAGGGGTGAAGGGGAAGCCATTGACCGCCGCCCAGGGTGTACCGGCCGCTCCGATTCCGTTCCCCCCGGACTGCAGCGGGATCGGAATCGGAGCGACACTCGAGGAGGTTACCCAACACATACCTGAGAATTCGGTTTAATTTAAAGATGTTTATTTCTCATAAAAACAATACAGTTCACTTATAATGAGATATGATATAGGTTGTTATTATACTTAAAAAATTCCTTATTACAATTCACATCTTAAATTAAATCGTTCGTGTGAAAACTAGATTGCCTACTTAATTATCTAAATAGATCTAAACTGTCAATCTGTCTCAACAATCTAATAACAATTTCGTAATACGACATGTATATTCTATATAACAAGGTGCAGCTGAAGCCTTAAAATTTATAGGTGCGAGGGCCACTACATGTGCTTAAATTGCGCCGAAATTTGAAAGAAAATAGGATTATATCCAAAAATAATGGTTACCAAAAGCATTTCTTTTTTTTTTATATAGGACACGTCAATTTGACTTCACCTCGCCTGATGGTAAGCTGAAGGTAAGTCTCAGGAAAGAGGGTCACCATTACATACACGTACCATGTTAACAATGGTGGCACTCAGCTTGACGGCCTCATCAAAAGAGGATTGTCGTCGCAGCACCGCGTGACACCCACCGGTCCCACTAGTGCTGCGACCACAATCCACCTGCCCTGCTATGCACTTGCTGACCCCTGAACGCAATCAAACCGAAATTGGATTACTATGGAGGGTTTTTCGCAATCATACCCACCCGGCCGAATTTTGTCATCAAATTTCTACCACCACTGAATATTTTACTTTTAGAGATATTTTAACGTTTTGTTTTGCTAACTTTAATATACTTTATGCGTACATACCCCCCAAGATTTCTTCCGTACTTCAAGCACGTACGGCAAGTTTTAGATACTATCAGCACTAAAGCTGTTATGATTATGATGCATGTAAAGTTAATGTAAAGATACTTTACATTTCGTAGTCAATTTATAATACTGGACCCTAAGGCTTGTTGTACAAACAAGTTTGACAGCACATTGCCCTTGAATAATCTTAAACTCAATAAGTGACACCTTACGACATCAACTTATACCCACAAACAAATATCGTCTTATCACATCTAACCATCACTTATAAAATCATGTCAGTAAATAAGTTAAACTCCGTGGTGCATGAGTTAATTTCATGGTTTTAGACACGAGCCGGTCACCGCAAAATTCTCTTCTCATGCATAGATATGAATATTCTTGCACCGGTTTAAGCCACTCAAAAACGAATGTCTCTAACACACTTCACCTTGGATCTTCTTAATTTCAAAACCCCATATAATAAATAACCATGAAATATTATATTAGGCATATTTTGAAATACGACCTGAAACAAATCACAACTTACGTAAAACGGTTAAATTTGAAATTAAAAGCCGAATATTCCGCTCTTGTCACGAAACCCCGACAAGTGCAGGTTACGAGTCTAATAATTGCGCCGAAACCAAACTGGAGTTTTCGATCGAGTCGATTATATAACTGAACGAAATAATTCTTGTTCTCGATGAAAACGGTCGCCCCCAAGCTCCAAAAATATTGGCCTACTCCAATTTATCAACTGAGCACGCAAAGTAATTTGATTCTTGCTCGGCGGGGTTTCGTTGATTTTTAAAAGAGAAATATTTGTCAGCTGCACTTAGCCTCAGAGGCGTGTGATAAATTAATTGAGGCCCCCCACCTAATAATTCGAGCAAATAAACGTATTTAATGTTGACATTCCCACGCAGTGCAGTAGAGACGGTGGTACGCAGGCGTGATGCTCAGAATGTGAAACTATGCGAAGTTTGGGTGGTATCGGTCCATTCTCGCCATTTCGTCCGTTACAACATGCTATTAACATGCCTGTATCCTGGGAAAGAAGTTCGCCAACAAACCATGAAATGGAGAATTCGAGGTTTTTATTTAAATACAGTATTAGTTAGAATTACAAGAATAGTTTAAATCACTGACAAAAAATGTGATAAAAATCCTTGTCAATTTTTCTTCGGGTAATGACGTTATACATACGATTTATTAATCTTGATTTAAGTCTTTGTAGTAGGATTAAGTAACTTTTTAAGAAGAACGTAATTAAGAACCCACCACACTACATGACAGAAATGCATAATATTTTAATGTTACCACGCATGCTCTGATGTCAAAATTAGACTGACCAATATAAATGATTACGAGCGTGACTTATGCAGACCTGTCACGTCAACATCGACAGGTTACTCTTTACTCGAAGCCGCATATAGCAAGTCATTTAAACCTTCATGCATCTCAACAGGGTACCATCTGCGGCATACAAAAATAGTATAATATAATAATATGTATTTAAAGTTTAATAAAGGAAATAATAATAATTTGATCTTTACAGGAAATGAATTGACAGGCTTCGCTTAATATTATAATAAAGATGCATTTTCTTAAAGGATTAAATGGAAGTATAAAGGTGAATGGTGAACGTGGACTCGTCACAGTCACGAGACATTACTTTGTATGCTTTACTTGAAATACGTTTAAACGGAATCTAATTTCTCTATCCAAATCGACGTTACCAATTAGTTTTTTTTTTTTTTATCTTTTGTCCCCGAGGAAGTGGGTAGTAATGTGTTTGAAATTCAACTATCGCCAATTTGATTTTTTGTTCCATATTATAGAGGCGAACCATATTATAAATAAATATCTTTATATATATATTTCTTGTGTGCGTGTGTATGTCACTGAACACCTCCTAGACAGCTGGACCGATTTTGATGAATTTTTTTGTGTGAGTTCAAGGGGATTCGAGGATGGTTTAGATTCACAATTAGGTCCACAAAAAACCCGTTCCCGCAGGGGGAACGCACAGGTAGATTTCGTGAAGCAATTAATATTATTTTATATAGAGAACTACGGACTTACACACGCAAGTAAACACAGTAACATTTTTAACATGTTTAATTTTTTTTTCTCGAAAACGGTAATTTTAGCGAAAAACTTGTCAGGCATTTATTTTAGACTTAAAAATGGCCTATCGATTAAAAATGTTTCCGACTGCAAGAATGTTCACCGGTTAGAAGTTATGATTTTTTTCCCGAAAAATTTTGGTTTTTTCCCCCCTCCACTTTTAGTTAAAGTTTTAATCTTATAGGCTTATAATAAAAAGTTGTTGGTATTCATGTATACTATGGGATAAAATTAGAACGGTTCGAATATCTTTCATGGAACGTGAAATTTTGAGGAAAAACTGATTTCACAAAAAGTGAGGCCCTACCGTCCCCTTAGGCCGGATTCCACCAATACACGAACTTAAACTAAGTTTACACCCAAGCAATTTTTGACCGCAGTTTGAAAGCGATCGGGGCAAAAATGCGACCGTGAGAGTGGTGGGAGTCCGAAATGGTCATTTCGGACTCAGGGGGTCATAACTAGACCTCCTATGAAGAATTTTTTTTAAAATTCGACAGTAGTCAAGAAACCAATAGGTAGATCGATTTCATCGAAATCTACCTAAAAATTAGGGTTCCGCGCAAAAGAACTAAAACCATAAAAATCGAAATCCACGCGGACGAAGTCGCGGGCACAGCTAGTAATATTTATATATGTATATATGTATATATATATGTTGCGGTTTATCCGACACTTTCACTACCTGACCTGGAAATCTAGCCCAGGACCTCGCTACCATGCGCAAACATAAAACAATGTAGTGTAGTTCTTTCAAATGAAGAAAAATCGTTGAGATTAAAGAATTTATTTTTCCTAAGAACAAAGATACAGTTCGCTTAAAATGAGATACAGAGTAATTAACATAATAGTTCAAATACTCCCTCAGTGCACCACAGGTCACTGTGTACAAAGATATTAATAAACTTTCCTTTTAAAAATATTCAAATCATTACATTTCTTTGTATTTGTATTTGGTAATCGATTCAACAGCTGAACAATATAGTTTTTTACCCTGTTTAGTGCGAGTTTATTATTGTTTTTTAAATTATGTGACTTTATTTTTTTTCTGTATTTGTAAGTTATGCGTATACACCTGTTACACTTCTTGGGTGCAACACGCTACTGATGTCTATGATTATGCAAACTCTGAGACGGCTGCAGTGACCGTCAACCATCCCGCTTTCCGCTATAAAGTGACGTCTGCAGTACGCTAATACATATTAATATAAGCACTGCTGGTCGACAAAGGGCAATATGTTTCTACGCAAAGCACAAGGAGACGAACAAATTCTAGTTGTATCGGAACAATGCTTAATAGATTTAGGAAAAGAACAGTGAGTAGTTCGTCCTGTATTTAAGCTACTGTCTCTTAGGTGGTTTATTTATGTACTCGTAGTTTTAGTCTGTATTCTTCTCTTTTACACCGATTTTATTATTTTTTTATCATCAGGCTTCACCTTACGTGGAGCCAATGTAAATATGATAAGCACATACCTGAAACAAATGAAAATATATGTTAATAAACCCACTTCATGCACAACACACATACAATACATAAATCTAGTGGGGCGGAAATCACACAGTGATTGTCAAACTTCAGGCCAAACTAAGATATTTTTGTTGCAGTATTTTTATTCAAAATTACAGACCTTAGGCTTTATGCATATTATTCGACGCGTCTTCATATATTGAGCAATAAATATGAAGAAAATTAAATCAAATCAAACGTCTTCGACGTCAAAAACACAAAAAAATGATTTTATATTTCAGTTTCTTTCAGAGTCTGGTTGTTTTATGTAAATATACAATATACGTATTGTCATTGTCACTCAAATGTCAAAGTCAAATACGCGTTACTCTGATAACTCGAAAGAAACTCACTTGTAAAAGTTTTTTAGGGACAATTTGTATGGTAGGTACCCGACCTCAGTACGGGATCAGATCCGATCAGATCAGATCAGAACGGAATCGGAGCGGCCGGTACACCTTGGGCGGCGGTCAATGGCTTCCCCTTCACCCCTTCATAGGGTTGGCATTGATCGTCGGCCAATACCCAACGTGGCGGGAACACATCGCTCTCCGTACTCCTCTGCTTTCAGAGGAGACAGAATGAGCGATGCTGTTAGTGGTGAGATGGCCCAGGGTCAGCCGGGGTGCGAGGGATATGCTCTATGGGTAACCTTATACCCCGGCGTCTGAAGACCCGAGACGGCGTGCGGTTTTAGTCGGTGCAAGCCCGACATAACCGCCCCCGCTGGCTGGCGGGGGGGTATCCGAAGGGATTTCCGCACGATAAAAAAAAAAAAAAAAAGGTACCCGACCTCAGTCGGGGTGCGAGGGATATGCTCTATGGGCAACCTTACACCCCGGCGTCTGTAGACCCGAGACGGCGTGCGGTTTTAGTCGGTTCAAGCCCGACATAACCACCCCCGCTGGCACGCGGGGGGTATCCGAAGGGATTTCCGCACGAAAAAAAAGGTACCCGAAACCTTGAACGTACAATCCCCAAAATCTAATCAGTTCTTCCCATTAACCAAACAAGATGATTGGCGAAAGAATTTTTGAAATCGGATAAGTGGTTCTTGAGTTATTGCGTAAACAGAGATCCAGACATCCAGACCAACAGACAGACCGACACAAAAATTTTTTTTGCTTAATTAGACTCAGAATCATGTGAAACGTCGAGAAAAGTGATAAAAAGTTGGAGTAAAATTTTGATTTTTTTTGCGTGATTTTAAGACTTCGGTATCCACCTGGTTGGTGGCCCAAAGTAAAATACATACTTACTCTATTTTACAGCACCTCACAAACACCTGTATACCTCAACCTTCAATCACACCGTCAACTAAGCGGTATAAGTCGACCACCAATATATCCCTTAGCACAAAAACGCTTAACACAAAAGTGAAAAGTCTTGATATCTACACACCTAAAAATGACTAACGTAAATAATATAAATAATGAACTACACTCAAATAATTTTGCAGAATCATATGCCTGTTTTCCGGAAGACTGCCATAGATACGTCAAAAATTCCTCACAAGCCCTTAAGCTATTCCATATAAATATCCGTAGTTCAAATAAAAACTTTAATCAACTTCGCGTATTACCGTCACAAACAAAAATTACGTTCGACGTTATTGTACTAACCGAATGCTGACTAAGTAAGGTGAGCAACCCACCTATTTTAGACGGGTATAATTTATACTCGACGAAATTCTTAGCAAACCAAATTGACTGAATAATGATCTATACAAATATAAATCTAACATGTAAGATATACGAACCTCATTTTAAAGACGCAAGCTGCCTAGTGTGCCAAATCACTACATAGTATAAAACAAAGTCGCTTTTTCTGTCCCTATGTATGTTTAAATCTTTAAAACTACGCAACGGATTTTGATGCGGTTTTTTTAATAGATAGAGTGATTGAAGAGCAAGGTTTATATGTATAATAACATCCATTGCACCTGTCGCTAGTAGAAAATAAAACAAATATAGTAGCCATATACCGATCGCCATCACTAAATACCACACAAAACTTTAACAATTTCATTGACAGCCTTAATAAGGTATTTAATGACTGCCCTACTCAAAACATGATTCTCGTTGGTGATATAAATATTGACATAGGTGCTTAAAATATAGACCCGTGGTCTGAAGAATATGTAACTTTTAACGCCTCCTATGGCCTCTTTCCAACCCATACCTTTCCCACAAGAATCATCAAATGTTTACATCATATATTTGTGAAATCTAGCATACCTAACACCACTCTAGTACTAAAATCTTATATAACAGACCATACACCCACACTACTATTTATAAAAAAAAACAAACACACCCGTAACCTTTCCATCAAGACTACTACCGATCACGAAGTCATAAAAAGTGACCTAGCAATCCTAGATTTTTCTAAGAATCATACACGACGCAAATATAGCAACAGATACTCTTATATCTATAATCTCACCCGTCATCCACGAGCATACTAAAAAAATACGATGATGATGCCTCCGACCGATTTCGGCCATGGCGACCACTTCGACTCCTAGTCGGCTCGGCGCTGATGCGCTCGAAGATGGCTAACATAGCCGATCTTCGCGGTGAACTGTCGTGTACACTGAGGGCACGTGAGAACACCACCTACATAATGGTACTGAATGACAGCGGGTGGGCGGACTTTCAGCTCATCGCGTTTAGCGTCGAGGTCTGCCTTTCGCTGTTCCTCGAAATCGCTTACTCGTCTTTGGACCACCCTGCGCCATTCTGAACGTTGTGCTGCCAAACCTTTCCATTGAGACGGCTCAATGTTGCATCTTTTCATATGACGCTTCTGAACATCTTTAAACCTGAGGAGTTGGCCGCCATGTTTCCGCTTGCCCTCCTCTAGTTCAGAGTAGAAGATGCGTTTCGCCACTCTCTCCTCCGCCATACGTGACACGTGACCGCACCACCGAAGCTGCCGACGCATTGAGTAGGCCTCAATGCCACCGACATCGGCTCGTCGCAAAACTTCGGTGTTACGCACCCGGTCGGACCATCGGATCTTCATGATGGAACGTAGGCACTTGAGGTGGAAACGATTCAGAGTTCGTATGTGGTACCGATACACACAACATTTCTCGGAGGAATATAAGAGGTTTGGCAGCACAATTGCCATGTAAACACATATTTTGGTGGCCAGCTTAAGGTCATGTGAACAGAAAACCTTGGAACGCAGCTTCCCAAATGTATGGGAGACTTTAGTGCGCGCCTTAAGTCTGGCCAAATTGAAAATTTGTGCCATCTGTGCGGAAGCGGATGCGGACTCCCTCAGAAAGAGTTTGCAAAACATCCCTAACTACTACTGCAAAGTACATGGCAAACAGTGTGGGCGCTAGAACACACCCTTGTTTCACCCCACAGGTAACGGGGAAGAAATTTGATTGTTCGCCATCGACACCGACGCAGCATTGCATGTCATGCAGGAGTCTAAGAAGTCTCACAAACTTTTCCGTGCATCCTAGCTTTCCTAGCATCATCCAGAGAGCTTCACGAGGCACACTGTCGAATGCCTTCTCCAGGTCAACAAAGTAGAGATATGCCGACCCTGTTCTCTGCTTTTTTCTTGCAGTTGACGCACAGAAAAGATTGCTTCACAGGTGCCTCATTCAGGTCGGAAGCCAAACTGGGTTTCTGGCAGTATCTTTTCAGACAGAGCCTTTAAGCGGTTTAAAAGGACTCTGGCAAAGGCCTTTCCAGGGGCTGACAAAAGCGAAATACCGCGGTAAGAGCTACAGTCGGAACGGTCACCCTTGTTCTTGTAGAGGGTACAAATGCGAGACACTTTAAAGTCATCCGGAACTCGCTCTTCCTAGCAAAAAGTTTCCAAACCAACATGTACAACTCTTCGCCGCCGTATTTTAACAGCTCTCCCGGTAAAAGGTCTATACCAACCGCTCGCTTGTTCTGTTGCTGCCTGATGGCAGAGACAACCTCATCACATGACAGGGGCTCATCCATCTCAATGGAAAGAGGGAGTTGTGGTATTAGACTCACACTTTGTAAATCAGATGATCGATTTACGTTGAGCAAGCTTTCAAAGTATTGGGCCCAACGATTTAGTACATCCTCCTTGTTTGTCAATAGGTGCATACCGTCTAACGACTTCAACAGCACCTTCGCTCGGTAGGATGTACCACTCAGCCTACGTACCTCGAAGTAAAACTCCCCGATCTGGTTAGTATCAGCGAGCCACTGCATGTGGAGAGCTTTGTCTTGCCGCCATTTGTCTTTTTCTTGACGAGACAGCTTCCGCAATTCAAGGTCACTCGCTTTGACTACTGCAACGCTTCCACCTTGACTACTATGATGTCGCAAGAGGTCGCGATGCTTGTCGAATGCTGTCCTAAGAACCCCGTCATTCTCATCAAACCAGTCCCTAAAGTAGTTGAGGCTGCTTCCATAAGATGAGAAGAAAAAGTTCCCCAAACCGCACCAACATCACCTGTCTCATTAACTGGCAACAGCTTTTCAGACACAGCTTCAGCATATTTCTCCCTCACCTCGAGATTCTTAAGCCTATCCACGTTCAAAGACGCAGGCTTTGTAAGTGTGAAGCTGTAGCTTTGTGACAACAAGTTGGTGATCAGTCCAACTGTGAGCACTACGCATGACGCCAAGTCATCAAGTCCAAGTCACTCACTTGGACTTGACCAGTATCTCTCTGCCTGACAATAGCATAATCGATCAAATGCCAGTGTTTGGATCGAGAGTGCATCCACATTGTCTTGTGCTTAGTGGCAAGTCTGAACATAGTGTTCCATATTGCAAGCTCATATTGAGCACAGAGATTGAGTAGCAAGTGACAATTGCTGTTCATGTTGCCGACTCCGTGTCTACCCAGGACTCCAGGCCAAGCCTCATAGTCCCGTCCAACTCTGGCATTGAAATCGCCTAGCAATATAACCTGCTCTCTGGCGTTTATGCTGTCAAGGTATCGAGATAGTTCCTTGTAGAATTTATCTTTGGTGTCATCAGCCTTGTCTAGCGTAGGGGCATAGACACTGATGACATTAAGATAATTGTCTTTGTCCAGGTGAAGGCGCAGTGTGGTAACGCGGTCTGAATTATGCACAGGGTGCTCCTCAAGTCGCTTAGCTATGTGATTCTTGATGGCAAACCCTACGCCTGAACGTCGCGGTTCGGTTGCTGTGGTACCTTTCCAAAAGAAAGTATAGCCGCCGCCTTCTTCTACCAGCTCTCCTTCATTGGCAAGATGAGTTTCGTTAAGAGCAGCCACATCCACGTTATAGCGATGAAGTTCCCGAGCTACTATGTGTAGCGGTAGTATATTAATAAACATAACATAACTTCATGTTGTATAAATAAGTAAATTTAGTTATAAGTTATCATAAAAGGAATTCAAGCAATTCCGTAGCGGCACGGCAACGCGCATGCGCCAACGGCGCGCGGGGAGGCACGCGGCGCCCGCGCGGTGGCGGGGAAACAGTCGCCGCCGGCGTATACTCGCCCCTCTTGACGGCGAACCACAGCGCCGATCAGACGTATCACAGTTGAGGCAGCGGGACCTCTGGCATAGCCCCAAATTTATAGCAGGGCCAAGTTTCATTATTGTGAGGCCCGGATTTACAATCTGTCTATCCGATAAATACGATTGTGTGATCTTCATCAAAGTAAGCGTTTAGAACGGCCTCTTTTACCTACCAACCTGTGAGGACAAGTTTGAGAGTCTGGAGACAAAAGACGTAACCCCTGGATACAGGAAGCCGGTGACTTATCAGTACGGATTCGCTGTGAGCTCTAGTGGCGATTAAGTGCACACGAAGACTGAATCAGGTACAAACTTTTCTAGTAATGGCCATTACGATAGGACCGCGTCAGTGTTAGAATAACAGTTAGAATTAGTCCTAATAATTTAAGGTTTAAAAGTAATTATAATAATAATAATAACCTGGCAACACTAGTATCAACCAGTCATCTATTTTTGTGCTTTAAATCAAATTAAATTGAGATAAAATCTGTTAAATATATAATCAACTACAATAGTGCAATAAACCATCAAGGGAAAAAGTATTATAAAATTGATCCATACAACAAATATGTAAGCAAGAATATTATATCTCACAACAATTATTGACATGACAGTTTCTAAAATGCACAAAAATAAGTATCGATTATGATAACAAGAGCCAAGGCACGAGCAGCAGCACGCCCAACAACCCCGGACTCGTCGCACAGCTCCGTCCCGCAGCCACCAGCCAGTTCTCTGGGTGTGACAGCGACGTCGAGCTCAAGTTCCAGCGACGAGTTTTTCTCCCCGCCGACGTCGCCAACACCTGTGCGTCGGCAGGGGAGAGGCCGGCCACCGACTGGCTTGGAGCCCCGACGCCCACCGGCTTCGAATAGGGCCCCCGCTACCGGTGGTGATGTGCACCGCATGCGATGGACTACTTCTATGAACGAAAACGTCATGCGGGCATATTTTGTGGCTACAGAGGGAGGAGTCAACCTTACTGCGTACCGTGTTCGTATGTTGCCTTTGTTTCAGGTACTTGAACCAACTGTCAACGTATCCGCACAACGGCTATCGGATCAAGTGCGGGCCATCCAACGTTGTCATTTGTTGGATGACTCTGTACTTGAGAGGCTACGCTCTAACATACGAAGTAGCCCGGGTACCACACCCTCTCCGCAAACAGTGAGACAACCAGCCACGGAGACCATCTCACAACACATCTGTAGCGAAGAAGTGATTGATACCAGGGCTATAGACGTAAGTACCGAGTACGACGAGGAATTAAGGAGTGCTTTGGAATGTGCTATGCGGGAATATCGTTCCATGCCTTTTGTTAATAGACCTCGCCTACCACGTTTGCCAACGCATAAAAAAAATGTAGCGCTAGTGTGTGCCCTGGATTCGTTATTATCAGATTATTTTGATAATAGCGAAGATCTCGGTGATACACATTCAATTCTTTATTGCGCGGCCGTCGCAGTATGTCGAGTAGCTATGTTCAATTTCCAATGTGCGACTTAGCTACTCGACCGAAATCTGCTGTGCCGGCTTGGCAATTTAGAATTGAGCAACGTATCACCGAGACTAGGGCACTCATTGGAAAGCTCATTTGTTTCAGGTCGGGCAATACCCGCCCAAGAGTGATGCGCTTTGTGAGTCGAGCGTTCTCGGGGTCTGATATTAGGCCTTAAGAATTTTTGGCACGAGTCACAGAGCGTATCGACTACCTGAAACAAAAAGTTTATGCGTGGGCAAACCGGATTCGGCGGTATTAAAAAAGAGTGGAGCGATATTCTCAGAATCGCACGTTCCAAAGGGACCAAAGGTGGGTCTACAGAGATTGGGAGCGCCCTGATTCGACTGGGGCTGACGTGTGTCGACCAGATGATGATATTACTAATACATTCTGGCGTAATATCTGGTCGATGCCCGTCAGTCATACGGAGGGTGATTGGATGCAGGATGTTGAGCGATCGTGTGAGCCTATTAAGATCATGGATCCAGTTACTATACTGCAAGAGGATGTAACCGATGCAGTCCGTCTGTTGCCTAACTGGAAGTCAGCGGGACCAGACGGTCTGCAAATTTTTTGGTTAAAATGGCTGAAAAGCTCACACGGTCGTTTGGCATCTCAATTCCAATCATGTATTGAATCAGGATTGATTCCCAATTTCATGACCACTGGTGTAACCCACCTTCTTTACAAATCCGGTAGTGCTACGGACCCTAAAAATTATAGACCGATCACATGTCTTCCTACGGTCTATAAGCTTCTTACATCCATCCTGAGAGTAAAAATATCTTCACACTTAACCGACAATTCTATCATGTCTATCTCTCAGAATGGATGTAGAAGTGGGGCTCGTGGCACTTAAGAGCTCCTTATAATTGATATGGCCATTAGCCAACAGGCACGCCGTAATCGTAAGGACCTGGCGACATGTTGGATAGACTATAAAAAGGCCTATGACTCCGTGCCGCATACGTGGCTCTTGAGGGTGCTTGAGTTGTATAAAATTGATACAACTCTATGTACCTTCCTGAAGTCATGTATGGGGCAATGGAGTACGGTCCTTTGCTATCCAGGGTGTCGACGGACCTGCGAGAATGGCGGGCTGATAAGGATAGAGCGGGGCATATTCCAGGGTGATAGTCTTAGTCCATTATGGTTTTGCCTGGCACTGAACCCTCTTAGTTATATGCTGGAGAGTTCAGGGTTAGGCTGTCGATTGCGGAGAGATCGTCAGGTTATATCCCACCTCCTTTACATGGATGATCTTAAATTATTTGCCCCCAACAATTCCCAACTGATAGCGTTACTAAAGATGACCGAAACCTTCAGTAAATCTATCAGGATGGAATTTGGTGTGGACAAATGTGCGGTCATGCATGTAAAAAGAGGGGAGATTGTGGAATCTGATGGGGTTGAGCTCTCAGATTCCACAAAACTCAAGTCTCTCTCTGCAATCGACACCTATAAATACCTGGGTATGTCGCAGGCGTTAGGCATTACAGAAGCTAGCATGAAGCAATCGTTACAGGAGCGTTTCTTTGGCCGCCTGACAAAAGTTCTTAAAAGTCTGTTGTCAGGCGGTAATAAGGTGCGCGCCTATAATGGTTGGGTCATGCCGGTTTTAATGTACTCCTTCGGCATACTCAGGTGGACTCAGACCGAATTAGAATCCCTGGATAGGAGAGTCCGTACGCTTCTTACTGCATACCGAATGCATCATCCGCGTTCATCTGTGATGAGGTTGTACATACCACGGAAATGCGGGGGACGTGGCTTTTTAAATGCCAAATCCCTCCATAACCGTGAGGTGTGCAACCTCAGGGAATACTTCCTACACAATCAAGCTGATATGCATCGTGATGTAGTGTTGGTGGATAACGGACTTACCCCGCTAGCTTTGGCTAAAGAGAACTGGCGCAGACCTGTGGTATTAGGTATTAATAACCGTATGGATGTATGGAAGAGCAAGGAGTTGCATGGACGTTTCTATCGGGCTCTCCATGGGCCTGATATAGACTTACTAGCATCTGTGTCTTGGCTACGCTGCGGTGACCTATTTGGGGAAACCGAAGGTTTTGTTTTTGCAATTATGGACGAAGTTGTGATGACGAATAACTATTGGAAGTATATTCTAAAGGATGGTGGAATTGACATATGTCGAGCGTGCCACCGTCCCGGAGAATCACTTAGACATATAATTTCTGGTTGTTCTCTTCTTGCCAACGGCGAATATTTGCATAGACATAACCAAGTAGCCAGGATTGTTCATCAACAGCTTGCTCTAAAGTACAACCTTGTAGAATCAGGTATGTGCCCGACGCAGTTCTCGAAAATGGGCATATCACGTTGTACTGGGATCGATCTATCATCACTGACAGGACTATTGTAGCCAATAAACCTGATATAGTGTTGATTGATCGATCAGAGCGCCGCGCAATAATTATTGATATCACCATTCCACATGACGAGAATCTTGTGAAAGCCGAAAAAGAAAAACAAATAAAGTATTTGGATTTGTGATCACGAGGTTGTCGACATGTGGAGTGTGGATTCGGCGATTATTGTTCCGATAGTTGTATCGGTTCACGGACTGATTGCCAAGAGCCTCGATCAACATCTCAAGAGGCTCGCGTTAGGCAGTTGGGTCAAGGGCTTGATGCAGAAGACAGTGCTCCTCGACACGGCACGTATTGTGAGGAGATTCCTCTCTCTGGAGCCCTAACCACCGGTAGCTTGGTCCCTGTACCCGATGCCGGTGGGCCACTATTTTTTATATTTTTAAATATATTTGTTTTTTTTTGTATAGAATGTATTTAAAAATATAATTTAATATGTATTAAGTTTAATAAAGGGAATAATAATAATAAACTTCCAAACTATGGGGGAGGCGTGATGTAGTTGAATAGAAATAATAATAATAAATCATTTATTTTCTCACCACACATTTGAATCATACAATAAAAGTTAAGATAATCTATGTAGTTGTGCTATGTGGGAGACTGGTGCCCAAACTAGGTAGAAACCTGTATTTCGGGCCACCAGTACACACCCCATCGAAAGAGTCCTAGTACTAAGCAATATTAGCAACAACAATATTGTTACTAGTATATCTATCTGTATAACATAATTTCACCCATCCACTGTCATTTATATGTTCGTGTAACCGTGTGTATTACCCAGATTAAAAGTCGTATAACTTTATCACTTTGAAACTTTCATTTAAGGCTTCCATAGACTATTGGTATTAATATATGTAATATTCCTTTGGTTATATCATGTGCAAGCTTCGTTAAGACCCCACGACCCAATCGACAGTAAGTATTATAGAAACGAACTTACATATTTGGCTGCTCAACGGGAAGTCAGTTTTCTAACAGACACATTTGTTTATATTGTAAACTCACATTTAGAACCAATATATACTCGCGCTCGTCAAGCGGGTGACCGGGGTTCGATTCTCCGACGGAGAATAAAAACATAAGTTACATATATATATGTTACATATGGCAGTTTTGCGTTCAGAGCAGGCGTTGCCATAGCGATCAATAAGCGTTCTCACGTTCCACGCGCTGAATGTCATGATAGGTGTTTTCATGGTATTCTTTTTGTTCTTTCGACCACGTTTTAGTATGATGCAATGTAAGCCGCGGTTACTATCACCTTCCGAGTAGGAACGAGCATTTTTTTAGGGCACCTTTTCTAGCCCCCTCCCCGGCTGAGGGAGGAGAGCAGTGCCTCCCTAAATAGGGCTGCTCTGTCATCCCGGGTGCTGCCGAATCCGCACTGTCGTTCCTAATTTGCAGTGCGAAAGCGACCACGGCGTGTACTCACACCCCCAGGACCTTCCATGTGTAGTAATCAGACAAAGACTAGCTTGCATCAAACTAGACCTCTCTACCTCATCCTATCGCCATAGGACTTAAACGTATTCGGAGTCCAAGATACGGAAGCGGTCAAGTGCGCAGGATATTTGGAGGTGCGCAAGCGTTCGCGCAAACGCAGGCGCACACACTCGTCTTCCCCCTCCTGAACCCAGTGGAACGGGAGGCCCCTACGACTGGAGGAGAGGTCGGATGATGTGTCTGGCTGACGGTAACTGTACGCCCTCTACCGCCGCCCTAGGCCATCCACCTTGCCTTGCTGAATCGCCGAGTCGGCCAAGCCCTTTTGCATATCTACGGTGGGTTGCCTTCCTCGCCGAATCAGACTTTATGCGCTATGCCAAAAAAATACGACTAAGTAGGAGAAACACAATATTAAAGCCATGGTATACTCCTGGTTTACTCCGGTGTATCAGGAATCATGATAGGCTCCACATAAAATCAAAAAGGCCCCAAATAATATGACCCTAAAGATAACGTTAACCCGCTACAGGATTTTTTGCAATTCAATTCTCCGTAAATTAAAAGCAGTTTACGGTAAAAACTTAATAGAAACTATCAAATCAATAACTGACACGCAAAGGACAAAAAGCAGTCCCGGTGAGCTCCTGTGAATATGTTCAAACCCACAAGCATCCACGAACAGCATCTGCCATTACTTTACAAGTGTAGGAAAAAATTTGGCCGATGGAATAATCACCTTTAACCCTCGCCCAATAGCTACCCCAAACAAACTGGTAAACGTACACAGTCCACCAACTTATATACCCCTCTTAGGAGTATTGGAATCGGAAATACAAACTATTGTACTCCAGCTTCTTCGAGACTGTGCGGTGTGATGGGACGCCATTTCTGCGCAAACACTTAAGCAATCTCAACAGGTCTTAGTCCCGCTCATCACCCATATCTGTAACCAAGCAATAAATACCGAACTTTTTCCTTCCGCCTTCAAAAAAGCCATCGTACACCCAATTTAAATTTAGTGGGGATAGAGGCTGTGTCAGAAATTATCGCCCTATCGCGGTACTATCTGCACTAAGTAAAATACTAGAGAAAATACTTAACAAAGCACTGACGCAATACTTGAACAAATATAATATTTTAGCGACAAACCAATATGGTTTCCGCTCGGGTATTTCTACAGAAGACGCTGTTCACGACTTGACAAGTGCTATAATCGTCAACCTATAATCCGTTTGTTTAGGTACTTAAAAAAAGGTAAACAAATCGTAAAAAGGGTTCTTTTATAGGGGCATTTTTCGTCCCAAAATAAAAAGAAACCAAAATAAATCATTTTAGAACTTAAAATCAATTTCTTCTCTTATATTTTTCTATATTTAACTACTTTGTTTAACATTAAGTTGCAATTATTATTTCCTAAGCTGAAAAATCATAATAATTATATTATATAAAATGATTTAAAAAAGTATTGCACTGTGCCTACCATAAAGAAACTAAAAAGACAGGTATCCAAAACAGTTTTATCTAGATCGCGCCATACGTGCGTGACTGTGAAAGTCTATTTCGCAGTTCGTATATTGTTCGTTACCATAATTGTTAAAATTTTGTGTTTCAGTGCTGTTAATTCTGTTATTGTTATAGTTTTATTGTAATAGTTGTTAGTAGTTTTGTTAGTTGTTTTGTTGGTTTAACTGTGGAAATGGGTGATCCTGAACCTGGTACTAGTCGTCGTAGACCCCTTCATTTCCATCTCCGAAGAAGAAACGTATCAAGAGGGGCCCTCTTTCGTCTTCAGAGAAACAAACTGTAATAAACATATTCAAGTTTGTTGAGGAAACGTGGCCCAAGGATACTTATCCTTATAGAACTGATGTTCACGAAAATACCATTGTCATTAAAGGTTGACAATCTCTGAAATCCGCCAATTTTCTTGTTTACCTTTATTTAAGTACCTAACCAAATGGAGTATAGACGTAAGAGCGAAATCTCTATGTATCTTCCAAGATCTCTCGAAAGCGTTCGACACAGTCTCTATTCCCATCTTTCTCGCCAAACTAGAAAAGACGGGGATACGTGGTTTACCATATAACATTTTCACAGATTACCTCTCCTCCAGAGAAACAACAGTGAAAATAGGAAGCTATCTAAGCGGCGAGAAACCAGTATCCTACGGTGTCCCACAAGGAAGTATTCTAAGCCCAACCCTCTTCGAAATATATATCAACGATCTCTGTACGATGTCCCTACCACACACAAAAATTTACACTTACCCAGACGATACTGCAGTCCTAATATCAGCTCCCAACTGGCACTTGGTGTAGGAAAGAGCCGAATACTCTATGATTAAAATCATGGACTGGTTGAACGATAACTTACTGATTTTAAATCTAGCTAAAACAACTTATGTGCCATTTGCCATCACAAAAGTAGGCTATCCACCACAACACTTCTATATTAAAGCTCACACCCACACTTGTACAATACAAAGCAATAGACAGATTGGTAGACATCAGAGTTTCGCAGACACTCGGAATAGCTGCAACTGCTCTCGAGCTCTCGCAAAGCAAAAGCATCAATACTTAGACGTACAGATAGACAGTTCACTAAAATGGGACACACATATAGATCTCATGATCACAAGAACACGGCATCGGGTGCATATGTTTAAAATACTGAGGGACACTGCACATCTCGAAAAGATTAAAGTGGTGTAGACGGCCCAATGTCAGTCTATCATCCAGTACTGTATAACTGTGTGGGGCGGAGCAGCAAAATCTCTCATTATCGGCCTAGAAAGAGCACAGAGAACAGTCCTAAAAGCCATGACTAGGAAACCCTATATATATCCAACCCAATTACTACACCAGGATACCAAAATTTTAACTGTACGTCAGCTCTTTGTACTCAGAGCCCCGTTAAAAAAACACCCAACAGTACCACCACCTGACCCAAAACAACGCAGTCTGAAATCTGCGTGTCCCACAGCAGCCTGTAAAACCTCTTTCGCCCGAATCCATTTTAACAGCTTGAGTCCCAAAATGTACAATATAGCACATAAAAGCTTAAAAATATCAGGTCAAAACCAATCCAAAGCTAAGAAGAAAATAATGGAACGGCTACAACAACTTGACTATCACAAAACAGAGGACTTACTCACATACCTGGCATAAAAAGTCCTATCATAATATTCTATAAATAACTACACGCTTACAACATGCATACAATTCGTACGCACTTCAATACACACATCAACACACCTTCACACACACACCCACACACACACACGCACACCCTCACACACACCCACGCACACATACGCCCATATACCAGTAATATACTAAATAACTATTAATAGTACTTACTACACTTCGAAACTACTATAAGCCCGCTGTACAGCAACAATCCTTATGTATATTTAACGTATCAATGTCCACGGTCTGAACTTCACTGCCTCCCAAAATACAGGCATTAGCCTAGCTTGGGTATTTGTAATCATTACCTTAGAAAAATGTAACCACCATATCGTTGTCAAAATATCGATTGTAACCATTCTGCGACAGTCATTATTTTTTATTATTTATTATTAGTATATAAATGAAAAATATACATTAAAGACTGTATTTCACGTGATATTGTCGGAAGTTTACGCGAATATTACACATTGAAAAAAACTATTTTAAACGGATTCTTGGTGAAATAAGAGAATAACACCTAAGAAATGCAATAGAATCAGTTAAAAATAATTTTATTTCAAGGCTATTTTATTAATTATTCAGAACGCAACTACTGACTACGTTCCGTACAAACCGGAAAAAATAAAACACGTAAATTACTATGAGTTTAAAAATAATACACACATAAAATAAAATTCCTGTGAGCCAATTAGATCCTTGATAAAACATTCTGAAAATATATTCTCTAAAACATTTATTTGGTCAAAAGGACAATGGTACAAATAATAAATCCCTTAAAGCACAGGTCAACGGTTAATTTGGTTAATACTCAACATAAAGTTAAGTTAAGAGTCGAACAAGTACACGTTCGTACCGGCTGTCCTTAATTAAGGTAAGACATCCGGCTGTCCGTCAAGTGGATTAAAAGATCGGATTTGATTTTGATTGATATTGCGGTGAAACTGCACTCGCCCCGTCCCCGGCCACTCTCGGGTTTGTTATGCTAAGGCACAATGGGAGACTAGCGAGCTGTTAGATTTTAAGTTTAAGCATCATTTTAATATTATAAGGAAAAAAGACAAAACACAAAACAAAACTTAATAATTCAATATTAATTAAAATGGTCTTCAAATAACCTTTTTATTTGAAGAACTTTTTAATTATTGCGAATGTATTTTTCAGAGACTACATAATAAAAATTGAAAGAAAGGAATTGGATAAATTTCACGACTTTCGTCAGGATGTTAAGCCAAGCTAAGTTCTGTAGGCGCGAGTCAATAGGCTCCACATTTTACTCTGTTCGGTGTCTCTATACGTTCGTAAGTAGAAGACAGCGTAAGGTGAGATGAGTTTCTGGATTTATTGGCGATGTATGCTCTGGCGCAAACCTTCATAATCCGTAATCCTGACTGACAAAAAAAATGAATAGTGGCTTCATAACAGTGAGGTGTAGTATATTGATTACTCTGTGCAGTGAGGTCAAAATTACTGACCAGGATGGCCTGGTAGTAATGGGCTGAGCAGTTTGTCATTATCTCATTAACGGGTCAGGGAAAGCAGCGTTTACGCGAAAGTGCAGCGATGTTCACACTCTTAAAGAAAGGCTGGGTCTCCAACATTGGTAATAACCGTGAAGAACTTGTGAACAATACGCTGCAAGGGCATACACAGATTTTATCTCAGTAGGAAAAAAATTGGTTTTCTACTTTTCTTTGACTACTATGTTTACACAACCCTACCATTATGGCCCTTTAATATTTTACCCTACTATGTATATCCAACCTACTTATGTAGGGGTCACGCAAGTAGGTTAGCTATGCTTCAGTAATATAATTAATAGTGTATTGTAGTGTAGTGTAATGTTTCTAACGAGCGCATTTTATGAAATGACCTCTGTATCAAATTGATATTAGAATTTCTTGCCAATCGCAAGTAAAAAAAATCTCTCAATGTGTTTCGGATTAAGGCGAGGGAATTCGCGGACTTTAGATATTTTCGGGATAGCAAAGTTACCACTTTACGCCGCAGCCAGTTTCGCCAAAGTGTAGAAAAATAATAATGTTTACTTATGCTTTCGCGTTATCATGGTATCAATAAAATAATTAAACAATTATTCATTACATAGAATATCTTCTAGTAATACAGTTTACGTTATTCACTATTAATATTTTGATATCCATCTACGTTCAAAATAGCTGCGTTAATTTATGGTTTTAAAATAGAATGTACTTATTATGAAGAAACATTGTATATCTCAACGACATACCGATATAGGAATAAACCCCTATTTGTTTTATCGATTTCTAAAAAGAGGTTGATTCTCAATGCGAGCCGTAGGTATGCATACCTATGTAATTTTATTGAAACTGTTCACAAAAAATTTATAAATTATGAATAAATAATTAAAGACCCTCGCCTTAAAGAAATTCCGACAATTCCTTTAAACCGCAGTATCTAAGGAGCTATCTCTGTCGATGCTTATATTATGTACGAGGGAATTAACCTGAAAGGCCGCTAACCGATTTCGAAAATATAGTATGAATTGATAAATGCTGACAAGCTCTGTTTTTTAAGTTGAATTTGGAAATTAACAAAAAGCAACTCAAATAAGTAGGTATACGCGACATATTTATTGGGCGTTGCATCTCCATATTTTGTAAGGTATTCCACCTAAATCATCCATCCAAATGGCACCTGCGTGAATGGCAACTAGCATACTTCAAGAAAGGTTCATAGTTCAAGTAAATTTTGATATTAATAGCAAACGTTTTCTCTATAAGCCTATTGGTCGGAACTACTAAACAAACTAGCAAGACACGAAAAATATCCAGTACTTCATATTCGATTCTTTTTAAATACAAAAAAGAAGTGTAATCATCCCTCTCTTCAATTAAGTGTGCCTTACAGGGTCCATGCTTGTCCATGTATCATAATATATCGTGGAATACAGGCAAAAAATATAATTGTTTTAACGAATATCTGCACCGTTCAAATAATATCGCTTGAAGGAAAATTCAGCGTTGTGGCTTTTTCAGTGATAAAAGTAAAACGGCTTATAATTTAATAGGCAACAAAACTGCTGTTACAATTTTCTGTGCGATACACAGTTCACCAGATTTACCGTAAAAACCATTAGCACCCGTTTTTCAAGATGGCGGCTGCGGGACAAAGATTGCGACCCTACAAACTTGGATGTAACTTTACACTAACCCTCCCATAATATCCAAAATAAAGAAATTGCTGGCTATACTTTTATACGCAAAACCTTAAAAATGTAATATTTCAATGGGCTAAAATGACGTCAAAGATCTTTAATAAGTATTAGTAAGGTAGTTATTTGTCCCATTGAATTTAAAAGTTTTGATTTCATGGATTTCCTTTTATTTAATTTACCATTTGTTACAGATATTTGATCCTTCTGATCTGACCCTATCGATTGAAGCCATAACAGTACAGAATGTACGGTTCGTTAATGTAACGGTTCGATATCTGAGTGTCGAAAACAAGTTTTCGGCAAAATTTGCAGTTATAATTATTTTTAAAATCAAAATGAAATCTTCTTTCAGTAAAATTGTCTATCTACACTATTTAAGATACATTTCCTCTATGTGGCATAGCCGTGGGACGCCTTGTATATTAGGTTTCCGAATTTCCCTTCGTGATAGATTTAAGGAATAAGCATATAACCGTTGCCTCGCAATTTACATAAGAACATGCAAATATAACATTTGTTTAATTTTGAAGCATGAAATGGTGTAGTTCCATTGCTGTGAGCCTTTTATTAAGAATCTTTACAAATTTTGTGACCTTTAAATTCAAATTTGTTACAAATCAATTCGTAAAAGGCCTATTCTACGATTGATGATTTATATTTTATTGAAGAAATAGAACTAGTTACTCGCTCTATACTCGAACTATTTAGGTCATTTGGTTATCTTATTTAATTTTGCTTAACTGCAAAATTAAATAAGATAACCAAATGACCTTACTTACTTACTAATTTATTATTAACTCAGACCATTTTAATTCGATATGTACAGTCCCCGTCAGAAGTTATCGAACACTAAGACATTTATAAACGATCCTTACACTGAAATAAATTAATAAATAATTGATGAACTTATATATATATATATTTTTTTTTTGTTATTTGTTGGACAGTAGTACTGATATAAATTTTATGAATTGATACTAAGCCTTAAAACATTAAAATCAATATGGATCAATATGAATCAATATGAATCTTTAGTCAGGAAATTATGCATCATAATTTAGAATAATATAGGTATTTTAAGGTGGTATGAAGATATCACCGACATTACTTCTATCATATATTATCTAATCTGCGCTTCTACTATCGGACTGCGCAGTGTCAAAGAGTAGCTAAATACTTACCAACCAAACACGATTGTATTCTAAACTCCAGAAAAACATTTTTACCGTCCAAGATATGTCTACATCTATCAGCATCACATTGTTGAAAATTAATTTATCATGACCTACATCGACATGACATTAGTAATTTTCTTTTTTTCGATTTGAAAGCTTTCCTTGATTCAATCATATTGTAACGTTGTGGATTTTTTATAAATCAATTAAAATTATATCCATAAATTAATCGATAATTTAGTATGTTTCGATACTATTACTAATTATCTATGGTTGTGCAAGCGAGATTGGACAGCACTAGCCCAGTTATCAACTGACGGCTCTTATATCGTTCCTTTCCTTGGCAACCTTCGCCGAGGAAGGTCACTTTGACCCCGTGGCCAACTGCTGTCGGCTCCGGGTAAGTTTTGAGATCAACATTTCCTACTTCTTTCAACAGGTGAAGACTTTCCAGCGGTGCAGCTTATTGCCTGCTAAAATTCATGGCTTATTATATCTTATTTTATTCTGTGTGCTATTTCAGCCTACGTAATTAGTGCCACGAGGCCGATGACCCCTACGGTCAGAGGTCGCGGCACCAGCTTGTGCTGCTTATTTATATTTCTTTTATTATAGCTTCTAGCTACGCTGCATTGCCGCTGGGAGATTCTCTTCACCTGCTATTTTAGCGGGTCACTTGGACGTAATTACCTAGTGACAAACTGACCCGCACTTTTTCTAATTCCAGGGTCTTCGCACTGGGCTTCGCACCATCATAGCGATAGCGAGGCACACCAGCGGAGACCCTGGCACGCCGGCAACACCACAAGCCACGTGTCCACTAGCTAAGTGCATACTACCATCTTTGCACAACGGACCGAACAACGCCACGGCAGAATCTTTATTACGAATCCATCACCTGAGGTTCTTTTACTCAATACCTAATATAAATATATGTAACGCTCTCTTACCGATTATAATCCTAATATATTGTAATCGACTTTTTTATTCTCTAATTAATATCTCTGCTCGCCCTAGCCGGTAGTTAGTCTCAGTTAGCATCAATTACTTTATTAAAACTTACAGTGCATAAGTCACCTTAACTTCATGCAACTTCATCAAAAACCCCTATAACAACCCTATAAAAAAATTAACCGTTACATTGGCGCCTTCCAAGGTATTATTCTGCCGTAGGTATTGCGTGTTTGGTCCGTAAGTACTTTATTTCTTCTTATTTTCCTCTTTACTTTACCAGTGTGGTGATTTTTTCACCAATTTTTCATTTTTACCTAAATGACGGTAGTTGAAAATAATTATTAATTTCAATTTTTTTATATTTAACTGAATTACACATACGGATTTCCATTATCTTAGTGAAATTACTCATTTATTTAACTAATCACCTGTGTTAAATATAATAACAAGGCTAATTAACATTACTTTTACAATTATTTTGCATTAATATCTAGACTGGTTTTAATACCTCTTATGGTCAATTTAACTGTATAGTATACTGTTATACCACTGGTAAAGTAAGGATCTATTTGCTTTTGTTTTCTTGTACTTGTTGATCTCAACCGGTATCTACTTATTTTTATTCCATTTTTGTATAGGTGTCTGTCGCACACCTAGTACCCAGTCAGTGATTTTTTTATACTTGCTTACCTTTTATGTGCATTATAATATAAAAATTTTACCTTCAAATAAAATTTGTATTATGCTTCCATGGACGTCCGAAGTCCCAGTAATTTCTTCCTGGTGCTAGGCCATTATGAGCCGAACAATGACCAAGATGGCGGCTTGCTTTGGTATGGAGCTTTGTTGTTTAGCTTAGACTATAGGTGGCGCTAAAAGCGCAGTAAGGAGACGGAAGTGAACTACTTGTAGCGACCAAGCAAGGTGAAGGAAGTGACGTACTCTCATAATGGACTTCGGACGGACGGACGTCCGAAGTTGCCGCCATCTTGGTCATTGTTCGGCTCTTATTGGCCTAGCACCAGGAAGAAATTACTGGGACTTCGGACGTCCATGGAAGCATAATACAAATTTTATTTGAAGGTAAAATTTTTATATTATGCGTTCCGATTGACGTCCGAAGTCCATTATGAGAGAGTGTTTGTTATCTTCTGGTGGCTTGTATTTTTGGTAAAATTAAAACGCAACAATGTGATTGAATATTTATGTATGAGTATAAACTTAAATGCACATTGATTAAAGTGCGTATCAATCAATTTATTAAGTACACAATTAATATTAATTATTAGGTTGAAAATATTGTGAAAGAGATTTTTCCAACATTATTTCTCTGTTTACACTATTGATTTCTTTCAGGTAAAACTTTCTAAATGTACCTTCATGTTGCCAATTAGCTTTATCTAGAATATCATTTATATGATAATTTTCCACCCAATTTAAGGATGAAACAGCTGATCTACAACTTCCAGCTGATGCATGAATTCCGGCATCAGCCAAAAGACGCTTCATCCAACCCCCGATGATCGCTGCAGTAGCTGGTCTCGTAGGGCCTTTAGTTGATAAAAACAAATTAGTAATATTGCCTCGAGTTCCCTGTGTCATATTTACAAGCGTGCGTAACCAGAATACTGCATCGATGCCTTTGTCAGGGGCGGATATAAATGTCCAACTAGATTGTTGATATGAGGATGAGTCAGTCTTCGACCCGAAATCGGGATGCAAGGTAATTGAATCAGTATTATCTATAAAATGTTGTCTATCAGTGTGCAAAAGAGTAAGGTCGTGTACTCTACGACCCGAAGATAATAATAAAATAGCCGCGGTGTGTCTGGATACTTGATATAAACTATTCAAATCTATCTTTTGCTTTTTTAACGAACTAATCAAAATCCTGGCGTCCCAAATCGGTAATTTAGGATGCACAGGTTTTGCCAAGCAAATAGCTTTCAGTATATGTTTGACAATAGGATTAGCTGAAATTTTAATGTCAGATATGGTTTCGCAAATGGTGGCAATAACCGATTTATGAACGAGAATTGTTCTGTAAGAGAGACGATCCGTTAAAAACAAATAACTGAGGTACCTAGCTACGTCTGATGGATTCGGAATACGAAAATTAACGCTCTTCTCTTGGCAAAATCTCACCCATCTACTCCAAATGAGGGCATACGTCTTTAAAGTAGACTGTCTCCAACACGATGACAATAAATTCTTCTCCTGCTGCATCCACGCGCCTGTCAGGGCATCCCACCCGAAATGAGCCAGGCTTCCAGGTGTAACTTGCTGACTTGCGCGGGTGCTAGCATTGTTACCGTGTCCACCAGAGTCTTGTCCAGATCTCTGAGCTGCACAGGACGCTTCAGAGCACGGCTCTTCAGGTCTGGCCTCCAAAAGGACTTCTTCCACTTGGGTGCTATAAGGATGTACCGGCCGGAGGCTGAATTTAGATGATGTAGTACCCTGGGTATGAGGCTGGGTGGCGGGAATAGCCATGCAAGTCGGTAATGCCAGGATCTGCTGAACGCTTCGTGAAAGTAGGCGTTCGAGTCTGACAAGTCTAGCGTAACATAGTTTGGTACGACATGTGCCGTCTGTGATGCGAACAGGTCCAAGTCTGGTGTGCCTAACATGCTGAATAGCCTTGATGTTTCTACGTTTATTAGGTGCCACTCGGCGGCGGCACGATTCCTTGATAGATGATCGGCCTCTGTGTTGAACCGCCCTGGTAGGTGATGAGGGCAAAGAACAATGTTGAGATGATCCGCCAGGCTCAGCAACTGTTGGGTCAAGTTCAGCAGAAGACGCGATCGCGTTCCGCCTTCGTTCTTTATGTAAGCTACGACCGTTTTGTTGTCGCTCTGAAGAATCACTGACGAATTCTGGAGATGCATTGCTTTGGCTGATATAGCTGCTATCACCGCAAACATCTCTTTTAGATTGCAATGCCACTTGGTCTGATGTTCTTCCCATTGGCCCGTTATCATCTCGTTGTTCACCAAAGCCCCCCATTGAACGTCCGATGCGTCTGTGATGACGTGATTCATGGGCGTTTTTTGGGGATGGATCGCTGATTTTTTACCGACATTCTCCAGCCACCAGTTCAGTTCTGAACGTACTTCTTCTGGATACCGAATTTGCGATCGCGGGCACTTTCTGATCTTGTTGCTGTGACGTTGCAGTAAACGGCAATGCAACCTTCCCCGGTGGGTGATGAAGGTTGCAAAGTTGAGATGACCTATAAGGCGTTGCGCCTGTTTTAGGTTCCAACTGCCGGTCGCGAGTCGTACTCGCAACATCTGCTGAATTCGTTGTATCTTGTCGGAAGGCAGGGACTTCGTATTGGTTGTAGTGTCCCATACTATTCCTAGAAATTCGATTACTTTCGTTGGTGTAGTTATCGATTTCTCCATATTGATCCAGAAACCCAAGCTGGTCAGAAACTGTATTCCAATTTCTACTTGAGCTGATAGTGAATTTCGCTCCTGATGTACTATAAAATAATCGTCTAAGTAAACCACTAATCTTAATCCTTTCTTGCGAAGTATTTCTGCAGTCCAGTTTGTTACAGAGGCGAAAATTCGAGGTGCTGCAGCTAGGCCGAACGGCAGACACGTCATCTGAAGCAGTTGACCTTGATAGCTGATTCTGAGGAACCTTCTGTGTTGCTTTTTTACAGGCAGGTGATAATAAGCCTGGCTTAGGTCTAACTTCACCATCCAATCTCCTTGTTGTAGAAAACTGAGCACTTGATGATGATGGAAGAGATGAAAGTGCTTCGGCTTCATGTACTGATTTAGTGCCTTGAGATTGAAAATGGTTCGACTGTTTCCGTTGGATTTTGGAATTATAAATAGAGGGGATATAAAAGACGGTGTCAAGGGAGCCGGTTCCAAGACTTTTAATTGAATTAGATTTTGAATTTCGGTTGACATTAATTGCGATGTTGGAGTTTGATACTTTGTTAAAACATCTAGAGTTGGTAGAGCTAACGGAGGAGTCTTGTTGAATGGTATTCTGAGACCTGTTATTAGTTTCAAAATTGAAGTGGGTGGATTGAAAAGAGCCCAAGTGTTTTGAAAGTGTCTCAGACAACCGGCTGAAAACCCTGTGTAGTCATTTATTTTTATATCCCGCTCTTCTACCCTCTGTTTTATATTTTCTCCCCCCCTTATTTTTAGCTGGCAAGTTATTGGAACTGATTCGCTCGGAATCTTTGCTTTCGGCTTGTTTTGATTTATAGCTAATGGGGCGACTTCAAAATGGCTTGGTGTTAGCAAAGGAAGTCGAGGGTTCTGGCGATTTGGCCCGGGTGCGAGTAGAAGGTTGGGTCTGCTTTTGTAATTTATCTATCCCACCAATTTTCTGTAAGTATATCGATAACTGACCGGGATCAAACATGTATTCGCAAGAAGGAGGTATTTTAGCTAAATCTTCTTTCATATATTTATCTTTAAATTTTTTTGTGATATCCTTACGGCGCAATTCTAACACTTCGGCTCGTTTCCCGCAAACTATCTGAAGTATATCATGCGATACGGTTTTGTATTCAGAATCTTTACCAAATAACTGGTTTAACTTTTCATAAATAGTCGATGCATTAACTGAAATGTCAGCCGTGGCAGACTAATCAACAAGAGATTGTAGCGCTGAATTTACAGCTTCGTTTTGAGCCAAGAACGCGTTGGATAGCGCTGCAAAACTACGCTCCACTTGAAACCATCGTAAAGGAGTAAAGGGATCCTCGAGACGACGTAGCTCCTCGTTTACTCTTAGCTCAGTAAAGGCCGGGAAGGCCACGTACTTTTTCTGAACTTCCGTGTATCGAACTGCGTTCCATTCAGACGAGTCAAATCTTTGCATATACTTAATCTTGTCGACACGTGTTTGCTTCGCCTTTGGTACGGTTGGCTCTTTAATCGAAACATTTAAATCTACGATACTACCCGCATCTAATTTAGGTGGACATAGAAATTGTTCACTGGCTATTGGTGATGAACTATTCAACATATTCGATGTATGTGGCATGATATTAGATACGGGTATTTGTACATTTGAAAATGAGGTTGTTAAAAAATTGTTCAAATGACTTA
Source organism: Cybosia mesomella (assembly GCA_946251805.1). Classification (NCBI taxonomy): domain Eukaryota; kingdom Metazoa; phylum Arthropoda; class Insecta; order Lepidoptera; family Erebidae; genus Cybosia; species Cybosia mesomella. The sequence continues at coordinate 16,622,018 of OX276406.1, read as the reverse complement.
CTAATTGCTGTGACAATAAGTCAAACCTTTCGTCCAGGTCCCGCGAACTGGAACGCTTTTGTCGTTTCCTTGGTGGTTCTTCTTGATCCGACGAACAATCCGAAGAACTACCGTCGCTTGGAAAAGATTTTTCACTAGGCGGGATAACCTCTTTATCACTCATTTTATCTATTTAAAAGGTAACGGAAGACAAACTATACTGTTTGAAGTTACTTTCTACTTAAATCTCGAAAGTTAAATTAATTAATTAATTATTAAATATATTTAAACAAAATTAATTTCAATAATTTTTTAAATATTGAATTTTTCGTAACGACCATGTGCTCGGTTCGAAAAACGACGCAACAATGACCAAGATGGTGGCTTGCTTTGGTATGGAGCTTTGTTGTTTAGCGGAGACTATAGGTGGCGCTAAAAGCGCAGTAAGGAGACGGAAGTGAACTACTTGTAGCGACCAAGCAAGGTGAAGGAAGTGACGTACTCTCATAATGGACTTCGGACGTCAATCGGAACGCAAAATAACATATATTAGGTTATTATATCAACCTATTGCTGGTTGAAATTTATATTTATTTTGATATATTAATACTATTTTGTTGTATTATACACAAATAGTTTATTACTCACTGACAGGTTACATATATACTACTTGATTTTACTAGTACCTTATATTGAAGTAAATTACTTACTTAATTTTCATGTCAATCTCGCTCATCGCACCATAACTTTTATTTTTACTTAACTTTGGATTAATTTACCTTTTAAATTTAATACTTACTCAACTGTTTTGTAGTCAGTGTTGCTTGTTATCGGATTTCTGTATACAAATTAGCTTATATAATTGAAAAAAATAAATGAAAAGATAATTCTTTGAAAAGAAATACAAAGAATAAAAGATCTCCATACTACTAATAAAATCTTTGAAAAGAACAACAAAGATAATAAATACTTAAATTTGTAGACCTCGTCTTGTTCTACATATGGGATTGTTGTGTCTCGTATAGTTTAAAGTCAATAAAATCATTACCGTTTATATAAATTGACCGTTCAAAGTCAGCAATGCATTAGCCATTTCCCCCGAGTCCTTTTAAAATGACTTGTCATAACTATAAACTAAATATAGGTAAGATAATCAATATAATTCATATAAAACATTTTTAATCAAACATAAAACAATACAAGGATCTAACCTAACCTAATAAATTTATTAATTAAATAGCAACCTAACTTCCTAACTATGAACAACACTTGTTTTGTTCTAATAATCACTATTGTTGTAAATATATAAATAAATAAATAAATAAATATTCTACAACATTCTACACAGCGCTTTCTAGACCCAAAGTAAGCATAGTTTAACTAGCTTGTGTTATGGGTTCTAGAACGCGGATAAACATACTTATATACTTTTTTTTTTGTAAATACATACATATTATACATAAACACCCAGACCAATGCAAATAGACATATTCATGCATACAAATATTTGCACTGAGCGGGAATCGAACCCGCGCCCCCTGTCGTAGCAGTCGAATGCACTACCGCTACGCCACAGAGGCCGTCAATGTAAATGGGCAAATTTTTATTTTGTTGTATATTTTTTTTAAAGTTCATTTAAAAAATAAATTGTATTTTTGAAGATTTGAATAACAAATTTTTGCGTGTTATTAACTAAATTACGTGAAAAAGTAAGAAAAGCTATAAATTATTCATTAATTTGAGAAATATTTACATTTTTCTTTGGCTTGTCGCGTATGAGCTTTCCGCTGAGTTACGAATTGTTCGGTATTGTTAACGCGGAATGAAACGCAGGACGTTTAAATATAATGTTTTATTAGAAAGATAATAAGGTACAATTTTAATAATGATCACAAAAAATTAAGAAAAGAAAGAAAGATAGCTGAGAATTCACATCAGAAATTCCTCTGAGTTACTTTACTGATATGGTATAGCCATTTTAATTAGTATTATCCCATTAAAGAACAAAAAAATAGCTTCGATTATAATATAATTAATTGCGAACAAAATGTTCTATTCAATAACAATCATAAAATGGTTCTACTTATCATAGAAAGAAAACAAATTGTTAATTTTTACTCATAAATATAGAGGACAATTTCTCAGTGGAACGTAACAAAATAGTAAGGCTGTGTTCAGTTGGACTACTAATTTGAACCTAGAAAACGTTATAAAATCTAAACATTAAAATCGACCAAAATAATAATTCTTCATAATAAAAAAAGGAAACAACCCAAACAAACAAAAAAAGTAACAATGAACTTATTCTAATTTAAAATACAACACTGCATACTACAAACTGTCATTCTACTTATATCATCTCTAATATAAAAAATTTCAATTTCTTTTCGTATTTTGTTTTCGGTTTTATTTTATTTTGCATTCTCACCATTCCTTTCACACACATAATTCTTTTTAATTGTTTTCTGGATATTCTCTTTTAGTATAACATTTTTTAAGGTTTGTTTTTCTTTTACAGTTTTACATTGTGAATTCTAACACTTCCACTCTTGCTTTCAATTTCATATTATTTTCTTCAAGCTGCTGTATTTGTTTCTTAGTGGTTATCCTTAAGCGATATAGTCTTTTTCTGTATGTATGTACTAATTTTGTCAATTTTTGGTTTCTTATTATAGCAGCCATATAATTCTTAAGTAACTTACTTTGGTTTTTCGTCTTTCGTTCTTAGGTATGCCTTCTTTTTCCGGAACTTGAAGTTGTTTTTTCTTCTGTTTCTGCTTATGCTTCACCATATTTTTCGTTGCTTCTCCTTTTCTTCCTCCGTTATTATGTATAAGTATACTAATTATTATACAGTTTTATTTGTATAATGTAAAATATTATATTTTAGTTATTCTGGTGTTATTGTATTTTACTTACTTGTATCGCGCCTTTAGCCTTACACTGAGTAACCATTTGTTCCACTGAGTTACGAAATTTCTCATTGGAACGTAACGTCTGGTTTCTTGAGTATCTAAAAATATAAATAAATATCATTGTACCTTTTTTTTTTTTTTTTTTATCGTGCGGAAATCCCTTCGGATACCCCCCCGCGTGCCAGCGGGGGCGGTTATGTCGGGCTTGAACCGACTAAAACCGCACGCCGTCTCGGGTCTACAGACGCCGGGGTGTAAGGTTGCCCATAGAGCATATCCCTCGCACCCCGACTGACCCTGGGCCATCTCCGGTTTCGAGATGGCCCCCTCGGGAATATCATTGTACCTACTTTCTATTTAACTTGTAATGAAAATTTTGGAATAAACATAATAAGTAACCAAATGCGTTTGAGCTAGTACACAAAATCATGCAAAATACCTTATAAACGTCCGTTTTTCAATGGAACTCGAAAAGTAACGAAGACGTGTTTTTTTTTTTTTTTTTTTTTTTTTTTTTTTTTTTTTTTTTTTTTTTTTTTTTGCAACTGCAACTGCAAAACTGACGCTCGAATGTCAAAATGGCGTCCAGTCAGACTATAGGGAGTTGCTATTTCAAAAAAATATAACATCTTTATGTAAAATTTTATAGGAGAGAGCAAATTATGTCGTAACTCAATAGGATTTTCCACCAAGTTCTGTTTTATGCCCCAGAAATAAATTATGTTTTAGTATAATGTTGATTTAAAAGAAACTATGTTATTGAAACCTTTTAAAAGTACATATTCTCTTTTTTGAGAATAATAACTACTCCAACACAAATATTTTTAAAAAGCGGTATTTTCAATCATTTAATCATGGCTATTGTGTAGTAGGACATAGTCAATTGATCAATTAACCAAACTATAAACGGATTTTATTAAAAAATATAATATCATTCAGGCTTTAATCATACGGATTCTTAAAGCTAATAAAGTCTTTAACAAATAAAATAGAACTTTTATTACGAAAAGCATTAACTTTTAGAGAAATACCGTATGAACTGGGTAGGACATTGCCAAAAAACCTACTGACAAAGAAATAAAAAATTGCCCAAATATTCAATTAACTTTGCTGTGCACTTAAACAATATTATACACTATTGTGGCAAACAAGTATATACCTACACATACTTGTAACAAAACTTGTATTTTATAATAACATTCCTTATTGTTATTGTACTGTAGTAATACACTACCTATATCTCAATACTACAATGGTCGTAATGATATTTTTACCTATAAAAGGGTCACCAGTAATTTTTTTAATTTCATGTACCTTCTCAACTTTTTCACTTAGTACGAAAACATTTTATAATATAAATAACTCATGTATCCTGTTGATAGACACGGTCTACAGGTCAATTATGTCTTCTTACTAAATAATGTAATACTTTTCAATTGTTATTACATCCTTGGTTCGTATATTTGAACATTTTATTTCAATCAAAAGTTGTTTTGAAATTGTTTGAAACTTAGTTGTCAAACGTCATATGGTTTTGACAATCAGAAAGGTTGCCAGTATAGTATAATATAAAATTACCACTAATTATTGTTTAAAAATTGTCTTGTTTTTTTAAATACAAAATAAAATTCTTCTTTGATGAATACCAACTTTTGGACTTTTTTACTGAATATTAAATATTAATATCTTATAACCTATTGGTTAATGTTCTATCATGTTGTAATACTGTTCTTAGGATGACTGTTCCCTTTTATGTTTCTGTTTTTTTTTGAACAAAACATTAAAATTTATTCACTGGTGAATAAATAATAATTATTATTTTGGACTTGCCCCAAAATAATTTATTATATATTTAAACTTATGTTTTTTCAACTTCGTAATTATTTTGCCTGTTGCAATTTTTATATGATCCGTTGGATCAACCCTAAAATGCCTTCATGGTCACTTTGAACTTGAAAAATTGAAAATTTTTTTTTTTACTTTTTGCCACAAAATATAAATACAAACATAAACGACTACAAAACATTAGAGAAAATACCTACCTTGTTGAACCATGGGTTCTTAATTTTTTTTTGAAATTTTGAAATTTTTTTTGAACACTAGTTGTTCCAATTGCAACTGATGTTTGCATATATACTCACTGACGTGGGTCAAATAATAAACTATTTTACTTTAAATAATAACACTTTAATAATAAATTGACTTGGTCATAACTTTAAAAGTTGTGAACTATATTTTTTTTGACAAATTGATTGTCTTTATTGTTTTAAATCATATTACCCTACCACTACTATATATTTTCTTCTTCTTTTCTCCTCTCTTTGAGATGGAACTTTGAACTTCATGTCCGTTTTCTTTTATTATTAGGATTTGCCTAGTAAAGGTTGTTGTGGGTCGGTTGGCGTTTTAAACCAACTGATGTTGTTTTTGGGTCCGTTGGCGTTTTAAACCAACGGATACCTTACCTTGGTGCTGGGATATTCAACCAGTCACCGGGACTTTTTATGGTTTTGTACTATTTGTGGGTCCGTTGGCGTTTTAAACCAACGGATACCTTTTCTTGGAGCTGGGATATTCAACCAGTATCTGGGTATTGTTCCTTATGGTTTTATACCATTACTATGCTGAGCGGTCGTGCAAACTCAGTTCCAAAAACAAGCCTTATTGCATATCTTGTTATGTCTTCTTCCGAGCGGTTTGCAAACTCGTTAAATAAGCCTTATTGCAGATGCGGTAATGTATACATCTAAAAGAAGCCCTATACTAAAAACATAACACTTTCTCTTTTAAAGTCGACAATATATAGTGGTATTTATTGCTCTTTTTCTTCCCATTGAAATTGTTGTCTGTGACATTTCAAAGTTTACCATCTTGTTAGATTTACATCTGAGTCTCCAGCGCCTATTATTATCCTGAAAACTCTCTTCGGAAGGAAGCGTGTGCTACATTATTCAAGTGGAAACCGCAAAGTATGGATGAAAATGATAGAGGAGGTATGTAAGAAAGTATGTATGTGTAAGCGTAAGTCAGGCATTGTATTGAGCAGTACAGTATCGGGTTTTTGGGTAACAAAAACCCTGAACTAATTGAGGGGGTATTGTAACGTTGTGGATTTTTTATACATCAATTAAAATTATATCCATAAATTAATAGATAATTTAGTATGTTTCGATACTATTACTAATTATCTATGGTTGTGCAAGCGAGATTGGACAGCACTAGCCCAGTTATCAACTGACGGCTCTTATATCGTTCCTTTCCTTGGCAACCTTCGCCGAGGAAGGTCACTTTGACCCGTGGCCAACTGCTGTCGGCTCCGGGTAAGTTTTGAGATCAACATTTCCTACTTCTTTCTACAGCTGAAGACTTTCCAGCGGTGCAGCTTATTGCCTGCTAAAATTCATGGCTTATTATATCTTATTTTATTCTGTGTGCTATTTCAGCCTACGTAATTAGTGCCACGAGGCCGATGACCCCTACGGTCAGAGGTCGCGGCACCAGCTTGTGCTGCTTATTTATATTTCTTTTATTATAGCTTCTAGCTACGCTGCATTGCCGCTGGGAGATTCTCTTCACCTGCTATTTTAGCGGGTCACTTGGACGTAATTACCTAGTGACAAACTGACCCGCACTTTTTCTAATTCCAGGGTCTTCGCACCGGGCTTCGCACCATCATAGCGGTAGCGAGGCACACCAGCGGAGACCCTGGCACGCCGGCAACACCACAAGCCACGTGTCCACTAGCTAAGTGGATACTACCATCTTTGCACAACGGACCGAACAACGCCACGGCAGAATCTTTATTCACAACCATATCCGGTAACAAAGCCTAGCCTTCTCGTGAGCCTCGCGTACAAATCTATTCCACCCAGGAACGCACCGACCCTTTGGCCTCCTTTTTGCATTATAACTACACTCAGCTGCTTCAGTGAGCACTGAAATGATGTCATCATACATTTGTTCCAATAACATAATAATTCATTAGTTTGTTGATTGCAAACAATGAGCTCGTAATTAAAAAAATTCGACATACGGTTTGCTTTAATTCTTAGTTTGCTTGCAATTCTTTGAATTCAGGGATAACCATACAATTAGCTTTTATCTTTATTACTATAAGACGACTACGTGATAAGTCAAAAATTCATATAAATAAAACAGTATTATTGCAATTTGTAGTACTTTTTACTCGTTGTCTTCTCTTATATTTACATCATACAAAAATTATAATAATTTACAATTATAAAAATAATACTGAAAAAACTGGTCTTAAACACTTTTCATTTATTTTTAATGAATAAAATTGAAAGAATACAGGAAAAGCCTTAAGAAAGAACATTAAACTTGGGGAGAACATCGTGTGGTTTTAGTCGGTCCGATTCCTACACGCCTACCCCATCGTTCGCACCGATGGGGTGAAGCCCGTGGGGATTTCCACATACTAAAAAAAAAACTACATAACACTTTTTATCAAGTTATTTTTTCATGTCAATTACAGTTTTAGAGCAAATTGACTGTAATGTATTAAGTAACCGATAGTGACTGTACAAAATAAACTAGTTAACCAATCAAGCATCAAGACAAAATTACCAATCGTGCTTGAGACCATTATACCATCGAGACCATTATACCATCGAGACCATAGTTATTGTACTCGTATATTTCTCCTTAAACGTTGTCATGCAATAGATCATACATTGTTAATCTATCTAAGAGTTTATTTGGTTGAACGTCTATAAATATTTTTCACGTAGCATGGGTACGGTGACATTTGACTAATTCCATTTCATGCATGATTCATTTCGAAACAATTTACCTAACGCGGAATACAGGAAACAACACTTAATACGAAGATAAAAAGAAAACTGTTTTATTTTGCATTTTTAACTTAAAACTATTTTTATTTCTCCGTAATTATTTAAACTTTAAATATAAACATTCCAAATACATAATTCTTGATGCGTGAATCGGAACAGGTTGCGTTAGAGATTGACATAGTAAAATCGTTATAATCTATAAATTGTCGAATAAAGTATCATAAATCGTTAGTTGTATTTTTAACTAAAATACGATTATAAAATATAATTATGTAATAATAAACTTTAAACAAAGCATTTTTGTCTTTGTGGAGCTTTATTGTAATATAGCAACACTGCTTAAGCATGAGCTGGCAGCCATCTTGTTATATCAACTCAGTACGAGTGCGTCTGCCTTGTATGCGGTCTGTTTTCTTTGTTTTGAGCTTGCGTGGTGTTTTTGTTACTTGTTTTTGCTATTGACTATCGTTGTGCTTTGTTGTTTTCGTTACCGTTTTTTGTTATTGACTTTTGTTTTGTTGTTTTTTTTTTGGCAAAATGCCAAAAAGAACGAAAAAGACTGTGCTTGGTAGTCAAGCCCGTGAATTTGTAGTTCGATTGCGAGATTACTTTGAGCGGGAACGTGAGAATGGCGGAACGCTATTGCCTGTGTCCAACGTTTTGGATCGAGTGGCAGATGCGTTAGACATTGGGCGGAACACGGTTTCTCGAATCACTCGAGAAAAATATGGTGCTCACGATACAGAAGAAAATAAGTTGTCCACCCCTAATAAAAAGCGAACCAAAAAGGCATCTGTAACAGATGTAGACAGTTTTGCGGCCGATGCTATACGGAGCCACATTTATAACTATTACCAGAATAAAGAATTACCGACGCTTCTAAAGCTGGTCAAGTCTTTAAAAGATGCTGATTTGTTTACTGGAAGTCCTACATCCTTGTGGCGCGTATTGAAGGACATTGGTTTCCAATTCAAAAAAGTAAACAAAAGAAAAATTGTCATGGAGAGGGGCGATTTAGCACTTGCGCGGGTTACCTTTTTGAAAAAGGCTAAAGCGATTACCGATTGGAGCAATGTCGTCTTCCTGGATGAAACTTGGCTGAATGCCAATCATACGGTCGGTAAAATTTGGACTGACGATACACCTCATGCCTCGACCAAAGTGCCAGAAGGAAAAGGGGAGAGATTGATTATTTGTCACGCAGGCACATCGAAAGGATTTGTAGAAAATGGGCTACTTGCTTTTAAATCGAAAAAGACGGGAGAATATCACGAAGATATGAATGCGGAAGTATTCACGGAGTGGTTTCAAAATATGCTTAGCAATTTAGAAGAACCCAGCACAATTATTATGGACAATGCCCCATATCACTCCGTGCAATTGAACAAACCGCCGACTTCTTCCAATAAGAAGAGCGAGTTGATCGAGTGGCTCCAAGCCAATAATGTGGAAGCCGATGAGACGAAATTAAAGGTGGAGCTAGTGAAGCTCGTAAAAATGCACAAGCCCCAAACGACATACAAATTAGATATGATGGCAAACGAATATGGTCACGAAGTCCTGAGGCTTCCACCGTACCACAGTCACTACAATGCCATTGAATTAATTTGGGCCCAAATCAAAGGTAACTTGTTTAACCATAGTCTATTTACATACTGACAAAAATATGATTATGTTTATTACTTGAATTCTATGACTCAATTTGTTTTTTATCTTGTTTCAGGATACGCTGCACGAAAAAATACAGCTCCGCCTTTTACAGCCACAAAAATGATGGGGTTATTGAAAGAGGGATGCAAAAATGTCACTGGCGATGACTGGAAGAAAGTAGTGGAGAAAACCAAAAATCTAATCTTACATGACTGGGAGCGAGACATTAGAATAGACTGCATAATTGATTTTCTTTGATTTCTTCAAAATTATTAGTTAATAGAATCGATTTCTTCTTCATTAATAAATGATCTCGATAAGATATATAATCGATTTTATTTCATGCGATTTTATCTTGACTACATCTCTAGTAACTTCAAATCCCAAACGTCACCGTACCCATGCTACGTGAAAAATATAATAGTCCCCGGATCGAACTGTGCGTAAGAAAAAAAAACATGCATTTGATAGCCATCTTTCTTGAAGTATGTTCAAGGGTATTAAATTGTTCACTTTAGGGGCCGTTCAAAAAGAAATAAGGTCTGAAATACGCTGGTCGGCCGGCGATGTAATGCCGAAATAGGATCGAAACCGCGTAGCTCAGTTACTAAATAATAAATTTCGATAATCAGTTCTTCCACTTCAACTATATGTGCATTTAAACACTTTCTATCGTGCTGTCTACTGTACTATGCACTATCAAGTTTAGCAGAACCGAGGTAAAGCACTCCAGCAATTCATCTCGATTTGTTTGCGGGGTCAAGGAGGATCGCACGTCGTGACTCTGCAGAATACGCTACATAGCCACCCGCGCAATGAAACGTATTACGGGATAGGAAATAATTCTGAATGCACTTTTGATTAGAAATTGGAAAAGAACACATCTTGAATGATTTCATTTTAATCGCAGTGTTGGTCCCGGTTGCATACAAAGCATGCCCTCTGGAACCCGGAGTCTGCTATTTACTCTTTCTCTTGATTTGACTTATCTTGGCTTTTGCAGGAGTGACTGCCGTCTGACCTTCCAACCCTGAGAGGGAAGCTAACGCTAGAACCTCGTCCGTCAATTACCGGCTTGAAGGTGAGGTTGGCTCGGGTCCCGATGATCTTTGTTTAGCTTCGAAAACACCTGAATTAATTTATTATAAATGACAATTAAAATAAATTTCTGTTTTAATATGAGTGTAGTATACAAAAGTGGCTTAACAAATTGTAATTTACTAAACACTTTAACCTTTCATAAAATAATAAACAAAACATGAAATATATAACTTCGTCCTCTGGGGATTGTAAAACTACATGTATATTAATTTTAGGGTATTCATATTCCAATGTAAAGATCGTTTGTAAATGTAAGTGTTAGTCCGCTTTTGTCGTTGACTGTGCAAAACATAATTATAACAAAAATCAATTTTTAAAAATCTTTATCTGTCTTTCTTTCCATCTGTTTGTGCCAACTAGGCTTTACTTGGCTTGGCTTTCTTGCTGGCAGATAGCTAATGTTATCAGGCGTAACTTAGGCTAGTTTTTTTTTTTTTAAGTATTTGGTTTCCGCGCAAAAAAAAACGCAGATCTAAGTCCACGCGGTAAAAGTCGCAGACACAGCAAGTTTAGTATAACGCCATCTCGCAAATCTTTCAGGTGCAATCGCCATCAATATTAGCTCAACATATTCCAAGTTACTCACCACCTCAGCTCTAAAATTTACAGCCGGTATCATCATCATCATCGTCCTGGCCCTTATCCCAAAATTTATTTGGGATTGGCGCATTTTGTGTGCTTTTTCCATTCATCTCTGCTTGCCGTCATCTCAACATTAATTCCCTTCCTAACCATATCCTCGGTATATTAATAAAGCTAAGGTGGTCAGTAACTTGGAATCGAGTATAATAAAAAAAAAATGAAAACCTAAAAGGGTTCCTTTTTTGCCATTTGGCTACGGAACCCTAAAAAGGAAAGTCTCGCCCTTATTGGAAAGAGATGTCTTGTACAATCATGACACTTATTTTTGTAAGTAGGAATTTATGGAAGCACCTTTTCAATAAATTTGTCATAAATTGTTTCCTAATTTGCTACCAATATTTATAGTGATCGTATCAATAATAGCCATATTTATTTCTATCTTCTATACATATATACAAATAATTAAAATTGACGTGTCTGTTTGTAAAATCAAAATAACAGATTTTTAAAAATGTATATGAGATAATTTTCTTCAGAGAGAAGTATTTATGTCTGTTTGAATTAGGTAATCTTGGGAGCGACTGTGCCGATTTTGATGGGACTCGCAATGGCAGATAGGTAATATTACTATAATATAGGTGTACATAGAATACTTAAATTTTAGTATAAGTTAGGGTTAGGCTTAAAAATCTCAATCCACGCAGACGAAGTCGCGGGCACAGATAATGATAAATATAATAACTTGACAAGCACAAAAAGACAACGTTTAGATTCTAAAATTAAGGTTTGTAAGAATTTATTTATCTAAAAAATGAAATTTAAAACACACATCTACAATACCTATATAATAGTATATATGCATGTATTAAATTTAGTTTTATTCACTAATCAATCGAATAAAAATTAAATCAAGCAGTTGATTAGATAACATTAAAATATATTGGCAAGTACACAACTATTATTGTTGTATTACAAGAGACTGTATCTTATACCTACTGTTTAAAAACACGTGCGAACGATAGCATAAAAATTTAAAAATATTACATTAAGGTTTTATCACTGCTAACATAAACCTAAGGGAAACAGCCAGATAACCCCGACTTTCTGGGATTTGTCTCAATATAAAAACATTTTGATCTGTTTGATTATACAGTCTAGTTTCAATATTTTTATCAAATTTTTATATTTCAGTAAAATATTTCAGTTGTATTGTCAATTGTCAGATTGGACTCTCCTAATCGACACGTATGAAAAGCACTATAAAATTCCGGAGGATGTTGGGGTTTCGTCATCTAGACCTGACATATTCCTATATTCTAAGAGGTTAAAACATGTGGTTCTTGTGGTACTTACTGTACCGTGGGAAACAAATATACCGAAGGACCACACAATAAAGAAAAATAAATACTATGATCTCACAAACGAATTAATCAAAAACGGTTACGTGGTTAATTTGTATGCAGTGGAAGTGGGAGCGAGAGGTATACCAGCAAAATCTCTCTATAACCTACTTAAAGATCTAGGCCTATCGAGAGCTACAATAAGCTCATTACTAGGACGAATGTCTAAAGCGGCACTAGTAGGTTCGTATCAAATTTGGTTAGGCAGGGAGGGGAACTTGGGTAGTGAAGGTGAGTGTTGATGTACATCAACAAAAGGGGCCCCTTCTAAACCTACACTTGGGTCGCAAGTCCCAGGCACTGTCCCGAGTTCCCAACTCAGCAACGCGATGGACCCGGCACCCGCACGGAGAATCCATGGATTGCTAAGATTACGGTCTCTGTATTTGTGACAAATTTTGCCCTCGAGATAAGATCGCAATAAAGATCCTGAACGAGGCCCGTCTCAGTATTAATATAACAAAATTTATAGTAACACTTCAAAGGATATTCTATTTCAAACCTGTAAAATTTTATACCTACATTATTTATCATCTATCTACTAGCTTAATCGACCCTCTCATAAAATTGCTGCCACAAGCCATAACCAAATAACCGCCCAAGGGACACATACTTAGTATAAAATCAGGAAATTGAACTTTTTGCAATAGTAATAAAGTTCATAATTATGTACAAAGTAGACACAAAGAAAATAATCTCAAGATTTAGGACACTATATCTGTCAACTGCGACCGATTATGTGAATCTATTTTCGAACAAATAAGTTTATTGGCTACTGTCATAATAAAACTACATGATTTATAAGTGCCGATATTTGGAGATAACGTTATCTTAGCGTAAATCGTTTTCATTGTTACCTATATTAGCTGCTGTAAAAGTATGTTTTAAATAAATATTATGACTCATCTGTCCAGTACGTTTACTCTAATATCTAAATCATCATCATCACAGCGTTTGTCCCAGATGCATGCAAAGCTCTCCAGCTCTGCTCTGCAGGGTCTGCTCTCCAACTGTATATCCTAACTTGGCTTACTAAAACTTTATCCCTCACATGTTAAATATGTATATACTATTCTCAAAGTAATGTGACTGTAAAAGAAAGACAAACATAAAAGTTTTCAATTTACCTAAAGGACGCTGAAAGGCTTCAAAGTTGTCATATGACACAAGTAATCGGTATCAAAAATAGCGGAGTAGTTGTGCAAGTCACATCTTGCTCCACGGGATCAACATTCAAGGTTTTGTGTAATCGTGCATGACGGTACGTGCAACCATTGAGCTAAAATTAAAATTAAATCAAGCCTTTGATCACAAATCTTTTGAACATTCGAGCATGTATTTGTCTTCAATAGCTATTGTTGCATTTATCCAGTTTACCTAGATTTGCTTCAGTCTGTATTTAATTGATCTCGAAGTAGTTCTACGATGATTCGAAAATATATTTAATTTAGTTTGTGTCGTTGTTAAATACTTGGCTTGACAGGAAAGCACAGAAAATCACAGGGAAGCAGTATCTATAGTGTATACATATTCTGTTGAAAGTTGCGTTGCTCGTGAGCAAGGTTATTAGAGATATTCGGTAAGGTTGCTAGTGTCGATACGCACTGATAATCTCTTTCCATCAGCCGGGTAGTGTACTTCTTTACCTGTTTAGGAGTATAAAGAAACTCAAACTACAAGATATAAAATTTATAGATTAAGCCGCCTCGCCATTCAGAAATTGCTGTTCTTAGATTTAAATTCACAGCAAAGTACTCTTTTGTCAATTTCATAGTCTATTTCTGTAATACATATGTCTTAAGATCTATATTTATAATCTGTTAGCAATACACCACATATTAACATACACCTAATAGCTTTTTTTTTTTTTTTTTTTCGTGCGGAAATCCCCTCGGATACCCCCCCGCCGGCAAGCGGAGGTGGTTATGTCGGGCTTGAACCGACTAAAACCGCACGCCGTCTCGGGTCAGCAGACGCCGGGGTGTAAGGTTGCCCATAGAGCATATCCCTCGCACCCCGACTGACCCTGGGCCATCTCCGGTTTTGAGATGGCCCCCTCGGGTTTGGGAACCACGGTGTCCCCGTCTTGCCCCGGTTTGGGGGAGGGGCGCTAGTCGCCCCACCGTCCCGGCCTGCTTCTGCTGGGGTGACAGGCGGCCTGACCTGCCACCCCCCATACACCTAATACCTTCTTAAAAATTAAACGTCCTACCTATTGACAAGTGGTATTACTAGCGCGATGCTACTTAAGGAAAAAATAGGAGTAAGGAAAATGGAATAGAGTAGATGAATCATTCGGCACTGTTACAAAACCATAGCAAATGCGGCAATAAATACTTACAGGAGCTTACTTTAAAGATCCAACTGCGTACTTCCCATAAAGTATAAATGTTAAGTGACTCGTATTTGTAAAACTAACACCTTTATTATTAGAGGATAATCTCTTAGAGCAAGTCGTCTTTCTGTCTTTCTTCCCAAGTTAAAACGAGACAGCAAACCATTCTCGCGTAAATGTGCCTTAATTCACTAGCTTTATTGAATCCTTAATGCAATATAGACCAAGAAGCAGTAAACACACTAAATAAGTGTTATCTACTCATACTAACTTACGCAAGTGGTTAATAAGTAATTATACAGTATTTAATTACAGATTAAGGTAGGAAGATTAATGTCTAATCTATCTAATCTAAGCGCACGCGCCGATGCTGTGCTCTACTACAGTACTAACACGTGTGATAAGATCTCAGATATAATAATATAATAATAAATAAGACTAATACGCAATGTCGAAGCCCAGAATATACCTACATCACAATTTCGCCCATTGTAATTAATATGCAAGTTGTATTGTCAAAAGATTTAAGCTTGGTTTGTACCAATTTATTTATTGAAATGTAAAAGGTTTTACTTCATAAGGGAGTACTAATAAGTGCAAAGGACAGTCTAAAACCACACAATGGGATTGTGTGGGGACAGGGGGAATCGATCATTTAACATAACCCAAGTATATTTTTATAAATATTTCCAATGTGCAGACACAACTAATTTACAATTTTATAATAATATAGATATAGGTATCAGATGTTAACGGCAATTAACACGATAACGGTATAGGTATGTACATACCTGACGTTTCGACCAGCACGCCCTCCGTCGTCGACTCTGTGAGGTAGAAATTTCCCTTTTGACGCATAATGACCAACACGCGTATTGACTAATCATAAATACGCATTTTGACATATACGCAAAATGTACAATACGCATAACGCCATATACGCATAGAGACCAACACGCGTATTGACTAATTTTAAATACGCAATATGTACAATACGCATAATGCCATCTCTAAGAGTAATTCACAGGTAGAAAAAAAAAGGCAAAAACATTTAAAATTATTCCTTTAAACAAAACATTTACTTACTCTTTTATAGTGAAAATTAACAGCCATAGAAGGACTTAAACAAAATATTTATCATCTTAGATAGGTACAGTGAAAATAAAGCTTTGGAGTAACATGTATAGGGGGGCGACCCCATGAATGCCTCCCCGACCCTATAAAAGCTAGTTAAATGAATTTTAGACGAATATAAATTATTTTTCTCAAAAATTGTATACAACTTATTTGTTTTTTTTCCAGTCGACGCAATAATATAGATAGTTTTATATCGAAATCAATGTCAATCTTTCTGCGATTCTTTTTGGGCACACAAAATAACGATTTTGTTATTTGATGATCATAAAACTGTGATTCTTTTTTCAGTTTAAAAATAAATCTATACAAACTTGGGTGTAATCCCATTTTAGCATTCAATCTGTGGTGCCACCCTTCAAGACAATTATTGGTACGATGTAGTAATTTGTTACAGCTTAATAACATCGGGGAAATTACTGTAAGCCATTGTCGTTCAAAGTACTTGTTGAATAACATCATTTCTTCATTATCTGGGGCCAAAGTCAAAATTGTATCCCATGCTTCCGAGATACGATCAGCGGCCAATAGAGGTATATAGCTGACCAATCTTACTATTTTACGTCCTGATCTAAATTTGCTTAATTTAATCTCCTTGGCTTTTTTCCATATTGCTCTTGAAAAATGATACTGGCATCCAGATATTTGGCAATTTGGAAATATTTTATAGACTGCATTAATTGCTGCTACTTCAAAGTCGCATTTAAAAGATTTCACCTTGACATGTAATACATCCCTCAACAAATTAAAAAAGCGTAAATATGTATCTTCAGTTTTATTTGGTAAAAGGCCAAAGATCACCGGGACAACGTTTGTTGATTGAGGTGTCGATCCCAAATCAACGTGGACTGTATAAAGTTGAAAAAATGGCGAAGGGACACACTTGAAAGTGCCGTCGCCGAAGTAGTCTAATTTTGTATTTTTAATATAATTTCTTGAATTTTTGGAATAAAATATTAATATTTTGCTAGAATCCCATCTTCAGAAATCAAAAAGTTTTTACCAAGGACCTCGGGAATTGAGACATCTTCTAATTTTGTAAACTTTAAGCTGTCAGTGTTTAGAAATTTTTTTCGAGCTCTGTACAAAGAATCCTGAATTTCTTTGGTACAGGGAATGTAGTGAACATATTCAGCTGATTCTGCAGACTCTTTAAGGGACTCAAACGTGTTTTCAACTATAGTTTGTACTGTTGAACTTAAGTCCTCACAAACCTTCTTCTTGCATTCTGCACGCAGTTGAAATACTTTGTTCTTTTTATGATCCGGTACACACGAATGAACACTCGATCGGATTATATTTTGTTCACTATCTAATGTTATGGATGCTGAACAAATTTGTCGTTTCACACATCTCCATATAGTGGTAGTATTAAAATTTGTTCTGGTATTTTTATTAAAACGAAAACCATTCCACAGTAAAGATGGAAATCCTTTTTGATTTAATGTAAATTGCATTTTAATTACTATTACAATAATAATATACTATTTTCCCCAAGGAAAACGATAAAACTATTGTCTGTCATACTATTGTCTGTAGCTCAGTTTTGATAGATAAACTTTCAAGTGGCCAGTAGTTTGATGAATTTACATCATAGGTTTAAATACAAGCACACTAATACCATAAATACACATATATATAGTCGCGACTATAGTCTACCTATATAAGATATCTGTGCCCAACTACTACAGACAGACAGTGTCGTTTTACGAATGCGTCATTGTGCGTTATTATTTATATTGGTCATTTTTCAAATTGGTCTAAATGCAGATGTGTCAATTTGCGAATTGGTTCTAATGCGAATATGTCATTTTACAAATGCGTCAATATGCGAAAAAAATCCTAACCATTTTGGTCATTATGCGTCAGAAGGGAAATTTCTTCATCCACCATCACATTCACGATATATTTCACATTTTGGTTTTGCCATGTACCGTCACATACCACACTCACAGTGTCTATCCTACTATACAAAAAGGCGAGGTAGCAAGGTTTTTATCACTGGATTCCATGTTACAGATCATTTCAACGCATCTTCCTGATTGAAATTTCCCTGTTTCTTAATTTCAATCGCTTCACGTACTCGAACACGTAACTCTTAAATAGAAGTGATGTTCGGTGGAGAGGACTTGCGTATGGTGGAATTCAATGCAGTGGTGCCTGCTTCTAGAAGATGTTCTGCAATCGCTGATTTGCTCGTCTGACGGTTCTTTACAGCTGCAATGTGTTCCTTAACCCTCTCAGCAATAGTACGCTTTGTTCAGCCTATGTAAGAACTGCCGCAACTAAAATGTATAGTGTTGATACCTTTTTTTTTCGTGCGGAAATCCCTTCGAACTTGAACCGACTAAAAGTGTTGATACCTGGAGATTATAGCGTCCCTCTAACATTATTGTTTTGGTTTATATATACAAAATGTATCTATCACCTAAAAATACTAATAGATACATTTTGTTTTCTAAAATCCTACTTCAACACCTTATCATAGTTGCCTTAGTCCGTCTCATCGTGTGAATCCTCATTGAACAGTTGTTAAAATATACAATAATTGTACTATATGTAATAATTATAATATTATTACGATACTATAATTCGCATTACCATGATATTAATCACCAAGATATGAGCTTATACAACTTTGATTGATTAACATTAAATAGTCAATGGATAAATATAATGAATGACACTAAATGTACTACATACATATATTAAACATGACTTTTTTGTTGCGCTATTATTATATGCTAAAAACGATGCATTGTTTCCAAGGCCAAGTTGTGGGCATCGGCGGGGTTTTTTGTACAATAACATAGTGATGTAATGTAATAAAATCAAGTGTACATATGTATGGCTTCGGCATAATCAATATTCCTTTCATTATGAAGGAAAAAATAAATTACAATGCACTTACGTAGTGACAGTTAGTACATTATGCATAAATGCAGAAGCTGTATCGGCTTCACCCACGTTAAGATTTTAGCCCGGGGAAATTACGATTGAATGTGCGTTGGTTGGACAAAAGTATTGCATAAAACTTATGTAATGTCCACGTCTGTACACAATTTTTAGGTGACAGTTTCTATCTACGAACTAGGCGCTGATGTTGCAAATTGAAGCGGGTACTACTATTTTTTTAAACGGGCAAAATATGGCTTGTGGTTATACGATTTGGCATATCCCTTGGAAGATATAATGAAGCGTGACTGTAATAATTATGCATACATGAAATGTATACGTTAGGCATATCCTTTCGAGGGCTTACCCGGGGTGCCCGGCAACGGATACTTGGGGAGGACACTGTGCGATTTTAGTCGATACACGACATAACCACCCCCGCTGGCCGGCGGGGGGGTATCCGATTTTTTTTTAAGGCCTCATATTTGTTATTTATTTATCATCACAGTGTTAGTTCCAGTTACATTCAAAGCTTATACTTTGGAACCCGGGATCTACTGTTTTACTCTTATTCTTAGTTAGACTTTCCTTTGTTTTTACGGGTGCGACTGCCTTCTGACCCCACAACCCGGAGAGGAGAGCCTGCACCGGGGTATCGTCCGTTAATCAGCAGGTTTACCGGCTAGCAAGTGAGGTTGGCTTAGGCCCCGAAGGGCTTGGTGCCCCCATACACCCAACTCATATAACCTATCTTTGAGGATAAACTTCATAGTGACTCGACAAAGAACTAAAGTAAGCGACATAGCTCGCAGAATAAGCACATCCTAGAGCGATTCCAAGCTAGTCCCAAAGAGACAACGTATCGGCAAACGTAAGGTTGGAAAAGGAGCCGAGATAGACTGGACGCGGAAAGCGGGAGATCGGATGCTATGGCACACATATAGAGAGGTCAACCTCTAACAGGTTATTGCAATAGGCTAATTGATTTGAACTAATCTTATTTCGATCTTGTGGAAGTCCTTACGTGTTACCAGTTCCACAAGGTCCGGTTTCTCTGGCCTGTATCTTGTTTGTTTTCATAGCACGGACAGAACATGGGCTTCCACGAGGAGGTTACACCTTTATCAAATTAAAATGAGCTATTTTCCTTTAGATTTAGAACAGAACTCAGAATAAGGCAAGGGCTGTCATAAGCCTGGCATATAAAGGAGGTATACCGATAAACCCGAATACAAATAAAAACGATGGGCTCGGATACCGTACATTGCTAATATCTCGTATAAATGTGCCAGGAACTTATCAGAATAATACCACTCACAACTTACACAATTCAATCTACAACAATAAGGACATAACTCCAATTGAACATAAAAGTGGTATATACGAACTGACACGTTCCAATTGTCCTAAAAATAAGTTGACTGAACTGGAAGATTCTTCGAAATTAGAGTTACAGAACATGTTAGAGGGTGGAGACTCAAAAAACTGAGTCCAATTTTGCTGAACACCTTGTGGTAAAATTTTCATTTGACCCGTAAGAAAATTTCAAAATATTCCAATGTTGTGACAAAGGTAGAAAAATGAATTCCCAAAAGCTCTTGTAATAAATATATACTATTATCAAATTGTAAATTACTTGTGTACATATATTGGAGATATTAAAAAAAAAACTACCGGTTGCACTCCGGGACTGCCGGCAGAAGTGAAAACTTGAATATTAACGTTGTGCATTTTTGATATTTTGGAATGGTTAGGTAATAATTGTGCACGAATTGCTTTATTTATCAGTATAAAAATACTATCATTTATGTGGTAACATACGATATTCATTTATTGCGCTATCGTACCTACACAAACTTGACAATTTATATTACATTAAAAATTTAACACTTCAGAACTATTACAATTATTTTACATTAAAAAGTTTATCTCTCAAAAAAATCAACTTCCATCCATAATTTCAACGACTTTTTCACCATCATTATTACCAGAACCATCATCGCCAATATATTTATAAAGAACTCACTCATTTTCTTTCGCTATTTCTTCGTCACTTTTTTCATTAATAGATGCACTTTGTTTAGTTTCCATTTTGTATCAATAGATTTATGGCACAAAATAGAATAAATATTACAAAAAGTTATATGATGACAAAAAGTGTTTCTTGGGCCTCAGTCTTGACGAAGTCAACGACCACTCATTAGACGAACGCGCCATAAAAGTTGTTAAGTACAGTGTGAAATTAGCGCTTCTATATTTGTTGTCTTACGATCAGGTCACGTGTTTACTGACGCGAGTTTAACCTTTTTTACCCATAACAAAAAAGTGCACAATGCCTCTAAAGAAGTTTTCACTTTGACACATTTGAAAGAAATACCAATCTCTTATATTGGCTTTAATTAACTTAGAAGACAAGTTACAAATAAAATAATATTACAATAGATATTTCATATACGACAGGTGTCAACATAATAGACAAGTTATAAGTAAAAGTACTATGTGAGGTAAAGCCACAAAGGAGATTATATGTAATTCTCCTCCTCTATGGTTTCTTCGCCAAGGATGTAGTCATTGAAACGTAGCGGTAATCTTTTAGACCTTGTTGATCTTCTGACCTGCGGAGGCTCAACGTTTTGAGGCGGTGTTCTGAAAATATCTTCTTCAGCAATTTCGTCATTGTTGGCCCGGTCAGGTTCAGGATCTCCAACCTCTTCATCATTGACAAGTAGGTCTTCATCATCTATTGGTGCAGGCAGTGGGGCTAAGTGTCTATTCGACACAGTTGTCTCTTGACCATTGCGCCGTCGTACATATGAGTAGCTGGGGTTTGTCTGGAGCAACTCGACTTCCTCAACATAGGGGTCGGTCTTCGAGCGGACAAATTTCTTTAATAGCACCGGTCCAGGGACAAGCCATGATGGAAGCGATTCTCCAACCGGCGTTCGTCGAGGGAAGTTAAATAACTTCTCGTGGGGAGTAGCATTTATTGATGTGCAGAGTAGAGATCGTACACAGTGTAGAGAGGGCTTCAGAACTTGCTCCCAATTTTCGATCGGCAAGTTTTTCGATTTAAGGTTCAACTGTATCGTCCGCCAGAGCGTTCCATTTAGTCGTTCTACCTGGCCGTTTCCCTGGGGATTATAAGGAGTCGTACGGGAAGTGGCAATATTGCAATTCTTGAGAAATGTTTGTATTTCTTGTGACATGAACGATGTTCCTCGGTCACTGTGTATGTATAAGGGTTGACTGTATTCATAAAATAGATCTCTCAGACATTTGATAACAGTTGCTGAAGTTGTATCAGGACATGCATATGCGAAGGGATAACGTGAATATTCGTCGATTATTGTTAGTATATACTTGTTTTTCGTGATAGAAGGCAAGGGTCCTTTAAAGTCTATATTTAGTCTTTCAAATGGTGATAATGCTTTGATTAGCGTACCAGTCGCTTTCGCAAAGCGAGGTTTTACTTCCGCGCATACACGACAAGAAGCAGTCATTCCTTTTATGTCGTTTAAGCAATAGGGTAGATTTTTTAGTTTGACCCAGTGATACATTCTTGTTATCCCGGGATGTGAGAGAGCGTCGTGCAGTTCGTATAATTTATTGTTGCTCATGAGTGCACAGACTCGAGACAGTGCATCCGCAGCTACGTTCTCTATTCCAGGTCTGTAAACGATATCGTACTTGTAGCATGACAATTCTAGTCTCCATCTTTCAATTTTATCATTCTTTATTTTGCTCGTATGGTTTTGGTTGAATATATAGCTTACTGATTTCTGATCGGTGATAAGGAGAAAATGTCTGTTGATAAGGTAGTGGCGCCATTTTCTGAGACTCTCCACTATAGCGCAGGCTTCTTTCTCCACGGAAGCATGTTTGCGTTCACTGTCTGATAACGTTCTTGAAAAAAATGCGACCGGGCGTCCCTTTTGAGCTAGTGTGGCAGCTATAGCAAACTCTGATGCGTCAGTTTCAACCGTCAAGGTTTCTTCGTTGTCTATAGCGACTAATGCGGCTTTTTCGATGTCGGCTTTTAGTTGCTTAAAACTATGCTTCGCATTTTCATTTAATGGAAAAGTTACGTTATTGACGAGAGGCTGTACCTTTTCGGAGAATTTGTGCACCCATTTAGCGTAATGAGCAAATAGGCCTAGGCCTCGTTTGAGTTCAGCGGCGATACGTGGTAGTGGTAGATTTATAAGAGGTTCAAGTCTGTCTTTGTCAGGTTCTATTATATTGTTTTTAATTGTATATCCCAAGAGGCTAATGGATGTTTTGTTAAAGTTGCACTTTTGTTCATTTAATGTAAGTTTATACTTCTTCGCTGCATCCATAAATTGTTGTAGGTTTTTATCATGTTCCCCCTTATTTTTCCCGCAAATTGTGACGTCATCAAGATATGCATATGTACCCTGAAGTTTTTCTTTGCCAATTATGTGTTCAAGCGTACGTTGAAACGCAGCGACTCCTTTGGTGACGCCGAAAGGAATTCTTCTAAATTGATAAAGATTGCCGCAGGCTTCAAAAGCTGTATAAATTTTCTCGCTTTCTAAGATAGGCACTTGGTGATAAGCACTTTTTAAATCTATCTGGCTAAAGTAATTGTATTTAGCCACTTTTGACACGATGGATTCAATATTAGGCAGTGGATAAGCGTCTAAGTATGTAAATTTATTGATAGTTCTTGAGTAATCAATTACCATCCTCTTCCGATGAGATCCACCCCCGGTGACAAGTACCTGAGCGCGCCAAGGAGATATGCTCGGTTCGATTATTCCATTTTCTAAAAGCTTTGATATTTCAGCCTGAATGAATTGTTCTTCGTAATTGTCGTGACGTCTAGATTTGATGGCTACAGGATAGATGTCAGCAGATAAATGAGTGAATACTGATGCTGGTGGCACTGAAGCTTCCATTACGCATATTTGCAGAGGTTCTCTGGTACCTCCGAACAGGAATTCAAGCTTGGCATGATCTTTAAGAATGTCGTGACCAATGATAACGTCAGCACACAAGTTGTTAATTATGAGAAGTGGCCGTTGCTTATATGTGTGTTTGTTGATTTCTAGCGTAGCGAAGCAAACCCCTTTGACATGTGACGTATGGTTAAGCGATGTGAGATTTATGGTTCGGCTATAAGGTCGTTGCTTGAGTTTTATCATTCGAGCTGTGTTCTCATTAATGAAACTTACTGAGCTTCCAGTGTCGATCAATGCATCGGCACGTGTGTGATTGACGGTGATGGCAATTGTAGCTTTCTCTAAGCATGACGGAGAAGCCGCTGAGTAGACAGTACAAGTCGCTTCGGAAGAGCTTGGTGACTGTAAATATTCGGTAGGAACGGAAGTATTTGGATAAGAAGCATTACTAGTTGTGGAATTGATTCGTGATTGGCAAACTGAAGCAAAGTGACCCTTCTTGGAGCAAACCTGACAATAGGTGTGAAATGCTGGACATTTTATTCTTTGATGTACCTTCCCGCCGCAAAAGAAGCAGCGCTTTGTCTTAATTTGCGGTGAAGGCGAAACCGCGGCGTTGTTACGGGCTGGTACGAAGTGCTGTGACTGATGTGGAATAGGCATTGGAAGAGTATTTAGGGCGCTCGGAACGCTAACGCCCATTGTCGCAGAGTCCTTTTCAGCGGTTTCTAGGATAACGGCTTGGTTAAACGCTGCGTCCATCGAGAGTGTTGAGTTTTCGAGTAATCGTTCTCGTATCTTAGTTGACAGGATTCCTGTGATAAAGGCGCTTCGTATAGCCTGCTTGCTATGTTCGTCAGCGGAAACAGATTTAAAATTACAGTCTTGCGCGAGTAGTCGTAATGCGCGACAGTAATCGGCTATTGCCTCATCATGTTTTTGTTTTCGTGTTCCGAGTATAAAGCGAGCCAAAATCTCATTTTGAGGTTTAAGATATATTTTATTCAAAACAGAAACAGCGTCGTCATATGTTTGACAATTTTTCATGTGTACATAAATGTCAGTGCTTAAGTGATTTGCTAGTAATTTCAATCTTACGGCATCCGTAACGTCGTCAGGTAGTTCCACAGAAAGAAAATTTGAGAACGTGTGGTACCAATGCGACCACTGCTCTGTTGCTCCGGGAGCGCTAGGATCAATGTCAAATCTATCAGGTCGTAGGTACCTGGCTAGCCATGATGATGTCCTTTCAGATTCTTTCTTCGTTTCAGACATTGTATTTAAGTTAATTAAATTGACACATTTGAAAGAAATACCAATCTCTTATATTGGCTTTAATTAACTTAGAAGACAAGTTACAAATAAAATAATATTACAATAGATATTTCATATACGACAGGTGTCAACATAATAGACAAGTTATAAGTAAAAGTACTATGTGAGGTAAAGCCACAAAGGAGATTATATGTCACACTTCAACAAGGGTTATGTGACGATTCTGAAGACAATAATATTTTTTTGGAATTCTTGTCTGTCTGTTCGCGATAGACGCAAAATCACTTAATAATGGTGACATGTACTTGATATTTAGTAATTTGACACTTGACATTTTTAATTCTAATAAATTAAATTTATATTTCTGTATTCATATAATAATAATAATAATAATAATAAGGGTCAAGGGTCAGATGCAGAAGGCGGTCATCCTCGACACGGCACGCATTGTCCGGAGGTTTCTCTCTCTGTGACCCCGACCGCCGGTAGCTTGGGCCCTGCCACGCTGCCGGTGGAGCACTATTTTTTATATTTTTAAATAGATGTTTTCTTTTTTTTTTAATATGTATTTAAAAATGTAATTTATAAGTAATTTAAAAGTAAAAAAAGAGATAATAATAATATAAATTTTAGGGTAAATTCAATGATATTTTAAAACAATTAGTATGCTAACTTCTCGCCTTGATGTTCACTTTTTCCGAACTAAATGTATCTTTTGGGGTACAATTTAGAACTGGTAGGTATTGTACATTCTTTTGATCTACCTACATTATAAATTCTATTATTAGGTCGTTATATATGAAATTGCCGTTTTTCTTGAAGAAATTTGAGGAAACCGAATTTTCAGTACTAACATTTTTGCATTTTTTTTAGGAATGACAAATCATGAATGAGACAACATTAAGCTAACAAACAGAAACTTTTATTACATTTTTGAAAAGTGACAGCTGCTAAGTAATCATCAAAATGGATAGCATTTAGGAAGTACTGTTTTTGAAGATCGAATTAATATATCAAGCAGCCAATAAAAACAAAATTTAATACAGAGTTGTAAAATCTTGAAATCAACTTTCAAACAAAACATAAATAATGGAAATAGCTGTTAAATTACAGGAATACGAACTTTTTGTGAGAAAATTTCGGTAATTTCATAGGTAAAGACCTATTATTTTGAAAATTCTAATACGTCTAATGTTCACTATGCTTAGTAAATATAATAAAAACCTTTCAGTATGCACTGAGCCGAAACCGCAGTCAGGTGTAATCTATTCAAAAAAATAGTGGAAAAGTACAAATGAATAATTATTCCAATATATGTAGCAAGTTCCACCAAGTACCATCTATCAACAGTATAAAGAGTATACCGAAGGAATATTTTAGTATATTATGCTACCTAGTTTCTATTCAATACCAGACATTAATTTTGTTTTGCATACAATCACACTTCTATAGATTGCGGTTAAACCACCTTGCAGGGTCAAAAAGGCCTAATTAGGCGCAGCATTAAAGAATTCGCAGTAAATGACTGTAGACACTTCACTGGTAAGAGTGACTGGGTGTCGCAAAGACGAGGCAAGGTCAACTCCGTCCGAAAATGGTCTGTAATGACACTTTTTTTTTAATCAATTTGTCACAAAGCATGCAAAACACGCAAAAAATGTATCGATGTATTAATCATAAAGAGTATGAAAACAGTCAGTGATTAGTTTAAAGTAATTTAGAAGGTCCTTATATCCGGAAGCAGTTATTGATTGATCTCGGTTGGTTTAAAAAATCAAAATCTGCAATAGCATCGAATACAATATTGGAATCAATTACGGTATTGAAATCAAAGACGGAGTTAGAATTAAATACGGTTACTAATGAAATAAAACATTTTACTATAATATAGGTATTTTTTTTAAAGTAGCGTTTTTGTGTCTACAGCTATTTATTTTATTATCTAACTATGAATAAAATTTGGGTACATCTGACAAAGACACCATCACCATCACACCGCCCATTAACGCAGGGCGGATCCGGAAGTGTCACGTCACTTAGACTTTTCATTCAGCTTTTTTATACTTACGTTCCATTTCTTTAATATTTTATATGGCAGAACAATTTTTGCTGGGTCACCAGCATCTCTATAATTCACACTATATACTATGAGGTTCTTGGGCAGTTCGTAATACACCTTGGCCACCTGTTATCTATCAAAGTACTACTACTAATATGTAGGTTTAGCGTTCTCCGACTTTTTTTGATCCAAGGCTTTAATCCACACCGGTAACCTCTTATCATCAGGCGAATCTCATAACGAGTCCTAAATACATTTATTTAATTATGTTTTTGTCGAAAAGATTATATATATATTAACATTACATTTGTTGGAAAATAAAAAATGTTCCTTGGAGGCGTAATTAATATTTAAACGACCTCCTCAGACGCCACCTTCGCAGAAAGCTTGTCCATTTTAAATGGTCACATGTCCAAGATAATTAAATGGCGACATTTTTTGTTCATCCGTCTCCTCAACAGCCTTGTGAATGCGGAAGACTGAGCTAAGCAACACTTAGCTACTGCACCTTAATCGTGTTACTAGTGTTTTACATACGAGATTAGGCAATTTTGACAAACAAATTTGAATACTGTACTTAGTTAATAAGCTCAATGTAGGTACATAAAATATGTACACGATTCTTCTATTTCTATTCGATAGTCTTTCAAGAAATATAAAATAAATATTTTTCTATCGTAGTTGCAAGATCTTCATAAGTTGAATCTGATAAGATGCGCGTCTATTGTGTGATTAACTCATCAACGTTTTTGCCTGTATGCGTATTTTTTTACCTCTATGACAGAATTGCGATTACAATAAAAAAAACTATTCTAGGCACGGGCAACTATCAAATGAATTAAAATAAAAAAGATTCAGCAAGTCATAATGGGTATTCATAACTAGTTAGTTTATAAGTTAGCTAAGATATTCATATGACGATGATGGGATAAGAAGAACTGAAAGCAGAAGACGAAATGTGAGTTTTGAGAGAGGGAAACCTTATACGCCAAACATTTTTCGGCTAATTTCGCTAGATATTTTTGATCTTCACTTAATAGGCTAAGTATCTATTAGGAACTCTATATCTATAGATTAATTAGTTTTATTTTATGAATTTATCAGAAACAGCTTAGAATCATAAAATGCCCACAAACCACTTACTGGGAATAGAACTCTGTTCCTTCAGGCAGGACCACCTCAGGCTACTGAACTGCGTCATTTACAGCGGCACTTCTGTTATTGATAAATGATTAATTTATAACAGATCAATCAAGTAATTCATTACCACACGCACTGAATGTAATTAATTTCTGTATAATCTAATTTGAAGTTAAATATTAAACGGATTAACGAAATTGCGCGTGCTAATTGTTCCGGTTACTTAGATTTATAGAAGATATTAATTCGCTTTGAACCGAACCTGTGCCTGGCAATTGGTAATGCTCTCACCGGTTTTTTCACCATGTTCACCTGGGTGAACAAAGTGGAACTGAAAGTCTCTTTATTTTACACCTCGAAACCTTTTCACCTAAGTCGGTAAATGGAAAGTAGGATGGGATGCCCAGCCAGATGAACTGACGACCTGAAAAAGGTATCTGCAGACTGGATGCGGAAGGATCGGGAGCTACGGCGCGCATTGGGAGAGGCCTATGTCCAGCAGTGGACTGCAATAGGCTAATTGATTGATAGATTGATATCATCCACTGGAGCCCGGTTATAACCGGCGCCAGGACCACTCACCGTGGTTATTATAAATAATCTTATACTCTATAAGTTTGAGTGAATATATTTATTTAATTCAAGTCGCTAAAGTGTATGTTATAGTTTAGCGACTTAATCCGCTATTTTCTATTTTTTTATTTAATTTTGATATATCCACTCTCATAATAAATACGATTTTAACGACACCTCTCAAGCTAAAAAAAAAGAGCTGTTCAGAATGCAGAGCGGTCAAACAATTATACATTCATACATACTCTCTATAAAACATAACCCTACTTCTGGCGCAGTCGGGTCAAAAAATGGGTAAAGTCGCATTCAAAAGTGCTGACCACTAACCAAATCATATGGGTTATCCGAACGGGAGCTACGATTCCACAGACAGACACACACACAGACACGTCAAACTTATAACACCTCGTCGTTTTTACGTCAGGGGGTTAACAAATGATCTTTATATTTATTTATTTAATTTTGAAGCATGGAAGACTTACAGCTAATTGCACAAGTTTAAATAATAAGTTTAACATTGGTCAGCCAATTATAAGTCCTCACTTATAGACATAGAATACAAGGATACTTATAAAAAGTGAGCATAACATTATTTGTTTAAGTTGACAAAAAATATAAGAATATATCAATAAGAAGCATATAAAGAAGTAATATATAAGAAGTATATCAATAAATAATTGATGTTTAAGTATTTTTATAATCCTCAGCACAGTTTAATATATTTCATATTTTGTTTAAGATTTTATGAAAGTTAAGGTGTTTGGTTAGATAGAATGTGTTAGCTACTTCTGAGGGTGACTGTACTACGAAACGGATACTCTCGTATGGCGAAAACTAGGACAGATTGCAACATCCAATCAAAGACATTACTCTATTTACAATAGGTACATTTTTACAGACCGCGTATCAGGCGCCCGTCACAATGAGCAATATGTTTGCATTATGAAAAAAAGACCGTACCCAATTTCACGCAACATAAACTCCGTGGTCACTTTTTATGTTTATCATAGCAAACAGCTATTTCCTAGTTTAACTAATTGTCCCGATCATTGTTAAGAGCTTACTCATCGACGTTTTTGTTTATGAGCCGACTTAGGTCACCTCGCACTTTCAATTTTGCTCGTGCTACGCATCAGTTTGATCAAGCTCAGCGGCGTACTTTGAGATCGCCAATGAACTGAAACATTCCGGTTTCGTATCCACGAAGGAACTTTGATATCGTTACGGAATGCAAAAACCCGATGTCCTTTGTATATTTCCCCAATTACAGGTACCGGTAAATATATTCGAATTCTTGTAGAAAATTTATATGTAACAAAGTTCCTTTCGACTTAAACCTCGAATTACAAGTGAAAGAAACTGTGCGAGACTACTAATACTTGCGGTTTCTTTCGCGACTTAATAGACCTTTCATGATTTTGTATACATATTAAAGTTAAATGCAATGGGGCCTATAAAGTAGTAAATCAAATACGTTCTCAAAAGATGCATTAATAAGCAAAATATCAGAAAGGGTCAGCTAACATAGGTATCGAAAACTCATACAAACAAGTCTGTCATTTACTGAAGGAGTAATCTACTGGACGAAACTTTATGAACCAATACATCTCTACCGACTAGCAATATCACTTCAAAACCATACTAGTGATTAAAAAAGAATAATTCAAAAAGATATCACGAACATAGATAGGTACAGATTGTTATTAACCTGGAACTCTGTTCTAGCCCTTATGTTATCGTCACTGTAATCAAACGTGCGTCAAAATACCGGCAATCCCTTTCAAGCCATTAAGAAAATTGATGACACTTTGTAAAACTTGAGCTTTATATAGGCGACGATGCTGAACCGATTCTACAATTTAGGGTAAACCTGAAAATTGTTTCGACTCTTCAAACGGGTGTTAACACTCATTTTTGTAGCAATTCGTCAAATATTTATTAAGTTTGATTTCGTAGAAACATGTAAAGGTTCAAGTTGGTCAAGTCTGTTGGTAGTACTAATTGGTCAAATGTTAATATATCTTACTTTTCATAGACTTGACCAATTATAACCTTTAAATGTTTTGACGAAACGCAACTTAATTGGTATTTGACGAATTGAAACAAAAATAAGTGTTAAAACCCCGCTTGAGGAGCCTAAACAATTTTCAGACTTGACCAAACATACCCTATCCTCTGTATTATTAAGGCACAGGCACAGACGGACAGACATTCTTGGTTACAATATTCGATAACATGGAGACAAGTTATCTGTGACGCAAGGTCATCGAAAGTAACGAACATAACGCGACGCGGACCACCTTGTGGACCACTTGTGAACAATTTTAGGGCTTCCCCGTCAAGTACGTTCGGTACCCGTAACAGTGATGTTGCTAAGCAAATTTTTGCGGTTTAAAAATATTAAAAATCGTTAACGTCAGAACCTCTGGACCAAGTTCGATATTTTATGATTGGAAAGTGTCAAATTACAGTACCTTTTTGATACTATTTGATACCTAAACTAAATTATTTAGTACCTCGATGGAGCGTGAGAAAAACATGAAAAGATAGTGGCCAGACATTCTGACGTTAGATTGTCTGGACCACATTTTTTTCACATAGTTAGGTCCAACACAACCTATTTAGTTTTTTGTATATATTTAATACCTTTTTAGTACCTGAACATATTTTTTATTTTTATTTTTATGGCGTCCCAGAAAAAAAGTTACGGACGAATTAATTTTTTTTAGAAACTTAATTTATTTTATGGCTCTTTAAATTGCAGTATGTTTACCTATATAATATATTATGTACCTATATGTATGACTGGTTGAACGGCTCAAAGTAAGTTGGCTCGTTGGCGCGATTGAGGGGAGGCCTATGCCCAGCAGTGAACTGATATAAGCTGAGGACAATGATGATATCGTGATCATTATAATATATGGTTTTGGATAATATTTTTGCATTATGAATTAGCACTGGTGCATAGATGCAATGCGCGTAGCGAACCTTCGTCATTCGATTAATTAATTAGATTAATTACATATTTTTTTAACAGAAAAACAAGCGTCATATCATAGCGGCATATATAGTGCTTTTATAAAGTTTATTATAATTTAGTTTTAGTTTAATTATTATTTAAAATAGAATATATTTATTTCTAATTCACAATGAAATATATATTATGCAAAACTATATAATATATCGTTGTCATTGTCATCAGCTTATATCAGTTCACTGCTGGGCATAGGCCTCCCCTCAATCGCGCCAACGAGCCAACTTACTTTGAGCCGTTCAACCAGTCATACATATAGGTACATAATATATTATATAGGTAAACATACTGCAACTTAAAGAGCCATAAAATAAATTTGACTTTCTAAAAAAATTTATTCGTCCGTAACTTTTTTTCTGGGACGCCATAAAAATAAAAAATAAAACTATGTTCAGGTACTAAAAAGGTATTAAATATATACAAAAAAATAAATAGGTTATGTTGGACCTAACTATGTGAAAAAAATGTGGTCCAGACAACCTGACGTCAGAATGTCTGGCCACTATCTGTTCATGTTTTTCTCACGCTCCATCGAGGTACTAAATAATTTAGTTTAGGTATCAAATAGTATCAAAAAGGTACTGTAATTAGACACTTTCCAAACATAAAATATCGAACTTGGTCCAGAGGTTCTGACGTTAACTAAAAACCACAGTATTTTTATAATTCAGTAGTCTAGATATTTTGTAGATGGGTAATACATGTAACGATAGTCTGGATACCTACACTTTTAATTTTTTTGGTACGGTACTATACCATGATGCCGGATAGCACCTCGCCGAGGGTACATCGTATTCGTTATATCAAAGTTGAAACGGCTAAACCAATCGGCATCTCAGTCATCAGACTGATTGCTGGTAGAGGTGGTATGCCTACAGAGCGATGAGCCCACCAGCGCCTGGCAAGTTTTTGTTACTTGGCAACAGGCCGGTCAGGCTAACTTTGGAGCCCTGGAAGAACGGAAAGTGCCTAATTTGGGATGTCACTTAATCACCAGCTACCTTTTATTCGCCGCGGCGAAAGACCAGCTTAAGACGCCGATTTGGAAGCACTGTCCCATTTCGTGCCGGTAATGGTAGCGACCCGGGAGAGCTCGGGTAAAGAGGCCAAAAGTCTTGTAAAAGCGATTGGACAAAGGCTCATACTGGTGAGTCTCGATCCGGATCGTTCCTGGTGTAAAGGCTGGCCATCGCAATCCAGCGGGAGGGTGGATTTTTTCATATGTACAGGTTAATTGTGACTACCTATAGTAATTTGAACAATATATTTTATGTATTATAATAAATTGACTATATTTTAATCTCAATAGTATCCAATGGGTCTGAAATGTTCTTTTTACACCGACTAACGGAAATGTAAATGCGCAGGCATCAATCCATTAATTTTAAACTAGTTAATAAACGTATTTACTTGCTAAAATTGTGAAGTAATAATGATTAAGAATAATGATTAATTGCCTCTTGACGTGTTAGGTAAAAGCTATCAACGCATCGCAGGTAACTCCACAGCCATACTTACTTATACAGTCAACATGCAATTCGCTTACACTGATTAAGTATTCTTTAAAGTATAAAGTTAAGTATATTTTAAGTAAACTGCCCAAAACCTCTTCTAATTTATCAAACTATAATGCGTCACATAGTTAATCCTGCATTTGGTTTACAAATCCCTACCAACACCTTTAGGGCCAAAGTAAATCTCACCTGGTGCACCTGCTAAGCAACGGACCGGGCTCTCATGCAGGTTTTCCTCTCGGGGTTGGGATGTCAGACAGCAGTTGAAAGGCTTGGCCAGGTGCAAAAATGTAACCTGTTTCGTTCACCCAAATCTGAAACTAAGCGTAAGCATCTTCCTGTCATATTCACCAGTCATGCTCTAGTGTTCGATTGCATAAGTAAAAAAAAACCGTCGTCGTCGTACCTAGTCAACGTGCAACCTGCTGATAAGGGAAATCATCAAATCTTACATTCCAGAGACATGGACCTAGCACATTGAGGCAAGAAAGAAAATTCATTTCGCGCACGTTCAAACCGTGGAATGATCTCCCTGCTGTGGTTTTTCCAAGCGGCTACGATATGGGGCTCTTCAAGAAGGGCCTTAGAAGGTTTTTACAGAGTCGGCAGCGCGAGTGTGACGCCACTGTTGTTGTACACGTCCATAATCCACGGTACCCGCTTTGTCTGCCTCTTAAGGTGGTATAAAAATACGGATCCCTGAGGATGTGCAATTCAGATGGCAGTGTCACTAGCAGAAACTAACAAACCAATCAAAAATAATAAGCAGACTCCAGGCCCCAAAGTGCAAACTTTGGATGCAACTGGAAATTGCTAGGTTGCAAACCACGTAAAAATACGTAACGTAGTTTAGAAAATCTAAGCGTACAGACACGGGAAGCGACCTTGTTTTATACTATATGTAAAAAAATATTATTTAAGTAATTAGGTATAATAATATTATTTAAGTATCTCAAGCATGTATAAGTCGCTACGCGTAATGATGCAATATTTATTTATTTATTTATTTATTTATTTTGGTACATCAACAGTATACATATATAACTTCATCTTCTGACATGCATCCGTTTTACAATTCTTATATGCATACCTATTATAGATATACACAACACTTGCCATTAAAATAGAAGCTATTAAAATAACATAAATATTTGATTCTACTTAATAAAATTTAAATTTAAATAAATTACATTATCATTCAATTAATTTTAGAAAAGATTAAACTATTTACATATTTACAATAATTCTAATTGAGGAGAATAATAATAATAAGCAGTTCATTTTTGTTTTGTAAGAATCACATATAAATAGAAACATAATTGCATTGATTTTACTAATTGTAATTCCATGTACCTACTTTTTTTTTTTTTTTTTTTTTATCTCAGAATTATTTTAATTAAGTGAGAAACCTTTAGCGACCCTCAATGCTGAAGAGCCCTCGCGAGGGTTTCAAAACATTTTCAAGAGATTTCTTTTGAACTTGTTGATGGAATCAACGAAGATATCAAGATTGTTCGAGCTCCCACTTAATGAGTTGTACTCGGAACAGATTCGGACCATAGGGGATTGTCTGCCAACATTGGTTCTGCAGAGCGGAATATGGAAAGTTCTTATATTTGGGTGTCTCGGCGTTCGGCTGGGCACATTGAGTCCGATGCTAGAGAGTAGCTGGCTACAGTCTATACTGGCATTAAGAAGTCCGTGCAGGAACACTAGGTCCTGGACTTTGCGGCGAAGATGGAGTGTCTTCATTTTAAAGAAGGTTAATCGTTGGTCATAAGGGGCCCTATGTGAGATCCCGGGCAAAGTGTATGCTAATTGTCTCGTGAACGCACGCTGGATACTTTCAATTCTTTGTGATTGAACTGCATGTGTGGGACTCCACACTACACAGGCATACTCCAGATGACTTCTAACCAGCGCGTTGTAGAGCAAGACTTTCGTCTCGGTTTGGCGGAATTCTCTTGTGTTCCTCCTAACGAACCCCAGCATTTGAGCTCCCTTTCTAGAAACTGCATCCACGTGGGTGGAGAAACACAATTCGCTGTCTAATATAACCCCCAGGTCCCTAATTTCATTTACCTCCTTTAACACTTTACCATCGATGCTGTAAGTTGAGTCAATGGGGCATCTTTTTTTAGTATATTTTATATGGTAACACTTATCTGCATTGAGCATCATACCATTTCTGCGACACCACTCGCGGATGCTGTTGAGATCGTGCTGAATCAATTCAGTATCAGATTGGGAATTGACTGTATGGTATATTTTGAGGTCGTCAGCAAATAAGCAAAATTTTGAGTGATCGATACAGTCCGAAATATCGTTGATAAATAGGGAGAAAAGCAACGGTCCAAGATGAGATCCCTGTGGTACACCAGAATCGGCGAGGTACACCCCAGAGTCATATCCCTTTACTGAGACAATCTGCGGTCTATTGAGAAGGTAGGAACGAAACCATTCTAAAAGATTACCGTAAATACCGTGGGCTTTGAGCTTTATCAATAACAAGGGGTGACTCACTTTATCAAAAGCACTGGAAAAGTCGGTATAAATGGCATCGACCTGTCCCCCCCCATCAATATCCTTAGACAGATCAGACACAAATGACACCAAGTTTGTGTGCACAGAGCGACCAGTCCTAAAGCCATGCTGAGCCGAGGTAATGGCGGCACTGATATGATTTGTGATAACTGGACATATAAGGGACTCACACAGTTTCGAAAAGCAAGAGAGAATCGAAATGGGGCGGTAATTTTTTACATTGCTATGATCGCCCTTTTTATGTATAGGAACAATACGAGCTTTTTTCCATTCATCAGGAAAAACACCATCTTTGAAGGAACGATTAATAATCATAGTCAACGGTAAAGCGAGTGCAGAACCACAGCGTTTGACAAAAACAGGAGGTATTGTGTCCGGACCAGCACCCTTTAAGATATTCAGCTGTTTTTTTTTTTTTAGTACTTCTCTCTCAGTGAAGTTAATATGGCATAGCGAGTTATTTAGTTTTGAATGTAGAACAGTACCTCCCAGCTGATCGACAGGGTCAGAGCTGTAGACGGATGCAAAGTGTTCCGCAAAGAGATCCGCAATACCAGAGCCAGTTCTCTCAGTTAAGTCACCCGAATACATTGTTGCCGGTAATGTTTGTTCACCCTTACGTTTATCTTTGATAAATTTCCAGAGGGATTTCGGACCTTTTGCTATATTTGCTTCCACTTTTGAAATATAATTACTATGGCTAATTTTGCTTAGTTTGTGACAACGCTGCCTTAAAATGTCATATTCAATTTTGTCGCGTGGATTTTTATATTTTTTGTACCTAAGCCGAATCTTATCCTTTGCCGAAATGAGACGAATCAGTCCGACATTAAACCAAGGCGGGAACTCAGACAATCGCACCCTGCGGAGTGGTACATATTGCACAATTACCTCCCTCAACAAATCATAGAATGCAGCCACCATGTCATCTACTGTCACGGATGCCGAGAACACCTCATTCCAGTCGGTTATACTCAGTCTCGCCACAATGTTGGCATAATCGGCCTTAAAGAAGTTAAAGTCACTTCTTGGGTTTGACTTAAGGTAGTCGTGGGTAATTTCGATAGAAACGTGAAGAAGTAAAGGAGGATGCCTCTTATCGACTTTGCTTATCGGATCGGAGAGTGGACTCATGGTGCAGTCCGAAAAGTTTGTGAGAATAAGGTCTAGAAAGACATCGTCAACATTGCTTATGTTGTTAACCTGCTTCAAGCCATTTAGGGACATAAAGTCAACAAGAGAATAACCCAAGGCACAGTTGTAATTTGAAGGGGTCAGATAGCATTCTGTAGAGTGGTGAGTCCATTTGATAAAACGCATATTGAAATCGCCCAGTATTATTATGTCACTAACGTGGTTGATAATGTTAGTGGTATTAGTAAGGTACTTATCCAGTAATACTGACGTGACTGGAGGTGGCAAGTAGACGGCGCATACGACGATTTTTTTCAATATATTGTTCACTTTTATATGGAGTGTAACCCATATATCTTCACACTCACTTTCCCACGAGACTATGCGAGCAGATGGAATACTACGCAATACTGCAACAATAATTCCACCACCATCCTGCTTGCCACCACTCACTAAACATCGGTCCCTCCGGTGGACCACATATCTCGAGTCAAACAATTCGCGATTATATACACTCTCCCTTAGCCAGGTTTCCGTTAAGACTATGACGGGATAATTATTTACAGAGATTTTTTTACAGATATCGACAATCTTGGTCCGAGTACCACCGACGTTCTGATAGTAAATGTCAAGCATTGTTACAAATTAATAGTACCAATACACTAACCGAGACTACTATAAAAAAATTATACAATACTCTTCAAGCTCTCAACACTACGAATTAGGATTGCTTGGCTTTGTTCATCTTTGCGTACAAAAATTCTACCGTTACGTACCCAGGTGAATCTGTATGAAAGTTCCTTAGCCTTTTTACGCGCTGCAGCGTGGAGAGACTTGTTGCCTGGCGTTAAGTGTTCTGCTACAAATACGAGAAAAATGTTTTTAACATAGACTATATAATTGCTAGTGATTAAAAATGAACAAAAGCGTACACTGCAATGGATAGATATTTTTATACACAAAAAGAATGACAATGAAAGAATAAATTAATATCAGAGTCGGTTGTTTATCAAGCCAACCTTCAATGAAAAGTCTACCACGCCCATCGTGCGACGAAAAATATGAGATTTGTAATTACATACGACAAAATTTATCTAAAGTACGAGTATATTACTGAAACTGTCTCAATTTAAATAAGGGAATACATTATTTAGATGTCTACCGATGTTGTGTAACGCCTTCCAATGACGCGAACGAAATAGAAAGTATAGATAAGAGCTACTTTAAATCAGTTTCAGTCTCGATATTAACATGCGAATACCGTTACATTGGCTTGATACCTATAACATCATTCAATTCAACAACTAATAATCCTATTTGTACATTTGATAAAGAATTTGTTGTAACAAATTAGATTTTACATAAATCTAATTTGCAATCACTAAAAGTTATCTAGGCGTGCTTTTATTGTCGTGAATAGGGCACAGTGATTCGGGTCTCTAACTTCATATCGTCTCTTCCCGGCTTTATTCTATTTTCCCCTCTCACTCTTTCCCTCTGCTTTTGCACGTGATAATGCATAATTGAAAGCGATGGTGTGGCAAAAGTTCATGGACGGTAACCACTTACGATCAACTGGGTCATATACATTTTCACTAACTTAGAAGTATCAAAAAAAGATTAGAAATAGAAAACTGTAAATAACTAAAAATATAAATTAGAAATAGAGAAAACACACAACACATTAATTACAGAATGTAATAGTGAAATATTACATATACCTAAACCAAATGATCGATTATTACGCATTTAACTACTATGTCAACCGTGTAAATTAATCGATTCGATTGTAATTAATCAATTACTTTAGGTGTGTTTATTGATTTGTAACGGAACAACAATTCAAAATATAACAGTATAAAATAATAGACCAGTACGAATTCAAACTGAGGGGGGCTGCGGCCGCGCTATCGCGGCTGATGCCCAACGTCAAGGGACCCAACGCCCTCACTAGGAGACTGTACCTGGGGATCGTGCGAAGCATGGCCCTGTACGGGGCCCCAGTATGGGCGGAGACTCTGGCGGCCCGCAACGTGGCTGTATTAAACAGCCCGTTAAAAGCGATGGCCGTCAGAGTCATCAGGGGGTATCGCACGATCTCCGTCGAGGCGGCACGTCTCCTAGCCGAGAGACGGCGGAGAGGGAGCGGGAGAGAACCCTGCCCCCCGAGTTTCGTAGTCTGCGGCGAGGACGCCGCAGACTCATCTACGCCCGGGACTACCGACCTCCGTGATCGAGGCCTGAGGACGGCAGTTGGCCGACTCGCCGTCCTTACAGAAGCAGGCCGTGGCGGAGGCGTGACGTGTGTGCCCTACACACGCCTGCCAACTCACCGAAGCGGGATAAAACCCGACCCCACCAGGCGAGGCCGCGGTGGCGGCCAAAGTCCGCCGGCAACCCTGGGGTTATCCTTTCGAGGGCTTACCCGGGGTGCCCGGCAACGGACACTTGGGGAGGACACCGTGCGGTTTTAGTCGAGACACGACATAACCACCCCCGCTGGCCGGCGGGGAGGTATCCGAAGGGATTTCCGCACGTTAAAAAAAAAAAAGTACGAATTCAACCCTGCACAATGTGGTGTTTCGTAGGTAATACTAACTTCTGCTGAGATTCTGACACTGCTTCGGATCCAATGACTTCTATGTATACTAGGCAAGCAGTTCAGAACAAAAAGTGTGTCATACTTCGGGGGTGAGGCGGGAACGGGGGAGGGGTACGAGATGCCTCGCCATAGATTCATAATTTTGGCGCCCTTACACTAATTTACAGATGCCACGTAATGATTTCATATAATATCGTATAAAATAAATTTAATATACTATCAAAAAGTGGCACCACACCATATTGTAGAATACAAAAACCTATACGATTTTTTTTGTTCTGAACAGCCATTCTAGTATACATAGTCATAAGTCATTGTTCGGATCAGTGAGTATGAAGATACATCCTAGTACGTTAGTAACTATTTATTAATCTGTGTCCTTTTATATCTTTTCTGAATTCCTACATTGATTAAGCAACCCTAAAAATTACTTGTACTCTAATGGATCTAGTCAATCGTAGAACCAAATAACAAGTCATTAATATTCGTTATATAGTACTATATCATTATTAGGTTTCTTACTACATTTTGGCAGGCGTGTGTAGGACACACACCACCCGCCTCCGCCACGGCCTGCTTCTGTAAGGACGGCGAGTCGGCCAACTGCCGTCCTCAGGCCCCGATCATGGAGGTCGGTAGTCCCGGGCGGAACTCGGGGGCAGGGTTCTCTCCCGCTCCCTCTCCGCCGTCTCTTTCGCTCGCATTACCTGCTCGCAGAAAGAGGCGGCGGCGTGCCATTTGCTCCCGTCGGAGACCACGGCCCTCACCATGGTCTCCAGTGAGAGAACCTCCACGCCCGGGACCGCAACGAGTGAATGCGCCATAAATACTTACCGAAGCACCCATGTCCGGTAAATATCTGGCACATCCGGTAGGAGAGGTCACCGTGGTGCCTCTCAAACCACTCCTTCATGATCGGTCTCACCGCCGCAATGGTGGATTCCCCCCACCTTGGATGCTCAAGTCGCACCCTCCATGTCTCCATGAGTTCCCGGCGGAGCTGGGACCACTGAGCCCTGATTTCTCAGGGCTCCGGCCTATGGCCCCGCTCCAGCGCCTCCTTGCGCCATTGGTACAGAGACGCAAGGGCTCTCGCTTATGGGACCTGGAAGCGGGAGGGGTCCCGGCTAAGAGTCATGCCACCTCGACTGAGATCGTGCGATACCCCCTGATGACTCTGACGGCCATCGCTTTTAACGGGCTGTTTAGAACAACCAAATTGCGGGCCGCCAGAGTCTCCGCCCATACGGTCGATCCCCAGGTACAGTCTCCTAATGGGGGCATTAGGTCCCTTAATGTTGGGCATCAGCCGCGATAACGCGGCAGCAGCCCCCTCAGTTTCGGGACCAGACTTCGGAGATGTGGTCCGAAGTCCCATCAGCCATCGAGTACGAGCCCGAGGTACTTCATCGTGGGCTCGATGCCGATGCTTACGCCCCCTACGATTATACTGGTTCCCGCAGGTGGCCCCTTCCGAGGACTGTGAAAAACATAGCCTCGGATTTGTGGAGAGCCAAAGTTAAATGAGAATTCGCACCTACGGTAAACCGTTTAACCATGGTTGTGTTTTTAAGAGTAGAATATAATTAGGTTCGAATAATTGACCTTGAAAATTTATTTTAAAAGGTCCAACGTCTATCTGTAATAAAATCTCAAAGCGAGTACATCAAATTAGATATAGTAGGAGATTAATAAGCACCGTTACAATGTCGAACATTAATAAATTTGTCCCCGTGTTATAGATAGCGCGAGAGTGCGATCCGTGGACAATGAGCCGGCACTGAGTTATTGCTCTGATGGCCCATTAGTCTCACAGAGAGTACAGAATAATGGCCTAAGAGATACACTATCTATTCACCTGGATATGGCACTAGTATTGTACCTTTTCGGGAGTTTTGACACTGAATTGGATTCTCTTTGGGGGACTATTAGACCGCGATTGTCACGATGATGTTGATTCTGTTGTACATCACGTAGTACACTAATTCCTATATGACTAAAATCAACAATGTGGTATGTCGATAACCGAAAGGTTAAAGCATAAATATGACAATAAATGTTAACTTTAATAAACGTACCTACTGTAAAATTACTTGTTCTTACTATTGCCGCACGTAAGGGTTAATCTGATTGCACACCGTGTATCGAGGTAGTACGACAGGCTTTACTCACTAAATATCACCCATTTCACGTATTTGAGAATCCTACCTAAATCTGTAATGAAAACGATGCAATGGTGTAAATATACTGTCCACGTACTTATTTTGAATCGAACAGGCTCCTCATCGAAGGACTGAGTCAGACTTTTTACTTCACTGGTCCCAGCTGGTCCTTTGTTTGCTTTGGAAAGAAAGAAGTCTTCTTTCTTTCTTTCTAAAGCAAACAAAGGTACCATTTCCAGTACATCTACATCCACAAAAGGATCCTTGAAAATAATGGTAGTGCCAGCCAGTTACTCACTAAGCGATGGTATCGGTTGTCGATATGCTTCTTTTTATGACCATTCCACAGTCGTAGAAAGAGTGGGAGAATCCACTCCGACGTAAGAAAGGTTTATTGTCCAAAGACGATTGCCTTATAAGCCCAGTATCGGTTATGCGATTATTGGCCAATAGTTGAAAGCACCATAATTTTGAAAATTTTATTTAGATACTGGTAAAGACCCTCCGCGTCAGTAATAACTGTGCCGATGTTTAGGATCTGTGTTTTGAGACCGCAGTGATAAATTGCATTTTTTGTAATTTTTTTTAGGATTTTTTTTAATTGTATTTAGGATTAAAGGATTATTGATCGGACACTAATTTTGTTACACCTACTGTATATGGAACAATAGTATGCAGCGTACTCGTGTAAGGCGTGTAATATGTCCATACAAAGTTATGTAGTAGCAAAAGTAGAAGTTACAGAACCTTCCCGAAAATAGCGCACAGCTTCGACTTAGTCAATTCTACTAATGAAATTAGTTTAAAAATTGCTCGCTACAACTATAACAAATCGTAAGACGACTGAGACTTAACGCCATCCCCATAAATAGCAAACTTTTAATGAATTGCTCCATTCGTTCATTGTGCAACTTTGGAACAAATCTCTTTTCGGTGAGTGTAGTTCACAAATGCATAATATCACTATCTTAATTAAAACCACATTTTAGGGTGATATCGACAATGCGAAAATCATATTTGTTGAACTGAGGCGTAGCGGTAGAGCGTTCGACTGCTAAGTTAGAGGTCGCAGGTTCAATTCTCGCTCACTGCAGATGTATGTATGCATAAATATGTGCTCGTAAGTATATTTGCATTGGTCTGGGTATTCCTATGTATATCGTGTATGTATTTAAAGAAAAAATGTATCTAAGTATCATCATCACCTTCGCGTTAGTCCCGGACGCATCAGAGGCCCGGTTTCTATTTCTATCTTTCTATGACGTCAAGCCAGCGCTTCTTGGTTCTTGGGTCTACCGGAGCCCAGCGGTGGTGGCATAACCAGAAATTTGTTACCCACGAAGTAAGGCGGTCGCCGCATAACATGGCCGCACCAGCGTAGGTGACTCTCGTACATTTTAGCACAACGTAAATAAAATGTAGGAGACTACATGAAAGCCACCGTGGATGCAG
Organism: Cybosia mesomella; assembly: GCA_946251805.1. Classification (NCBI taxonomy): domain Eukaryota; kingdom Metazoa; phylum Arthropoda; class Insecta; order Lepidoptera; family Erebidae; genus Cybosia; species Cybosia mesomella. The sequence continues at coordinate 16,578,802 of OX276406.1, read as the reverse complement.
GAGTTCCTCACGCAATCCTCGCGCGTGACTCCACACTTCCACTACCAATAAACTACCTACTTATACTGATTTTTTAAATATTTCGGGATTGAAGTTGTATAAAAAATATCGATTATGACTAGGATGATAGTGTACCGTAACTTGTCACAAATAATTAGGTTCCTTATTCTTTATTAAATCCTTAACTTAATACAACAAATTGCACAAAGCTCTTAAGTTTGACTTTTGTTCAATTAAAACCAGTCCCGTGATAATAATCATAAACTACAATGTATTCAACACTACGTAACACTAACTTTGCCTACAATTGGTATACCACACAGTATTTCCAAATACCGAGAACATTACATATTTAATCAGAATCTACAGGACACGACTTTAAGTTAAGTCAAAACTTACAAAGTGAACTAAATACCTTTGACCTTTTCGTAACAGATTACGGGTACAATTACGAGTACAACAGAGCTAATAAGACGTACAATAGATTAATTAAGACGAGGCTGTCAGGCGCCTACGCACGCAAGCCCACATTCCCTTTGGAGATACGACTCGGAGATTCACTGGCCAGCATGTTTAAATTACTCGACATTTTGTAGCTAAATATTATACAACTAATTCGAATATCTAGAACTAATCAATGACTTAGCGGATTGCAAACCACTGCTACCGCTACAGCTCTTGCAATTTGGCATCATATCTAGGACCGACAAAATAAAGGGCTTTTTTAAATCAATTTTTTAAATATAATTTTCAGTAATTGAAATTAAACAAAATAGACCTTGTCAAAAGAATTTTACCGAAATAATAGCAATGCATGTATGTATTTTATATTATATATCTTTATTATATTTATATATATTGTTTTGAATGTATATATAATATATTGTTGTTCTCTTCTTTTCAAACTCTCCTGTCGCAGGTCTACGGGAAGAGATTTCTTTAAAAAATAAACAGAGCCTCTGTACTACTTTTCCCGTTTTTGCATTTTTTTGTCTGATTGTGTGTGTACATAAATAAATAAATAATAATTTCAAACAAATTTTCTCAGATTTTGATTGTTAACTGAGCTGCCTCCATGGGAAGAATATCACAGTATAAGTTGATGACAATATGTGGTAATTTATATTAAAAAGGATAAAAAGACTATTCCTAAAGTCTATTTCTAACTTTTATATATCGGATTTAAAAAAAATTAACACAGCACTGCCTAGACCCAAAGTAAGCATAGCGTGTTATATGGGTTCCAAAAAGCAGATAAACATACTCATATACTCGTTTTGTGAAATACATATATATGTTATACATAAAACCCCCCGACCAATACAAATAGACATATTCAAGTATTCGCACTGAGCTGAAATCCAACCCACGCCGACTGCCGTAGCAGTCTCACCACAGAGGATTTTTATGGTTTCATGGGTTCCAATGATGTAAATTTGGTATATACCTTTAACTTAAAAGAAAATTTTATTTTTTGCATCGTCTACAACACACTATTATTCTTAGGAATTGTGTTTAGTAATAGGAAATATTATATGTTTTAGATCAATAAATTTACAAAAATCTTAACGATTTTCCCAACAAACTAAAACAATGATTGTCTTACACAATTTACGAGCTTCCTCTAATGTTATATAGTTGAGATTGCTTCTGACCCCCTTTTTAGGGTTCCGTAACCAAATGGCAAAAAAAGGAACGTTATAAATTCGTTATGTCTGTCTGTCTATCCGTCCGTATGTCACAGCCACTTTTTTCCGAAACTATTAGAACTATGCTGTTGAAATTTGGCAAATAGATGTATTCTGTGAACCGCATTAAGATTTTCACACAAAAATAGAAAAAAAACAATAAATTTTGGGGGTTCCCCATACTTAGAACTGAAACTCAAAAAATTTTTTTCATCAAACCCTGTGTCTATGGATAGGTCTTCAAAAATTATATTGAGGTTTCTAATATCATTGTTTTCTAATAGGAGATTGATAAACCACAGATACTCGCCATAGAAAATCGATTCCTACCTAGGATGCTCCGCGAACCAGCTTGGGACCCAGTCATTCACTTAATTATTTCCAAGAAAAATCAAAATACAACGAGACTTCATGACACTGTGAGCTCATTCTGCGTAAATAGTAACACCAACAATTCAACATAGTTCGGGTACTTTGAGATAACTTACACTTCAAACTACAAGACAACAACCATCTTTAGTCTCCCCGTTACCCTGGCTGCTGAAAAGCCACCGAAACGTCAGGATCAATGTAAAATATAAAATAACATCAAATAAATCGGGATAGAATCCGTTAAAAATAATTTTATTTCAATGTATAATTAGTGTTTTTTTAAGACCCATCTTATCTAGGCTCGCATAACAAGTAGATGGTTGTGGCGTGTATTACGGTTGCGCAGCTCGCCGGGGGCGCGCGTGGCCTGCCGATGATTTATCAATAGCCGGCCGCGATGGCTGCACGACGGGCCACGCCGCGACCACTCTTCCTGTCGCCAAGAACAAGATACGGCCTGAAGCGGTATCAAATTAAACACAAAGTACACCGAAATATCAAAATGGACCTACAAAAAATACGCACTTTACCCGCTTTTAGCTTGGCACATCGGGAAGAAGAGTGATAGTTCGGCTAATTGCGGCGTTCGGCGGATTGATTTACTTCGGTTTTGAAGTGCGTTTCTCTCCATCCATGTAGATCCGTGAAGGGATGGGAGGAGGTGTATGCACATCCACATTGTCCACCACATGTGTTTCATTCCCGCGTTATAAGTCTGGCGTATTTCATCAACATGGCACTTTTTCATGAACTGAACATACTTACTGCCAGATCTCGCAGTCACCTATTACGGTACCCGTGGCCGTGCGTAAAGATAACTTATATCTTCTACATAACCGGAATTCTCGCAACTGTAGTAAACAAACACGATATAACTTTAAAAGGGCCATGATGATCAACACTTCCATAAATTAATGAATGAATATTTCGCTGGTTTTGAAAAAAAAGTCCAAAACATTCTAAAACCAATATTTGTCTTTCAAAATTGTCGCTTATATCTTACACCGACGACCAGTCGTACTGTCCCTTCAGTCTCGCTCCCCGCAGACCCTGCCCCGTAACAGAGCCTAGTTGCGCACGCGTCGCCGCCACGCCCTGCCCCTACCGCGCGTTAAATATATCATAGGTCATCAAGCTAGGCTTGTCGGCTTAAACTAACCGCTACTAAAAGCTTAGAACTAGTAAATGCATCTAGCACAGTGATTTACTTTGGTTGATAGAAGGCTGTGATACTAACGTATTAAGTGGAACAGTTACCTACAAATGAGCACTATCCTGTATAGGTACATATAGTTTTATGTAGAGCTAGTCAATATATTATACTTCACCTCGCCTGTTGGGAAGGTAAAGGTGAAGTCTCGAGAATGGAGGTCACCATTAAAGATGCTTGTAATGTTACAATGGTGGTCTTCAGTTTTTAAAATAATATTATTAACCGAAATTTCTATCTATACCCCTAAATAAATTACCACCAAGATATACGAGGCCCAAGCCAGCATCAACGACAACCCTGAAAATTGACGGACAAGGCTCTGGCCCAGGATATCCTCTGGGGTTTGGCGGTCAGACGGCAGATGCTCCCGTAAAATAAACCAATCCAGAAGGAAAGTAGGATAGCAGACTCCAGGCTTCAGGGTGGAAACTTTGAATGCATCCACAAACACCAATCGTGTTCGTATGACGATGATGATTAACAAGTTGAACCTATTTTTTTTTAACTACGATGCGCGCGTTCGTTCCTCTTTAGTAAGGTTATGTGTTCGAACGTCTATGTAGAGTAGCTGTAGCACCTAAGATACTTAACTAATTGTTCTGAATCGATTCAATATCATGCTCTGGGTGCAATAGGCTACATTGCATACGAATAACATCAACATAACGGATGTTAGATCCAAAAATCTAGGGCCTCAAAACAAATTATTTTGGCAATCGTATCGAGGATGATCAATTGAAAAGGTAGAAAATCCTGAGCTGAAAAATTTAATATTGTGTAATATTATGGAATATACTAAGAAATGAAAATAATTTTATTATTTATATATATTACATAGATTTAAAATACTACTAGCGCCAACTGTCGGTGGAGAGCTGGGACTATATTTTATTATTCTTTAAGTAAAACTCTTTTACGCCTATATTTTTAATTTTAACCTTACTATAGTCTGGTTACAGTTTTTTAAACTTTATAATTGTTCCCTTCGAAGATTACTTCAGTACAATTCGCTACTGATGGAAATACCTCTAAAATCATTAAGTTATAACATTGTTCATATTTTAAATAATAATACATTCTACACAGCACTTTCTAGACCCAAAGTAAGCATAGGTTAACTAGCTTGTGTTATGGGTTACTGAATGCGGATAAACATACTTATATACTGTTTTTTTGTAAATACATACATATTATACATAGAAACACCCAGACCAATGCAAATAGACATATTCATGCATACAAATATTTGCAATGAGCGCGAATCGAACCCGTACCTCCTGTTGTAGCATCCGAATGTACTACCGTTACGCTACAGAGGCCGTCGAAATAATAATATATTAATTATAATATATTAAAAATAATTAATCTATTGACGGAAACAAGTCCTTATCCATATTTTTAAGACATGGTATCTATAAAGGCTTGAGCCACTATGTATCACTCAGATGTTGCTGGCTCTATCCCCTTATCCACTTAGTTAAAACACTTAGCAAATAGTGTTTTATAATTGGGATTATCTATAGGATACAATAGGATCGACATTCAAGTACATCCAAACAAAAAAAAACAGTTATGTTATGCCCTACCTCAGCTCACTACTCACTATGACAAATCGTTATGATTTATTACTCCTATCAAAAGTAGACTACAATGTTACTCTAAGAATCTCTAAAAAAACAATTGCAATACCTCATTTGTCATCACCATTCATCGATCGATCATCAAAAACAAAACATCGAGAAGAGCTCCTAATGGAACCAGGACAGCATCTCAAACTGAAGCAACCATAGAAATCGAGAGTCCATTACATGTAAAATTAGAATACATGACAATCTGAAACGACCGAGCCATACCAAATCACGAAAAACATTTTTTGTCGGCAATCCATTACTTTCTATGTATGACGATACTTTAAGGAAAAAGCAATACCTTAGAAAGAACAGCAATGAAATAGGATTTGAAGTTGGAAACTGCGAATGTAGTCTTCAATAGGGGCTACTTATATTCCAATGAGATTCGGTAAGGGGCATGTCGCACGCAGCGGGACTGCTCGACGGCGGCGCACGAACGACCCATAATTCTATGACAGCTAACTTCCTTACGTAAGTCAAAAACAGACAAACTGGAAATTATGCCTTTTGTCGAACAATGACTACTAACACGGCAATCGACTGTAATTATGGATACATGGAAATGAATAAGTATTTCAATTCGCCAAAAGCCTCATCAAAAACAAAATAATACTTGTTTAAAATTAGCTGTACAAATATATAAAATTGAAGTGTCTATTAGTAATATTAAAATAACAGACTTTTATGTAATTAATGTATACACGGATACTTATAACAAAAATACATGTTTTAAATTTTGTTTCTGTCTGTCTTCCTATCTGTTTGAAAGAGGTAATCTCTGGAACGGATGGGCCGATTTTGACGGGACTTTCACTGGCAGATAGGTAATGCTACAAAGCGTTACATAGGTTTTAGAAAAATAATTAGGATTACGTGCGGAAAAAATCAAAAAAATTGAGAATAAGATCTGATTTAGGACTCTGGAACGGGTGGGTGGATTTTGACGGGAGTTTCACTGGCAGATAGTCCGGCTAATATCGACTTCCTTGAGTTTTGTGATAGCCGACTATTGCAGTCCACAGCTGGACATAGGATTCTCTCAACGTCATATATATAGGCCTCTCCCATTAAAATTTAATAGAGTATTGAGTAGAACACCCTAATACAAAGCCGTCTCCGATAATCAAGGAAAACAAAAACAAATAATGTTATCATAATGTACAGTTACTTCATTTTGGAAGACTCATTGCGGTTTCAGAGCACGCCATCACCCACAGAGCTCCTAAAATTTGACCCAAATTATAAGGTTCGCATATTCCGATGGAAGAAAGAAATGCGCCAATCTGAACCTCTATACTTAGCGATCAACGCCAACTGTAATTTACTTAGTTACAACATTACGAGGCAATCGTGATGAGCTGAGCTAAATAAGTTTCGAAAATTTATAGGGTGAACAAAATCACCGGTTGGAGTGATCGATATCTTCTTTATCTGATTTCACACCTAAAAAAGTACGATTAAAAAGAAAATTTGAATGAGGCCAAAAAGTTTTTCGAATCCATTTTACAAGAAGTATTCTACAACATCTTCACTTCTAAATAGCCACGAATAAATGTACATAATGGTCCAATGCCTTCTTGAGATGTAGAGACATGCAGAGATGTAATAACATCCACATTTCGGCAACTATTTTAAGTCCCAAGTAATATCGGTACTTCTTCCAGATTCCACTCCATACTGCTATCTACTGAAAATCTTCAAATAGCAAGCAGATGCAGCACTACCAAAGTTGTTTCAACTTTTTTATTTATTTAAGCGTTATTCGATTTTGGATTAATTTAATTGTATATCTTATAAAGTACTTATCATTATCGACTCTCATAATGCCTGATATCGGCTTTATTCGAATAAATACTCTTGGCATAAGTTTGACAGTTATTGCATATAAATACTCTGAATGTAGGAAGTTTCTTGTATCTCAAGTAGGCAGTTATTATATTATAATATCATAAGACTAATTTCAAGCAAGGCACGCTACCGACCACGGAAATTAATCTTATTAAAATTACCTATTCGGTAACATTTTTAGTCAGGAACGCACGTGATACTATACAATAGGTACTTATGCAAATTTCTAATCTAGCCACAAATTATGTAATCTAATTTTATTCGAGAAACTATTGATTACATTACGAATTGGTTCGATAATTCATTGAACGCGTTTGCGACATCTGATCAAACTGTTTTCTAACGCAACTTAGAATAAGATACGTGGTCTCGCTACAAAGTTAAAACGTTGTGTGGGTCATTTTGTCGATTTATATATAAAACATATAAAACGCTTTGTGATATATAAATCTAGTGTGAAATTAAGATCCAGCGACCATCGTACGGGTTCGATAGAATCAATTGTTTGACCACAAAACTCATTTCATGGTGTACACGCGAAGAGTGAAATTTTGATTGATGCAATGTCCGGTGTTATCTTTCTTTCTATCACGTACACAATAATGTTTGTAAGGAGTGTCTAATGTTGGAAAGTTTTAGATTTCATTAGCGGTAGAGATATGAAATCCGGATTCCAGTTTAACATACCTAATGCATTATCATTAGGACTTTGCTTGATGTTCAAACGAATTTTGAAGTACCAATATAATGAATAGCTAGCGATGCTTGTTCGCTTACTATTTATAGTATCGTCAAAAGTTATACGCGTTAACTTTTGACGATTTTACTAATTAAATAAAATAAAATTATTTTAATGAATTTATCGTGATTTAGATAGATAACTCTTTCTTGTACACCAACATTATTTATAAAACTAGAGTAGTATGAATCACAATACTCCTAGTTAAATGTACAATGAGCGGGCTTAATGCTAAGACCGATCTCTTTCAGGTAACCTTAAGATCTGAATTCTATCGCAAGGCATATTATCGCAAACTATGAGGTGGGCTTAAGAGCCAAGATCCACGCTCCTGCTCCTCCTATCCTGGTTTTATCTCAGCGTTGAGTTCTGGTTGCATTCGAGGCTCAAGGAGCCCTGAGTCAGCTTTCTGGCTTTTATACTTCTTTTCACACGGTCTTGAGCATCTCTGGTTGTAAGGCCATTGGCAGGCATGTTATATTCTACGATGTCAAATCAGCACTTCTTTGGTTGTGGTTATGGTTTCAAGGCCCAAAAGTGGCCTAGACTGACATCAATTTCCCACATAGAGCGGCGGCCACCGCAAAAAGTAGCTGCACCAGCGAAGGTGATTCTTCTGCATTTTGTCTGTGATGTCACGGAGATGAAGACTCCGATGAAGTACCGAAAGTGCCGAAAAGTCCCTGGAATGGTTATGGTACTGGATAAAAAGTGAAGAGTAACGGGAATTCCCAAGAAAAGTAGCACCAGGATTTCGCGGGAGCAATCCCTACCGGGCACCCTGGGTGCGCCCTCGAAACCCCAGGGTTCCCTAAAACGGCTTATGATATTTGCATACATATATATTAAATCTTCAAGATAATAATTCATAGCTGTAGCTACTTATCTGCATTGTAGGTTTATACTTACATGATTTCATGAATCGTGAATCGGACTAGTAAATTTACCTATTGCAATAAAACAACATTGTTTGATAAGGTAATACAGTTCTGCAATTCTATTATAATATCTATTGTATGGAAGATGCAAACAAAGAAGGTGGTTCGACTGTCAATTAAAGGGTATTTGGTAAACGAAACTTGGAATTTGACAGGGGCTGGCCTCGTCAGGTGTGGCCGGTGCGGTGGCCGCCGCTGCGTGAGTCACTGCGCCCGCACCGCGAATTCCGTAGATAACCGGCAACTCCTTTATTCTCTTTGCTCGCTATATCGAGTACCGCCATATTCATGCCCTTTGTAGCCCGCCTCCTGTTAAGTTTTGAATCATTCAAACAATAGCTAATGGTTATAATGAACGAAGTAACTTCATAAGGAATAGCAAAAAAATGGCTGAAGTGTGACTGAACTTGTGGGTAAAGCAAAAGTAGAGTAAACATATGAAAGTAGAGTGAATCGCGATGAAATCTTTGTGCAGTATGTGTGGTAGTTGGTTGTAAGGGTAAATATGATTAGGTGGTTTGGGGAGGTACAATGAATAACCACTGAGTGCACGCAGACATGTCGACGTAGTAGAATGTACATTGATCAAATTGATAATGTATTGTAAAAATGGCAGATCAGAGTGACCATAGAGGAGCTCACGAAGTTTTGAAGGACCGAAGCAGATTACAAGCTGTTGTCTCTATCTACCCCTGCGAAATGGCAAATGCGTGATTTGCTCATAAACATAAAGATAATTAAAGAATAAGTAAGTACTAGATGTAATCTACACTTAGGGGTCAGAACCCTGCTCTTGTTTTTGACCTAAACTTTCACCTGTTTGTTTTACTAGATTAGAATACAATAGGTCCATTTGGTTCACAGTTACTTATAAATATGTGCATATTCGTATGTAAAGATAAAGTTGTTGACACTGTTAAAATAAGCTATTGTGCAATTTGACAGATACACATACGATATTTACATTCTTTGTGCCAAAAACACTGACTATTTACGTACTATAAACCCCTCGGGCTGCACTACATCTGCGGGGCACATCAACGCCTAGAAAAAGCTCGCTGCCATCTATAGCCAGCTGGAAGGCTACCCCCTACTTTTAAAGACCGTACAAAAATAATGTAAATTATGTAGGTATATTCCCTCTTTTCTATGGATGCATGGGGCCACACCAAGACCTTCGGGGCCAAGCCAACCTCACCTGCAAGCTGCACCTGCAGATTAACGAGGCTCTCTACCATAAAAACAGTATTTGCCAAATCAAAGGAAGAGAAGCAGTTAGCGGACCCCGAACTCCGAAGTGAAAACTTAGGATGCAACCGGAAAAAATGCTAAGCTGATGTTGATTCCCTCTCCCCGCATCCTGCTGTTACAAAATGTACACAGAGAGCAAGTAATACAACGCACTAAGCACTAATACTAAATAATCCCATCTAGTTCTTGATATTAATTACTAAATAATAACATGAGAACGAGTTCTTAAATTATCAGTCTAGCAAGACTTAAATTATATCTTAAAAGGAATAAGACCCCACAGAGAATTACATATGAACTTGCCAAATATGGCCTGAACAACTTTCACACTTTACTTATAATAATATCATTTTTTTAATAATTATTGCTAACACAATATTTTATTACAAAAATTTGGTGTGAATCAGCAATACCAATCTACACGGATATAAAAACGCCAGAACTATAAAATATAATACTGTGGATAGGTGACCTTGTTCTCGGTAAGGCCCATCATGGAGGATTGGCTAGAGAGGCGACACGGAAGCCTCTCGTACCGACTGACGCAGGTGATCTCCGATAAGGGGAGCTTCGGGGACCACCTGCATCGGATCAAGAAGGAGCCAACGCCTGAGTGTCATCACTGCGACGCGAACGAGGACTCAGGGCTGCACACGCTGGCGGACTGCCCGGCGTGGGAGGCGCCGAGGTGTGACCTCGTGGCAGCCATCGGGGTGGGAGTCCTCTCGCTCGGCAGCATGATTGCGGCAATGGAGCGGAGCGCGAGCGCGTGGGCCGCCGCCACCTCCTGCTGCGAGCATGTAATGCCCACGAAGGAGATGGCGGAGCGCGCCCGGGAGTGATTTAGAACTCTCCCGGCCCACCGAGCCTGCTACATGGTCGCCGCACGTCGCAGGCGACTCAGGCGCCGGAAGTCGCTTAACGACCTCCGTCCTCCATGAGCGCAGGCCTGGGGGTGGCAGGTGAGGCCGCCTGTCACCCCAGCAGAAGCAGGCCGTGACGGTGGGGCGACTAGCGCCCCTCCCCCAAACCGGGGCAAGACGGGGACACCGTGGTTCCAAAACCCGAGGGGGCCATCTCGAAACCGGAGATGGCCCAGGGTCAGTCGGGGTGCGAGGGATATGCTCTATGGGCAACCTTACACCCCGGCGTCTTAAGACCCGAGACGGCGTGCGGTTTTAGTCGGTTCAAGCCCGACATAACCGCCCCTGCTGGCCGGCGGGGGGTATCCGAAGGGATTTCCGGACGAAAATAAAAAAAAAATAAAAGGTGACCTAGTTCTAGACATGTACAATAGTAATAGTCTAATTTGTTTACCTGACAAAACGCAACCTTGTGTCTAGAAATCACCACTAGATACTAACAAATTCCTCCCATCGAGGCTCCAAGTTCGCAAGCTGCTTCTACGAGTTACCGACTTTGCAATTAACATCCGCACACAAGCTTTGCACTGTACGGAAACTTATCCTTACTTCATGTCAAACGAGACAGCTATCTCAAAAATCTTCACCAAATTCTGAGCAGTCACTCATTCTCAGCATTAGCATGACTTCATATAGCTACGAGCTATCTTCTCGTTTAAAGTTTATTTTCTGAATACGAGACCATTTAGTCCAGCCATTTAGAAGTTGCTGACACTCACCAACGATCATATTATAAGGTTATAAAAAATAAAACATTACAAAGCTGTACAAGATTACCAAAAACCTTTCTTTCATTTTTATGTCATACTCCAATACATGATGGATATCATGGGAAGCCGTGGGATGAACCTCTTTACAATTCACAATAACTAATGTAAGATAAAAAGCATGGGATGATTAACCAGATAAGGTCGTAATTTGACAGCGGCAATTTGCCAACCCTGAATAACTGCGACAGACCTCCTATCACACCGCTGTGTATGTGTGTAACTGCTTTTTCACTCCTCTTGCTCAAAAAGACCGTCATTGTGGCGTACCAGAGCGAAGAAAAAATAGCAATTCTTCCCCTAGAGGAAAAAGTTTTTATTTTTATTTTTGTGTGTCATTTTAATTTTGAAAATGGAACTAAAATCGGCGATCTCTGGTAGAATGCATGCAATATGTTGCGGCTACAGAAGAAACAAAAAAAAGAATTGCAAATTGAATTGGTAGTGACCGTAATTTAAACTACATATTTCATATTGTATTGGATTGTTTTATTTTCTCGCAATCGTAGTGAAAAGTGTAGTGTAACACACGGCGTTAAAACCCATTAAAACTCGGTTTCTATTTACTCACTCATATATAATGGGTCATTTTAGCTCCTTGTATAACAATCTACTATTGTTTATCTGGTCCTTACCAGATAAACAAAAGCAGTTACACGCAAGTTAAACTGCATACTTAATCATTTTGTCAGAGATTTTCATATAATGACTCATGAACTCATTTATAAAGTATGATTTAGTGTACTCCCTTGCCATATTGAATCATTTTGGCAGACTTCATATAATGGCTCATGTACTCATAAGATATGATCTAGTATACTTCCTTACCATATCACGGTGCTCCACACGTTGGTGGAGGCCCTGCGTGGGCAAGTCAACGCCGGGATCTCGTTGCGGTCCTGGGCATGAACGTTCTCTCGTTGGAGGGCCGTGGTCTCCGACGGGGGCAAAAAGCACGCCGCCGCCTCAGGCCGCGCCGCCGACCAGGTAATGCGTGCGAAAGAGACGGCGGAGAGGGACCGGGAGAGAACCCTGCCCCCCGAGTTCCGCAGTCGTCTACGCCCGGGACTACCGACCCCCATGATCTGGGCCTGAGGACGGCAGTTGGCCGACTCGCCGTCCTTGCAGAAGCAGGCCGTGGTGAAGGCGTGTCGTGTGTGTCCTACACGCGCCTGCCTACTCACCGACGCCGGATAAAACCTGGGGTTATCCTTTCAAGGGCTTACCCGGCGTGCCCGGCAATGGACACTTGGGCAGGACTCCGTGCGGTTTTAGTCAGTTCATGCCCAACATAGCCACCCCCGCTAGCCGGCGGGGGGTATCCGAAGGGATATCCGCACGTAAAAAAAAAAACTTCCTTACCACATTGTTGAAAACTTATTTAGGGTAGGTAATTTTAAAACCAAGCAGCAATAGGATCTGTCCTGGGAAAGGCATTTTTTTTACGTGCGGAAACCTCCACGGGCTTTACCCCACCGGAGCTAACGGTAAGATGTCGGACTTGGACCGACTAAAACCGCACGGTGTCTCTCGTGTGTCAGCCATTTTGTACGGGGAATCTGGTGTGCCTTACCAAGGATATCCCAGAGACCCCGACCGGCTTCGGTCGCCAGCGCTAGCGACCCCGACGCGTTATTGGGGATCTAATCCGCCCTTCCCCTAAGAGAAGCGCGCGCGGATACACGACGCGCCGCCGCCCTGGGCCGGCTTCTGCTATGGTGACGACTTGCCCCGACCGTTACCCCCAGGCCCGCGCTCATGGCGAACGAAGATCATTCTGCGATCTCCGCCACCCGGTGCGCCTTCTACGGCACAGGAGAGTGCTAGACCTCTCCCGCCTCTTTTGCGCACATCACTGCCTCGCAAAAGAAGGCGGCGGCGTTCCACGCACTCTCGCTGCCGACCATGGCCAGCACCAGGATCTGCAGCGTGAGGCTTCCCGCTCCGATGGGCTGCTTCAAGGACACGGCGCTTCTCCATCCACTCTGGGCACTCTGCCAGTGTGTGAAGCGGCGAGTCCACGGAGCAGCCCTGGCAATGGTGGTACTCGGGCGCCGGCTCCCGGCGTATACGATGCAGGAACTCACTGAAACAGCCATGTCCGGTCAGCACCTGCGTCAGCCGGTAGAAGAGGCTTCCGTGGCGCCTCTCCAGTCATTCCTCCATGATGGGTCTTACCGCCACAAACGTGGTGTGCCCTTGCTGGGATAGGCCTAGAGAAGAAATCAATATCCGAGACACCGTATAGTTCAAGAAGATTTGACACCAACATAACCGCTTTGCACACGACAAGTCTTGGGTCAAACGAGACGTTGATCGATCATTTTCATAAGAAAAATATAACTTATAAAAATAGGCTCAGTTTGCTGATACATTACATGTCGGTGTAATAGGTCCTGCTAAATTAAGAACAAGAATTACATTTTAATCGTTATCGCTGTGGACATCCTTACTTGTAGAAAAATTATGACGGTATCGAGTTTCTTTATCATCTGATATTCAGACTCCTGCTGCGGGCCGTTACTTATGCGAGAAGCTGTGAATGACAACAGCACTCGTAAATTGGAGAACTAATGATTGTGTGACTCTCTAAAATACACACGACTAAACTAAAAATATATTCGCAATAATATAAACATATTGTGTAAGACTATCCATTTGTAGTAATGGATATTAATGTCACAAATAAATGAAGATATCTACTTAATTTATGGTAAGTAAAACTGCACGTATTCTTTCATTTTGGTATACTGTGATAATTCATTTACAAAGACTTAATGTTTCAACCGAAAAGATAGCTGAAATATGAAAAATATTAATAATTTTGTCGAATACCTCGACGGCTGCTGGCGAGAAGCGGCACTTTTATGTGTCTTAATGAAACGGATTTATTAAATATTCAAGTGTTTTATTTATTATTCACGATACATCTTCACTAATTGGTAACTGTAAATTTATTGACACCATCGATTAAAACGATCCAAATACTGAACTAGGTCAACACGATGAACTTATTTCCGTAAAATCACTTTTAATCATTTTACATTTATTATTACAGTTTGCAGGTTCGAACCATAAAATAATGGTTAAAACATATTTAAACTTGAAACATTACATATTTAAAAGATTGTATCAAAGTACAGTGTCGTTTAATTTACATAACTTTGACTTTATTTAGAAAAATATAGTTTAAAGACCTAAAGAATACATTTTAACCAACTAACAAGTAAATCAAGCCACGTGTTTCCCGATAACTATTAAAAATATCTATCAATTTGACTCCACAGCTTGAAGCTTTCAAATTGAAATCACATCTGCCATCATCACAAACCTGCCATATTTTTAATTAACCTTCGATATATTGAAAACTATATTGCGAAAAGAAATTCTTCGAAAACGCAGAGTCATCGCAATGCAATTTAAATTGTCTGTTTTTGTCGAGACATGCCGATCCCAATCTTGATCTCATTACATAAGATTTGATCTTGTGTTTTATTTTACTCCTTATGTAAAACAACAGGTGTAAAAGTATGTTATACCAATAAGTTCTGGTAACTAGCTGTTGCTATCGCGGGTCGATACGAACGTCCATACGAACTGTCATCCCCTATTATTCATCCCCTTACAGGCCGAAATTTCACAAGTGCTCTGTTTTTTTTACTTGTTATTTATCATTTGTTTCGTCTAATACATTCTATAGCATATTTATTTACTATCTATATATATTTATCTACTTAATTTAGCAGGACCTTTTTTTTTTTCGTTCGTAAATCCCTTCGGATACCCCCCCGCCGGCCAGCGGGGGCGGTTATGTCGGGCTTGAACCGACTAAAACCGCACGCCGTCTCGGGTCTACAGACATAATAATACAGTTTCATGGCGGTATCTTCGAAAACAAACATTCATCGCCTATTTGAACTCTTGAAGGGCCTTTTTTCGCCATTAAAGTTACCCTATGACCTGAATCATGATATAGAAATGGAGTAAAACTTGAGAAAAGACTTCCCAAGTTTTAGTCCATTTCTGTACCAAATTTCATCAAGATCAGTCCTGTGGTTTAGGCGTGGAAACGTAACACAGACAGACAGAGTTACTTTTACATTTATAATATTAGTAATATAAAATAGTATATACCACCAGTATTAATTGTCACAGGGAGATAAAGGAAAACGGTAGTAAAACCGTAGTTCTTGTTTTCATAAAGTTAGGAAATAAGAACAAATTTAACACTTTATTGCAAATACCTCGGATAAAATAGGAGGTTATATAATGTAATATAAGGCCTATAAAACGGTAATGACAATTTGATGAAATAGTTCTAATTACTAATACCTACATCAAACGTTCGGTTCAATTGTTCGGCAAACTCATTACAACTGGCAATTTTGAATTGTAACATTTTACTTTTCAAGGTGGACACAAGGCAGTCTCACTCTGTGACGTAACAAACGACAATAGCGCTTTATTTGATAAACAATCGACGTTTCTAACACAACAAAGGTGCATTTGATTACTTTATTTGGCATATGCTTACGTGTTGAAATTGATGTTACATAAACTTAAAATCGACGTAGCATGTTCTAAAGTCCTTCACTAGTTATATACATGAAGCTTCGTTTAAGTAATAAACTAAAACTAAGGGACAATATTTTATATACTATAACTAAAAACAGGAGGGGCTCGTGGTTAAGTGGTATCCGAGTATATTAACATGGCATGACAGGTGGAGCCGCCTGTCACCCTGGCAGAAGCAGGTTGGGGTGGCGGCACGCTACGCCCCCCCCCCCCACGTTCCAGGGGCAAGACGGGGACACCGGGAACCATCCCATACCCGAGGGGGCCATCTCGAAACCGGTGATTTCCCTGGGTCAGCCGGGGTGCGAGGGAAATGCCTTATGGGTCGGGCCACCTTACACCCCGGCGAAAGAAGACCCGAGACGGCTCGAATCCGACCCAACCACACTGGGGGATTTCCATAAGAAAAAAAGAAGTGTACCGGTTGCACACGTTCTAACCTATTTTATTTATTCTTACTAATGGTCTAACACAACTAACAATATTACATTTGAAAATGAGTGGCAATATTTTTTCGTTAATCAAACCATCCTTGAATAGTTCCGGTTACAAATTTATACCAAGTATAACTGTCACTTTATGTAATATTGTCGGATTACTTCACGACACTTGCCTTTTTTGGTAATGACAAAAACTATATTAGAAATCCGAATGCTAATCCTTTTATTCAGCGGTTCAATTCGTATACACGTTTCAGGTTCACCCACTTTGAGATTGCAAAGTTAGTATCACTCTTGTTACGATATTGACAGCTTTAACCTCTACCGATATCGGCAACGTGTCTCTGCCCAACCGATAACCCGACGCATCATATCATTTACCTTTTACACATAAAGCTCTTCAAGATTTTACGGACCATTATTTAACTTGTGGCGATACCACATATACGCAGCGCCGTCTAGGGAAAACAATTTGAACAACTTCAATACAGTACTACTTGATAAAGTGAAGTTCGCGCGCTGGTATAACATATATACAACATCCCAACGACAACCGTCGGTCGCGGCCCGCCAGGCGTGATCAACTTGCCTGGTCAGAGGAGCCTCCCTTTGTGTTGGAGGAACATCACATCCCGTACCTCCTCAAACTGTTAACGAAAATCCTTTGGCTGTCCCAACTTATGAAGCTTCCGATCGGCATTGAAGTCATCGATAGGGAACGCAAATATTCGGCAATGCGTAGGATATTACCGTGTTGTCCCTTTACTATCCCCAAGATACGTGGGACACTCAGAAAGTTTTGCGAAAATAAAAAAAAGTGTTCTATAGGTAAATATTTTTTTATTAAATCTTTTCAAAGTACTCTCCACCAGCCTCTATACAAAGTTTCATGCGTTTGAACCAGTTTTCAAAACACTTTTTCCAATCCGCCGCAGATACCTCGTTTACAGCCTGCTCAAACGTTGACAGCGCATCTTCCGGCGCCGAAAATTGTATCCCTTTGAGCTGATTTTTTATTTTCGGGAATAAAAAGAAGTCGCACGGTGCAAGGTCAGGGCTGTAAGGAGGGTGACCTAGGAGTTTAACCGGAGTGCTGTCCAGGAAGTCCCTCGTTTTAAGCGCGGTGTGTGCGGGCGCGTTGTCATGGTGGAGTAGTATCCCGCGGAGCCCTGTGTTTGGTCGCTTGTAGCTCACTACAGAGAAAACTTCTGCCAAGCATTTGGTAGTGTACCATTCAGCGTTGATGCTTCTTTGATTTCGTAAAGGGATTGATAACAAGTAGCCAGACAAATTGAAAAAACTCGCGATCAAAATCTTCCCTCCGCTTCTAGATCGCTTCACTTTGGTAGGTGTTGATTCGTTTTGAAACACCCAAACCGTCGACTGGCGTTTTGTTTCTGGATCATACTGATAAATCCACGACTCATCACCTGTAATGATGTCATAAACACGCCGAGACGCGCCTGCTTCAAACTTGTTTATCATATCACGACACCATTCCACCCGGGCCTGCTTCTGAGCATCGGTGAGATTGTGCGGCACCCAGCGTGAAACTATCCTTCTCACACGAAGATGCACGTGTAGAATCTCGTGAAGGCTTCCCGATCCAATCTAAAGAATGTGCTGAATCTCTTGATATGTGACTCGTCTATTATCTTGGATTAAATTTTTCACTGCTAGCACGTTTTCTTCCGTAACAGCCGTCAAAGGGCGACCACTTCTTTCTTCATCCTCCAAAGTCAGTCGACCGCGCTTGAATTCGTTATACCAACGATACACGGTCGCCTTGGAAGGGCCTTCATCCATGAATGCCATTTGAAGTCTATCGTACGATTCGTCTGGTTTCAGGCGACACTTGAAATCGTAGAAAATCAAAGTGCGAAAATGTTCCCGACGCAGATCCATTTTTCAATGAGACACAATAATTGAAATTATCTTGCAAAAAATGCTGAGAGAAATTTTGAAATTGGAACGTACTTATTTTTACTCATAAATAATCATATTTTAGAAATAGATTATAACTGACCAGTCTCTCATATATAAAAACTTTTTTTCGCAATACTTTCTGAGTGGCCTGGTAATTGTTTTACATTAATAATAATTTCAAATTTAACAGCAATTAGAAAATATCGTTCTCTTAGCATTCTTTTTTATCTTCCCACCTCGATGTGTACAAGCTATTTTAGAAGAGCAATTGAATACTATAAACTGACATATCGTATATATGCATACGCAGTAAAAAGATATGAAATATCACAAATTGGACATACTTATTTTTACCTATTTTACCGTAACCACCTAATTTCTATTATCCTTGACACTTCAATCGCTTGGTGGCACGTCTGAGCCGATGATTGAAGCTATTTTGGACAGGTGCAATCATTCTTCCATTACTTGAATTGCTATTTTACAATGGGCATGTACGTGATTTGACTGCCGTCGCACATCGGCCTACTTATCTTGACCTTTTGTTTTCGAACAATTTCGTTGATGCAAGGACATTTGTTTCCATTATTGACACATATTTCAACCCTTAAGTAAAAGTTTGCGTGCTCTTGTTGTAGCTGTCGTGACTTGCTCCAAATACAAACACGTTTTAAACAATCCAACACCCGTGTAACTATAATTAATGTAAATTGTATTATTTACTAGATTTGCCTGCGGCTTCACCTGCGCATAACATGCAAGATTGTTAAAGAACCAGTCTTTCAAAGCAATTCGTTACTCCCTCACTTCTATGAAAAATTGACAACAACTATCCACATACTTTCATATTAAAAAAAGATTAGTGAGAATAGCAGAGATAAACATATATTCAATAACAATATGGCACGAATTCTCACTTCGTAACATGTTACATTTTGCCGTGTAACTCTGTATAGTGAAATTCAATCCGTGTTCCCAAGTTCTCAAATCCCATCTATATCAAAACTAGCTGATTAGGCTTGACGATTAAGCAGGTTTTGAGTCGAAAACCTATATGGTAGTTTTCGTTGACCTAGTATCAAGAAATTTGGCAAAAAGCATGGTCTTACAGTATAAATAAAGGAACAAATCAAAAATAATGAAAATCTGGGTAAATTTTGGTACTTAAAAGTTTATGCGAAAACCTAAATTTGCCCATATCTTAACACTTAAAACTTAGCCACCAATAAAAATTATACCAATTTTATTATGGCAGTATAGTGGGTAGGGTCAGTCGAGGTGCGAGGGATATGCTCTATGGGCAACCTTACACCCCGGCGTCTGCAGACCCGAGACGGCGTGCGGTTTTAGTCGGTTCAAGCCCATAACCACCCCCGCTGGCCGGCGGGGGGGTATCCGAAGGGATTTCCGCACGAAAAAAAAAATAAAGGTACTGAACCGTCGGCGCACGAATTCGACTCGCACCTGACCGGTTTTTTAATTTTATTTCGTGTGTGTAGCTGTGTGGGCAAAAATCGTGTGATTGTGATACGAAATAAAGTACCGCTGGATCCTTAGTACTAGATTTGCTATTCCTAGTGAGACGAAACTGAGTTCTGTTGGTTCCGGAGATGCAGAGAAAATGCTTTCCTTATGTGGACCGCAGATGCAGTATGCTGCGGCGAAACGTTATGTGGCTGCGAAAATAACCAGGCTGGTACAATCGCAAATATCCTGTCTTGTAGTATCGCTAAGGTTAAACATGTTGACGTGCGAGTGACTACAATGATGGCGATTATACTATGTATGTATATTGTTATACTGTATTGATGTATTGACTGATGTATTGATTATACTGTATATGCTGATGTACTTTGTATAGGTTCTTACAAGCACGTTGGGGTCACCACTGTGATAGATCCTTCTCTGGCACGAATGGCAAATCCTCAGACCAGGCTAGATAACTATACCTGGAGTAAGTTGATGTTGGGATGTTCTTGAAATGTTAATAAGCATGAGACATGTATAATCTTAACAGAAGACGGCTCTAGTGACGAAAATAAGAGGTTTGGGCAATTAAAAAAACATAGTGATTTTCTGTAGTTAAGTCGGACAGATGGAATTTGAGCATGGATCTAACTATGCCTCGATTCTCTTTGTCATAGGTATTAATAAATAAGAACAATTAAGAGTAATTAGGTTTCAGGCGTAGGATACCGTTACTTAATCTAAATTAACAAATTAGAGATACGTCCAAGAGCACCACTGTGTAAGTGCTCTCAATTTTATAGCGTAGGTCGAGGTTTCCGTAATTAAAGCGATAATATAATTTATTGATTAGTAGGTCGCGGAATGATGATGTCCGATACTCAAACACAAAACTAATAAACGAAACTGTGTTCTGTTTATTAGGTATTGTATTTACCGTTACACTGGAACGTTTTTATCAGTTTTACTTATTATTAGATACTAGCAGCTCGCCCTCGCTTCACTTCGGTTTATCTGTTTTTTTTTAACTCAAATCATCGTAATTTACACATAATATATGTACCTGTCAAATGGTGAAACATTATTTTCAATTTAAAAGTGGTGCCGTTAATTACCTCAAATATATAAACAAAACTCACAAAATTCGGCCTCTCTCTTGATAATTAGTATAATAATAATAATAATAACAACATACTGGCAACACTCATATCAAACGGTCAACAGTTTTTGTGCTTGAGATAAAATTGGCTAAATATAAAAAGCTGTTACACAATTAACTACAATAGTGCAATATACAATTAAAGGAAATAATATGTTACAATAGATTATTTATACAACAACAAATATGTTACCACAAATATTTATCTGGAAATACACGATTATTGACATGACACTATCTGTATGTCAAACACAAATATTCAAAATGCACAAAAATAAGTACCGAAGATGATCACAAGAGCCAAAGCACGACTAGCACGCCCAACAACCCCGGACTCGTCGCTCAGCTCCGTCCCGCAGCCACCAGCAACTTCTCTGGGTGTGACAGCGACGACGTCGAGCTCAAGTTCCAGCGACGAGTTTTTCTCCCCGCCGACGTCGAAAACACCTGTACGTCGGCAGGGGAGAGGCCGGCCCCCGGTCTGCTTGGGGTCCCGAGGCCCACCGGCCTCGAATAGGGCCCCCGCTGCCGGTGGTGTAGTGCGTCGCATGCGATGGACTCATATTATGAATGAGAATTGCATGCGCGCCTACTATGAGGATACAGAGGGAGAAACCATTCGAACGGCGTATCGTGACAGGATGCTTGCTCTGTTTCAGGTCCTCGATCCAACCATCACAGTGTCCGCCCAACGATTGTCGGATCAAGTGCGAGCTATCCAGCGGTGTAACCTGTTGGATCAATCTGTGCTTGATCGGCTCCGCCTGGAGGCACAACCTACTCGCGCGACTCCTGCCTTGATACGGGACTCACCCACCGCGTCGTCAGCTCCGCTGTCAGGAGTGACACCAGCGACTTCGGTGGAGCCCGTGGGCGATGATGGAGATTGTGTGAGTACGACTGTTAGCACCCAGGTAAGTGAGCAATTGGGGAGGGCTTTGGAGGACGCTATTCGCCAGTATAGGTCCGCGCCTGAATCTAGGCCGCGTCTACCACATCTGCCCACTCATAGGCGAAATCTGGCACTGATGGGAGCCCTGAATGATTTACTATTCCCGTACATGCGGGCTAGTAAAGATTTGTCTGATACCCACTCGATCATGTACTGTGGAGCAATCGCGGTGTGCCGCGTCGCTCGTGTCAAGTTTCCAGATACTGACCGGGCGCCGCGGCTCGCCGAGGTTGTACCCGCTTGGCAGGTACGGATCGAGCGGCGTATCAGCACATTCAGGACTCTCATTGCGAAGCTGGTCTGCTTCAGTCGGGGGAATAACCGCCCCCGTGTCATGCGTTTCGTGACTCAAGCATTCGCCGGGACCGGTATTCGGCGCCCGGATTTTGAGGCTAACGTCACGGAGCGCATTGACTACCTGAAGCAGAAAGTCTATACATGGGCAGCCCGTATTCGCCGGTACAGAGAGCGCGTGGATCGGTACTGGCAGAATCGCCTTTTTCAGAGTGACCAAAGGAAGGTGTACCGGAAGTGGGATGGAACCACCCAATGTGTGGTCGATGAGGGGCTGCCAGGAGCCAGTGCCATGATTAATTTCTGGCGTGGTATCTGGTCAGCGCCCGTCGAACACACAGAGGGCGATTGGATGTGCGTTGTTGAGCGTGAATGTGGGAGCATCGAACCCATGGCGTCTATAACCATAGACCCCGAAGACGTGAGTTGTGCGATCCGTACGGCCCCGAACTGGAAAAGTCCTGGACCGGACGGGTTGTACAACTTCTGGATAAAGTGGATCCGGTGCTCCCATGGCCGCTTAGCGACGCAGTTCCAACAAGCCCTTGAAGTTGGCTCCCTTCCGCGGTTTATGACCACCGGGATCACCTTCTTGCTCCATAAGACTGGTAGTACCGTTGAACCTAAAAACTATAGACCCATCACGTGCTTGCCCACTATGTACAAGCTCCTTACATCCATTCTGACCATCAAAATTAACACACACATTGTTGTGAACAACATTTTGGCCCCCGCTCAGAATGGGTGTAGGGTTGGGTCCCGCGGTACTAAGGAGCTCCTCCTCATAGACATGACTATTAGCCAGCAAGTCCGGCGGAGCCGGGGGGCTCTGTCCGCGGCCTGGATTGACTACAAGAAGGCCTATGATTCGGTGCCTCACTCATGGCTGAGGACGATCTTAGAGTTGTATAAAATCGATGCAACTCTGAGATCCTTCCTCAGTGCGTGTATGGGGCAGTGGACCACAGTCCTCCGTCAACCGGGCGGCGGGGAGATCTCCTTTGACCCCCAGGACTTCATAAGGATTGAGCGGGGCATCTTCCAGGGCGACTGTCTGAGCCCGCTTTGGTTTTGCCTAGCACTGAATCCTCTCAGCACTTTGTTGAGAGATTCAGGTCTAGGCTACCGGCTTCAGAGAGAGGGTGAGGTTATTAGTCATCTGCTGTACATGGATGACCTCAAACTTTTCACACCGAAACTTCCTGACCTGGTGGAGCTGCTGAAAATCACGCAGGTTTTCAGCAACGCCATTGGGATGGAATTCGGTGTAGATAAGTGTGCGGTCTTACATGTGCAGCGGGGGAAAGTTGTGAATTCTACGAATTTGCAACTTTCTGAGACTATGACTCTCAGATCTCTCTCTGAAACCGAAACCTATAAGTATCTCGGTATGGCAGAGTCTTTGGGTATCTCAGTAGTGGATATCAAGAAATCGGTGAAGGAACGCTTCTTCTGCCGCTTCACAAAAGTACTCAACAGTCTTTTGTCGGGCGGCAACAAGGTGCGAGCCTTCAACGGTTGGGTGATGCCTCTACTGACCTACTCCTTTGGCATACTAAGATGGACTCAGACTGAGCTGGACGCCCTGGATAGAAAGGTCCGTCAACTGCTCACCACTCATCGCATGCTACACCCGCGCTCGTCTGTTATGAGACTGTACATCCCACGGAGGTGGGGGGGCCGAGGCTTTTTAAATGCCAAGAACCTCCACAACCGTGAGGTGTGCAGACTTAGGGATTATTTCCAGAGCAACGAATGCGGGATGCATCGTGATGTGGTGGCAGTAGACAAGGGTCTCACTCCGCTCTCCTTGGTGAACGAGAACTGGCGCAGACCGACGGTATTGAGCGTCACGGACCGCAAGACCGTATGGGAGGGCAAGGAGCTGCACGGGAGGTTCTATCGAGCCTTAACAGGGCCCGATGTGGACCTTCTGGCCTCGGTGAACTGGCTACGCTTCGGGGACCTCTTTGGGGAAACTGAAGGGTTTGCCTGTGCAATTGCTGACGAGGTCATGATGACGAACAACTATCGGAAATATATCCTGAAGGACGGTACGGTCGACATCTGTCGGGCATGCCGTCGTCCCGGAGAGTCACTCAGGCATATTATTTCGGGTTGTTCTCATATGGCCAACGGCGAGTACTTGCACAGGCATAACCTAGTTGCCAGGATCATCCACCAGCAACTTGCTCTTCGATATGGCCATGTTGAGTCTGAGGTGCCGTACTATCGGTACACACCGGTGTCGGTTCTTGAAAATAGTCATGCATTGCTCTACTGGGACCGCTCTATTATCACGGACAGGACTATTGCTTGCAATAAGCCTGATATCGTGGTAGTCGACCGGCCCCAGCGCCGGGCAATGATCGTTGACATCACCATCCCGCATGACGAAAACCTCGTGAAGGCTGAGAAGGACAAAATCAGCAAGTACCTTGACTTGGCTCACGAGGTTACCGCCATGTGGGATGTCGATTCAACGATCATTGTCCCGATAGTCATTTCGGCGAACGGGCTGATAGCGAAGAGCCTCGACCAACACCTCAAGAGACTCTCGCTAGATGGTTGGGTCAAGGGTCAGATGCAGAAGGCGGTCATACTCGACACGGCACGCATTGTCCGGAGGTTTCTCTCTCTGTGACCCCAACCGCCGGTAGCTTGGGCCCTGCCACGCTGCCGGTGGAGCACTATTTTTTATATTTTTAAATAGATGTTTTCTTTTTTTTTAATATGTATTTAAAAATGTAATTTATAAGTAATTTTAAAGTAAATAAAGAGATAATAATAATAAAACTTTTTATTTCCGATAGGTTTTACATTTCATGCTACACGTCTATAACCGTTTCGGGTAAAAGCCTCCTCCATTTTTCTCCATTCGTCTCTGTCCTTTCCTATATCCATCCATTTGTTTCCCACAATGTCCGGAATATCATCAGCCCATCGTTTCTTTGGTCTCCCGACATGCCTTTTTCCTAGAGGTCCTCTCCATTTTGTCGCTTGCAGGGTCCATCTGTTATCCTTTATTCTACACATATGTCCAGCCCATTGCCACTTTTGCTTCAAAGCGTACTCCAGAGCATCTGTTAGTTTTGTTTTCTTCCTTATATTTTCACTCCTAATTTTTTGAATTTTCTTTATTTTTAGAATACTTCGTTCCATTGCTCTTTGTGTTGTTATTAGTTTATCTTTTATTTTCTTAGTATAAACCCACGTTTGGCTGCCATACGTTAGGCTTGGTAGTATACTTGTATCCATTATAATGTTTTTTAGATCCAAGCTTTAGTCTCCTTTTAAAATTTCTTTTTGTGCCCAAAACTTTTTCCATGTAACTCTTCGATCTACTTCTTCTTCGGTCCTGTTGATATTGAAAGAGACTTGTTTGCCGAGGTAGACGTATTCGTTTACATACTCTATTTCCTTTCCATTTACATATATTGGTTTTTTATAGTTGTTAGTCATAACTTTAGTTTTGACTGGGTTCATGTCCAGGCCAACCTTTTTGCTCTCACTATTCAATGTTTGTATCATATTCTCTAATTCTTTTGGTGTTTCAGCTAAAAGCACGATGTCGTCTGCAAACCTTAAATGTGTCAGATGTCGCTGTAATATCTGGATACCTTTATTTTTCCAGTCAATCTTTTGGAAGATAGCCTCTAGCACGGCTATAAACAATTTAGGCGATAGTGGGTCGCCCTGTCTCACTCCTCTGCCTATTTCTATTTCTTCACCTTTACTTTCTAATTTTACTTGACTTTTACTTTGTGAATATATGTTTATTAAAATGTTAATATATGTATTGTTTATATTGCTTGCTTTTAGTGCTTCCCATAATTAGTATAGATAGTATATATACTGTTCCCCATCGCTTTGGTTACCTATAATATATATTTTTATGTGTACTTACTAATGCCACATTTCATCAGATGTCATGTCGCCATCGTAAAAAGCCTTTTGCTGTCCCGAATATTTGCTATTCTCTAAAGGGAACCCAGATAGTGGCCCCTCGCTCCTGAACATCTAACAACACTATCGGAGCCCAGGTCAACTTCACCTACTAGTTGGTGCACCTGCTAAACAACGGACGAGGCTCTGGTGCAAGCTTCCCTCCCGGAGTCGGGAGGTCAGACGGCCGTCACACTCGTAAAAGTCAACAAACCAGTCAAAATTAATAAGTAGACGTAACCAGGAAATCGCTAAGAAGATGATGACTTCCGAAATATTCTAGTATATTTGCCTCTCCCTGAAGAAAACCTCGATAATTACCTTCACCCCAAAAGGAAAAACTGTATATTTCTCCCCTCCGGCGCCCCCCAGGAGGAAATTTTGTATATTTGCACCTGCAATTCCGCACCTGCTAGTATTGTAATGTTTCATACGATAAAAGGAACCGATCTGGAGCACTCACCTACTTACAGCCTTACTGTCAATGTCGTAGTTAGTATATAGTTGCTAAGTCACTTATTCATTATTGTAGCACCAAACTATACATTTAAGAGTTTCTTGTTGATTTTATTAATTTAATCGCTTTTTAAACCATCTTGCTGAAATATTAGCATACATTCTCACTATAATATTATACCCAACCCCAGGATCTATCCATAAAAGGCCTGAACTCGTTCAGATAAAATAAAAGTGTTAAATTTTATACCAACATGCTTGTTGTAACCAATTATAAGAATTATGAACGATTGAAGTTTCCCTAAACTGAGAAATAGCCCTTACCATCGACTTACGAAACTATAAATATTATTATTAAATTGCAAAAGTGTTTCTCGTGCCTCAAATTTTCGTGTTACAAAAGTAATTGAATACTGCCGTGAAATAAAAACAGTACTGAACTGTACCGCTTATTGAGTCGATACAGTCGCCGGTTTTGCGTGACTGAGAACTTTGAAATATTTTGGGGGGTTAAATTATGAATTAGTCGTTGCACAACATGATGACAGACTCGAAAATTCAGAAAATATTAGCTAAAGCATATTTTTTCTGGGTACTGTAATATAAAAATAAAACTATAAATGCTTTGAGTATCGTTTACTTTATCCTTATAAACAGTCCTAAGTGGTAACTACAGCCTTGCTATAGCCTAATACACTAGGCTGTAAACGCATTAGGAAAAACAGTGAATTGTGTCTTAATACTACACCTCAATGATTAAATATCTACATTTAAAAAGATAGTTATGTCCAGTTCTCCTTGTTGTAATGCTCCATGTCAGTATAGAGATTTAGTCATAGTTAATCTATATTATTTGGATAATAGTATTAACTCCAGAGGTCCTCTCCATTTTGTCGCTTGCAGGGTCCATCTGTTATCCTTTATTCTACACATATGTCCAGCCCATTGCCACTTTTGCTTCAAAGCGTACTCCAGAGCATCTGTTAGTTTTGTTTTCTTCCTTATATTTTCACTCCTAATTTTTTGAATTTTCTTTATTTTTAGAATACTTCGTTCCATTGCTCTTTGTGTTGTTATTAGTTTATCTTTTATTTTCTTAGTATAAACCCACGTTTGGCTGCCATACGTTAGGCTTGGTAGTATACTTGTATCCATTATAATGTTTTTTAGATCCAAGCTTTAGTCTCCTTTTAAAATTTCTTTTTGTGCCCAAAACTTTTTCCATGTAACTCTTCGATCTACTTCTTCTTCGGTCCTGTTGATATTGAAAGAGACTTGTTTGCCGAGGTAGACGTATTCGTTTACATACTCTATTTCCTTTCCATTTACATATATTGGTTTTTTATAGTTGTTAGTCATAACTTTAGTTTTGACTGGGTTCATGTCCAGGCCAACCTTTTTGCTCTCACTATTCAATGTTTGTATCATATTCTCTAATTCTTTTGGTGTTTCAGCTAAAAGCACGATGTCGTCTGCAAACCTTAAATGTGTCAGATGTCGCTGTAATATCTGGATACCTTTATTTTTCCAGTCAATCTTTTGGAAGATAGCCTCTAGCACGGCTATGAACAATTTAGGCGATAGTGGGTTGCCCTGTCTCACTCCTCTGCCTATTTCTATTTCTTCACCTTTACTTTCTAATTTTACTTGACTTTTACTTTGTGAATATATGTTTATTAAAATGTTAATATATGTATTGTTTATATTGCTTGCTTTTAGTGCTTCCCATAATTAGTATAGATAGTATATATACTGTTCCCCATCGCTTTGGTTACCTATAATATATATTTTTATGTGTACTTACTAATGCCACATTTCATCAGATGTCATGTCGCCATCGTAAAAAGCCTTTTGCTGTCCCGAATATTTGCTATTCTCTAAAGGGAACCCAGATAGTGGCCCCTCGCTCCTGAACATCTAACAACACTATCGGAGCCCAGGTCAACTTCACCTACTAGTTGGTGCACCTGCTAAACAACGGACGAGGCTCTGGTGCAAGCTTCCCTCCCGGAGTCGGGAGGTCAGACGGCCGTCACACTCGTAAAAGTCAACAAACCAGTCAAAATTAATAAGTAGACGTAACCAGGAAATCGCTAAGAAGATGATGACTTCCGAAATATTCTAGTATATTTGCCTCTCCCTGAAGAAAACCTCGATAATTACCTTCACCCCAAAAGGAAAAACTGTATATTTCTCCCCTCCGGCGCCCCCCAGGAGGAAATTTTGTATATTTGCACCTGCAATTCCGCACCTGCTAGTATTGTAATGTTTCATACGATAAAAGGAACCGATCTGGAGCACTCACCTACTTACAGCCTTACTGTCAATGTCGTAGTTAGTATATAGTTGCTAAGTCACTTATTCATTATTGTAGCACCAAACTATACATTTAAGAGTTTCTTGTTGATTTTATTAATTTAATCGCTTTTTAAACCATCTTGCTGAAATATTAGCATACATTCTCACTATAATATTATACCCAACCCCAGGATCTATCCATAAAAGGCCTGAACTCGTTCAGATAAAATAAAAGTGTTAAATTTTATACCAACATGCTTGTTGTAACCAATTATAAGAATTATGAACGATTGAAGTTTCCCTAAACTGAGAAATAGCCCTTACCATCGACTTACGAAA
This sequence comes from Cybosia mesomella, assembly GCA_946251805.1. NCBI lineage: Eukaryota > Metazoa > Arthropoda > Insecta > Lepidoptera > Erebidae > Cybosia > Cybosia mesomella. Next base: position 16,549,581 of record OX276406.1, on the reverse strand, counting down.
CTATAAATATTATTATTAAATTGCAAAAGTGTTTCTCGTGCCTCAAATTTTCGTGTTACAAAAGTAATTGAATACTGCCGTGAAATAAAAACAGTACTGAACTGTACCGCTTATTGAGTCGATACAGTCGCCGGTTTTGCGTGACTGAGAACTTTGAAATATTTTGGGGGGTTAAATTATGAATTAGTCGTTGCACAACATGATGACAGACTCGAAAATTCAGAAAATATTAGCTAAAGCATATTTTTTCTGGGTACTGTAATATAAAAATAAAACTATAAATGCTTTGAGTATCGTTTACTTTATCCTTATAAACAGTCCTAAGTGGTAACTACAGCCTTGCTATAGCCTAATACACTAGGCTGTAAACGCATTAGGAAAAACAGTGAATTGTGTCTTAATACTACACCTCAATGATTAAATATCTACATTTAAAAAGATAGTTATGTCCAGTTCTCCTTGTTGTAATGCTCCATGTCAGTATAGAGATTTAGTCATAGTTAATCTATATTATTTGGATAATAGTATTAACTAAAAAAAAATTTACGTTGTAGGGTACTTAATATACCTTATTATATTTACGTACAATTTACAATATTTACATCAAATTTATTTATTACATGTATACCTATTTTATTTGCAGACCGTACATTTTGCTTACACTGAATCACTTCAATATTATCTAAACCTATATTCATATAATGGTATCGGTTGGTCGATGTTGCTTGTCGATATCATAAATATCGACACTAAGTTATCGACAGTGTCCCAGCTCGATGACATGTAGATGTATAAGGTGCATATACCTGCTCGATCTATGCGTACACGCAGAGGTCACAGTTAGTCGCTAACCATCTACGACGCGAAGCGCTTGTTACTTCCTTCCGCTATCTTACTCGCCGGTTTCGATTATATACTAGATCCCGTGGCTTATGTGCTTATGTACGCGTATAGCATAAATATATACTCAATATATAGTCTACTTATTATCTTCGCCTATCACTCAATCTATCTGCTGTGCTTTCTATTGCCTAACTACTGTGAACTGAACTGTAACTATCTTCTGTGCCTGTGCTTAATAAACTTTCCTCTCTTCTGATCGTGAGTGTTTAATTATTGTGAGTACCTACAATCTTCTACACTACACTGGTGACCCCCGTATTGAACAATGTCGGAGGATAAAGATTTTCAAGATGCAGTGGCACAGCCACGCCCAAGTGTTAGTTATGGGAACAAGTCGATAGAAAGTATCGATGTTTTTCGAGTAGGCGTTCGAGTACCACCATTCTGGGCGGAAGAGCCTGATATTTGGTTTGCTCAAGTCGAGGGACAATTTGCCATTTCTGGTATTACAAGTGACCATACAAAATTTAATTATGTCATCGGTCATCTCGACAACCAACATTCGAGGGAGGTTAAAGACATAATTGTCGACCCGCCTGCGACCAATAAATATGAGAAGCTGAAAACTGAACTCATTAAAAGGCTTAGCGCTTCAAAAGAAAATAAGATTAAGCAATTGTTGATGCATGAGGAGCTCGGGGACCGCAAACCATCGCAGTTTTTTCGACATCTCCGTGGTCTTGCTGGTTTAAATATTCCAGACGAATTTTTGAAGACGATATGGATAAGCCGCCTTCCACACGGTATCCAGACTGTACTGGCAGGACAAGCCAGTTCGACTTCACTCGAAGAGCTAGCCGATTTGGCGGACAGGGTGAATGACCTCGCTTCTTCGACTCCTAAGGTTGCTGCAGTGAACGAAGTCCCTGGCTCCGTTATTAACGATTTGGTGCGGGAGGTTGCCGAGCTACGGAAGCAATTCCAACATTTATCGTCGGGAAGGAATAGCAGGAGTCGTTCTTCGCGTTCTCCACGTCCTCAAAGTAACCGAAGTACCTCAAGGCAGCGGTCGCAGTCTAATTACCGCAAGTTTCCCCTATGCTGGTATCATGGGCGTTTTGGGGAGAAGGCTTCTAAATGTATACGGCCCTGCGACTACAAGCCGGAAAACTCCAAGGGCGGTCGGTAATGGCGGCTGACGATTGCCCTTCTTCATCAACTGGTCGCCTGTTTGTCGTGGACCGATCTTCAAAGATGCAATTCCTGGTCGACACTGGTAGCGACCTGTGTGTCTTCCCCAGGTCAACGCTGCGTGATCGTCGTCGTCGGGCTGAATTTAGTTTATCGGCTGCAAATGGTTCTGCTATCGCGACGTATGGTTATGTTAATTTAAATTTAGATTTTAGCTTACGTAGAAGTTTTGTATGGCGTTTTGTTGTTGCTGACGTCACAAAGCCTATCATTGGCGTAGATTTTTTAAATTATTATAGCCTTGTTGTTGACGTTCGCAATAAAAGACTTATTGATAATTTAACGTCAATTTCCGCTGTTGCTAAATTAGCTAATTGTAACGATGTTTCTTCTGTGAAAGTGGTAACAGGTGAGTCACGGTTTCATAAAATTCTCGATGAGTTTCCCGAGATTACTCGACCAGCCGGTATACATCACACCACACCACACAATACAGTACATCATATTAATACGACCCCAGGCCCTCCAGTTTCTTCACCTCCTCGTCGTTTGGCTCCTGACAAGTTGAAGATAGCTCGAAAGGAGTTCCAAGACATGTTGTCTAATGGCACAGCTAGGCCTTCACACAGCCCCTGGTCATCACCTCTCCATCTAGCACCGAAAAAGAACAACGGGTGGCGTCCTTGCGGTGACTACCGCAAATTGAATGCTCGTACCGTGCCTGACCGGTATCCGATTAAGCATATACAAGACTTTGCCCATAATATAGCTGGTTGCAAAGTATTTTCAACCTTAGACCTTGAAAAAGCTTACAATCAGATACCGGTCAGCCCTGAAGACATTCCAAAAACCGCGATTACGACCCCATTTGGAATGTTTGAGTTCCCATTTATGACGTTTGGTCTGCGGAACGCAGGGCAAACGTTCCAGCGTTTCGTGGACGAAATAACCCGGGAACTCGACAACGTATATTGCTACTTGGACGATTTTTTAATTTTTTCGGACAGCCCCAGCAGCCACGAACAGCACCTGAGAGACCTCTTCAGCAGACTGAAGAAGTATGGTATGCTGGTGAACACGTCCAAATGTGTATTTGGTAAAACTGAAGTTAAATTTTTAGGCTACCATATTTCAGAGCATGGATGCAGACCCCTGGAAGAAAAAGTACAAGTGGTAAGAGATTTTCCACCTCCTGCGAACGTGCGGCAACTGAGAGCGTTTCTGGGTATGCTCAATTTTTATAGGAGATTTCTTCCTAAAGCGGCCCAGATACAAGCTCCCTTGCATGCCTTACTAACAGGTTCTGTTAAAGGTTCACATCCAATCGATCTATCTGGGGAAACCTTAGCTGCTTTTCAAGCATGCAAAAACAGCTTGTCTGACGCCGCTTTGTTGTCACATCCTGATTGCAGTGCTACACTTGCAGTAGTTACTGATGCTTCCGACAAAGGTATTGGTGCAGTTTTGGAACAGCATAAAGACGGAGCATGGCAACCACTAGCTTTCTTTTCTAGAAAGCTCAGCCCGTCCCAAACCAAATATTCACCGTATGACCGAGAGCTTCTAGCCATTTACGAAGCCATCAAATATTTCAGACACATGCTTGAGGCTAGGCATTTTGTTGTCTATACTGACCATAAGCCAATCAGTTTTGCTTTCCATGAGAGGAAAAATACTAGTTCGCCAAGGCAGTATAGACATTTAGATTTTATTTCCCAATTCACCACGGACATACGCCATATATCCGGTAAGGATAATATTGTTGCGGATACATTGTCACGTATTGAAGAGTTGGGAGCGCCTGTAAGCCTCGAAAAATTAGCTGAAGAACAACTGGCAGACTCTGAACTACATAAGTTGTTGAGCGGGGGTTCGTCTCTGCACCTGCAGAAACGTAACGTCCCAGGAAGTTCTGCTACCTTATACTACGACGTTAGTAACGCAGCTTCCAGACCTTACGTACCCAAGACTCTCCGCCAGCAGGTATTTGAAAGTCTTCATTCACTCAGCCACCCTGGCGCTAATGCATCGGCCAGATTAGTAGCCGAGCGATTTGTTTGGCCAGGCGTGAGGAAAGACTGTAGGGAGTGGGCGCGCGCTTGTTTACAGTGTCAGCGAGCAAAAGTTCACCGCCACGTAAATGCACCCCTTGGCACTTTTGCCCTTCCACGCGCCCGTTTTAAACAGATCCACATAGATTTGATTGGTCCCCTTCCTTTATCACATGGCTATCGGTACTGTTTGACGGCAGTAGATCGGTTTACCCGATGGCCGGAAGCAGTGCCGATTGCGGATATTACTGCCGAAACGGTAGCCAATGCTCTATTGTCCACCTGGATAGCTCGGTTTGGTTGTCCGACAGACATTATTACAGACCGTGGACGACAGTTCGAGTCGGCCCTATTCCAGTGTCTGGCTAAACTGGCTGGCTTCGAACATAGGCGGACTACGGCATACCACCCGGCCTGTAATGGCCTAGTCGAACGTTTTCACCGGCAACTCAAAGCCGCGATAGTGTGCCACGCTAATGATAGATGGTCCGAGTCTTTGCCCTGGGTGTTACTAGGCATTAGGACAGCTTTTAAAGAAGATTTGCAGGCTTCCTCTGCTGAACTTCTGTATGGTGAGCCGTTAAGACTTCCTGGCGAGTTCTTTGAGCCCACGGTTACCGGTAGCACAGACTTATCTGACTTTTCTGCTAGGATCAGAAATTTCGCTGATAAGCTGCGACCGGTACCGACTGCCCGTCATGGGAAGCCGAGGGTATTTGTGTACAAAGAGTTAGAGACCTCTGACTACGTCTTTCTGCGTGAAGACGCGTCACGAGGTTCCCTTCAACCTGCGTACTCCGGGCCGCACAAAGTTCTCGCCAGAGGAGACAAAACTTTTAAAATTCTTTTTAACACCAAGGAGATGACAGTGTCGATAAACCGCCTTAAGCCGGCTTTCACACTGTCTGTTCAGAACAACCCTGAAACAGATGACCAACGCGATCACGTGACCCGTTCTGGTCGACGCGTGAGGTTTCCCGATTATTATCGCCCTTGACGGTCTCTGGTGGGGGGTGGTGTAGGGTACTTAATATACCTTATTATATTTACGTACAATTTACAATATTTACATCAAATTTATTTATTACATGTATACCTATTTTATTTGCAGACCGTACATTTTGCTTACACTGAATCACTTCAATATTATCTAAACCTATATTCATATAATGGTATCGGTTGGTCGATGTTGCTTGTCGATATCATAAATATCGACACTAAGTTATCGACAGTGTCCCAGCTCGATGACATGTAGATGTATAAGGTGCATATACCTGCTCGATCTATGCGTACACGCAGAGGTCACAGTTAGTCGCTAACCATCTACGACGCGAAGCGCTTGTTACTTCCTTCCGCTATCTTACTCGCCGGTTTCGATTATATACTAGATCCCGTGGCTTATGTGCTTATGTACGCGTATAGCATAAATATATACTCAATATATAGTCTACTTATTATCTTCGCCTATCACTCAATCTATCTGCTGTGCTTTCTATTGCCTAACTACTGTGAACTGAACTGTAACTATCTTCTGTGCCTGTGCTTAATAAACTTTCCTCTCTTCTGATCGTGAGTGTTTAATTATTGTGAGTACCTACAATCTTCTACACTACACTGGTGACCCCCGTATTGAACAATGTCGGAGGATAAAGATTTTCAAGATGCAGTGGCACAGCCACGCCCAAGTGTTAGTTATGGGAACAAGTCGATAGAAAGTATCGATGTTTTTCGAGTAGGCGTTCGAGTACCACCATTCTGGGCGGAAGAGCCTGATATTTGGTTTGCTCAAGTCGAGGGACAATTTGCCATTTCTGGTATTACAAGTGACCATACAAAATTTAATTATGTCATCGGTCATCTCGACAACCAACATTCGAGGGAGGTTAAAGACATAATTGTCGACCCGCCTGCGACCAATAAATATGAGAAGCTGAAAACTGAACTCATTAAAAGGCTTAGCGCTTCAAAAGAAAATAAGATTAAGCAATTGTTGATGCATGAGGAGCTCGGGGACCGCAAACCATCGCAGTTTTTTCGACATCTCCGTGGTCTTGCTGGTTTAAATATTCCAGACGAATTTTTGAAGACGATATGGATAAGCCGCCTTCCACACGGTATCCAGACTGTACTGGCAGGACAAGCCAGTTCGACTTCACTCGAAGAGCTAGCCGATTTGGCGGACAGGGTGAATGACCTCGCTTCTTCGACTCCTAAGGTTGCTGCAGTGAACGAAGTCCCTGGCTCCGTTATTAACGATTTGGTGCGGGAGGTTGCCGAGCTACGGAAGCAATTCCAACATTTATCGTCGGGAAGGAATAGCAGGAGTCGTTCTTCGCGTTCTCCACGTCCTCAAAGTAACCGAAGTACCTCAAGGCAGCGGTCGCAGTCTAATTACCGCAAGTTTCCCCTATGCTGGTATCATGGGCGTTTTGGGGAGAAGGCTTCTAAATGTATACGGCCCTGCGACTACAAGCCGGAAAACTCCAAGGGCGGTCGGTAATGGCGGCTGACGATTGCCCTTCTTCATCAACTGGTCGCCTGTTTGTCGTGGACCGATCTTCAAAGATGCAATTCCTGGTCGACACTGGTAGCGACCTGTGTGTCTTCCCCAGGTCAACGCTGCGTGATCGTCGTCGTCGGGCTGAATTTAGTTTATCGGCTGCAAATGGTTCTGCTATCGCGACGTATGGTTATGTTAATTTAAATTTAGATTTTAGCTTACGTAGAAGTTTTGTATGGCGTTTTGTTGTTGCTGACGTCACAAAGCCTATCATTGGCGTAGATTTTTTAAATTATTATAGCCTTGTTGTTGACGTTCGCAATAAAAGACTTATTGATAATTTAACGTCAATTTCCGCTGTTGCTAAATTAGCTAATTGTAACGATGTTTCTTCTGTGAAAGTGGTAACAGGTGAGTCACGGTTTCATAAAATTCTCGATGAGTTTCCCGAGATTACTCGACCAGCCGGTATACATCACACCACACCACACAATACAGTACATCATATTAATACGACCCCAGGCCCTCCAGTTTCTTCACCTCCTCGTCGTTTGGCTCCTGACAAGTTGAAGATAGCTCGAAAGGAGTTCCAAGACATGTTGTCTAATGGCACAGCTAGGCCTTCACACAGCCCCTGGTCATCACCTCTCCATCTAGCACCGAAAAAGAACAACGGGTGGCGTCCTTGCGGTGACTACCGCAAATTGAATGCTCGTACCGTGCCTGACCGGTATCCGATTAAGCATATACAAGACTTTGCCCATAATATAGCTGGTTGCAAAGTATTTTCAACCTTAGACCTTGAAAAAGCTTACAATCAGATACCGGTCAGCCCTGAAGACATTCCAAAAACCGCGATTACGACCCCATTTGGAATGTTTGAGTTCCCATTTATGACGTTTGGTCTGCGGAACGCAGGGCAAACGTTCCAGCGTTTCGTGGACGAAATAACCCGGGAACTCGACAACGTATATTGCTACTTGGACGATTTTTTAATTTTTTCGGACAGCCCCAGCAGCCACGAACAGCACCTGAGAGACCTCTTCAGCAGACTGAAGAAGTATGGTATGCTGGTGAACACGTCCAAATGTGTATTTGGTAAAACTGAAGTTAAATTTTTAGGCTACCATATTTCAGAGCATGGATGCAGACCCCTGGAAGAAAAAGTACAAGTGGTAAGAGATTTTCCACCTCCTGCGAACGTGCGGCAACTGAGAGCGTTTCTGGGTATGCTCAATTTTTATAGGAGATTTCTTCCTAAAGCGGCCCAGATACAAGCTCCCTTGCATGCCTTACTAACAGGTTCTGTTAAAGGTTCACATCCAATCGATCTATCTGGGGAAACCTTAGCTGCTTTTCAAGCATGCAAAAACAGCTTGTCTGACGCCGCTTTGTTGTCACATCCTGATTGCAGTGCTACACTTGCAGTAGTTACTGATGCTTCCGACAAAGGTATTGGTGCAGTTTTGGAACAGCATAAAGACGGAGCATGGCAACCACTAGCTTTCTTTTCTAGAAAGCTCAGCCCGTCCCAAACCAAATATTCACCGTATGACCGAGAGCTTCTAGCCATTTACGAAGCCATCAAATATTTCAGACACATGCTTGAGGCTAGGCATTTTGTTGTCTATACTGACCATAAGCCAATCAGTTTTGCTTTCCATGAGAGGAAAAATACTAGTTCGCCAAGGCAGTATAGACATTTAGATTTTATTTCCCAATTCACCACGGACATACGCCATATATCCGGTAAGGATAATATTGTTGCGGATACATTGTCACGTATTGAAGAGTTGGGAGCGCCTGTAAGCCTCGAAAAATTAGCTGAAGAACAACTGGCAGACTCTGAACTACATAAGTTGTTGAGCGGGGGTTCGTCTCTGCACCTGCAGAAACGTAACGTCCCAGGAAGTTCTGCTACCTTATACTACGACGTTAGTAACGCAGCTTCCAGACCTTACGTACCCAAGACTCTCCGCCAGCAGGTATTTGAAAGTCTTCATTCACTCAGCCACCCTGGCGCTAATGCATCGGCCAGATTAGTAGCCGAGCGATTTGTTTGGCCAGGCGTGAGGAAAGACTGTAGGGAGTGGGCGCGCGCTTGTTTACAGTGTCAGCGAGCAAAAGTTCACCGCCACGTAAATGCACCCCTTGGCACTTTTGCCCTTCCACGCGCCCGTTTTAAACAGATCCACATAGATTTGATTGGTCCCCTTCCTTTATCACATGGCTATCGGTACTGTTTGACGGCAGTAGATCGGTTTACCCGATGGCCGGAAGCAGTGCCGATTGCGGATATTACTGCCGAAACGGTAGCCAATGCTCTATTGTCCACCTGGATAGCTCGGTTTGGTTGTCCGACAGACATTATTACAGACCGTGGACGACAGTTCGAGTCGGCCCTATTCCAGTGTCTGGCTAAACTGGCTGGCTTCGAACATAGGCGGACTACGGCATACCACCCGGCCTGTAATGGCCTAGTCGAACGTTTTCACCGGCAACTCAAAGCCGCGATAGTGTGCCACGCTAATGATAGATGGTCCGAGTCTTTGCCCTGGGTGTTACTAGGCATTAGGACAGCTTTTAAAGAAGATTTGCAGGCTTCCTCTGCTGAACTTCTGTATGGTGAGCCGTTAAGACTTCCTGGCGAGTTCTTTGAGCCCACGGTTACCGGTAGCACAGACTTATCTGACTTTTCTGCTAGGATCAGAAATTTCGCTGATAAGCTGCGACCGGTACCGACTGCCCGTCATGGGAAGCCGAGGGTATTTGTGTACAAAGAGTTAGAGACCTCTGACTACGTCTTTCTGCGTGAAGACGCGTCACGAGGTTCCCTTCAACCTGCGTACTCCGGGCCGCACAAAGTTCTCGCCAGAGGAGACAAAACTTTTAAAATTCTTTTTAACACCAAGGAGATGACAGTGTCGATAAACCGCCTTAAGCCGGCTTTCACACTGTCTGTTCAGAACAACCCTGAAACAGATGACCAACGCGATCACGTGACCCGTTCTGGTCGACGCGTGAGGTTTCCCGATTATTATCGCCCTTGACGGTCTCTGGTGGGGGGTGGTGTAGGGTACTTAATATACCTTATTATATTTACGTACAATTTACAATATTTACATCAAATTTATTTATTACATGTATACCTATTTTATTTGCAGACCGTACATTTTGCTTACACTGAATCACTTCAATATTATCTAAACCTATATTCATATAATGGTATCGGTTGGTCGATGTTGCTTGTCGATATCATAAATATCGACACTAAGTTATCGACAGTGTCCCAGCTCGATGACATGTAGATGTATAAGGTGCATATACCTGCTCGATCTATGCGTACACGCAGAGGTCACAGTTAGTCGCTAACCATCTACGACGCGAAGCGCTTGTTACTTCCTTCCGCTATCTTACTCGCCGGTTTCGATTATATACTAGATCCCGTGGCTTATGTGCTTATGTACGCGTATAGCATAAATATATACTCAATATATAGTCTACTTATTATCTTCGCCTATCACTCAATCTATCTGCTGTGCTTTCTATTGCCTAACTACTGTGAACTGAACTGTAACTATCTTCTGTGCCTGTGCTTAATAAACTTTCCTCTCTTCTGATCGTGAGTGTTTAATTATTGTGAGTACCTACAATCTTCTACACTACAACGTTACCTACATTGAGATAAACACTAACAGGATTTTTATTTTATTTTATTTATTTATTTGGGAAAATAAACAGTCACACAAATGATTACAAACCATAACTTAAGATAAAGAAATACCTTTGTGAGACCAACAACATTTTCCACATAATATTTTATTTTTATTTATATATTTATTTTTATTACCGCAACATATTAAAACATTATAGTATGACCTTATATTCGCATAAAAAAATATTCGTGAACGTAACTCATAATCACAGAGTATAACGTAAACTCGTAGTAGAGCTCGCTGTATCGCTATCGCCAGTCAAAAATATATTTACAACAGCAATTATGCGATCATACAAACCGATTTTTTCTCGGTGTTTGTGTAATTTTTAAGAAATTATCACCGAACCGCCTATGGTGTGTTCGTCATTATCGTAATTTAAAATTTTAAAATACACCACACAAAAATCGATGAGTGTTAAATTGATTTCGGGGAGCAGCAAATAAGAAATGGAGGTGCGAAAATTGCTCGCAAAACCATTTAAAGTATCGTTAAAGCTTGTCCAAAAGAAAATATTATAATCACGGGCGCGAAACCGATCACCATGGTTTATGAGCTGCGGAAAGCGGCCACCTTGATTCCTCGCACTTATTTAGTTTATTATAGGTAGCAATATCGAAAATTCACGGCTTGGTTTCAGTGAAGTAAGTGGCCAGTCGCTTTGTTGTGAACTTAGGTGTTTAACTCTTAGAACTTGACAATGTTTGTAAAAATTAAAAATTAACGTAAATACTTAGCCTTTGTAGTTGAAGTCAATACTATATATTTTACGCTAGCGTAGAAATCTAAACGTACCAACCTCGTGAGATATTGACTCCATGGCTTTATTAATCTTTATTTAAGGAGCCACACTATGACTTATTATTGATTATGTTTAGCGAAACATTTTATAATATTAGCAATTTTAATCAATAGTGATACATATAAAATCGAAAGATTCTAGAACGTTGACAGAAATTTTTGAGCTAATAAATTAACTAAATATAAATTAATATTAATCTAGCTATTACCTAATTTATATAAAATGAGTACCAAAATTATTGTTATATTTACCAACAGCAAATCACAAAGATTAATCTTTTATAAACAGATGTATAGTAAAGTAGATAAAGTGTAGTAAACCTAGGGACAATTTTAAAGCGAACGTAATAAATATAAGGATAAACAAAACTTAAGTGGACAGATTTCCCTCAGATTGTTTTGTACGTTAGAAAAAAACACAGTGAATATTTTGAAAGAGTAAGAAAAGATAAATTAAAATAACGGCCCAGGATCGTGAGGGCAGCGCGGACGTGCGCCGGAGTATCTCACGCGATCGCGTCGAGCCTCGTCCTTCTGCCGATCGTATCAACAGGTCACTATGTCGCCAGCGGACATTTCGCATTCCATCGTCACCTCCTCTAATCTTTGTACTATTTCATTCAATATATAGACAGTACACTGCACCATACACGCCCAATTTCTACATTCGTAACTACTCTCACATATTCGGTGAGGACAAAGATATGCCGCAACATCTTTCTAAAGATAGATACAACTTCACGCCACCTTAATAAGAAGAAGTAGCAAAAAAAATGTTTACATAAGCTGTTTACAGCAACAATGGTTGGTGTTCGTGTTGAGAATTTCAAAAACAAAATTCAATAAATTTTCGTTACGGTTTTTGGCGTTTAGTGCGTATTAAAATATATTGCCTAACAATCCAATGAAGCGTGTAATTATATGCAAGAAAAACTTTTACAATATAGGAAAATTTAAAGTAAAACTCGTTTTGCAAGTTGAAGTAAAATGAGCTTACATAAAATACTTAAGACGTAATGCGTCCATGAGAAAATAGTTTCGATATACTTCGATATTCATGCATAAAAGTGTTCAAATGTAATTCAAAAAGCAATAAAATAAAGCAACACGAATTATGTCGGCGAAGAATAAGGCGCTAATCAAAGGACGGTAGCTCAATCAAATGACGGTTATAAATCTTCGAAAACCAGAAGATTCAATTACACAGCTACCGGAAGGCATGAAGAGTGGCACTAACAAATTGTCCAAGATAAATAAAAACCTTTTTAATCTAAAGAAGAGGTCCCGAACTCGTTCCTGTTATCGGCGGCCGGGGCATTTTTTGAGACATATATTGAGCGCCTAACGTATCAGTCAAGAATTAATTGGTCCCCTTGAGTGAAAGGTGCGGTTCAGCTCGCTTTTAAATTATAACGATCAAAAACGCTTTGAAGTTGGAGATCATAAATTGATAAGGTACCAGCATACAGGGATTTGTACGGTTTGATACGCATCTCGGTAGCTTTGATTAGATGTAGGTACATGTGTCTACATTTATATGGCAGAATATAGTAGTAACTTAAAATTATTGCCATTAATTGTTGAATAGAGTCAAAGTCAAAGTCAAAGTCAAAAACCATTTATTCTGCATAGACCATTAATACGACACTTACAAAACGTCAAAAAAATAATTAAACGAATGTTTGGCAAATGGACCACACCGGTTGGAAACGCGGCCCTGTCCTGAGAAGACTTTGGCAAGAAACTCAGCGGGCTGTTTTTTTTTTAGGTCTATTTACAAACATGTTTACTTAACCTAATTACAATATTTCATTTGAGTAGCATAGAGAGAGAGCAAACAGTTCATATCCAAGCTTGTTTGTCATCTAAATAGTCTTGCATTTTATAATAGCCTTTTTGGCAGAGTTTACTTTTAATTTGTTTTTTAAATTTATGAAGAGGTAGATTCTTCATTTCACTAGGAAGCTTGTTGTAGAAGCGTATACAGTTACCCTGAAAGGAATTACTAATCTTGTGGAGTCGACTATTACAAACCACAAGATTTTTTTTATGTCTAGTATTTACGTTATGTATATCACAAAGCCTTAAAAAATTGGAAATGTTTCTTCTAACATACAAAAGAGTTTCAAAAATATATTGAGACACTACAGTTAGAATGTTTATTTCTTTGAACTTTTCTCGGAGGGAGACTCTTGGGCCCAACTTATAAATTGCCCGCACCGCCCGCTTTTGCAGTACAAAGATTGTATTTAAATCTGCGGCATTACCCCAAAGGAGAATGCCATAGCTCATAATGCTATGGAAATAACTGAAATAAACTATTCTAGCGGTATCTATGTCTGTTAAAGTCCTAATCTTTTTCACAGCGTAGGAAGTAGAACTTAACCTACTAGCTATTTTTTCAATATGTGATCCCCACTGTAATTTAGCATCGATACTTAAACCTAAGAACACGGTTGATTCCACAAGGCTCAACAACTGTCCATTAAGTTGTACATTGGTTTCCACCTGTGTAACATTAGGTAAGGTGAAACCGCCTCTCGAAACCGGAGATGGCCCAGGGTCAGTCGGGGTGCGAGGGATATGCTCTATGGGTAACCTTACACCCCGGCGTCTTAAGACCCGAGACGGCGTGCGGTTTTAGTCGGTTCAAGCCCGACATAACCGCCCCCGCTGGAGACCCCCCGCTCTCCAGCGGGGGCGGTATCCGAAGGGATTTCCGCACGAAAAAAAAAAAAAAAAAAAAAAAGGTAAGGTGAATTTAATACATTTGGTTTTTTTTTCATTAAGGCAAAGATTATTTATATTAAACCAATGAACCACTCGTGAGATTGCGTTGTTGTGATTAAGAGATCTTTGGTTTCTTTTTTGGTGGTTGATTTTACTTCGTAATACATATAGGGCTATATAGTGGCTGCAGATTTAAATTTTATTTCTATGTGTAGGTACTTCAGCCACCTCAACGATGAGAAGGTAGTACAAACGTTTTCCACCTGGCAAAAACAAGTCACCTCATGATGAAGTGCAGCCTTACTCTTCGCTTTTCATCTCAGTTGGTGTATGTGGGAGACACCTCAGGTAAGAAACATTTTATTCTACAATTACCATCGCAATACTTGACTCCAGCTTGTGTTACTCTGCGCAATAATAAACGCTTTACCCGTCAATGCCTACTACTTTTCAGCCCATCCTTTTCCTCACTTTTAGTACTTATGTTCATGATTTTAGTATCTCTGGTAGCATATAAAATAATCATTTAATATTTACAAAGGTAGCATTATAATTTTAGCTATGGCGCTATAAAATCAATTCGTAAGACACAAGGAGTCAACGTTTTATTTGTGTTGCTAATAATGTGATAAGTAGTGTAATACTTGATATTAATGTCTTTTTTAAAAGGCAAAACTTTCTAAAACCACCTTTGAGATATCCTCCTTTGTGATATTTAATAGCAAACGATACCTATCTGTAAGATTATTTTGGATAGCAATGCGACAGAAATGGTTATCTATTTAGAGAGAGACTACCCACGCTATGTCTTTAATAATATGTTTATATCTTACGAAACGAAATTCCAGTACCAAGATGAATACCAATTTTTAATACAGTCCACAATCTTCTGCAATAAAGAAATAGCATTACGACGCATCCTTATGTTAAGTGAAAAGAATTGCTACTTCTCATAATTCGACGATTTGAATGATGAAACCATACAAGATATACTTGTACCTAATGTTTCACATCATGAGTAGGTTTACTTTCGGGATGTAAATTTATGTTATCTATCGTAGGCACGGACCGTACATGCCGACATGACGCTACGCAAGATGTCACGTCCCTGTTCTAACTAAGCCGCGATCTAGGCCACTATTTCGCACGAGCAACCAAAAATCATACACAACCAAACTAACTTTTATTTCTGTGTTGATAAAGATGATTTTCTTTCAAATATTATTAGTATCTTGTTTACGGCTAGTTCAGTTTGTTCAGATCTCAGTTAGGAAGAGAAGTGACAGGATACTCTATTGATCGCGAGCCGCCAATTCCTGTTTTGTTTTATTGGTAATAGCGTCTTATTTTCTGTTATTCTTCAAAATGACAACTGATGATTTATAATCAGAGAGAGAACGGACTTTAGATAGAAATACATACAATACCTACATTTACTCACACCTTTCTCCCTTCGGGGTAGGCCAAGACAATAGCCGCCGTCGCGGCGGTAGATTATGAGATTTTTTAATGCAAGAGACCGGCACTTACTTTGTCGAAATACTCGTACTAAATGGTGACACTTTTGGAAACTGATGTACATTAGGGTTTTAACTATGAGGATTTAATTTTATTCTTAAAAAAATAATTTGGTCTATATTTGGTTTGAAATAAGTTTCGTTTGAAATATGTCTGTAGGTTATCACAAATGTCATCTTTTTAATTTCAATTCGCTTATTTCTTCAAGGAGCGTTAGTTAATTGGCAGTATATCATCTCCTACTCGTCTCACGCGGGCCGATGATCATTAATCTAATTTCTATTATTGTATAGATGAAGAAACAAGAGCCAATTACTTTTTAAACCTGATTATTTTATCCGGTTTTGTAAAAAAATTAAGTCAATTTTAGGCTCAAATATTTTAATCGAAGGTGATTTTTACATTAATCCACTTTCTGTGACTAATTAATGCATTTAAATTTAAAGACCAATAGATTAATCTCAAAATTAATAGAATCCATTATGTGATTTATTTTGTACTAAATACACTTAATCTTCAAAAAGATAATAAACCTTGTTGCGTCTATTTCTTATCTGGCGCCTAGGAACAGCGAGGGGGCGTAGAATTCTGTGTCATTAGTGCTAAAAAATATTGGAGAGATTCAAAATAAAATTTGACTTTGTTTCTCCACTGCACATGAAGTTGATATTTGTTCTTTTTAAATCAAAACGTATCACATATTTTGCAATCTACTTCAAATATTGAAGCTATATCTAGATTTTACACTGTTTGTAAAAATTTTACTGCCGTCTGACTTCCCAACCCCGAAGGCCTACACCAGAGCCTCGTCCGTCATTCAGCAAGCTGTACCGGCTTGCAGATAAGGTTCAGTTGGCTCTGGAAGATCTTGGTGGATACACTCGACCTAGCCACCAATACTGGCAAAACTATTCTTCAATTAAGGAATTAAATGATAGTCATTTGATTATGTTATCACCGTTAATAATACTTATCACTTATTTTCAGTCACGTCTTATAATATAATATTTATTTTTTAAACATGACTCACGTGCAATGACTTCGCAATAAATTAGTAATGCGTCATATAAAAAAAATATGAATCGTCGAAACGTAGTACGCGCAAAACTACCGAACGACTGCACTAAATTGGATAATTCTTTGTTTTTTGTATTCTTTATTGTCACGACAAGGTTTGTATGATGCATTTTTTTGAAAAGTCCACGGGTATTGCTATAATTGCACCGGGGCGAAGCCAGGGTGCGCAGCTAGTTTATAGTAGAACTCACCTAGGTCCGTGTGGGTTCACATGCTCAGAATAATGCACCGATTCTTTGAAGCGGATTGCACAATAGCTACTAAATAGCATTTTGGTTCATAAATATACAATTTATTAGGTAATAATAAACCACAGGACACCCCTATCCGAAGGGATTTACGCACGTAAAATAAAAAAAGCACCCAAGTGCGAGTCGGACTCGCCCATTAAGGGTTCCGTAGCAGCAAGTAACATGATAATGTTTTTTTTTAATTTTTATATTTGAGTTTATTGAATGAAAAGTAAATTGCGGTTTACGATTTATGACGTATTAAAAAAGAACTACTTACTAGATCTCGCTCAAACCAATTTGCGTTGGTTTGCTCAAACCAATTTGCAAAATTGGTTAAAAATATATTTATATATTTTTTAGCTTTATCATTCTCTTATTTTAGAAGTTACAGGGGGGGGGGGGGACATTTTACCACTTTGGAAGTGTCTTTCGCGCAAACTATTCAGTAAAGAAAAAAATGATATAAGAAACCTTAATATCATTTTTGAAGACCTATCCATAGATACCACATACGTATGGGTTAGATGAAAAAAAAAATTTGAGTTTCAGTTCTAAGTATGGGGACCTCCAAAATTTCTTCTTTTTTTCTATTTTTGTGTGAAAATCTTAATGTGGTTCACAGAATACCAATTTTCAACAGCATAGTTCATATAGTTTCGGAAAAAAGTGACTGTGACATACGGACGGACAGACAGACAGACATGACGAATCTATAAGGGTTCCGCTTTTTGCCATTTGGCAACGGAACCCTAAAAAGATCCTAGTACCTATAGATAGAGTATGAACTTACTCATGTCAAAACAAAACAAATTATTATTATACTCTTTCGTCAGAACGGCTTATGGCGCCCCATCAAGGTGTTTCCAGTCAAAGCCAACCTCCCTTGGAGCTGGTACACCTGCTGATTAACAGACGAGGCTTTGACGCAGGTATTTCTCTCGAAGTGGGGGGGTCAGACAGCAATCGCTCCAAAAGCCGTAAAAGCCAAAATAAGGCACATCTGCAGGAGAAAATCTAGGAGAGCGGTCCATTTTATTTCCGTGCGGATATCCCCACGGATACCTCACCGCCGGCCAGCGAGGGTGGTTATGTCGGGTTCAAACCGACTAAAACCTCACGCCGTCACGGGTCTTCAGACACCAGGGTGTAAGGTGGCCTCATAAGACATTTCCCTAGAACTCCGGCTGACCCAGGTACTTGCTACGAGGGCACGCCGCAATAGCGGCGGTAAGGCCCATCATGGAGGATTGGCTGGAGAGGCGACACGGAAGCCTCTCCTACCGACTGACGCAGGTGATCTCCGGGAAGGGGTGCTTCGGGGACCACCTGCATCGGATCAGGAAGGAGCCAACGCCTGAGTGTCATCACTGCGACGCGAGCGAGGACTCAGGGCTGCACACGCTGGCGGACTGCCCGGCGTCGGAGGCGCCGAGGCGTGACCTCGTGACAGCCATCGGGGTGGGAGTCCTCTCGCTCGGCAGCATGATTGCGGCAATGGTGCGGAGCGCGAGCGCGTGGGCCGCCGCCGCCTCCTTCTGCGAGCATGTAATGCTCGCGAAGGAGGTGGCGGAGCGCGCCTGGGAAAGACTAAGAACTCTCCCGGTCCGCCGAGCCCGCAACTTGCTCGCCGCTCGTCGCAGGCAACTCAGGCGCCGGAGGTCGCTTAACGACCTCCGTCCTCCATGAGCGCAGGCCTGGGGGTGGCGGGTGAGGCCACCTGTCACCCCAGCAGAAGCAGGCCGGGACGGTGGCGCGACTAGCGCCCCTCCCCCAAACCGGGGCAAGACGGAGACACCGTGGTTCCCAAACCCGAGGGGGCCATCTCGAAACCGGAGATGGCCCAGGGTCAGTCGGGGTGCGAGGGATATGCTCTATGGGCAACCTTACACCCCGGCGTCTGTAGACCCGAGACGGCGTGCGGTTTTAGTCGGTTCAAGTCCGACATAACCGCCCCCGCTGGCACGCGGGGGGGTATCCGAAGGGATTTCCGCACGATAAAAAAAAAAAAAAAAAAAAAAGGTACTTGCTACGATCCTGGCATACGATAGTTCCAATGAGAGCGATCTCTGCCCGACAACTTATGTTTAGAAATTATTATTAGAAGTAAATTGGCAGCTGATGACGTACTATGCCATATGTTCATTAATAAAAATAATATAATATTATAAAATGCTGACTAAAAGTTATTTCCATATTCAAATGTACACACACGTTAAAATAAATATCATCAATTCAAAAACTACACGATAACTAATAGACGAACCAACGGCAAAGTTTATACATTATTATAAAAACTAACTAAGTATTGCCCGCAGCATCGACTGCTGGTACGGAAGCTGAAGGAATAATAACTTCATATGTCTTAATCATAACATGTATGGAAAATTTTAATAACTTCAATGATCATTGTAGCATATATATAATAATGAAATATAGACGTACCAGTTCTTAAGTATAATCATTAGCTTTTGAACACAAATAAGTTCATCAAAACCGGTTCAGTAGTTTTCTTGTAATTTTCAAATTCAAAATCAAACTAACGAACTGACATTTACAATATATGTAATAGATTATTTACCTTTGGTATTGATATAAATCAATACCTGCGACTAGTCGATGCCCGCGCCTGTGCCCGCGTGGAACGCTGATCCCGTTCCGCAACCCATATGAACCTACTCCAGTGATAAAAAGTAGCGTTATTTTAGAATATAATCTATGTCTGTACCAGGGTTCTGCCTGATCCGGTGAGCCGTTTGGGCGTGGTTGAGTAATAAACATGCAAACATCTTCGTAAACTTTCACATTTTTATAATATTAATTTAAAATTGAATATTAGAAGGAAGTAGGATCACTGATACAAACCGAGATCAGTTACAACTAAATTGCAATAACACGACTGAATTTCACTTCTGAAAATTCGTTCAACTAAACTGGTTTCTCACGTAATAATCAGTTAAATTCGATAAGGTGGACGTGATAACGCAGTTAGTTTTAAATTGAATAAATCTCGGTACCTGTAATTAGATCAGACTCGATACATTCATCCAGTAAGTGAAGATGTTTATATAGTTATTCCCCGCTGGCCGGCGGGTATCCGAAGGGATTTCCGCACGAAAAAAATAAAAGGTATAATGCCCGTTTTCACCAACGTCCCCTAAATTTTAGGGGCCACCTAAGGAAAGTTAGGTAACCCTTAGTAACATTTTCGTTTTCACCAAACCTTAGGGGACACCTAACTGCTTAGGTGTCACTTAAAATTTAGGGACCCGAATGTTCACTCCCTAAACCAACCCCTAGCAAGGTGACAGAATAACTTTGAGCATATTTACGCACGTTATGTTTAAATGATTGAAATGGAGGAGGATTTATGGGATTATTTAAATACTGTTGAAATTGTGGAGATTATAAATAATCCCAGTTTATTCAATAGACCGAAAATTTACCGTAATAGACCAGATTTATTTACAAAATCTGACGATAAAGATTTTTTCACGAGGTTCAGGTTAACTAAAGAGACTTTAATCTTTTTATTAAATAAAATAGAACAATTATTGGAATATCCTGATGACAGGTAGGAATGTGTCCTATACCTACTATTACTATTTTATTTACAGATGTTATTGGTAAAATTTTGACAATGCCCCATTGAAATATGTTTTGCTTATTGCTTAGATGAGAATTGAAAAAAATCTCTACATTTTTTAGGATCATGAAAATTTGATTTGGCACGTTCGTCGGATACGAGAGTGAAAGACCGGCAAAATCAGCTTGCTTCGGTTTTTAAAAGCGTTCTCTTTATCGCACAGCGCAGGTCTCAAGCTTGATATATTTTAAGAGTAGTTACAACCGAAGCTATAGTTTTAATATTTTATAAACATAAACGGATTTAACTACTCTGTGAAGGTATAAAACTGTAAGTTTCGTGTACGATAAAAGGAACGCTCTACAAAACCGAAGCAAACCGATTTTAGATGGACCTCACCATACCTTCCTTTCACGTCAAAATAATATTATGACATGTTGCACGGGTACACATTTTATTGTTTTGTTTTTTGTCGTCCGGAAATCCCTTCGGATGCCCCCCCGCCGGCCAGCGGGGGTGGTTATGTCGGGCTTGAACCGACTAGAACCCCACGCCGTCTCGGTTCTTAAAACGCCTGGGTGTAAGGTTGCCCATAGAGCGAGGGATATCCTCGCACCCCGACTGACCCTGGGCCACCTCCTGTTTCGAGATGGCCCCCTCGGGTTTGGGAACCACGAAGTCCCCGTCTTGCCCCGGTTTGGGGGAGGGGCGCTAGTCGCTCCACCGTCCCGGCCTGCTTCTGCTGGGGTGACAGGCGGCCTCACCTGCCACCCCCAGGCCTGCGCTCATGGAGGACGGAGGTCGTTAAGCGACCTCCGGCGCCTGAGTCGCCTGCGACGCGCGGCGAGCATGTTGCGGGCTCGGCGGGCCCGGAGAGTTCTAAATCTCTCCCGGGCACGCTCCGCCATCTCCTTCGCGAGCATTACATGCGCGCAGAAGGAGGTGGCGGTGGCCCACGCGCTCGCGCTCTGCACTATTGCCGCAATCATGCGAGAGGACTCCAACCCCGATGGCTGCCACACAGCACAGCCACCTCGAGACCCAGCTGCCGGATCCGCTCCACGACTTGGGCAACCGCGGTCGTGGCCTTCAGGGTCGCATCGCGGTACGTCACCCCGCACGCCGTCACGAGCTTATCGTCCGCGTAGCACGTGACGGTGGCACCGCTTTCGAGCTCACTGCGAAGCACCCAGTCGTATCCGATGTTCCACAGGAGCGGCCCCATGACCGATCCCTGTGGAATACCGCACGACATTTCACGCCGACCGAGACCGGTCACGGTTGGGTAGATGAAGGCTCTCTCCGTCAAATACGCCCCGACTATGCGGCGAAGGTAGAGAGGCACTTCGTGATACACGAGCGCCTCCCTAATGCAACTCCAGGGCAAAGTGTTGAACGCGTCCACGGTGGAGCGCCTCTGGCGGAAGCAATATTGAGGAGGTAGTCGGAGCCACGACTGGGGCTGGGGCTGGGGACGTCGTACCCTTGCCCTTGCCCTTACCCTGAGTGGGAGAGGGCAGAGGAGCCGGCACCGGCAGGGCCATACCTGCAGCCGGGCGGGTGGTGCCCGTCCGGGCTGCAGCCGCGTAGCAGTCCCTTAAGGCCTCCATCCGACACATCATTCGCTCTTCCAGCGCCTCCATATAGGGGAGCCGATTGTGCCGGCTGCTGCAGCGGTTGGGCCGGCTGCTCCGGTTGCGCCGACTTCCTCATCCGGGACGAGCGAGTCACGCGCGCTGGCTCCGCTGGTTGAGCCGGCTGCACCGTTTGCGCCGGTTGAGCCGAGTTAGCAACCACCCTCTTTAACTCCTCGACTGCTGCAGCAAGCCGATCCGTCTCCCGACTCATTCTTTGAGGCTATGTCGAGCACAATACGCAACATCGCCTCCTGCTCAGGGTTTGGGGACCCCTGGAACGACGCGTTCACTCTCTGGAGTCTCTCCATGAGAGACCGCATCCTCCCGCACGGTGCTGACACCGCCGAGGTGGAAGGCCTCGGCGGCGACTTTTCCGCGGCCCTCCCTGTGGCCCAGGAAGGAGAGAATTTCTCCGACACCGCTGCGGTCTTGGGCGTAACTTCCACGCTTGCCTGCTGCGTGACCTCCGCGCAGACTGTTTCACTGGGTTTCTTTGGGGTTTTTTTGGTTTTTGCTTGTCGTGGGCCGGCCAATGACGGCAAGCCCCGCATCCTCCGAGATCACGACGTCCCGAATGTAGCAAGCATTCGGGTGTTTGACGATCACCCGGAGATTACGCGCGAGAGGGCAGCCATTCCCCTCAACTCCGACGGCGACACGAATGCCCGTCAACCCCTGCGCGAGCAGTGGGCCGACCCGTCCTCTGATCCCTTCGGATCAACACGTCGCTCGCAGTGTCCCCTCTGATAACAGCAGAGGGGTACCTGGAGGGACCATCCCCGCGGGCCTTGCAGGTCCGCCATACCCCGACCCCCTCGTGCAATGGGATCAGCTGGCCCTGAAAAGGGCCGGTCGGTCGTGTAGGTAGGAATGTGTCCTATACCTACTATTACTATTTTATTTACAGATGTTATTGGTAAAATTTTGACAATGCCCCATTGAAATATGTTTTGCTTATTGCTTAGATGAGAATTGAAAAAAATCTCTACATTTTTTAGGATCATGAAAATTTGATTTGGCACGTTCGTCGGATACGAGAGTGAAAGACCGGCAAAATCAGCTTGCTTCGGTTTTTAAAAGCGTTCTCTTTATCGCACAGCGCAGGTCTCAAGCTTGATATATTTTAAGAGTAGTTACAACCGAAGCTATAGTTTTTATATTTTATAAACATAAACGGATTTAACTACTCTGTGAAGGTATAAAACTGTAAGTTTCGTGTACGATAAAAGGAACGCTCTACAAAACCGAAGCAAACCGATTTTAGATGGACCTCACCATACCTTCCTTTCACGTCAAAATAATATTATGACATGTTGCACGGGTACACATTTTATTGTTTTGTTTTTTGTCGTCCGGAAATCCCTTCGGATGCCCCCCCGCCGGCCAGCGGGGGTGGTTATGTCGGGCTTGAACCGACTAGAACCCCACGCCGTCTCGGTTCTTAAAACGCCTGGGTGTAAGGTTGCCCATAGAGCGAGGGATATCCTCGCACCCCGACTGACCCTGGGCCACCTCCTGTTTCGAGATGGCCCCCTCGGGTTTGGGAACCACGAAGTCCCCGTCTTGCCCCGGTTTGGGGGAGGGGCGCTAGTCGCTCCACCGTCCCGGCCTGCTTCTGCTGGGGTGACAGGCGGCCTCACCTGCCACCCCCAGGCCTGCGCTCATGGAGGACGGAGGTCGTTAAGCGACCTCCGGCGCCTGAGTCGCCTGCGACGCGCGGCGAGCATGTTGCGGGCTCGGCGGGCCCGGAGAGTTCTAAATCTCTCCCGGGCACGCTCCGCCATCTCCTTCGCGAGCATTACATGCGCGCAGAAGGAGGTGGCGGTGGCCCACGCGCTCGCGCTCTGCACTATTGCCGCAATCATGCGAGAGGACTCCAACCCCGATGGCTGCCACACAGCACAGCCACCTCGAGACCCAGCTGCCGGATCCGCTCCACGACTTGGGCAACCGCGGTCGTGGCCTTCAGGGTCGCATCGCGGTACGTCACCCCGCACGCCGTCACGAGCTTATCGTCCGCGTAGCACGTGACGGTGGCACCGCTTTCGAGCTCACTGCGAAGCACCCAGTCGTATCCGATGTTCCACAGGAGCGGCCCCATGACCGATCCCTGTGGAATACCGCACGACATTTCACGCCGACCGAGACCGGTCACGGTTGGGTAGATGAAGGCTCTCTCCGTCAAATACGCCCCGACTATGCGGCGAAGGTAGAGAGGCACTTCGTGATACACGAGCGCCTCCCTAATGCAACTCCAGGGCAAA
Organism: Cybosia mesomella; assembly: GCA_946251805.1. Classification (NCBI taxonomy): domain Eukaryota; kingdom Metazoa; phylum Arthropoda; class Insecta; order Lepidoptera; family Erebidae; genus Cybosia; species Cybosia mesomella. The sequence goes on along the minus strand of OX276406.1, from coordinate 16,525,437 downwards.
GTGTTGAACGCGTCCACGGTGGAGCGCCTCTGGCGGAAGCAATATTGAGGAGGTAGTCGGAGCCACGACTGGGGCTGGGGCTGGGGACGTCGTACCCTTGCCCTTGCCCTTACCCTGAGTGGGAGAGGGCAGAGGAGCCGGCACCGGCAGGGCCATACCTGCAGCCGGGCGGGTGGTGCCCGTCCGGGCTGCAGCCGCGTAGCAGTCCCTTAAGGCCTCCATCCGACACATCATTCGCTCTTCCAGCGCCTCCATATAGGGGAGCCGATTGTGCCGGCTGCTGCAGCGGTTGGGCCGGCTGCTCCGGTTGCGCCGACTTCCTCATCCGGGACGAGCGAGTCACGCGCGCTGGCTCCGCTGGTTGAGCCGGCTGCACCGTTTGCGCCGGTTGAGCCGAGTTAGCAACCACCCTCTTTAACTCCTCGACTGCTGCAGCAAGCCGATCCGTCTCCCGACTCATTCTTTGAGGCTATGTCGAGCACAATACGCAACATCGCCTCCTGCTCAGGGTTTGGGGACCCCTGGAACGACGCGTTCACTCTCTGGAGTCTCTCCATGAGAGACCGCATCCTCCCGCACGGTGCTGACACCGCCGAGGTGGAAGGCCTCGGCGGCGACTTTTCCGCGGCCCTCCCTGTGGCCCAGGAAGGAGAGAATTTCTCCGACACCGCTGCGGTCTTGGGCGTAACTTCCACGCTTGCCTGCTGCGTGACCTCCGCGCAGACTGTTTCACTGGGTTTCTTTGGGGTTTTTTTGGTTTTTGCTTGTCGTGGGCCGGCCAATGACGGCAAGCCCCGCATCCTCCGAGATCACGACGTCCCGAATGTAGCAAGCATTCGGGTGTTTGACGATCACCCGGAGATTACGCGCGAGAGGGCAGCCATTCCCCTCAACTCCGACGGCGACACGAATGCCCGTCAACCCCTGCGCGAGCAGTGGGCCGACCCGTCCTCTGATCCCTTCGGATCAACACGTCGCTCGCAGTGTCCCCTCTGATAACAGCAGAGGGGTACCTGGAGGGACCATCCCCGCGGGCCTTGCAGGTCCGCCATACCCCGACCCCCTCGTGCAATGGGATCAGCTGGCCCTGAAAAGGGCCGGTCGGTCGTGTAGCAATTACAATACTGTAAATGTGTAATTGTGGTTAGCGCCATCTGTAGGACACAGTCGCAACTACGGTAATTGCATCGATGTGGCTGACTGTAGCGTCTCCCCGTCAGAGGGCGTGTGTTATGCGGTCGTATCAAGTTTTGTTGTCAAGTCACTCTTACAGAAGTTTCCAGCGGGATATCCGCATAGGTATCTTTCTGGCAGGATCTAGAATTAATTTAATATATAAGGATGATCGCAGTGACCCTATGATTCGTTTTTTGTTTGAGAGGCAAAAAATAAATTATCTTCAGTTTGGAGGTTATAGTTCGTGTGAGTTCCCAGATTTGATCTGGTAAGTTGTTTTATTCAATTGCTGTTAGTATATTCGCATAACGGAGATGTGTAATTGATAAAAGTTGTGTATCTTCATAACAGGGTCGTTAGTTCTGGGAAAGAACCCTATTAGCAATTCAGAGGGCAGAGACTTTGAGGTGACAATCGTGGTGGCTTGGAGAGCTAGACTTTGGGAACGCAGATCACAAGGGAAGCTCCGGAATCTGCTCTGCCAGTCCCCAACCACTGACGGTCCCGAGAATACCTGAATTATATAAGGTCAAGTATTCTTTTCTCATAACAGTAACCGGTCATTTCATTACTGCTGACCGGCGTGAGGCTGGTGTATTGTATATCTGAGTGTGCCACTACTGGCTGGCATCAGGGAGAAATATCCACTTACATCATTATCTATATATAATTGTGCCTATAACTGTGTTCTGCTGTCTTGCTGTGAAAATTGTTTATGTATCTGTCTGTGTAATATGACCTCCTAAACTCACTTCTATTTATATTTGTGTTCCTACTTCATGTCTGATAATTCTGTATAACCATCTGTGACTTTGTATTTTCCCTGTGTCTAAATATATGTATACACAATTAATCCTTGCGCTTCATTGGAGATCAGCTGACCTGTGCACCACCTAAGAACCTCTGAGAAAGGTGCCCTGGGATTAAGAAACTCTGTTGCTCACCTGGTCTAGCCGGTGTGTAACCCCAGCGAGAAAAAGGGTTACAGTAGGACTCTTGGCCGTTGACTTTGACGCCAGCTACTCCAGAGGAGCAATCAATGATGCCTCATCACCCACGTTGCCCATGGTGCACCAAACTTGGAGGTGATCCAACCAGTCGCACCCCGTTGCACCCACCCGTTTAACGGGCAGGCTTGATTTTAAAACGTAATGATACTGTTATTGAACATCGGATTTCATAATGTTTATTATCAACAACCTGTGCCAAGAATTTTTCTAGATAGGTAGAGTGCTATTGCGGACGTTCAATTTCCACACGTACCTAAACACTTAAATATATCCGCCATAGACGTCGTCGTGAATACGATGAAGAGCAGATACAAAGTATTTTTGGCTGAGATAGGAGTGGTTTTCCTACAAATAAGTATAGAAAAATGTTGACATTAAGTATTTAAAACCTTTGTTTTCCACTCGAAGGCAAAATAATTTACAACACAATGATAACAGCATACGTTAAAAGATAATACCGATTCTTTGCGAGATTATTGCGATAAAAACTGCGGTGGCTACGGACGTTTTAGTGCTTTATTTTTACCCATTTAAAATTGTGTTACAGTGTACCGAAATGATAGTGTTCTTAATCTGTTTAGCTGGATTAATACCGTACGGTAAGCCCACCTCTTTACTAACTAAATACAACTATAGAGCGATATCTACTTGATTTCAATAACAGGTTTTCATCGTTTATAAAATTTTGTTATTTGTATACACAAGGATGACATCCAACTCTATTGAAGAAAAACTAAGTGTTATGTCACGTAGATTTGAATTCGTTTTGTATGAATGAGCCGGCCGTACGCCCGCACACCTACTACTGCAACACAATGGTTTACCGACTCATCTTGCCTCTGGATAAATATTTATTTATTCAACTGTTGACAATTGTATTTACATTGTCAAAACGTATCTAGCACCAAATGTTTTGTTCCGACAAAAAGCGCGTGGGCCGAGGATTTCATGTTGATGAGCACTTATGACACTAGTTATGAATTTAGGTCAGTGTTGTGACTGAGATAGTGAGCGATATCGCGAATAGCAAACGCGGTTAATCATCATTTTTGTTGTTATAATTATTTTTATAATAATATTTTATGAAAGGTTACTAAAAGGTATGAAGCCAAAAGCATAGAACATACCTATGCCCTAAATATATCTGGGGAAATTTTATTTTGACGCTTTACATCTTTTAGTAATACATATTAACTAAAATATTGTAATCATCTTAAGGCGAGGGTCCCTGAGGAAGGGTGTTTTTAGCTTAGGATTTTTCGAAAATAAGAAGTCCTTGTATTCTGAAAATCATATATGTTATATATGTGCCTGGACTGCAGAGAACAATTATTGTAGAGAGTGTAATAGCTGTCCTGGTGGCTGGAATATTTGGAACGAAGAACAGAATGGTAGGATTGCATATGCCACGCCTGTGGTTGTTGTACCGAGGGCTGCGGGGCTAGGGGCAAGCCTAGTTGTTAGCGTCGTAGTTATACGTTAGGTTAGGTCATGTCTTGGGACCGGGCGATCCCAGAATTAGGCTAAGCCTTACCCAGACATGCGGGGCTCTGTCTGAATCGACTCCACATTTCCCTAGCTCTTTGTGGAAACGTTATGGATATTTATAACTCCCGAAATGACGGTGACATGGTTCGCAACCTGTCACGTCTCGTTTCCAGAGACTTACTCTGGGTGAGGTTGAAGGTTGGCCTTAACCGCCTCTTCATTGTAGGGGTACATGGAACCGGTCCTCGAGAGCCCAGAGCGAGAGGCAGGCAGCATAAATGTAATCAAAAAGTAAGAATTGTAATGCTTGGTGATTTTAATAGTTAGGCAGGAGTAAAACGTGATGCATATATGAGAGTGTGGTGGGAAAGTTTGGCGATGAAAAAGTGAATGAAAACGGTGAAAGTCTGCTAGAAATATGTTTGGAAATGAATCTAATGGTAACAAAAACGAGGTTCGACCACAAAAAGATTCATTTCTATACCAGAGAAGAAAGAAATCGAAGAAGTATGATTGACTTTGTAATTGTGTATATTGTGTATACGTGCAATGTGGTATGTGGGGGGTATGCAATGGGGTATGGGTATGTGGGGCCCCATCAAGATCTTGCAGCTTGGCGCTCGGGGTCCACTCTTCTTCATATTGTACTGATCCCTTTTCTTTTTTTTTATCGTGCGGAAATCCCTTCGGATACCCCCCCGCGTGCCAGCGGGGGCGGTTATGTCGGGCTTGAACCGACTAAAACCGCACGCCGTCTCGGGTCTACAGACGCCGGGGTGTAAGGTTGCCCATAGAGCATATCCCTCGCACCCCGACTGACCCTGGGCCATCTGCGGTTTCGAGATGGCCCCCTCGGGTTTGCGAACCACGGTGTCCCCGTCTTGCCCCGGTTTGGGGGGAGGGGCGCTAGTCGCCCCACCGTCCCGGCCTGCTTCTGCTGGGGTGACAGGTGGCCTCACCCGCCACCCCCAGGCCTGCGCTCATGGAGGACGGAGGTCGTTAAGCGACCTCCGGCGCCTGAGTTGCCTGCGACGCGCGGCGAGCAAGTTGCGCGCTCGGCGGACCGGGAGAGTTCTAAGTCTCTCCCGGGCGCGCTCCGCCACCTCCTTCGCGAGCATTACATGCTCGCAGAAGAAGGCGGCGGCGGCCCACGCGCTCGCGCTCCGCACCATTGCCGCAATCATGCTGCCGAGCGAGAGGACTCCCACCCCGATTGCTGCCACGAGGTCACGCCTCGGCGCCTCCCACGCCGGGCAGTCCGCCAGCGTGTGCAGCCCTGAGTCCTCGCTCGCGTCGCAGTGATGACACTCAGGCGTTGGCTCCTTCCTGATCCGATGCAGGTGGTCCCCGAAGCACCCCTTCCCGGAGATCACCTGCGTCTGTCGGTACGAGAGGTTTCCGTGTCGCCTCTCCAGCCAATCCTCCATGGTGGGCCTTACCGCCGCTATTGCGGCGTGCCCTGCGCTTGGTCGCCCTAGTCGTTCCTTCCACTCCACCACGATGGCCTGGCGGAGCTGGGACTGCACGGCCTCGATTTCTCGAGGCTCGGGGTTCCATCCCTGATCCCGCGCCTCCTTTCGCCACTGGTACAGTTGCGAAAGGGCTCTCGCTTCCAGGTCCCATAGCGGAGTTCCGGCAAGGAGACTCGCCGCCTCGAAGGAGATCGTGCGGTACCCGCGGATGACCCTGATGGCCACAACTCGCTGCGGAGCGCGCAGCATCCGCACAGTTCTGGTCCTCAGGGCCTCCGCCCATATTGGGCACCCATACAGGGCCATGGACCGCACGATCCCCGCGTAGAGTCTCCTGCAGGAGTCATCGGGCCCCCTCATGTTGGGTAACAGCCGAGCCAGAGCAAGAGCTGTGCCCTTCAATTTGGGGGCCAGACTTCGGATGTGCTCTCCGAAGTCCCATCGGCCGTCGAGCACGAGCCCCAAATATTTCATTTGGGGCTTGATGCCGATGCGATTTCCTCCCACGATGAGACTGGATCCCTCGGGTGGCTTGCTCCGAGGCCCATGAAAGAACAGGGCCTCGGTTTTATGCAGAGCTACCTCGAGACCCAGCCGCCGGTACCGCTCAACGACTTGGGCAACCGCGGTCGTGGCCTTTAGGGTCGCTTCGCAGTACGTCGCCCCGCACGCCGTCACGAGCGTGTCGTCCGCGTAGCACGTGACGGCGGCACCGCCTACGAGCTCACCGCGAAGCACCCAGTCGTATCCGATGTTCCACAGGTGGGCAACTATGGGCCGGTAGGCGGACGGCGAGTCCGCCGGGCGCCCCTCCTTTCGGATGAGGACCAGTTTCCCCGTCTTCCACAATTTCGGAAACTGGCCCCATATTGTACTGATCCCTATCTCCTATCCTACACCTATACGCCTACTTGCTCGCCTCACCTGCCTACCCACATACTAATTAAAGTTTATATTACTAATTCAACTTCGGCCAATGATCGTATAGTGGTCAGAGATGACCCTTGAGATGTGCTCCGTATATTCCGGATTCTATAGGATTCTAGGAATGCTGGTATTCATATAATGAGAACAAATACTAATACGATTACTTAATTCTAGCCCCGCTAACCCTACCCTACGCTAACTCGAACAATGATTTTTATCAAATCAATTTCTCACAAATAATTCTCTCATAAACTAACCTCAACCGTACTAAATTCTATCCTTGCGCGATCCATAGCATTGCCCTAATTACTACAACTGTGGAAAACAACTCGACTAACTCTAGTGATCTAAGTTCTTACAGTGCCGAATTAGACAAACAAACTGCATACTTCAGTTAATGATTATCTTACTTTAGAACCTATGAGGTTTCCCCGTTTGGCACAGACCCGCAAATCGCCGCGTGCAGTAGGATACTTCCAACTTTGTATATCCTCCCTCTATCATTTAGCAGGCCACGTACTTCCAATTCGATCTTCCGTGCCTTATGAGAGTCAAGATAGGCGATTCGTATTTTCCCACCCCAATGTCTGAATTCAGACAAATGTATACGTCCAATTAGACTCATTCTCGCGATGTTACCGCTAAAGGGTATGGTTAGTTAGATTCGAGATAAGATTACTTTTTTCTCAATATTGTCAAATTATATGACTAGTACGGATTCAATGAACGTAACGTGCCGTAACGCGGTCCGATGACCAATCCATTAAATGAATTTCAGTGTCCCAAAATAGGATCTTTTAACATGTCAGAACTGACTTATACTTGTCATGCATATAATCGAAATCGATACAGTGTCCCTGGTGTAGGAGACAGCCATATCTAGGGTCAAATTCCCAAATCAATTAAGGTTCGATACGAGTTCCAAATTAGGAGGGCGCTCAGCTATCGTGAGCTAGTTGTATCTCGCCAAAATGATACCCCGACTACGATGCTCCGAGTAATAGGTATTAATAGCATAGAACTTTTTTTAAAGTCGATTGGTAGATCAGTCAAACAAACTTCTCAATTCGGAATAATTTCCATTACGAATTTAACTAATTATAATGATTTAAAATATTTTATGTGTCCAATCCAAGTTTCATTGAGACCATACTAAGTCAGTTGCTAGGCAAATAGAATTGTCATTTTACCCTCGACTTTTAACGAAGGCTCTGTCTACTAAGCTGCACAACGCGATAGCTCGAATACAATATACTCCAATCACGATTCCACTACAGCATTAACGCACTTAAGCCCTAACTAAATTAATCACAAGCATCACCAAGGAGTGATATGTTGCTAAGCAAGGGTCTGGTTAGTTCAGAATCGTTACAATACTAATCCTAACTCAATTCTCAACACCACCATTGTGTGAGTACCTGGGTCTAACCCCAACTTAGAACTTCAGTTCAATCAAAACTAGGTGTACGCCACCTCATTTACATTTAAACGTGTGTTGTGTAATGAGCCTATCATGCATTGATGGTTTCCATCAACGCTTCCTACTCTGATATGGGTGCAAGCTATTGAGGCTTGACTTGGCCTACCCTTATAACTGTGTGCTTGTCCTAGTCCACGAGCCGAGGCTCAGGGATGTGAACTGAAACCCTAACGAGATGATAGTTAGTGCATATATAAATAAATATACAAGGCTCCTAGCGAATTATCAGAGGGATATGGAGTCGTTGCCACCCTTAGGTATCCCTCCATAACCAAAGCACATCGCCTTGGATTTCCTACGGGAAACTAGCTAATACGCCGCAGGCCTACCCTCAACTTCTAACATAATAAAAGATGATAAAACGAAAGCAATGGCTTTACGAATGCACTGCCAGACTCAAGAGCACAAGACAGTAGTATGCTTGCATTCACACGTACTACCCCTGCTCAATGTAAGGTGTATATTCATTTTCGTAAAGTTCCTATAAACTACTCCGAACGCGGCCCAACCCTATTACTCGGCACGAGAACAACCTATCCCCCGCACTAAACGAAACAAATACGTTATAAACGGTCAAAGAATAACTAAATGTACGAATATATCTCAATCGCGCTCCTTTGTACGTTACTGCACGCCCCAAAACACACAAAACCAAGATTTACAATTAATTTCAACGATCTATAATTTTTACGGAATTATAAATCACCCGACGGTACATTGAAAACACTCTAAACTGTTCACGTTAAGCAAAGGTAGCTTATAACTCGTTTATTTCACAACCCCGGCAATAACTTGATGTAATTCGCGAAAAGGAATTTAATACTATTTCTGTACACCGATAGAAATATACTTATATATCTTACAAAGACAGCCTGCAGGTGAGGCTCCAAAAAGAATGATCAACCTGCCGTATCCCACGTTAAAAATAGAATGCCCTGCTGTACCTCGTGTCGAACTAGCAAGAATCGAATGAATAACGCATCTCCGCCTCCAGAAAACTACTTCCAAGGCTCCGATCTCCCCCCCAAAATTAACCTCGCAGTTTCTAGAACCTACCTACATCCTTCGTCCAATCGCGATAGAGTTCCGCTATGCACCCGAGTAAAATATTGTTCCCTTTATATAGCTACTCCTTAACTTATACGATTAGGTGAAAGATACTCCAAGAAAATGTCTAACTAATTTTCTAGTTAATTATTCGTATTCTAATATTTAGAATTCGCGCCATACATGGTCGTAGTAACACATCACATGCTGCCAATTGAGATTTCCGATACCGACAATACCAAAATGAGCTACAATACTTGTTCATTACAACAGAGTTGGAATTAAATCGTATTTAAATTTTTAACAGATTATTACGTTAATTCGCTTCCAATAGTCCAGTCGCCGTCATGGTGTTCCTCTCTGTACCACGCTATGGACCCGGCGACCGCACGGTGAATCCATGGAGTGCTGAGAATCGGATCTCTTTAAAATCTGACAGCCCGGAGAGACGGGATGACTACTGGAAAGACAGTTGACGCTGGAAAGACAGATGACAATTGGAAAGACAATGGACTGCTGGAAAGACAGCCGCGGGCAAGGGCCTAGCAAGCCCTGCCCTAGAATTTATCGCTAAAAGTCCAATAAAGAAAAATACCTCCAGGACAATCCGAGAGGGGGGGCGAAAGAATTGTCCACCGGTGGATAAAACAAACGACAATGGCGAGAATACGGACTTAACATGTGCAACGTGCGGGAAAGTATACAAGAAGAGAGCCTGGTTTCTGAAGCACTTAAAATCACACGATGGTGTTGGAGCAAGACAGCCGTCTGTAAGTTCTTCAACTATTGCCACGGATAGAGTTGACCCTCATATATCCCAAGGTGAGCCAGAGTGTGACACAAACCAGGAGCCCATAAACATCCAGGCCCGTCTTAGCATTCCCTCTTTAAAGTCGACCACCTGGAAAGCCCACGACCAAAACTTAGCCATCCTGTTAGAGCATCCCGGAACAAAGCAGGATTTAAACAGTCAGGTAGAATCTTTCCAGGTTAGCATTTACTCATACCTACATGAGCATTACCCACCATCATTACCTTACGCGCGAAAAAACCGAGAAAACGCGTTCAAAATTAAAATGAGAAAGAAAAAGCGGGACCTTATCAAACAACTACGGTTTGCTAAAGCTATGGGCGATAATCAACTTAGTCATCAACTGGCCAGAGCTTTAAGGTCTATACTGAAATTAATTCAAGGAATTTCTGTTCAAATAATAAATGAAAACAATAATTTTAATAGAGCAAAACATGAAGTAGAGTTCGATAAGGACCCGTTTAAGTACTCGAGGAATATTTTTAGCGACAGAAAGCAAGATAGGCTACTGCTAAGTAACGATCAGATCCATAGCTACTATAAAAGTAATTATGAGGTGCCTAAATACGGAAAACAATACAGTAAACCAAACGCGCAAAAACCATTAGGCCCTCATTGCACATTTGACTGTAATCCACCTAGCTTAGACGAAATAGAACACCAAATCAAAAAGAAACCAACAAAAACCGCCCCAGGGCCCGATGGCATACCTTACATTATCTATAAAAAATGCCCATCGGTACGTAAACATCTTCTAAGCATATTCAATAGGATCTGGTCGAGTAAAGAAGTCCCAGCGGCCTTCGGCAAGGCTAATTTTGTGTTCATTCCAAAGAAAGAAATAGTAACTAGTCCAAAAGACGCTAGACCAATAGCATTAACCAATACAATTTCTAAAATTTTCTTCTCATGGCTTCAATTTAAAATGACAAATTTCATGATCAATAATAACTATTTCAGACCAAACCACCAAAAAGGGTTCCTACCTGGAATTTCAGGATGTCTGGAACACAATTCTTTACTGGCGGAAAGTTTAAAAGATGCCAGATCAAATGAAAAGCAAATAACAGTTTGTTGGATAGACCTAGAAAACGCTTTTGGCTCAGTGCAACACGAGCTAATGTTGTTTGCATTAAAATGGTATCACTTTCCGTCCATCATTTGGGAAATAATATCCTCTTATTATGGTAAATTAAAGTTTGTGATTAATACCAAAGATGGATACACGCAACCTTTAAATTATAATGTGGGTTTGTTCCAAGGTTGCTGTTTATCACCTATAGCTTTCAATATAGTAATAAATATTTTAATAGACAACATTTCCACACACGACAAGAAGTGGGGCTATCGGTTTAAGCTAAACGGTAAATATACGGAGTCTATCCTCGCATTCGCGGACGATTTGGCAATACTGACTCGTAACCCAAAGCAGTGCCAGGACCTACTGCGTAGAGTAGACGATTTCTGTACATGGACAGATGGAATGAGAGCAAAACCTAGCAAATGCTACTGTCTATGTCTGGGTAGGCGGGGTACCAGGTATACTTCATATGACCCAGGGCTTAGTATAGGCGGGGAAAACGTTTCAACTATATCTGAAACCGTGCCTTTTAAATTCCTCGGAAGAAAGATTGACAACAGAGGTTGCACTCCAGCTTTGGACGAATTAATTGATAGTTTCATTATCGATTTAAAAAAGGTAGACCAACAACCAATAAGTAATGTTAAAAAAGCTTGGATCTATGACAATTATTTAACCTCGCGTCTTAACTGGCCGTTTCTTATATATGATATAAACCAGAGCCTCCTCAAAAAACTAGATGCGAGTGTCACGAAGACACTGAAGTCGTGGCTAGGGCTAGCTCAGTCGGCCGACCCGTCGGCACTATATAGATCCGCGAATAATTTTGGAATGACGCTTAAGAAGCCATCAGAACTCTATAAACACCTAAGAGTAACTAAAATGCACGTCTTATCGGAATCTAAAGACGAAATAGTAAAAGTCCTTCCAAAAGATAAAAATGCATCGGAGCTCGAATCACGCCTCCAGTTCCATAAAAGATTCATGATAGGCTCGCAGACTGGTAGAGTAGGTCTAGGTAATATTCAGAGACAAACAGATAAAGAAATAGCAAAATCTTTTCTTCAAGCAGACGAAAACAACACCTGCAAGGTGCACGCAATGAACCTAGAAATGCAAAACGAATGGTTGACCCTAGGTGAATTTTGTATTCCCATAGCCTTAAAATGGCGTACCATAATATACGACTGGTCACCGGCCTTACTTAAATTTTACCTAAATGCATTCCAGTTGACCCTCCCCGACCAAAGCAATCTGGTCAGATGGGGAAAAGCCACAGATAAAACATGTAACTCATGTGGTGAAGCAACTGGTACGGCTACCTACTAGTGGGTTGTAAAACGCTATTAGACCGGGGTCATTATTCGCGCCGTCATGATAAGGTATTAGAAATCATACGTGAGGCTGTAAGTTTGGCGGTAGCTAGAGCGAAAAAAGGATTAACCACAAACCAAAGAAATGACATTGCGTTTGTAAAGGAAGGCTGCTCAAAGAAATCAGCTCAAAAGCCATATTCAATTTTGATAGCTGCCGTTGACTGGACAATACTCGTAGACACGTATGAGAAGCACTATAGGATACCGGAGGATATCTGTGCCTCATCATCCAGACCCGACATATTCCTTTTTTCACGATCGCATAAGCGTGCAGTGCTTGTAGAACTCACAGTACCGTGGGAAACTAATATACCTAAAGACCACGCTATAAAGACAAACAAATACTTTGATTTGACAAACGAGTTAACCAAAAACGGCTACGTGGTTAAACTCTATGCCGTAGAAGTAGGAGCAAGGGGAATTCCAGCTAAATCCCTGTACAACTTACTTAAAGACCTCGGATTGCCAAGAGCTTCAGTAAGCTCTTTATTAAAACGTATATCAAAAGCGGCATTGTTAGGATCTTACCAAATTTGGATAGGTAGGGGGGGAACACTACTGACGGTGGAGGTGAGCGCTGATGCATCACAAGGTGGCCACCCTAAACCTACATCTGGGTCGCAAGTCCCAGTCGCCGTCATGGTGTTCCTCTCTGTACCACGCTATGGACCCGGCGACCGCACGGTGAATCCATGGAGTGCTGAGAATCGGATCTCTAAACATAGATTTTTTTATTTATTTATGCTAACGGAAATGGTTCAGCAGTGGTGCCATCTACCAGCCTTTTACTACACACGCTTTATTGAATTTGAATTTTTAACCCCATTTACCCATGCAATTGTGAACTACTTCATACAACACGTGTCGCTACATAGTATACTGTGTGAATGGTGCATAATACTTCCATTCAATAGTTACGTTCCGTTACAATATAAGCTTAATGCGAGCAACTTTCTAATAGCTATATTACAATATTATAATTATTTTAAGCTTTATTCCCTTTATCTAAACTAGAAGATCTTCTATGTAAATAACAGTTGCGTCTTTATTTGTCTCGATACTAGAACACCACCTTAAGTTAACCTTCGTTGTTTTGCTGTATATTGACGCAAAACACTGGACGCGGACCGCTAGCGCCTCGCTGTGGCGTAAAGTGGCAACATTACTATGCCAAAAATACCCAAGGTCGTCGAATACCCTCGCCTTGACTTTAGTCCCGGTTACATCAGAGGCTTTTATCTCGCAATACGTTACACGAGGTACGCTCTTCTAATCCACCTTTCCTTATGGATTGGTTTATTTTACGGGAGCGACTCCCGTCTGACCCTCAAACCCGAAAGAAAAGCCTCGCCAGTGCGTGGCCCATCAATCGCAGGTCAATTCTGAAGCTTGCCGTTGAGTTTGGCTTGGGCCTCGAATATCTTGTTAGAGCCCCAGGCACCAGGCACAGGCACAAATTATTAATATTGGCTCAAATATATCGAAAAATGTTTATTAGCCTAATAGCTTTTTTGTTCGACGTTCAAAGAAAGCCAATTTTTTTTAATGTAAATAACAGATAGAGACTTGTAAGTCGATAAACTAATACCTAGTAACTAAGAATCATAGCAAGGAGCGTATGAGGTACGAGGAAGTAGGGGTGTGTGTTGGGTAACCTCCTCGAGTGTCGCTCCGATTCCGATCCCGCTGCAGTCCGGGGGGAACGGAATCGGAGCGGCCGGTACACCCTGGGCGGCGGTCAATGGCTTCCCCTTCACCCCTTCATAGGGTTGGCATTGATCGTCGGCCAATACCCAACGTGGCGGGAACACATCGCTCTCCGTACTCCTCTGCTTTCAGAGGAGACAGGATGAGCGATGCTGTTAGTGGTGAGATGGCCCAGGGTCAGCCGGGGTGCGAGGGATATGCTCTATGGGTAACCTTACACCCCGGCGTCTGAAGACCCGAGACGGCGTGCGGTTTTAGTCGGTGCAAGCCCGACATAACCGCCCCCGCTGGCCGGCGGGGGGGTATCCGAAGGGATTTCCGCACGATAAAAAAAAAAAAAAAGGTACGAGGAAGTACTCACATACATTTTTTGTGATCTGTGATGCATAAAATACGTTCTGGCAACTTAAGGTGCTAAAAGCATCAGATATAGAGTTACAATAGCACCTCAGAGCTTGGCTATACGCAACTAGTTATGCACAATTATGTCAGCTGCCTATCAACCACTTTCTCGAACGGCAAACAATAAAACAGCTATCGTCGGTATGATTTTATCCGCTCTATCTTGCTTTAAAAATAATACACAGTAACTTGTATATCATGTACATATGATTATTCACAATACATAAAAATGTATAATCTTAGGGTTGCTTTAGTAAGCAATGATTACCTAATTCGTTCTTTGATTAGCTTTAATGCCTTTTGTCATAGTTGAATTTTGTTGAACTCTACATAGATTGATAAACATATTTATGCCTACCAAGACCCGACTCGATATCTAAGTATCAAATTACTTAGGTAGTTGATATATTTTATTATAAATAATCTAGATCACCTAGAAAAGAAAGGTAACCTTTCTTCCCGGCCCAGATTACCAACTACTAACGCATATGCGTTTGCAGCTACATCTTTGCTCGTATGTATGTAAGCTACACCAAAGCACTAACGCTGACACAACTAACTTTCATATCGTATATGACAACTCGATTTGATACAGTCGCCATTAGTATAAGTTTAAAACATTCCAAGTTATCGAACACATTAGCTCTAAAACTTTACATAAAATAATAAATAACATTAATTTAAAAATTAAAAAACCCCTGTCACAAATTAATTCATAGCTAAGAACCATCTCGATCATATCGACTTTCGAACAAAAAAATCGGCCCAGAATGCCACAATTCGTTATCGTTTTTACGTCGGGCGTTAATAAGAACTAAAAATGATAAATTAGTCCTCTGAAGATTACAAAAATAGTTATAGGTAGGTACATCAATTATTATTTGTTAGTGTTCAGTAACTTCTAAGGGGGACTGTACCAAGAAGTAGGTACCTACGAATATTATTTTTATCAGCATCCGTTATGTGCCGGTTTTGTAGTAAATAATATAAAGTACCTTTTACCTTCCTAAACACACAGTTTTATATTTAATGCATTTATGATAAGCATAATAATCTGAAATCAAAAACTAGGTTACCACTTATCATAACACAGGAGATAAAACAACAGATAATGTTAATAGGTACAGTAGCGTAGCGGTAGAGTGTTTAAGGGGTTTTATTACCGTTCAGTGCAAATATACTTATGCTTGCATATGTCTATTTGTTATTCTGGGTGTTTCTGTTGCACTTATTTATAAAAAATGTAAATAAGGTGTTCTAGAACCCAGCTATGCTTAGTTTAGGTCAAGAGTGTATGCTAGAAAATTTATTTTGAAAAATATTACAAGCTAATCTTTTGCTTTCAATAAAAAGGTATAGGTAGAGGTACGACTCGGTACGATTCGAGTGAAACGTAAAGACGTGACTCTTCAGACGGAGCGACGCGCGACGGTCTGATCTGATGGCCAGCAAAATGGTGCGAAACGTGAGCAAATGACTTGATTATGGGCTGTTAAAACAAATGGAAATTGCACACAGAACTGACTATATCACTTTGCATCTGAGGACTGAGGACACGGCAGTTCCCCCACCAAATCAAGCAAAAACAAACTTTTAGCCACTCAGAGCGCTTTTGAGCACCTGTAACTTCGTTGCGGATAAAGCTAACGTTAGATTTTCAATAAATAAGCGTGCATAATTACCTAAATAGGTAATAACTAGCTATGTTACTAAATGATATGCTACCATCTAGCTTGAAGCTTTTTATCCCGGGAAACTCTTTTAATTTCAGGAAATAGCATGATGAAATAAAAAGAGTCCTATATTCTTCGGAATTCAAAAAAAAACAAAGAAATGAAAGCCTAAAATGTACACAAATGCAAGCCTCGCAACGTAGTCTTAACTAAACTAAACTAAAAAACTAAACTTGTAAGATCTAGTGGGATAATAATCTTTATGGGCCTGACTGTCCTCTGATATCCCAACCTCAAGAGGAATACCTGCGCCAGAGCCTCGTCCGTCAAGCACATGTGTAATCTTGGTGGGCCCATACACCCCTTTATTAGTAGATTGGGTAGATTGGTAGGAACTGTTTTTATATTCTCGGAAACTTTTCTATTCTTACACTTAGCATTTACGATCCTACCCCGGTAAACAGTTTATTTCGGTAAAGGTACCTACTTAAGTCTATATAGAGACTGTTGCATATTGATGTTATAAATAACTTTGAAATTTAGATATGCACTACTACAAACTGAGCTATAGGTAGGCACATATCTCTTAAAAAGGCTTAGGTATAATTTAATGTAGGCACAACTTCGCGTTACAAATTCTTCGAATATCTACAGGAGAAATTAGATCAAACTGCATTTTGCGAAATGTTCACGCGAAAATTTGTCCTAACGGGGCCTGATGAAAACCGTTTTGCATAACTCAGCTTCACGCAGACCTTGCATAAGTGAGTAAGACAATAAAACAGTAGGAACTTTTCTGCGTTGCTCCGTTTCTATTTCATATTACCTATAGACCAGCGCGGCGTCAATCACTAAGTAGAACTTCAACTGCAGTTACCTAAGCAGCTGATTAACGCCGAAGCTCTGGCGCAGGCTTTCCTCATCACATCGTTAGTCCCGGCTATATCCAAAGCTTGCACTTACTTTGGAGCCCGGGGTCGGCTCTCCTCTTTCGTGCTACTGGCATTTGACCCCCGCAGCTTGAGCAGGCCCGATATACAATGAATAAGGGTGACTACACCGATTAAATGTAGGTAATCGGTGTAGCCATCCTCAATCACTGTGTAGGTATATTTGGCCTAACCGCTTACCACATGCTACGGTCGCATACTTAACTACACTGTATCTATGATGCTGAGTGTTGGAGGTCCTGGACTGCTCTAACTCTCTACTTTCACGACCGCAATTTCTATCGCTCTATTTAGAACTGGCGACAGAATATGGTTAGGATATTTTTAAACGATTTTACTTACACATGCCTATTAGTCAGATCCAAGCATGTTGCTATGTGCTTCTTGATGGGCGCTTTACGAATGGGGAATGTCCCCATTCGTAAAGCGCCCATCAAGACGTACGAATGCGGAACAGCACGAATTTCTACAAATACCTACGGAAAACAGTACATAACTATATTAATTTTACGAATATCCGATCAATAAAAGTAGACACCTATGCATAACATACTTCTTTATTTTACAGTTATTACTGAAAGTTGTTATTATCAACGCTGTCTTGGCTGTCAACCTGAACAAACTTTTGCGCCCGGTACACCAGGAGAATGTCATCCTGGCAATTGGGTATCCGCTCAATGGGTTCACAACTATGGACACCCCCCGCCCTGGACAGATTCCAAGATTCCTATAGAATATCGTTGTTTGAAGATGGTTGCTACGCCAGATGATAAATCCTGTAAGTTGTTGTAATCATTACTATAATTTAAAAAACGTGTGACCATGCATGTCTCTAAATGACAAAAAAGGTTATCCTTTCGAGGGCTTACCCGGGGTGCCCGGCAACGGACACTTGGGAAGGACACCGTGCGGTTTTAGTCGATACACGACATGGCTACCCCCGCTGGCCGGCGGGGGGGTATGCGAAGGGATTTCCGCACGTAAAAAAAAAAGGCACATTAATCTCATTAGCTATGTAAACCAGTATAGACGAATTCTCACATATTTTTACCAATCACATCCCAACGGTTAAATATGGCGGTTGCATCCAAAGCTTAGCACTTTGGTGCCCGGAGTTCGCTCTCCTACGCTTTCTCTTCCTCATCATCTTAGCGTTGGTCCTGGTTGGATCCAAGGCTTCGAAACTCCTCCTCCTTTTGGTTTGACTTTTACGGCTTTTATGGGAGCGACTGCCGTGTGACCCGAGAGGAAAGCCCATACCAGAGCCTCGTCCGCCAATGGGATAAACGCCTATGTGCCATAGTAGACAATAATTTATATCTATGCCAAATTTCATCCAGATTCGGTCAGCCGTTTTAGCTTGTAGACTACCAGACTACAATCCATCCATACAAATTTTCGCATCTATTTAGTAAGAGTTAATCATAATTTTCAGTTGGCAACACAGTAGATATTCTCCGAGGTTGCATTCCGCGCATGCAAGTTGATACAGTCTGTCTGGGACTGGTAGCTATAGAGAGAGCTCGTGGGCACAGTGACGCACGCTGCCATATATGCTACGGAGAAAACTGCAACTCCGTTGCAAGACTACACATAGTACCTTTGCAAGTCAAATTATTGTTAGCACTGCTCTATTTCATACTCAGGTGAAGAAAATCAAACGATAATCTATAAACTGATGTGTTTTAATATCTTAGATTAATTTTTATACATATATTATATTTTAATAGAAATCATACCTTGATTTTTATTTTGAAACTTCTATACCCCAATGCAATGATCTATTAAAATGAGGTAGATATTATTATATTATTTTCTATCACAGTTTATTAGATGTTAGTTTATTATCTACACTGAACCTGACGTTTCAGTTGCTTTTCAGCAGCCAAGGGCACGGGGAGACTGAAGATGGTGGTTGTCTTATAGTTTGAACTGTAGTTCTCAAAGTACCCGAACTAAGTTGAATTGTTGGCGTTACTATTTACGCAGAATGAGCTCACTGTGTCATGAAGTCTTGTTGTATTTGTTGTAAGTGAATGGCTGCGTCCCAAGATGGTGGTACATTCCAACCATCTTCTCTATTAAAATTAGGATGTTTTTTAATTTCAATAGCCTCGTCATCCTAGGTAGGAATCGATTTTCTATCTGAGGTTTATCAAACCTCAAGTAATGCTTAGTCCACTGGTGCTCACATACAGTAGACTTTGTTGAGCATTGGTGTTTCATATGTGTTCCTAGACGCGAGTCCCAATGCTTCGCTTGGTTTGAACATCAAATAAACCGCGACAGAATTCGTTAAAAATAGTTTTATTTCAATGTGTGATATTTGCGTAAACTTCCGACAATATCATAAGGTAGATATGTTATCTCAATACTATCGCGATGTCAAAATATAAGATAGTCGTTCTCGTTTGCACTCACCGATTAGTTACGCAAGCATGAGTTCAACATGATATCTATTGCACTCGTGGTTGCGTTGGGGCAGATGAATAAGCCCTCCTCTTGAGTGTCCGTTTCTAAGCGCCAGTGCCGTATCTACCTCTTTTCAATATTAGAGCATTGCATCAATGTTAAAAAATACAAATTGCATTGTATGATAATTTACAATCGTGTAGACGTTATTACTTTAAAGCACCATATTGAAATAATATAAGCATCGAACTTGATATTCGAAACAGGGTTCACGTTAGCTTATACATTTAAAAAATAACTTAAGAACTATATGATAAAAAATACATGATTACGACTGTTATCTCCAAACAATACAAAAACTAGAGCAACTGCCCTTTAACCTCGCGGTATAATAACCAGTGTCGCCAAACTCTCTCATATCGCTATCTTCGGTAGCTTAGTGGTTACGGAGTCGCCTTTACGATCAAGAGGGTTCGAATCCTAGCTATTACACTACCGACGTGAATCCACTCCTAACACAAGCAATTTAGCTTAGCTGGAGGGGTTAAGGGGAATTTATTAGTAATTTAAGTTAACAATATTCTTCATAAATATATACATATATATATATAATATATATATATATATATATATATATATATATATATCACGTCACTGTTTTGTGTGATTTTCAATACTGAGCAAGCAAAAACCAGACGTCAGTAGCCAATCGCATTTCGCATGTGGAATATCTTCACGGCATTGTGGCACACGATTACCTCTTGTTTTTTATATTCCGTGGCCATCATAGTCTGTGCAAGTAATTTCGTTTTATAAGAAACCTTACATGCCAAATAAATAGTAAAATTATATTATATTACAACCCAGTCACAATAATTAATTTCTTGATATAGAATCGCCAGTGGCGTGCGGGTTATGCAATTGAATGTGCTATCGCATCGAAACCATACAGGCCACCAGTTCTTATTGCTTATGAGATTAGTAGTAGATTACACTGTGGTTCACGCTTCTATATAAAATAACTTCACGCATGTATCCCCGAAGGGGTAGGCGGAGGTGTATTACACACCCACGCTTCTAGTGGTCAGGTAATTCCAAAAAACAAATTTACATTAGTTTCATCCATTTGTATGTGCTAAATATAATATCAGATCAGTGATGTCATCCATAGTAAAATATTGTGAGTGCACAACATACATGTTGGGCTTGTAGTATGGATGTATTATGATTAAAATGGCAGTGAAGCGCGTAATTCTCAGGTAACTAAATTATATAATATGATAAATAAACTTAAGGTATATCACTGGAATGCTATAAATTAGTTTGTCTAAGTACGTCCAAAAATCTATAAAGACTAGAAGAGATAGAGCTCCAAAATTTTATTTTATATTTTATAAATGCAATAATTATTTAGCGAAATTGTAAACCCTATTAAAGAAAAAATATTACGAAATAAATACAAATAAAACAATTTATAAATATTTGCTAAGAATACAAAATAATATTTTAATCTATAAAAATCAGCCATATTTCGCAAATAATTAATTTTGCTATATTTTACAAAAAAAACATCTAGTGAGAACTAAAATAAAAAATGGGCATTATACGCAATGCCCATCTAGTTTTGTACATTTCGACCAGTAACGGAAAATAATTATTAAGGCAACATTTTTAAATAACTACATTTATCAAATCAAAGCATATTCATAAGCAGTAAAATACAGGCATATTTAAATATATAGAACCAGAGAGTGTGAATTAATAGATGGAATGATATGGGAAGATATAGAACGGCCCAAAATCACTCTATTAACGGGCCAGCGAAGGCAGCAAGCTCCTATCTCGAGCACGCTTCTCAAGATACACTTATACTATACATCCCGGAAGGGGTAGACAGAGGTATATGAACTACCAAATTTCGCGGCTCATCGGTCTCACGTAACAAAATGAAATTTATTGTGAAATAAAATATTATGGAAATAAATTTCATTGTGATGAGCCATGAAGTTACGTGACGTACGTAACAACTAACCCATCAGTTTACATGCCCAATAATCCATATTATGCAGGTAAGCTACCAAATATTATGTTAAAAATAAACTAAATTCTCTAATATCAGTTTAGTTAAATACATGCTAACAATATCAGAAATAAAACTTTACAGATTACTTTATGTATTAAATTATATGGTTTTCAATCAGTATGATTTCATAATCACACTAACATAATGATTAAAAGGGTAAAATTTTATCATGCGGATTTAATAAACTGAAGTAAAATAAAGATTAGATAGGTTAGATTAGATGACTAAAATGGTATGAGTATCACAAATATGAGATTGTTGATAGGAAAATCGATAGGAACCCGTAACTATCGTGTGGAGCTATGCATTGAGATTTAGCTTACACACAATAATTATGTGGTAAGTCATTTTGCAAGCTATTCTGTCGGCACGTTTGAGATCTATAATATAATAATAAGTTTTATTACAACATATATATTCATTCAAGCAGGTCAAGTCCAAGTACCCAAGTCAAGTCTGCAAGCTGGTGCACCTGCTGATGGACGGAAGAGGTTCTGGCACTGGCTGGGGGTCGGATAATCCAGAAACGCCAAATAAATAATGGAAAGAAAAAGAGAAGATTACGTTAGGGATAGGGTGCCAAGTGGGTTAGGGCTGCAGTGTTCGGGGCCAACACGCCCAAAGCGTGCAATTAGGAAACTCTGCTTCGCAATGTGGAATATTGGCACGCTGACCGGTCGTGCGAGGGAGTTGGTCGATGCACTCTACAGGTGGTGGGTGGCCGTGGCGTTCCTGCAGGAGACTCGGTGGAAGGGCAGTAGATACCGGTTTATTGGGGACGGCTAAAAGCTGATCTACACGGGTGCACCTAATAGGGAGAATGGAGTAGCCGTGGTGCTCTCCCGGGAGCTTCTTATTCTGGCTATATAGTGACCTGTACGGTAATATGGGTGATGGGAATTTGAGCGTGTTCACGGTGGTTTTGAGTACAGTAGTCGCAACTTGGATGGTGAGTACATCCTCAGAACGCACGAACTAGCTATCGTGGACATGTATTATAAAAAGAAAACCGAACATCTTATTACGAACAGACACGCGGGGCACGCTACTCAGATCGATTTCCTACTCACTAGGAGATACATCATCAGCAAAGTGGCTAACTGCAAGGTTATCCGCGGAGATAGTCTCACTGCACAACGTCGTCTCCTTGTCAGGGATCTTTGCTTGAAGCCCAAAGAAAAACGTGCTGCTTGCGCCGAATCAAGTGGTGGCTGCGTGATCCAGCCATGTCCGAAAGGTTTACCTCAGCTATCGGCGACGACTATGAAGCTGTAGGTGAACATGTTCAGAACTCCTGGGATAAGATTCAGGCGGCTAATCTTGAATTGGCGAGGGCAGTGCTCGGCATGTCTAAGGGTGGGTGTAAGTGTGACAAGGACACTTGGTGGTGGAACGATACAGTCCATAAGGAGACTAGGCTGAAGAGAGCCCACTTTAAAAAGTGGCAAGCGTCCAAATCTCCGGAAGACCGCGACGCGTACAGAGATGCTAAGCGCGCCACTAAGAGAGCCATAGCCAGAGCCAGACAGGACCACTTACAACCGCTATATGACAAGTTGGAATCGTCTGAGGGCCTAAAGCTCATCTAAAAGACCCTGAGGGCAATCTTATATACGAGGAAGTCGCAGTGAAGGAGACATGGCGCTCTTATTTCCAC
Source organism: Cybosia mesomella (assembly GCA_946251805.1). Taxonomy (NCBI): domain Eukaryota; kingdom Metazoa; phylum Arthropoda; class Insecta; order Lepidoptera; family Erebidae; genus Cybosia; species Cybosia mesomella. The sequence continues at coordinate 16,502,685 of OX276406.1, read as the reverse complement.
GAGCTGCTGAACAAGCAGCATAAAAAGGTGCAGACACCGGACCTCCTTCCAAATCAAGAACCGCGTTACGCCTGAAGAATTCCAGATTGCTCTTCGTCGCATGAAGAATCGGTAAACTGTCGGAGCTGATAGAGGCCTGGAAGGTGATGGGTCCCCGTGGTTTGGGCTTGTTACAAACCTCTTGAACCGCGTGCTCCTCACCAGGAAGATCCTTCCGGATTCGACAGGAGTGTACACGTTAATATGGGTCTGCACTAAGGATCGTTGCGAAGAAATACAGGACGAAGAATGGACCTGGACATGCATAAGGCTTTCGACTGTCTTTCTCGATGATCTGGTGGGCTCGGCGGTCCAAAGGGTTTCCAGAATCCTATATTGATATCATCCAAGACATGTACCACGATTCCGATTCCGCGGTTTGAACGGCTGTTGGCGACACGAAACCCTTCCCCATCACAGTCGGCGTATACCAGGGATCAATGCTTAGACCGTTTCTGTTTAGCGTGATATTAGACGTTCTGTCGGACAACATTAGAAATTGCTGAATGCTGATAATATCGCGCTGGCCGACTCGGACAGGGTCAGATTGGTGCAACGTGTGAAGACGTGGAAGGAGGCGCTTGACATAGGCGGTCTGAAGCTTAATGTGACGAAGACTGAGTACTTGGCTTGCACTCAACAGATCCCACACCCGTCCGTATAAGCGATGACTTATAGCGAAGACTATAAGCGCACGGACCTAGTTAAGTACTTGGGATCTGTACTTCAAACGACTGGTGACATCGATTGCGACGTTAAGGCATGCATTACGCATGCATGGGCCAAGTGGCGTGAGATGACTAGTTGTCATCTGTGACCTTAAAATGCCGGTTAGGTTAAAGGTGCGGAAATCCCCTCGGATACCCCCCCCCCCGCTGGCCAGGCCACTGGTTATGTCAGACTTGAACCGACTAAAACCGCACGCCGTCTCTGGTCTACAGACGCCGGGGTGTAAGGTTGCCCATAGAGCATATCTCTCGCACCCCAAGGTCAGTCGGGGTGCGAGGGATATGCTCTTGCACCCCGGCGTCTGTAGACCAGAGACGGCGTGCGGTTTTAGTCGGTTCAAGTCCGACATAACCGCCCCCGCTGGCCAGCGGGGGGGTATCCGAGGGGATTTCCGCACAAAAAAAAAATTTAAAGGGGCAGGTCTATCAAACCATCATTAGGCCTGTCCTTTTACACGGCTCTGAAGCGTGGCTATTGCTGGAGCGACATAAGCAAGAACTGCATGTCACGGAGATGAATATGCTGCGTAAAGATCGTGTGTGGAACTCCGCGGCAGCCTTAATGTCCGAGACATTACAGATAAAATGCAGGAGTATGCCTTCGCAGGTGCCGCCGCGTTTTGCGGCAGCCGCCTACCTGGGTAATAAATGTCTGGCCATGGCACTTCCGCCGGGTCCCGGTAGGAGGGCGAGACCCAAGAAGTGCTGGTATGACATAATAAGGGGTGACAAGCGTGCCTCACAAGTGGTCTCACTACCATGAATGCCCAATATAATATGTATATAATAGTGGAGCAGACTGGAGCGTATCTTTAAAGCCTGTCTGGCACACAGATACGTTCCGAAAGGATGGCGGGAAGTAGGAGTCATTTTCATCCCGAAGCCAGGAAAGGGTGATTACACGAATCCCAAAGCACATCGACCAATCAGTCTGACCTCCTTCATGCTAAAGACCATGGAACGCCTTTGCGAGAGGGAGCTGAATGATGGTGCACTAAAACAGCTACCCCTACATGCAAACCAGCACGCATACAGCTCCGGTAAGTCTACGGAATCAGCCCTCCATCTGGTAGTCAGCCGGATAGAGGTAGCGATCGAACAAAAAGGCTTTTGCCTAGGAACGTTCATTGACATCGAAGGAGCTTTCGACAAAACCAGCTCACCAGTATTAAGGCCGCCCTGTCAAAACATGGAGCGGAACCGGTACTATCAGACTGGATAACAAACATGCTCAGCAAAAGAGTAGTTCGCCTTGAGGAAGAAGATCAGACAGCTCTGATAGCCAAAGGCTGTCCGCAGGGTGGAGTTATCTCTCCCCTCCTGTGGAATTTAGTGATAGATGACTTAATCACAAGGCTGAACAAAAACCGAGACTACACAATAGGCTACGCCGACGACCTAACAATCCTTATCTCAGGAAAGGTGGCGGCAACGGTCTGTAACTTAACCCAACAAGCCTTACGCATCGTAGAAAAATGGTGCGGGAAATTTGAACTATCGGTCAATCCGAACAAAACAGAGTTAGTTATGTTCACGAACAAAAGGGTATTAGGCGAATACCGATTACCCAAACTCTTTGACACGGAACTCCAACTGTCAAAAGAGGTCAAATACCTTGGCGTTATTCTTGACAGCAAGTTAAAATGGAGTAGCCACCTAGACAATAAATTACAAAAGGCCGGGATTACCTTCTGGCAGTGCAGAAGAATGATTGGTAAAAAATGGGGGCTAACACCGAAAATCATCCTGTGGCTTTACGAAACAGTAATCCGCCCCATGATAGCGTATGGCGCTATCGTCTGGTGGCCAAGGACCGAAAACAGCACAATAGCGGCTAAACTACAACGGACCCAAAGACTAGCCTGCATGGCAACCACTGGATGCACGAAAACTACCCCCACTGCGGCAATGGAAGCCATGCTCGGACTCCCACCCTTGGATCTATTCATCCGCCAAGAAGCAACAGCTGCGGCTATACGCCTAAGGGCACTCAACCCATGGAGCGAGAGAAACACGACACACCTCACTGCTCACAGATCTCACAAAGGAGATACCTATGATAGGAGCAATAAATAATCGTGTACCCAAACAACACGTAATCGATAAAAAATACAAGATCCAACTTCATGAGGACCACCGCTGTGAGGCTTTACGCCCAACGGAATTACGCATCTTCACAGATGGATCAAAAACTGGTACAGGCACCGGGGCTGGCGTCTTCTCGGAGGACCTTAATATATCCATCTCAACACCGCTGGGGACCCATAACACAGTATTTCAAGCTGAATGCATGGGGATTACCCTGGCAGCTTCAGCGGTAATGGCCAGGAGAGTGGAAGGCCACTCAATACGCATGCTCTCCGACAGCATGGCCGTGCTGCAAGCTTTAAACAGCCACACTATAAACTCGGGACTGTGATATCTTAAATTGAACCAAATAGGCCACTTCAACAACATAACCCTGCAATGGATCAAGGGCCACAGCGGCTCGCGCGGCAATGATGCGGCAGATGAGCTTGCCAGGAGAGGATCTGACATGGTGATAATGGGACCTGAGCCCATAATACCGATCCCCTTTGCATACTTACGAACCATAGTAAACAAACGAACGAGAGATCAACACATCAGCTATTGGATAAATCTGGAAGTTTGCAGACAGGCGAGGGAAGCACTCCCTGTGCTTGAAAAATAGACTGACCAGGCGTCTTCGACAACTGACCAAACGGCAACTGCGCACGGCCACGGCTGCAATCACGGGGCATGGCTCCTTCAATAAACACCTTTTTATTTTAGGAATCACCGACAGCCCTCTCTGCAGAGCCTGCATGAGAGAGGAAGAAACAGCGGCACACGTGCTCCTACACTGCCCTGCAACCGCCACATACAGGGTTAAGTACTTCGGAAACACAGGTACGCTCCGGGAGATCGCCGGCAGCGTGAATAGCTTGCTAGCGTTCTTCAATGAGCTGGGGTGGATCGAATAAAATGCCCACCCTCACGCAAAAACCGCGCGTTGTCGAGGAGTTGCGGATACCAGCCCGTGATACCATACCATACCATACCGGAGTAGGAAAAGCAGGCAAGCGGACCCCAGGCTCCGAAGTGTAGACCTCGGATGCAATCGGGACAACGCTCAGATGATGATGATGATGATTTATTTCTTGGTAAAAAATGTAATGCTAAAGGTGGACGGACATTCACTAATGCGCCCATGCGTTTAATGGCGCGTTATTGGTGGTTTTAATTAACCTGAGTGTGTAATTAATTTTTTTATTATGTAAAACTTCTTAAAATGTTTGTAAAACGTATCATAAATTCCATATCGAACACTGCGCTCTAAAACCAACATCCGTTTCATGTCGCACCAAAATTACACTTGATGGGAGTTATGTTAATTTTTTTACTAACCAAAATGTAAGGTGGTACGTCATTGATGGGATTCATTAATTAATGTAAACAACTTGAATGACTGTGAAAGGTGAATTATAAAAACTACAAAAACAAATAATAAAGATTAAATGCTATGACGTAACTCTTACAAACTATGAAAATACCTAATAGCAAACCCCCCTCCGCAAACCTTGATACATTCACTAAAAAAAGCGGCCAATTGCGAGTCGGACTCGCCCATGAAGGGGAACCCTTAGCAGCAAGTAATATAATAATGGTTTTTTTAAATTTTATATTTGAGTTGAATGAATGAAAGATAAATTGCGTTTTACGATGTATGACGTATCAAAAAAAAACTACTTACTGCAGATGTCGTTCAAACCAATTTTCGGTGGAAGTTTACATGATAATGTACATCATATATTTTTTTTAGTGTTATTATTCTCTTATTTTAAATTTTAAATTACAGGGTAAATGTGGGGGATACATTTTACCACTTTGGAAGTGTCCCTCGCGCAAACTATTCAGTTTAGAGAAAAATGACATTAGAGACCTCAATATCATTTTTGAAGACCTATCCATAGATACCGGAGACGTATGGGTTTGACGAAAAAAAAAATTTTTTACTTTCAGTTCTAAGTATGGAGAGCCCCCAAAATGTATTATTTTTTTCTATTTTTGTGTGAAAATCTTAAGGCGGTTCACAGAATACATCTACTTACCAAGTTTCAACAGCATACTTCTTATAGTTTCGGAAAAAAGTGGCTGTGACATACGGACGGACAGACAGACAGACAGACATGACGAATCTATAAGGATTCCGTTTTTTGCCAATTGGCAACGGAATCCTAAAAACACATTAAAAAGTTCATTCAACAAGGACAATTGTACGAGCAACACGTAAATGAAAGAAAATTTAAGTGATCTCGAATGGGATGCATTTTTGGCGTCCATTCACTTGATTGAGATCGTTTGGTGGCTACCGTGCATGGCTACCACAATAAATTTCCAAATGATTACAATAAACATAAAACTAGGTTCTTAGGTTTTTTACAGGCTCGGAGAGTAAGTGCCAGTCGGCAGTAAATAAATATTGAGTACTTGAGAGAAGAGAACTCGCCCTCCAAGGACACACAGTTAATTAGCAGTTCCGGCAACTACAGTTATTAAATAGAAAAATTACCAGGCACGACAACGTAATTTCAGATAACATTTGTAAACATTTAGTACGCGTAGCATATAATGCATCTTATCATTAAGTTCGAAAGCTGCTTTTGCTTTAACCACGGTTTATATTTAGGACTGTGCGAAGGGATAGATAGACGTGATTAATGCAAATTCACAACATTTGATTGAGTTGTCACCGGTTAAGAACGCAAAAACGGATTGAAAATGACCAGGAGGATCATTTGTTACGGTACATGCATATAGTTACCCACATCACAAAAAAAATATCTGTATTACTGTCTGTCAAGACTAGCAGATCTACAAGAACGTTAAGTGCGCCCCTCAATCCAGGTTTGTACGGAACCCTCAGTATATTAGTACTATTATCTATTTTGTATCATGACGTAGAACATTGTGTTTAATGTATATATGGGTGGTTAGAACTCATGGGAGGAATAAATAAGAATGAGCCTATATATTCTACCATTTGCATTCTTAGCTTAATGTATAATCCCAGCTTGATATTAATTAAAATCACAACTTACGGACTTATCCTAAATCTAAATACTCCATTGCAAAATTATCCTTAAACATCACAGGTGCTAAATATTAGTAAATTGTTATTTCTATGATAATTTGTAAGATCAGATTCTGAATCAGACCCAAAGAATAAATAAGTACTTTAATCTCTTTTTAGAGTATCTACTATCTGCCTTATTCATAAATACTTAGCTTACTTACGGCAGCATTTTAAACCATGGAATGTTTTGTCTCTTTCTTGACTTATTTAAAAGATGATGAAAAACGAGCAAGATATTCTACTTAGTTACTGGCATTACCATTCTGCATTTATGAATAAGGCAAGGAATAGAAAAGTTTAAAAATCATCCATATACCGTGTTTGACTACACAATATTTTTAACTTTTTCAGCTTAGTTTACTTTCCATATAATTTGTACTAACAACTTGTATCACATTTAACGCCAAGGCACTCGGTTAAAATACCAAATTTGTGTATCTGTAATAGCACATTTTGTAGCTGTCAGTGGTTCAGCAACTCCCTTCTCAGCTTTTTTATCTCGAAGTATAGTTAGACACAGACCATTTTCAGTAGTCAACCTTGGGCCTTTCTGTATCCATAATTGGTTAGTGCTGTTTTTACAGCTAGCCCACACAGCGCGGCCGACTCCTTGCTGTAAGCACAGCCCTTCATCGGCCATTATTTTTCCCTCGGGAGTATAAACTACTAAGCTGAATAAATCCATTTCGGTGCCGCATACTACAGTTGTAGCTACGCGACCAACCGGAAACGTCGTTGTAGGAATAGTCCCTATACAACCACCTGCCTTACTTTTTATTCTGCCAAACCATCTACTATCAGTTGGAAAAAAATGCTGAGGCCATACATTATCTAAATACCATTTAAAATTCTTACACTTCAGCTTCTGTCTCAATTCCACCCTGTCTGAGACTTCTTGCTTGTCACGTATGTCGCTCATCCAAGGATTAAATTTGATAAAAAAATCAGCCCATTCATCCATCCACACGGTTGCTGCTCGAACTAAGTTAATGGTCACAACCTGAGACACAGTGCCAGTATATGCATATGGACTATTTCTTCTGAATATGTGGCCTACTCTGGAACATGGTGTTATCTCAACTCTTGCACCGCATTGCCAAGCTCTCCAGGAAAGCTCTAAATTTTCAGCACCCCATATTTTCATACCTTCATCGTAGCCACCAAGCCGCCAAAAAAGGCTTCGTCTTACAGCGAAAAGACCACCTGCCATGGCAGGTGTTGGATATGGTTTGGAGGGGTTTTCCAATTTTTGTTGGAGTACATCACTGCTAGGCATTAACCATCGAAATTGTAACCGCCAACTGAATGCGCCCCAGTGCGCATCAATACTCTTGGTGTATGATAAAGTATTTTCAGATATAATATCTATGTGTGGACAAATGAACACATCATCGTCTCCTGCTCTTTCTAGCAAAGGTTCGAGCCAACCTTGTGTGACCTGTAAATATCATATAAAATGTTATTGTTCCTACACAAATAAATATTTCGCATTATTTTTAGTATTATTAGATCAGAGGGCTTGAACAGATAGATTTAGTTGGGAAAAAGTGAAAATCTAAGACGGGACTTGAACACGCGATCAGTCCCTTACAACTCTGACCAACTAGACTACCTGAACACTTCCTAGATATTCGAAACTGTCCGTTCTTCGGGCGACTTTTCACTTTCACTTGTCACTTTTTCCAAACTAAATTTAAAGGTAAACGTAGTATACTAATTGCTTCAAAAAATCCTTGAACAGATATTTCAACAGCCTGGGCAGCAGCTGTGGCAACACATTGAAGGTATTGCTGCTTCAGGCTAATGTTATACATAAATGTACAACATCTTTACACTCAATGTATCAGATATAGTCTGGTAAAAATCGCTAACCAGCAACTGCTAATAGTTAATTCCTTTCTACTACTTTTAATAACACATTTAATAGTCACTGACCTCACAATGAGCATCGAGGAACACCAACACGTCACCAATCGCATGTCTAGCGCCCAGCAACCTCGCACCAACTAGTCCCGTCCTGTTAGGATTTCTCAATAATTGCACTTTATCTAGTTTAGCGACCGCATCATCCAGCTCTTTCCCCAGATATCTCCTGTCACTGCCATCATCTACCAAAATTATCTAAAATTGTACAGTTTTCATTATTACACGTACCATAGACAACATAAAGTAAACTACATAAATATACACTATTATATGCATTTAACGTAATTACAGAATGTAAGTGAGCGTGAGTTTTCGATCGATTTGAATACGAACTTTTCAAATGGTCTACAGGTCGTGTGCTTAAAAAAAAACATGTGCACTCCAGGAGTGCCGACAGAAGTAAAAACTTGAACAATTATGTTACGCCTATTAATTAAGTTCATGTTCTATTTGACCAAACAGCAGTATCTTAAAATGAAAAGCTAGGCGCTTTTATTAAGCTAAGTAATGTATGACGTTTTAATTCACTCGCCATTATAACTCTGTACAGTAAACCTATCTCAGTGTATTCATTTCACAATATTAAAACCCTACCGGCCCATATACCCCGCACATTGGTCCATCGGAGCCAGATTATTCAAGAAATCAAGGATTAGCGTTATCAGACCTGGATTTTACCGAAATACGGGAATAATCATCGTATATGTGAAGACCGGACGGATTAGCACGCGTTGCATTGGAATGTGCATTGGAATGCGCTTGATTTTGTGGTGTTGTGTTAATATTTGTTTTATATTTTATAACCCAGCACTCTTAAAGGTATAGTTAATCAATATTAATAAAAAATCAACGCAATTAAGGTTAGTAAAAAACTATTTCAAACTTTTAGTTAAAGTTGTTAAACTTATTACATAATTGTTTTTATTGTCAGTTTTATGGCGAGATTATGTAAACCGTAACAACGAAGTTATTAGTGAATATATAATTATTCTTGTGATTTATTTACTCTTGAAGTACATAGTATATTTTGTGTAACTAGCTAATCTGTGTAGGTACCTACTTAACGAAAAATTATATACCTTTCAGCTGATATTTAAAGATTTTGTTCTTCTTTAAGTATTTTATTTACATAGTTTTATAGTAAGCAGATAGGTAGTCACGTTAGGTAGATAGATTACAACAGTAGGTTTATAGGTATTTGTGCCATTGTATTTGAAGCTTGTATAAATTCCAGGTGATCGCGTGTGCTTCCCAGAATGCCTACAACTGATTCAATTAAGGAATTGAAGAAAGAATTAGAAAAGAGGCAGTTTTAGGGGTCAATTAACACATTTTATTAATTATTGTGTTGAATTAAAACAGCCGTTGACCTCTATTGTTGCCAGGGAGTTGCAGTTGCGTTTAACTAGGATTGAAGGTTTGTATGACCGATTTGACGAGGTGCAGTTACAAATTGAGTGTTTAGTTGACGATGATGCCGCGCAGGTACAGTCTGCCGATCGTGCGGATTTTAATTCACAATACTATAAAGCGATAGCAGATGCGCAGGAGATGTTAAGTGTATGTAGTGTCCCGCTGTCGAGTAGTAAAAGTGAAGTAGGTAATCGTCACCTCGTCCAACTGCCAACTATTCAGTTACCTAAATTTGATGGTTCGTGTGAAAATTGGATAGAATTTCGGGACACCTTTGCCAGTCTTATACATTCGAATGATGACATGGACGACATAAATAAATTTCATTATTTACGTACTAGCTTGGAGTCTTCTGCAAAGGTAGTAGTTCAATCTATGGGATTTTCAGCTGCTAATTACAATGTGGCATGGAAGTTGTTGTGCGAACGCTTTGATAACAAAAGATTATTACTACAAAATCATATTGCATCTTTATTCACTATTGAAAAGATAAGTAAAGAATCCTTTGTTAGTTTGAAAGGTTTAATTGATCATGTAAAAAAGAATTTACAAGCATTAACTGCCTTAGGCGAACCTGTTAACGCTTAGGACTCGCTGTTAATCTACATTGTAGTTGGGAAATTGGACCAAAAGACTAATAGGGAGTGGGAAGAGTGTAAAGGTCGTTTAGATGATGATAAATTTAACAAATTTAGCGAATTTATGAAATTCTTACGTACCCATGCTAATTTTTTAGAAAGTTTGGAACTCGCTCACTCTCATCATACCCAAGACAATCAAATCCCAAGGTCAAGTCCATGGTTTCGATTCAGCAAAATAATAATAAACTTAGTTCATCTACTAATACTTCAAGTAAGATATTATGTCCCAAATGTAAGGGTGATCATATTTTATCTAGCTGCTCACAGTTTCTTGTGCTTAGTAATGATGCGCGACTTAAGCTGTTGCCCACATTAAAGGTTTGTTTCAACTGTTTGAAATTAGGTCATTTCGCAAACCATTGTAAAAAACCCGGTTGTAGTATTTGTAAACGCCGTCACAACAGCCTTGTTCATGTATTTGAGCATAAACCTGCAGTTATTAGTAATACACAGAATGATAACGTACCCTTGCCCGAGAATGTACCTTCTGCGTTGCCCAGCGCTGGGCATACTGGTCAAACTTTGGCGGCAAAGGTAACTTGTTCTGAACAACTCGATGTGCTTCTGTCTACCGCATTAGTAATGATATATGATAATAATAATAAGGAACATGTTGTAAGGGCAGTCCTAGATAGTGGTAGTACGTCATGTATAATCACGGAACGTTTATGTTCACAATTAAATTTAACACCGCATCACATAGATAGGTCAATATTGGGTATCAACAACATTACCTCACACGTAGGTAAAACTTGTCGGGTTAATATAAAATCATTGAATGAAAACTGTACCTTTGACTTTTATTGTTTTGTTTTACCGTGCATAACCAGTAATGTACCCAGTCATGAGATTGACATTAGTGATCTTAAAATACCGTCAGATATTTGTTTAGCTGATCCTACATTTTATAAGCCTGCAGCTATTGATATGTTGCTAGGTGCTGATCTCTTTTGGGATTTGTTAGGCTCTCAAAGAATAAAATTAGGTGATAAAAAACCAATGCTCTTTGAAACAAAATTGGGTTGGATCATATCAGGGCCTGTTTCTGGTAGTCATATCTCTCTATTGACAACTAATACATTGTGTTATTTAGTTAAAACTCACGATGACTGTGACATGTCAAAATCTGATTGTGAAATTGATTTAACACGATTTTGGCAATTAGAGGAAATTAATTCCTCATCGTCATGTCATTACTCACCTGAGGAAAAATTTTGTGAGGAACATTTTGTTGAGAATACGACTCGTCTCGATGATGGTCGGTTCTGTGTGAGGATTCCTCTAAAACGGAGTCCTAATCTTTTAGGTAACTCATTGAAAAGAGCAAATCAGTGCTTTCTTTCTCTTGAGCGTAGATTAAAAAGTAAGCCTAACTTATGTGAGATGTATCGCAACTTCATGTCAGAATATGAATCGTTGGGTCATATGTCTGTATGTGATCAACCTATTTCAAGCACAAGTGGGTATTTTATTCCACATCATGGCGTGCGTCGTGATCAAAGCACGACAACTAAGTTAAGGGTTGTTTTTAACGCGAGTAGTTCCACTTCGTCAGGAATTTCATTCAATGACCTTCAGATGGTTGGTCCGACGGTTAAGGACGATTTGCTGTCTATCTTGCTTCGGTTTCGACAACACAAATACATTTTGTCAGCCGATGTGGAAAAAATGTATCGACAGATTGTTGTTCATCCGTCTGATAGGTCCTTGCAACAAATACTCTGGCGGAATAACGCGGATGAACCCATAAAGGTGTTTCAGTTAAATACTGTTACGTACGGTACCGCAAGTGCGCCATATCTAGCTACTAGATGTTTAAAGCAGATAAGTATAGACTGCAATGATACTAAAATCGCTGAAATCATCGAGCATGACTTCTATGTGGACGATTTGCTCACTGGTGGGGATGATCTGGCTGAAGTAATAAATATACGCAGGCAGGTAACTGCTGCCCTCGCTTCAGCTGGCATGCCGTTAAGAAAATGGCAATCTAATGAGCCACAATTGGTGTCGGACTGTTCTCGTACACCTCTTGATTTAAATATCGGATCTCATGAATCCAGCAAGCTTTTAGGTCTTGGCTGGTACGCAGATTCAGATGAACTCTGTTTTCCGATAGGCTTAGTTCTACCAAAAGGCAATACCAAGCGAGATTTACTATCGGTCATTGCGCAAATATTTGACCCAATTGGTCTACTAGCTCCAGCAGCAGTTAGTATGAAAATATGATTACAAAAATTATGGTTACAAATTGTAGTTCTTGACTCTTATAAAGTGATTCAATTACATATATGTACAGACGCGTCTGAGCTCGCGTATGGAGCATGTGCGTATCTTCGTAGTACAAACGATAATGGAGAGGTTATGGTTCGCTTGTTGTTGGCTAAGAGTCGTGTTGCTCCAATCAAACCCACAACTATTCCCAGGTTGGAGTTATGTGGGTCGTTAGTAGGCACTCGCCTATATTAAAAGATTATCAAATCTTTAAGAATGCCCATTAGTGAGGTTTGTTTCTGGACCGACTCCACCATTGTTTTGGGTTGGTTGCGAACGCTCCCTTCTAAGCTTCAGCCATTTGTGCGTAATCGCGTCGCTGAAGTGTTAGATAAGGCGGGTAGTTGTACTTGGCGACACATCCCAACCGAGATTAATCCTACAGACCTACTATCCCGAGGTATGGATATTAGTTAACTGCAAAGTTCAAAGTTATGGTGGACCGGTCCCGAATTTCTTAGTCACGAACCCATTCAGGTGCCCTCTTAGCCAAAATCTGTGGCAATTCTACCGGAGACCAGGCCTAACGTTTCATTAGCTACTGTAATAGGTGAAATTCAAGGGAAGTTCATAGATATAAGTCGTTTTTCTAATTATCTCAGACTTATTCGTACCGTAGCTTATGTTCTCAGATGGATAGATAGTTGCAAAGAGCAATCTGCAACATCTTCATTTTTAACTGAAAGTGAACTGAGACGTGCACTGTATTTAATAGTCAGACAGTGTCAAAAGGAATCATTTCTAGAATATAGTATTTTGTTGCGTAACCAAGAATTACCGAAGAAAAGTCCTTTGCTTAAATTAAATATATATTTAGATGAATATAAAATATTACGCGTTGGTGGTCGACTCGACAATTCTGATTATAATTATGATAAAAAGCATCCTATTTTACTACAGTCCTCTCATACTTTTACACATTTATTATTTGAATTTGAGCTTCGTAGGCTGATGCATGCTGGTCCTCAGCTACTCCTCGCTTCTATCAGGGAAACTTATTGGCCCATAGGTGGTCGAAATTTGGCAAGACACTGCTATCGTAAGTGCGTTCGATGTAGTCGTATGGCAGGTAAAATTGTCACTCCTTTGATGGGAAAAGGTGTAGATTATGCAGGGCCAATTATGTCTACTTCTCGTCAAGGTCGAGGTTGTAGATTGGCAAAGGTATACATCGCGATTTTTGTGCGCATCGAACAGCTCCGTCAACACTTCTGGGCAAGATGGAGCAAGGAGTACATTGCGGAGTTGCAACTCAGAGTAAAGTGGCGATCCTGCAAGGACAGTTTGCAACTGAATACCTTAGTGGAAGTCAAAGAGGATCACCTTCCACCGCTGAATTGGAAATTAGGACGGATAGTGGCTGTGCATCCAGGGCCCGATGGCATCGCACGGGTGGCTGACATACGGACATCAACAGGGCTTATTCGACGTTCATTTTGCAAGATTTGCCCTTTACCAGTATCTGGGTAAAAATAACGGTTTTACGGCCGCCGGAATGTTACGCCTATTAATTAAGTTCATGTTCCATTTGACCAAACAGCAGTATGTTAATTTCGCTAGGCGCTTTTATTAAGCTAAGTAATGTATGACGTTTTTATTCACTCGCCATTATAACTCTGTACAGTAAACCTATCTCAGTGTATTCATTTCACAATATTAAAACCTTACCGGCCCATATACCCCGCACAATTACGTGTGTATTTTTTTAATCGTCATCCATCATATATCCCTCCCTCCCCTCTCCCTCAATAAATACAGCGCTCTTTCAGACAGATGAATGTTAAGATTGATATCAGAATCCCAAACTGTTGGTCACGCCATAGTTAACTGTTACCCACTGCTAATTATGTGGCGACCGATACACACAATGCATAATATGCTAATGGTATTGATAGAATGATTTATTGTAGCAGTTTCAACGGATCGCGTTATAATTACCACATCACAGCAACGCTGCCGCAAATCCATTCCAAACATTTTCAGGCTCCTGTCCAGTGACCGTGAAGTGGAGACAAAGCATATTATAAAGACCATTGTGTTTTATCAACCAGCATCAAGTCCGAGATTAGAACTCCATATCATGATATATACGAGTGATACGTCTACATTGCCAACAGGCATGTGCGGTAAATAAATATTCACTTATAGGAATACACAGATAGGTACACAGAAAATTCGTTCATCACTTACTAATAGCATATTACAATAATTTATATATCATATCACTACATATTATAAAACAAAGCCCTCCGCCGCGTCTGTCTGTCTGTTTGCGATAAACTCAAAAACTACTGCACTAATGTTCATGCTGTTTCACCAATGGATAGAGTGGTTCTCGAGAAAGGTTTTGTTTTAATTTATTAAGTTTTTGTATACATTGGTTAAAATATATTGATATTTGTTGGAGGTTTGGGAGCTTTCAACGAAAACCCTTGGAGATATAACAAAATGATGTATAGTGGAATTGTGTATCTTATATAGGTTGTGGTGTTGGAATGGGGTAGCGGAAACGGGATCAGAATTTCTCGCGGGCAACAGCTAGTATGATAATAAAATACGTAAGAACACTGTGCCTAGGTAACCGTGGGCAATGGAAGTATATTCTATAATATATTAGGTCGTTACATATGAAATTGCCGTTTTTCTTGAAGAAATTGGAGGAAACCCAATTTTCAGTATTAACATTTTTGCATTTTTGCATATGAATGAGACAACATTAAGCTAACAAACAGCAACTTTTATTACATTTTTAAAAAGTGACAGCTGTTAAGTAATCATCAAAATGCATAGCATTTAGGAAGTACTGTTTTTGAAGATCGAATGAATTTATCAAGCGGCCAATAAAAACAAAATTTAATACAGAGTTGTAAAATCTTGAAATCAACCTTCAAACAAAATATAAATAATGGAAATAGCTATTAAATTACAGGAATAACGAACTCATGAATTTGTATGAAAATTTCGGCAATTTCATAGGTAAAGACCTATTATTAGGAAATACTACAAACTCTGGACGCAAACTGAACATTGCTTGTAATATAGATTCTCGAAAGTGGAGAAATTTACTTGGATTGGATACATTTGATTTTAGTATGCATGTCTTTTTATAAGAATAAGGAGTTCCTGACCAAGCAAGTAAATAAATAGTAATGAAT
The DNA here is from genome assembly GCA_946251805.1 of Cybosia mesomella. Classification (NCBI taxonomy): domain Eukaryota; kingdom Metazoa; phylum Arthropoda; class Insecta; order Lepidoptera; family Erebidae; genus Cybosia; species Cybosia mesomella. Next base: position 16,487,372 of record OX276406.1, on the reverse strand, counting down.
TTGTTACCTGCTTAAGCAGCATTTCAGGAGACCTCATCAAGACAGACATGACTGTTCTCATGAGTGTAGACCATGCTTCATTATAAAAGACAATAATAATTGTCGATGTTGGCAGATTTTCTAGGTTGTATTTGATAAATTTACAACTGAAATATAAAGAATTGAGTATATTATACTAGAGCCTCTGTTTCATGTTTGTGAATGCAGTTTTTATTTTCTATGAACATCAACTTACGAGTCCAACACTGGATACATCTAATTAACGCATTTGAAGCGTCGGTAGCTTAGTGTTTAAGGAGTCGACCTTACGATCGAGAGGTCCCGGGTTCGAATCCTGGCCATTACACTACCGACAATTTAGCTTAGCTGGAGGGGTTAGGGGAATATTAGTAATTTCGGTTACTAATATTCTTTAAAAAAAAAAAACGGAAGCTGATGGTTATGTCAAAGACAGTTTTGGACAAATAAAATACCCTTGGGAAACTTTAGAGAAACCCTTGTAGAATTTCAATTTTCTGCCTAATGCTCACTCTACACTCAACAAAGGTAATTCAAATTTGAATATTAAATATATCGTATCCTGTCAATGATTAATTCCTACTGCAAATTACCTAATAAGAAGCAGTGTTGCTTTTTGAATCAAACTTACATGACTGGCTGAAAAGAAATAGCTATACTGTTAGATGTTAAGAATGTTTTAATATAAAATAATATCTTATTGTAAAAATATACCTGTCACTACGCATATCAGGAAGACTTCTATTAATAGAGATTTTGTCACTAATAAGTATGTTATAAGAATGTATTGAGTATAATTCTCGAGCTGTAATGAGCTCTCTTTGTGACAGCTGGACAGGATAGCCATTTTCACCAGCACCTGGTACAGGAGCATAATTGTTGCTGTGTATCACATCTGTAAAGACGACCAAATTTTTCTCTTTTAGTATGAACCATTGGTGAAGCAGCTAGCTACCTAATCAGACTCTTGCTAAGTATATGAAACTACCACATACTTTTGTAACATGTTGAGAATAAATACAGTCATTGTACAAAATTATATTATTCCAAAATTATTAACACATTAAATAAGTGCATGCAGATATTGCAGGGTGTATGCTAGAAAACCTCCTTGTGGTGCACCCTGGGCAACGGAAGCAGCAACTCCTCTCCTTCCCTAGGGGGCGGTGTTGCTGCTTCAGCCTAATATTCTGCCAAGGTCGAACTGACCTAAGAGAAGGAAAACTTGAAACAAAACCCTCTACCAACCCGTCTGGCCAGCGTGTTAGTAGTAGGCTATAAACCTCGCATGAACAGAAGCCACAATAAAAGGCCCCCAGTTTCCAGTAGTCCCGCTATTCCCGACTACGGTAGCGGTCGCGGTAACGGCAGGGCGGCGCAAGTGTTTTCCAAGCAGAAATCTTCGCTCTCATGGAATGCGCGGAAATGGCAGGCCACCTGAACATCACGGGAAAGGTCACCATCTACAGCGACAGCCAGGCAGCGCTGAAGGCACTTGGCAAAGTAGAGACAACATCAGCCGTTGTCAAAGAGTGCAAAAAGTCATTGGAAAGGCTATCCAGAACAGCTGACGTGACTATTGCCTGGGTACCCGGACACAAGGGCAACACAGGCAACGAACTAGCAGTTGAACTGGCCAGGAAAGGAGCTGATGAAAACCAATTGCCCAAAAAAATAACCAAGGGAGTAAACAGCCGAAGCATTGAAGCAGAGACCAACCGGAGATGGAAATCATCGACAGGCATGAGACAGTCGGGGGTGCGACTGGTTGGATCACCTCCAAGTTTGGTGCACCCTGGGCAACGTGGGCGATGACGCATCATTGATTGCTCCTCTGAAGTAGCTGGCGTCAACGTCAACGGCCAAGAGTCTGACCAACCGGCCCTTTTCAGGGCCAGCTGACCCCATTGCACGAGGGTGTCGGGGTATGGCAGGCCTGCAAGGCCCGCGGGAGGGCGTGGTCGCTCCAGGTACCCTTCTGCTGTTATCAGAGGGGACACTGCGAATGGCCCAGGGTCAGTCGGAGTGCGAGGGATATGCTCTATGGGTAACCTTACACCCCGGCGTCTGTAGACCCGAGACGGCGTGCGGTTTTAGTCGGTTCAAGCCCGACATAACCGCCCGCGCTAGACGGCGGGGGGGTATCCGAAGGGATTTCCGCACATAAAAAAAAAGGCATGAGACAGTCGAAGATATTAGATATTAGAGATAGGACGAGCCAACTGATAAAACTCTCTAGAGTAAGCAAGAGGCTCGTCATAGAAGTGTTAACAGGACACAGCCGATTGAACAGGCACCTGACACTGATAGGCGTGAAAATCGACCCCAAATGCCCGGAGTGCATGGATGGTGACGAGACCAGCTTCCACCTGCTCGCCGAATGCCCCATGTACTCACTGATAAGATGGGAGACAATGGGGTTGGATACACTGGACATAAAAGACCTGGAGGAGCTGAAGGTGGACCAAATCGTAAGATTTTGTAAGGATACAGGTAGGTTCGACGGAACGCCGTGATTGCCGGATAACCACATCCTTCCCAAAAGGGAGGATCAGGGGAAATGGGTAGAATAACCCACTAAGGTAGGGTTGATCACCCGCCAGGTCACCGGCGTCCCCGTTAGAAATAATAATAATAAACGGCAGGGCGGGGGGTGCTAAGAATCTCCGGGTTACGGGAGGCTACCAACAAAAACTGCAGCTGGCAGGCTGGCTGGCGTACAACTGCAGTACCCTTCGGCTGGACCATCATCTCGCCGAACTGGAGATAGAACTGGGTCGCATAAACTCTCACATATTGGGTTTGTCCGAGATCCGAAGACAAGGGGAGGACACGAAAACCCTTGAGCCAGGCGACTTATTCTACTTCAGAGAAGGTGATCAGCTCTCCCAGGGAGGTGTCGGTTTTTCTGGCCAAAAAGGACGTCATTAGCAGCGTTGTCGAAGTCGGTAGTGTGTCGAACAGGGTAGCGTACCTTGTCCTTAAAATCACTAACAGGCGTTCCCTGAAGGTTATACAGGTATATGCGCCGACCTCGACTCACCCCGATGAAACCGCCGAGGCCGTGTATGAGGACATTGCCATGGCAATTAATCATACCGCTAAGGCCACCTACAGCGTTGTTATGGGGGACTTCAATGCCAAAATGGGAGCACAAGAACGCCGCGAAACGGGAATCGGACCCTATGGAGTGGGGCGCAGGAATCACAGGGGGCAAATGCTAGTCAACTTTCTCGAATACCAGGGGCTCTTCTTAATGAATACTTTCTTTAAGAAGAAGCCCCATAAGAAGCGAACTTGGCAAAGCCGGGATTTCGTGGTAAGGAACTAGATAGACTTTTTCATTACGGACAGTAAGCACATATTTAGAGATGTCTCCGTGATTAGCAGGTTCAACACCGGAAGTGATCACAGACTTGCCAGAGGCTCTCTAAATATCAACCTTAAGGCTGAAAGATTCCGAATGATACGGTCTACTCTCCAACCTACGCCGCTTCAAGTAGCTCTAGGGTCCGAAAAGTTTCAACTGGAACTTAAAAATCGTTTTGCAATGCTGGAAACCACTAGCAGTATTGATGAGAAAACCGACACACTGATCAAAACTCTGCAGGAAGTGTCCCGAAAGTTGTTTCCCGGAAAACGCAAACAGCTAGTCCAAACTCTCTCCCGAGACTCTCGAACTTATGAGGAGGAGGCGTCATGAGCCCTCAACTCAGTCGTTTTCGTCAGATGAGAGGGCCTTAAACCAAAAAATAAAAAAGCTGATACGACGCGACCTCCGACGCCTCAACACTTCACAACCACATTGAGTGAAATAAGGGGTAGAAAGTGTTCGCTCAGCAGTTGAGAAGGCCCCATCTGACGAAACTTAAAACTGAGGATGGCAGAACCATCACCTCAAAGTTCGAGATTCTCGAGGAGGTTGAGAAGTTCTATGGACAGCTGTATGCATCACGGATGACTAAACCGACGGGACACAGCGATGAAGACCACAGAGCCCCACTCACGCGCCATTACGGCGAGGAAATACCCGATGTCGAGCAGTGCGAGATAGAGGCGGCTCTCAAGTAAACAAAGAACAACAGGTGCCCTGGCGATGATGGAATTACTACTGAGCTCCTAAAAGCAGGCGGGGTCCCAGTGCTCCAAGAGCTAGCGAGCCTTTTTAATTCCGTCATCCAGCAAGGCTTAACACCTAGGGCATGGAGCGGGAGTGCGGTGGTACTGTTCTTCAAAAAAGGTGATAAGGCCTTGCTAAAGAATTACAGACCCATCTCACTCCTGAGTCATGTCTACAAGCTGCTCTCGAGAGTCGTCACGAATCGTCTTGTGAGCAAGCTCGACGAGTTCCAGCCACCGGAGCAAGCCGGGTTTCGAAAAGGCTACAGTACCGTGGACCACATCCATACTGTTCGGCAGATTATACAAAAGACTCACGAGTACAATCAGCTGCTGTATATGGCTTTTGTGGACTACGAGAAAGCCTTCGACTCCATCGAGACCTGGGCAGTTCTGGATGCTCTGCAACGGTGTCGTGTTGATTGGCGATACATCGAAGTGCTGAGATGCCTATATGAGACCGCCACTATGTCCGTCCAACTCCAAGACCAGAAGACGAACCCCATAAGCCTACAGCGTGGAATGAGACAGGGGGATGTTATATACCACAAACTCTTCAACAACGCGCTGGAGGACGTCTTCAAGACTCTGGATTGGACTGGGCGGGGTATAAACATAAATGGCGAATACATCTCTCATCTTCGGTTCGCCGACGACATCGTCATAGTTGCGGAGTCGCTGGAGCAGCTGGGCGAAATGCTGCACAGCCTAAATGGAGCCTCTCGATGCGTCGGTCTTGGTTTGAACTTTGACAAAACCAAGGTTATGTTCAGCGAACATGTCACGCCGAGACCGATTGCCGTCGAAGGGTCGACAATCGAAGTTGTTCAACAGTATGTCTACCTTGGGCAAGTTATCCAGCTCGGTAGAAACAACTTCGAGAAAGAAGTCACCAAAAGGATCCAATTAGGTTGGGCAGCATTTTACAAACTGCGTCGGGTTTTCTCCTCCCCTTTACCGCAATGCCTAAAAACAAAGGTGTTCGACCAGTGCGTCCTACCTGTCATGACTTACGGTGCCGAAACGTGGACATGGACAATGAGGCTAGTCCACGACTTAAAAGTCGCGCAGCGGACTATGGAGCGAGCTATGCTTGGGGTTTCTTTCGGTAAACGGAAGGTAGGACGTCCCTCAGCAAGATGGATGGACGACCTTAAAAGGTAGCTGGATTAGACTGGATGCGCAAGGCGGAGGATCGGATGCTATGGCGTAAAATGGGAGAGGCCTATGTCCAGCAGTGGACTGCAATAGGCTAATTGATTGATTGATGCAGATATTAAAATAAAAACATTTTTAGTTAAACAGCAAATGGCAATGATTAATAATATGGTCTTCCTAACCTGAGATACCAAATATAATGCAATATAGAGAGTCAGCCGGATAGAGGAAGCGATCGAACAAAAAGGCTTTTGCCTAGGAACGTTCATTGACATCGAAGGAGCTTTCGACAAAACCAGCTTCACCAGTATTAAGGCCGCCCTGTCAAAACATGGAGCGGAACCGGTACTATCAGACTGGATAACAAACATGCTCAGCAAAAGAGTAGTTCGCCTTGGGGAAGAAGATCAGACAGCTCTGATAGCCAAAGGCTGCCCACAGGGTGGAGTTATCTCTCCCCTCCTGTGGAATTTAGTGATAGATGACCTAATCACAAGGCTGAACAAAAACCGAGACTACACAATAGGCTACGCCGACGACCTAACAATCCTTATCTCAGGAAAGGTAGCGGCAACGGTCTGTAACTTAACCCAACAAGCCTTACGCATCGTAGAAAAATAGTGCGGGGAATTTGAACTATCGGTCAATCCGAACAAAACAGAGTTAGTTATGTTCACGAACAAAAGGGTATTAGGCGAATACCGATTACCCAAACTCTTTGACACGGAACTCTAACTGTCAAAAGAGGTCAAATACCTTGGCGTTATTCTTGACAGCAAGTTAAAATGGAGTAGCCACCTAGACAATAAATTACAAAAGGCCGGGATTACCTTCTGGCAGTGCAGAAGAATGATTGGTAAAAAATGGGGGCTAACACCGAAAATCATCCTGTGGCTTTACGAAACAGTAATCCGCCCCATGATAGCGTATGGCGCTATCGTCTGGTGGCCAAGGACCGAAAACAGCACAATAGCGGATAAACTACAACTATAGACTAGCCTGCATGGCAACCACTGGATGCATGAAAACTACCCCCACTGCGGCAATGGAAGCCATGCTCGGACTCCCACCCTTGGATCTGTTCATCCGCCAAGAAGCAACAGCTGCGGCTATACGCCTAAGGGCACTCAACCTATGGAGCGAGAGAAACACACGACACACCTCACTGCTCACAGATCTCACAAAGGAGATACCTATGATAGGAGCAATAAATGATCGTGTACCCAAACAACACGTATTCGATAAAAAATACAAGATCCAACTTCATGAGGACCACCGCTGTGAGGCTTTACGCCCAACGGAATTACGCATCTTCACAGATGGATCAAAAACTGGTACAGGCACCGGGGCTGGCGTCTTCTCGGAGGACCTTAATATATCCATCTCAACACCGTTGGGGACCCATAACACAGTATTTCAAGCTGAATGCATGGGGATTACCCTGGCAGCTTCAGCGGTAATGGCCAGGAGAGTGGAAGGCCTCTCAATACGCATGCTCTCCGACAGCATGGCCGTGCTGCAAGCTTTAAACAGCCACACTATAAACTCGGGACTAATACTGGAGTGCCATCATAAATTGAACCAAATAGGCCACTTCAACAACATAACCCTGCAATGGATCAAGGGCCACAGCGGCTCACGCGGCAATGATGCGGCAGATGAGCTTGCCAGGAGAGGATCTGACATGGTGATAATGGGACCTGAGCCCATAATACCGATCCCCTTTGCATACTTACGAATCATAGTAAACAAACGAACGAGAGATCAACACATCAGCTATTGGATAAATCTGGAAGTTTGCAGACAGGCGAGGGAAGCACTCCCTGTGCTTGAAAATAGACTGACCAGGCGTCTTCGACAACTGACCAAACGGCAACTGCACACGGCCACAGCTGGAATCACGGGGCATGGCTCCTTCAATAAAAACCTTTTTATTTTAGGAATCACCGACAGCCCTCTCTGCAGAGCCTGCATGAGAGAGGAAGAAACAGCGGCACACGTGCTCCTACACTGCCCTGCAACCGCCACATACAGGGTTAAGTACTTCGGAAACACAGGTACGCTCCGGGAGATCGCCGGCAGCGTGAATAGCTTGCTAGCGTTCTTCAATGAGCTGGGGTGGATTGAATAAAATGCCCACCCTCACGCAAAAACCGCGCCTTGTCGTGGAGTTGCGGATACCAGCCCGTGATACCATACCATACCATAATATAGAGAGAAAGGAGCAGGAAAGTGAACTTCGGGCTCCATAACCAAAGCAATAGATGCCACCTGGATAAACGCTTTGGGGACGACGATCTTCTGAGCTGTGTTCTATCACAGGCTAGGGCTGCTAATCATAGCTTACCATTAAGTGGATCACATGCTTGTTTGCTCTCCAATTGTTACATTTAATTTTATTTTGTCTGTAGTGCCATAGCTAGCAATTTAAAGCAAGAGCACTCTTGCAGTGCAATTAAATTAAATAAATCAACTAAACATTCAACAGATTTTAATTCATAAAAAAATTAAAACATACCTTCAGATAAATTTCCTTTGCTAGGTCCAATATAATGACCAAATATGACCCTCATTCCACTCTTATCCACATATGAGTCTTTACCAAAATGCAAACTGAAAAAGATCAAAAATTGAAAAATTATACATATAATAATATTACAATTTTTTTAAATACCTTTTGAGTTAGAAAAGCCTATAGTTTGAGGAATTAAAAGACAGGATTCAACTGGCATATTCTCTATCACAGTGTTTTCCAATGTTTTTTGTACCAAAGGACATTTCATTATCCTCATACTGGAAATCTTTTGGAAATCTTATTTTAATGTTTGCATTGTGTTATGTGCTATATGTGCACATCAATCACTCTACTCTGTCACACTCATACATCCTCACCCTCGCGCGCGCACACACACACACACACACACACACACACACATATATTCATACACTTTTTACACACAATCATATTACCAATGAATTTATAATTTTTTTGTTTTCTGTTAATGTATTTTAGTTCATTAATAAATTTATTTTAGGGTAATTGATTTGAATTGAATGCAATTAACTGTCACAAAACGAAAGATGAAAAATGATCCTATATGCTGGTGGAAGGCACTGGTAACTTTTTTTTTCGTGCGGAAATCCCCTTGGATACTGCCCTGCCGGCCAGCGGGTTTGGGAACTACAGTGTCCCCATCTTTCCCTGGAAAGGGTAAGATGGGGGGCGCTAGTCACCCCGCTGTCCCGGCCTTCTTCTGTTGAAGTAGCAGGCGGCCTCACCTGCCATCCCCTAGGCACTAGTACCTGTGATACAATGTTTAAGCACATTAGACAGATCCCAACGTTGGTATTAGTATAAGTACCATCACTTCCAAATAGTAATAAAACTTGATTATAAACAATGGCCTTTTAATAATTCTATAAAAATACCAATACGTTCGACTGAATATTACCGAATGTATTACTCGCATCTGTAGGCTAAAATAACTATCTACCATTCAATTAAAGCGTCCATCAAGCGTCGGTAGCTTAGTGGTTAAGCAGTCGACCTTACGATCGAGAGGTCCCGGGTTCGAATCCTGGCCATTACACTACCGACGTGAACCCACTCCTAACACAAGCAATTTAGCTTAGCTGGAGGGGGTTAGGGGGAATATTAGTAATTTCGGTTAGCAACGATAAAGTAAACTCACCTGTCATACCAAAGTGCCTTATGTTTCCCTTTTAAACTATCGTTTAGCTGTAAGCTAACATAAAACAACGCATTAACTAAAATTATCAATATAATTGTTAGCGTAGCAACCTTTTTCTTCCGACCTCTGCATAATAAAGACCAATAATCCTAAAATTAATAAAAACTTTTACTGGGTTTGAAACTTTACTGTCATTGTCGGGAGCGTAGAAAAGCCACAACAATTAAAGTAAAACCAATGGATATCACTCATAAATTTAACTTACACTTTTATGTAACATTCCTAAATTACTTTTACGCTACTGAAAACAGGGTTTAATAACCGTACATACTACGCTGTTAAATTAAAACTAAAACTGGTTGTAAATTGTAATGTAACGTTCCAGTCTCACAAGAAGTTTATTGACTACTTTTTCAGTGATACTTGCTGTTGTAGCATACAGTTTACTTCTTTCATCTCTCCTTATTCAGATGTTTAGAAAAGATTGTCAACAACTTGACGCTTTTTATGAAAAGAGACCGACGACGCCGCGACGGTGACGGATGGAAGATTGGGAGTTGGAACTTGGAATGGAACGCCTTTTGTCAGAATTGACATCTAAGGCATATGGCAATGTCATAATGATCTGTCTATTGGGTTCTTTTATAATTCTCCAAGGGCCAGCACGGTAACGACGTTTTACATTGGCATGTGGATTTCCTAACGTGCCGTCGGTCGTCGCCATGCCATCCAAAGCATAATAAAATTATAAAAGTAACTTTTGAATGCATTTTTTCGTTTTGAATAGTGCTGTCCAGTTGCCGATAATGAATAAATCGATCTTTGTTAATTTATTTATTTATTTATTTATTTATTTATTGGGACATAAAACAGTTACACGTTAGGTACATTGCTAGTATAAAATTAGAGTAAGTTATAACTATTGCGTTAACGTATAACCCACAGCAATATCCGCGACATAATATATGATAACTAACAATTATGTAAAAAAAATCGTGCGCACTTCATGTTGAAGTTGTAATATACATGTTTAGGTAAAAAGACAAACAAAATAGTGAAATAGTAAAAAAAATAAATCCCTAAGACAGAGATTTTAACATTTGAATTGCTGCAATTTTGAATTTATAGTGTGACTGTGCAAAAATATCAATATCGAAGAGGTATTCGTTGTACGTTTCTACGGTATGGCGGAGAGGAGCCCGCACACCGGCATTCGTTCTGCAAATGGCAGTGTAGAACAACCGGGGTACGCGCACCTCGCGCTGCAATACAGTTCTAGGCACCACATAACACAACTGATTAGTTATGCCGCTACAATCAAACCTATCATTGCATAAGCCGTGCAACATCATACACATGAGCAGTTTGCGTCTAGACTCCAAGCTTAAAATGTCGTACTCTTCAAGAAGACAATTGTATGGACATTTCGAGTGGTGAAATTTGTAGTGAATAGATTTTAAAAACTTTTTTTGAACCCTCTCAAGTGCATCTACATACTTGTCATAAATGGGATCCCAAATTGGGACGGCAAAGTCCAATTGCGATCTGATAAGAGTCATGTATAAAAGTAGTAAGGTTGATGGGCGCTTTAAATCTTTGGAAGACCTCATGACGAAGCCGTACATTCGGAATGCTTTACTAACAATGTTGACAATATGTAAATCTAGATGTAATTTTGAATCAAGAGTAACGCCCAAGTCACGAATGTAATCAACCCTCTCCAAAACAATATCATGCAAAGTGTAGTTGTGTGTTATGACTTTCTTCTTTTTGGTATAGGTTAATATGGGGTTTATGGATAGTACTGCATTTAAGATTACTATCGAGTAGATCTCATACACCTTCACACTTTTGTAAGTAATAAAAAATTAGAATAATAGTTTAATGACGTTTATTAAAGTAAAACTTTTATTACATCGTCTCAAATTTTTTCGTCTGTGTGTTGCATGTCGCGTGACGGTCGGCCGTGGAGTAGGGATAAAGTGAAAGGTGTTCGTCATAGCAGCCAAGGCCAATATGGCGGCGCCTATAGTTCGCATCAGCTGACCGTGTAGTGTATTGTATAGACTATTACTCATTTGTGCCAGTGCTCTTCCAATTTTCCAAGTATAAAATTAAGATTGATAAAGCGATTTTTATACCCTTAATGGAATATTATTCCAAAAAAATTTTTAGTTATATGTCTATAATGTGATAAAAGTTTCACTTTTACCGTGGTTTCATAAAACCACACAATCCTTTTTTGAAAATCATATGTTTTGGCACCTATAAAAATCTACGTGCATACTATCTAAAGTCAGTAAAGTTGAAAAACGCTTTCACTAGTTTCTCATATTTGGTAGATATTGATCACTATGAAATATAGGTGCAAGCAATTTTTTTCTCAAATTCGTGATTGGCGTCAAAAATAACTTTTTGGAAGAAATGTCATTTCATTTGAACGTGGCGTCTTAAATAAATAAATAAAATAAAATAAAATAAAATAAACCTTTATTGCTGAGTTTACAATAGTATATATATAATTCTTAACTATTACTTTACATCGGTACTTTTTCCCCAGCTTGTCCTTCGACATAGGCCTCCTCTAAAGATTTCCACTTATCCCTGTCTCTCGCAATTCTCATCCAGCAGTTCTCTTTAAATCATCTTCCCAGCGTTTTGGTTGTCGCCCTTTTCTCCTTTTCCCATCTCTGGGGTACCATTCTTGTATTATTTTTGTCCATTTTCCATTCCTCTCTCCTAACATATGTCCAGCCCATTGCCATTTTAATGTTTTACATATTTTACCTGCATCTTTAAATTTAGTTATTTTTTTAATATTTTCTAATCTTACCTTATCTCGTCTTTTAACTCCAATTGCACTTCTCTCTATTCCGTTTTGGCATACATTTATTTTCTTTGTTTGTTTTTTCGTTAATGCCCATCTTTGGCATCCATAGGTTAAACATGGCAAAATGCACATGTTGTATACTTTTCTTTTCTCTTTTATTGGCATGTCTTGATTTTTCATAATTTCACTTAGAGACCAATATCTTTTCCAAGTATTGGCTATCCTTTTATCGATTTCCTTTTGCATAGTATCACTTGGTGCTATTAACTGTCCGAGATATAGGTATTCATCTACATAATTTATTTCCTCCATGTTAACTCTGATGTTATAGGTTTGTGAACCGTTAGTCATAATTTTTGTTTTATTTGTGTTCATTGACAGTCCTGCCTTCGCACTTTCATCAGATAATTGTTGTAACATTTGCTCTAGTATTTTCGGGCATTTGGAAAATAGGATTAGGTCATCTGCAAAACGCAGGTGGCTTAAAGTTTCACCTTTTATATTGAGGCCATTTTTGTCCCAATCCAGATTTCTAAATATCATCTCCAGGGTTGCTGAAAACAGTTTGGGTGAGACGGGGTCACCTTGCCGGACACCTTTCTCAATGGGAAACTCCTCTCCTGTTGTTTCCAGCCTGATTTGTGCTTTGCTGTTTGAGTAAATATTTTTAAGTAATTGTATATATTTTCTTTTCATTCCCTGCATATGTAGTGCTTCCCAGATATAATCATGTTCCAATGAGTCAAAAGCCTTAGTGTAATCAACAAATCCTAGATAATAGATTTTATTGTATTCTTTGTATTTTTGTAGAACTTGCCTCAGTACATGTATATGATCTACGGTTGAATATTTGCTTCGGAAGCCAGCTTGCTCTTTTGGTTGATTGAAGTCAAGTGTTGGTGTGATTCGAGACAGTATTATTTTTGAAAAAACTTTATAAATATTGGACATCAGACTGATTGGTCTATAATTACCTATTTCCCCTTCTCCGTTTTTATGCAACAGTATTATTGTGTATGTGGTCCAATCGGCCGGGATACTTTCAGTCTCTATAATGTCATTGAATAAGTCCGTTAATATGGGAGCAATCACCGGTGCGGTCGCTATTAGTATTTCGTTAGTTATCTGATCGGTTCCAGGTGTCTTACCTCTTTTTTGGGTTTTGATTGCTCTTATTGTTTCTTGCAGTAGTATTTTTGGTACTAGCTCATTATCTGTTTCGATACTTTGGCTAGTACTTAATTTGGGTTTCTTGCTTTGGTTATCTCATGTCTTTTGTTTGTATACTTTCCGTCTTGATTCTTAGCTTGTAGCATCCAATCTTTTTTGATGTTTAATTCTTTTAATGCCTTTTTAATTCCACCTGTTTTCTCAATGTGTTTTTTCAATATTTCTTGTCTTTTTATTTTCTTATCTGACGGCCTCTGTGGCGTAGCTGTAGTGCATTCGACTTCTACGACAAGGGGCGCGGGTTCGATTCCCGCTCAGTGCAAATATTTGTATGCCTGAATATGTCTATTTGCATTGGTCTGGGTGTTTCTATGTATAATATGTATGTATTTACAAAAAAAAAGTATACATAGGTATAAGTACATTTATCCGCATTCTGGAATCCATAACACAAGCTAGTTAAACTATGCTTACTTTGGGTCTAGAAAGCGCTGTGTAGAATGTCGTAGAATATTTATATTTATCTTTCCTCATATTTACATTAATCTTTTTGCTGATAGCAGATATTTTAGAGCGGTAATCTTTATTTTTAGTTCTTTTCTTTCCTGTAGCAGTTGAAATGTCTCATTAGAGATCATCTTATTCTTCTCTGAGTTTATTTTCTTTGTTTCTGTTGCTAACAAGTTTATGAGTTTGACATACCTTGCCTGGATTGGTTGTGTACTTTCTTCTTCATTTCTTATTATAGCTTGTAAGTTAGTAATGAGTTGGTCACTGTTACCGGTGCACGCTATGGCTGTTTTCCTTTCGTAAAATTTCCTATTATTCTTTATAGGTGCACCTGTAAGTCGGGCGCGTACTATTTTGTGGTCCGAATGGAAATTTAAGTTGTGTATAACCGATACGTCTTGAAAGTTCTTGGGCTTGTTGGTCATGATAAAGTCCATTTCATTTTTGTATAGTCCATTTGGAGAGATCCATGTCCATTTTTTTGTTTGTTTTTTCTTATATGTCTATAAGAAAAAACAAACAAAAAAATGGACATGGATCTCTATTGAGAATACTTAATTTATTTCCTAAAGCGAAAGTAACCAGTCTGTCTCCATTTTTGTGGCGTCTTAATATTTACTAATTGAGTACTTAATTAGGCTGTAAATTAGTACATTTTGAAAATTATATCTAACATAAGTATCTAATGCCTTTAAATAAGAAATTCTTCTATAATAGATTATATATATATATATATATATATATATATATATATATATATATATAATCTGAATCTCGGAAAACGGCTCCGACGGTTTTCAGTTTACAGCGGGTTTCGGGGCGAAAAAGCTGAGGAATGAATGGACCTAGCACCAGAGTGGTTACCAAGAGGAAGCAAAGTGAGCCCAAACTCGATAGCTTTATATTTTTTAGTTTAGGAGTTCCTATGGCCACCTTTCTACTTCCTATTTATAGACTACCTACTTATATTTCATATAAATGCAGTGTCATCGTAAGATAGATTTGACCCGAATATACACACATGATATGTATACATGCATTCATTCGTACATATATATATATAGAGCAATAAATATTTTAGTCAAATGAGCAATATTTTTTAATATAGTTTTCTGTCTTTGATAAATGTGAGACATAACTGTTGTTTTACCTTTAATTCATCCAATAATTATCTTATATCTTATATCTTGAGATATTTATGTGTGTTTGTTTAATTTGCTTAATTTTATTTTAAATAAGCTTTTAAACATAAAAAAGTAAGTCACAATTGTTATTAATGAAATGAAATATTTTATTTGCCAGAATGCAGGTAAACAGATGGATCTTATAATTACAATGGCCCGTTTACATCCTACCATTATGGTGTGCAAATATTTAGATGATCGAAGCACATCAAACGATCGAATTACATGTACTCAATAATCGATATGACCCTTCCAATTACAATTCTCATCTAACCTTATAGGTACCTAGAAACATAGCACTTGGAACTTGTTCTATGACAGTATCATTATAATTAACATTTAAATCTATTACCTTGCTTTTATGCGTCTGAAATTGTATCATTTTTGTCTTTTTTTATATTTATTTGCAAATTGTTATAAGACAACCACTGTACTATTTTGCTTATTGCTTCGTTTATTTCGAGTTCGGAACTATCTACCTTTTCACATTTTACAGTAAGAGTATTATCGTCAGTGAACAATATTGTGCTATGTCGACTGACATTTGGGAGATCATTGATGTACATTATGAATATAATAATCTAAAAATAACCCGCCCCTGAATGTTTCCGGTGCAAAAGTGCCAGTTTCCACGCTGGATTGCGATGGCCAGCCTTTGCATCAGAAACGAACCGGAACGAGAGTCCCCAGTCGTTTCTTGGAGCCTTTGACCAATTTTCTTAATAAGGATTTTGGCCTCCCTGCCCCAACTCCTCAGAGTTTCCACCGCTACCGGCATGAAAATATACAGCGGCTCCAAAGTGGCCTCTTGTTTGAACTGGCGTCTTCCGTAGCGGCAGACGGGAAGATTTATGAGTATTTCAATCTAGAATATAATAATAAATACATCATTTTGTAACATACATTAAGGCGCTTATCAAGCAGAAATAGGCGGTAACGGGACGTTTATTCAAACCACCCAAAATGCCTTGGCCATCAATCACTGCCTGGAGTCAGAAGTGTGTGGAGACATGCCTTTCGTTTTTGCCTATTGTGTTTCATTAAGAGTTGTTTTGCAATTACTCAAAGATTTCGATGGATAGAATCGATTATATCCTTAAAATAAAGGTCTTTACTATTCAACAGGTATAATTCACCATTTTCAACGTATCGATCTTTGATATCGATAGTCAATTGATACACAGTTAGGCAACACTAATTTAAAAAAAATCGATCTGAAAATCGTACTTACACCACAGAGTAAAACGTAGTGTTTTTATCCTCTTTTCCACAGAGTAAGTAATAATACGTAAGGACCAAGGACATACACAAAACAAATATTTTTCAGCGTTTGTATTAATTGATGATTTATACTTAAATCATCTCAAGAAATACAATTAACCCTGATCACTTATAAAATGTAATAGACACTATTATATTCTAAAATAAGTTGTACAAAATTGTCACTGGGCAACGGTTCAATCAGTTACAAAACTAACAATTTTATTATATTTCAAGGCAAAAACTTGGTGGTATATAACCAAACAAGATGTCACGACACAATCGGGAACGGGATAATTTTAGCTGGACTAGACCAGCTCCTAAGCCGACGATACCAAAAGGTTTGCGTGGCAGAAATATTGGTCTTTATTTTAAAAACCAGCAGAACAAGAAGAAGCAAAGACCTCGCGAATATACTGTAGTAAGTTTTTCTTTACCTAACTCAACAGTAGTTACAACTAATAGAGGATTACTTTCCAACGTCCAAAAAACCACATACATGTGCATATGCATGACAGTCCTGCTAGCTATAAACTACTGTCTTCAACTCAGTATGAGAAAGTTAGACTATAGCCCACATAGCTGGTATGTTCAGGTACAATATTATGGAGCACTCTCAGACACAGGTTGTGCAGTCACACTACAATGAGTGAGAATAAATAAATAAAGCCAGTTGGTATTATATGGTATAATGGACTGGTTTCTATGAACACAACGCTGTTCTTTGACCCTATTTTCTATTTGGAGTGTGGCAGGGTAAAGTAATTATGATACATAATATATAATATGGCGCTCATTAGGGGAGACCTATTTCCAGCAGTGGACTAGCATAGGTTGATGATGATGATGATAATGAAAATATATTGTGTAAAACTCAAATTTGTTGTTTGATTCTGGTAGATATTTTGTGTATAATATCCATTGAGTTTGTTATGCCACGACACTTCGAGTTGATCATCGAACGTAGTTGATTCTCTAGATTTAACACTAATTGTAATAATTAATTTTTAATAAATTCGTATTAAGTGATCTTGGTTTTTTGAGTCCTCCGTCTGTACATATCGTAATTGGCACAGTCGGTAGGATACTCGAAGCAGTGTGCGGCGCGTAAAAGGACTCTCGCATTGAATCCTGTCGGCTCCGCATAGCCACTGTGTTTGCTTTCAAGCCTTCATGAAGTATCCTGAACCACGAGTAGCTGCAGCCGGTGCATCCAGACATTGATGCTGACTCAAAGGTACCAAGATCAAGATATGAACTGTAAGTACATCTGAATCGTTCTTGTATTGCTTTCCTTGTATTTTATACCATTCCAGTTAATCCTTCAAGATTTTTCATCCTAGGCAGTCTGGGCCTCTCATTCAGTCATCCCTCTAAGGGACGTAAAGCAAGATAGGTTAGATCTTAATAGGAATTTAAGTACTGTAGAAGAAGAAATAAGCAAAATGGAGAGAGACCCCATTGACGCTATTTTTAAGGCCCTTAGATTAGTCCCAGAATTTGATGGGAACCCTAATATATTAACTAGATTTATTAGTTTATGTGATGAGTTAGTTAAAAGATTTTTGAAAACCGATCCAGGTCATGAGTTAGAAAACCAATCCTTGCTTAACGGTATTCTTAATAAAGTTACAGGCAATGCTGCTAGACTTATAAATTCTAACGGTATCCTGACGGACTGGAAGGGCATTCGTACCGCTTTAATAAAGAATTTTGCAGATTAACGCGACGAAACGGCGCTTTATAATGACCTTTCTTTGCTATCTCAGGGCCATAGTACGCCTCAAGAGTTCTATGAGAGATGTCAGAATCTCTTTAGCATTATAATGACGTCCGTTACGTTGCACGATACTCTGCCTACCACCGTAGAAGCTAAGCGTGCACTTTATAAAAAATTAACATTGCAATCGTATTTGCGCGGTTTAAAAGATCTACTAGGTTCTTGTATTCGCTGTATGCGGCCCGTATCTATAGAGCAGGCCTTGGATTTCGTACAGGAAGAAACTAATACTTTATATTTGCAACAGCTTAATGATAACTTTTTAGATAAGAAACAGCCTAATAGTCATTCTATGGGACCACAATTTAAATTTATGAATAGTCAACTTGTTTCCCGACAACCCATGAATTATGCTATACCTACCTATGTCAGGCCTCCTTCACTCCATATACTTGCGCGCTATAATTACCTACCGCCCGGCCGAGCGGCCTCGGGCTGTTTGCGGACCAAATTTCAGTGCGGTTTTCGCTAGCGAAGCGCACGCACGCTGTTTAATTTTAATCGCTCCGTTCGTACGCGTACCTACGATGCCGTCTGGTGCCTTATGTGCTGTAGATGGGTGTAAATCAAGTAAAAGAAGGGATAAACACCTAACATTTTTCCATTTACCTGTCAATGAAGAAAGGTAAGTGATAAACTATTACTGTTTTTAGTCGTTTTAAAATTATTTTTAATAGGTCTAGTCTAGATGATACATGATTAGCTTGCCTTTCAGACACAGATTTACATATTAGATTTATATTTTGTTACATAGAAACGTCATGCTTACCTTAAACACTATTTTAACAACGTTTAAAATTATTAATAAATTGATAAATGTTAATAATCATTCAATGTATTTATTAGTATTATTTATTCATAATATAAAATTTTAGGATTGCCTAGTTTGGGATCTATTATAAATTCGTCATGTTTGTGTCATCCTGTCCGTCTGTCTTATCTAAGTACCCATCTCCTTCCTTAGACCTGTTCATTTTTTCATTTTTTTTTATTTTTTAGGCGTGAAACATGGGCTGAATTGATTGGCAGGCCCGATTTAGCAAGACCAGACACCAAGCCAAGAAGTCATTATGTGTGTTGTCTTCATTTTGAAAAGTCGGTTATTATTCATAAACCACAATTACGATTTGACGCTTTGCCTACAAAACTGCTGCCATCTCTACCAACTACTTCAAGTGCCAGTACTGAACCAGAATCTAAGCAAATATCGACACAAACCAAATATTAATATTCGAATATTAATATACTATCAGCCATTACCATCAAAGGCGCAGATACAAAATTTATTAGATTCAGAATTTTTTCTTATCGAGAATTTAGAAAGGGTAAGAAATTTTATAAAAAAATTCCATAAAATAAAACACATGAAACTTTTAAAGATTTTTTATTTATTTTACCTACACACTGACCTCTATAATTATGTTTTATCTAGATGTATTGCACAGTCAGCACCAATTTATAAAAAAAATATTTTATAAACGATACAATTTTAAACTAGGTGCCACCTAGTCAGAAGTAGTCAGAATATATTTAATAACATTACACAAAAAGTTATGTTGTAGGGGGTCGTTTAGTGAAACCACTTGCGAAACCAGAAAATACAGTATATTACTCCTTCAACCACAATGATAGTTTGTACACAATACAATACACAATGCACTTAGGCTGCGGTAAGACCCAAGAGGATGCTGACCGTGCAAGCCGGGGTGCGTCCAACTGCCCGAGAGACGTTCCGAGGGAAGCGTGTCCGTGCGAGCCGAACGATGTTCTGACGGCTGCATCGCCTTATATAGTCTCGGAGCAGCGCGCGGCGGCGAGTGCGGTAGTGGGGCGCGATGGCGGGGCGCACTCAGCTGGCGCGTACTTGCGGCGCGGATGAACGCGCGGCGCGTTACAGACTCCCCCTCTGTCTCCGAAGACGCCCCGGTGAGGGAGACAGGAGCTACGTAGATGGCTGCTTCTTGCGTGGTCTTCCCCGGGTTGGAGCTCTGGCCACAGCTGTCGCAGCCTCCGGTGGCGTTGCGTTCTTCCGCGGGCGCCCTCGCCTGCGTAAGGGCAAGACTGGCTCCGGCAGGGGTTCTGAAGCTGCCCCATGGTAGGGTCGCAGGGCTGATGAATGGTACAACCCCGCGGACTTTTCTGGGGTTGAGGGATCAGAAATCTGAAAAGAAGATGGTCCGTGAATGCTTTTGATAATATAGGGGCCATCACGGCGAGGTGCTAGCTTAGCACTAAATCCTTGAGCAGATTTACTTAAGGCATGAACATTAACCATAACTTGGTCGCCGGGTTGATAGTTTGGACAAGGTTGTCGTTTCTTATCAGCATATTCTTTTCGCTTTTCCTCTTTCATCTCATGTACTTCCTGGGCTTTCTTCAGTGTAGAAGCTATTAGCAAAAGCTTCGGTGTTATTTCCGGAATGAAATTTTCATTGTGCACTATCTCTCGCAGATCGTGGTGTGTGTCGTCCGTTGTACGAAGCTCTCGGCCAAATGTTAAGTAGGCTGGCGTGTAACCCGTAGACGAAGAAACAGCGGTATTCATCGCGAACCGTATACTTGACAAACGATCAGACCATTGCTTATGATTGTCTCCAACTAATATTGCCAATTGCGTTTTCAAATCTCGGTTACGTCTTTCCATAGGGTTTGTTTCAGGGTGGTAGACAGGGGTGAACCCATGATCGATGTCCAAACAGTACGTCAGTTGCTGCATTACATTACTGACAAACTGTGATCCATTGTCGCTAATGAAGCGTCGTGGAGTACCATACCGTAGAATAATTTCATCTAATAGCACTTTAGCACACTCTTCTGCTGTTGCATGTTTTAATGCAAATAGTTCAATCCATCTGCTAGCCAGATCTTCCACGATGAAAATCCATGCCTCTTCCTTAGCTGTCTTCGGTAAGGGTCCAAACAAATCAAATGCTATAATTTCAAACCTTTGGTTGAGGGCCGTAGTCTGTAACAGGCCAGCTGGCTTTAGATTACTCGGCTTGTAACGCTGACACTGAATGCAGTTCCGTACGTAATGTTCGACTTGTGTTCTCATACCCTTCCAGAAATATCGTTTAGCAATGCGTTCTATGGTTTTGTCAACTCCGTAGTGTCCAGCGGTAGCTTCATCATGGTACACAGAAATTACCTTCTCTTGCTCATGTTTGGGGACCACTAATTGAGCGTTTTCACTGTCATCTGCTGTTTTATACCGGTATAGTAAACCTTGATTCATCAGGTATCCTTTCGTACTCCAATACTTTCCATTCTCGTATTGATTTCCTTCTAAGTCCGTTACTATTTTCACTATATCCACATCTTTCAGCTGCTGTTCTCTTATTTCACTTACTTTCTTCTTTGGCAAATCTACTACAATACTGCAGACTCCACAGTCTTGATTTATTGTAGGATTGCAATTTGGACGTGACAATGTGTCGGCAACTACGTTTGTTCGTCCTTTGATGTATTTAATCGTGAGATTATAGGGTTGCAGTTGCAAGGCCCAACGGGCTAGTCGTCCAGTTGGAGACTTTAAAGACATGAGCCACTTTAAGGCTTGGTGGTCTGTCAGTATGGTAACTTCTGTACCTTCAATAAAACCACGAAATTTGTTCACTGCCCAAATTACAGCTAGTGCTTCCCGCTCGGTGGTTGAATAATTTCTTTCAGGTTGTGTAAGTAACCGACTAGCGTACTCAACTGGATGTTCATGTTCCCCCTCCCCCTGTACCAAAACTGCTCCGATGGCATAATTACTGGCATCAGTCTTTATCGTGAAGGGTTTCGTGTGATCTGCTTGCATCAGTACTGGAGCCGTAACTAAAAGGCTCCGAAGCTCGTCGAATGCCTTCTTTTGTTCGTCTTCCCAAGACCAAGTAGCACTTTTCTTTGTCAGGCGACTCAGAGGTTCAGTGATCTTTGCAAAATTAGGTATAAACCGTCTATACCATGAACACATCTGGAGAAAAGACAACAAATGCTTGAGGTTCGCTGGTGCCGCCATGTTCACTATGGATGAAACCTTATCTGGATCAACTTGAAGGCCATCAGGGGTTATGTAGTGTCCCAAATATTTTACCTTACAGCGAAAGAAGACACATTTTTCCTTGTTTGCAGTAAGATTGTACTCTCTCAGACGATCGAAAACCTCTTGAAGGTCTTTAAAATGTTCTTGAATACTTGAGGACATAATGATGAGGTCATCCAGGTATACCAGGAGCTTGATGTGGCTAAGGGAGATACGGAATCTATCCATAAGGCGCTGGAACGTACTAGGAGCGTTCCGGAGGCCAAAAGGCATTCTCAAGAACATATACATGCCAAAAGGCGTAATAAAAGCAGTCTTCGCCTGATCTTCCTCTCTAACCTTAATCTGCCAGTAGCCAGCTCGAAGATCAATGGTACTCATGTATCGCGTAGGCTTGGCACTATGCAGGAGATCATCAATACGAGGCAACGGGTACACATCAGCAGTCGTAATTGCATTTAATTGACGGTAGTCAACGCAGACGCGGGTACTGCCATCCTTCTTCGGTACAAGCACTACTGGTGCAGACCATGGAGATGAACAAGGTATAATGACACCGTGTTCACGCATAAGTTCTATTTCAGCCCTCAGAATTTCCGTTTTTGGGGGTGAAAGCCTATATGGCGGGACCGAGATAGGCTTGTGTGTTCCAGTGTCGATTAGATGCTCAGCTTCCGTTGTTGGCTGGCCGTTGGATACAAATACGGCTTCATTTTCCTTAATGAAGAGCTGAAGTTGTTTGGTCTCCTCTTCCGTTAGATGGTGCTCAAGGTCACATATGTCTAGTGCTGCGATTTCCGTACCAGGGAATAGGTTGGCACTGCCTGGGGATAGTTCTACGTTAGCCTCGTTAATATTCCTGCGTGCGTCTTCATATAGGGCATCAATGATAGGCGAATATCCATCGAATAATGTGTTACGTGACCTTTTTGGTGGAGTTGCACAGTCTATGGGCATCAAGGGGCCATAGGGTCGTTCAAGGGCTTGCTCAGTTGCCCCAGATGGAATGCAGATACTCCTCGGAGGAGAATGCGGCGGCGTCATCATTCCCGTCTGCAGTTCTGGGAAGATGGCAACCTTCTTCGCTGGTGACAGACCGGGGCTGGGTGTTTGTACCATCGGTGACGCCATTTCCGGTAAGCAAACACTGGATAAAATACCAGCGATATCTATCGTTTCTTCCAGACTTTCTGACTTCAAGTCGTAGACTTTACTTGGCTCATCCATGAAGTAACAGATCTGTTGCGGTAGATTGAGGATTAACATAGCGTCTTCGATAAACCCTACTCCCAGTAAAGTCCGATTTTCTTTCGCTTCAGGAAAGATTATAAAGGACGTTCGGATGTCACGCCCATAAAGACTTACTGTTGTTTCGACCTTTAGTACAGTCTGCTTTTTGGTGACACCATCTGCAAGTGTCACATACATGCACTCCTTTTCTAAAATCGATCCTTTCTGTTCGAGGTGCTTGTAGAGACGGTAGGAGGCGACACTCGACTTGGCACAAGTATCAATGTATGCCACGCCTTTTACACCATTAATAAGGACAGGTACCGTAGGTCGTGGTCGAACATCAGCTATCTTATTGGTGGTGCAGAAACAGAAATCTACTGCCATCATATTTTGTTTGGTTTTGCACTTTGGGCACTTACTCCGTATCACTCCGGGTTCACCACAACCATAACAGGAAAATTTTGGTTTAACTGTTTCGACTGCTGAAGTGACAACAGGCGTTGCGTCAGTTTTCTGGTTGACTGATTCATCTTTTATTTTCTTCCTACAGGCTTCAGCTGCATGTCCAAAAATACGGCAATAACCACAACGTATTCTGTTTTTGAATTTCCTATTTCTGCATGCTTCGGGTTCAGGGTCACCTTCCTCCTTCTGTTTCTTCTTTTCTGTCAGCGTCCGTTCAACGTCTCTTGCCCTTTGTAGCAACTGTTCAAACGTTTTCACGGAGTCTCTTGGGATCCTTTCCCTAACGGAAAACCGAATCTGACCGAAAATTAGGCTTATTTGCTGCTGCACAGTATGTGGCTCCGACATTTCGGCTAGGAGTGCTCGCTTCTGGGCCACAAAAATTTCTGTTGGTGTGTTATCGTCTTGCTTCCCTTCTACGAGGTCCTGGTATATTTCGTAGTCCATTTTTTTTGGAGCAAAACCGTGACGCAACCGTTCCTTGAAATGTTCCCAAGTTTTCACCTCATTCTTTATGCCTTGCCACCATAATGAGGCATGTCCGGTTAGCACCAATTGTACCCCTTCGAGTGCATCAGCATCCTCAATCTTCTCCACCTTTTTGTACACCGTCAGTGCTGACAGAAAGGCTTCCACCTCTTCCTTAGCGCCACCAAACTTTACGGGACATTGCGAAAAGGTTCGTCCACCCTTTTGGCTGCTCACGGTGAGTATCAGCTCCCTGAACTGGCTTTCCGGATTCAACAATTTTCTATACGCGGCTATAGTTCCTCTCACTTATCTAGGAACGGACGGGCGCCCCGCGTCGAACGCCACCGTTCCCGTTGAGCTGGGACGCATAGTCGCGACAGTAGCTCCGGTTAAAGTCTAGTTGGTGACTTAAAAATTTGGTTTTTCACGTTTTTCATAAATTTTCTGTACCGAGGTCCATATATTTAACGACACCCTTGTGAGCGCGCTGACGACGCGCGTCTCCCGACGCCTCAACCGTCCCTCTGGGACTTGTAGTCTCCGTGAAAATCGAGAAATACGTATTTCTACTCATTCTAAAAGGACCTAAGTGACACAGAATCTACCTTAGGGCGACGGTTTTCAAATAATACGATTGATAGAAAATTTTAAATCAGCTGCAGATACCGGGTGCGATACATCATTTTATTCGTACGGCCGAGCCTTACGCGAAGCACTCATTGTTGTGACGATTTTCTTTAGAAAATCATAAATTTCCAGCGTTTTTCCTTTTTATTTGTTTACATCTAGCAAGTGTCTGCATTTTGTGTGTTTTTATACAGGTACCGGAGTGTAACACCACAGCAGTGTTCACAAGAACGCCCCGCGTCGTTTGAAACCACTAACGCGTATATAGGACCGGGTTTTCGGCACCCTTCGGGACGTTTCTCCCGATTTTCACTTATTTGGCCAGGTAAATTTTTGTTTGTAATTTTTCCGAACATACGCAAGGTGCCCGTGGCTCGTGACACCTGTGGGAACTGGTACGACTCAGCCCTTCGCGGCTGTCACCACCTGACTCCAGTTATCCCGGTTTTTCACACGATTCCACGCGGATTACCCGTTAATTTTGTTTCTATTAAATTTTCAACAATTTTCTATACGCGGCTATAGTTCCTCTCACTTATCTAGGAACGGACGGGCGCCCCGCGTCGAACGCCACCGTTCCCGTTGAGCTGGGACGCATAGTCGCGACAGTAGCTCCGGTTAAAGTCTAGTTGGTGACTTAAAAATTTGGTTTTTCACGTTTTTCATAAATTTTCTGTACCGAGGTCCATATATTTAACGACACCCTTGTGAGCGCGCTGACGACGCGCGTCTCCCGACGCCTCAACCGTCCCTCTGGGACTTGTAGTCTCCGAGAAAATCGAGAAAAACGGAAAAATTCGCCCGCCAGCCCACCCACAGTTAATTGCCTCAGGCAGGTAGACTCGGTTGGGGCGGAGATTCCGGAAATCGGAAAATTTCATCTCCGAATTGCAGATTCTTGCTCTAACTTCTTGGTTATTGTTTCTTCTTTATTTCTTGCTTATTCTAACGTAGTCTTGCTATTGCTTGACTAGACCATATGACATATATTACTGCAATATAAAGGTATATTATTTTAGTTAAATTTTAGCGACACATTAATTTTAATTAATTTTATATTGACTCAAATTTAGGACTATTCAAGTTGTCTCTTGACTAGACGGCACGCAGCATTAGTTGCAACTGCGTTCACTTTCACACAATCACACACGCACACAACATTCACCCACACAGCACACACAAACACGCACTACACTACACGACTTGCACACAACTCATCACATTACACTCCCCAACTACATTAACACTAAATTGCACACACCTGGTGGTACCTTTACATACCATCAGATAGGGCTTAGATTAAGAGAATTTTAAGATGGCCACGCTCAGGACACCCTTAAAGGATGTTGCAAGGGCCAGTAGCGAGGGTAAATCTCCGGCCAGTACCAGTCCTAAGTCTGGTTTTAGGAAGAGTCTTGAGGCCTTCCAAGGCAGCGATACAGCAAAACCCACATCACAGAAGGCGTCAGGGTCGAGACTCGGCGGGGCTGTGTCTGGACCAAAAATCGTAGGGGCAAGGCTCGGCGGAGCCGTGACCGGAACAAAACCCGGCGGATCCGCAGCGGGGCCGAAACGCAGTGAGGCCAAACCAGGAGCAGCCGCGACCGCGATAAAACCCGAAGGGTCCGCGCCCGGTAAAAAATTTACCGAGGTGCCTGGGAGTCAAGCGGACTTAAACGCGAGCTTTGAGGACCCAAGTACGAAGACGTACACGTCTATAGGGGAAGAGGCCAAAGCTTACACCCAAAGTGGCATGAAACTTTTAGAGGGATCGCGCAACCTCAAGACTCAGATCAAACTCGGGGTACAAAGGGCAATAAGACGCCTTTATGAATTAGTGAAGGAGCTGGATGGGAATTCCAGCAGGAAAGGGTCCACGAGCGAGCAGCCCATCAGCCCGACCCCTCAGCAAAATGATTACGCCAGACTCTCGTCACAAATTGAGGAGCAGACAAGGCTCCTCAATCAAAATACTGATATGATGAAAAACATCCAGCTGGCGATGCAAGAGAACGCAGTGGCGCAACAAAGTCCCACCTATGCGTCAGTAGCCGCAAATTTACCATCCGCGCAGAACCCGGACAGGCCCTCTCTGCACTCAATTATTATCTCGTCGGAGAAGGAGGATGAGACGGGAGAGGAGGTCCTCGAGCGGGTGCGCAAGGCGGTGGACGCCAAAGAAGGATGGATTAAGGTGGAAAGGGTGCGTCGGGCAAAAGACCGAAAAATCATCCTCGGGTGCCCAACGCCAATGGATAGGGACAAGGCCAGACAGAAACTGGAAACCGAGCGCCTCATTGTCGAGGACGTTAAAAACAAAGATCCTCTTGTCATCCTCAAGGACGTCTTGAGCATTAACTCTGATGAGGAAGTGCTCCAGGCGCTCCGAAAACAGAATAAGGATGTTTTTGGCGGCCTCGACAAGGGGGACGATAGGATCCAGGTCAAGTACAAGAAGAAGACGAGGAACCCCCACACGCACCACCTTGTCCTGTCGGTATCTCCAGTTATATGGAGAAGAGCGACAGGGCAAGGTGCACTTCACGTGGACCTGCAGAGAGTCCGGGTAATGGACCAGTCTCCCCTGGTGCAGTGCTCCCGGTGTTTGGCGTACGGCCACACCAGGAGATACTGCACCGAGGAGACAGACACCTGTAGCCACTGTGGGGGCCCTCATCTTAAGGCGAAGTGCGAGCTGTGGTCGCTAAACGTCTCCCCAAAGTGCAAAAACTGTACCAGGGTTAAAATGACTCGCATAGACCACAACGCCTTCAGCGACGAGTGTCCCGTCCGCAAACGCTGGGAGTCGATAGCCCGATCCACGGTAGCATATTGCTAAGGTGGTGACGGGGGACTCGGCATACCGCGTGTTCCAGGCAAACCTTATGAAGAAAAAGCTGGCGACACAAGAGCTCATGATTGAGGCAACCAAGCGAAAGGTCGCTGCTGCACTCATACAGGAACCCTACGTTGGGGCGGCTCGAAGTATGCGGAATTATACCGGAGTAAGGGTCTTCCAAAATAATGCACAGGGGGAAGGCATCGTCAAGGCGGCAATAGCCGTCTTTGACAGCAACATTGATGTTGTCCAATACCCCCACCTCACCACGAACAACATCGTAGTGGTGGGGCTCGCAACAAGTGCATGGAAGATCTCACTGGTTTCCTTTTACTTCGAGCCGGACCAACCCATGGGTTCATACATTCGCCAACTGAGAGCTATTGTCGCGAACCCCGAGATGGGTAAACTCGTCATAGGGGGAGACGGTAATGCCTGGAACACGTGGTGGGGTAGCGTATTGGTGGACTCCCGAGGAGAGGAGCTTCTGGCAGTGATCGACGAGCTGGGCCTCCAGGTACTTAACGTAGGTAACACCCCGACATTTGATACCATCAGAGGCGGCCAGCGATTCCACAGCCATGTGGATATAACTTTATGTACGGAAAATGCGCTAAACCTGGTGGAGAACTGGGCAGTTGAGGAGGGCCTCACGAGCTCGGACCACAATGGAATCACCTTTGGGATTAGGCTACAAAAATCTAAAGGCATCGATATCCAACGAACCACGAGACTGTACAACACCAGAAAGGCCAACTGGGACCGGTTCCGAACGGAGTTCACACAGCTGAGAAGTCAGGGAAACCTGTCAGCTTCAGAGGTGAACAAAGTTGGGAGCCGGTCCGAGTTGGACAACATGGTAGATAAGTACTCCGATATAATTACCAAAGCCTGTACAGTCTCTATGCCGAAAACGACCCAAAACCCAAGGTTAAGGATTCCATGGTGGTCCGAGGAAATTGCCCAGTTAAGAAGGGAGGTAGTCACCAGGAGGCGCCGTATCAAGAGCGCCGCACCGATACGCCGCGAGAAAGTCGTGGGTGATTACCTACTGGCTAAGGAAAAGTACGAGACGGAGGCCAAGAAGGCTCAGATCGCTAGCTGGAAGCGGTTTTGCTGCAAGCAGGACCGTGAGGGGATGTGGGAGGGTATCTACAGAGTGATTGGAAGAACCGCCAAGAGAGCCGAGGACGTACCTCTGGAACTGAATGGCGCGGCCTTGAACGCAGAGCAGTCCGTGAGGCTCCTAGCCGAGGTGTTTTTCCCGGAAGACTTGGAGGAGGAGGATACGCATGAGCAGGCCTGCTTGAGGGAAAGGGCAAGGAGGGTGATCGAGGAGCCCTGCGGAGAACCGCTGGACCCCCCGTTTACCCTCTTTGAACTTGAAATGGCGGCCAAATCCTTCAACTCCAAGAAGGCACCGGGGGCGGATGGCTTCACGGCCGACATCTGCAGCCGCGCCATCAGCAACGATCCCGAGCTGTACCTCAGTCTAGCAAACAAATGCTTAATGCTTCACCACTTTCCGAAGACCTGGAAAGAGGCAACCGTCATCGCGCTTCGCAAGCCAGGAAAAGAAAGCTATTGTCTTCCCAAATCATATAGGCCCATAGGACTGCTCCCAGTCTTGGGCAAGATATTTGAGAAGATGCTCATGGCAAGATTGCGACACCATCTCCACCCAAATATCAGCGCCCACCAATACGGGTTCATGCCACAAAGGAGCTGTGAGGACGCTCTCTGTACTCTGGTCCAGCACATTAGATCTAAGCTTGATGACAAGCAGATCGTTGTGTTGGTCTCCTTGGATATAGAGGGCGCCTTCGACAGCGCCTGGTGGCCGGCGATTAAAGTCCGACTCGTGGAGGAGGGGTGTCCGGAGGGCCTTAGAAGGCTGATAAATAGCTACCTGGAAGATAGACGGGTCCGGGTGAAGTATGCTGGGAGGGAATACAGCAAAAGCACAAGAAAGGGTTGCGTCCAGGGCTCTATTGGTGGTCCAATCCTCTGGAACCTGCTGCTAAACCCGCTGCTAAAAAGCCTGGAGGGAATGGGCGAGTACGTACAGGCCTTCGCAGACGACGTCGTCCTGGTCTTCCACGGTAACACAGCTGCTACAATAGAAAGACGTGCCAATGCCGCTCTCGACCATGTTCAGACGTGGGGTGACAAAAACAAACTCAAGTTCGCGCCCCATAAGACCAATGCAATGGTCCTGACGAGGAAACTGAAGTATGACACACCACGTCTGAGCATGGGCGGGATAGACATTGGCACGTCTAACGAGGTCAAAATTCTTGGCCTCACTATTGATAGCAAGCTAACTTTTAACACGCACGTAGATAACGTTTGTAAAAAAGTTACCAACATCTACAAGCAGTTGACCAGGGCGGCGAAGGCCAGTTGGGGTCTCCATCCAGAAATCGTTCACACTATCTACACAGCGACAGTCGAACCTATAGTGCTGTATGCAGCCGCCGCGTGGGCGGGGGCGGTTGGGAAACTGGGAGTCCAAAAGAGGCTAAATTTTATCCAGAGAGGTTTCGCCCAAAAAATTTGCAAAGGTTATCGCACGGTCTCCCTCCACTCAGCTTTGCTACTGGCTGGGATACTCCCTCTTGACCTCCGTGTCCGTGAAGCAGCTTTGCTGTACGGGGCCAGGAGGGGGGATCCACAGCCGGGCCTTGGGGGGAGGGAGGTCGAGCGACCGGCCTCAGCTCTGGAGAACCCTCACCCTGCGGAGCATATACGCCTGGAGTTCCTACACCTGGAGACTAGTGAGCAATTATGCGAGACAACGAACACTGCAATGCAGATATACACCGATGGCAGCAAGATTGAGGGCAAGGTTGGAGCCGCATTATCCATGTGGACTAATGGGGCCGAAACCAAAACCCTCAAACTTGGCCTGCCATCATACTGCACGGTCTACCAGGCGGAACTCTTGGCGATATGTGAAGCAACGAGGGTGATCCTAAAACATAGGACTACCTCATTTGGACTCTACAGTGACTCAACCGCAGCACTCCAGACGGTCGCGAATCCCACTTGCCTTCATCCTCTCGCCATGCAGAGTAGGAAAAACCTAAAAACATGTTTCCAGCAGAACAAAATTGTCAAGCTGTTCTGGATTAAGGCGCATGCGGGGATGGAGGGGAATGAGAGGGCCGACCAACTGGCGAAAGAGGCAGCCTTGGGACTGAGGCGGGCTCCGGACTACGACCTTTGTCCGGTTTCCTTCGTCAAGCGAACCATCCGTAAGGACTCCCTTGGCGAATGGAACCGGAGGTATGGGTCTGGCGAGACCGCTTCAGTGACAAGGCTCTTCTTCCCGAGCGCGGTGGATGCATACGGCATTATAAGAAAGTTCGAACCAACTAAATACACCACGCAGTTGCTGACGGGGCACGGTGGGTTCTCCGCGTACCTGACAAGGTTCAAGTGCAAGGAGAATCCATCGTGCACCTGCGATCCGGATAAAAATGAGGATGTTCCCCACCTTATTGCCGAATGCCCGGTCTTCGCAAGACAGCGGTATGACCTGGAACAAAAACTGCAATTTAACATCACAAGGGACAACTTGAGTCATATATTAATTGGTACAGATAGGCAAATGTTTCTAGATTATTGTGTTAGAATTATAAAAGTAGTCAACAATAGAAACAAAGTATAATAAAACATTAATAAAAGGAATAACATGAGGTTATTCCCTACATTAAAACTAAATAGCAATTAAAATAAGTAAATAGACGCAATAATAAAAATGTTGAAAGAACTTAGTACATATTGTAACTGGCTCAGAAGACGAGATTATAGTAAATATACGTAATAGAAAGTATGATTGATAGTTATATGGTTATATGGGAAACAAAACATATTAGAAATAAGAACCCACTACCCCAGACAAAATAGTAAATACTCCTTCAAAATATAGAATAAGGCTAAAACAAATAGGAATATAAGAAAATATGTATACAAACAAATGTTATACCTAAGTAAAAATTGACAGTGTTAAAATATTACACGTGTAAAAGTAGACGATAAATAGTAAATAACCTTTAAAAATAGTTATGAAATGAATAAGACTGAGAAAGTCTCTGAAATTTTAAAATCGGAGGTGCCAGTAAGAAAAAAAAAAAAAAAAAAAAAAAAAAAAAAAAAAAAAAAAAAAAGAACTGGCTTTCCGTCAGGTTGACCGACATATTTCCGGTTTTCTTATCACTGTCTGCCATGTATCTTGCCGGTTTGCGAGTGGGCCTTGGCCTCAAGTTTTTTTTTGCTTCAGACTCCACGTTGCGCGCCACTTGTAGGGGGTCGTTTAGTGAAACCACTTGCGAAACCAGAAAATACAGTATATTACTCCTTCAACCACAATGATAGTTTGTACACAATACAATACACAATGCACTTAGGCTGCGGTAAGACCCAAGAGGATGCTGACCGTGCAAGCCGGGGTGCGTCCAACTGCCCGAGAGACGTTCCGAGGGAAGCGTGTCCGTGCGAGCCGAACGATGTTCACAGTTATCATCACTACACCCCAGCTGGGGTGCGTGGAGTCGTGTCTTCAGGCGCTAGGCCTCTGCCACGAAGATTTCTTCTCCTCCTCTCAATAGAGGAGGGTCTTTGGGCCGGGTTGTAGTCCCATTTTTTCATCGTGGGCCGGAACTCCCTCTTCACGCCGCTTCGGCGGACGCCCCAGCCAGGTGAGATGACCGGCTACCCGGTCAAAGCCCAGCTGAGGGCGTGCCTGCGACAGAAGCGGCGGCTGCTCGGGGTCCCGGCGCCTTGGTTTGTCTTCAATTATTGATCGTCTGCCTGCTCGCCCGCCCGCGCTAGCCACATAGCGCAGGTATCGCAGGGGAGTACCCGCGAATGTCGGCTGCGGAGGACGGACTCACTGAGGACAGACGATCGGGTTATTGTACAGTGTACACGTATAAAATAAAGTAAAATAAATAAAATAAAGGACGCGGATGAGGTGTGGCCGCCCGCTCTGCGAACCGGCTAGGTATCGATTCGCAGAGCGCGGCGGGCCCGCGGCTGTTGCCGCGGCGGGACGTGCGCGCTCGCAGCGCGGCCGGCGCTCGGCGCTACGGCCGTGCGCGCACTGGCCTGCGATGCGGCGCGCTTGGAGACGGGGCCGGCGGGGGCGCGCCATACTGCGCGGTGCCACCGGCTCCGTGGGACGCTGTGATGTTTTAGTGTGCTACTACGGTAGCACACCAGCGGCACTTGAAGTTTTACCCCGTAACTCCGCTAATCGTGGGGGTTTTCAGCGTCGTGTTTGGGGGGGGTTTGGGTCCTTATGTGGTCGTAGGCCCGTCAGCGAGTAGGTCGCGGGGCAGCTTGTGACGGTCAGGTGGGCGAGCGTGCCACGGCGCCAGTCCGCGGATGTGACTCCACGCGGACGTGTCGGCGCGCTCGAACAACCTCCGGGTGAGCGACTTTACGAAGTCGTCCAGGCTCTCCACTCGCAGGTCGCGTTGAATAACATCGTTCCTCACGTAGCGAGGCGCGTTCACCACCTTCCTAAGGGTGGCCGACTGCTGTTGGCGGAGTAGGGTGCGGCTCGCCTCGCTCGTGAGGGCGAACCACGCTGGTGCTGCGTATGTAAGCTGCGAGCGTACATACAGCTTATACACGTTGAGCTTGACGCGGGGTGGTAGGTTGGAGGAGAGCGCTGGACGTAGAAGCGCGCGGGTAACGCGCGCCTTCGCGACCACACTGCTGACGTGCCTCCTCATGGAGAGCCGCCGATCCAGTGTGACGCCCAGATACGTCACGGACGGCTTCCATGGAATGGGCTCCATGTGGAGGAGGAGTGGCGGTGGGAGCTTCCTCTTGGTGGAGATGGTTATCGCCTGCGTCTTACCCACGTTCACCGACAAGCGCCATCTCGCGAGCCATTGGGGAAGGAGATCAAGGCTTTTCTGCATCTTTGACGCGGCGTGTTTGGCGTTCATGCTAGTCGCTATGTACGCCGCGTCGTCTGCGTATAAGGCCAGTTGCGTGCCCTCCGCAACTGGGATGTCGTCGGTGTAGCATGAGTACAACGCAGGCGATAGGCAGCTGCCTTGCGGTACACCTGCAAGGATGGGGTGCAGCGGGGAAATGGCATCTTCCACCGCCACTCTGAAGGTCCGGTCGCTCAGGAACGTGGAGACCACCTTTACGATCCGGCGGGGCACCTGAGACATGGCGAGCTTATACAGCAGACCGGCATGCCATACCCGGTCAAAGGCCTTCTCTATGTCGAGGAATACTGCTACGGCGTGTTCGCGCTTATTGCGCGCTGCGGTAATCCCGTGCAGTACCCTCGACAGTTGGAGCGTCGTGGAGTGGTCAGACCTGAACCCGAACTGTTCCGGTCTGGGTGTCACGTGTGGTGTGAGGTGCCTCAGCAGCAGCTGCTCGAACACCTTTGACATTGTCGGCAACAAGGTGATGGGCCGATAGCTTTCGGGCTTCAGTATGTTTTTGCCCGGTTTGGGCAGCATTACCACTCTCCCCTCCTTCCAGATGTTTGGGAAGGACCCAGTGCGCACGATGCCGGTAAACAACCGGGCAAGCGCGGCGACGGTGCGGAATGGTAAGTGCTGGAGTGCGGTATTGGTGATACCGTCCACTCCAGGGGCCTTCCTCTTTTTTGTTCGGTGGATGGCGCGCTGCACCATACCGGGCGAAAAAGCTATAGGGTTCTCATCGGAAGCTATCGGCGACTCGAAGTAGTGTCTTAGGTGTTCGTCAACAGCTGCTACGTGGTCGTGCTCGTCAGACGGGTTCGGCGTGAACTGACGCTCCAAGTGGCGGGCCAGTATGCCCGCCCGGTCTGCTGCTTGGTATCTAGGTGCCCCGTCCTCGTGTAGGAGAGGGCGCACCGGAGCTGGGGTGTTCGTGAGCCGCCGACACAGCTTGTGTATCGACGGCCAATCGTCCCTTATGTGAGCTATGTGATCCTCCCAGCTCTCGGCTTGGTAGGAGTAAATCTCGGCCTTCACTCTCCCTCCGAGCCGGTTGAGCTCCGCCTTCATCGTCGGGCAGCGGGTCCTTTGCCACTGCCTCCGTAGGCGCTTCTTAGCGGCCATGAGGTTCAATATATGTGTGGGCAGCCGCGGTGATCGTTCCTGGGTGCGCGGGGACGTTCGTGCCGCTTCGAGAGCGCCCCGGATACACGCGGTTAGGCCCGCTGCCAGCTCGTCAACGTCAGCTGGGGAGCTGATGGGCCGGGTGGGCGTCGTGGTCTCCAGCGTTCCTGAGAAGAGGGTCCAGTCCGGTTGGGGACGTGGCGCTGGAGGGGCGATCTGGGTAGGCTGCTGGTCCAGGGTAACTACAACAGGTCTGTGGTCCGATCCCAGCTGCTCGACTAGGACCTGTTGTGTGATCTGGCTATTCAGACGATCGTTGTAGACGATAACATCTAGCACGTCGGGGTCTATTAGCGGGGTGTCCGGGTACCGGGTTGGCACCTCCGGACCCCCGACATAGTAGCCCCGGGCTTCGGCGTCTGCGTGCAGGCGTACTCCCGCCGGGTTTGTAACAGCGGAGTTCCACGCTGGGTGTTTGCAGTTTAAGTCCCCCGCTATGAGTGCGGGGGCGGGGGCATTGAGCAGATCGTGGATGTCTGTTACGTCTATGTTGAGGCCGGGCGGCCTGTAGGCTGCGTATATTTTTGTGTGGGCTCCTCCCATATGTAGCTCCACACCCAGCGTGTAAACAGTGTTGAAGTCTGCGTGTGGGATAGGCTGGTGCACTATCCTCCGGCGGATCAGAATAGCCAGACCACGGAAGCTAATGGGCCTCCCAGATTGCTCGGAGCGTTCGTCCCTCCTGTAAACGAGGAATCCCGGGAAATTTATTTTTTCTGCAGGTCCCAGGAGCGTCTCGCTTATGAGCGCCACGTCTATCCTGTGTGCCTGCAGTAGAGGACGGAGGAGTGCGACCTTACCA
Organism: Cybosia mesomella; assembly: GCA_946251805.1. Classification (NCBI taxonomy): domain Eukaryota; kingdom Metazoa; phylum Arthropoda; class Insecta; order Lepidoptera; family Erebidae; genus Cybosia; species Cybosia mesomella. The sequence continues at coordinate 16,452,042 of OX276406.1, read as the reverse complement.
CGAAGGCCGCGGGCATTCCAGTGGAGTACTCTCAACCCGTATCTATCCATTGGAATGTTTGAGCATGTCTATAACGCCAGCGAGTGCGATCTGCACTACGTCGGTGGCGTCCTCTCCTTTCTGGAGGGCAGAGACTATCTTTAGTAAGATATTGACCGCGGCCTCCAAGATGGGGTTTTTCCCCGCGCCCGCCGGCTTGGCGGACGTTGTCGGCCTTGCCTGGGGGTCGACTTCTTGCGTTTGGGCCTTCGCCCTTCTTCCCCGGGGAGCGGGGGCAGCGACCGGTTGAGGGACGGGTTTCGCCTCTCTGGTAAGGTCGTTGTTGCTAGGCTCCGCAGTACCTAGCGCCTCTTGGGGACGGGGCCCTTTTCGGCCCCGTTTGCGCTTTCTCCGCCCTCTGCCGGAAGAGGTGGTTCCGCGCGCTGTGGGTTCGTTCGCCGCCGCCATCAGCGATGCACCCTGAGCTTTCTCGCCGGTGGGCTGGGCTTTTACGGGAGCCGGACGTGACTCGCTCGTCGCGGCGACCGTGCCCGCCCTCCTGTTGCGGGCTTCTTTTTTAAAAATCGGGCAATTTTGGTGATTTGCGGGGTGCTCCCCCCCGCAGTTCGCGCACGTGGCCGGTTCTTCGCGCGGGCGCGGGCACTCTTTGGCCAGGTGGCCGCCTCCGCACCGCACGCAGGCCATCGGTCTGTGGCATTGATGCGACGAGTGGCGGAATTTTTGGCACCGATGGCACTGCGCGGGTCTTCGCTTGCCCCGCCAGGCCTCAATTTTCACTCCCGGGATACCGAGCATCTCGGTGATCTCGTAGATCCCGGGAGCGGTCGTGGGAGTCCGCTTCAATATTGCGAGGAGGATGCACCCCGGTCGCCCGCTTCTCGCCCGTATGTTCCTTACATACTCAGGCTCGAAGCCCAGCTCACGGAGCTCGTCTTCCACCTCTTCCGGCGTTGCGTTGCTCGGCAGCCCCCTAATGGCGACCTTCAAGCTTCTCTCCGCAGGGGGGGAGTAAGAGAACCAGGCGATGTTCTCAACCTTCTCCAACTCCACCAGGTATTTCTGTATAACCCGGTACTCGTCCTCCCCCTGCGGGGAGAAACGGATACCCTTTCCGAAGGGTCGCGCGTTGGCCGCCCTCCCTAGCTTCTCCTTTAGCTTCCTCATGTGGTATGCCCAGTCGGGTAAAAACTCCACAATGAGCGGTGGGTAGCGCGGTTTGGGCGCGCTGATCGGTGGGGCCGGGTCCGCTAGGGATCCAGGCGCCTGTTCCGAGGTAGTGGGGGCTGCCGGCGTACGCGCTGTTGTCGTGACCCTCGACACACTCGCACTTGCCTGAGCGTAGGTAACCGCGACGGGAGGCGCGTCGGTTTCGCGCCGGTTGAGACGCGGATCGCGCTGCGTCAGCGGCGGCCGTTGCGGCGCGGTCGCGCAGTGACGCTTCTCACTCTCCCTGTCTTTCCCGTCGGGGCTCCTGGGTTTCTTAGCCCCCCGCTGTTGCGGTAGGGACTCGAACGATTGTGTTCTCTGCAGTGCTCTTTGATTTTTCGCAAAGAGGTGTACGGCCTCTTGCTGGCGAGTCCTTGGGGACGGAGTGATCCCGCGGCTCTCGCTCTCGTTCCCCGTGGGGGGAGGGTGTGTGGCCGACTCCGCCGAAGAGAACTCGGCGTCCGATGCTAGGTACGAGTGCATCGAGGGTGTCGGCGAAAACAAAGCGTCCTGGGCTTCCCTGTCGTTGGGGCCCTTCTTGCGGCCGGGCGTGCGGCCGGGCGTGCGCGGCGCGGAAGCACTGCTCGACGCCGGCGTGGGCGGAGTGTCGCGGTGCGCCGCGCGGGGCGCGGAGGGGGGCGCGGGCGGGCGCATGGCGGGCGCGCGCGACGAGCTCGCGGGCGCGGGCGCAGGCGCCGGGGCCGCGCGGGGCTCGCGCGCCCGCCCCGCCGGAGTGCGGGGGGGCGCGGGCTCGCGGGACGCGGGCGCGCTCGCGGGGGCGCCGACCTCCATCGGCTCAACCGCGGAGGGAGCCGGTGGCTGGTTACGCCGACGGGTATGGTCACCTGATGATATCGGTGTCGGTGCTGCGTGTTGGGATGGTGCGGTGGAGGTACCGCGGGACCCTGTAAAAGGTGCATACGGTGGACTCGGAGACCTCAGGATCGGCATGCTGAGGCTCGGAGGGTATTGTGGCTGCGCCGGTCTCGTCCCTGGTGCTGGTGGTCTGCTACCGACGTGACTTTGGGTTTGGTTTTCGTAGCCCTGATAAGGGCTTTTTCGACTTTTATTTTTATTTGAGCCCTTAGAAGGGCTGTTTTCAGAGGACATGGCTGAGGTCGGTCCTGCTGCGACTGCTCAGAAGACTCTTCTGGGCGTCTGGTTCGCCCGCGGCGGTATTCCGCGCTCGGTGCGCACGGATACGTCAAAAGTTGACGTCTCCGCGAGCACCGAGGCGTAAATACAAATGCGGGTATTCGCAGTCCGTGCGGCTCGGTGATTATTTGTAGTGCGGGTGTCTGCAAAAATCTCCGTCGGCCCGAAGCGATCCAACGATGTTCTGACGGCTGCATCGCCTTATATAGTCTCGGAGCAGCGCGCGGCGGCGAGTGCGGTAGTGGGGCGCGATGGCGGGGCGCACTCAGCTGGCGCGTACTTGCGGCGCGGATGAACGCGCGGCGCGTTACAATGTTAATTTAATTTTATCAAAGAGGCAGCCCTGCGATTGCTGTGGGATCGCGCGGTGCGAAGCAATCTCAACTGTACGCTTAAGCATTTAGGCACATTTTAGCATGCAGTGGTTGCTGACGCGACGGAGTAGTCTATTATAGCAGTAGGTATTGGAATTTTTCTACTGAGTAAAGTATCTGTTACGTAGTAACTATTTAGTAATCTGTGCCTATGTCCATTCCGGGCCAAATCAGGGCCAGCAGCTTTTGGAGGCCTAATATGAGTGTTCCTCAACTTCATCGTGGACATACACGTACAGAGCAAATCTTTAGAGCTTTACCACCTAATTATAACTAATGTATTTAAGTTACCCGAACATAATATGCCCAGCGGGTCCGGTCACCAAAGAAATACCCCTATGAGTGTCGTGAGTCATTATGTCAGTAAACCCATGCTACTAGACGGCATGACTGGTCCAAATCAGGGAACCAACCGCCAAGTAACTATTTGAAGACACGTGAATTAAATTTTAACGAGTGTTCTAACTATGAATACGGCCCCTGCTATGAACAATATACGGAGTCTAACTTCAATGAGCCGTATTACGCGTATTATAATTATGTAGATAATGATTATTATTTTCTACCTTATTATAACGATGTGTCACCGGCAGCCACTGAGCCGTCGCCAGAATTTCCTCAATTTTTGCAAGGACACGAACTTAGACAAGCCAAAATAGAAATTAATATTCAAACTCAGACGCAACTTCCATAAATTAAAATAGCGAATCCTCCCATGAAATTACTTATAGATACAAGTGCTAACCAGTCGTTTATTAGCCGTTCGAAGTTGTAAATTTTCACGCTACTAGTAGGTCCGACAATACTTAATTACCTTGCTTCCCGGAATTTAATGAAACGAACGACATAAAGTTTAAGTTTACCGGTTTCATAATTATTTTGATGAGTTGATAGGATCAGATTTATTGAGTAAATGGGAATCAAACATAGATTACATAGACTATAAAAATATGCGATTTAACACCAGAAATGCATCTAATTTAATTCGAGTATACGATTCACGTAACATTAACTTCTATGAAGGTATCATACCAGCCCGTTCGTCTAAATTAATTAAACTCCCTATTAATATACAGGATGGTTCGTCGCTTATCCCGGAACAGATCATATCAAATTGCGTTATAGGAGAATGTCTTACATCAGTTAGTAATAATAATCAAGGCATACTAGAGGTTACAAACCCAAGTCATCATGACGTCATATTTTCAGTTGATCGCCAAGTAACAGCAGACATGTACAATGTTGAGTGCACGCGCACTAAACATTGGTCCCCTCGCGCTCAAGAAGTCATATCCAAGTTACATACTAGTCAATTAAATCCCGAAGAGCGTGCTAATCTCGAGTCATTATGTGCACAGTATGGAGACGGTTTCGTTGTATATAGAGGGTGAAGCACTAACATTTACCAACCAGATTAAGCACTCAATTAAAACTACTGATGAAATACCTGTCTATACAAAAAGCTATCGGTATCCGTACTTTCACCGTGAAGAAGTTAGTAACCAAAAGATGTTAAAACAAGGAATAATTAGGCCGTCACAATCCGCATGGAGTTCACCCATCTGGACTGTCCCCAAAAAACAAGACGCTTCTGGTAAAACGAAGTGGCGCCTTGTCGTAGACTTCAGAAAATTGAACGAAAAAACCATAGACGACAAATATCCGATTCCGAACATTGCGGATATTTTAGATAAGTTAGGTAACTGTCAATACTTCACCACCCTAGATTTAGCTAGCGGATTCTACCAAGTTGAGATGGATTCCAAGGATATTCCCAAAACCGCGTTCAATGTCGAGCACGGACACTTCGAATTTTTGAGAATGACCATGGGTCTAAAGAACTAGTCAAGGTATTGAGATACGGTTTTTGAATAAAAAACTTTATTTTAATAAAAACCGATTTACAGTGTTGTTCGAGCGAAGACTGGGACAGAATTAATTACATATTTTTAAAAGTCTTACTGGTAGTCGTGGGGTAACAAAGGGTGTCATGTATCCTAAGTTCACAGGATTTAAGTTAACACATCAGCTATAATTGTTCTAGAACATTCGATGCAGTGTGATGCAATGTTCCGGTTACATGTTGCAATCTTGTTGCTATGCCTTGCTTTGGCTGACAAAGCATATATCTATAGGCTGAGAATCCTTAACTCCTCCCCCCCTAAGAGAGAAATCAGCTGGAGACAAATCTTTCGGGTCCAGATGATTTCGTCGTAAAAGAAGAATTTTTCTAAATACCTTAAATTTAACAATCAGAAATGACAATATTAATACAAACATTATTATTAAAATACTTATTGTCTATACACTTATGTTCTGGGATATCAAAATTTCACTTTTATCTACACTTTCACTGTTGTATTTTGCACTGTTCAAAATTTCTCTAACATTGTTGAGGTCTACGCCGCGGAGATCAACTAGGCTGTCTTATGTTTTAATTTCGAGTTGCAGCTCCGGCATTGCTACGGGTTTCAGCAGCAAACTGGTCTCGCGTGTCCTTGTTCCAGCTACCTTACTAATAGTTTTATTTCCAATTTGAGTCTCGCAGTTTCGATTGGGTGTCACCAGGAATGTTCCTTTCAGGTTGTATTTCATGACTTCATTGTTGCAGAGTTCTGTGAGTACCAGGTTCCTCTTTGTGAACAGTAACCATATTCCATTAGCTATGATATGGCTACTTACATCTTCTATTTGTATATATTTCTTATGGCATGCAGAATAGTTTTGTAGCAGCATTATTTGCTCTATGCACGTTGTTTCAGCGTATTGCACGATGTTTTCTTCTTTACACAGGACGTGATCATCTTCGATCTGCTCACATGGGGTAGCTACGGGTCTGTATTTCAATCCATTCACTATGAGGTAAGGATATTTGGGAATTATAATAGAGGTTTTTAGGGAACTAGGATCGTATATAGATATGGGAATAATCTTGTAATAATTATATGTGTCCGTGTCTAGTAAAGGGACTTCTAACACAAAAACTAACTTGTTACTATCAGAATAAGATTTAAGAACTATAGTGCTTTCTAATTTCGTAAGATTGTGCCTACCTACTGAATACACTAACCTATGATGCTTCTCTATCTCTGATAAAATATTAAAAAGTTCCGTAGAATTAATAATAGATTGGTGGAGTATGTGTATTCGGCTAAAAGCTATTGCTCTCTCTATTTCTTGAATTACATTATAAATAGTACGAAAGTTATGTAGTATTTGATATAGGGTATTCATTAGACTTACTATATTATGTATTTATGACTGGTTGTACTGAATTGATTTTAATTGCAAAGTTTTAATATTCAATTGATTTAAGTTAAAATTCAGGTCATCCGAAATATTTACTAATTTATCGAAAGCTTTTTGCATAAGTGAAAGATTTCTTTCTACAGAATGTTCTCTGTTTTTAAGTTGACTTATCTCTGAATTATATCTAATAGCGTCATCATTATCTAAATTACCTTTATTTTGACAATCGAACCTAAAGGATTTAGTATGCCTCTTTTTAATCGCATACTGGGCATTATTTGGTTTAATCTGTCTTTTGTAAGATCCATGAAAGACTATTTGCACTACTAATCCTACAAGTTCGCTACGCGACTCATTTAGCGAGTAAATCATGTGTTTTATTCTAAAATATTGATTAATATTAGTATCTAAGCACCTATTTATCGATTCTAAATCTAACGTTTTAAAAATAGTCCAGTGATTATTCTGAATCACTGCTGTACTGATCCGCATCGGAGCTATTCCAGGATTCTGAGTCATCTCCTGCACATTTACGCTGCTTGCTGATTCCGCTAGGACCAGGAGCGTCAGGACTGCTTGCCACCACCTGTGGAGGGCGTTTTACGTTCTTAATAGCTACTTTCGTATTTCTTTTTCTCAACTTTACCGGTACAAAATTCCTATCGGCTTTTCCTATTACTTCCGCTTTTTCATACCGTGATACTTCTTTAGCTTTACGATTCCTGGTAGTTTTCATGAAAATCACGTCACCTTCTTTTATGTCTGGTGGCTTTTCTCCACCCTTTTTCTCTACAATTTTACATTTATTTTCCCTAATCTTATCACTAACATATCATATAAAACTTTAAGCCGTTTCCTATGAAATAACAATAGTGGTGGGTAGTTTTGACAGAAGTTGACTTTTATTTTGCTCCCAATTTAAATTGAAATTAAAAATATTTACAAGTCTGATAAGTTAATTATATGTACACAATTACGGATTAATATATTTCACCTACCACTACCTAAAAGTGAAACACACGTATGTTGGTTCAATACTGATTTATTTCTTATATACCCACATTTACATAGACAAACATTAAATATACTACATCTCCTCCCTACAAAGTAAACAAAATATCAACACATATAATATAAACAAAAATTAAACTACAACCACTCAAAAGTAAATTGTACAAAAACATAGCCAGGTTACACAGTTTAAACTATAGTTAATTAATCGATTTCTGAAAGCATCTGCTTAAGCATTCGTGCAGTTCTTTCCGTCGACCTTGTAATAGGTACTGTAGGTGGCGACGGTGATTGGTCACTACTGCTTCCACCTGGAGTGTCAAAAGTGCCACTGACATCTAGCAGTAATGACTGACTACCACTAGCCACCTGAGGATTTTGTGCCACATCAGGATCTAAAACTACATTTTGCTGTCCAATAACAGGTATTTGTTTACGCCTACGCATACTCGGGCGTACCGACCATTCGGTATTGACAGTGCCAGATGAAATAATAGTACGCCGTGGAAATTTGTCGGCACTAGCCAAGGATTCAGCTGAGCGGACTACTAACTGACTACGAGTACGCCGAAAATGTCTGCCCAGCTCATCTTCCACTATATACGAGCGAGGTTGTGATGCATGTGCTACTATTGAAACCGGTTTCCTAACACCATTGGTGATTAAGGTTGCCTTATCACCAGGTAACAGATGCTTAAGCGGCTTCGCTGACCTATCGTAATTTTTTTTAACTTTATCTTTGTTAGACATCAATGCATTATAATTTTTATCATTATCTACTTTTTCACATAACAACTCTGAGCTTATAGGTAATTTTGTGTTTAAACGCCTACCCATTAAAATTTGTGCAGGTGAATCTAAGCCGTTTCTTGGTGTGGCCCTAAAATTTAACAAAGACATGTAAAAATTCTGACCGGAATCCACGCATTTCTTCAGCATATTTTTTATTGTCTGAACGGTTCTTTCACTTTTACCATTTGATTGAGGGTAATGTGGGGATGACGTTTCATGCCCTATTTCCCAATCACGCATAAAGTTTTTGAACTCTCGTGAGCTATAAGCCGGACCATTATCAGTTACTAGCTCCGATGGTATGCCGTGCCGAGCAAACTGTTCCTTCATGAATTTAATTACATTTTTAGAATTTGTATGCGCTAATTGTCCTACTTCAACATAATTAGAAAAATAATCCACCAAAATGATATAACTTTTTCTTTTATATTCAAATGTATCAGAAGCTAGTTTGTGCCAGGGTAATGGAGGAACAGCGTGTTGCAGCAAAGGCTGGCGGCACGGGCGCGGTGCATACAGCCTACACGTGTCGCAGCGCCGCACCAGGCGCTCCACGTCCTCGCCCAGCCCCGGCCAGAACATGACCTCGCGCGCGCGCCGCTTACACCGTTCGATACCTAAATGTCCCTCGTGCACGCGCGACAACATATCATCTCTCAATGCATATGGAATAAACACACGTTCACCTTTCAATATAATCCCATCCATATAATTAAGCTGCTCCCGGTAAGGCCAAAAAACCTTTATTTTTTCATTAACATCACATCTATGTTTTGGCCAACCGTTAGTTATGTACTTGATCAGCCATTTACAATGCCCATCTATTTTGGTTTCATTTCTAATGACACCCATTTTTTTATCGCTATATGGCATATTCTTTAACATAAAACATGTTTGTGTTTCAACTTCAGCAGACACTCGGTCATGCATCATTTCATTCAAAGGAGCTCGGGACAACGTGTCTGCTATATACATATATTTACCCGGCGTGTATACTACTCTAAAGTCATAACCTTGCACTCTTAGCATCATTCTTTGCAGCCGGGCTGGAGCTGAGGCTAATGGCTTACCGAATAAAGCCTCCAGTGGCTTATGGTCCGTATGAACGGTGACGTCACTTCGACCATACACATACTGCCTGAACCGCTCGAGCCCAAACACTATGGCCAGCATCTCCTTCTCTATATGAGCATACCTAGTTTGAGTCTCGGTAAGTGTAAGCGAAGCGAACTCCACCGGCCGCCCGCCCTGCAGCAGGACCGCGCCCAATGCCACGCTAGATGCATCCACCGATACCACTATCGGTATGTTCTCACTATAAAGTGCCAGCACTGGCGCGCTGCTCAGTTTACTCTTTAAATTATCAACGGCCTCGGAGTGCTGCGATTCCCATAACCATAAGGACTCCTTTTTTAACAGAGCTCTTAATACCTTTACACTCTCCGAATAATTTTGAATAAATTTTGCGAGATAATTGACCATACCTAAAAATCTTTCTAGGGCCTTCCTATCACTTGGATAAGGCATCTCCGTTATGGCTTTAATTTTAGTGTCATCCGCCCGCATACCATTCGCATCAAACTTGTGTCCCAGATATGTAATTTCCGGTACACCGAATTTACATTTTTCACGATTAAACCTAATACCTACATCCCTAGCTCGTCGTAAAAGGCACTTTAATCTGCGGTCATGCTCCTGAACAGAACTTCCCCACACGATGACGTCATCAATGAATGACTCAACACCATCTAAATCTTCTAAATGCTGCCTAAGCCTCGCATGGAAAACTTCAGGTGCACAATTTATGCCATACGGTAAGCGTAAGAATTGGTACCTGCCATGCGGAGTGCTGAACGTACACAGATCAGCACTGGCATCGTCTAGTTCCACCATCCAAAACCCACATCGTGCATCTAGTACACTAAACACGGTAGCACCTCGCAAACGCGCTGCCAGCTCGGGTACAGTCGGCAGCGTGTACTGTGCGCGCCGTACCGCACGGTTCAAAGGTCGAGGGTCTAAACATACACGAATGCTTTCATCCTTTTTTGCGACTAGAACAATTGCACTCACCCAATCGGTTGGGTGTGTCACCTTCCTAACTACACCTAACCCTTCCATTCTATGTAGTTCATCCATCAGCTTACTCTTGAGCCCTAATGGTATTTTTCTAGCAGGACACACAACGGGTTGAACATTTTTATCTATTACAATACTATATTTACCAGGTAATTTGCCAAGTCCCTTAAACAAATCAGAGAATTCTTCAATATTTATTGCATTTACTTGATTAATTAACCCTAACGCAATACAGCTTTCTAAACCTAAAACGTTCTGACAATTTAAATCAGCCACAACAAAAGAGAAAAAATATTGCTTATTATTGTAAACAATCGGTAACTCCTCAATACCTATAATTGGCAACCGATTACCTGTGAAGGAGTGTACACGCTTAGTAAACGGCTTAAGGTTTACAATCGATAAACCTAAATTTACATAATCCTGTTTCGAGATAACATTTATCATAGAACCTGTATCTATTTTTAATATAATATTTTTTCCTCGGCATTTTACAACTTCAACCCATTCATTATAGGACTTACATAGTTTTTGGTTAAAATCAATAGTATTGATATAAAAAATGTCTCGATCGCTGTCCTCACTAGCACTGCTCTCGGCACTGACACTCAAATTTAAAACCTTGCGAATTACCTTCTTCTGCTCACATACACGTGAGAAATGTCCTGCCTTATTACAAACATAGCACGACGCGTTACGTGCTGGGCATCGCTCGTCGCCTGCGCACCGCCTGGCGCCACAGCGCGAGCAGGCGCTATGCGGCGCACACGCCTCCACCGGTCTGCGGAAGCCCGCGCCGCTGCCGCTTGCATCGCGCCGGCGGCCTCTCGAAGACCGACCACCTCTATAACTACTGCTACCCTGAACTGCGTTCACCTGCACGGTGTCTAAGACACTGTCAATGCAGCTACTTTCTTCCCGAGAAATCTCGGCCGCCTGACAAATTCGAACTGACTTTGCCAAGCTTAAGTCTTCAGTACGAAGAAGTCGATCTCTCACCGTATTGTTTACGATACCGCACACAATCCTGTCTCGTAACAAACTTTCATGCAAGTCACCGAACTCGCACTGTTGACTAAGTACCCTCAACGCAGTTACATATTGATCGATGTTTTCGCCGTCTTCTTGATTGCGAGTAAAAAATTTAAACCTGCTTACCGTGATATTCGGCTTCGCATTAAAGAAACTTTCAAATTTTTTCAAGACACAGTTTATGTCATCCTCACTTTCACCTTCGTCAAAAGTAAACGTCGTAAACGCCTCGTAACCGGCTGAACCAATGAGATTGACCAACAAGCTAGCCTGAACTTCCTTAGGCTCTTTGCTCACTCCTGAAGCTTTGAGAAACACTTCGAACAGTTTCCGCCATTGCCGCCACGCCTCGGCCCGTGCGGCCGGACCACCTTCAAGTGCTAATTCTGATGGAGGACGCGCGTGTTCCATAATTATTACGTAAAAGCACAGTGTACTAATGCACTTATAACGAATGTCTACTGGTTTGAATATGTTTTACAACTTAAGTTTGTAAAAAATAACGCACCGCTGTCACCATGTAGTGAAACACACGTATGTTGGTTCAATACTGATTTATTTCTTATATACCCACATTTACATAGACAAACATTAAATATACTACAAGTGTGAGTGTTATCTCCAATAATAAATACACATTTACTGCAATATCACCACTACTATGGAGCACATGCAGGAGTCCTTGTCTGGCTTGAGAGCCATGTTCCATGAAAGTCTTGCAAACTTCGAGTTTAAGTTGCAAAAAGTTACCAGTGCATCAGGGGCGGATAACACGGCAAGTATTGCAGCAGAATTTTGTACATTCAAAATCTTTGCATTAAAGGCGCTAAATCTACTACAGCATCAAGTGGAGAAGATTTCTGGTCAGGTTAATGGCATAGAAATGCGTGGACGCCGCAAGATTCTTCTTTTTCATGGAGTGGCTGAAGGGGATTCTGAGGTAACAGCTACTGTGATCACAGCATTTGTAAAACATCAACTTAAAGTTGAGAATTTCTTAGCTTCAGATATCAGACGATGTCACAGAATGGGTCGACCATCAGGTGATCACAAACCAAGGCCCATCCTAGTTAAGTTTGATAATATAGCAATTAGGGACAAGATTTGGTTCTCCAAAACTATATTGAAGAGCACTGGTGTAACTCTCTCGGAGTTCCTCTCAAAGTCGCGTCATGAGACTTTCTTGGCTGCACGCGAAAGATTCGGGGTCACCAAATGCTGGACGCGAGAGGGTTATGTCCATATTATTGGTCCCAACGGTACGCGTCACCGTGTTACTTCCATACACGAGCTCAAAAACATAAAAGATGCGAACGAAGAGCTGGCAGCAGCCCCGAAGAGTACTAGTACAACAACAACTACTATTACTAGTACTAAATCTAGGCGAACTGCTGCGACTAAAAAGTAATTGTGTTATTTTTGTCTTTCATATTGCTGCAGACTTCGGGTAATTACTTTCCATTGTTGATATAATCATAATATATGTTTTGCTTTCACCCTCTTTCCAAATTGATGATAATACAGTAGGTACCTTCACATTCAAATGTAAAATTCAATTGTAAACAATATTTAATTATCATTATAAAGACCTGTTGATTAAAATATTTTCAATTTATTGTCAAAAGTGTCAAAACGTCAAAACAATGACTAAGGTTGCGTTCCATCCGTTCTTGCTATAAAAATTGTTCACTTTTAGCATTATTTTATAAATCGGATACACGTCAAATTAATTTTTAACGTTATGTTTTACAACTTGTTTGTTGTTTTGGTTGTTTGATGGTTGAAGTTTCCAACTATTGCTTGAGTTTTTCTGTACCTATTTTCTTTATAATTACTTTATTTATTTATTTTCTGCTCGATGTCTGTAGTAGAGTTTCATTTAAATAACTGTGACACTCAACTGGCGGGTGGATAGAACTGTTATATTGATACTTTATACTTATTTATTTTATTTTTCATATACATATTTATTACTATTAACTTCTAGAATAAAAATATTGTGTTTGTATATATATATTAATGACTGATAGTGATGATGGAAGTGATGGTGAAAGTTTTCGCACAGCTTCTAGCCTCAACGATAGTTTTGTCAGTATTCCTTCACTTACTGATACACTGCATTCTCATTTTTCTGATGTTCCCAGAAATTTTAATGTAGTCCACTTTAATGCCCAGAGTATTCCTGCCCATTTCACTGATATGCTGGCGTGTTTCGACTGCAAGAATATCCATGCAATACTTGTATCTGAGTCCTGGCTAAAGCCCTTTCATCAAACTTCTATATACTCTCTTCCAGGATTCCATTTAATACGAAATGATCGCGCGGACGGTCGTGCTGGTGGCATTGCAGTTTATCTGCGTACTCAAATTCCTTTTCGCATCATTGATATATCAGTACAGCCACCACCTCCGAATGCGGGTGAGCATATGTTTTTAGAAGTGGACCTTTATCATACCAAGGTACTACTTGGTGTGTACTACTGCCCTTCATCAGATATTAACTTTTTCTCGTCCTTTGAACGCATTTTGGAAAATTTAACACCTTCTTACAGGCATACAATCGTCATGGGAGACTTTAACACCTGCCAGCTAAAAAATGATTCACGTACTTCTTCTTTTCGGCGCACATCACTATCTTGCAATCTTTCTATTCTTCCTCTAAATGCTACCCATCACTTTCCTAACTGTATTCCTACCCTTATAGATCTCATTCTAGTCTCATCTGTTGAACATGTCGCTAGCCATGGTCAATGCAATGCCGATATGTTTTCCTATCACGACCTTATATTTCTTTCACATAAACTGCATCCTCCTAAGGCAAGGGCAAAAATTCTTAGGCAGCGCAATTTTGGTAGCATGAACTATGATGAACTTCGCGATGACGCTGTCAACATTGACTGGGGCCCATTACTTGCTTCGGAATCTGTTGATGACAAAGTTAATATGTTTTCTTCGAATTTAATTAGACTTTTTGACACGCATGCACCGGTGCGTGCAATCAGAATGAAACATCTACCAGCTCCTTGGCTTACCGATGCCATTAAGATCATAATGGCGAAAAAAGCTGCAGCCAAGTACAAATATAAGTGCCGACCAACCTCCAATAATTTGGAAAAATATGTCGCAATACGGAATCCCTGCAATAAGGTGTGTAGGGATGCACAACGCCAATATATCCATGTCTCCGTCGAAAACGGTGATACATCTAAAGTATGGAAGTTTTTGAGAACCATAGGAGTTGGAAAGTCAAGAGAAGATACTCCTCAAAACGTTGACCTCGAAGCACTTAATCAGCATTTCTCATCTTCGTCCGATTTTGGAGGGACTGCTAAAGTAAATACTCTTAACCATCTTTCGTCACTTCCAGCTCCTAACTATTCTCCCTTCGTCTTTGATCAATTCACTGATTGTGATGTTAAGAAGAGCGTAATGTCAATTACATCAAATGCTGTTGGCAATGACTGTCTTAGCCGTAAAATGATTCTACCCATTCTAGACCAGATCCTTCCTATTATAACTCACATTTTAAACTTTTCCATTTCTAGTGGCTTCTTCCCGTCTGCGTGGAAAGAAGCACAAATTGTCCCCTTGCCCAAGAAACGTAGTCCGTCTTCCTTTTCCCAGTACCGTCCGATATCTATATTACCTTTCCTCTCCAAAGTTCTTGAGCGTCTTGTACACACTCAGCTTAATGCTTTCCTCTTTAAGAATTCACTTCTAAATCTCTTTCAATCTGGTTTCCGCCCTGGTCATAGTACCATTACAGCCTTGGTGAATGTTACGGATGACATAAGATTGGGCATGGAGAAAGGAAAGCTAACAGTACTTACTCTATTGGATTTCAGTAATGCTTTTAACACTGTTGATTTTCAAATCCTACTAGGCATACTGCGCTCCATTATCATATCTCCAACGGTGATTGATTGGTTTCATAGTTACCTGTCTGGCCGCCGGCAACGTACGCGCATAGAAGATTCCTTTTCTTCATGGTGCGATATAACAGTTGGTGTGCCGCAGGGTGGCGTTCTATCTCCATTACTTTTCGCCGTTTTTATAAATTCAATTTCAAAACAATTACAGTCATCCTACAACCTTTATGCAGATGACCTTCAAATATACACGCAGGCGCCTTTGAGTCAGCTGTTGGAAGCATTTGCTATTATAAATATGGGCTTAGAACGCATATGTGAATGGAGCAACAACTATGGGCTTCAGGTAAACCCCGCAAAGACGCAAGTCATTGTCGTTGGAAGCCCCTGGATGATGTCACGCATTGACTATACACAGCTGCCCCAAGTTATTTTTAATGGTTCTCCTATCGAAATCAGTGATAATGTAAAGAACTTAGGTATTTATATTGATAACACATTGTCCTGGGGTCATCAATTACAGGAAGTCAGCCGCAAGCTGTTTGCAGCTGCAGGGTCCTTGCGTAGATTGCGAAACTTGCTTCCGACTGCTACCAAAATTACGCTTGCATAAACTCTTTTACTCCCACTTCTTGATTATGCCGACGTCAGCTATCTAGATCTCACTGAGGAGCAACTTGACAAGCTTGAGCGTCTTCAGAATTTCTGTATAAGATTTATATTTGGTTTACGCAAATATGATCACGTATCCGAATTCCGTAACAAACTCAAGTAGCTCCCAATTCGCTTTCGAAGGAATACTCATATACTTTCTTTACTATACAGCATATTGTTTAATCCTTGTACACCCCTTTATCTCAAAGAACGGTTCAAGTTCCTTCGTGACACACATTCAAGATTTCTGAGGTCTTCAGAAAATTTGAGACTGGAAATGCCAGTACATTCTACAAGATTCTTCGATAAATCTTTCACTATTCAGGCAGTTCGCCTGTGGAATGCACTGCCACTATATATAAAGAGAGCACAGTCATTGGTGTCTTTTAAAAAACTGTTAAAAGATCCCTATCTGTCCATCTCCCGTTAGGTGACTATCTTATATATACTCGTATACCGGACTATATGGATAGTATAGGTATAATTATGTAAATATTTTGTATTATATATATTGAATACAACTGATCTATATGTAATTTTGTTTATTTATCTAACATATTTATCATTTTTTCTTCTTTTTATTGTTCATTGTACACTACCCTTATCATCTCTTTATATCTTTCATAGAAACCATCTATCCATCCAAAGGTTGCCTGGAAGAGATCGCTGTTAGCCCATTGTACATTAAACTTAAGTCGAATATTATTTATATAGAAATACATTTATGGTGTACAATAAAGAATATTTTATCTTTTATCTTATCTTATCTTGTACTAATTTCTGTAAAAGATTTTTATCTCTATCTATATCGAAAGCATTTCCTGATTCCGTATGTCCAAATACCATTTCAAAAGGCGTAAAATTTGTAGTACTGTGTATGGTGTTATTGTAGGCCATCACAGCATAGGTCATTACGGATGCTGCGTCTTGATCGCTTTTTTCGTATTTAGCTAACCTATAAATCTCGATTACCGTTGAGTGGAACCGTTCAATTATGCCCATTGAGTTGGGATTATTTGGTGTCCCTACGTGTATTTCAATTTTGTACAAGCTTAATAATTCTTTAACAAGGTTATTATTAAATTCGCTCCCCGGATCACTGCTAATCTTCTTGGGTATCCCGTAAATACTGAAATACTTAATTAAAGCCTTAACTATTTCTGGTGTACTTCTATTTGGTACGTTAAAAGCTTGAGCTATCTTACTAAAAGCGTCTACTATAGTTAAATAATAATTATTTTCTAAGTACAAGAGGTCCATGAAAACTTCTTCAAATGGCATATTTTGTGTTTGAGTTGAATTGGGGGCTTACTGGTTTTCTTTCGTATTTCATTTTCCTACATGGTTCGCATGCATTAATAATGGCAGATATTGTGTCTTTCATATTGGACCACCAATAATGTCTTTTAAGTCTTGTGAGCGTCTCACGGATACCACGATGAGTAGTTTTGCCTTCGTGATATTTTACAATAATTCGTCTACATTAGTGACGTGAATTACTCTCTCTGTACATTCCGTTAAATTTTGCGAACCTTTTTTATATAATGCCGTTACTACCCGACTAAAAACTTTTCTAAATACCTGTTTCGAAATAAATAAAATATTTTTTCTTAAAATCTACATACTCTTTTAAAAACTGCTTAACTAAATGTTCATTATTAACTTCTGGTAAATGTACTTCTAATATTCGTTGGGTATTATTCGAAATATTAATAGGATTTCATTTTTATACCAAATATGGACAAGTATTTGTCTAGGTTTGGTGTCTATCGCCTCATTCAAAATCGGTATTCCTTTGTGTTCCCTATTTGATATCGAATGCGCGGTAGCGCCACTATCTGAATCAGATATATCTATGACAGGAGCTTCCTTTCTTTCCACGCTTAATGGTTCTGATTCCGAATCTGATAAGCAAATAATATCTTCCTCATTATCTACATTTACTTGCATGGACTCATTGTCATTTTCTAACATATTAACTCTAATTTCCTTAATTATTCTACCATTTAAACTGACTATAATATTATTACTATTTGTACCTAAGTTATTTATTTTTATACGCGATAATGCGTCTGCGTTTGAGTTCTGTGACTTTCTTATAATTAATCTCAAAGTCATATTCTTCGAGTCTGAGGCGCCATCTAGTAAGTTTACTATTTGGCTCTTTAAGCGAATACAGCCATGCCAAAGGTCTATGATCTGTATAAATGTAAAACTTTTTTCCCCATAAATACGGTCTAAAATGCTTTACAGCAGAAATGACTGCTAAAAGCTCCTTTTCTATGGTACTATACCTCGACTCTGTACCGCTTAATGTTCTACTAGCATAGACCACTGGTTTATCTGACCCAATGGTACCCTGCGAAAGCACTACCCCGATTGCAAAGTTTGATGCATCGGTGGTCAAAATAAATGGTTTTTGAAAATCTGGGAACTGTAATAATGGAGCGTTTGTGAGGAGTTTCTTGCATGTTTCAAAACTTTCTATATATTCTTCTGTTAAATTTATAGTTTTGCCCTTTTTTAAACAAACTGTGAGTGGTCTTGTTATTTTAGCAAAGTCTTTAATGAATTTCCTATAAGACCAAGTAAACTTAATTTCTGTTACAGTTTTGGGTATTGGGTATTTCAAAACCGCCTCTATCTTATCGTTATTAGGCTTTAACCCGTCACTAGTTATGGTGTGGCCCAAATACAAAACTTCCTTACGTAGAAAATGAGACTTATCGGGCTGTACTTCCAAGTTGGTTTCACGAAATCTTTCGAAAACTGCCCTAAGCTTTTCGTTATGTTCGTGAAGGCTTTTTGCGTAAATAATAACATCATCTAAATATACCAAGCAATGGATACCTTGTAGGCCTCTCAGAACGTTATCCATTGCGCGCTGAAACGTAGCCGGCGCCGTCTTGAGACCAAACGGCATTCTATTAAAATGGTAATGTCCGAAGGGTGTACTGAAGCCTGTTTTAGCTCTATCCTCTTTCTCGACCTCAATTTGGTGATACCCGCTTGCCAAATCTAGAGTATTGAAGTACACACTCTTGCCTAACATATCAAAAAGGTCATTGATATTAGGTAGGGGATATTTGTCATCAATCGTGATGTCATTGAGGCGTCTATAATCTACAACCATCCTCCATTTTTGTTTACCAGAACTATCTATTTTTTTTGGTACTAAATGCACTGGTGCGCTCCAAGGTGAAAACGATTTTTGTATAACATTATCTCTAAGCATCTTTTCCACCTGTTCCCTAATTTCCGCTGTTTGTGTAGGTGGTAACCTGTGAGCTTTAATATGTATCGGGTCTTCATTTTTTGTCCTAGTTTGGTGCTTAACCTCGTTTGTAAATGAAAGTGGGACATCCTCGGAATAAAATATATCCTTATATTCTGTACATATATTAATAATTGATTTTTTCTCCTCCTCATTCATATGATTAACTATTAACTTAGAGAGATTATCCGTTAATAGTTTATCTAATCTATAACTATCCTCATCTGTAAAATTCACCTTAACCCTATTGTTTAAATTATTTCCTAAATACGGTTCAACCTTGAAGGGATTAGTTATCGTTAATTCCATTTGTTCGGATCTAGAATTTTGTCGTTTTGTCGTCGAACTGTCGTAGCAAAACCCTGTATACAGTTTACTAGCGCTGCTGGCATTCTAACTCCACCCGTAAAGTTCGTAAAATCTAGTAAGGCTTCACCTTGTAACAAATTAACTGGAAGTTTGACCCTTAATTCGCTACGCGGCGGTAACACATACATTTCACGTATAGGCGGGCTATAGATAATGGGTATACAAGCATCCTTGGTAAATAACATTTTATTTTTCATGTCAATATTCGCGTGAATTTGTGTTAATAAATCGCTACCGATTAACCCGTCATATCGGTCGCCTACACAATAAATATAAAATTTATGCCACTCACAACTTTTAAACGTACTAGGTAAGGGGATGAACACTACTTCGTTATGCCTACTACTAGCATGGGTACTAACTACCTCAAAAGTTTCGTTCCGCTTGAAGTTGCAAAAATATTGATTTGCTAACCTTGGGCTTAAAAACGAACGTTGACAACCCGTATCCAGCATAAAAATTGCATTAAGTTCTGGGATACGTATGTGCGGCAAATTTAATATACTACAATTTAATTTTATTTTCTCCGGTGTGTACAGGCCCTTATAAAAAAATTCCTACTTGCTCAGTCTCAGTCGATGTATTTGGTAAAATATTATTTGCATTATTTTCGTTGTAATCAACATAATTGACGCGTTGAATTGACTGGCCGTTCTCATGGTCATGTCGGTATCGCAACCTGATACGGGCGGTGGCAGCGGCTGCAGTTGTTGCGAGGCACGCTGTGCGTTGTCAGCAAATTGCCGGCCTGGGAACTGTGGTTCGGCTTGTCCCGATGAGTTATTAAAGAATGGATTATTTTGATAAACCGGATTATTTTGATACCTATTATTAAATCTAGGCTGGAATAACCTATTAGAAAAACTGTTATTACGGTTGTAATTCCTGTATTGCGGCTGCATCGCGTTATTAAATGAATTACGACCGGGAATAAAATCATTCGTCGATCGCTGCATATTCAGTGCACTAGTGCTGGTGCCCGGCGATGCTTGTGAATAAAAATTACTGTTAGAAATATTTCGTCACTGGAAGTTTTGGTTGGATTGAGGGTTTCGCGACTGTTTCTGGTCGTAAACTTCTTGAAAGTTTTGTTCCTCTAAAACGGCTTTTAATGCCCCTTCCAGTGTCAAAACATTTTATAATCTTATTAATCTAACTAAATATTTCGGTAAATTATACAAGAAAACATTCATAGAAAGATTCATGTAGATATGTTGTTTGGGTAACCTTGTATTCACGTCCTTGATTGATTCATTAATCTTTGCAATTAAAATACTTCTTAATTGTTGTACTCGGTGACAAAAATCTAAATAGCTTTCGCCTCTATTAATTTTTAAACTTTCTAATTCAAGGACAAGGCAGTCTTCTGTCCTTTGATCCCCGAAATGATCCTGTAAAACCTGTTTTAATTCAACCCAAGATTATATTGAGTCTCTTTCTCCAATTAAACTAGCTGCTTCGCCACTTAATCTACTCGTAATTGCATTAAAAAGATATTCATTTTGTATTTCACTTCCTCTGTACAAATTAATGATATATTCTGTTTTGCGGATAAATAATGACAGAAGTCTTGTCTCGCCGCCGAATAGAGGAATAATCTTAAGAACTCCGGGAGGTATAACAACGATTCCTTCCATTTTAATATATTTTGCAAATAAACACTGACTAAAACTATTTATAAAACTAGCATGAGATGTTTATCACTTTACTAACTAATATCTTATTATGCTACGTGCCTGAAGGGCGTTTTCTAATCCCTATAATGCACGACACACATATAAAAATCACCAGGAAATTCAAAGGAAAGTTGAAAGGATAGTGAAAAGATCTACTCACTTAACCTTCAGCTTTTCCGCTCTCCTTCTGTGATCGGTGAATCTGCTCAGCTTGCTCTGCACCGTGGCTTCTCTTGATAAAATTTGTTTGGTTCGCTGACCCGTTAAATCGTTGAGACGAACGTTGGAGTTTACTCGGCACCCGACAAATTTTATTCGCGATGGCACAGAGGACCCAAACGACAAGGTCACTTAGCGGCTGCGCCAGTCAAGGTATTGAGATACGGTTTTTGAATAAAAAAACTTTATTTTAATAAAAACCGATTTACAGTGTTGTTCGAGCGAAGACTGGGACAGAATTAATTACATATTTTTAAAAGTCTTACTGGTAGTCGTGGGGTAACAAAGGGTGTCATGTATCCTAAGTTCACAGAATTTAAGTTGTATATATATAATTGTTCTAGAACATTCGATGCAGTGTGATGCAATGTTCCGGTTACATGTTGCAATCTTGTTGCTATGCCTTGCTTTGGCTGACAAAGCATATATCTATAGGATGAGAATCCTTAACTAACTCACCATCTACCTTCCAAAGAGTGATGGACAACGTGCTCAGGGGCTTACAAAACTTCATATGTCTCGTTTACCTTGATGACATCGTTTTCATCACGTCCCTTCAGAAACACATGAATAACCTGGAGAAAGTGTTCCAGAGACTTAGGGAATCCAACTTCAAGATTCAGCTAGACAAATCGGAATTTTTGGGGCATGTCATAACCAGGGTATCGAAGGTATCAGGCGTAACCCGGATAAGATATCCGCCATCCAAAATTATCCGTTGCCTAAAACACTTACTGAGATAAAACGTTTTCTCGGCTTACTCGGTTACTACCGCAAGTTCATCCCTGATTTTGCCCGTTTAACGAAACCCCTCACTCAATGTCTAAAAAAGGGATCAAAGATTGACTTTAACTCAGAATATATAAAGATTTAGATCGGAAAAAGAGACCATCTTGAACGGGACTTGAACCCGCGACCACTCCCTTACAGGGGGAATGCTGAAACCAGCTGAGCTATCTAGACACGTCCCAGATATTCGAAATTCTCCGATATATTTTATACGTCTTAGGGCGACGCTGGAGCTATCTACCGTAATTTTTGCGAACTACGGAAACAATGAATAACTTTACAGTCATTTTTAAACATTGTTTTTGATGATAATAAGCGGCGATAGCCCAGTGGCGTACGTAACGGACTGCTGAGACGAGGTCTCGAGTTCAATCCCCAGTCGCCCCGGGCACACACCTCTGACTTTTCGTAGTTATGTGTGTTAAACATAACTTAACATAACTGGCGGATCGTGGGTGTGTAATACACCTCTGCCTACCCCTTCGGGGATACAGGCGTGATGTTATGTTATGTTGTTTTTGATGATGTCCCTGTAAGGGACTGGTCGCGGGTTCAAGTCCCGTTCTAAATGTTCTCCGCCTCACAGACGCCTCGAATTTAGCTATTGGAGCCGTACTCTCGCAAGGTCCAATAGATTATGCCTCACGAACGCTTAACAGAAGTGAAATCAAATACAGCACCATTGAAAAGGAGCTACTTGCAATCATGTATGGGCAACCAAATACTTCCGTCCATTCCTATTTTGCCGTAAATTTAAAATCATTACGGACCACAAGTCGCTCCAGTGGGTTATGAACCTAAAAGAGCCAAACTCGCGTCTAACCCGTTGGCCCTTAAAACTTAGTGAGTATAACTTTTCAGTCATCTATAAGCAGGGCAAGTCCAACACCAACGCGGACGCTTTATCTTGAATAGAGTTATGTAACGAGGAAACTAGTTCCGTAGTAGCAAATCCTACTATTAACCAGCCTACACTCGATGAATCCAGAACTCTTACAGCCCAAACTGATGCTGAAAAGCCCTTCTTGGAGATACCAATTACAGATGACCCCCTGAATAAATTCAAGAAGCAAGTTCATTTCATAGTAGTAGAAAACTTTAAGGGCAGAACAACCGTCACAAAACCTTTTGATACCCATACTAGCACATCCATACAGCTGAACAAATCTAACCTTGAGTTAGACGTCGTAAATGCTATTAAAGAACATGTAAATCCCAAAGTAAAAACTGGAATACTAATTACCCCACTTTTAGAAATGTACTCTATCATTCCAATTATGCAAAATCATTTCCAAAGCTCCTCTATAAACTTAGTATTAACTAAAGTAGAGCTGGAAAATATAAAGGAATACTTACGCCAACAGGAAATTATCCAGAAGTACCACGAAGGGAAAACCAACCATCGCGGCATCAATGAATGTTACCTCGCTCTATCTAAGGTAGTTCTGGCCCAAAATGAAGGAACAAGTTGCAAAGTATATTAATGAGTGTAATATCTGTGACCAAAGTAAATACGACCGTAATTCCATTAGGCAACACCTCCATTTAGTTCAACCGCCAGCAAAACTCTTTGAAGTAATTCACCTTGACTTGTTCACAGTAGAAACGGAGAAATATTTGACCATCACAAATTCCTTCTTTAAGTATGCTCAAGCATACCATCTAAGGGATGGTACAGCAGTGAGTGTCATTCAGGCTTTGTTAATTTTCTGTACCCATCACGGAGTAACTAACCCATTAACTATAGTAACTGACCGCGGCACAGAATTTACTAATCACCTTTTCTTAGAATTTACTAGATTACATCAGATATCACATCATAAAATCATAGCTCATACACCTAATGAGAATGGAATGGTAGAGCGCCTGCATTCAACTCTTTTAGAACACCTAAGAATACTTAAATTACAACACCGTAACGAATCAGCTATAAACCTAATGCCCTACGCTATTCTGGCTTATAATAGTAGCGTACACAGTTTCACTAAATGAAATTATTAGTGAAAGTTCTCTGAATCTTTGGACCGATATAATAGAAAATCTTAATAAAAATCGAGAACCTGAAGAGTCTTATAATCCTGAGCAACAAATAATCGTTAACAATCCCTTAGCCAGTCGTCAAAAGTTAGCACCACGGTTCACGCGTGATACGGTACTAGCAGATCTCCCGATACACATCTATACTAAGAAAAAACGTCGTCCCGTAGCTAAATCCCGTTTGAAACGGGTGCCTAAAGGTGCA
The DNA here is from genome assembly GCA_946251805.1 of Cybosia mesomella. NCBI lineage: Eukaryota > Metazoa > Arthropoda > Insecta > Lepidoptera > Erebidae > Cybosia > Cybosia mesomella. Next base: position 16,428,052 of record OX276406.1, on the reverse strand, counting down.
AAATTGTTACAAGCGCTACAAGCGGCGGCTCCTCAAGAGATAAGACTTGAGTGTCTTGAGAATGGCCCAGGACTCCTCCCCTTTCAATAAGCGTCCGTAGCTTAGTGGTTAAGGAGTCGACCCTACGATCGAGAGGTCCCGGGTTCGAATCCTGGCCATTACACTACCGACGTGAGCCCACTCCTAACACAAGCAATTTAGCTTAGCTGGAGGGGTTACGGGGAATATTAGTAATGTCGGTTACTAATATTCTTTAAAAAAAAAAAATTGGTCCCACTAAAATTTAATTTATATTTATTGATGGCGACGATATACAGTCTAAAGTTTCATTAGTCAAATCTCAGTTAACATACAACCTCAATTAAGTAATAAAACACTTTCACTTTACGAACCCCATATTAACCATCTCAGTAAAAGTTAGATAAGGTTTCAGATCAATTACAAACGTTTATGTCCAGTCGCGTTCGAAGAGGTCTCATAGACGGATTAGGTTCCGTAATAAAAAGTATTTCCGGTAACTTAGATTACACTGACGCTATACACTATAATAATGCCATTAAATAATCCAAGATAACGAAAATGAATTAGCTTTGCAGTACAATCATCATAGAGTTTAAGCTAGGAATGGATGTCCCAACATTCGAATGTGTTAAACAGCTTATGGTGAAACATACGGGCTGTTCCCGGCCATCTTCTCGCTAGATGGCGCTGAATTTCAAAAATTACAGTTTATTACGTTTCATTCGTAATTTCAGCATTATTAAGTCTAAGAAGAGGTATCGTTGACACTAGGATATGCCACTTTATTGATCTTAATCGACTTATTGCCTTAAAATCCAACCAATTCTGGAAATTGTTGTATTTTTTTATGTTTTTGGTTTCAGGGTCGTTTACACACACATAGACGTGAGTGTTTACTTTCTAGAGCCCAAATTCAGCTCAATAATGACCAATAGATGGCGTGAATTTAAAAACAAACGGTCTGTAGATTTATTTTGTAGTCATTAAAATTTTGTCTGTGGGGATACGCAGAACTAAAGAAATATCAAGAATATTAAAATAATAAAAGTTCTTTTGGGTGTAAACTATTTAATTTTGTAAAAAAATGATTTATGTGAATATGAATTACATTTTAAAATGGTTTTATTTCATTACCTTGTAAATTACATAATTTAACTTCATGCCTGTATCCCCGAAGGGGTAGGCAGAGGTGTATTACACACCCACGATTCGCCAGTTATGTTTTTAGGTCCCAATGTAATAGGGGGCGAGCCTATTGCCATCTACTGGGCATATCACTTAGCGAGCGATAATTATCATTTATAATTACTCACATAACTACGAAAAGTCAGAGGTGTGCGCCCGGGGCGACTGGGGATCGAATTTGAGACCTCGCGACTATGCGTCCCAGCTCGATGGGGACGGTGACGTTCGGCGCGGGGCCCCCGTCCGTTCAAAATTTTCGAACTAAATTTTTGGTAATCCGCGTGAAAATGTGTGAAAATCCGGGATAACTGGAATCAGGTGGTGACAGCCGCGAAAGGCTGGTTCGTACCAGTTTTCACAAGTGTCACAAACCACGGGCACCTTGCGTAAGTTCGGAAAATTGACAAACCTAAATTTTACTATCCAAATAAGTGAAAATCAGGGGAAGTACCCCGAAAACTGCCGATAACCCGGTCCTATATACGCGTGTGTGGTGTCAAACGACGCGAGGCGTTCTTGTGAACACTGCTGTGATGTTACACTCCGGTACCTTTTTTTTTTTTCGTGCGGAAATCCCTTCGGATACCCCCCCGCCGGCCAGCGGGGGCGGTTATGTTGGGCTTGAACCGACTAAAACCGCACGCCGTCTCGGGTCTTCAGACGCCGGGGTGTAAGGTTGCCCATAGAGCATATCCCTCGCACCGCGAACACTCCGGTACTTTTTTTTATTTTATTTTTTCGTGCGGAAATTCCTTCGAATACCCTCCCGCCGACCAGCGGTTATGTCGGGCTTGAACCGACTAAAACCGCACGCCGTCCCGGGTGTATAAAAACACAAAATGCAGATACTTGCTAGATGTCAAAACCAAAAATGAAAAACGAAAATTTAGGATTTTCTAAAGAAAATCGTCACGAAAATATGTGCTTCGCGTAAGGCTCGGACCGTACAAATAAAATCCAGCAGACATGCAACTGATTTCAGATTTTCTATCAGTTTTTTTTTAATCTGCGGAAATCCCTTCGGATACCCTTCTGCCGAACAGCGGGGGTGGTTATGTCGGGCATGAACCGACTAAAACCGCACGGTGTTCTCCTCAAGTGTCCATTACCTTTGTTTCACTTAGGTCGTTTTAGAATGCGCAGAAACACGAATTTCGCGAATTCCTCAGAAAGTACAAGAAGTTCCAAGTCATTTCATTGCACTGATGTTGTTGTTTATAGTAGCCAAACTCGAGTTGACATCACTTCGAAATGATTTCAAAGCTCGGCAGCCATTGCGTTCAATTCATAAGTAATTGAGCATTCGACGTGTTTACGTTTTTTACATATAATACTAGGGTCAACTTCCGTAGTTGATCTTAGACCAGGACTGGAACTTGTCTTATTAGGTGATTGAAACATTTTCTGTACCTAATCCAAAACCCTCCAAATGGGCGAAAAATAAAAGAACAAAAAATCAGAGAGGATTAAAATGTCTTACAAAGAAAAAAAAACGCTAGTGATTGTTGCTATTTCGTGGTGCAGGTCAAAAATTTTTATATGTGGAACAATGTTATACCAAGCAAACTGTCGCTCAATTATCGCTCCCACTGTGTAGCCATCGATGCTATATTTCCACGAAGCCAGCCCAAACTGGTTGTATGCCTACAACAAAGAGATAATACAAGAAGTCCAAGCTAGTGCCGCCGTCGTCGCTTACGGACTGCGGGTTGCCATAGATCAGTTTTCGGTAATAGATTTTAGGGTAGATTTATAGAATGCACTTAAAATACTGTTTGTTTCTACACTCTTAAGCACAATTTCGCAGGTTTTCTCTAAGTTAATTACTTATTAACATAGTACAACACTGTAGCAAGATGATATGCCCATATTAGATCGTTGATTTTGAGTTTAATCACTGTTCATCTATTTTTTTATGGAGCGTGACTAAGTAGTGACTATGCCGTATGTATGTATGGTCCGTATGTTATAATATTGTTTAATTGTATTATAATGTTTTTTTATCGAATCCCATTGTTGCTTGCACGCCATCTAGGGTAAAATTTCTAATGTTACGTAACTAGGTGTTTAGACCTGTTACTGCTAGATGGCGTAGAAAACTCACTCACACTACGAAGCAAAATCACAAATTTCGCTCGATTTTTACAATCGTTTTTCTCCATATGTTAGAAAAGAGGTAAACTTGCGCGCCTATCTATTGTAGAAAATTGATAAAATGGATAGTCCTATAGAAAAAAGTGTCTATGTTCAGAATAATGATGTTACATAAAATGTACGGAAGGGCCGGTTTGAGCATCCACCTTAACGGAAAATCAGAATAAAATAGTTCAAATGGTTAACAGTATTATAAATGCTACAAATGTCGCCAATATAGATCTACGTGAGTTTGCTCATTACACTCACATACGTGAGTTAACTAGGGTCCGTAGTCAACCCTGGGGTTATCCTTTCGAGGGCTTACCCGGGATGCACGGCAACGGACACTTGGGGAGGACACCGTGCGGTTTTAGTCGATACACGACATAACCACCCCCGCTGGCCGGCGGGGAGTATCCGAAGGGATTTACGCACGTAAAAAAATAAGGGTACGTAGTCTCTACGATAAGAATGAAGTGTTAAACTTAAGTATTAGGTAATACTTTGATATCATAAAATTGGGCTCATATTACATGTATTTATTATACATAGTTATTTATTATTATAGATAGTTATAGTTTTTAAAATACCGATTGCCTTGCCTAAAATATTTGATCTTTATAAGTTATCCGTTATGCCTAACAAAAATCACCAAGTCCTTATTCCACCCTCTCCCTACATAGCAATACAGGATTCCGACTTCATGTACATAGACACAGAATGTCCGAAGACAAGCACTTGGTACATCTGCGAGAAAACAGTCAGCTACATGCACCGAGACCAGGCGGATTGTATTCAACAACTGATCAAGGCGCAGAAGATCGACTCTACGTGCAATTTCACCCCTGTAACACTGTCTAAAGGAGCATTCGACCAACTAGACGACAGACACTACACTTATTGTAAGTAAAACCTTCTTTGTAATCATCAAACATTTTAAAAGTAATAGTATGAGTTTGAATTTGGTTGTACTTCTTCTAATATGTCACTCTATTAAAAAAATTTCATGAGTAGTAACAATATAATTTTATTTAATAGTTTACTATAGGTTATGGGCATTTTCACGTAGAATCTGTTGTTACCTTGTTTTTTGATATTATTTAGACGACAATAATTCGTAGTATTGTTTATTGGTGAAAATATCGATTTTCGGATTTGTGACATGTCTCATGGAGATAAAGCCATGAACACACCTGCTGGAGGTATGACTATTGGTAGTATTCGTCCACTTAATAGTAGAAGTGACTATCCACAATGGAAGTTCAAAACCAAGATGTTTCTTATGCATGAGGAACTATGGTACTCCATCGTCGGTTACCCGTCTACTGATACCACTTCAAAGGAAATACGAAAATTTAAAGATATGAAAGCCATGACCAAGATATGTCTCACTCTTGATGGCGGAGCTATTACTCATGTTCGTAGCTGCACTACAGCACGTGAGGTTTGGGAATCCTTATCCCGAGTTTACGATGACAAAGGTATTGGCAGGAATCTAAGCCTAGAGCGTAAGTTATATAGATACCATCTTTCGGATTTTCCATCTATTGAGGAATATATAAATGCTGTGCTCAGGACTGCTCAAGATCTTGCTGACATCGGTAAACAAATCGATGATACGTCTGTTGCTGCTATCTTACTAGGTGGATTAACACAGGATTTTGATCCGTTAGTGATGGCTATAGAGAATTCGAATGTAGAAATATCTACTGATCTCGTCAAGTCCAAACTGTTGAATGAGAGTGTAAAACGTGCGTCTAAAGAGTCGGCGATGACGTCGACGGCTTCTACAAGCAAAAATAGTGGTTTCGCTTCGGTGAAGAAGATCATTTGTTATGACTGTAACCAGCCCGGGCACAAGCGCCCTCAATGTCCTCTAAGGAAGAATAAAAAGTCGAAGAAAGGGGAGTCTAAGCCAAAAAATGCTTCAACTCTTTTGTCTGCTTTAGAATGTAGCGCATTTTTTAATAAAGAGGATTTTTACATTGATTCTGGAGCTTCTACCCATCTCACATGTCATAAAGACTGGTTATCGAATTATCGTAATACAAATGATTACAAGGAGATTATATTAGCTGGCAACGATAGAAAGTTATGCTCGGAGGATGTATTGTATGTACCTAGCCTTAGCACCAATTTGATATCTGTCAAGAAAGTTGTTGATAAGGGAATTACTGTTGTTTTTAATAAGAAGGGCTGTTCTTTGTATAAGCACAATAAAATTATATTGTTACGACTCATTAATTTTTTTTAATAGAGTGACATATTAGAAGTAGAACAACCAAATTCAAACTCATACTATTACTTTCAAAATGTTCGATGATTACAAAGAAGATTTTACCTACAACACGGTCTCTTAATCAAGAACATTTAAGGAAACTTAAGACTACAACATACAATTAAGAAACTAGTTTAAAATAATTTACACTTGAGTATCAAAAATATTATTTAAGAAAACATACAAGTATAAAAGATACAAATAAAAAACTGTTCAATGTATAGGCACAATCATAATACCTAAATATCAAGCAAGACCTAGACCTTTTACACAACGCAAATGTTTTATGCGACATAAATCCTTGGTTAGAACATCTGCACACATGTTTTCCGAACTCAAGTAAGAAACATTAATTGTATCGTTGTCTATTAGCTCGCGTATAAAATGATAACGGACATCAATATTTTTTGTCCTATTATGATATACAGGATTATTAGCTAACTTAAGGGTGCTTTGATTATCATTATATAAAGTAATACAACCCAAGTTCCCACAAATTTCACCTACAAAACGCTGCAAATAGACAGCTTCCTTAGCGGCGGCAGATAGAGCCATATACTCGGCCTCAGTAGTGGATAACGCAACAGTTGACTGTTTCCTGCTCTCCCATGAGACGGGTTAATTCGACAACTTAAACACGTATCCCGTACCTATATGACTTTCTGTCTTTGCCATTTGCCCAATCAGCATCGACAAAATCAGAAAGAAGACTATCACCAGAAGCCTTTTTAAACGTAAGTCCATAGTCAAGTCGACGGCCTCTGTGGCGTAGCGGTAGTGTATTCGACTGCTACGACAGCGGGCACGGGTTCGATTCCCGCTTAGTGCAAATATTTGTATGCATGAATATGTCTATTTGCATTGGTCTGGGTGTTTCTATGTATGATATGTATGAATTTACAAAAAAAAAAAGTGTATAAGTATGTTTATGCGCATTCTGGAACCCATAACACAAGCTAGTTAAACTATGCTTACTTTGGGTCTAGAGAGCGCTGTGTAGAATGTCGTAGAATATTTATTTATTTAATGGTAAGTACCTTTCAAATATTGTAAAATACGCTTAACAGCTTTCCAGTGAGTATTCGAGTGCGAATTATTAAATTGACTTATTATATTTTTGTGGATGATTTAACAAGAGCTGTATTTTGTTATTTCGTAAAATCTAAAATAGAAGTACGGTTTAAGTTTGTAGAATTTCAGACTGAATTAGAAAGGTAAACTGATCTGAAAATTAAACGTTTGAGAACAGATAATGGGACTGAGTATGTGAACTCTGAGTTTACATCTTATCTGAAGAGTCAAGGTATAGTTCATGAGACTACAGTGCCTCATTGTCCTTCCTCAAATGGAGTCGCGGAACGAACTCTTAGGTCCATAGTAGAGAAAGCTAGGTGTATTCTTCAGGAGTCTGGTCTTCCTAAGACATTTTGGGAAGAGGCCATCCGCACTGCCGTTTATCTTAAAAATAGATGTCATAGGTTCTTAAATAATTCTACACCGTATGAAAAATGGTTTATTACTAAACCTGATTTAAAACATTTACGTGTTTTCGGTTATCGTGCTTATGTACATGTTCCGGATTGTGTACGCAGAAAGCTCGATCCAAAAGCTAAACCTTATATCTTTGTAGGCTATGGTCCTGACAATCATTCGTATAGGTTTAGAGATCCTACTAATATTAGAAAAGTTGTTAAGGGTCGAGATGTAGTATTTTTAGAAGACTTTCTCTAATACTGCAGTTAATGATGAATAGTCTGAACATCATTTTACGTCCGATAATTTACAGGTGTCAGATCAGTCAGTTCCGATCACGGAGGGGAGAATGGTTATTGATAGCCGTGATGACGAACCTGACTCCGACGAACACTCTACAATAGTGAGCATGAGTATGAAGATGCAGTAATAGGTGATGTGGAGCAACCATCTGCTGTTCCCAATCGTATTGAACCTTCAACTAGTGCTGAGTCTGAGAGGTATTCGTTGAGAAAACGGAAACAAGTAAATTATTGTAATTTTGTAGACGTTGAAAACGATTTTTCTGATGAACCTTTATCGTATTCAGATGCTATCAGTAGGCCAGATAAACAGATGTGGATAGCTGCCATGAAGGATGAGTATAAATCGCTTATGAGGAATGGCACTTGGACTCTTGTAGATAATAATTTTCAAAAAGTTATACCGTGTAAGTGGATATTTAAGATTAAACGAGATTCTGAAGGTAGAATAGGTAGGTATAAAGCTCGTTTAGTGGCGAAAGGTTTTCGTCAATGCTACGGTGTTGATTACGAGGAAACTTTTTCACCCGTTGTCCGTAATTCATCTTTGCGATCACTTTTTGCTTTAGCCGCTGATATGAACTTAAAAATGCACCATCTTGATATAGATACTGCTTTTCTTCACGGGGAATTAGATGAAAGTGTCTTTATAACACAACCCGAGGGTTTCGCAGTCAAGGGGTTGGAATCCAAAGTATGCAAGCTGAATAAGTCGCTATATGGTTTAAAACAAGCTGCGAGAGCTTGGAATAAGAAGCTACATCGCGTACTTATTGATTTAGGTTATAAAAACTTAAAATCTGAATCTTGTGTATATATTTTTCGAAATGATAATGTTTTAAGTATTCTTGCGGTATACGTCAACGATTTAATTATTTTTCATAATAATATTATGGAGGTAGAACGTTTACGTAAAGGCTTAACTAAATATTTCGGAGTTAAGAACTTAGGCAGTTTATGTTATTGTCTAGGTTTACATATTACTTCAGATGAAGAGAAAGGTGAAACTAGAGTCAATCAAAAGCGTTATATTTTGGACACTCTTAGGCGTTTTGATATGGAAGATTGCAAAAGTGTAGCAACACCCATTGAACCTGGTGTTAATTTACATACACTTGATGAGGAGACTATTAATAATGTTCCTTATCAAAACTTAATAGGTTGCCTTATGTATTTATCGGTCAATACTAGACCTGATATTTCTTTTGCTGTGAGTTGAGTCAATTTAATAATTCGCACTCGTATACTCACTGGAAAGCTGCTAAGCGTATTTTAAAATATTTGAAAGGTACCATTGACTATGGACTTACGTTTAAAAAGGCTTCTGGTGATAGTCTTTTTTCTGGTTTTGTCGATGCTGATTGGGCAAATGGCAAAGACAGAAAGTGGTATACGGGATACGTGTTTAAGTTGTCGAATGGACCCGTCTCATGGGAGAGCAGGAAACAGTCAACTGTTGCGTTATCCACTACTGAGGCCGAGTATATGGCTCCATCTGCCGCCGCTAAGGAAGCTGTCTATTTGCAGCGTTTTGTAGGTGAAATTTGTGAGAACTTGGGTTGTATTACTTTATATAATGATAATCAAAGCACCCTTAAGTTAGCTAATAATTCTGTATATCATAATAGGACTAAACATATTGATGTCCGTTACCATTTTATACGCGAGCTAATAGACGACAATACAATTAATGTTTCTTACTTGAGTTCGGAAAACATGTGTGCAGATGTTTTAACCAAGGGTTTATGTCGCATAAAACATTTGTGTTGTGTAAACGGTCTAGGTCTTGCTTGACATTTAGGTATTATGATTGTGTCTATACATTGAGCAGTTTTTTGTTTGTATCTTTTATACTTGTATGTTTTCTTAAATGATATTTTTGATACCTACTCAAGTGTAAATTATTTTAAACTAGTTTCTTGTATGTTGTACTCTTTAGTTTCCTTAAATGTTCGTGATTAAGGGACCGTGTTGTAGGTAAAACCTTCTTAGTAATCATCGAACATTTTAAAAGTAATAGTATGAGTTTGAATTTGGTTGTTCTACTTCTAATATGTCACTCTATTAAAAAATTGTCATGAGTCGTAACAATATAATTTTATTTAATAGTTTACTATAACACTATTTCATTCCCGAAAGCTACCAAGGTGCAGACGTCGTGCGGCAGGAACGCCTTCAATACGCTACAAGGGAGCTACTTAGCTGTGCTGTCAGAACATTGGTTTTCTGCGAACATCTGACTTCACCATTATGAAAAGTAACGACCGCACAAAAGGAAGTCACGAAAATCTCTGATTTGCCGCTACAAGATTCCAGACATATCACGTCTCTACGGCCAGTACTAACACTAAATACGATAAACCTAGAGAATTTAAGTACATACCAACAACTCTAAGATAATGATGCAGCCTCAAATCGAAGAAAAGACAACGCAAGATTCAGCCTTATACCATACTACAATACCGCTGTACCTCATCCTATTAAGTGCAGCTGTAGTTGTTAGCTATGTACTTCGAAAACGATATCTACTGAAATGCCAATCGACAGAATCATCAAATAAGGAGCAGAAACCACAATTAAGTTCAGATGGCAATAATGAAACTGTTGATAAATGTTAATTATCGCTCGCTTAATAAGGTACCCGGTAGATATCAATAGGCTCGCCCCCAAATACATTGGGACCTTAACATAACTGGCGAATCGGGGGTGTGTAATACACCTCTGCCTACCCCTTCGGGGATACAGGCGTGAAGTTATGTTATAATGAAACTGGCAACCTGCGTCAGCCTGCTGCTTCAGATCATTATTCAGAATTATTTTCGACAAAAAAGTCTTCAAATAACTGCTGAACTATGGTGGGAGGTGTTATGCACGGTCTAGTTAGGCAATCGCTGAATAGGCATTTCCCTCAATATTTCAATTCTAAGAATTGCATCAGTCGGCGGGCACGAAGCTTGGACACGAGCAGCTACGTGCCGCCAGTCATTGCGCCATCGGAGCGCCCCTGAAGACGACACTTCGGGTCGATCATCGAACGTAGTCGATTCTCTAGATTTAACTCAACATGTAATAATAAATTTTTAATAAATTTGTATAAAGTAATCTTGTTTTTTTTTTGAGTCCTCCGTCTGCACTTATCGTAACTAGTTAAACAGTAGGTACAGGCTAATGATTTCTATGTGCACTAGACTGGCTATTCAAAACAAATAAATTTATATACATTTATGGATACTACTGGACACTACTTGGCGCCACTTTTTGTTACTGTCATAGCCACAAAGTATATCAAATTTATTTAATATGAGATCATCTGTCATCTGTAAGCAAGTGTACCCTTACACTTCCAAAATTAATAATCTATGGTGAGGTGTCCTTTGCACCTCTGCCATTCCTGCCTGACCCCTGAAGTGAGACACATTTTTTGTTCTGAACTGCTTGTCTAGTATACATAGAAGTCATTGGTAGAGGCTGTTCATATTATATGTTACTTTGGACAGGCAATGGCCAAAAATCAGTAATATCATCTATTAAAACAACTCTACTAGCGTACCCTGGAAAACAGTACTATTTTTTCTGGTTTTTTCATTATCATCTTCATCATCCTATCCCCCATCCCGGTTGCATACACAGCGAGGGTGTTTAGGGTCTGGGGTCTGTTACTCCTTGGAATGTGGTTTATTTCACACTAGTCAAAGTATAAAATCTGAGAGGTAAGCCTGCGCCATAGCCTCATAGTCAATCAACAGTTTTATAAGCGTAAAATGAAGGTCGACTTGGGTAATTGCAGATTTTGTACTGTACTGTAAAGATTGTGGACCGATACACCTGTTTTCGCTTTTGTATTGACTCAATAATTTGCATCTGAATAATTCAGTGCTATCCATTGTTTTAGGTAAAATTAACTATTCCACCAGCGGTAATCACAGTAATAGAAAATGATATCAAGTCAATTAAAGACTTGGCTAAGGAATCCAATATTTTAATTCCAAAGTTTACAGGTTTGAATTTGGTTAAAAGAGAAATAAAACCCGAAGAAGAGGGATATGACTTTTCATCGGATATAGAGTTCACTACCAGTAGTGAAAAAATAAGTTCCTCATTTAATGAACATGTCAATAGCCCAAGTACATCAAATTGTTCTAAAAATTACGAAAGTATTGATGTAAAAATAAAGACTGAAAATATAGAAACGGCAGCTGCAGAGTCCATTGAAAATTTCAAAACTGTACCATTGGATGATACAAGAATAAATGTGAAAACATCAAATGAAAGAATATTTTCATTAAGAGGTGCTGGTGATTTCAAATATGGCTATGAAGATATAATCACTGGAACATTTGACGAAAAACTTAATGAATGTCTTGCTAAAGGACTTGCTATCACAAAAAAATGTCTTGAAGTTGATAACTTTTGCGTAAAACTGCAAGAGGATTATAAAAAAATGCTTAATACGAGTGAATACAAGAAGTTTAAACAGTTTCGTGAAACACTACCTACTTATAAAAAATCTACTGAATTATTAGAAGTCATAAATAATAATCAAGTTATTGTGATTAGCGGTGAGACTGGTTGTGGAAAGTCTACACAGGTAAATAAATTAGCTACTTATATGTCTTGATTAGAATCTTCTATTAGTGGTCATAAAAACAGCTTTAGACTCATATCTCTGAAAGGGTAGGCAGAGGTCACTTTATCTTACTTTTCTTTCTATGTGTTTTAAAAAATAATTAATCTTTTAGGTGCCACAATTAATTTTAGATGAGGCCATTAATAATAATAAGGGTGGCTATGTGAATATCTTAGTCACTCAACCAAGGCGTATAGCAGCTTCTTCCTTAGCTATGAGAGTCGCTAAAGAGAGAGCTGAACCTATGGGTGTTTCTGTAGGATATGCAGTTAGATTAGAAAGGTAAGTTTAAACTAGACACATGTTGTCCTCAAAATGATGTAATGTAATTTATGGCTCAAGATTGATGCAGAAATAAGCAGGCAACCCTTGAGCACAAATACACTATTTATTGCTAATTTACAACTTTTAGGGCAACAGCAACAATATACTTATAGAAATAGAATGATAGCTTAACGTGCCGTTCGTAGCGACAAATACTGGAGGACTGTTATACTTACAGTTTAAAAATCATAAGTACCTCACACAATATAAAAAAGTAAAATTACGATAAGAATCGCGTCGCTTACAATGAAGAAACAAATAACTTGTTTAGCATTTAAATAACTAACAAATAATATAATGGCCAAGAATATGGCATTATGATGAGTACCTACTGTTTAATTTGAGCAACGCTAAAGTATGTACTTCTGAAATATTCTGGCTAAATGGCTGCAGTATTCTGTTTCTTTTTCCCATTGCCAATTCCTTTTTCAGGGTCGATGCAAGGGCACGCGGCAGTATTATGTTTATCACAACAGGAATATTACTAGCTGCTTTGGAAGTGGAACAGGGTTTGACGAACTACACTCATGTAATACTTGATGAAGTACACGAGAGAACCTGTGATATTGACCTGGCAATGTCTATGTTAAAAAAGGTATGGTACACACAGTCACCAGGCCACTTTCCCATTAGCGAAGGCAGAAAACAAATCTTTCCTATTGCTATGATCCCAATCATATACACCGTTTGTACACAGCACACACATATCACTACCGCATACCTTACTTTTACATAAACCTTAACACCTTGCCTTTTGAAAACTTTTCACCTTTCGCCTTGTGCACCTTTGGACAGCCAGCCTCAAGAAAAAGCTAAAAGCCCATCATTCTCGGAAATACTACTAGTAATAAATAGGTCAGAGGTCATAATTACCAGCAATAAACGTAAAACTTACTAATCATAAACTTATTTTTAGGTCCTTCCAAAGCGAAAGGAATTAAAAGTGATATTGATGAGCGCCACTATTGATGCTGACACCCTGTCACTGTACTTTGACAATAGTCCTATGTTTCACATAGAGGGATTAGCATATCCGGTTCGAGATGTTTACCTGGAAGAGATTTTGGAAATGACTAAGTATAAGCTGCCTTTTGTGGATAACAACAAATCACGAAATAATAAAAACAAAAGAAAAAAAGTTGCAAGTGAAATGGAAAAAGGAATACAGTATTGTGCCGAAATCGGTATGTTGTATCTTTTAACAGTTTTAACATACTTACCCATAAATTGTCTATTGCATCTCTTGAAGGTCACACTTTTTATCATATCGTTACTTCACTTGTGGTTATTACTTCACAGATATTTTTAATTTCCTACAAGTTCATTACATACAGTACAGTACATTTTCATGTCCAAAATATGACTGACTACTTTTTATCCCAGTACGTGGGGTGCGCGAACGGAATCAGTATTTACTACTGCAGGCGGAGCTTCGGCTAAAAGTTGTACTAGCTTTGTTACCGCAGCTTCGAAGCAGAGATGGGCGCATTCGATTACTTTTTGTAATCAGATTAATAATCTGATTGAAACTATTCATGGTCCCACCAAAATCATGTTCATGTTAAGTGATGCCAAGATGAGCCTTCGCTTACACTGTAAAAAAGTTATAAGACCCTTTGAAGAGCCAAGCTTCTAACTCTGCAAACCCTAACCTAACGCTCTAAATCTCATCATAGTGTATAGTGTTCTGCGTGAATTCTAGTCTAAAGTTCTCTACAAATACTACACGTTCGCGTTAGTCAAAATGTATCGCTTGGCAGTTTCGTTACTCAAGGATCTACGCTTGACCTCAAGCTACGGTAACCTCAAATTTAATTACAAGTCAACTTCTGGTAATTAAATTTGACAACAAATGACCTTCACCTTACTTGACTTCTAACGAAAGTTGTCATTTTAGGCGCATCGCCGGCCGCTATATGCCCCCGGCTCATGCGTTTTGGTCACTTTTCAAACCTAAATTAATCAATTTCACGAAGGTCAAGGTCACCCGCAGTCAAAGTTAATGACCCCATTGAATCCCGATGTGGGGCCATAGGAACTGCTAAATCTAGTTTGGGCTCATTTGTTTTGTCTTAACGAACTCTCTGATGTTGGATCAGGGTCTGATGATGGAGTTGGAATGTGACCAAAGGAACTCCTTAGCTGAACACGTGAAACCTATCGAGTTTGGGTTCATTTGTTTTGTATTGGCAAGCTATTTGATGTGACGTGGTATTCAGGGTCTAATGATGAAGTAGGAAGGTGGCCATCGGAACTCCTAAACTAAACAAGATAAACATAGCAAGTTTGGCCTTATTTGTATTTTCTGAGCAATCTCTATGGTGTTATATGGTATTCAAGGTCTGATGATGCAGTAGGAAGATGGCCATATGAAATTCTAAACTAACATACATACATACAGAGCAAGTTAAATAAAAGATTGTAACAAAAGTTGCATACAAATAAACCCGTGTCTTATTTCGAATTATTAAGATATAAATCAAAAAGTAATCAAGATTATGATTGAAGATTATGTAATAACAAAAAAAAAACTGTGAGCGATTTTTGATTTGTGAATGATGTTTGGTTGTTTGTTCGTTACATGGTAACAAAATATTAAGTGATCTCCTATAAAAAATACAAGAATATATATATTAAAGATAATTTGGGCGCCTTGGAGATACACAGTGCTTAGGACAGTCAACGGAGGATTGTAGACTTCTAATATTCCGGAGGTGAGCTAAATAAAACCACTATACTGAGGTTTAAGGTTTTATTTTAAGCGCTCCAGTGCACAAAGCATATTGAATAGTTTACTACTAATATTAAAGTCAAGTTTTCACAGAATTTTATAGAACTAAAAGTTAAATTCCAAGGTCACTTGGTACCAGAGATCGGAATAGGTAGTATATTTGCCTAAAGTTTGCGGAAGCAAGTAACATAGAGTTGATAATACCTCCTCTAAAATGCCGGAATCATAATTATGAAGATTAAATCCCGGGATTTAAGAAACTGCTAATTACTTATTGCGCTTTGAATACATTTAAACTAAATTATTATATTGAAGCATATCATTATATTTTTAGAATTCCGTACTAAAAGTGTTAAATTAAAAATCTTTATTGTTTCTCCTGTTATTTACCTGATTATATTGTAATAAAAAGGAAGGAAAAAAAGAAAAGTCTCACAAAAGCTGGTCTGACTAAGAATCATACTCGTTTCATACTGGGTTATGAAGGTCTGAAGGCAGTTGCTTTATGTAAAATACTGAAATATAAGTTGACCCCAAATGTAATTGGGAAATGGTTAGGAAGATAACATAACATAACTTCACGCCTGTATCCCCGAAGGGGTAGGCAGAGGTGTATTACACACCCACGATTCGCCAGTTATGTTAAGTTCCCAATGTAATAGGGGGCGAGCCTATTGCCGTCTACCGGGCACAATATTAAGCGAGCGACAATTACCATTTATTAATGCACGCATAACTATGAAAAGTCAGAGGTGTATGCCCGGGGCGACTGGGGATCGAACTCGAGACCTCGTCTCAGCAGTCCGCTAGCAGAGCCTCGTCTCAGCAGTGGCGTACCACTGGGCTATCGCCCAGGAAGATGACGATGCTCATAAAAAGGAAAACATTTTTAACTAAATATACAATTAAAGCAATACACATATATAACTTCTTAAACTTAACATAGAACAATATCTAAATCTTCATATTTACGATTCCGACATTTTAGAGGAGGTGTTCAGCGCGTGAACCGAGCGAGCGCAGTAATAAAGAAAGACAATTAACAGCTCTGCTACCAGTCTCCTTTAACCCGGAGAGAAGGGTGAGGAGTGAGACCACGAGCAGGTAGTATTCAAGCCGTTCACTTTCACGCAATCACTACTTCGTTCCGAAGCGTGATCTAAAACGCGACAGTGGAAACGCAAATAAAACTAAAACTAAAATGAAGTGTCTAATGATCCGGATCTACACCAATGTGCAGTCAACAAACGGTACAAAATCATTAATCAAACACAGGAAGTCGGTACGAATATAAAACGGTTCAAGCAACAAAAAACGCCGCAATTTTATAAAAACTGGTTAACCGACAAACCCTCAAAACGGTTAAAAGGCATTCGAGGAACCGCCCCGAACTTAGAAAATAATATCAAAAATTCCCCGGAAGTTGGAATTCCCGTTACAGTGAATCGGTTAGTTCGGTCAGAATCGATCACCAAAAAGTACCCAATCCCGAGAAATATTAAACTATAAAATTTGCTATTTTAAACGCTCGGATACAAACAAATCAAATTATAAATTACTTTCAATTTTATAGCAAGTAAACATAGATAATTATCTCTTCAGACCTCCCGGCGGGTCCGATCAAACCCATGAATAAACAACAATTCAAAGTTAAACAGATTTTTAGCACGTACTTGTTTCAAAAATCAAATTAAGCCGCAATTGACACCCGATCGAAATCGACCAGGAAATATTTTAATTACAATAACAATTCCAAGTTTTAAGGTAAAATAGTCAAATTCAATTGCACCAAAAGGCAAAACAATACCGATAAATTAACACTCAAAATGGCGGACTTGAACCGCGTATTAAGTTTCAAATGGCAAACCAAAATTAAACCAATCCGTTAATTATCATCAACAATACACTAAATATATTAATTAATGGGTCACTGACCTTCAATGGACCGGGATTCAGCCGGGAAAGTAAAGTTGGAAAGTGTGCCTATTTAGTGTATCTAACTATATGTGATATGAATGTACGTGTAATTGAATATACAATAAACTAATTATGCAATAAAATAAAATGTGAGATTTACTTCCCATAGAATGTGTTTTCAACCGCAGCAAAGTTCCAAGTCCAACGAACGCGATGGGCGTATTCACTTTATTTAACAAAGAGATAACTAACTCGATAATTTATTTTCAGGAGGTATTATCAACTATATGTTACTTCGTTCCGCGAACTTTAGGTAAATATACTCTACCTATTCCGATCTCTGCTTGTCACCAATGCAATTTTTTACGAATTCAAAGATTTAGATTATATTAAATTAAATGGATTGAGCTTGTGGCGATACCACATATAACCAGCACCATCTAGCGACAACAAGTTGAACTACTTCGATACTACTACGTCACTACCAATCCTGAATCGCGAAAGTGAAGTTCGCGCGCTGGTATAACATATATACAACATCCCAACGACAACCGTTAGGCCGCGGCCCGCCAGGCGTGATCACCTTGCCTGGTCGGAGGATCCTCCCTTTGTGTTGGAGGAACGTCACACCCTGTTCCTCCACAAGCTCACGGCATCTCTCGGCGCGTAGGTGAAAGTTCATACAAGCGGAGCTAAAGCTCGAAGCTCAAACATTCATCCAAATTTCCATGCGTTGCCCAGGTGGCATAACATTCAAAAAGAAAAAGTTAAGGCTTCAAAAGTGAAAAGCTTTCTACTTTACATAAGTAAAGTAGAAAGTTTAATTAAGACATAAGTGAAGAAAAGTAAAGAGAAGTAATAAGTTAAGACATAAGGTCATAAGGCGGTTCCAATGGAAACCTGTAACAAAATTATGCCATTAGAATAAATTCTAACCAGACTCCATGAGGTCCCTAAATAAAGAAATATGTGCGACTTACCGCCTTAATAAGCTAATATAATATCATTAATTTGTAAAAACATGTGTATTTTGGTAGAAAAATGCTGAAATAATAAGATTTAGACGATTATTGACGGTCGCCATCAAAGCATATCTTATAACAAAATGTCAACTTACCAAAAATATGACGTAATCTTAGATAACGGTCATAATGGAGACACAATTAAAAGTCCCACAATAGAAAACCATCTCATTTTCATGAGATTTTTAAAGATAAATTCAAGGAACCAAAAAATCGACCATCCTGCTTGATCGTAAGGAAAAAAGGCGATACTGTATGCTTTCCTTCTCGGTACATAATATCGGTTTTATTTTTATGTAAAACCGTTATATTGATGTGCCTCTGGAAAGCATACAGTATCGATTGAAGACGTGTTTGTTATCGGCTGGTGACATATAGAAAACACAACGCTATGATGATTATTATGGATTGAACCGTAATCGGAAAAGGAAATTATTATTTATAGTTATCATTACTGCAACTGTTACTGTCTTTATTATAGACTATCTATAAAACTTTCAGTACTTCGTGATCATTATGTATTATACATAATCATTATATCTATTAGTTAGTTACTATCTATTTCCTTGTTCATATTTTAATTAATAAGTTAAGAATCAGAAATATTGACAACTGTCTATGACAGTTCAATTTTTTTTAAAGAATTAAGAAAGGAATAATGATTTTCCTTTGCAAGCTCTATTTCACGACAATATTAATTAGAGAATATATTAGAAGACTCAAGTAACCTCGAGATAATATCTCGTCATCGTAATGAGTAACCTGCCACTAGCAGGAGATGCCGAAATTCCACCATCACTTAGGACAATTTGAAACCAGTTTTTAATTGAACTACGTGAGGTAGGTTATATTTTATTGTCAACTGCGATGAAGGGACTATTCAAACCCCTAACTGCAGTTCTCTTAGAACTATATTTCTCGATTAAAAGTCAAACTAAAGTAACCGGCATATGTCATAATCATGGTGTCTAGATAATCAGTTTTGTTCCGACTGCGGGTAGCTGTATTTGTAGAAACATTGTATTTTATCAGTTATCATAGAAGTTATCACTTTGAATGTAAAGCAAAGTACTGTGAATAATAAATTCTGATGCTAATAATGTACTATTATTATATCTATATTGCCTTTCAGCACGCTATGACAAAGAGCGTCTTTAAGAGAGCTAGATGTAACCCCTCCAATTCGGGGGAACTATTCCATGTAAATCGGGGATTCCATGTTAATGATGATTGTACTACTTCTGGCTTAGCGACTCTTATTACTTTAATGTTATATTTTAATTTTGCTGTTTTACGTGATACAGTTAGAAATGGCCCACATTCCAAGTTACCCGAGCACCTAAGCACTAAAACCTGACACGAATCAATAAACAAAATTTGAGAAATGTGAAATCGGTTCTCTGAAGATTACAAAACCATTCATACGTTACTAATTTATTTCAATGTAATAAGATCGTTTGTAAATTCCTCAGTGCTCAGCAACTTCCGAGGGTAGATACATTAAGAATGATACTATGTCCGCAGGTTAAGGAAAGTAAGGGCTTTCCAGCTAGTGAATAAGCAATTAAGTAGAGTATCATCGATTATTTTTGAAGTAGGTTTGTACCTGGGGGCGAGGCACCGACGCACATAGGGGTATTTTGCCGATCTAGTCGGTCATAAACCAATTAATGAAAAGTTGTCGCAGGTAAAAAATAACTGGTTCCTATTGTTATCAAATGACTAGAGAACAATAGACGACCCGTCCCGGTCTCTTATCGAATGCACCAGTACGCTTGTTTAGTCGGAACTTAGTCATCGCTTTAACTGCACGTATTTTATGCATTTCCTAAGTGCGATACTATCTGACAAAAAGTTGAATATTTTCGTGACTACTGACTTCTGTTGAAATATTGTTATGGATATGGATCAAGGAGGTAAGAACGCATATTGTTAAAATATTATCCTGTATTTTTTTTAAAATGGATATTGTTAATAGACGTTTCAAAATATGGTTTAAAATTTTTAAAATATCCAACCCAATTTTAAGTTCGAAATGGTTTTTGTTGTATTTCCGGTTTCTTCCCGGTTATAATGTTAATTGATAAGGACAGGTTATAGTTATTATAACATTATTATAGCCTAATTAGCCGTCCATTCCCGCCCCCTTTTTTGCCAGAGGTGACAGACCAAGACAATGAAAAACATAAAAAAAATATTTGGAAATTACACTATGTTACCTTCGTAATTATTTGGTTTCAGGGTCACCTGGCCACTCAGGTGTTAGAGTAGTGACCCGTAGATCACTTTTTTATAAAATCAAAGAGCAAAATTTGCCTAATTTTTAAGAAAAACTAAATTACTTAGAAAATTGGATTTTGTCCAGCGAAAACTATTCTGAAGATGAATTAAAGGCGTTGAAGCACAAGTTTTCGCATATTAAGTCAGAATTTAAACAAAGGTGGAAGAAAACTGATAAAACGGAAGCTAGATTTCTTAATAATAATGACGAATGGCTAAACAATACATTCGAAATACCGAGACCGCAGCCTAAAAGTTCGGGTCGACCATCGAAACCATTTAATGAGCTATGCGAAAGAAGTAAGAGAAGGAAAGCTGAAACCTTACGTATTACAGCGGATAATGATATGTTGATAAATGCTACACAAACAAATTTACAAACATCAGGAAAAAAAGATGCTTCAAATATACTTAAGCAGATTATGACTTCTCCAACGAGAGCTACAAAGTTGAAAAAAACATATAAAACAGTACAAGATGACAAAGAAAAACAGCTAACACCTTTATCGGCACTTTCTGTATTCGTGGAAGCTGACCTCACTCGGCGACAATATGAAATAATGAGAAGTGCCAGTAAAAAATTGTTTCCTAGTTACAGCATCCTACAAAAAGCAAAAAGTGACTGCTATCCGCCCAAAGAGTCATACGAAGTGACTGAAACATGCGCACAAGTAAATCTTCAAGATATATTAAACCATACTGCAACAAGATTACTGACGTATTTGAAGGATGTTCTACGTGATCTAAGACCAGATGAATCGGATTCATTAGAGCTGTTTTGCAAGTGGGGCTGTGATGGATCACAGCAGGCCCAATTCAAAGAAAAGATGGAAAATGACGGCACAGATAGTAACATTTTTCAAAGTAGCTTTGTACCACTTCGTTTGGTATGTGGTTCAAAAACAGTATGGCAAAATCCAACCCCATCCTCACCGCGATATTGTCGTCCTATTAGAATCAGATTCGTTAAAGAAACTATGGATATAACTCAAGAAGAAATTGAGTATGTGGAAAATGCCATTAACGGCCTACAAAAAACAATATTTTTACTAGAGGAAAAGTCATATTCTGTAAAACATACTATGATGCTTACAATGGTAGACGCAAAGGTATGTAATGCTGCCACACAGACCACATCAACAATGAGGTGCTACATTTGTGGAGCACCATCGAAAGAACTCAACGATTTAACCATCAAAAGAGATGTTGATGCAGACGCACTTTCATTTGGATTATCCATTTTGCACGCCAGAATTCGTCTGTTTGAGAGCATATTGCACCTCTCATACAAAATCACTGTAAAAAAGTGGCAGGTAAGATCTAACGTTGACAAAGCTATTGTTAAGGAGAGGAAAAAAAACATTCAAGAGAAATTTAGACATGAAACTGGTCTAATAGTGGATGTACCGAAAGCTGGGCTTGGAAATACCAATGATTGCAACACAAGTAGAAGATTTTTTTCCAATCCTGAATTAGCTGCAGAAATTACTGGAGTTGATTATAATTTCATTTACCGAATCAAAGTCATCCTTGAAGTCATATCAAGTGGTCACAAAGTCCATTTGGACAAGTTTGCAGATTATTGCATAAACACTGCGAAACTTTATATAAGTTTGTATCCGTGGCATCCTATGACACCTACGATGCACAAGATCCTGGTGCATGGTGCTACTGTCATAGATAAGGCATTGTTGCCAATTGTGTTGCTCTCGGAAGAAGCCGCTGAGGCACGGAATAAACATTTCCGTCTGTACAGGCAGAATTTCGCAAGAAAATTTTCAAGGGTCAAGTGCAACACTGATATTATTAATAGATTATTACTCAGTTCTGATCCACTGATTACCGGAATGAGACCAACCTGCAAAAAAAGAACGTTGCCATTCACGAAAGAAGCAATTGGTTTGATGATTTCTGCTGTACCTGACTATGAAAGAGACTCAGATTCTGATTTGGAGGAGGTTTCTGGAGGCAGTGAAAGTGATGAGGATAATGAAGAACCATGGGGCTCATCATCATTGTAGTTACGTAAATTTATAACATATTGTTTAAGAAAATAATAAATATCGATGTTATAAATTACTAAAATATATTTTTATTATATTTTTCCCCAATATTTTAATTAAATATTCATTAAAAAGAAAAATATGGCGTATAGTTAACCAGGGCAAGTCCCTGAAGTAAAAAATCTAAATAAATAATTTTGACCGGCTAGATCAGCAAAATACCCCTATGTGCGACGTTACTACGTCTAATAAGGTCCCCGACGGGATTCAGATTTAAAGCTAGCTTGAGCTTTTTAGCTCGAGTTCCAGAGCTACGTGGTTCTGGTTTTCGAGTCTTGAGACTCTAAAGCCCGGACGCACTCTGTAGCTACCTCTAGCGAAGAAGAAGCTACCTCCAAGCACTGTTCAGGTATGCCGAAATTCTGGGCAATAGGGAGAGTGGCGGGGTGGGACCCTTGTTACTAGATGGTCCCATTGTTTACGAAAGGCAGCCTTCGATCAGCAGTTTATATAGACAGATGTGTTCACTGCTGAAACGTAATTTTATCTTTGTTCGGTTAAAGCTAACTTCCCCAAAGACTGCCGCAGTCGCTTGAGTCAGGAGATGCCATTCCATCAGCGATCATCCTCATTACAGCCTGTCGGCTATTATGTTGTATCTGCTTGGCACATAATGTGATGGAAAAGTTATCTGAAACTTGCCTATGAACTGTAATAGTTGGGGTTAGTATCAGTAAGGCAGGAGATTTCATCTCTCCCCCTGCTGGACATAAATGCAAATTGACTCAGCACATGCGGCTTCTGCAATGTTGAAATGTATGGCAGGCTTCTTGTGAATAGGTACTGTGTATGTGGCTCCGTACCACCAGCTTATCTCTAGGCATCTAACTTTGTGGGACCAGCTGTATTGTCGTGGTTAACAGAAATATCTAGGTAGTAAAATTTGCATTCGAAGACACTACTGGCTAGTATTATCAGTCTTTCAATGTGCTAATCTGTTTGGTTGCCACGCAGTCACGAAGTTTGTGTCCGATGGATCTCCACAGCCCAATATGTGTGAAGCCAGGCCGATTGGTCCGCGTATATAGGGATTCCAAGCACCTCATGGCTTCCGCAGCCTCAAGACAACTTGGCTTGGTCTTGACTGACCAATAGGCAATTGTATTAGCATACTAAAGGCCTATATCCCTTTGCAAGCAGGGTCTCCGCGACCCAACATGCTACAGAAGAAAGGTGTGATGCTGAAGTCAGACCGAATGGCAAGCATGTATACGTTCCAAGTGCCACACGGCTTCCGCAGCCTGAAGGCATAACTTGGGTTGGTCTTGGCTGACCAATAGGCAATTATGTAAACACATTAGAGCCTAACATCCCTCTGCACGCTGGGTCTCCGCGACCCAAGGTGTCTGGAGCCAGACCGATTGGT
This sequence comes from Cybosia mesomella, assembly GCA_946251805.1. Classification (NCBI taxonomy): domain Eukaryota; kingdom Metazoa; phylum Arthropoda; class Insecta; order Lepidoptera; family Erebidae; genus Cybosia; species Cybosia mesomella. The sequence goes on along the minus strand of OX276406.1, from coordinate 16,404,327 downwards.
AGCCATAAATAGGGATCGGCAAAAGAAAACATCTAGGATGGGACCTGAACCCGCAACCAGGAGAAGTAATTTGATAGTGCTGACATCTATCAAACGTCAGGTGAAACGTAACCATAGAGACCGCATTTATGGCTAAGTATAGACAGCTTCTTCAATCGATACTGTATGCTTTCCAGAGGCACATCAATGTAAAATATTATTATTTTGTTTTAGCACCATGGCTGGAATCTGTAAAGAATCAAATAAGTCGAGATGTCTACTTAACACTACAAGATTATAGAATCGAAGACTTGAATATGGATTTGATGCTTGAGCTTGTATTATACATTTGTAGCGGACCACCGGGGGCTATTCTCATATTTCTGCCAGGCATAGCTGACATTAGTAAACTGTTAATGACCATGCAAAACTCCAAAAGTTTCCCGAGTTCACATTTTTATATTTACCCTCTGCATTCGAAGCTACCGTCATTAGAACAGCACAAAATATTTGAGAAGCCGCCGCCCCATGTGAGAAAGATAATTGTCGCTACTAATATAGCAGAAACTTCTATAACTGTTGATGATATTGTTTATGTTATTGATAGTGGTAAGATGAAATATAGCGGGTTGAATATAGAGAACAATGTTTCAACTTTAGCAACGGAATGGGTTGCTCAAGCTAACTTGAGGCAAAGGTAAAGTATGATTTTATAATACTTGAACAAATTAAAATTTTATATATTTTTAAATTATGGATATTCGGAGCAAGGATTTATTCTTGCATCTAAGGAATTTGGATCAAGAAAGAAAAAAAATGTATATGAACTTATGACAAATATATTTTTGCGCCATCATATGACAATATGATTAACGTCGACTGTAAATCTAACACCATTGTACATACACGAGTTCAGCATATTCAATTTGATTAAAAAAAAAGTCGTGTTATATAATCAATCAATCGTTTCAGTCAATCAATCAAGCCTACCAAAATGACTCCACTCCGCCTGATGGAAAGCATTCAGTGGAATCCAAAAATGGGCACCACCATCCTCATTGTCATATTAGTCAATATTACATGGTGGTCCTCATTATGGTTAGATTAGAGAAAAAGAAGGGGATGGGAAAGGAATTTTGACCTATCACTCACGAAACGCCACACTTCGATTACTGTTACCTGGCGACGATGTTCTGTGAGATGGTGGTGCTGCTTCCCCGGTCGAGTCGTCCCATTCATTAAACGGCCAAAATTACTGTTGCGTGATTACCACTGAGCTATTATACTGTTACGTACGCGGGGTACATTTGAATTTATTTATTAACGTTTATACAACGAAGAGGTTTATTTGATCACGACAAATTAGATAACTAAAGAACTAGCACACACAGTACTCTTCAACAGTTCAAGTTGGTCAGCAGTTCACAGTAGTCCACAGTCGTTGCTTAGGTCGCAGGTATAATCCTCTTGAATCGTTTCGGTATGATGTGTTCGCTTTCGCTGCCGAAAATTAACTGACTGCGCGTCGATATCCCGACGCCTTTTATAGCTCTTAATTAGGAGGGTAGAATGTTCCAGAATCATCTAGAAATAAGGCACGTTAGGTACCTAAGTAGAGCGTTCGAGAAAGGGACCTACAACAGTAGTAGATACATATGCGCTAACATTCAAGGTGAATAACCTTGTAATCAAGATTGTAGGTCTAAAGGTATAAGTATTCGAGGTAGATGCGATTTTGTGTTGGTGATTCTAGATTTTTCTACACTAATCGGTAGAGTACTTCGACACTAGCAATACGTTTTAATTTCCTGAAGATTCGATCAGTAGTTTTCGAGATATCGACGCTCGTTGTAACAATACGTTAGTAATAATAGCTCAATTATTAAATATTTGTTTTTATTTCACCGCTAATACAAATATAAATAATATAAACTGAACTATTTACTCTCAGACGTGGTCGTGCCGGTCGCTGTCAGGCAGGTATCTGCTTTCATCTTCTGTCGTCTGGGCGAGCATATTTGCTTACAGAACGCATTCTTCCCGAAATCCAAAGGGACTCATTACTGGAGCCTGTGTTGACTATAAAGCGTTTGCGATTGGGTAAAGCAGCTGAAGCGTTACAAATGTTGCCATCACCACCTGCTGACAAAACTATAAAAGATGCTGTTAAGCATTTGCAACAGTAAGTAGTGTTGAATTAATAGTATAGTAGTATTAGTATAGTAACACCAACAATTCAGCATAGTTCAGGTACTTTGAGATAACTTACACTTCAAACTACAAGACAACAACCATCTTTAGTCTCCCCGTGACCATAGCTGCTGAGAAGCAACCGAAACGTCGGGTGCAATGTAAATAATAAAATAACATCAAATAAATCGCGATAGAATCCGTTACAAAATTGTTTTAGTAAAAGTAAAATTCTTTAGGTTAAGCCTATTAACCACTGGTTTTGGATCTCAAAGTAATTTGTATCGGATGTAACTCCCCAATTTCAAGCTAACTGGGTTCAAGTCAATAATGTATGGGAGAAACTTAGACTCCAAAGCAGGCCCGCTGATTTCGGGTGCTCCTTTTTTTTCAAAACATTAGCAAATTTAACGGTGTCTTTGTCCACGAACATTTGTCCTATAGCTAAATATTTTTTTATTCTAAACAAGGTAGTCCCCAATGTACCAGTAGATGCCGCTAAGGTGTAGGACTTTCAAAACTATACCGACGAGTGTTGATTGCGGGATTTAATTTCACATTTTACTTTAGCATTTGTGGTAATTCGACCTAGAATTGTAATTTTTTTTTATGTAACTACTAGCTGATGCCTGCGGCTCCGTCCGCGAGGAAGTCGGTTATCGTTTTTGGGTCATATCTCCGGTTCTACTTAACCAAATGCAATCAAACATACGGCAGTTTATTTAGTCTGACCAAGACCTTTGTAAGGAAATACCGCATCAAAATTCGTTCAGTAGTTTTTGCATCTATCGCGAAACAGACAAGAATTCCAAAAAAAATTACATTACAAATTTACATACAAAAAAGTCGTTCATTTACCATAAACCAAGTTATTTTTTTAAATATCTCCATTGTACAGACACAACTAATTTACAGTTTTATAATAGGATAGATGACTATTAAATTCCTGTATTTACTTAGATGCGGCGCTCTAGACTACATGGAAAAACTAAATCCTCTCGGCTGGCATTTGGCGCGACTACCAGTACATCCTGCAGCTGGTAAATTGTTGCTACTAGGAGCATTGTTTGGATGTCTGAATCGCGCTGCAAGTGTAGCTGCTGTATGGGGGTTTAAGGATCCCTTCCAGCTTGTAATTGGTAAGATTATTACATTATGCATTAATTTATTTTGTGTTATGTCATCTAATCTGCAAAATGCAATGGGTTGCTACGACGCTCGACTATGCCACGATTTTGCTATGTGGCCTCCCTAACCAAAATCAATCAATTGGAACATAAGCCTTGGAAAAAATATATACCTATTAGTAGTAGTATATAGCCATAAGTTTTATTATAAATGAAAATGCAACTTTTTTTAAATGAATTAATGTAATATTATTAAAATATATACATATTTATTAAAGTCTTAGCAAAAAATTAAAATATATTTTATTCGAAATGGCCACCTTTGACTTTTATACAGGCCTTTAATCTGTTTGGCCAAGAATCTATGGATTTACGCACTGTTTCCAAGGAAAATTTTGCCGCTGCTTGCTCCAAAGATTTTTTAAGAGACTCAATGTCGCCGTGTCATTTAGAGCAGGCGTTGTCCTCTAAAACTGACCATAATTTGTAGTCTAAAGGGTTGAGGTCTGGGCTAGATGAGGGCCAGTCTTCAGCTCTTATAAAGTCCGGAACGTTGGTTTCTAGCCAGACTTGGGTAGTTCGTGCCTTGTGACCAGGAGCAGAGTCCTGCTGGAAAATCCACGGTATATTTTTAAAAAGTGTATTGCTGAGAGGTTTTACAACATGATCCAAGACAGTATCTTGATACACTTTTTTCTGAAGATTTCACTCCTTTTTCACAAAAATGTAGCTGTGTGACTCCCTGATAAGACACGCCCCACCAAACCATCACTGACGCAGAATGATGACCACGTTGTACCTTTCCGACCACTTGAATAGCTTCCTTAGAACTGTGAGCGTACACTTTATCATTTTGTTTATTGTAGTGTTCTTCAATCGTGAAATTTTTTTCATCGGTAAAGAGGATATTTCTGTGCCTTTCACCTGCGTATCGAGACGAAGGCGCTTTGATCGATCCACTCTCTTTAATCGTAAAGATTGATTTAGGGCATGTCCTCTATATATCGACGATAAGCACCGAGCTTCAGGTCTTGTTTTATAATACGTGACAGAGTCGTAGCGGGAATCTTCATTTCTCGCGATAAGATTTTTTGCTTCCTTATGGGGTTTCTACGAATTCTGGCTTTAACAGCATTAATAGCCTTTGTAGTTCTAACAGCACGCGGCCGCCCCGATCTTTTCTGGTCTTCGACAGACGAAGTGTTGTTGTATCTATTTATAGTACGATATAAGAACATACGGCTGATACCAAGTTTTTGAAGTGTCTGGAATATGACCGACGGCTCCATACCCACTTTGTGCAAGGTGATCACTGCGATCCTATTTTCTTTAACACCCCATTCCATATTGTAATTCGATAATGAACACGAAAAAATATGTGAAATGGCGCGAAATCGAAAGAAGTTTTTAAAATAATATACGTGTTCCAAATTCAAAATAATTAAAAAGTTGAAAAAGAAAGGAAGAAAGGTTTTGGTGTAACAGTATTTATGGCCAGACTAGTTAGTATGTATGAAACAATCGTCGTAATCTCAACATACTTAGGTCTTGTACGTGTGCACTGGTATTGAAGTCTGACAGATTAGAAAAGCCATAACATTATTTAAATTTTACAGAGCCAGATAATATGATATTGCGCGCTCCATCCTTTGGTGGCACTCACGTCACGTCTTTAAGGATGGATGCCTCGAATACCAATCTATCACTTAATGAATCATCCATTACAAATTAAAAAATCGACTCGATTATTTTTTATCAATAGGCACGTAATTTATTATGAGACAAAGATTTGCCATCCATGCAATCAGTATGTAAATTAATAATAATAAAATGTATATATTAAGAGTCCTTGTACAATAATTATTATTATTTGGGCCATGCTGTATTATGTGTTCTGTGACTTAAGATTAATTGCATCGCATTCCACTCGTCCCAAATACTTTACTTACCCAACATTTTAGGAAAAGAAGATGAAGTGGATGCAGCCAGAAAGAATTTATCACTAGGTGGAGGAAGTGATCACATTGCAATATCAGAAGCAATAATTCGGTGGGAGAATAAGTCTACCAATTACGAAAAACGCAATTACGCGTACTCTAACTTCTTGTCCAACAATACTTTGGGACTATTGTCTGATATGAAGAGACAGCTTGGAGACAACTTGAAACAAATGGGATTTTTGCCCTCTGGAGATATAAGATCTCCGTGGGAAAACCGTAATAAAGATAACTTAACCCTCTTCAAAGCCATAGTTGCCGCAGCGCTGTTCCCCAATGTAGCCGCTGCTAAGTAAGATGAACTTTATATCCAATATTGATCATTTCCCTATTAAATTATTCTTTAAACTATTAAATTACTCATGATTAATACTATAAAATGTAGACCATTACAGGATTTCTCATTTAAATTGAGACCTGCCTGTCTAGATTAGAATCTCCGTTAGGTTAGGTTAGGTTGGGTGGAATAAGGAGGCAAAGGCCGCAAAACTAAACAGTACTATTTGCTTAGTTTTATGTTCTTAATGATCGGTTGGATGGCCAGAACTTAGGGTATGAAATAAGATCGGAAACACATGAGTAACAACTCGAGGGTGGCAAACCATCCCCTACTCACTGATAAGATTGATAACACAATGTTTAAAAGATCAAAAATATGCCTTACTGTGCGGTTTTAAGACTGTATTTAAAAGAACTGACATTTACTTTTAGGCTTGTTCTCTGTTAAAGAATATGGCTAATGATAACAAGTGTTAAATATTTAATTTCCAAACATGTAAGTTCGGCGACATTAGTATACATTCTAATAAGATATAAGGGTACTTCCTATTGATTTTATATACTATGATTGCGAGTAACTGTAGGTACCGGTATCCGGGGGTGTGTGTTGGGTAACCTCCTCGAGTGTCGATCCGATTCCGATCCCGCTGCAGTCCGGGGGGAACGGAATCGGAGCGGCCGGTACACCCTGGGCGGCGGTCAATGGCTTCCCCTTCACCCCTTCATAGGGTTGGCATTGATCGTCGGCCAATAACCAACGTGGCGGGAACACATCGCTCTCCGTACTCCTCTGCTTTCAGAGGAGACAGGATGAGCGATGCTGTTAGTGGTGAGATGGCCCAGGGTCAGCCGGGGTGCGAGGGATATGCTCTGTGGGTAACCTTACACCCCGGCGTCTGAAGACCCGAGACGGCGTGCGGTTTTAGTCGGTGCAAGCCCGACATAACCGCCCCCGCTGGCCGGCGGGGGGGTATCCGAAGGGATTTCCGCACGATAAAAAAAAAAATAGGTACCGGTATCCGATAACATTCAGATGGACCGTGTGCTTGTTTACCACCTTAGTAGTGTAAAACATAGTAATATACCTACATGTTATATTCCAATAATTACATACATACGCCTGTAAATCTCCAAAGGGGTAAACAGAAGCGTACAACACACATTTCGTTAGCTGTTTTCTTTGTTCCACGTGACAAGAGGCGAGCCATTTTTTTCGTCTGTTTCGTGAACCGGCCTCACTTGTTACGGAAATTACTAACAGCAGAAAGCTAATAACACTTTTTAAGCATAGCATGTACGGAAATCGGGCACCACTATTTGAAATTATGAACTAGAAGTGCCACCACCATTGAAAAGGTCGGACGACCAGTACCTAACACGCACTTACGGTAATAAAACTTAACAACAGTAGGTACTAACAATACTTGCATGTCTGGTAATCTTTTAGGGTTATTTCTAGGGCTCGGAACACCGTTAAAAATTTGGTAACGTTATCTTTATTCGGCAAAGGTAACGTATACTTGTAAAACAAAGATACTCCGTTACTTTAATACCAATATTAATAAAACTGACACCGATGAGTTTTTTCGACTTCATGCCACATATAAATCTTCACAATACGAGTTAAGGAGGGATTATGCAAAAGGGGGCTTACAACAACTTTATTATAACCGGTAAAAGTATCATTATTTATATCGTACTTATAGATAACGTACAGTTACATATGAGGTTTTTCCTAAGGATCCCAACGAAAGTGCTGAAACTTTTGCCTGAATCAGCACTATCACTCCTGTGAGCTGAAGAGGGGTAGCGGATCGGACAGTTCACCGCCAGCCTCCTTCCAGAGCACTTGTTCTTTTCTTTATTATATTTCATGTTATTTCTAATTCTCATTTATTCTAAAAGTGCTTCAATTTTGTAAAACTAAAATTCAATAAACCTGGTGTACTCAAAATAGTTTTTTTTAAGTCGAGAGCCCACTCCCGTATAACAGTACGTATAGATAACGTTATAATAAAGTTTAGTTATAAGAGTTTATAATATCGTTCTGTTCCTATAGATTTAGATCGGAAAAAGAGAACATCTAGAACGGGACTTGAACCCGCGACCAGTCCTTTACAGGGGGAATGCTCTGACCAACTGAGCTAGACACGTCCCAGATATTCAAATTCTCCGATTAATAACATTCCTTCGAGCACTTGTCTTGACTTATCCCTGCATCACCCAAAGGTTGACTGGTAGAAAACAACTATGGCATTAAGTCCACCTTTGTGTGATTATATTATTTCTGCAGAAAGTTTAAATAAATAAATATCGGGATATAATAATTATATTAGTTATATAGTGCATACCCATAGTGAAAAGTTGGCTTAAGCTGGAGGTGCGTTTGTGCGATAGAGAGACCGCTTTACAAACCCGTATCATGCCGATCTTCTCACTCTTCTCACCGACGACACCGCGTTGCGACGTACTGTATTGTGTTCCTTTGATATACTATACACAGCCCTTGTATATGAAGCCCAGGTCCATTATCGTAGGGGCAGGATGAGGTAGCTGATATCGTTGGTGTGAGTTTCCGTTCTGTACGTCAGTATTATTATATATTCTGTTGTTGAAGCTAGCAAGAAAAATTGAAAAGGTAAAATAGCAAATGTACTCATATCTCAAAAAAGTAATGCTGAGATAAAATGAAATACGCGCGGAGTTACCGCGCATTCTACAGAATAGTCGTGTCTGCGAGCGATCTACGCTGGTTGGTTGTTTAACTTTATTGAAGAATATGCCGCTTCAATGCGCTTGCTTAAACTCTTATTATAAATTGACCCTTACACGACGTAATAAAGACTGTGTGTGATTTTGAATTCGAAGAACGAATTAGGCACTCAAAAGTGTCGAGTTCGGAAACAGCTGGCGAAATGTGTGTGTTTAATACATCTCTGTACACCAAATAAACAATAATAGTTTATTAGTCTTAATATTGTTTTTTTTTCTTTTGCACTGTTTGACGATGCTAGCTACAAACAATTAATTGAAACAAGTGAAAAAAATTACGTGTCACTTGTACAGTACTAGCTTTAAGCGTGTGTAGCTTAGTGGTTAAGCAGTCGTCCTTACGATTAAGAGGTCGCTAATACACTACCGACGTGAGCCCACTCCTAACATAAGGAATTAAGCTTAGCTTTAGGGGTTAGGGGAAATACCAGTACTTTCGGGTAGAAATATTCTTAAAAAATACTATTTATAGAACGGTAACACAGGATACAGGTTCTTTCTTTAATGGTAAGATTTGCCAAATAAGTAACCAAATATTAATGTAAATGTGCATATATGCTAGGCGGCCATATAAATTTAATGTTTACATTTTAGATGGGAGCATTTAAAATCCCGCAATCCGTATAGGAAGCCACCGAGGGTGAAGGGAAGAACTGAGAATGGTTTAGTACATATTCACCCTAGCAGCGTGTTAGCTTGTAAACCGCCAAGGAGGGGTGCTCAGACAGTACCGATATGCCAAAACCCAGGAGCCAATTGGCTGGTGTATTGGCGCCAACAACGCTCCACAGAGCTATATTTACTCGAAGTAACACTGGTACAGACTTTACCATTGCTGTTCTTTGGTGAATTGACTGTGACAGAAGGTAATTTAGTTTTTTTTTTAAATCAATCGTCCCATTAGGTAATTCCTTTGTATAAAATAGAACGTCACATTTATTTTAGCCTTTCTTTTTATACGCTTTTTATTAGCTTCACCTGTATGTTTGTTTCTAGGTTTGTATGTTTGTTTGTAACCGACTCCTTTGAGCGCGATTTTGACCCACTTTAAACGTCCAGATTTCGTTCAAACTTTGTAGAGTCGAGGACCGCTGACAATACACTAATTTGATAAAATTATTCCATTTTTCAATTTGGAAAATAATTTAAACTAATGAATTCGCGAAATATTTACTGACAGCTCTGTAAATATTTGATAACAGCGCCATCTATGCCGTCAACTTTGTATCACGTAGTAGCGAATAATGGCACATTATAAACTCTGAAATAGGTGGCAACAGCAGCGTGTTAATTTATTTATGAATAAACAAAACTAGAAAGTAGGAAATAAATAATAGTTTAAAAAAACTAAAAAACACGCTTTTTATAGAAAACCGAACTAAAAAAATAGAAAATAAGTTTTAATAAGTTTCAATTAAGAATAGTGTTAAAAATTTCAATGTTATTGATGTTATTAATTAATATTTATTGAATTTTTTAACACTATTCTTAATTTAAATTTATTAAAACTTATTTTCTATTTTTTTAGTTCGGTTTTCTATAAAAAGCGTGTTTTTAGTTTTTTTAAACTATTATTTATTTATTAATTTTGTTTTAGGCGTAGAGCCGGATGAATGTTATATATCAATAACATCGGTAAAAGTGTGTTCGAAAATTCGCACCGCGGAGCTCCTCATCCAATTAAGAGGATTATTAGACCAAGTTTTAGCATCTAAAATCGGGATATCAAGTACACATGCGACAGTACATAACCCATTTGAAGAAAAAGTTTTAGAGTGAGTATCCTAACCTAGTAATACGTACTATACCTATTCTGTGCTATAAATGTGAAGATGTTTGTTTGGATGTTTACTACTCAATCATGCTCTTATACTAAACGGATCTGGCTTTAATTTGGTACAAGGATAAATTATAGCCATAATAACGTATAAACCACTTTACATCCCGGGAATAGGTTCCTATGAGTTGCGGGAATGGGATCGGAGTTCCACGCGGGCGGAGCCGCAGGCAACAGCTAGTTTAATAAAATATGTATAGGTTACGATAGAACGTTATCAATTTGTATATAATCTTTACGAATAGCTAGAAGGTCAGTAATGATGTCATGTAACCTTGTTGTGGCCTTACTGTTGAGGCCATCCACACCCAGTTCATTGTCAAGGTCCCTAGAAGGCTAGCTCGGCTACCTCTTGATCTATGTCATATAATAATTCGATTTAAAAAAATTCTTATGTTCCATAACAAATTTAAATCCATAATTGATTTTAGTTTGCGATTACTACACTCCTATTACGCAATTAATTCTTTATTTATGAAACAGAACCATGTGTAACTATTCACTATTCTTCGACAAATCGTATACATCTTATTAGTTTTTAGTCAGTCCTATATGACGCTCAGTTAATTATGTAAAATGTTTTGAGGGCATACGTTAGATTGAGCCGTGTAAACTTATTTCAAAGTGCTAAATAATTTGTTACAGCGCCGTGATACAGTTGATCACTGCCGAGGAGGAGCAAGCTGAATACCCCAACGATTTTGAAGATCCTTCAGAATCGGATAATTCAGAGGTCGATCCAACAGGTCCCGATGACGATTAATATATTTAAATATGTATCGTGCACTTTTAAATCTTTACTACTACATTTTTTTATCTGGCAACACAAATTTGACAGATTTGAGTGTCCGAAATTGTTGACAAGTTGTTTAACTACTGTTTTTGTTAACCTATAAAACCTTGTATTTGTATACTATATATTTAATTTCGTACAAATTGTAACTTCATTAAAACTTAAGATGTCAATTTTTTTACAGGTAAGACAACACTTTAAGATTAACAGTGATTTGTGCCAAGTTTGTCAACGATTTCTATATCAATTTGAAACTAAAAATGTCACAGTGTCATGTGTGCTTTTTTTTCAGAATAAATGTATGAGGCCTCTTTCTATGATAAGCAGGCATATTCATAGCCAGTATTTAATCACAAATGAACATAATGGAACACGGGAAATCACTTTATGTCATGATAAAACAAAGTTTGTGCCATTCTGAATAAACTTTAATCTACATGGTCATTAATTGTAAAAGTAAATATATATTAAGCCAATTTGTGTGTAGGAACTCTCTGTCACTGGATATGATGAACCTCCTAATTGGAGCTATAAATTCTAACAAGGATGATAAATCATTGAGAGCCATAATTTTATCTGCTAAAGGCAATGTATTCTCTGCAGGCCACAATCTGAAGGAATTAGTAAGTTTTAATTAGTGTTCATTTTGGGATTACACAAGACGTGTTCATAAAGGGTCACTGCTCCTGCCTGACTAAAATAACAACCTCTAGTACAGAAACTAACAAGAATTATGCATGGTACAGTTAATTTATTATCAGAATTGCTCAACTTTTGGATAGGATATTTACTGACTGAAAACCTCAGGGCTCAAGTCCACCTCACCTGTTGATCAACAGACAAGGTTCTTGCGCGGGCTTTCTCCTCAGGGTTGAAGGGTTGCTCAGACAGAAGCCAAGATAAACTGAATTAAGAGAATGAGAAGGAGAGCGCTCTGGGCTCCAAAGTACAAACTTTGGATGCAACTGAGAATAACACTGTGATGGTGATGATTGGCTAACTGCAAGTGAGAAAGCTTATTTATGGAGATCAATAGTGGGTGAAATATAATTAAAGAAGAGGATGATGATTGTATAATTAAAGAATAAATGATATTTCATTTAGGACACGCCAAAGAATTGTTAAGTGTTTAATGTATAGCCTAATAGATTTAGATCAGAAAGCCACCTAGACAGCATTCCCCCTATAAGGGACTGGTCGCGGGTTCAAGTCCCGTCCTAGATGTTCTCTTTTTCCGATCTAAATCTATAGGAAAAGTAAGCATACTAATTGCTTAAAAATGTAATTGAAGTATAGCCTAAAATTCAAAATTAGTAAACTAATTTATAATGTCGTAGACTATTTATTTATTATTATTTATTATAACTTCTATCAGTTTGAATAAGTACAGTTCTGATTGTTGTCCTTCAGCTCAAATCCAACAATCCTACTAAGCTAATTATTATATGGTGAGTGTATTCATCTTCCAGCTTAATCCATAATAGGGTAGTTTCAGTTGTTTCACAGAACCCTGCCAATATTCCCAAAAGGGGAGTAAACTGTATTTGGCTTCTAATGTAATTAATCTGATTATATATATATTTAGTTAAGTTTCGAATATAGGTATATAATTATATATAGATATATATGTATAAATATAGATATATATATATTCAAAATTTTATCAAAATATACTGTTGGTACCTTTTTTTATTTTTTGGTGCCGAAATCCCTTCGGAGACCCCCCGCCAGCTAGCGGGGGCGGTTATGTCGGGCTTGAACCGACTAAAACCGCACGCCGTCTCGGGTCTTCAGACGCCGGGGTATAAGGTTGCCCATAGAGCATATCCCTCGCACCCCGACTGACCCTGTGCCATCTCCGGTTTCGAGATGGCTCCCTGGTTTGGGAACCACGGTGTCCCCGTCTTGCCCCGCTAGTCGCCCCACCGTCCCGGCCTGCTTCTGCTGGGGTGACAGGCGGCCTCACCTGCCACCCCCAGGTCTGCGCTCATGGAGGACGGAGGTCGTTAAGCGACCTCCGGCGCCTGAGTCGCCATGCGACGCGCGGCGAGCATGTTGCGGGCTCGGCGGGCCGGGAGAGTTCTAAACCTCTCCTGAGCGGTTCATTACAGTACTGTACTTTATATAGCAACTGGTCAAACAGCTAAGCCCGAAAGATTCCAAAGGCGCGTTGACCAAGCAGAGGTGACTAAGGCTAATAAAGTATTAAAATTTTGCTCATTAAGTATGAGCAAAATTTTAATACTTTATTAACAATCGAAGATCCTAACGAAGCTATGGATTACTTTTTAAATACACTTCGCTCAATAATTATAAACAGCACAAATGTAATTAAAATATCGAGAAGAAAGCTTACATTAAAACCATGGATAACGACAGGTATACTCAAATGTCTCATAAATCGGGATAATCTTTATAAAAAACTAAAGAGGGAACCGGCTAACGAGTTGCTAATATTGACGTATAAAAGGTATCGGAATTTTTGTTCAAATATCCTTAAAAAAGCAAAAAAAGAACACGAGAAAGAAAAGTTCAGGTAAAAACTGCAAGAAGTTATGGACAGCGATTAAAGAGATAACATAAACAAGTAAACAAAAAAGGTCCTCAATTGAGATAATTAATACCAGTGACCCTACACAGTCAATAAATAATGTTAACAATTATTTCGCCAATATTGGAAGACCTTGGCACAGAAAATTAAAACTACTACTGCCAAAGATACCGCACACGTCGTAGCATCATGCAGAGATTCTTTCGTATTGTTACCAACAGATGATGACGAGGTTGAAAGACTCATCATGGGTTTAAAAAGTGAAGGTTTAAAGGGTTTAAAGAGTGAAAGCGCTTTGGGACTGGATATGATATCAGCTGAAGTCCTCGAAATAATATAAATGCGCTGACTCCTCTAATTACCTATATTTGTAATTTATCGCTCTCAGCAGGCACCTTCCCCGATGCCTTTAAAAAATCCAGGATTCACCCAATCCACAAGGGTGGAGACAGAGGTTGTGTCAGCAATTATAGGCCTATATCAATCCTTCCGACATCATCAAAAATCCTCGAACGTATCATAAATATTGTACGACAAAGTACACAACGCCATCTAGACCCAAACTAAGCAGAGCTTGTATATGGGTTCTAGAATGCGGATAAACATACTTAAATACTTTTTTTTTTGTAAATAAATACATATTATACATAGAAACACCCAGACCAATGCAAATATACATATTTGCACTGAGCGGGAATCGAACCCGCGACCTTTGGCTTAGCAGTCGAATGCACTACCGCTACGCCACAGAGGTCGTCGAAAGTAAAAGATTAGTTAAATATTTAGAAAGCAAAGATCTACTGGCACCAGCGCAATTTGGTTTCAGATCAAAAAAATCTACAGCAGATGCCGTTACTGAGTTATCGGATTTGGTTGTATTAAATATGGATGCAAGGCAGAAAACAACTGCAATATTTCTTGACCTGGCTAAGGCTTTTGACACAGTCTCTGTGCCTATTCTTCTGGAAAAATTGGAAAATCTAGGCGTTAGGGGTGTCCAGTTGAGTGTTTTTGAAAGTTATTTAAAAAATAGAGCTCAGTGTGTAAAAATTGAGCACCTTATTAGTGATAAACTTGCTGTGCAGTTTGGAGTGCCTCAAGGGAGTATCCTGGGACCTACATTATTTCTAACATATATTAATGATTTATGTAAACTAGAACTGCCCCAGGGTAAAATTGTATCCTTCGCCGGTGACACGGCCTTGCTCTTTAGTGGCGATACATGGGAGGATACATTCACACGAGCCCAGCAAGGCTTCAATATAGTGACGGAATGGTTACGGGATAATTTTTTAACCATTAATACAGAAAAAACTAAATGTATGGCCTTCACCTTAAGAAATACGGGTCCTGGCCCCTCATCATATAAGATCATCTCGCATTCTTTTAAAAACGTTACCGTTAGTGACTTGGGCTATGCATGCCCTAGCCTACAAAACACATCCTCAATTAAATATTTGGGCGTGCTGATTGATAACAAATTAAACTTCCACAGACAAATAGATATGGTTACGGCAAGAACTCGTAAAATAATGGCAATATGCAAAAGAATACGTCACGTTGCGGACAGAGAACAAATTAGAACGGTCTATTACGCTCCTATGTTAATCACATCTAACATACTGCATCACGACTTGGGGAGGTACGCCTAAAACACGCTTTTTAAAACTAGAGAGAGCTTAACGAGCTCTATTAAAAGTGAGTCATTGTCTACCTTTTCGCCATCCCACAGTTGATGTATACAAGCAGTGGGATGTTATGACCGTACGCCAGTACTTTGTGCTGCACACTGTAATGAGACAACACAGACTCTTATAATATGATCCCCAAAATGTAAGAAACAAACGCAGGAAGGACAGATTTTGTATAAAACCAGTGCTTAACACAAGCTTTTCCCATCGGTTCTTTGGCTACCAAAGCTCTAATTTATATAACAAAATAAATAGAGTATTAGGTATTTATACAGTGTCAATACAAGAATGTAAGTCTGTTGTCAGAGATTGGTTGAAAAAATTTGATTATACCTTTACGGAAATATTAATCTAAGGACCAGCCGAGGCTTGGGCTGAGGGTGATCGCCTTTTTACCTTCGCAAATATTTAATTGTTATGATTTATTTCCCAACCATAAAATCCTACACACATACATTAACACACCCGCGTGCGTACACACAAATATCTCCATACATACATACACACCCACACCCTCTCACACACACACTCACCTACAAACACACCCATACGCATAGACACACCCTCATAATTTGCTTGGAAATGAAAATAAGTACGTACATAGTTATATATATATAGGTATACTCATGATCCTTGTATTCTATTAATGTGTTCAATTAGTGCGGTGGGGACCTGGTGATCTGTAGCACAGGTTTCATTGACCTAAATCAGACACCAGCCCCTTACAAAAGAAAAATGCACCAAGAATTAGGAGCATTACTTTCGCTTTTAATATTGCATTTCCTGTGGCTCTATTGTTTTGTCGTCTTGCTTTTTTGTGAGGAGAAAATAAAAAATATATTATATTATATAAACATAACATAAAATAAACTCACACCTATATCCCCGAAGGGGTAGGCAGCGGTGCTAGCACCCACATTTCGCCAGTTTATGTTTAGGTCCCAATGTAATAGATGGCGAGCCTATTGCCATTAACCGGGCACTTATAAACCTGCGATAAATACACACATAACTTGGAAAAGCATCGAAAAGTCATTGGTGTGTGCCATGGTAAAACCTGGGATCGAACCCGAGACCTCGTCTCAGCAGTCCATTACCCACACCACTAGGCTAACGCGGTGAATATATTATATATATATATTTATATATATTCAAAATATATTGGTGGTACCTTTCTTTTTGGTGCGCAAATCCCTTCGGATACCCGGTTATGTCGGGCTTGAACCGACTAAAACCGCACGCCGTCTCGGGTTCCAGACGCCTGGGTGTAAGGTTGCCCATAGAGCATATCCCTCGCACCCCGACTGACCCTGGGCCATCTCCGGTTTCGAGATGGCCCTCTCGGGTTAGGGAACCACGATGTCCCCGTCTTGCCCCGGTTTGGGGGAGGGGCGCTAGTCGCCCCACCGTCCCGGCCTGCTTCTGCTGGGGTGACAGACGGCCTCACCTACCACCCCCAGGCCTGCGCTCATGGAGGACGGAGGTCGTTAAGCGACTTCCGGCGTCTGAGTCGCCATGCGACGCGCGGCGAGCATGTTGCGGGCTCGGTGGGCCGGGAGAGTCCTAAACCTCTACCGGGCGCGCACCGCCATCTCCTTCGCGAGCATTACATGCTCGCAGAAGGAGGTAGCGGCTCCACACCATTGCCGCAATCATGCTGCTGAACCAGAGGACTCCACCCTAATGGCTGCCACGAGGTCACGCCTCGGCGCTTCCCACGCCGGGCAGTCCGCCAACGTGTGCAGCCCTGAGTCCTCGCTCGCGTCGCAGTGATGACACTCAGGCGTTGGCTCTTTCCTGATCTGATGCAGGTGGTCCCCGAAGCTCCCCTTACCGGAGATCACCTGCGTCAGTCGGTACGAGAGGCTTCCGTGTCGCCTCTCTAGCCAATCCTCCATGATGGGCCATACCGCCGCTATTGCGGCGTGCCCTGCGCTTGGTCGCCCAAGTCGTTCCTTCCACTCCTCCACGATGACCTGGCGGAGCATCCGCAGTATCCGCTCACTTCCGGCCTTCAGGGCCTCCGTCCATATTGGGCATCCTTATAGGGCCATGGACCGCACGATCCCCGCGTAGTCTCCTGCAGGAGTCATCGGGCCCCCTCATGTTGGGCAGCAGCCGCGCCAGAGCGAGAGCTGTGCCCTTCAGTTTGGGGGCCAGACTTTGGATGTGCTCTCCGAAGTCCCATCGGCCGTCGAGCACGAGCCCCAAATATTTCATTTGGGGCTTGATGCCGATGCGATTTCCTCCCACGATGAGACTGGATCCCTCGGGTGGCTTGCTCCGAGGCCCATGAAAGAACAGGGCCTCGTTTTTATGCAGAGCCACCTCGAGACCCAGCCGCCGGATCCGCTCAACGACTTGGGCAACCGCGGTCGTGGCCTTTAGGGTCGCTTCGCGGTACGTCGCCCCGCACGCCGTCACGAGCGTGTCGTCCGCGTAGCACATACTGGTGGTACCTATCTAATATCTTTAAACGAGCAATGCTTGCTATATATCATCTGAATCTCGGAAATGGCTGCCAACCATTTTCATGAAATTCAATCAGGAGATTTCGGGTGCGATAAATCGATCTAGCTAGGTTTCATTTTTAGAAAACTTGAAAAAAAAAACCCCCGCGAAGCTAGGTCACAATATTGTTAGGTATATTAAAATGAACTAGATACCGTATATTATCTCAATACTATTGCGATATTAAAAGGATACCGCATTATACGACTGGAGTCATATTTATTTCTCACTAGTACCTCTTTTTTTTTTTTTTTATCGTGCGGAAATCCCTTCGGATACCCCCCGCGTGCCAGCGGGGGCGGTTATGTCGCGCTTGAACCAACTAAAACCGCACGCCGTCTCGGGTCTACAGACGCCGGGGTGTAAGGTTGCCCATAGAGCATATCCCTCGCACCCCGACTGACCCTGGGCCATCTCCGGTTTCGAGATGGCCCCCTCGGGTTTGGGAACCACGGTGTCCCCGTCTTGCCCCGGTTTGGGGGAGGGGCAGTAGGGGCACTAGTACCCGCTGATTAGTATATCCTGTAGCACTCTTATTGTGATGAGGCAGGCGAATTACCCTCGCTTTAAGTGACCATTTTGCAGTTGCATTTCCAGTGCAATATCTAACTTAAGCACCTGTATATTTCATTATTCATAAGTAATAATAATTGATTGTCTCAATAAAGATATACCTACAAAAGTCATTACACATATAACTTATTGATGTTTTAGCAATCTAATACCGGTGTAGATCAACACAAACTGATTTTCAATAAAGCAAGTGAACTAATGAAATCTATTATTCAAAGTCCCGTGCCTGTTATCGCCAAGGTAAACTAGCTGTCAATATTTTATTTAAAAAACATCATTACTGTTTACTTTTACACCAATTCTTACAAGTTTAAGTATTTATGCAAGTCTTAATCTTTATCTTACATAATGCATTAATTATGTAACCCATTCTGTAATCTATATCTACTACAGATACATACGAAGTTTAATTATATTAAAAACTTAATTATGTACCTACATTTTAGAGGTTCTAGTTGGGTACTACTGTGTTATCTGAAGTAAATATTTTGGCAGGTGAATGGCTTCGCAACAGCAGCAGGGTGTCAGTTGGTCGCCACTTGTGATATGATCATATGTTCAGACACCAGTAAATTCTCGACACCCGGGTAAATGACATACTTATAATTAAATATTAGTACCTAACTTAGTATGAAGGTGTAAAGAATTACTATACTTACAGGGCTAACTTTGGCATATTTTGTTCGACGCCAGGAATAGCTGTTGCAAGATGTGTTCCCAAATCTAGAGCAACATACATGCTTTTTACAGGTTTGTTAATATTTTTTTGAGGAACAGTAGGTACTGAAGGCCAATGAATTCGCAACAGTTGTCAACCAATCGTGCAAGATTGATCGAAGAGGCGATATTGCTACTAGCTGATGCAGATACTCTTTGCAGCTATGGGAAGTAATCATATATATTGTATCATCTAGGTATGGGGTTACACTAGTGTAATGCCAAACGTGCCGTAACAAAACCATGACTGCGACGGCTATAGGATATTAACCAACGAGTGCATATGGAATTGCGCTGCTTCGCATATCACGGGCGCGACCCTGGTGGTTAGGACGTCTCTAGCTAGAGAGACGAGATCTACCGGGGTTCTTGCGGTGCTGAGCCGACCAAATCGAAGCTACCTTATACGGCGTGGTTCTGGTTCGTTCGATGTTATCTATTCAAAAAGCGACCCTTAAAGAAATATCTCTTTTCAGCAGCTGGCCTAGAGCTAACACAGCAGTTTAAAATATGTTCAACACTTGCACAATTAAAATTCGAGCGAATTACAATTTACGAGAACAATACATGACTTCCGAAGGACTTGAACCACTTGATAGCAATCCTAGATTCTCACTGAAAGGTTTTCAATAGTCTTGTTTTTATTTCAGGTGAGCCTTTATCAGCGCAGGAAGCCTACGAGAGCGGAATAGTGACTAAAGTAACATCAGCAAAGGAGCTGGACAATGAAGTAAATAATATAGTCGACAAAATTAAACTAAAAAGTCGCAGTGTTATTGCACTAGGCAAAGAATTCTTTTACAAACAAATAGATTTGAGCATAGTGGATGCTTACAGGTTAGGAGAAGAAATTATGGTTAAGAATGTAAACGCCAATGATGGGCAAGAAGGTATAAAGAGTTTTGTTGAAAAACGGAAAGCAATTTGGAGCCATGAGTAACTGTTATCGCGAACGAGGAAAATCACTTAAACACTGTGTATTTTTATCTTTTGAATGTTACAACTGATAAGAATTTATAGGTTTCAAATTGTTCTAATAAAAACGAAAGTATTAAGTTTATCTTTCTTTTGCTTAAACTTAAATGAAATTTCACTGCTAAAATTAAGAACCCACAATTATTTTGTTAAACTGAACTGAACTGAATACCTACTTGCGATATCATGAATTGAAAATTAACAGATTTAAACTACAGGGATGTCAGCAATAGAAAAACTCCGTTTATTTACACCTTACTTTATTTGCCACTATTGCACTACTTTAACAAAATTGCAAAGCATAAATGATTTATGTTAAAGCATACAACATGACATGACACAGGACATTAAAATATTTTTGGCCGATACATCTTACATTATTTACATACTGTATGTGTTTATTAAGAACGGATCACATGAATATATTGTTGCTTCTTACTTTAGTATTATTATTATCAGTGCACACAAATCACAAATATAAAACTTGTAATAACAATAAACTTAATCACTAAATGATTTTCTAATAGTAATACATCTAGTTAAAGAAAGAAATAATGTACGTTATACTCTGCTGAACCTAACAACCAAAAAAAAATTTATTGTCAGCTGCATTGTACGCATAATTAATACATGCATACATCAAAACTACAAGTGGACAAAGGAAATTAAACAATTATCAAATGGATTTTATATAAAATGCTGCCTATCATTTCATCAAGCCTGCTAGAAAGTTATGAATGCTAACAGTTTCTGAATTTCCTAATGTAATAGTAAATTTTGACATATCAAAATTGAGAGAATATGTTCTACATGTTCTCAAAAATATTTTCACATGGCTGAACATTACAATAATATGATTGTGAAATATCACTCAGGACTATAGTAAACATATTTGAAAAGAAAAATATAATATTAAATAACGATTGGGGCCTTTTTCACAATATCCTTTAAATGGCTAGCTAAATTCTAAATACCTGATGCTTCAGCAAAACATTGTGAAAAGAGCCTTCAGCTTAAATAGTTAAAAGACATTAGCATATAAATAGTACATAAAAAATTTCATAGTCTTTTATGTTCTTTAGATTGAACAACATTCACAAGTCGAAAGTTGTCAGTCATGGTGGGAATGTATTTAGTACTTCTTCCCAGTGACTGTTGGCTAAGTTTTATCTCACTTCTTTGCCAGCTCATTGGAAAGCCAATCTAAACCTTCATAGAGTCCCTGCCCTTGGGTTGCACATGTAGCCTGGATGTACCACTGTAAAATAATTTTAGTTTTCATCAATGAACAATTGCTATCATGTTGAATGGGAGAATTATCTGGGGAAAGACAGCTACTGGACAGAAAACTGCAGGTGAACAAAACTGCTCACTTAGTTGTGTATGTGCTGGTTATACACTCAGCAGAGCTACTTGGGATAGACAATGTAGGAATTCCTGGTGTGGTAAAACAAGTATTTATAAGCACCAGTAGCATGCATATGGTTAACACTTACCATCTTGATGGATGTGCACTTGTTTTAACCTTAGTAATATAAAAGTAGTGGCAAAATAACTTAAGGAAATAATTTTTTAATAATCTAATAAATAGTTTTATTAAAATATTATTTAATAATAATTAACGGGGAACCAATAAACATGTTCTATAATAAAATTAGAAAAAAACAAAAAGCCCCATAGAGTAAGCAAAGATTAGATGTTGTAATTAGTTATTGCTTACAAAATAATCTAACAATCATCTCTCTACAAAGTCCACAACCAGATGTTGCATGGCTATGATTATTTTTTATAACAACATAACATAACATAAACTCACGCCTATATCCCCGAAGGGGTAGGCAGAGGTGCTAGCACCCACATTATTATTTTTTATATCACCTGATAAATAAGAACAGGTTTAAGAACAAAACATAATTAAATTTTTATGTATTATAATTACTTAATACTTACACGGCGATTTCTTAGATTGTTCAGATTGAGAGCATTTGTAAGTTCAGCAGCAGTCATTGCATTTGGCATATCTTGTTTGTTGGCAAATACTAAGATTACGGCATCTCTCAGTTCATCTTCTTTTAACTAAAACAATATGTGAGAATAGTAAAACTGGTTGTTAACTAATATTTAAAGATTTACTTCAGGCCACCAACCAGGTGGACACCGAAGTCTTAAAATCACGCAAAAAAAAACAAAATCTTACACCCACTTTTTATCACTTTTCTCGACGTTTCACATGATTCTAAGCCTAATTAAGCAAAAAAAATTTTTGTGTCGGTCTGTCTGTTGGTCTGGATGTCTGAATGTCTGTTTACGCAATAACTCAAGAACCACTTATCCGATTTAAAAATTCTTTCGCCAATCATCTTGTTTGGTTAATGGGAAGAACTGATTAGATTTTGGGGTTTGTACGTTCAAGGTTTTGGGTACCTACCATACAAATTGTCCCTAAAAAACTTTTACAAGTGAGTTTCTTTCGAGTTATCAGAGTAAAGCATATTTGACTTTGACATTTGAGTGACAATGACAATACGTATATTGTATATTTACATAAAACAACCAGACTCTGAAAGAAACTGAAATATAAGATCATTTTTTTGTGTTTTTGACGTCAAAGACGTTTGATTTGATTTTCTTCATATTTATTGCTCAATATATGAAGACGCGTCGAATAATATGCATAAAGCCTAAGGTCTGTAATTTTGAATAAAAATACTGCAACAAAAATATCTAAGTTTGGCCCTAATTTGACAATCACTGTGTGATTTCCGCCCCACTAGATTTTTTATCAGTGATTACTCTCAGACTCCAAAACTTCAAAGAAGATTGTATTGATTGTGTTATAGCTAGGAAAAGCCACCATACATCCTTGGTATATTTTAATTATACTTTTGTAACATGTAATGTTGTATGAAATGTAAGCAACTACTCAGTAGCGAGTAACATTACCGACGTCGCTCTGAAAGCTGTTGAATTTGAATTTTGGACTGGATCTTGGTACTCCACCTTTATTAAAAGTATGAATGGGCACAATGATTTAAACTAAGAAGACAATGAGATCATTCATACTAGATAATGCAATAATGATTTTGTATGTAGTTATGATATTTCTGTAGGCATAACTCTTCTAGACGAATAATTATAACAATATAGTATTTGATAAATTATATACATACTTAGATATATAGATTTTACAAACTATTGAGTTACAGTTAACAGTAGTAATTAGTTATGATATTGATATCAAGGACCAAAAATGATTAATAGAGAAGTAATTAAATTTTGCTCACCATATTAGCCAGTTCATTTTCCGCTTCTGCTATTCTCTTTGTGTCACTTGAATCTACTACGAAAATCAGTCCCTGTGTGTTCTGATAGTAATGGCGCCATAGCGGTCTGATTTTATCTTGACCACCAACGTCCCATACAGTGAAACTAATATTTTTGTACTCTACTGTTTCCACGTTAAATCCGATGGTCGGTATGGTTGTAACGATCTCTCCCAACTTCAACTTATACAGTATGGTGGTTTTTCCCGCGGCGTCAAGCCCGACTGCAACAATAAAACTAATAGTAAGTATTGACAATTAATATACTGTATATAGAAACAGTAATGATGGCGTAAAATCTTCGAAATTTTATGCAATGTTCGACCGATGAGCTGTCATGTCACTTACCCATAAGGATACGCATTTGTTTCTTGCCGAAAAGTTTGGTAAACACACTGGATATCGTGAGACCCATTTCGAATATTTATTCCAGAAAATGGTAAGAACTAATAAAAACAAAATTCCTACTACGAAACGAAGAAACACGTATATTCTTGAGAAATAAAGTACCGATGACCATTCGCACGTCAACGTTTCAAGTTTTTTTATTAGTGACGTTTTACTTTACTACGTTTAATTGCCGCGTTGGGAACGTTTTGTTATTTGGCTAAACATAAAACTATTATATATACAGACTTTAATATACACAGATATAGACTAACTATAATATATACAGCAATCAACTCACTTATGATCCAAAATAAATTTCCTTTTATAATAAGTTAATAAAGATTTATGATACCATCCCCAGGTATTATGTTTAAGTGATCCTTGACTTTAGACTGAAATATTAGCACGAAAGTAAAATACCGAATACCGAAGAAAGAGAACTGTAATTCTAAATAATTTTACAACATCATCATTTCAATTTATTGATATTATTGTGATCTGATCTGAAACGATCTATAGTTTGTTAATATTCTTAATATGAGATATACCCAAGTTGGTACTCAAAGAAAAGCTTTCTAGGAACTTCCGAAGTCTATGGTATTAAGTTGACATTAAATTTTGACATACACCCAATAGGAATCCAAAATAGTTTTGCTGTTTTGCTGTCATGCGTCGTCATAGAAACGTTTTATTTTAGAAACTTTTCATTTTTTTGGCCGGAATCGACATGGAGATTTTCGAAGGTAAGTTTTTGATAGTATAATTTGATATGTCTTTCATTTTTACCCTGCCTTGGGAAATATAACTTGAGCGCCATTATTTAAAAATATGAAAAAACAAAAACAGGTTCGCATTGAAGGACCTATGTGAGGATCCCCTTATTGAGAAGACTGAGATTACCAGTGTAACCGTGCAGAATATATCAGAAAATATATTTAGTAACCTAATCTACTCATAATATAATATTATTATTAGTTAAGGCGATAACTACAAAGAAAACATACCGGATGAATACGACTTTTAATTCTTAACTAATTTTTAATTCTGTATATAAATCTATTACAATAAAATTGCCGTCAATCTTATAGTTGGATTCTGAATTGTGGTTACAGATAAAGTTTTACGGACGATTTCTTGACATATCAAAATATGTATACAAATCTAACAAATCTTAATAAGAGCTGCATAATTAATTACTTTATGCGACAGAACATACTGTAGGTTCCTATGTGGCTATTGTAATAATGTATTATCTTGTAGACACCTACTTTAGTAGCTAATTGACATTGCAAATTTCATCGTTATACTTTATATCATTTACCTACGTATATAGTTACTTAATTAAAGGAGTGAAACGATTGCATATCAATTCAACCACAATTATGAAACCTCGAGCCTTAAAAGATTTGCATCAATCAAGTTCACCTTGCAGGTTGCGAGAATCTTTACTTGACTCAATGCTGATACTTGACGTACACGTGTTTTGACGCAATTTATACCGAGATCAATGGTATTGTTGTTATAAAAAGTCGCCTACGTTTCTGAAAGACTACACCTCCTAATTGAGCATTGAGCTATTACCCAATATCAGTGTTCTAAAACACGCCCAATAATTCGCAAGTTTTACGCCCTGTATGGATACTCCGTTTTATCAGTTTGAGATCTCTTGATCGTTTGTTGATTCATTTTAAAATTCACTAAGAAAACGTAACTCACCTTACCAAACTGTTCTATAATAATACCACGTAAAAGCTAACGTGAATGTAAATAACGGAGCTGTAGTGCTTAGGTCTGTACATTGCAAAATAAACCTACATTGTTCACATTCAGTATAAGGCAGGCAAAACAAATATAAGGCTAGAGTTTGGCATTTTGTTTCTATGGACAGTAGGTACCTAATTAAATATACAAAAGCGCGCAATAGGCTGTATTACGTCATGTGTACAAGACCGATCAGGCTTACGCATATTGTAGGTAGGCACTAGGTATAATCGTCGCACACGCTCGTGACGGCGTGCGGAGCGACATACCGTGAAGCGACCCTGAAGGCCACGACCGCGGTTGCCCAAGTCGTGGAGCGGATCCGGCGGCTGGGTCTCGAGGTGGCTCTGCATAAAACCGAGGCCCTGTTCTTTCATGGGCCTCGGAGCAAGCCACCTGAGGGATCCAGTCTCATCGTGGGAGGTAATCGCATCGGCATCAAGCCCCAAATGAAATATTTAGGGCTCGTGCTCGACGGCCGATGGGACTTCGGAGAGCACATCCGAAGTCTGGCCCCCCAAACTGAAGGGCACAGCTCTCGCTCTGGCGCGGCTGCTGCCCAACATGAAGGGGCCCGATGACTCCTGCAGGAGACTCTACGCGGGGATCGTGCGGTCCATGGCCTTGTATGGGTGCCCAATATGGGCGGAGGCCCTGAAGGCCGGAAGTGTGCGGATGCTGCGCGCTCCGCAGCGAGTGATGGCCATCAGGGTCATCCGCGGGTACCGCACGATCTCCTTCGAGGCGGCGAGTCTCCTTGCCGGAACTCCGCCATGGGACCTGGAGGCGAGAGCCCTTTCGCAACTGTACCAGTGGCGAAAGGAGGCGCGGGAGCAGGGACTGAACCCCGAGCATCGAGAAATCGAGGCCGTGCAGTCCCAGCTCCGCCAGGCCATCGTGGTGGAGTGGAAGGAACGACTTGGGCGACCAAGCGCAGGGCACGCCGCAATAGCGGCGGTAAGGCCCATCATGGAGGATTGGCTAGAGAGGCGACACGGAAGCCTCTCGTACCGACTGACGCAGGTGATCTCCGGGAAGGGGTGCTTCGGGGACCACCTGCATCGGATCAGGAAGGAGCCAACGCCTGAGTGTCATCATGGTGACGCGAGCGAGGACTCAGGGCTGCACACGCTGGCGGACTGCCCGGCGTGGGAGGTGCCGAGGCGTGACCTCGTGGCAGCCATCGGGGTGGGAGTCCTCTCGCTCGGCAGCATGATTGCGGCAATGGTGCGGAGCGCGAGCGCGTGGGCCGCCGCCACCTCCTTCTGCGAGCATGTGATGCTCGCGAAGGAGATGGCGGAGCGCGCCCGGGAGAGGTTCAGAACCCTCCCGGCCCGCCGAGCCCGCAACATGCTCGCCTCGCGTCGCAGGCGACTCAGGCGCCGGAGGTCGCTTAACGACCTCCGTCCTCCATGAGCGCAGGCCTGGGGGTGGCAGGTGAGGCCGCCTGTCACCCCAGCAGAAGCAGGCCGGGACGGTGGGGCGACTAGCGCCCCGGTTTGGGCAAGACGGGGACACCGTGGTTCCCAAACCCGAGGGGGCCATCTCGAAACCGGAGATGGCCCAGGGTCAGTCGGGGTGCGAGGGATATGCTCTATGGGCAACATTACACCCCAACGTCTGCAGACCCGAGACGGCGTGCGGTTTTAGTCGGTTCAAGCCCGACATAACCACCCCCGCTGGCCGGCGGGGGGGTATCCGAGGGGATTTCCGCACGAAAAAAAAAAGGGTATAATCGTCGCCAAACAACTTGACCATTTTACCTTGACGCGCATCCAATCACGCGAGCCCTTTGAGACAAAGGGCTCGCGTGATTGGTTGCGCATCAAGGTCAAATGGTCAAGATTTTTGGAGTTGGCTATATATCTGTAATTAAACACTTTACAAATATTTTATTTTATTGTCTGTCTGTAGCTAGCTTTGAACAATTTTTAGTTAAGCGCAGATCGCACTAGTTTTCAAGTAATAGAGATATAAATTAAATAAAGATACTGTAGTTACTGTACCTACCTACCACCTACTTAAATAATCTTGATTGATATTAAATATCGTATTCTTGCGGTTAATCATTGTTCTATTTCGTCAAGTATCTAATTACATTTAACTATATAACAGTTTGACAGTAATAAAACTATACGTACCTTTTTTTTTTTTTTTTTTATCGTGCGGAAATCCCTTCGGATACCCCCCCGCGTGCCAGCGGGGGCGGTTATGTCGGGCTTGAACCGACTAAAACCGCACATCGTCTCGGGTCTACAGACGCCGGGGTGTAAGGTTGCCCATAGAGCATATCCCTCGCACCCCGACTGACCCTGGGCCATCTCCGGTTTCGAGATGGCCCCCTAACTCAGATTTCAGAAGATAAAAATAGTTACTTAGTTTTTACTAAAATTAGCTGTGTATGTATAGAGTCACGTGGGAAGCAAAGTTCGAATTATTATTATTTCTCTGCGTTCAGCGAACCTGCCTATCGTGCAGTGCAGAAACCTATTCATCCAAACCTTGGCGCACTGTTGTTGGCGCATGTTATGTTATGTTATGTTTTAAGCTTTCATTCCGAGACCGACTGCAAACCGCAACCGCAGCCAGGCGGCATCGTATACAAATACATAGAATCCAGTAGTGTCGCAGTGGTCGATCGCAGCTCGATCAAGCGATCCCTGCGGTTGCAGTCTGCGGTCGGTCTCGGAATGGCACCTTTAGATGTGAAACTGGCACTACTGGCGCCGTTGATCAGTGGTTGTATTCAGGGCCGTCTTTACCCGGGGGTGCAAGGGGTACGTGGCACCCGACCGCAGGGCCTTAGGGAGCACAAGCCGTGTGAGTGTTGTGGCTACAGGTACCTTTCTGCTGTTATCAGAGGGGACACTGCGAGCAACGTGGTGATCACTGGTGATGGGATGGGTCGGCCCGCTGCTCGCGCTGGGGCTTACGGGCATTTATGCCGCCGACGGAGTTAAGGGGAGTGGCTGCCCAGTCGGAGTTGGAGAGAGTGATCTCCGGGTGAACGTCAAAGACGAAGAGAAGATCACGGAGGGCGTGGGGCTTGCCTTAATTGGCCGGCCTGTGACAAGAAAAAATCTTTAAAACCCAACAGCGTAGTTGTAAAAACCTGTGGATTCCGGAGGACCTCCACAGTATATATCTCTCTTCGGGAAGTGTATTTATATCGACTCTAATCGTGGGACTCAAAAGGAGACTGCAATAAAAAAAAAACCCCAAAACCTAGCGGAATAGTCTGCGCGGAGGTCGCACAGCAGTCATGCGTGGAGGTCACGCCAAAGACCGCGGCGTTGTCGGAGAAGTTCGTTACTGCCAGCGAGAAGAGCAGGGCGAGCAGCCTATCAAGCAGGAAGCGCAAACGGTGCACTAAGAAACCTCGGCCGGAGGGGGCGGTATGGATGAGGATCACACCCTCACCGGGACGACCTCTTCCAGCAGTGATGAGCAAGCGTCCAAGGAGGCTGCAGGGTGCTGAGTTGCGCGGGGTGGAACGTTGTCTGTGCATTCCGCCCGAGCCCCCTCGGCCCCTGGGAAGGCCGCGGGCAAGTCGCCGGAGCTGAGCGGGATGCGTTCACTCTTGGAGAGACTCCAGAAAGTGGCCGCATTGTTCCAGGGGTCCCCGAACCTTCAGCCGGAGGAGGAGTAGGGTTGTGGCGAACTCTGCTCTGCTCAATTAGCGCAGTCGGCGCAAGCGGTGCAGCCGGTGCGAGTTACGCAATCGTTACGGATGATGCAGTCGGCGCAACCGGCTCAGCCGGAGCCGCCCGTGCAGCCGGCGCAGCAATTGGCACAACCGACACGCTCGGCGCGGCCTTCTAGGATGACGTGGTGGTACCGGAGCCCTGGCTACCATATGTGAAGGCGCTCGAATAGCGTATGATAGGTCGGATAGAGGCCTTAATGGACTCTATCCGCCATCCACCTCTGGCGCCACCGGCGGATGGCTATGCATGATGTGATGCAGTCTGGGAAAAGGGCCACTACAGGGGTAGAACGCGAAGTAGACAGGAGAGTGACGGTTGAGTCGCAAGAAAAGGACTGGGCAGGGCTAAAAGAGCTCGCAGGCCTGGGGGTGGCAGGTAAGACCGCCTGTCACCCCAGCAGAAGCAGGCCGGGACGGTGGGTCGACTAGCGCCCCTCCCTTAAACCCGAGGGTGCCATCTCGAAACCGGAGATGGCCCAGGGTCAGTCAGGGTGCGAGGGATGTGCTCTATGGGCAACCTTACACCCCGGCGTCTGTAGACCCGAGACGGCGTGCTGTTTTAGTCGGTTCAAGCCCGACATAACCGCCCCCGCTGGCCGGCGGGGGGTATCCGAAGGGATTTCCGCACGAAAAAAAAAAAACAAAAAAAAAAAGGCTAAAAGAGCTCGAAAATCACATCTTAGCAAAAATTTAAGAGAGCACCTACCTGCTAATGCAAGATAATAAGGATACTATGGACCACTTAATCGTAAGATAGGATAAGGAGACACAGGAGGCGTCTTTAACTTATTACAAGCGCAGCCAGCCCTGCGCTGTTGAGAACTCAACACGTGTCACGGCAGCGACTGCAGAGCTTGTTCAATATGGGAAATCGGAGCCGAAGACGCTGTATTCCGTGGTCGTTTCCTCAACGGACGAAACGGATACGGCGGATAAGGTGTTAGATGGGATAAAAGAGTCGATGGATGCCAAAGAAGGATGGGTGAAAGTGGAGAAGATCAGGAGGGCAAAAGATAGGAAAATAATAATGGGATGTAGGACTATTGACGAAAGACGCAACGTTAAGGAGAGGCTCGAGCAGGAGGGGGGTCGCTTCGTCGTCGACGATATCCGAAACAAGGATCCCCTTCTGATTTTGAAGGGCGTGCTGAAGGAGCATAGCGATGAGGAGCTTCTGCGCGCCCATCGAAATCAGAATGAGCGACTGTTCGAGGGCCTTGAAGGTGAAGAGAGCCGCGTAGCCATCCGTTACAAAAAGAGGGCACGAGACTCTAACTGCCACCACGTGGTCATTAGCGTGGCACCGAGGGTTTGGACGAGGGCGACGGAGTCGAGGCGACTGTATATAGATCTCCAGCGAGTCGTCGAAGAGTACCAGTCGCCCCTCGTCCAGTGCACTCGCTGCCTGGGCTGTGGCCAAGGGAAGAAGCACTGCACTAGTGAGGTGTCGGCAGACCTCTACATGAACTGCGGGGAGAATGTCCGAGGGATACCTATCGTCCCTGTTGTATAAACTGGCCACTAACCAAAAGGAATACCACCACGCCTTTGATACTCACTGCCCAGTTAGAATGAAATGGGACGCGGTGGCCAGAGCATCGGTAGCATATTGCTAAAAATGCTCCGAACACTGCGTATGGCTTCAGAAGGAGTATAAAATAATAACCAACCTTAGTATTAAATACTATAAATCAAGGAACACAAGCTATGTCAATAATAATATTTAATATTATGTATTACATAAAATTGGGGAACAAATATTTACTAAGGGTACAAAACAACTAAGCCAAAAAAAATTAATGAAAAACCCAATACGCATACCTTACAATAAACTCAGTCATTGTTATTATACACATCACACCATTAAAATACATAATAATTTACATCAAAATTACTCTAACATATCGGGCATTCTGTATCTCATATCAATATCATGATATACGTATCACCTTCTATTAAATAAAAATCCAACCTCTCCCTATATCTTTTACGTACTTATAAAATAAGAATATGTACAATAAATCGTGAAACCCTATTTATTTAATGTAATATACAAAACACTTAATTTTCTTTGGGAAAATCAGACCAAGCTGCAACTATAAAGTACTACTCATATTCCATCATTATAACCTACTTATCATTATTATAATTATCTTACAACATAATGTAACTTCATAATTAATTATATATATATATATACAGAGCCGTCTCAAACTTATGGGACATGAAGGGGAAGTACCTACCTTAAATATCGTAGATAGTGTATTTTGCTGAAAGAAGACTTTATGTTATTTTTAAAAGTTAGTAATTCTGCATTCATAGATTTTCTAAAAGTTACTTGCTTCGTCTGGGAATCGAACCGACTTAAATGTCAAAAAGAAATTACCCTGCTTTTATGATGCCAATCGAAAGAATAGCTAAAAAATAATAACTCTGCTTAAGTAACATTGTATTTTAAAAGAAAGGAACAACGTGAAATGATTGGGTCAAATTTCAAGAAATCTATGAATGAATGAAAATACATGAAAATTTTCAGAAAATTATGAATGCAGAATTACTAACTTTTAAAAATAACAAAGTCTTCTTTCAGCAAAATACACGATCTACGATATTTAAGGTACTTCCCCTTCATGTCCCATAAGTTTGGGACGCCCTGTATATATATAAATATAACTATATACATTACGGCATCTTATATATATTTAAATTACCAGTATATTACTGTATAAATACTAATGTATGTATAACTATACCAATCTGCGACTGTTAAGCGACATGAGCTATTCATGTCCGCTTGGCAGTCAACGTCTTCTCTTCCTAAAAAGCTTTAACACACCTAATCAGTAAAATAAATCGATAAAAAAGGATCCTGCTCTCCATGGCAGGAGCACTCATGAAGAGTCCTGCTAGAATATTGATTCTAGTGGGACTTCAATAAAAAAAGGGGGGCTGGGAGGTGGCTGCAGCCAGCTAAAACAGGCGAAAGGTCGCCAAGAAGGCCACGGGTGCCGCAGCCGCGGTGATGGATGCGCCAGGAAAGCTCCGTGTCCCTCGATCTGCGGCCGTACAATACAATACATTATTCGGGGAGCTTCGCTCAATTTTTGTTGCAAAAATTGAGCGAAGCTCCTCGACTGATAACCGTCATTAGTGTAATTTTATCTGAACTGTTAATATTGCGGAAGTAGATTTTAAAAAAATTGTTTGGTGATTATTCCTCCGTGGTACACATGAATTTTTAATTACATAGCCTATGTCCTTCCCATCAGTAACATCTTTGCTTATGTGAAATTTCATTAGAATTGGTTCAGTCGTTTGGGAGGAGAATATGGTCTTACGAAATACATGAGTCGTCTAAAAGAGAGCAAAGCTCTGACGAACTTCACTCAATTATAGGTAATTCATAACATTCGAAAGTCCTATGAGAAACTAATGCTATTTGAAATGATTTCGTCAGTCTTCATTTCAACACCCAATTATTTTACAGATTACGTGAATTGATAAATTATATCCATATTTTTTTAAACGTATTATTTGTAAATTTAAAGTATTGGAAATCTGAAAGTTCTACCTAACCGATCCATTGAATAATGTTGTACTGTACACAGGCCACTGTTTGGATGGAGGTTAACCATGTAAGTATTCTGAGATTAAACTGAACTATCGGCTAGAGCAGAGGTTCCCAAACTTATTTTGTCTACTGCCCACTTTGAGACTGAATTAATTTTTAGCGTCCCCATTTTTTCACCTACTTGAAAACCACTATAACTTCAAATAAAACTAATTAATTGTTGTGAGCTATATTAGCGGAGATTAAACATTCATTCTAAAATAGACTTTTACTATAATCCGCAAGAGTTAACTTGAGACCTGAGCACAGTAGGTAGTACATAACGACGCTCAGGTCTCAAGTTAACTCTTACGGGCTACACCTGCCAGTGAGAATGATTATTGAAACGCAACTTTATAGTATTCAGACAGAGTATCTTTTATTCAAAATAAAACAAACATAATCGATTCTTATATAAAAACTAATGTGAAGGATGAATCTGATGCTGTTTAATAAGTTTGTTGATATCAGGTTCCAATTTACTCAAGAACAGCCGCAAGTCGCCACGTTCGGTAACATGCAAACGATTTCTCTTTTTAGTAAGCAGCGTTGACACAGCACTAAATCCACGTTCACAGAAATATGACGATGGGAATGCTATCAAGAATCGTTGAACGATTGACCACGATCCACCCTGGATTGTGGTCAATCGTCGTCAATTGCGGGATCGGTTTTTGTAGCCAAAATTCTTGATAGCCATTTTTGAACTTGATTTTTATTTTCTCGTTTGTTTGTCAATTTTATAAGTTCTTCCAGCTGAGGTGAGATTGCTGTGTTGACATTTGAAAACGGATCTAACACCCAGCCTGGTATTTCCAAGTTCAAAATGTCCTGGTATCGTTCGGTGAAGTCAATGTGGAGGTTTTCGAAATGTTAGCAGTAGGCAAACAAGTCGTCATTACTGCAGGATACTGATAAATTCGGAAAATTGTGAAACTCACGTCTGCCCATATTCTTTTTGTGTAGAAGCAGTTTGGCTGCGAAAGCAGCAACGACATTTTTTGTTTTAATTAAATTTAGTTCATCGCCTTGCAGTTGGAGATTCATGTCGTTGAACAATTGATACAGGTCATGTAAGCTATATCATTTTTTGATGTAATGAGCTTGTTGCGCAATTCTGTATCTTTAGTTTCCAAGAACTCTAATTCTTAATTCTTTATTGTACACAAAAAAAACGGTTGGAATCTTCGTCATTAGTAACACGAAGCTGATGAAATAATCTATCATTTAAAGAGCTGGTACAGATTTTATTGACTTCTTTGATGACATAGTGCAGTGATTGAAATAGTCGTTCACTTAAGTTTCTAGCAACCAAATGTTGTCTATGAATAACGCAATGTACAGTAGAGATCAAAAGTGCACAGTAGCAATCCCACGTAACTATAGCGTCAACATTCTAGCGCTACTTGTGACCTTTTTCTTTTAAGACAATTTACACACACACATAAATTGTTCTTCCGTAGGAATATTATCGATAATTTCGTTGTTACTACTTAAGCAACCCGTGGCCCAGTGGTTCTAGCATGAGGTTTATGGAAATGCAAAGGTTGATGGTTCGAATCCTACGATCTTGCAATAACACTTTTAGTGTTTCATTTATATATTAATATCAGGTTGATGAATAAAATATGTTTCTTAAGTAGATTTTATTATTTGTTAAACTTTAGCAAAGATCAACATAAAATGTAAAAAGTATGAAGGTAGATTTGAAATAAAATGGAATAATTACTGGCTTAGAGAAAATAAAATGACGTTGTTGGTTGGTGGACTTAGTTACGGGTCTTGTTATTCCCGTGATTCGATTCAATATTAATTTCAACATGTCTACAAGTAATATAAGTTTGGAAGTCAAAGCTAATATTGTGGCTTTACATATGAATGGATTCAATATAAGTGAAATAGCAAATGAAACTGGCTTATCCGTAAGTATATTATTATACCATTTTATTTTTATATTATACTAGCTGTTGCCCGCGGCTCCGCCCGCGTGGATATCGGTTATCGCGTCCAAACATAGCCTATGTTTTATAAGCTATATTATTGTAAAGGTTCATTAAAATCTATTCAGTAGTTTTTGCGTGAAAGAGTAACAAACATCCTAACAACCATACTCACAAATTTTCACATTTATAATATTAGAAGGATAATTATTCAAATAGATCTGGTGTTTTAAATAAGTTAATAAACCGTTGCTTACATTAATGTGTAAAAACGTTCTTTTTAGAGAAATACTGTGAGCCGTTGGATGAAGAGGTTTGAGAACGAGGGAAGCCTGAAGGTTCGTGCAAGAAGTGGAAGGCCACCGCTGATTAACCACAACCAGCGGCGCTATATGGTGGCAGAGCATGGAACCAATGGTTTCATACCAACACGACGATGGGCCAGTTTGACACGTCATTGATGACTGTTCGCCGCGAACTCCATGCCGAAGGCCTGCATCACCGGACGCCAGCAATAAAACCGTTTTTAACGCAACGGCATAAAGACGAAAGGTTACGTTTTGCCCGGGAATACCTTGATTTTAACTGGGAAACGACTATATTCTCGGACGAAAAAACTTTTAAGTCCTGTCAGACGGGAAGGATGCAGTTGTGGCGTAGGAACAATACACGCTGGTCTGACAGTAACATTGATGCCAACACGGAGTCAGGCAGAATAAGTGTTAATATGTGGGGATGGATCAGCGCGCAAGGACCAGGCGAACTAAAGTTTATTCCGCCGCGAGCGAACAGCAGCTGTTATGTGGACGTTTTAAATAATATAATGTTTTTCCCCGAGAAGAATTAAATAACTTTAGTTTTGTGCACGACAATTTTATGGTCCAATACACCGTGGCGTCATAGTTTACGAATGGCTTAGGGAACATGCAG
Organism: Cybosia mesomella; assembly: GCA_946251805.1. Lineage (NCBI taxonomy): Eukaryota > Metazoa > Arthropoda > Insecta > Lepidoptera > Erebidae > Cybosia > Cybosia mesomella. Next base: position 16,368,675 of record OX276406.1, on the reverse strand, counting down.
AGGTCAACGTTATTCCTTGACCAGCACGATCCCCTGATTTAAACCGAATAGAAAATATATGGGGTATAATGGTCCAAAGATGGGACTCACGGGACGAGAGATGTCCTGAATTATTAAAGCAATATTGCATGCAAATATGGGACAATTTACGTGGGACAGATATTTGTCAGAATGTTGTGGGGTCCATGCACCGAGGTCTACTCAGCTGTATTGAGAACAACGGAGGTCATACAAAATATTAATAATTATTAGCACAAAAACTATTATTAATTATTAATATTTTGTCCGCCTACAATACTAATTATACTTAATTGGGTATTTGGAAAAAAGGAATCTTGTTGTTCTAAATATTAAATCAGTAAAAAAAGAATACTTTTGTTACATAACTTACAAGTAAGTAAACTATACTTAATGATCTTTCCATTTATTACAAAAAATATATTCAATAACCCAGTTAAGTAAACAGAAGTAGTTTTTGTGAATTTGGTGAAAAGGGGACGTGCTGGCTATAGGACAAGTTAGTTTAAGATTGTAAGATTGAGGTTAAGTTTCAATCCTCTTTTCCTTGAGAAAACGAATAGGTACTTAAGCTATAAACCTCAATAAAATATACAATGAGTAGGTATAGGTAGACGTGGCGGGAACACATCGCTCTCCGTACTCCTCTGCTTTCAGAGGAGACAGGATGAGCGATGCTGTTAGTGGTGAGATGGCCCAGGGTCAGCCGGGGTGCGAGGGATATGCTCTATGGGTAACCTTACACCCCGGCGTCTGAAGACCCGAGACGGCGTGCGGTTTTAGTCGGTGCAAGCCCGACATTACCGCCCCCGCTGGCCGGCGGGGGGGTATCCGAAGGGATTTCCGCACGATAAGAAAAAAAAAAAAAAAGGTATAGGTAGATAGTAAAAATAAAATATATTTAGTTACGAATCAAACATTTTGTGTCATTTCTTTTCATAACCCCATAATTAGACTTGGACTACGAAGGCAGACAATGGAACTCCTTAACGACAAACGTTACGTATATCACGCACGGTTAAGTTATTGAAGGAATATTCTTGATCCTACTGCTACTTTATTAAAGGACCAAGCAGTAAAGTAGCATTTTCAACGATCTGTCGACGTATGGGCTTCTAGTATTCAGTGTTTTTTATATTACCAACTCGTAAATGCCTAAGTCTGTTTTTTGCGTTATTTAACACTCTATTTGGAAATACTGTATATTTTCTTTGAGAATAACGTTTCTCACTTTCTTCTACACTTAGTAGAGGAGCCGGTAAAGATTGACCTTCCCCCATCTGATAACCAGATGGGATAAATTTTGAATCAAATATAATTAATCTAAATTAAATTGCCTAGTATAGGCATGTTAATATTATTACTTTTAATTTAATTAATACGAGGGTTGTTTGATAACTACCCGTTTATGAAAAAAACAATCAGTCGTTTTTGTAAATATGCATTTATTTTTCTACGTAGTCTCCTTTTAACTCTACATTTATTCCACCTATACTCAAGCTTCAATAAACCATCTAAAAAGTATGATTTCGGAAAGTCATTAAAATAGGCCTCTGGGGCGGCAATGACTTCCTCATTTGATCTAAATCGCTTACCACCGAGTCATTTAATCAGGCTGGGAAACAAAAAGAAATCGCATGGGGCCAAATTTGGAGAATACGGGGGGTGAGGCAATAGTTCGTATCGTAATTGTGTAATTTTGGCTATCACGACTCTGGACGAATGAGCTGGGGCGTTATCGTGATGAAACAGTACTTTTTTCTTCTTTAAATGGGGTCGTTTTTCCTTCAACACAGCAATAAATTGGCATAGTATGGCCCTGTTATCGTTCTTCCCTTTTCTAAGTAGTCAATATGTATAATACCCTGCGAATCCCAGAAAACGGTGGCCATGACCTTTCTAGCCGATGGGACGGTTTTTGCTTTCTTTGGAGCAGGTTCACCCGGTAAAATCCACTGCTTTGACTGCTCTTTCATTTCCGGGGTATAGTGGTGAACCCACGTTTCGTCTACGGTCACAAAACGACGCAGAAACTCCTTCGGGTTACGTTTGAACACTGCTAAACACTGCTCCGAAGTAGTCAGTCGGTTCCGTTTTTGCTCCTCCGTGAGTAAACGCGGCACCCACCTCGCCGATACTTTCTTCATACCCAATTTTTCTCCTAATATGTTTTGTACTCGCTCAATTGAAACGTTTACAGCATCAACGATTTCTCGAAGTTTAATTCGGCGGTCGGCTAGAACGATATTTTTAATTTTTTTAACCATATCGTCTGTAGTCACCTCAATTGGGCGGCCTGGGCGATCCTCGTCAAAGACGGTTGTTCTCCCTCGCTTGAACTCGTTGTACCAGTATCTAACGGTTGTCATAGAAGGAGCATATTCATGCTAAACCGCTTGCATTCTTACTTTTATCACATCACATGTTTTCCCTTCCAAAAACAAAAACCTAATTACAGACCGATACTGTTCTTTCTCCATTTTAACAGTTTTACATTCACGCTTCCACTGAATCGCTGTCAAATGAGAAAAAAAAACAAAAGACTGCGGTTTTTTTTTAATTTTCCCGCCTCTGAAGAATGGCTTAAAAAGGTGGTATACATATTTTCGGCCAGTGATATTAGTACATTTAGAAAACGGCTACATATCAAACAGCCCTCGTATTAATAATTTTTTGATAACCGGAATTTTTCATTCCAATGGATAGTTATTAACGTAGAGAATGTGCCTCGGTATAGGCTCACTTACGTATTTCTGTTCATGACTGCCTGCCAGGCAGGTTTAATCAGGTAAGTCATAGGCAACTACACCGATCTTATAACCAATCGAAAGTGGTATTATAAGAAAGATAATTTAATTACAAACCTATCGAGCCATATTTTCTATGTTAATACCAGTTGGAATAAAAAATCCGGTTATCAAAAAAATATTAAAATTAATTTAATTAAAAATAGCCATGAACCTTTTTGATACGCAAGGAGTACATCATAAGCATGTTAATAGATGAATAATATTTGATAAAAAAATATATCCCATCTGGTTATCAGATGGGTGAGGAAGGTCGATCTTCACCGGCTCCTAGACAAACTTGTCTCATTTAAATGCCGTTGTCTCATACGAGCAATGCATTCAGTAGGTTCACCCGTACTCTCTTTTTACGATTAGTTACGTTGAGTAAAAAGGGAAAATAAGTATTTTTTGATTGAAAAAAATAAACCGACTTCAAAAAGGCACAAATAATGAAAAATAATTGAATTGTGACTTGGCACTTTAACTTATTCCATTATATTTCAGTTTAATTTTTTTTTATCAAAAAGTACTTATTATGGATTATTTCATCCAAAGTTTTAAGGCTATGGTGGTCGGGAACTTGAAATGTGTTAAGCTAATACCAATGGCGACTTTTCCTGGTTCTTTTTCAGCAACTGTGTGTTGATTATTTTCTAGAGACTATTTGCCGTCATAATATCTTAGGTTAGCTATATTGGTTGTTTCTTATTAGATACTAATTTAACAGTCCATTATTTACTGTTATAGGTATTAAGGAATTCTTATTATCTCTCTAAATAAATGCTTTAGACATGGTTATAATTTCGAAATATTTTATCGCCTATCAAAAATACATTTTTAATGCCTTTATTTTTCTAAATAAATATTATTTTGTTATTACAACACAACTTCGAAATAGCTTTCAATTCACTTCGTTATTTCATGCTGTTTGCCCCTTTGAGCCTGAATTGATTTCTTACTTCTGTCAAATTGATAGCTTTGTAGATTTTTATCGCCCATATTGTTCAGCTAACTGATCATGACTCAACATTTAACAAGTCAAAGCAGTTTCTTAAATATTTACAATGGTACGAATTCCGTCAGTCTCCAGTGAAAGTGTTACCAATGCTGTAATATCTGGATTCATAACGTGTAGTCTGTGTGCATAAGATCATATTTATTGTCACCAACGAGCGAACGAATACTTTAAGTGTTTGTATGACGTGTGATGCACAAATATTTTTGTGCGTAGGCTTCATAGGAAGGTATCGCCCACACTGGCTATTGATTTAATGTGACCATCAGCCTTTGATACATCGAAATACAAGGTTAAATATATTTGTGTATACTTCTCCTGTATATCCCTGAAAAGATGAGCATAGGTACATCAATATAATCATACTACTAAACGAGTAAGTGTGTGAGTTTGGATATATGGATTTATGTTAGGTACTCTTTCATGCAAAATCCGCTGAACGGATCTGGCTGAAATTTGGTGCAGGGATAGATTATAGTCTGGAATAACACATAGGCTAATTTCTTCACATCGGCTTTTTCCTTCTAATAGGTTCCCATGGGAAGCGGAGACGGGAACAAAATTCCACGCGGACTAAGCCGCGGGCAAAAGCAAACCGACCGTCAGACCCACATATCCCCCCATCAGTACCCACATATCGCCCCCAGTAAAAGGCATCCTTTTTAGGTTTTTTTTTTCATGTGCGGAAATCCCTTCGGATACCCCACCCCCGCCGGCCAGCGGGGGTGGTTATGTCGTGTATCGACTAAAACCGCACGGTGTACTTCCCAGGTGTCAGTTGCCGGGCACCCCGGGTAAGCCCTCGAAAGGATAACCCCAGGGTTGCCGGCGGACTTTGGCTGCCACCGCGGCCTCGCCTGGTGGGATCAGGTTTAATCCCGCTTCGGTGAGTTGGCAGGCGTGTGTAGGGCACACACAAAACGCCTCCGCCGCGGCCTGCTTCTGTAAGGACGGCTAGTCGGGCCAACTGCCGTCCTCAGGCCCCGATCATGGAGGTCGGTAGTCCCGGGCGTAGATGAGTCTGCGGCGTCGTCGCCGCAGACTGCGAAACTCGGGGGGCAGGGTTCTCTCCCGCTCACTCTCCGCCGTCTCTTTCGCGCGCATTACCTGCTCGCAGAAAGAGGCGGTGGCGTGCCACTTGCTCCCGTCGGAGACCACGGCCCTCACCATGGTATCCAACGAGAGAACATCCACGCCCAGGACCGCAACGAGATCCTGGCGTTGACTCGCCCACGCAGGGCACTCCACCAACGTGTGGAGCGCCGTGTCTTCGCCAGGATCCTCGCAGTGCTGGCACTGCGGCGTTGTCTCCCGGTGGATGCGCCATAGATACTTACCGAAACACCCGTGTCCGGTAGATATCTGGCACATCCGGTAGGAGAGGTCCCCATGGTCCTTCTCCAACCACTCCTTCATGATCGGTCTCACCGCCGCAATGGTGGATTCCCCCCACCTTGGATGCTCAAGTCGCACCCTCCATGTCTCCATGACTTCCTGGCGGAGCAGGGACCGCTGAGCCCTGATTTCTCGGGGCTCCGGCCTATGGCCCCGCTCCAGCGCCTCCATTTTTAGGGTGCCGTAGCCAAATGGCTAAAAACGGAACCCTTATAGATTCTTCATGTCTGTCTGTCTGTCTGTCCGTCCGTATGTCACAGCCACTTTTTTCCGAAACTATTAGAACTATGCTGTTGAAACTTGGCAAGTCGATGTATTCTGTGAACCGCATTAAGATTTTCACACAAAAATAGAAAAAAAGCAATAAATTTTGGGGGTTCCCCATACTTAGAACTGAAACCCAAAAATTTTTTTTTCATCATTCCCCTTAGGTCAAAAATGATATTAAGGTTTCCAATATCATTTTTTTCTAAACTGACAAGTTTGCCCGAGAGGCACTTCCAAAGTGGTAAAATTGGTCCCTGTAACTTCTAAAATAAGATAATGATAAAACTAAAAAAAATTACGTAACTTCCACCGAAAATTGGTTTGAACGAGGTCTAGTAAGTAGTTTGTTTTTTAATACGTCATAAATCGTAAACCGCAATTTACCAGGCCACTCAGAAAGTATTGCGAAAAAAAGTTTTTAAATATGAGAGACTGGTCAGTTATAATCTATTTCTAAAATATGATTATTTATGAGTAAAAATAAGTACGTTCCAATTTCAAAATTTCTCTCTGCATTTTTAGCAAGATAATTTCAATTATTGTGTCTCATTGAAAAATGGATCTGCGTCGGGAACATTTTCGCGCTATGATTTTCTACGATTTCAAGTGTCGCCTGAAACCAGACGAATCGTACGATAGACTTCAAATGGCATTCATGGATGAAGGCCCTTCCAAGGCGACCGTGTATCGTTGGTATAACGAATTCAAGCGCGGTCGACTGACTTTGGAGGATGAAGAAAGAAGTGGTCGCCCTTTGACGGCTGTTACGGAAGAAAACGTGCTAGCAGTGAAAAATTTAATCCAAGATAATAGACGAGTCACATATTAAGAGATTCAGCACATTCTTCAGATTGGATCGGGAAGCCTTCACGAGATTCTACACGTGCATCTTCGTGTGAGAAGGATAGTTTCACGCTGGGTGCCGCACAATCTCACCGATGCTCAGAAGCAGGCCCGGGTGGAATGGTGTCGTGATATGATATACAAGTTTTGAAGCAGGCGCGTCTCGGCGTGTTTATGACATCATTACAGGTGATGAGTCGTGGATTTATCAGTATGATCCAGAAACAAAACGCCAGTCGACGGTTTGGGTGTTTCAAAACGAATCAACACCTACCAAAGTGAAGCGATCTAGAAGCAGAGGGAAGATTTTGATCGCGAGTTTTTTCAATTTGTCTGGCTACTTGTTATCAATCCCTTTACGAAATCAAAGAAGCATCAACGCTGAATGGTACACTACCAAATGCTTGGCAGAAGTTTTCTCTGTAGTGAGCTACAAGCGACCAAACACAGGGCTCCGCGGGATACTACTCCACCATGACAACGCGCCCGCACACACCGCGCTTAAAACGAGGGACTTCCTGGACAGCACTCCGGTTAAACTCCTAGGTCACCCTCCTTACAGCCCTGACCTTGCACCGTGCGACTTCTTTTTATTCCCGAAAATAAAAAATCAGCTCAAAGGGATACAATTTTCGTCGCCGGAAGATGCGCTGTCAACGTTTGAGCAGACTGTAAACGAGGTATCTGCGGCGGATTGGAAAAAGTGTTTTGAAAACTGGTTCAAACGCATGAAACTTTGTATAGAGGCTGGTGGAGTACTTTGAAAAGATTTAATAAAAAAATATTTACCTATAGAACACTTTTTTTTATTTTCGCAAAACTTTCTGAGTGTCCCACGTACCTTTTTTTTTTTTTTTTTATCGTGCGGAAATCCCTTCGGATACCCCCCCGCCGGACAGCGGGGGCGGTTATGTCGGGCTTGCACCGACTAAAACCGCACGCCATCTCGGGTCTTCAGACACCGGGGTGTAAGGTTACCCATAGAGCATATCCCTCGCACCTAGACTGACCCTGGGCCATCTCACCACTAACAGCATAGCTCATCCTGTCTCCTCTGAAAGCAGAGGAGTACGGAGAGCGATGAGTTCCCGCCACGTTGGGTATTGGCCGACGGTCAATGCCAACCCTATGAAGGGGTGAAGGGGAAGCCATTGAACGCCGCCCAGGGTGTACCGGCCGCTCCGATTCCGTTCCCCCCGGACTGCAGCGGGATCGGAATCGGAGCGACACTCGAGGAGGTTACCCAACACACACCCCTGTCCCACGTACCTTTCATTCATTTCAACTCCCATATAAAAAAAATTAATTGCTGCTACGGAACCCTTCATGGGCGAGTCCGACACGCACTTGACCGGTTTTTCAGACTCTGTGTAGCTACTAACAATTTCGTAAAAAACTCAATAACTCTTTGCCCAAACCAGAAATCGATCCTGGTTATGTGGTTATGTTAAGTTGTTAATATTATATTGTTCCGGTAGTGTAGCAGTGGCGAGACTGCCATACCCCATTCACAGCAGTCTCGCCACTGCTACACTACCGATACACTATAATATTAACTACATAAACTTCCTGTAATTTTTAGACACATATTTTTAGAAAATGTAACGCCGAAACATCAGACTAGTGATCTAAAATTCAGTGCTCTGGCAAAAGTAGGATATACATACATATATAATTTTACTGTTCTAAAACGGGCAAAACCTTATTATTAATCAGCGTGACTCAAAAAAGTACATCATTCGTATCTGCAATTGCTACATTAAAATCTATATTATTTGACTATAATATGAATGAATACTTGAGATCAAACACATGTGTGCCTCTATCTGGAGCTATTGATATTTATTGTTATGATTCGTGAACCAATTTCGCCATCTGTGTGCAGATGGGAATCAATCATTAGCATTCGGAGTCTATTGAGTTGAGATCGTGCTGTGGAGGCAATGCAGTCAATTGAAAAACTCTCGCATCTCTGCATTAATAAAAAGTACAATTACATCGCAGCTGACAATATCTAGTAGTAACTTATTATCGATATCAAATACGTTTTCATTGTTTATTTCTAAGTTTTCATTTTCGATTCCATTCTTTCATTAGACAGTTTCATTTATCTTTTCCTTTCCTTTTTCCTTTTTTCCTTTTTTTTATGATTCGTGAACCAATTTCGTCATCTGTGTGCTCATACTGGGCCGGTTCCGACGCGCTTAAATAAATTTAGGGAGCTACTTTAACTTTACAATAATAATTTACCGTGTTGTCAGCATCCTTTTACTGACAACATGGTAAATTGTTATTGTAAAGTTAAAGTTAAAATATCTTATCTTCATAATTTTCTAATTATAAAGATAAAATATTGTGCTCTCAGAATGCAAAAAGAATGACAAAGGATTTAATTTCCAATATAAGCAGTTAATTTGCAATACAGGCAGCAATATGCTTAGCTGCTTTTATAAAAACTTAGTGGTAAACCATAGATAGTCTCATACTAGACCATCAATAGGAAATTAGGGTCATCAATCATGAATTCATTTCTGTTGTCCAATATTCCCTGCAGTATATATTCCCGTTTTAAATACGTGCTGAACTATATTTACAGCATGTTAGTAAGCTAAAGTCATCTTAATCACTAACTTGTTAAGGTCGAAATCGATTCAGAGAAGAAAGGTATAGCAGAATCCGCGTTCGAAGCATCCGACCTTTGCTCAACTAACAACGAGTACACATCTTTTGTATTTCCCCGTTAACCACAACGAGGTTTTCTCGGTATCGGTATCTCGGATGTATAGGGCCCATCAAGACCAAGGCAGACTCTGACGCAGACTTTCCAGTCAGACAACATACCAATCAAAAACAATAAGCGTACTCTGGGCTCCAAAGTGCAAAGGACGCAACTCCGATAGGGAGCTTTGAGAATGACGAAGATGATGCTTATAGCGGTTGTATGCTTGTTTTGTTTGTCTTCGATGACATGGCCTAATACCGGCACTACCGGCAGTCATCACTTCCGTCTAGCTTTAGTCACACACATGCTATGAAGGCATAACAGTGAGACTCACTCACTAGTTAACATTGTGCACTATTAAGGGCAATGGGTCTGCTCTGTTATGAGCGGCTTTTTTATGGAATTCTTAGACCTTGCTCTTAAAGAATAACTACATAAAGAATGACTACATATCACTGAAACTGAGTGATTTTTTATAGTGATGTGAACAAGGAAATATTATCACCAATGTCAGAGTCCACGTATACTAACTATTACATTTGGACCTCACAGGGTTTTTTTTTTACGTGTGGACGTAGCCCCCACTGGCTTCACCCCATCGAGGTCGACGATGGGGTGGGCGTGTCGGAATCGGACCGACTAAAACCACACGGTGTCTTCCCCTAGTGTCCATTGCCGGGCGCCCCGGGTAAGCCCTCGAAAGGATAACCACCTCACAGGGTCATATTTAAAAAGGAAATATAAGCGGTGATAGCCTAGTGGCGTACGTAACGGACTACTGAGACGAGGCCTCGAGTTCGATCCCCAGTCGCCCCGGGCACACACCTCTGCCTTTTTTTTAAGTAATAATTTATTTATTACTCAAACTTTTACATTACAGATCTCATGTAAAGTACAAAGACTTATAGTTATACTTTTCGTAGTTATGTGTGCATTAATAAATGTTAACTATCGCTCGCTTAATAATGTGCCCGGTAAATGGCAATAGGCTCGCCCCCTATTACATTGGGACCTTAACATAACTGGCGAATCGTGGGTCACCTCTGCCTACCCCTTGCGTGGAGCACAGGCGTGAAGTTATGTGTGAAATGTTTAAAATGTTTAATTTCCAATTTTATTTCATTGACTAAGTTTCTGTAGACCACCTGTCTGCAATTCATGTCTCTATTCAAATATTTTAAAGTTAAATCAAACATTTGACATTCACCTGCATCTCGAGGCGAGTAGCGAGCTCTAATAGACTTGTATAGACAAGTCACTACGACAATGGGAGTCACGTCTCAACCATTACGCGCATGGACGCATGAACGCGAGACATTAACATTATACACGAAAGCATGGTAAACCAAACATGTCTCTATTTATCTTCGTCTAGATTGTATTGCTTTCTTTACTGATAGGTATGTCTACTAGTTGCATGGTTAGCAGTTAAAATTGTAATATCTTTGTCGTGCTACGTCACGGCGCGGCGTCGTATGTAATGGATTCGATTCACATGATGGATAATTTATTTTTGTAAACTTTGATACTTACCGAGAATTCATAAACGTTCTTACAGAATAGCATAGCTGTTCTGAATTTGGGTGTAAGATTATGTCTTTTTATTGTATACGTAAAGTCAACGACATAAGTAACGTAACAAATTCTAATTTATTGATCGCTTTAGCTCTAAAGTTTTCATAAAATAATATACGAAACATGAAATATATTAAATGTGTCCTCTGGGGATTATAAAACTAATTATACGTTAATTATTGATTCTTGTACTTATTACAAAATAAAAAACGTTTGCAAATATTTTAGTGTACATCAACTTTTGTCGTTAACTATACCTACCTGTAAAACTCCCCGGGACATTGAGATTATTCTATAGTGCGGGAGTTTTCTATATATTTTCAGATAACAGAAGAAAAAAAAAGTCAAATATACGGTTAGGTTAAGTTAGAGATCTTATCCGATTTTTCTTTGTTTTCAGAATTTGCGAAATGAAATTTTCTTCAATAGTGGCTAGATTATTTCAAAATCAATACACCAGAGACACATGAATATCATACGATTAACTCGATACTACTACATTCTTATACCCACTTAAATGTATGTAAAAATAAGCAATACGCCCACCCGTCAAAACACAGAAGTGTTTTACTGATCTTCGATGATTCCCTATTAGAACGCATAAAATTTAATGTCATAATTTAGTATGACATAGTTTCATTTCTCCTAACGATCATAACGCATTACAATCATTCGGCATAACTTGTAAGGCATAATTTATTTGAGTATCTAGCTTAGCTATTTAAAAGCATAATATACTAAAGTATCACATTCTAATCGCATTACAGCTTTAGTATTATAAACGCATAATGATACTGTAGCATAATGTCGATCAACATGAAGTAACATCAAAAAACCGGCCAAGTGCGAGTCGGACTCGCCCATGAAGGGTTCCGTAGCAGCAAGGAACATAATAATGTTTTTTTTTACATTTTTGATAAGGTAAATTGCGGTTTACGATTAATGACGTATAAAAAAACAGCTTACTAGATGTCGTTCAAACCAATTTTCGGTGGAAGTTTACATGGTAATGTACATCATATATAGAAAAAAATGTGATTATAAACCAAATTTCAACAGCATAGGTCTTATAGTTTCGGGAAAAAGTGGCTGTTACATACGGACGGACAGACAGACAGACATGACGAATCTATAAGGGTTCCGTTTTTTGCCATTTGGCTACGGAACCCTAAAAAGCGCTCCAATTGGTGTGGTTAAGAAAAAAATCACGAAGAACTACTAACCTAATCTGTGTGAGTCGGACCGGTCTGAGTCGGGGTTTTAAACCTGATGCTGGTATCAACAGTAACTAATAACAAATCTTTGTGCTTTGTTGTAACCAAGATGCTATTTTTATTTTAATATTGTTAGCGACGGTATCGCTAAAATGTTTAGGATGTTAAAAAAAACTTGAACAAGCCCAGCTGCGAGGGGCTTCTATTTCTGTATGGTCAAAAAAGAATAACCACTAAGGTTAAGGCGGCAGCTTCGCTTTGCTCCCGCCTTAACCTTGTAACCTAATCTATCTGAGTCAGGGTGTTAAGCTGATGCTGGTATCAACAGTCGTTAATAAAACATCCTTGTGTGTGACTATACCCGATAAAACTTTTTGATATTTACATGTTGCAAACTGTTAGGCGAATAAATAATATCATCATAAGTTTATGGGATTCAAAATTTGACTCGCCGAAGTGTATCGGCGGGTGACACTGTACCGGGCGGATGGCGGCAGTCGGCCACCGCCAGAGGAGATTCGCGGGTGGCGTGAAGCCGCCCGCATTGAGATAATGGACAGGTGGTCGTCCCGGCTGGAGGCTCCACGCGCTGGCTTTGCCGCCGTGGAGGCGCTCCAGCCTGTCATTGTTGAGTGGGCAGGGCGGCAGCACGGGACCCTTTCCTTCCGACTGACACAGGTGCTTTCCGGGCACGGCTGCTTCGGAAAGTACCTGTTTAAAGTCGCTAGGAAGGAATCGAGTCCCGCCTGCCACCACTGTGACTGCAGTGAGGACTCGGCGCAACACACGCTTGCGGTCTGCCCAGCTTGGGAAACGCAACGCCGGGTTCTCACTGCAGTCATAGGGAGAGATCTCTCGCTGGCGGCCATCATTCGATCCATAGCCGCCAGCGACAGGAATTTCGCCGCGGTCGCAACCTTCTGCGAGGACGTCATCTCGCAGAAGGAAGGCGCGGAGCGGATCAGGGAGGGAGATCCCTTTTGCTGATCCGATCCGCCGTTGGCGAACCGGGTGGCGGAGGCGCGAATATTTGCGCCTCATGCCGCCCTGAGTGTGGCTGCGGGTGGAAGGGACGGGGTTAGCCCTCCACCCGCTGTTCTAGCCACCCGCGAAGAGGCGACGTCCGTGTGTGCCTGGACGTTGCCTAATTGAGAGTTATGTGATGAAGGTGCCCGTGACACACTGCGGGCACGCGCTAGGGGGGGTCGCCATGGAAGTATTCGTGTATAGTTTCAGGCCCCTCCCGACAAAGCGCAGAGTATGGCACACCGCAGGGGTTATAGTGTGTGAGCCACACATAACCGCGCGGCCTCCCCGCGTCGCGCGGTATGCCGTAGGACATTTCCCCTGATGAAACAAAAAAAAATGGTATCAACAGTCGTTAATAAAACATCCTTGTGTGTGACTATACCCGATAAAACTTTTTGATATTTACATGTTGCAAACTGTTAGGCGAATGAATAATATAATGCATCATAAGTTTATGGGATTCAAAATTTGACCAAAATATATTAGTCCAACTGATAGTTATGCCTAAAGAAATAGTATGCCATAATATCGTTATGCCAAAGTATTATTATGCCTTTCAATTGTATTGCAAATCTGTTATGCTAAAGTAATCCCATTTTTGATACCTGTGCGTATTGCCATGCCCTGACTGAGTAAATGTTTTTACACTTGCCACAATATGAATTTTATGACTGTCGCCAGACTATCTAGTACTAGGGTATTAATATTATTATGAATGGGCATTATCATTTGTATTATATTTACAACTGGTATTCGTAGTCTTCGTCCTAAACTTCTTTAAATGTAGCTATATAATGGTATAGGCTTTATTTTTTATATATAAGGTCACAAAATTAGGTCTCTGAATTTGGTGAGATGACTTGGTATCGACAAAATATGTATTTGAAACGAAAAAAAAATATATCGGGGTAAAATAAAAAAAAAATATATAAATTAAAAATGACGCGCAGCGGCACGCGACGAGCACACGTGACGCTGGTCGCGATTTCGAAGGAGATGGCGGAGCGCGCCCGGGAGAGGTTTAGAACTCTCCCGGCCCGCCGAGCCCGCAACATGCTCGGCGCGCGTCGCAGGCGACTCAGGCGCCGGAGGTCGCTAAACGACCTCCGTCCTCCATGAGCGCAGGCCTGGGTGTGGCAGGTGAGGCCGCCTGTCACCCCAGCAGAAGCAGGCCGGGACGGTGGGGCGACTAGCGCCCCTCCTCCAAACCGGGGCAAGACGGGGACACCGTGGTTCCCAAACCCGAGGGGGCCATCTCGAAACCGGAGATTGCCCAGGGTCAGTCGGGGTGCGAGGGATATGCTCTATGGGCAACCTTACATCCCGGCGTCTGTAGACCCGAGACAGCGTGCGGTTTTAGTCGGTTCAAGCCCGACATAACCGCCCCCACAGTCCGGCGGGATTTCCGCACGCAAAAAAAAGGTATTTCCCACACATCCGCTTGGACAATACTGCGAGAAGGAGTGCACGCCTACTACGTGCGTCACGGGCTCGTCGCATCACGTGACGCTGGTCGCTGGTGGTGTCTTTTTTTTCATTTTTACATATTTATTTTTATATTTTTTATATATATTTTTTTATTTTACCCGATTTTTTTTTCGATACCAAGTCATCTCACCAAATTCAGAGACCTAATTTTGTGACACCTTATATTTACTCACGTCTGCGATATCCCCGATGGAGAAGGTGGAGGTGTGTCGTCTCGAACACAATTTCGTTAACTCTTACTGCATATATATCCTTAACTCCGGTCACTCTGCTGCTACTGATAATTCAAAACAGAAAAATTCACTTTACCCGAACCGGGAGACAAACCTAATTTCTTACGCTCTTTTAACGAGCAAGTAAATCTATCAGTTTTGTCGAACATGTCTTTGGTCAGAGCCGTCAGGAACTTTTTCTGTAGAGCAGCTACAACTTCAAGGTCTAGACTTTTTTTTTATTAGTTGAAATTTTAAATCCCATTTACTGGTGATGCTTACTTGATTTTTATATGACGTATAGCCATTTTTCACCATTGGCAACTTGTCATTATTCTGTATTGATGCGAGACTAAGAGCTCGTTCGGTACCAAAAGCGTCATCAACTCATTTACACGCGCTACTCAACGGTCGCAATGTTGGTGCTAAATACACCTGCTAAACAAAGGATGAGACTCTGGCCATAGATTTTATCTAATAGTTGGTACAGATGAATCACTGCCTGGAAGATGATGCCTAGATGATGCTTAGATGCCTACTTGTGCACGTGATCGACGGTTGCGTGCAAATATGTATCTTAACGGTCGACCGTACGGTTATGATTACGTTCCAGCCGCTTGGCCTTGGTGTTACTTGTGATGCTAGGGCTGCTTTACTCAACAAAAACTTAATTTCTTAATGAAATTATAGGTAACAACAACCCCAACACAAATTTATTTATAGCTAAGAACCATCTCGAAACCGGCGGGCTTGCATGAAATGTTTAATGACAGTAGAGGAAGCTCGTGAAGTATGTAAGGACAGAAGCAGATGGCGGGCTGTTGTCTCTGCCTACCCCGGAGGGAAAAAGGCGTGAGTATATGTATGTATGTATATAACCATCTCGCTTTCGAATAAAAAAATCCGCATCATGTCGGTTTATCCGTTTGGGAGCTATAATGCGACATACGGACACACACGCAGACACGTCAAAGTTTTAACACCACGTCGTTTTTGCGTCGGGGGTAAAAAATAAGTAGATACAGCACTGGTGCTTTAAAGAGTCACTCAATATTAGGCTAATTAGTCTTCCTAAACGCACCGCGCTGTGACGCGCCGCTGTGACGCGCCGCACTGCTGCAATCGGGTTATTTAGACCCTAGACGGTGTGTGGTTTTAGTCGGTTCAAGCCCGTCATAACCGCCCCCGCTGGCCGGCGGGGTATCCGAAGCGATTTCCGCACGAAAAAAAAAGGTTCCTGCCTAGGATTTCTTTTTTTCGAAGGTATTACCGTGTGAAACAAGGACCCAGATTAGTTATAATATAATTAATAGGACAGATTGCTTTTATTATTAAATAGCCTAAGTAATAAATCCATCATTATTTTTTTTTAGTCATTCAATACAGTAAAGATACGTAGGCGAAGTTTGTGTCTAGGTAACAAAAACGATGTAAAAATAACATACCTTTCGTCATCAATAGGCAGGTGGAAAAAAGAAAGGGTTTTATTTGACTTGTTGGCTTCGCATCTATACACTACACATGGAGTAGATAATATAATACGAAGACAACAAAATTCGAATGAATGCATACGTTACGTGTGCGCGGGACGGCTGTTGACAACCCGACTGAATAAAGTATTGTGGAGTGTAGCGCCCACGGAGGTTCTGCGGCGAGTAGGTTATTATAGTGCGCAAGTACATATAGTGCGTGAGGCCTGCTCTGGCTTAGAATTCCTTTATGGGATTGGGCGATCAGACGATACTAGCTCTCGTAAACCAATCTATTACCAATAAAATAATTAGTGGTCCCCGGGGGCACAGATTACCAAATATACCTCGGGCTCCAACGTGTAAACTTTGGAGCAACCGGGAAATATCTAGGTGGATGATGACGATGATTTATATATTATTAGTTGACAATAAACTAATAAAACTACATACATATTGATATAACTCACTTATTAGGAACTACTTTCCTAATGATCCTTGTCTGCTAGCAGCGGATTACATAACAAATCTAGTAATAATACCAAAACCTGATTTGGGTACTTGTGGTTTTAATCCATTGTTTAGTCTGGAAGCTGGACAGAGTGTGACAGGAGTTACATTTAAGTATTAAATGACAATCATGACATAAGCTGGTTTGACTAGTTCTCATCTATAGGCGAACTTGTTTTGGGTTCGTGATACCATTGTTTATTTTTAACCAACTTCAAAAAGGAGGAGATTAACAATTCGTCGGAATATTTTTATGTATGTTTCCGGATAACTCGAAAATGCTTGAACCGATTTGGAAAATTCTTTTTTTTTTGTTTCAAAGGGTATCCCAGATCTAATAATAAGTTTCGGAGTAGGACAATGGAACTCTTCAATAAATGCCAGCAACTTAACCGCGATTGTTGCATTTTTGCATTGGTTATCGTTTTATTGATTGGATAAGTAGTAACTGTCTCCTGCCGTGATGTCTACTATATTCCTCTGAGAATAAGATGCTTGTCCCGTGTGAAATACCAATCCCGTTCCAGCCTTCAGAGTCTAGGACATCGACACTAAGTTGCAGGTCTATCGGTTTTTTATCGGATGCATTTCGGAGTGGAGTGTGCTCTGGAATTGTACAACTTGATACCTCCAAGCCCTTTCCGCTAACTAACGACCAGTTTATGGACATATGGTCAATTTGGGACAGTAGACATTTTAGACAGTAGACATTTTGATAAAGTAGACTTTATGTACCTAAGCCGATGCACAGCGACACGCCACCGCTATATTGTGAATATTTCACTCATACGCACGAAACATTTCGGCGACACATTTATTATGCGTACAGCTAAGGAGTGGAATTGCCTGCCTGAGTCTGTTTTTCCGGAGAGCTATAACCTCGGAGTCTTCAAGTCTCGGGTGACTAGGTTCCTTCTAGGGAAACGTGATCCATCGAAGACCACATCATCACTTACGACCAGGTGAGATAGAGGTCAAACGTAAGCCCATCAATCATAAAAAAAAAAATTCGTCAGGATAACAAATAGCCTTTGTGATATTCTAGACTATAATCTATCTTTGTGCCAAATTTTATTCAGACACGTTCAACCGTTTATGCGTAAAAGAGTAGCATCGTTCATCCATATGTAAATCCTCACAAACTTTCAAATTTCTAATATCGGTAGGATATTAGTAAGATTCACACCTGAATGATAGTTTATTTATATTTGACGGCGTTTGATTTCCGATAAATTTAACCCACGCATAATGCATTCTATACAAATTGAATGATATTCCGTTACCGTTATGTCTTCAAACACAATTTATCTGTTGGCTTGTACTGCATATCGAATTCGCTTCCTAACTCATTTCAAAACGACCTCTGATATAACATCTAAAAGAAAATTTGGTAGTAAACTCTTCAAATGGCATATTTAGAAGACGAATGGTCAGTAATTAGTACATGTAGTTCACAAAATGCGTATTCTAAAATTACGAGACTATTCATCAACATGTCTGATGTATCTTTTTCTTCTTCTAGTATCTAATTATTTTGTTATGTTTATTATTAACAGTTCTCATATCTATACTTCCTAAAAAATAGGTAGTGTTGAGTCGAGACACGCAACCAACTGTGAAACTGGTTGGATGCGCGCCATCGCGTGCATTATGTTCACAGATATCGCCAATAAATTTATTAAACGCTCTCCCTCCTTATCTCTTGTCAAGCCTAGCGTTGTCGACCTATTCTACGGTCCACCAAGCATGATACAGTAATAAGCTATAATCGTTCTTCACTTAGCTCGTTGTATACCTACGCATGCATCAGCTAAACTCTAGTCAATATATTAACTTCACGTAGCTATTGCATTTCTCTTTATAAAACAAATTTTATTATTGTTTTTACTGATATAGTGAAGGTGGGTGGCAAACGATCAAACGAGAAGCTCTTTCGCAAGTGTTATCACCACATGTTCGATGAAGTAAACCCAAACAGTGTCATAATACTATTTTTTATGCACAACGTAATATTCATTTGCGACTAATCATATTTCACTGTATGACATTATTTGTTATAACATTGTTTTTTTAAACTTTACCTATAACCTGCCACAAACGATTCACGATTTTACTGATTTGACTATTGCTGCTAGTTTTAAAAATGGAGCACCTAAGGACGGAGGAGTCTTAAGGGCTCTAATTATTGTCTAATTTTCAGTTCTGTATCATTATCAAGTTCATGTTTATATCGGAATCGTGTTTTTTTATCGTTTAGAAACTAGGTGTTTTTTGTTCCAACAGATCCCTGTAAACTTCCACTTAAAATGAATCCGTTCATATACGCAGCAATGAAGGAAGTAATTTTCAACAGGACTAATTTAGTTGGCGTTTAAAGAGGATACGTTATGTTTCCGTTAACGGCGTCTCTTCCAAAGTGGTTGTAATTATAGACGGGACTTTAGACTTTATGTAGTTTTGAATATTATACAACTTGAATCCGCTTTTTTCAGTTAGAGATTATTATATATATATACTACATATTTGTGTCAATTACTAAGAATTCGGGGTAAAAAAACAATGCTTTGTATCATAATCATCATTTACCTACATAGTAATATCATTTAAATTTTTAATAATAATTGCATTCTCACAAAATGTTGTCATAGCTTTTTTCATATAAGTCACGGACTTAAAATTCCTTTCCCTTTTTTGCTGTTTTTTTGTCTCGCTTTCACACACCAACCCTTGGTATTCTTATATCTCTCGCACCTCTTAGCGATTTACACACAGACCGTGCCCATTATTCCAGTTCGAATCGATTCTTCCCAAAAGTGCCATTCGTTAATTTCATTTTTAAAGGGAGTCAGCGGATGCGCAGTCTCCGGTGTTGTCACCACAGTACCGCCCGTATATCTAAATATTGCTAACGAGTTCCATACATTTCTCCAGTTGATTGAATACTGACGGATATGGGATTCTGTAAGCGGAAGGGAGCTCAAGTTTGACAATTTTTGTGTCAGTATAACGTATACTGGTCAAGCTCTCTATTATTCTCGTGTGCTGTGCGTGCGCCGCTGCGTGTTTAGTTGCGTTCGTAGCACGACCAAGAATAGGCGTCGGCGTGATAGTCGCCGCCTGAAACGTTTTTTCTTACTTGGTGTCTCCCAAGCGGTTTCCACACAGTTTTTTCAATGTTTTTACGACTATCGCGACATATCATTATCTTGTTTATGAACATAATTACAAATATTTATTTATGTTCAGTATTCTGATGGATTTCCTACCGTAAACTCGTGTGCGTAAATTTTATAACTTTTTTCACACTTATCACTTGTCGTGGAATTGCATATTGATAGTAGTGATAAGCGAGGTTAGAAGATAACAAAAAAGGGACACAAGTGTGTTAGCTAAAAATTTACGTCATAGTATAAGGTTGTGTTAGTGTTTTACTTTACTATATCACAAGCTTCTTAATTCTAAATTCATTGAGTGTGATATTTGGTGCTAAGCGAAATACATAATAATATAAGAGTGATGCGTCTGCGCAGCGATGCAAGTGTTGCGTTAGGACTATTTTCGTAGCACGGAACTAAAAGCGGCAAAAGGAGCAAAAAGTCGAGATTGCCTGAAAAACTTGAGAACGTAGTGTTGAGTGTATTTCTGTCTGTTGTAAGCCGATGTCTACAACTTTGGTGTCAAAATTAGTGTAGTACATCAAAGAGTGGACTAAAAACTAAGAAAATGAAAAAGAGGACTATATCGAAACTAAAATCTTTATTTGGATCAAAGAAAGGTTAGTCTTGAGTTTTATATTTTTAGAAATTAGTTTCTGTATTAATATCCTGAAATAAATGTTTGTTTTTATTCTATTATGAATAGGTTCAAAGTCTAAAGGCAACCTAGAGATTCATACACAGCAACGCAATTAAATACCCACCATAATTATATCAAACATCAATATTCATTCGATTGCGTGAGTTTATTTTTTCTAATTTTACTTTACAGTTATAAGTAATTTTATTTTCTATGAATTACCATTACATGTAATTAAATTTATAATCTTTTATTTCTCACACATAGATATGTATGATTTTAATTGAAACCCCAGATACATAATATTAA
Source organism: Cybosia mesomella (assembly GCA_946251805.1). Taxonomy (NCBI): domain Eukaryota; kingdom Metazoa; phylum Arthropoda; class Insecta; order Lepidoptera; family Erebidae; genus Cybosia; species Cybosia mesomella. The sequence goes on along the minus strand of OX276406.1, from coordinate 16,348,025 downwards.
ATAAAAGAATTACTCGTTTAAAGGTATAAGGTAGGTTTATAATCTTTTATTTCTCATACTTAGATATGTATAATTTCTTAATTGATCTGGCGATTAATCTCGATGGATACAATACATACAATACTTAGTATTCATAAAGTAGTATAAATTTAGCCATAAGAGCTGTTCAAAATAGTGTCCATTCCCTTAAACAAGTACGCAGCTGGAGCAACTGTCACATTTTTTATTGCATTCATTGCTAGGCGGTGTGTGTGACCCTGTTTGCGATGAACAGCTGCTTATGAACAACAAACGAACCGATTTTCTTTAAAGAGCCGGTAATGGTAGGGTGTGAGATACGCGTGCATTCAATAATTCTGTAAGTAACGACTTTTACCGCATCTTTACCCCTTGAAGAATTAGTTTGAAACCATCGGCATCGTTCTTATAATAATAAATATGCACTCAATGATCTATCTAATAACGCCGAGGGAAATTAGTTAATTTTTTTACTATTTGTCAATAAAAATAACCTTATGTATGTCAAATGAACCAATCCGTAAGTGTTTTGTATTAGTATGCTGACCAAAAATTGCCAATATGAAGATAAAAATAAATTACATTTGACACATCCGTTGAAACTTGCAAATAAACCTTGAACGACCAGTAACTTAACAAACGTAGGTACCTATTAGTCTAGGCAGAATACAATGCTGATAAGCACGTGGTCGCTACTGTGAAACATTATGCTAACTGCGAGTTTTGAGTTCAGTGTATAAGATAATTCCCTCAGCGTTACATGTTTGTGTGGATTATAAATTAGTTAAATAATGTTAAAAACAATGCTTTGCGGTTTCAAGATTCGCCGTAAAAAGAGTAAGTCTTTTATTTGCTATTTGTATTTCAATTGTAGACTTGTTTATTTAATGATTCAATGGCACGCGTACAAAATTACTTTTTAATAGTTCCTCATCGTATTCCCAGTAATTAAAGTATTTCGTTTGTTAACTTTTGTTAGGTTGCTTAGTTATTTTCGAAACTTAATTTATCAAACGTGTCACTTTTGACACCTATTAGGTTAAGGTTATTATCTGGACGACTTATTTATGAAAACACGGTCCCACAGTTGCACATTGTTTTGACTTACATTATCTTTGCTTCCGTGAGAAATTTTCAGTAGGTTCATTTTCTTCGACAAATTGTTTGATACTATCTAGACTGGTCGTATCACTGTTTCCCATTACAAATATGTTCTGGAAACGAGATCACGTTCATTATTATGCTGATAAGACTATAAGAAACTTTGCAGAAACTATAGTAACTATAACATAAGTGGTAGCTACTTAACAATTACTGCATTTTGATATTTATACCTAGATATAGCAGGTCAAGTGTCAGTTTCTTCTTCATAATAAGTACGTCATTGCATTATTATTTTTAACCCCTGGAGCAAAAACGACGGGTTGTTATAAGTTTGACGTGTCTGTCTGTCTGTGCATCGTAGCTCCCGAACGGATGAACCGATTTTGATTTTGTTTTTTTTTGTTTGAAAGGTGAAGAAGTAGTGTTCTTAGCTATGTCGGGGGTTTTAAATTTTTTATATTTTGCACAGCACTTATCCACTACTCATTGCCTATAGACGATAAGTTCCATACAACATATTCGGTCGTAGCAAATCTATTACCTAATTGTAAGTTAGATTGTTTTTCTGTCTATATACATAGAAGTGCTCGTTACACAGCCAAATAATATAACTCTGTAAATGAATACGATTGAGAAATCGACCACCGCATAAGAATAATTCCGACAAGATATTAGAGATCACGATATTAGTTTTCATTGGCTTCTTACGATACGGAATCTGAGCAGTAGCGTGAGCATGAAGTGAAGATATATAGATTTCTATTTGTTTATTGAATCAATGTGTCCAGAAATATAATTTATACTTTCACTTACTTTTCAAAGACATAGTACCTACCTACTTCTTAATTGTTTACTATTTTTGTAAGTGATCACCTTTCATTTGCAATTCTGAAAAGGTGAACGTAAATGTTATTTAACTTCAATCAGTTTAGTATAAACGTATTTAGATCATCCTCTTTCCATGGGAAGCATATACGATGACGCTGTCACCTAGGACCTATCGATTGTTATCCGATCAGGAGATTCGGGCAGTTTTTAAGATCTTCTTCATCGCGGCCGGTAGGCCTAGCGCCCAAGTGTCGTCGATATCGCAGCCGTCGAAATTTGCGTTGGTCAAGGTCGACGGCCATTTTGTACCGCCCCATTGATAATAGATGCGGGCGCGGCGTAAGAATGAATGAAACGCTGTTTTTGACAGTTAAATAGCTGCCGCCTAAAAAAATTCAAATCGACTGCGTCGCTTTGAAGTGTCATTTCATTACGGCACCTTATGAGCTGTCGTTTTGAATATTATTTTCTTTTCCGACGGTTGATTACGATGCCGATTGCACCTAACACTGGGCTACTATGGCTTTTATGCGTGCGACTACCGACGAGTGGGTTCTGCCGTCCTATTGCACCTTTTTTTTTTTTTTTTTTTATCGTGCGGAAATCCCTTCGGATACCACCCCGCCGGCCAGCGGGGGCGGTTATGTCGGGCTTGCACCGACTAAAACCGCACGCCGTCTCGGGTCTTCAGACGCCGGGGTGTAAGGTTACCCATAGAGCATATCCCTCGCACCCCGGCTGACCCTGGGCCATCTCACCACTAACAGCATCGCTCATCCTGTCTCCTCTGAAAGCAGAGGAGTACGGAGAGCGATGTGTTCCCGCCACGTTGGGTATTGGCCGACGATCAATGCCAACCCTATGAAGGGGTGAAGGGGAAGCCATTGACCGCCGCCCAGGGTGTACCGGCCGCTCCAATTCCGTTCCCCGCGGACTGCAGCGGGATCGGAATCGGAGCGACACTCGAGGAGGTTACCCAACACACACCCCCGTCCTATTGCACCTAACACTGGGCTACTATGGCTTTTATGGGGGCGACTGGGTTCTGCCCTCCTATTGTACCTAACACTGGGCTACTATGGCTTTTATGGGGGCAACTGCCGACAAGTTGGTTCGGCCCTCCTATTGTACCCAACACTGGGCTACTATGGTTTTTATGGGGCCCCTGGGTTCTGCCCTCCTATTGCACCTAACGCTGGGCTACTATGGCTTTTATGGGGGCGACTGGGTTCTGCCCTTCTATTGTATCCAACACTGGGCTACTATGGATTTTATGGGGGCGACTGCCGACGAGTGGGTTCTGCCCTCCTATTGCACCTAACGCTGGGCTACTATGGTTTTTATGGGGGCGACTGGGTTCTGCCCTCCTATTGCACCTAACACTGGGCTCCGAAATTATCCGCAAATTCCTTGCGGCTGGACCAGCTTCGGGCGTGGAAGGTGCCGAGGCGGGCAGTCGCGAGGCTAGTCGTGGCAGCCCTCGGAGTGGGAGTTCTCTCGCTGAGCGTCTTGCTCACAGCGATGGTGGCTCCCCACCACCGCTGTGTGCGAACGCGGTGGCTGCCGCTACCTCCTGCGAGCGGAGGGGGTCCGAGAGACACTCAGGTGTTTCCCGATCCGCAGAACCCGCAAGACGCGGAGACGACTCAAGCGTCGGAAGTCGCTGAACGATCTCCGTCCTCGATGAGCGCAGGCCTGGGAGTGACAGGTGGAGCCGCCTGTCACCCTAGCCGAAGCAGACCGGGGTTGTGGCGTGTTGACCTCCCCCCTCCCCCGTCTTTCCGGGGGTGCGAAGGGGACACTGTGGTTCCCAAACCCGAGGGGGTCATCTCGAAACCGGAGATGGCCCTGAGCCAGCTGGAGTGCGAGGGAAATGGCTTATGGGCCCACCTTCCACCTTATAACCCGGCGTCTGAAGACAACAGTCGGTTCAAATCCGACATAATCGGGTGGCGGGGGGTGGGAGGTTCCGGGGGGATTTCCGCACTAACAACAAAAAAGCTGCTACATCATGCCTTAGTATTTTCTTAGTAAATATGATTACCAATTAACTATACATTTAGATTGGAAAAAGAGAACATCTACGACGTGAATTGAACCCGCGACCATTCCTTACAGGGGGAATGCTCTGGACAACTGAGCTATCTAGATACGTCCCAGATATTCAAAATTCTCAGATACTCGAGGCGACGCTAGAGCCATCTACCGTAATTCTTGCGAACTACGGAAACAACGAATGATGTTACAATCATATTTAAACATTGTTTTTTAATTACTCCGCCACATTAATTCAATGAAATTTTTAAACACTTAGATGCTAACTTTCACTAATTACCTAACTAACTAATCAACATTATTAGTTTTGTTTCTATGACTAATTTCCCTAGTGTAGTTGATATTTCATTATTTTACTCTATAGCTCCCCAATTTTACAAGTGAATTTCAAAATAAAATTAGTAGCTGTCGGCACCGGATGCAATGTTTATTAAAACCTGAAATTTCATATAGCAGTATATTATAGGTGGGAAAAGTTTTCATAGTATAGATGTAGAGAATGTGTATGTAGAGATATTTATTAGTTAAATGATATTTATAATCTTTATTTAATTGGTTGAATAATTTTATTAACTTGCACATAGTTGTTATTTACTGTGAAGTAGCCAATTGAAATATTTTTAGGCCACTAAAATACAATGTTATTCGTAAATACAATATTTTTGATCACGTTGTCCTTCAACTGATATCACAAGATTATTAAAATTGTATTAAATATCAAGTTTAAGGAATGCGCAGACCTAAAACACGTTAGAGCATCTTATACACTCAATATATTTTATGCTAATTCGATATCAGTGTTGGGTCTTAGACAAAGTGACATTCCACTAGTAGAATCGCTTCTGAATGAACCTTCAAAAATCCGAAATGTATGGGACTGACATTTTTAGGGTTCCGTTGCCAAATGGCAAAAAACGGAACCCTTATAGATTCGTCATGTCTGTCTGTCTGTCCGTCCGTATGTCACAGCCACTTTTTTCCTAAACTATAAGATCTATGCTGTTGAAACTTGGTAAGTAGATGTATTCTGTGAACCGCACCAAGATTTTCATAGAAAAATAGAAAAAAAACAATAAATCTTGGGGGTCCCCATACTTAGAACTGAAACTCAAATTTTTTTTTTTCTTCAACCTCATACAATGATATTGAGGTTTATAATATCATTTTTTTCTAATCGTAATAGTTTGCGCCAGTGACACTTCCAAAGTGATAAAACGTGTGTCCGGACCTGTAACTTCTAAAATAAGAGAATGATAAAACTAAAAAAAATATATGATGTGAACATGAACTTCCAACGATAATTGCTTTGAACGAGTTCTAGTAAGTAGTTTTTTTTAATACGTCATAAATCGTAAACTGCAATTTACCTTTCATTCAATCAACTCAAATATAAAAATTAAAAAAAAACATTATTATGTTACTTGCTGCTACGGAACCCTTAATGGGCGAGTCCGACTCGCACTTGGCCGCTTTTTATTTGCTACACGTGACATGTCGACAAATAAAGTCATTCCCATACATTTTGGACTTTTAACAAAGTCATTCTATTGACTATAATGCCAGTGGAATGTCACTTTGTCTACAGGCATGTTCTAAGTTTTATGTCAAGTTAAATACTGCTATCATATTGTTACGCGCTCCCGGTTCGTTATAAATGATAGTGTTTCACTGATTTATTCATAATTTTTTTATTGCAACAAAAGGTATACTGCGTCAGAATTTATTATTTACTTTCCGTTCCTCTTCATTCCTTCGTCGCTATACTTCGAATAGAACTGTCGGAGCGGCAATTTGTGCAGGTATAGTGACCATTTTCATCTGCACTAGTGTTTTCTGCGAAATCCTTTCCCATATTTGCCTTACGAGATTTCAATACTGCATAACTTTGACTAATTAAGTCTCTTTGAAAATAATCAAGAGTCTTGGAACTTGCAGCACCGTCCGTTATCAAAACCGACAGCTATTATCTTATTGATTGACTTCCGTTCTAAAACGTTAGTTTAGTTGTCTGTCCATTTTGGGTATACCCGTTTACTGATGCGCTGCATATTTGAGCTGCATGAAATACATAATGTATTTCTACTTACGTAAACTCAGTTGTACATATAAAGATCGAAATCACATCGTTGTCGTCAGTCCACTCGCAATTCGCAAGAAAGAAACAATGTATAAGCTATTACATAATATACCGACTGGACGTTTGTTTATTTTACTAGTATCATCATTGATCTTCACCAGATATTATCAGTGCGCAATATAATACAAATTACTAGTAAGTAATTGCTGCATGTAGAGGCTCTTCATTATAAAAAGTGTATAATTTTTTCTTAGATTGTCTCCTAATAAACAAGAAATATATATGGTTACTTATTAACATGCATTTTTATGTTATGGTATGATGTAACCATGTAGGCAACCCTGGGGTTATCGTTGTTTTGTACATGTATCATTACCTTATAGTTCTTGGCATATAGTAGGTATTTCTCACGGCTACGATATAAAATTTCATAATAAAATGTCTAGTATCATCTAAACCTTTCATGTTGTAACATGAAAGTTACCGTAGTCTGTTGATTACATTCCCATGTCAAGCAAGTTCGTGTGAGTCGAGATCGAAAATTGATCGACAATCCGTGGATGGCAAGTTATCAAACTAGACTACTTGTTTGCTTAACACATAGCTAACATTTCGAAACAATTACGTGTAGTTTTAATTGATAAAATTTTGGCATGTCAGACTTTCGACATTCCTTGTCAGTTCTAACTTCTGTTAATCATCAATTCTTTTCACATATCTCAACGGTTTATAGTTCGGAGCGAATCCAGATAATCATGTTGTAACATTTTAATTTCCCACTGGAGATGTTGAAAAAATTGCTCTTCGATTGGCATGTAAGTTATAATCTTGGAGTGCTACGACCGCAATGTTTGTTCGAATAGGAAGTAATTTCGTGCTTTATTGGATTCTTCACGCGATTTGTGGCTTATAATTAAAGTTCACAGTATAGACACGCTCTTTTGTCTAAACAAAATTTTCACATTATCTAATGCGTATGTTTAATATCTTAATATTCCGTACTAAACACATGATTACACTTTCGAGTTTCAGTGATTTCAAAGAATACATAAGTAGTACTCCTGAGCAATTTAAACAGTTTATCGATACTGTTTAAACCAATCAAGACCAATCCATTGGAGTAAACTTCATAAATGACAAGAGCAGACGGACATTGATTATCAACAACCTGAAATGTTGTCGTTACCGTGAAACCTAACACTTATCAAGTCATTGGCATTGTTGTTTGTCGAAATACCGGCGATGCTACTTAAACCAAAAAAAGAAAAGTCAAAACCGCCAAAGAAATCGACTTTTGTTGTAACTCCGAAAAGGTATTATTTACTAATTTGATAAGTAGTACAGTCATTTAAATTATAAAGCATGATATTAAGCCACATATACTTATATAATATCACTCCACACGTTGATGGAGTGCTCTGCGTGGGCTAGTCAACGCCGGGATCTCGTTGCGGTCCTGGGCGTGGACGTTCTCTCGCTGCAGACCATGGTGAGGGCCGTGGTCTCCCACGGGAGCAAGTGACACGCTGCCGCCTCTTTCTGCGAGCAGGTACAGCGCGCGAAAGAGACAGCGGAGAGGGAGCGGGAGAGAACTCTGCTGCCCCCCGAGTTCCGCAGTCGTCTACGCCCGGGACTACCGACCTCCATGATCGGGGCCTGAGGACGGCAGTTGGCCGACTCGCCATCCTTACAGAAGCAGGCCGTGGCGGAGGCGTGTCGTGTGTCACGCCTGCCAACTCACCGACGCGAGATAAAACCCGACCCCACCAGGCGAGGCCGCGGTGACGGCCAAATTCCGCTGGTAACCCTAGGGTTATCCTTTCGAGGGCTTACCCGGGGTGCCCGGCAATGGACACTTGGGAAGGACACCGTGTGGTTTTAGTCGGTCCGATTCCACACACCCACCCCATCGTCGGCACCGATAGGGTGAAGCCCGTGGTGGTTTCCACAGGCTAAAAAAGTCAATTATGTTTCATTAATTTAATGATAAAACTTAGTTGACAAAATACATTCCATACAAATTACTCGCTTCACCACGCGTTACAGGTACTATTATTGTAGTTTTACTCCAGAACTTAGTATTGTTGGTTCCGTTCTAAAATATTTAATTCTAGACTTCAAAGTTCTAAATAATATTGACTAATCTAAATTAGAAGGAAATATTGAAATAAAACTATTTTTAGCGGATTCTATCGCGGTTTATTTAATGTTATTTTATATTTTACATTGATCCCGACGTTTCGGTTGCTTTTCAGCAGCCATGGTCACGGGGAGACTAAAGATAGTTTTTGTCTTGTAGTTTGAAGTAAAATTTATCTCAAAGTACCCGAACTATGTTGAATCGTTGGTGATACTATTTACGCAGAATGAGCTCACAGTGTCATGAAGTCTTGTTGTATTTTGATTTTTCTTGAACTGCACGCCTACCACGTGCGTCACGGGCTCGTCGCTTCACGTGACACTGGTCGCTGGTGGTGTTTCTTTTTCATTTTTATATGTTTTATATATTTTATTTTACCCGATATTTTCTATTACATCACACTTGTATTTAAGTGTAGGTATCTACATTAAAATTAATTTCGATGGTTCATTTATATTATGTAGCTCTATAATAAATTTCAGTTATAGGTACGTTCATTTACTTTTTCAGTGATTAAGGGTTACATTTATGTAGGTAGCTTCCATGATCTATTTCAGAAAATACATCTTGAGTTCACTGCTCACAATGAACTTGAAACGTTGTACGCGTTAAGTTTTACTAAGACGATGACCCCTATACCTTAGGGTTCCGTGTTCCTGATTCAGTACCTAGCACAGACAAGTACCGAGCACCCTTACCCTCATTCAACACGTTCACTAGGCACAACATGTTCTAAACCCTCCAATGAAAGGCCTTATCAAAGATGTTTAGGGCTCTAATTGGTGTTTAATATTACAAGTGAATCCAAAATATTATTTTGTTTCTATGTTGTTGCACAAAATTACGAAATTGGGGTGGCTCCCTTTACATACATTTACTTTATTGTCTCATTAAAATGTTAAATCAGAAGAAATAAAAGGTTGTTAGTATCTTAATAATAAAATCGACAATGTTTTATTTGCTTGTAATTTTGCTTTGTTGTGTTAATAATATGCAGTATTCAGGTTTTATTCAAGTTTATACTAGCTATACTATATAATTACTTATTTGCCGTACAAGATATGCGAGATATGAGATAAAGTAACGCTAACGTTGTATACACAACGCTCAAGCTATTTTAGGGCATGTTATACATTGCTATGATAACTTACAAAATGTTAGAAGTTTGTTTTACATCAGTCATTGTTCCTGTTTTCCATGCGGTTCTCTGTTATTCTAAAAGCGTTTACTTTCAGTTGTGAATATGGAGTACCGCATTCCTTATCGAAGTTCATCAGTTGCTTTCCGCTAGATTTGTACAGAACCTTTGATGTAGTACATTTGCCCGATGCTTGCAGACAGTGGTTCACTTGTTAGCGGCCCCGATGTTAAAAACCTGTACTGTACTGATCCATTTGTGTTCACGGCACGAATGAGCGATGTTCTGAGCACCGCATATAGGATTTACGCTTTTTAATATTGGAACGGCAAACATCTTCTGGGAAAGGTTAATATTGCTAAAGTCCTCCGATGTGTTGTGAATTTTAATTGGCAATTTTGTGATTCTGCCATATGTTATGACCGTCATGCGTTATATATAATTAAAATAATCCATTTATCTGTGTTCTTTTAAATGTTTAATATTTCTTGTTGTTCAATCTCCCAGTCTAAAGTAATCTTCGTCTATTTATCTTATCTAAGGTACCTCTGTTGTTGTCTCTAATAACATGAGTTCATGCCTGTATCCCCGAAGTAGTAAAGTAAATATTAACTGCAATAAACCGAACTTTGCAAACCGCCTTTCAATTTTGTAACTGTTTTTTCTTCCAAAGAAAGTCTGGCTACGCTATAAGCTATATTTTTTACACGCATCTTTCGTTTTTGAGTATCTATTCGTCCGTTACTAAAGCTAAAGATAGTAAAGTTGTGGCGGCGGCGTAGTCATCCGGTTTGTCCTAAACTATCAAGATGTTCCTATTTTAAAACTAGAGAACTGTTTTACTGGGACTGACTAAAGTCAATTAGTATTCGAGTCATGCGTGCTACTTGAACGGGATGCGCCTGCGCAGCTCCGAGTTCAGCCACCCGATCGAACGACGACGGCCAAGGCACACTTCTCTTATCGCTGGCATTTATAATTTATTGCAAGTTGAATGCTCGTTTTAAACCGACTTCAAAAAGGAAGAGAATCTACGTTCGTCTGTATCTATTTTTTATTTATGTCCATCGATATAACGGATTTTAAAATTTATTTTTGCATTGGCTATGGTTTTTCTCTCAACCGTCCCGTCCCGTACCAATTTTATTAGACTTTGACCAAGTACTCCGGAGATGCAGCAGGAAACGCCTCAAAATCAAATAGAAAATGTGAAATTATCGAGGTATAGTAGGTGTATGATCGAACATGACGTCAAATGTCAGATGTCTGTGGTTTGGAATAGATATTTTACAAGGCCGATTTCTGGTGCCGATTCTGTTACAAAATAGGATGTAAAACAATAGGGTCGTGTACCTGTATTGAACACACAATATACCCGCACGTGATCGGTTGTTTTCTGCTGGAGACGTGGAGACGTCACTCACGCTTAGGTACACATTTTATCGTTTGCACGGCGATATTCATGTTGTTGCGGAAGTGGACCCACCCTATTCACCTAACTAATACGTATTTGACTTGGCACCGACTTCCACAGCAAAATGTTACGTGATTTTTATCATTAGAATTAAATCTGTAAGTAATTTACTTATTTTACACTTTTCAATGCCTTTTCGGTTAGTGAAGTCGGTGTATTTTTTTTAAATTGAAATAGTTTGTGTTAATATAACCTTGGCCAGAAAGTTAATTTATTTAGACTATACTTTTATCTAATAGGTTTTGTTATTAGAACTTAATTGATATTCCACTTCCTTTGCCATCTTTCTCTTTGTACCGCACGGCGCACAGCGATAAACTATATGACATACTATATACCTTTCTAACATATTATAATAAAATGTTTACAAAATTATAAGACCAAATGCAAAGAACATAACATAATAGCATTAGGAGGTAGGTAGCTCACTCACTGACTTAGAGATCAAAAACCTAACCCACTTCCAGATGACCTAGAACTTGATATTTGGCATCGAGGTAGGAATATAAAAAGAAATAAATCTAGAAACTGAAAATGATTGATTATTAGCTTTTGCCCAGGGCTCCGCCCGCATGAAATTTTGATCCCGTTCCCGTAATCCATGGTAACCTATTCTAGCTCTTGGGTTATTCTAGACTAGACTATAAATCTATCCCTGTACAAAATTTCAGCCAGATTCGTTCAGTCCTTTGAGCGTGATTGTGGATGTTTGATCCAAATATCTTCACTAAGTGTCACATTTATAATATCAAGTAGGATAAGTATCAACAAAGTACTAACAAATTTAATAGAAAACGTGACAAGCATTGAGTTGTCTAACTTCGCGAAGCTGTGAAAATATCAAACTTCTATGCCAACATCATCAAAATTTATGGTCATTTATGCAGCATAAGACACACAAGTTCGTCCCTCAATCCAGTATTGTACGAAACCCTTAGTGCGCGAACCCGACTCACACTTGACGGTTTTTGTAAATATTAAAGTTATTTACAATTATCTTATCTACGCGATTCAAAAAACCGGCCAAGTGCAAGTCGGACTAGCCCATGAAGGGTTCCGTAGCAGGAAGTAAAATTTTTATATTTGAGTTGTCGACTGTGTGCCTAGCACAAAATGACACACGTCCTGCCTCGAACACGTTCCGTTCGGGACTGTTCTGTTCTGTTTGACTCTCTTGTACTGTTATTTACATGTGAAATAAATGAATAAAAAAAATCTAGGAAGAAAACGTAGGTATTTTGAATTTTCATAGTATAATATAGAATTGATGTAGATATATTTTGATAATCGTTTTTCAGTCTGCTATCAAATTCTTCATTTTGGTATTATTTTTATTTTTCTAACTTGAACACTACTCAAATAAAACCGGAATTTGTTTTTGGTTTGACCAATCTTTGAGAGCAAGTTCTATCGACGAAAGTAAAAGTCATCGTGTATCGGATAACCGAAAATACTAGTTTGTATAGTCTAGAATTACATGTGTTTCAGAATACAGGGACTTCTCATTTTAGAAAAATCTTAATCTAAAAATAGCCTTGCTCAGGGACCCTAGCCTAGCCTTAATTTTGGCTCATTCAGAATTCAGATGATGATGATTCGTTTTAAGTGCACAAACGGGCCAAACCACCTCATCATACACTTTTCAACTCTTTTCACTACATCTCCCTTTGAACAGCTGTCGAATCTTCTTTTTATCAGCACATGTTACTCCACACATGCCTTGCAGGGATTTCATTTCGAATGTGTTACCTGGATCCTTTTTCTTTCAGTTACTTTTGTACCTACCTTATTCATCAGAGAAATATCAAACCTAAATAATAAAAAAATAATAAGCCGCTGTTAGTATGAATGTATTAATAATATTATACAGAAACGTAGAAATATGACCTTCAGAGAATTTTATAAATGTTTATAGCAACCGGAATTCTAATCTAGATATGTGAATAAGATTACGAAAGGAAGCGGGCGTTAAACATCATATAGAATTAATTAACAGTTCAAATGAACTTGAACGTAGCAGTTCGTGATATTGACTTGGTGGTCCTATGAAACGAAAACGAATTCTAACGCGGTATATGTATTATTTACACTGTTCCCGGCGTTTCGGTTGCTTTTCAGCAGCAGTATGTCTAAGTATGTCAGGACCGTGTAGTTTTATTTGAAGTAATAATATTCGTGTAATAATCCTACCTTGAAGATCCTACCTGCTTTTGACATGTGTGTTACGAAATGAATATGTCTCGTGAAATGAATGGTGATTTGAGGCAGCGATTCGAATTCCTACTCAACCCTGAAATAACCCAACTAAGGAAGTAGCTTCATTGTACATAATTCTCTGCATTTATTGTCAGAATTTTCCGTCAACGATAGTAACCAGTCCATATCGTATTTCATTTTGCTGTTATACACAACATGCATATTCTTTTTCATCTAAAGCCAGACGGTAGTAGTGTTAGCCTATAATATTGTAGCTCGCTGAATATCGCGTGACGTAGCTACTAATAATTTGATTGATCGATATAGAGGTTGTGGTCGCTTACGTCATGTTTACATATTTTGCTCTTGCGTGAACAACAATGAATGAAGGCATTTTTATTACCCATTTTGGAAACATCTGCACGTACTTTAAAAACCTTGAAATTTGCTAGTTACCAATAGCTGCTAGTAATCACGAACCCAGGTAGCTGTACCTAAATATTTTACGGAACAATCTAGTTGTAAAAAAATACATGGGTGGTAGGTATGTGGTCTAACTTGATTATTGGTACCTTGATTGTAGGTTTTATGTGATTGGAATTATAATATGAGAACCAATTGGAAGGCGAGGGTCCTAGATTAGGCTTTTTCAAAAATGAGAAGTCCCTGTATTCTTAAAATCATATATGTTATTCTAAGCTATTCAAACTAGTATTTTCGGTTATCCGATACACGATGACTTTTATTTTTCTCCATAGAATTTGCTTTCAAAGATTGGTCTAACCCAAAACGGATTCCAGTTTTATTTGAGTTGTGTTCAGGTTAGAAAAATAAAAATGGTACCAAAATAAAGGTTGATTGAATTGTTGATGAAAAGGATTGATAGAAGGATAAATAATTATCAAAATTTACATAAATTCTGAATTATACTAGTTTTTTACCTATATAACGCGTTCGGAGAGTCAATCAGTCCCGAGCGGAACGTGTTTGAGGCAGGACGTGTGTCAGTTTGCAGCAGATGCACGGCGAAATCGTACGATTTTTAAATGTAGGTAGGTACTTAGCGTGAATACCACATCGTAGAGAATGTGCCAAATGTACAAATCCAATAATAAAAAATTGAGACTCGAACTTTTGCGAATACAATACTAGTATTAGTACAATGTTTTCTGTAAAGTATTAGTTGTGTGAGTAAGTAAGTAGTTACTCATTGCACAAATATTAAAACTAAGTCATGTATCGGCATTATAATACCATTAAATGGCTTATGACATTAGTCGATTCAATACAAGAATTTGTAATGGTTGACATCGGTACTAAGAACAAGCTTGCAAGAACTATATCGAATAGTGGTAGGTACTAAATATTGGGAACAGTACCTACCAGCGACATAATTTAAACTGTCATGAACCTTCAACACTATTAAATACTACTACTACCTGCCTCTTTATCTATATGTTTTCATTGCTGATGAAGCTTTTGCTTTGGGGCCTAACCTCATGAATCCGAGCTCCAATCCCGGTTGCATCCAAAGCTGAAAGTTTGGGAGCCCAGGGTACGCTCTTCTACTTCTCCTTTCCATAACCTGATCCATTGTGACTTTTATGGGAGAGACTATTGTCTCACATCTTGCTTGGGCCTAGATGCTCTATGGATCTGGATCGGAACCCAAGGGTGTATAGGATCCCATGGGTGTATAGGATCCCATAGGTGTATAGGACCCATGGGTATATGGGCCCCATTGGAGTATGGGGTGCCATGGGTCTATCTCACCCCATGGGTATACACCCATGGGTCCCATGAGTGATGTATGTGTGTGTGTGTGTGGGGCATGTGGGTTACATATATGTATGGGGCTCCATACGTGTGTGGGGGCCCTTTAGTGTATGGCCCCCAATGGGTTCAGGGGGCCCTATGGATATATGGGGCCCCATCAAGATCTTGTAGCTTGGCGCTCGAGTCCACTCTTCTCTTGCTCTTTTTCATAGCTTGGTTGGTATAAGCTTTTACGGGAGCGACTTCCTGATAGCTGTTTTGCAATATTATAATTATTATAAGCTTTATTCCCTCCATTTAAGGTGCAACTAGATGGTATTCTATGTTAATAAAAGTTGCGTCATTATTTGTGTTGATACTACAACACCACCTTAAGTTAACCTTCGTTGTTTTTCTGTACGGGAAACACTGGAGGCGGACCGCCAGCCCCTCACTGTGACGTAAAGTGGCGTCGCATTACGTAGCAACAACTACAATGCCTCTTTCATTTCCAATATTTAATAAAATCCATTTTGCAAATTATGTTTTTAACTTCAACACATAATAGTGCGTTAACCTATTCAATGAATAGATGTTTAAATGAGGAATAAGTACTGAAAACTATAACACTTTTTCTCACTAGTGTTATTCACCGGCTAGTCCAGGTGAGCAACAGATTTTCCTAATCCCAGGGCGCCTTTCACAGAAGTTCTAGGTGGTGCACAGGTCAGCTGATCTCCAATGAAACTCAACACACAGTTGTACATACATATATTTACATACAAAGAAAACACAGAGTCACAGATGGTTATATAGAAGTATTACACAGGAATTAGAGATAGATAGAAATAGAAGTGAGTTTAGAAGCTCTAAAATGATATAGACTTAAACAGATAACAATTTTCAACATACATAACAACTCTTCACAACAAGGCATACAATGTTGAGGGTGTGTATCTCTACCTGATGCCAGCCAACAAGGCATACAATGTTGAGGGTGTGTATCTCTACCTGATGCCAGCCAGTAGTGGCACACTTAGATGTATAATACACCAGCCTCACGCTGGTCAGCAGTAATAAAGTAACCAGGCAATGTTTAAGAGAACGTATACATGACCTTGTTCAGTTCAGGTAATCTTATGTCCGTCAGTGGTTGGGGACCGGCAAAGCAGATTCCGGAGCCTCCCTAGTGATCTGCGTTCCCAAGGTCTCGGCCTCCAAGTCACCACGATTGACACCTCAGAGTATACGTCCTTTTAAATTGTATAAGGGGTTTTCTCCCAGAACTAACGACCCTGTTATGAAGATACACAACTTTTATCAATAACACATCTCCATTATGCGAATAGATTAACAGCAATTAAAAGAACAACTTACCAGATCAAATCTGGGAACACACACAAACTATAACCTCCAAATTGAAGGTAATCTTTGTTTCAAACTAAGTATTTAAGACAAAAAAAAATCAGAGTAGAGGACTAATGACCTCTTAAATAACAAATAAAAATCGTGTAACTGCGATCACTCTTATATCCACAAATAATTCTAGACCTTTTGAGAACAATACCGGTGCATATATTTCCACTGGAATATTCTATAACAATGACCTAAAGAAAACAATGAATTCGACCGCATAACATACGCCCTCTGACGGGGATTTGCTACAGACCGCCACATCGATTGCAACCACCGTAGTTGCGACCGTGTCCTACAGATGGCGCTAACCACAATTAGTTCTAAATATCAATTAATTCTGTATATTCAGTAATGTAATCGTTACAAAACAAAGCGCTATTATTCATCGTAATAATTTTCTTTGTCCAGGTAAACGGCAACAACAGGAGCATTCTTCGAAGTCTTCACGTACACCGTCGCCGGTGCCGGCGGGGGCGGTGTCGCCGGTATCGGCCCATCTAAACGGTGATTCGTTCCGGCCGATATTAAGGACACCGCCGCCGAGCCGGGTCGGCCCACCACCGTCACCACCGGTACCGACAAACCCTGTGGCACCGGTAGCCCCAGAACCGGCTGGGCCTATGCAGTTGATGCCATGTCAAGTCTGTGGACGTACCTTTGTACCCCAGTCGCTCGCTAAACACGTCAAAATATGTCAGAAAACTGCAGTCAAGAAAAGGAAATCTTTTGATTCATCAAGACAGAGACGAGAAGGTAAACTTTATGAAAGTTATACTTAGCAATTTATACACAACATCAATGATTGAAACGGATAATTTCTCACTTTTTAATAAAAAGTTTAAAGCAGGATAAATAACAGTTAAGCATATATCAAGTGAATACATGTATAGGATACTTACGTTTTCGAAAATGAATTAGGTACTTATCGTAAGAACTTAACCATACAACTCGCCTATCAACATTTTAACTGTTCATTGGATAGGAGTGTAAAGCAAAATTGTTATGAAACTATCAATTTACACTTTGAAAACGTAATTTTGTAGCAATTATGTAGTAGAAAGATTGTCGTGCGTTCCTTGAGTTTTGTATATTGGTTTGGACTTATTTATTCGTGAATGGCATTCAGTAACATAAATGATATTATAGTTGTATATTATTTTATTAGTAAATATTAAATCTAGGTTGTGGGTTTACTTACTAACTTTTTGGTTTCTTGCCTTAATTTTGATTTACTTATTTTTCATAAGTCATGCATGCCTCATTTTTCTTAAAATCAGTATTGAATACATAAGTTCTTTATTATTTTTAGGTATTAGGTAGTATTGGGGTGTGTGTTGGGTAACCTCCTCGAGTGTCGCTCCGATTCCGATCCCGCTGCAGTCCGGGGGGAACGGAATCGGAGCAGCCGGTACACCCTGGGCGGCGGTCAATGGCTTCCCCTTCACCCCTTCATAGGGTTGGCATTGATCGTCGGCCAATACCCAACGTGGCGGGAACACATCGCTCTCCGTACTCCTCTGCTTTCAGAGGAGACAGGATGAGCAATGCTGTTAGTGGTGAGATGGCCCAGGGTCAGCCGGGGTGCGAGGGATATGCTCTATGGGTAACCTTACACCGTCAGCCGGGGTGCGAGGGATATGCTCTATGGGTAACCTTACACCCCGGCGTCTGAAGACCCGAGACGGCGTGCGGTTTTAGTCGGTGCAAGCCCGACATAACCACCCCCGCTGGCCGGCGGGGGGGTATCCGAAGGGATTTCCGCACGATAAAAAAAAAAAAAAAAGGTATTAGGTAGTATTTTAGGTACCTACCTATAGCCGGTTTTTCACCTCACCCTCGAGGTTGTACTGGTACACGTTCAACCTTGATACCGTGTGAGTTGTCTGCTAACAAAACTCACAAGGCACAGCTCAGTCCATTGATATTCTGTTTCTGTGTGTAAATACTAGATACGTCTTATGGTAATGCGAAGTAGGTACTTACTGTAAATTTATTGATTACACCCGTATAAAAAGACTGTCCTGAGGTTTGTAATGTTGAGACTATAAAATTAAAAGGAAAGACTCATACAAACGAAGTGATCAATACAACCCTACATTCATTTTATGAAATTCTATACCGGGCGCTCGATATAAGAATAGTTTTAGCATGTTTTATTTTATTCATACTGATGTTTCCTTTGTTTTTGTGGGTAATAAGGACTGATCGCAGCGAACGGTGTTAATTCCGGTGAGTGGGTGAACGGTTTACATATTCGCTGCTATTCATAAATTAACTGGCCTTCTGACCATTGTATGTGATCGTATTACTAACACAACCACACACCTACTTACTATCAACCAACCTAGTGCATTAGAAATTACAATACATTTATATTCTATCTAGGGTGAAGTGACGAAGAATCTGTAGATATAACACGATATTTAGACTACTTATTTAATGAAACTTGTAACGAATTAATGATGCATTTTATGTTCAAAGATGTAAGATTTTTCTTTCATAGTAAAGTATATAGGTACGATAGGCTTCTTTTATAGTGTTCCTTTATTGAATGATTCACTTTGTAATTTTAGTGCAAGAAGCTATTACTAACTAAATATTTCGTTCCGATCCGTTCTCATTTTATATCTCTCTCGTCTGTTCTTCACATAATCTACTGTCTACTTGCTGAACGTTTAAGTAGCCAGACATGTGTTATTCTGAGGCGGTAATTACTAGCTGATTAATGCAAATTGCGTCGATAAACTCTGCCGGGGCTTTTTCATCATCCTCAGACGGACTTCTCATAATATTACGCAAGAACAGTTCTTTACCCTTGTCTTTTTTTTTGTTGATAATGAATCCCCCTGTACCTATTGAATGCTGATAGTTTTACATTCAAGCTTTTTTATACTGAAACTTAAAAGGTTTTTTATACTTACCCAAACCGAATGACACGATGAGGCGGTTTCCCATTCGAATTTAGAGCCTTCGGTCTGGGGTAGTGTTCTCACACTTTTCAATAAAGTTCAAGTAATATGGATTAGGTAGTTATATTTGATTCATTATTTTTGAGAGTCAAAAAGCAAATAAATTGCTATTATTCTAATAAGTTTTATCTCCTCGTAAACAAGTTTTGCGGTTGTTTGGTTGGTTGGAAAATTATTTTAATGGCTTATTGAATCTAAAAAAGGTAAACTACGATCTTTAATATTTAGTAATTAAAGTTCTCTACAAGATCATATTTTATAGACTCGCAACAAAAAATCTTGACTTTTTATTTGTTTTTTTTTAATAAATAAATTCAAAGAAACTGGTTAATATCTAAGTCTAAAGGTCTAAAGTTAATATGTTATCATTGAAACATAATAACGAAATGATTAACCGTCAACGTCCTCCAACAAAAAGAGAACCTTAGAAATATTTATGTAAATTCACACTGTATTGTGTTGACAACGTGACATCCTAACGCGACTCCGAGGTCTATATTTGCATATTATTTGTATACGTTGCCTCTCAGCGTCATTTTCCGAAGCACTGTCTCATGTTTCCAATGAAGTCTTTAGAAATGCACGGGTTGCCTGGCACGCCTCGTTACTGAACACCACCTGGTGACATTGCAAGTGTTTGTTCTACTAATTAGTGAAGTGTGACCAATACGACTTTGCTTTTAACTGTCCAGTATCTATCTTTATTTATATATACACTTGTGTACTGTCGAATGGAAATGTGTGGTTTTAACTTGCAATGAGTGGTGTGCATTTGTGACTTGAGCACCGTGTTTATAGAAGCACACCTACTTAATCTTTATATTTTAATCCACTGTAGAATGTAAATTTAACTTTCCAAAAAAAATCATAAGAATGGTGAATGGCATGTTTTAATGTATTCAAAATAAAGGTCTTTGTCTTCTGGCGCATACTATGACCATGCTATGAACGTATTCAGACACGAAGAAACTCGTCCAGATATTTTACCCACTAGGTAGGTACAACTTATCATATATACCCCTATACGACGCCGTCACGGGGTCAGTGACTGTGTCACGCGCGCCAGTACATACCTACTGTGCCTTGCCCGTTCTAGGTCCTAGTAGGTACCTACCTAAATTTGTGCCTGGCGTTTTCTGAGCTCACAACGCCTATGTTCGCCGTCGGCCGCTTTCGCACAACGGTTTGATAGCATCGTATGACATGGACGAGTGTCCAGACCAGAACCCGGATCTCCGGACCGGCAAAGTATTGTAATATGATAGTAGTACGTGACGATACTGGTCGATGATAAAACAGTCTAGTGGACGATGTTTCCTATTAATTAATTTAAAGATTTTTTTTGGCTTGTATGATAATATTACGGTCAAAGTATGGACCAGCCAGTGGACAAGGACCCTACATGTGACTAAATTGTACTTGAAAAGCGGTGCAAGTCCATAGATCTCGATTTCTTCCTACAGTAAATTCAAACTAATAGCATTATTTTTGCAGAGTCATCATCCTCATAACAATTTCCCAGTTGCATTCAAAGTTTGCTCTATGGAGCCCGAAGATCGCTAAATAATATGTAATACCTAATCTTTTTTAGTTATAATATACCTAGTCCCATAGTTTCTTAAACTAAAATACATAACTTTAAACCAAATTATTGGGTAGGTATTACAGATCACAGTAAATTACTTACAATGTCAACCATACTATTCATATCAATACGTGGGTATAATTTAAAGACATATGTTGGTTTGATCTCTAGACTCGCAAGGTGCTTACAATAATTAATTACAGGTAATAAAATTGAGAAAAAATAATTAATGAAATATTTTTAAATTATATTATAGGTACAGACTTGGAGCAATACTTGCCAAAAAACTTCGGTCTTCCAGAAAACAGTCCTTTCTTAGAAAAAAGTCCGCCGCCAACAGCAAAGCCTACACCGAAACCCAAGCCACAAACAGTTCGAACCGCCATGACGAAAGTGAGTACAAATTTGCCTTTAGTTAGACTAAAAGCCTTTTTCGCATACTGCAGACTGGACTCGCACTCTAGATTTTTTCACATGATAGCAAACATACATACATAAATAAATAAACAATAAATATTCTACGACATTCTACACAACTCTTTCTAGACCCAAAGTAAGCATAGTTTAATTAGCTTTTGTTATGGGTTCCAGAATGCAGATAAACATACTTTACTTTTTTTTGTAAATACATACATATTATACATAGAAACACCCAGACCAATGCAAATAGACATATTCATGCATACAAATATTTGCACTGAGTGGGAATCGAACCCACACCCCCTGTAGTAGCAGTCGAATGCACTACCGCTACGCCACAGAGGCCGTCAAACATAACATACATGCATAAATACATACATAACTTCACGCCTGTATCCCTGAAGGGGTAGGCAGAGGTGTATTACACACCCACGATTCGCCAGTTAACATGATAGTTTATCACTAATTACAACTAAAACCTAAGTATATGATTTAAATACTGCTATGTGTTTTTGTTGTACCTACCTACCTACGTAAGTATTGTATGTCACTGTCGTCTTCAAAAGTTCTACACAAAAGTCAGAAACCGTATTAGTAACTGAGTAGGTACCTGTAGCTGGGGGTGCTTGGTTGGGGACCTCCACGCGGTGCACCCTGGGCAACGGAGACAGCAGCGCCTCTCTCCTAGGGCGGTAGAGACGCTGCCGCCTACGGCCAACTCCGACCGAGGCGAGGACGGCCCTGTTGAGGGCTGTTCAGAAGCTTTTCACGTGTCCCTAGCAGATGGCACAGTGGAGAGCAAGTAAGGGGGCCATCTCGAAACCGGAGATGGTCCAGGGTCAGTCGGGGTGCGAGGGATACGCTCTATGGGTAACATTACACCCCGGCGTCTTAAGACCCGAGACGGCGTGCGGTTTTAGTCGGTTCAAGCCCGACATAGCCGCCCCCGCTGGCCGGCAGCGGGGTATCCGAAGGGATTTCCGCACGAAAAAAAAAAGGTACCTGTAGCTGCCCGAGGGGGCCATCTCGAAACCGGAGATGGCCCAGGGTCAGTTGGGGTGCGAGGGATATGCTCTATGGGCAACCTTACACCCGGCGTCTGTAGACCCGAGACGGCGTGCGGTTTTAGTCGGTTCAAGCCCGACATAACCGCCCCCGCTGGCCGGCGGGGGGTATCAGAAGGTACCTGTAGCTGACAAAGGGAAATGAGTCCTTGCATTATTCAGTGTTCTTTCACCTCTAATGTTAATGGATGGCTTTGTTGGCTCAACGTCACTCCGTGTTAATACTTCACCGACCAGCTATAATTAACGCTTCATATTCAAACACGTACATACTTTACCTATCTTGAATCATGTAAGAGAAATTTGTGAAGATGTCCATTTAGCATAATATGATGAGGATTGTAGAGCCATGGTTTTAAGGATTATACCATGCTTATAGGTGATACCTACAGCTGTAGATACTTGTAGGAAGTTGAGCCATTTCTCCGCAACTATCAAAATGAATCCACATGTCTTACAAACTCAATCATCATCATCTGACAATTGGCAAGTGAGTTTGGCTTCGACCCGACTGTCTTTGTGGCGAACACGTGAGTTTCGGGATATGGGGTGTATGGGGACACCACCATATCCCGAAACTCACGTGTTCGGCATGATTTTTTGTCATTTAAATTCTCATACTGCGTTTAAGGAACGTAGTAGAGACTGTTCAGTTTAATTAAAATGTCTTGCGAGTATTAAGATTTATTAGCAATCGGAAACTGAACTCAATTTGATCGTTCTAAAAATATTTTCATACGTTACCACTAAAGCCCATATTTTTGAGGTTATGACATAACATAATGTTATGTTATGAAATGTTTGTAAGATTCATACAATTCTTAATATAAGTTCGTTACATATGAAATTGCCGTTTTTCTTGAAGAAATTAGAGGAAACCAAATTTTCAGTACTAACATTTTTTGCATTTTTTTTAGGAATGACAAATCCAAATTTTATGATTTTCTTTGTTATGAATGAGACAACATTAAGCTAACAAAAAGCAACTTTTATTACATTTTTGAAAAGTGACAGTTGTTAAGTAATACGAGCTTTATCATCAAAATGGATAGGAAGTACTGTTTTTGAAGATCGAATTAATTTAGCATTTAGGAAGTACTGTTTTTGAAGATCGAATTAATTTATCAAGCCAAGGCCAATAAAAACAAAATTTAATACAGAGTTGTAAAATCTTGAAATCAACTTTCGAACAAAATATAAATAATGGAAATAGCTATTAAATTCCAGGAATAACGAACTCATGAATTTGTAAGAAAATTTCGGCTATTTCATAGGTAAAGACCTATTATTAGCTGTTCATGGTGTAAATTTAAGTACCTACTTACTACTTAAAAGCAATTAAGTACACAATTGCATATTAGAGCATGTACCTAAAATAATAGAAGTGCCTCATCTATACTGTATATAATATTATAAAGCTGAAAAGTTTCTTTGTTTGGTTGAACGCGCTAATCTCAGGAACTACTGTTTGGAATTAAAAAAATTACTGTTGTGTTGGATAGCACATTTACCAAGGAAGGCTATCATCACGCTACTACCTAGGAAAGCGGAGCAGTAATCATAAATGTCAACAAGTCGGGCAAATTTCCATTTATTATTTAGAACTAATAAATTAAGGGCTCATATGGGATAAATAGGTGCCACGGGGGCGAAGTATATCACGAGCGAAGCCGAACACGATTAACCAGAAAGAATTAATTGTCTGGTTATAAATAAAGTACTGATTCTCGAGAAACTGCTTCATAGAAGTTGATCTTATCTTACTAATATTATAAACGCGAAAGTTCGTTATTATGGATGTACCAATGTATGGATGTTTGTTACACTTTCAGTCGGTTCGAATACGACATAACCACCCCCGCTGGCGAACGGGGGGCATCCGGAGGGATTTCCACAAGAAAAAAAAGGGCAACGCTCTAGAAAACGAAAACCAAGGCGATAGTAGGTATTTAATGAAGAAAAAAAAATCAGCGCTTTTTTTTCCGATCAGTATTTTTTTTTTTATTATTTCTTTAGAATTTTTCATCATTGCAATCAGCATTGTTCACGCTCCATCGTGGTAGCACAGCTAAATGAAACCGGTTCTTGATCAACGGCCGGCGGCGTCATACTGATATTCATTTATTGTTGATCGAAGATTGCGGCATTCTTTTTTACTTCGGGCCACCAACCAGGTGGAAATCGAAGTCTTAAAATCACGCAAAAAAAATCAAAATCTTACACCCACTCTTGTCTAATTAAGCAAAAAATTTTTTTGTGTCGGTCTATCTGTTGGTCTGGATGTCTGGATGTCTGTTTACGCAATAACTCAAGAACCACTTATCCGATTTAAAAAAATATTTCGCCAATCAATCAATCTTGTTTGATTAATGGGAAGAACTGATTAGATTTTGGGATTTCTACGTTCAAGGTTTCGGGTACCTACCATACTAATTGTCCCTAACAAATCATTTCTTTGTGTTTTCGAAGACGTTTGATTTGATTTCATTTTCTTCATATTTATTGCTCAATATAATAAAGATGCGGCGAATAATATGCATAAAGCCTAAGGTCTGTAATTTTGAATAAAAATACTGCAACAAAAATATCTAAGCTTAGCCCGACAATCACTGTGTGATTTCCGCCCCACTAGATTTAGGTTAAGAGATGCATTTTTTAATGTGATTATCGTTTCATTTAGATGTACTAACACGTAGAAGCGTGAATAATGCCAATAAAAAATGCTGAAAAAGATTCTAAAAAAAAAACCGTTCCCGCAGGGGAAACGCACAGGTAGATTTCGTGAAGAAATTAATATTATTTTTTAACATGTTTAATTTTTTTTTCTCGAAAACGGTAACTTTTAGCGAAAAACTTTTCAGATATTTATTTTAGACTTAAAAATGGCCTATCCATTAAAAATGTTTCCGACATCAAGAATGTTCACCGGTTAGAAGTTATGATTTTTTTCCCGAAAAATTTTGGTTTTTCCCCCTTCCACTTTTAGTTAAAGTTTTAATCTCATAGGTTTATACTTAAAACTTGTTGGTATTCATGTATACTATGGGATAAAATTAGAACGGTTCGAATATCTTTCATGGAACGTGAAATTTTGAGGAAAAACTGATTTCACAAAAAGTGAGGCCCGAAAGGCCTGAAGGGGACGGTACCCTTAGGTAGGCCGCATTCCACCCGTTCACGAACTTAAACTAAGTTTACACCCAAGCAATTTTTGACCGCAGTTTGAAAGCGATCGGGGCAAAAATGCGACCGTGAGAGTGCCGCAAATTTTGGGAAGTGGAACCATACATACATATAAACTTTTTGACCAGTGGTAATTTCGGACTCAGGGGGTCATAACTAGACCTCCTATGAAGAATTTTTTTTTAAATTCGACAGTAGTCAAGAAACCAATAGGTAGATCGATTTCATCGAAATCTACCTAAAACTTTACCGATCCTAAGAAAAAATAACTCAATAATTATTTTCTTCACTACTATCGCCTGTCTTCGTTTTCGGGAGAGTTTCCGTAACACCCGGTATATTGTGATCAAAAATCGTGATCCGCTCTACGGATCAATCGCGTTTCTTGCACATCAATGATATCGCACTTCTAAAGTACGCTAATTAGATGTCAAGCTATGGTAGTGAGATGAAGTAAAATAATAATTAGGAATAAAATAAAAGTTCGACAAATCAGCATTTTACTGAGCAATTAGTAACCTATACTTAAGAAACTCGGATTTTTTTAATAAAAGATGGTCAGTTTCCCCCTCTCTCTTAGCTTTTACGCTATCACTAGCATACTCACTCACTCTTACCCGGGTATGCGTTCGCGTTCGCGTTTAGAGTCTGGCTAACGAAAGCTGGCCCCAGAATATTGGCGGCAAATTTAAAAAATACATGCATGACAACACTAAAATCATACTATGAGAATTGGAATAACCTACTTTGATACCTGGCAATTCATTATTAAAAATATCATATATATAGACTGTATAAGAAAATTATGTTATGGAATATATAGGTGTTGGTATATGAGGTAAATATGGGCAGAATCCGAAAATAAATAGGGAAATAAAATACGATAATATTCCACACATAATAACTTAGTTTTATTCATCATAATCAAAATCAGATTCTAACATTTCAATGCCAAAAGATTCATCACTGTCACTAGTTTCGCTGTCTCTAACATTTATAATAAAACTTTCTAAATTTTCTTCTGTTATTTTATCACGTTCTTTATATTTATTTTCAATATGTATCACATGATCAGTCATTTTCTTCCAATCCTGAGAACTTACGTTTTCAAATGAATCTTTAATTATCTCTTCTAATGCAGCTGTAGTAACTGCAATATTTTTGCTAGCCACTTTACGTTTTGCCAAACTCCACACAAGCTCAATCGCATTTAGATCACAATGGTAGGGTGGAAGTCTCAACACCTCATGACCACATTGATTTAAAATTTCATCAGCTTCATATTTTGGATCAGGCGTATTTCGTTTTACAATACACAACAGCTCTGCTTTCGTGTGGTAGTCCTCATATTGAATTCCATTATCACGAAGCCATTCTCTTATATTACTTTTACGCGTTTGTGTGTTAGGAACCTTATTTATAATTACCGAATGGTAACTAGCATTATCCATTATAATTACACTTGGTTCTTCCAAATTTGGTATAAGTTTTTCTTTAAGCCATTTATTAAAATTTTCAGCATTCATGTCATGGTGATAATCAGCATTTTTTGATTTAGTACTAAACACTAAGAAAGAGTTTGGTACGGGGCCTTTCTCTGATCCTGCATGAACTATAATGTACCTTTTCCCGGTCGAAACATTTTCAATTGCACCACTAGTTGAAGGACCTTGCCACGACTTCTTAGGCTTGTAGTTTCTATGGACATAAGTCTCATCTACATAAATGATCGGCTTGCCTTCTGCACGTTTTCCTGCTATAGTTCTTAAAAATCTATGTCTCCAAGCAGATATGTCATAGCGTTCTATTAATACAGAACGCTCATTTTTATTCTTTTTAAATTGATAGCCATTGGCTAATAACAAGCGGCGCAGAGTTTCTCTGCATCCGTTAAAATCAATACTTTCTTTTAACTCCACCAACAGTGTCCTCAGTGTAGGAACTTGTTTTTTAACTATATAAAATTCGTTTATCTTGTTACGCATAGCATCTATGTCAAAGTTATCTAGGTTAGACACAGTAGGTTTCCGTGGACGTTTCTTCCCCGGGGTACTCCAGACACCTTCATTTACTGCACCTTCCCTTTTTACTCTTTTTAGTGTTCTGACACTCACTTCTGCAAAGAAGAAATACGAAATATGTAATTAATTCTTGGTATTAGTAAGTAAAAATGCAAAGGTTTTTTTCGGCATAATTTCAAAACATCAGTGTATAGTAAAAACTTACCAGTCATTGAAGCTATTTCTTCTAAGTACTGATTCTGGGTTATTATCCTATCTTTCTGCTCTAATTCAGTGAGATTTTCAATAGTTCTTACTATTTCATTAACTCCTTCGACATCTTGCAGATTCTCTGTTAAAGAAAGGTAATCGTTTTAAAATTAAAATTCATTATGAGTATACGTAAAACATAGGTGATGTTATTAAAATGAATTATTGGTTGACTGATGCGATATACGAATGAATATAATTAGTTTTATTCAATACATAGAGAAGCGTAGGTAACTTATTTGGAAGGATACGTAAATTATAAATCAAAATTTTATTAGGACGACTGGATAGGTAGGTGTTTAAAGTATCAAAATAATATTGTCTACTAACCTATGAAATTCAACACCACACGTAGACAATCTTGTTTTTGTTTAAACGCGGCATCACGCTGTTGTTGTATTTCGTTGAACTTGCCAATCATGCAAAACAACATATTTCGTACACCACTTTTGATAGATTTGTTCATTTTAAGCCGTAATTAGAATCACAATTTACACAAACGCATACAATTTGTAAACAGAGATACCGAACGACAACCTTGTCAAATTAACGTTGACGTTCATACAGAGTTGCTATATAAAAAGTTCGCAAATAATTCCAGGGCCTACTTCCATTAGCCAGACGTTACCACTATGTACGAGAAAACAATAATTGTTATTTATAAATGTTGTTATTGTTCGAAAATGAGCATGAAACCTGTTTCAAAGTATGTTATACAGACCATATACATTTATATTTTAGACATGTTCCTAGTAAAAAAAGTAAACAATTATAATCACTAAAAATTAATAATTATGGATGGTAATATTGGTGTTGATTTTTTTTTATTTCGTACATTTCTAATAAAAAACAAGATGATCGTCGGCCGCATAATATGCACGAAATGAAAAACTCACCCTTATAATCAAATATGTAGGTACCACGTCCGCGGCCAAAATCAGGCCTCTCCTAAAGAACAAAGAACAGGGAAGAGCAGCCTCGATCCATTGGCTCCCTGCTAGAAATCTACCCAGGAAACTGAAATGCTTGCTATTAACATCTACAAGTGATTGCTAATTGCATGTGTTCCACATATTGTTCCAGTCGACTGCGGAACTACAAAGATGTCCGCACTGCAACCGCGCATTCGGCGTGCGCGCTTTCGAGCGGCACGTCGAGTGGTGTTCAGACAAGGCGAAGATATTGCCCGCCGCGCCCACGCAGCCGCCAGCTGTTGCCAACGCCAAGCAGCGCCTTAACGCGCGCACGCAGTATAAGGCGCCTCTGGCCTCACGACGCCGGTACCACTTGCTCATTACTTGTAATGCTATGTTATTACATCCTATTATGGACGTTGTGGGAGTGTTGATTGTGGGAAATGAATTAAATGAAGATGTTCATAATAATAGGGTGATGTTAACCGAGTTAACCGTCGATCGAAATGAAACGATATGACTACAGTAAACGGCGCTTAGGTTGGCACGTCGTCGTCGGGAAGAAAAAAGAGAGCTTTCTCTCTGTCGTACATCGAACTGACAGTAAACGTAGACATATCGTGAACAGGTAGGAATAGCGATAGTTTTTTTAATTATTGCCAGTCTGAGAATTTTCCCCAAAATATAGGTAATGCAACCTCATTTCAATCATAATTTATATCCTCCAATGATCAAATTAGTAATGATTTCAAAAAAGAACAATATTTACCAAAGACTGGCTGGTTCAATAACAGTATAGAGAACTCGTGACAGCTCGTGACTCGTGAAGAGTGTAAGAAAGGCTGTGATCGGATCCTCGGATCTGGGCACTTACCTCTGACTCCGAGCTGCTATTAATTTTTTTAAATTGAAAACACTTTGGGTGAAAACTGGGCATCTAACCAGATGCACAGCAGTCGTTCACCTTATCACTGCTCTGCACTGTAAGATAAATAATTGATCATTCTAATATAGTTATTGAAACCTCATAATTTTTTTATACATAATACGTTTTTGCCACAGATCATCACAAACACGCGACAAGTCATCAAACAGTAGGTCTGCGTCTGTGGATTCGTCTCGAGGGGTGTCTCCTCCGCCTGCTCCACGGGAATACGGTGATTATAAACAGGGACGAACTCGAGCTTCAGGTAATTCACTTTTATTACTAACACATTTATAATTTAATATTTCTTAAATTAATAAATTAGGTATATCGTTTGATGTTTCATTTCGATTTTTTTCTTTATTTTACATATGCTTATTTCAAAATTTTATTTATTTATGATTATCTCTTCTACATCAATATTTACAGGTACACCCTAATAGGGGTGTGTGTTGGGTAACCTCCTCGAGTGTCGCTCCGATTCCGATCCCGCTGCAGTCCGGGGGGGGGGGGGGGAACGGAATCGGAGCGGCCGGTACACCCTGGGCGGCGGTCAATGGCTTCCCCTTCACCCCTTCATAGGGTTGGCATTGATCGTCGGCCAATACCCAACGTGGCGGGAACACATCGCTCTCCGTACTCCTCTGCTTTCAGAGGAGACAGGATGAGCGATGCTGTTAGTGGTGAGATGGCCCAGGGTCAGCCGGGGTGCGAGGGATATGCTCTATGGGTAACCTTACACCCCGGCGTCTGAAGACCCGAGACGGCGTGCGGTTTTAGTCGGTGCAAGCCCGACATAACCGCCCCCGCTGGCCGGCGGGGGGTATCCGAAGGGATTTCCGCACGATAAAAAAAAAAAAAAAAAGGTACACCCTAATACATATCATATGTCAATGATCGTTCCTCTCACTTATTCATTGTATTTACGATATTACCAACATTACAACAATGCACAATTGCAACTTGCTACGCATTTAGACACTGAATATTGTTAGACCGGTTTTATATTGGTCACCATCTTTGGCAAATAATTCTGAGAGACGTGTCTGCTACTTAATAAATATTCTCTCCTAATTTATATTTCTGATGATGATATGAATTACCTGAGACGCATCTCATCCTAATAGGATTTCTTCATTCCAGCTGACAGATAACCCTGATTATTTACAGAGTCTGTTTCTAGCAACGATTGTCACGACGAAACGTCGCCTCACGTGCCTGTGATCAGAAACTCTCGAAATATGCAGCACAACTTTTCAGGCGACGCCAATGTAAAAGCAAGACAAGCGAGACTAGCAAGAGATCTTAGCAGCACAAGGTACGAAGATAATAATATTATAGAAATAATTCATTTAGTTACGTATCAAATAAGGGGAAAGGAAGGCTTTGCATACCTTTTTCATATTTTTTTATAATACTGACATGTTTAATTTGATTTAGTTCCTGTCTCCTTGTTTGTTGCGGTTTGTCCATTAAATAAATCCATGCCTTCCTTTTCCCTTCCATAGAAAAGACCAAGATCCCAGCCCTACCCCTGTCCAACAAAGTAACACAGATCCTAACATAACAAAAAATGTTCCACCAAACAAACCAAGAAATACTTTGAATGCTAAAAAACGGCAACAATTAAAAAAACTAGAACAGATTGCTAATAAATACAGTGAAGAGTTAGACATTAAGGATGATAAAAAAGGATTTCTAAAAAAGTCCGTCGACAGAAGTCACATACCCATACCAAATAAAATTGATGTCAAAAAGCAGAGAAGTAAATTAAATAGAAACATTCAGGTTAAAACAGAGGATAAAGAAGATAGCTCACTCAAACCAGACGATGAAAAACTTAAAACAATTTCTGTAAAACCATCTGAAACAACTATTGTTCAGAAGAAAACTGTGCTTGACAAGGCGAAGAAAAGGAAAACAAAAATTGACTCTGTAAAGATAGCTAAAGAGAATAGTATGAGTTTAGATAGTTTGGAAGAAAGTTCTGCCAACACGAACTGTCTCAGCAGTGATCGTAATTGTCAATCCATAGGCATTAATACGGAGCTACTTTGTGTACCATGTGTAATACATGATAATTTAGACCAGAAAAAAGTTAACAAAAAAGGAAAAAAGAGTCCAAATGATATGAAATCTATTGATGAGCCCAAAGATTACATTCAGGAACCCAAAGTTGAGTTATTGTACAGAAATCCAACCATATTACATTCTAGTAATGATCTTTCCAATTACATAAGAGAGGATTTCTCAAATTCAAACATTGACATATCTATAGGTACAGCCAGTGCTTCAAGTAACTTTATTTCGGACGAAATCGACTCTACAGCAAATTTACATCCTTGTGAGACCTCTGCGACTAAATTCAAGTTTACTTTAAACAAGTTGGAAAGCAACGAAAACACAAATCTCAAAGCAGACAGGAAGAAGAATGAGGGACATAATACGGCAGCTAGTATTGAACCATCAAGTAATGAACCCAAAGCTGAAGAACGTTTTGATGAGACAGCTGAAGAAATTCACAGTTTATCTGAAGAAAGATTTGAAGAAAATTATGAACGTGACATAAGTGCAGAAATATCCAATGATTCTGTGGAGGATAAGATTGACGACGAAAATGAAGATGAATTAAATGAAATTGAATGTCGCCACGGCAGTGGGGAGACTTATACTAAATTTACAGAGAACCCGGCGGACTTGCAGGAATTTATGAATTTAACTGACAAATTGATGACTAATGACCACGTCGATGAAGAATCTTCGAACATTGACCAAGACCTTCATAACATTCATACTCCTAAAACAAATTCTATTGAGGCAATGCAAGACTTAAATGTGGAACCACCTAAGCATCACTTTTCAGATACATTTGAAGAATTAAAAAGTGATTTAAAAGAACTGCTCCAAAATAGTAGAAAAGTAAGTAATGTAGAAAAAAAAGATGAATGCGTCAAGGATGAATCTGACGAAAATATTTGTACTACAGATAAGGTAGTTGATGACATGGAGCATATAACTGTTTATAAGCTCAAATTTTATGATCAGAAAAAGGAAGAAAAAATATCGGCAGAAGACGCAACACCTCAATTTAGATTACCATCGATAATGGAGACTAAGACGCCGGGGCGAAGGGAACCATGTAACAAGAAAACGATGCAAAATATGTATAAGTCGAACAGAAAATATAAAATGTTGGGTGAACATGCTCGCAGTGACAAAGAATGTAAGACATTCATTGTTAACGAAGATGCAGACAATAGCGATGGACGTTCGGTGTCGTCAGACGCGCCGCCATTGAAACTACCGCGTATAGACAAAAAAAGGTTAGATTAATTCGCTTAAATAATATTCCTATTTCCTTTACCCATTTTTTTACCTTTATTTACTAAGTACTATTTTTATCGTTGGTCTAGCTCGGTAGATATGTAATAAACCGCTAGGTATATCATGTAAGGTATAATTTTATGAAGTTCATAGTACCAGACTAAACCAACGATACTGAATTGTTATATTCTGTAATGGTAATCACAAATAATGTTTTATAAACAAATGTTACAGGCTTGACGACAATTACGACCCATTTGTATCAGCTGCTAGGCAAATGAAAGAACTCATGTCCTCCGACACAAACATTCCTAAAAAAACACAAAACTCGCCAAAAGACCACAGTCGAACCCTTCCTACCCTACAACCTGTAAAAGACAAAACTACTTCTACTCACCTTCGATCTGACAACAGTAAAATGATAAAAGACACGCTTAACAAAACTTATCAAAAAACACCAACACTGCAAAGAATGAAATCTTTTGGCAGCACTAACAATGAAAATAGCAATAACACCTTAGGTAGGTGCAGCTCATTTAGATTAAACAGAAGTGATAAAAAGCCTAGTCTGAAATTAAATACTACCTTTACTAAATCCAGTAAAGAAAACATTAGTACTGCAGATAAAAATTATTTCCATCGTAATAGTAATCTAAATAGATCATTCTCTAGCTACACAGCTTCAAGTTACAGTACACCAAAGCCTAAAGAAAAAATCCCTAAAATAACCACATCATTGTATCATAGTTTTCAACGAACAACAATAAAGCAACCTCTTAAATTGGATAAAATAAAAAGAAACGACGATAAGAAAGAATTCGTTAATCTTGATGCTATACTTGCTGATGACAATTCTTCGATGACTGATAGTAATTATATCGACCCTAGACTTATAAATGATACTGACAATCTGCCAATTAACGTAAATACCATATTAAATAACCCCGATATAATAAGTAGTATGGAATCACTTCTTACTACTGAAAATTTGCCAGCCAAATTTGAATCATTCAGCACTATAAATCAAAATAATAATAATATTTTCAATCGCAATCAAAAATATTTAAATCATAAGCCTGATAAAAATGAACCTAATAATAACTTTAACAAAACCACGCCTCTAGTTGTAGATGACCTGGGCATGCAGTATGATAAAATTATGCATTCTCTCGAACAAAGTATAGCCTCTAAAGCTTCAATCAGAGACGACGATTCTCTGTGCGAAGATTTTGATCTTGAGGAATTTATGACATCCTTTGATGAAGAAATACATAAACACAAATCAGAAACTAAACGTACATGTAGTTCTACAACTAGGATAGTAAAACAATCCGAGCTTGTTGATAGCAACAGGACGTCAGAAATGAATAGTGTTAGCTCTTCACCCAAAATTATGAATAGTATGACTCCTGTTAACAAGTCGATGTCTCTCAATTTTAGCAGTAACAATGTAGTGAGTGAAAACCTTTTCCCCTCTTCCATCAAACGTTCCACTTCCCTCCTCGATTCCATTCAAAAGAAGAATGTTCAGAAGATGGACAGTGGAAGAAACCGTCATAAATCCGATCAACTGGAACAAGACATTATGCAGTCTTTAAAAGACTTCGATAAATTTTATGAAAATGATAAAAATGAAAATTTAACGAATAAGGAGACGAACAAATACAATGGTACGGCGAAAAGATTGAAGTCTGAGAAGAAGTCTAAAAAGAGTGAGAACTTATCGAATGGAAACTATACGCCCAACGGCAAGGCGAGTTATGATTCAGCTTATAGCAGGTTAGTCAGGTAATTGTTTAATGTGACGACGACAGGATACTTATTTATTAATAATATTAGCAAGCACTATAACATTAAAACCATTCTGATTATAATTTCCAGCTTAAATAGGATATCGCCCTCAAAATTATCAATTTGCACCTCAAAGGAGCCAAACGGGTTGACATCATTAGAGCAAATCCCCGCAGGGTCAGACTCGAGCGGACACAAAGAGGATGTGCGGTCAGGGTCCAGCGACGAGTTTCTTGAAATGGAACGCTCGGCGGAAATGCATGTGCCGCTAGCGGCAGCTGAGCCGCCGTACAGTGAACATAATAATCATATCAATGGTGCGTTCTTACTACTTACCTAAAATGCTTAACGCCATTAAGTCACCAATGGTACCAATGCATTAAATCTAGAAACTGCCAGTTCAACAACTCTTTATTAGGCTTTCACGTTAGCAACGCACGAATGATAACGCAACTCACCCGCTCCATTATGCATCTCAGCGCTATGGAGGGCGCTGTGCGTGCTGAATAACATACTCTCTCTGATCCAGCTCGAAGGACCAATGTATTGACTTGGTTGCAGAAATGAATTATAACTGCTAGCGGACTGTATAAAGATGTTATATTAACAAAAGATATACATTGGATTTGTCGTATCGTATGGCGAGCAGTATATGTACGTTGAAGCTGTGTGCGACTGACTGGTTGTAACCTATCTGAAAAATGTTGTATTATATTCTTGTTACAGAGAAGCGCGTATCGTCACGGGCATCCTCACACCGCAGTTCCACATGGCGGGTAGCTGCTGGCTCTCTGAGCTCGAGCGGTTCAGAAGCGTCATTACATCGCGGTCGTAGGGAATCGGCACCTGCTCCGCGTCTATCACGATTCTGTCACGAGTGTGGGAACAAATTCCCCGTTGACACAGCCAAATTTTGCATTGAGTGCGGAGTGAAACGACTCGTCGTGTAGATTAAACTCCAGACCACATGTGTGACGTGTGATCCACTTCTAGTCTTATAACTAGTGCCGATTATATATAGGGGTACTAGTTGATTAATATGGACACGAGATCAGAGAATCCCAGATCATAAAATCGCGTGTGATGATCACGCTTGTAGTAGTCGTAGTGTGGTTGCGTGCCTAGTGTAAGTTTGTTCATTTTTATAAGCTGTGTATATGATATAGACAAAACACCTGTATAAATATTGATATCATGAAAATACGTATCAACAATGAACGGATTTACTAGTTCTAGGCAGTAGTAACCCGGTTTCGAATTCCCAATTGGAAAATGTTCTATAATTTGCTTGCTGACAATGCTACATATTTAATTGTCAATGTTGCTATTATACTCTAAACATTGAGAAGAGTATTGCGTGGCAACAATGTATGTATTTACATTGTTTATGAATGTTCGAATAGATTCTTAAACCGTTTGATTAATCTTAGAAGTACTTCAACCCTGAGTATACCCTAAGTTTATACTTAGCTATATCATAAAAAACATATTTGCACAACTCAGTAATCTTGGACCACTACTTAGATGAAACTTGAAAAAGCATCTTTTTAAAATAATGTAATTATCTTTATTTAGTAATAATATAATATATACAAAATGTTACCAAATTACTGTAATTTATGAACTAATTTGTGCCTTCACGATTAACTAGTATGAACTATGCTATATTATGTTGGTGTAATCTCTGTTATTTTATTTGCAAACTTTAAATTTTATTTGCAATTATTTGAAATACTGGGTATGATTCGTTATGAAAAACATCTGTATTGTACCAAAACTTACGAATATGAAATGTAACTAAACTAAATGTATGTTAGGTTCATTTCGAATCATCCCCACAGCCAGATTAGCATTGAAAGCTAACATCTGTGATACAGGAAAATATTTTGGTGTAGCTAAATAATTTTCATATTAAAATGGCAAAATTGATTAAATTTTGACATAATGCCAATGCTACAAAAGTAAAGTTTTTGATTTTGTGTATACTTAGTCTTTTATTTTGCGATTGTTAGCGTACACTACATTTGTATTAATTTTGAGTACCCTTCCAATGATTTCGCCAACATCTATTGTCCACAATATAGTTGGCCATTTTAACAAGACTGATTTATTTTCAAAGTTTTCGAACTTGATTAATCCTTAGTTACTGTTGTATATTGTTTTTAATAAAATAACGATTTTATCATGTAATAAATTAACATTTTAACAATGAAATATTGTATTCGTTATTGCATTTCAACTTAGTAAACCTAACCTAATTTAGGTATCTAAATTTTGTCGCCGTCAAAGCTTCTCTGCGTTAATATAATATATGTAAGTACTATATATATTCTGTGGTTAAAAGCCGCGGCCAAAAATTAGCTTAATGAATAGATCTTCCGATTGAATTCGTGAAATTACATTGATGTAGCGGTGTACACGACCCTACCAACATCCTTTAGGCCCAAGCCAACCTCACCTGCAAGTCGGTGCACCTTCTAAACAGCAGATTAGGATTTGGCGCAGGTTTTCCCCTTAAGTCTGTTCGAATCCGCCATAACCACCCCCGCTAGTCGCGGTTATTTCCGTTTTGACATATTTTAATTTAGCCAGATTTTGGTTTCGTCGGATTTTCGTTTCGTCAGATTTTGTTTCGTCGGATTTTCGTTTCGTCAGATTTTTGTATCGACAATAAAAATACAATCGCCAAGAAACATGTCACAAGAGATGGGTAAATTTTTATGCTATGTAAACTTTGCACTCTGTATTTAAACTTTGCACTTGAATAGATAACTGGCTGGAAATTCTATTAAAACCACTTTATACCGAGCAAGAAACAAATCTAAGAATCAAAAACTAAGAAATGCTAAGTATCACAATTTGTTCAAAAAAAGAGATAAATCTGTTGTTGCAAAAGACATGAAGATTCAAAACATAATCCATGACCTAAATGAAAATTTAATTACTACAATAGAATGCTTGAACATGCTAGATAATGTATTTCGTCAGTAGATTGCCCATAACAGGTGTCATACATCAATATTAGTAATATTGATGTATGATATGATGTATATGATGTATGATATATGAACAATTGGTTAATAACCAAGGGGATAAAGCAGTGTCTTCTGTCGCGAGTGACGATTTAAATCGGCGAGGGATTTAAGACGAGTCCTGAGTGTAGCGAGGGATTTAAGTTCACCCAAGACTAAGACAGCTTTATCACCGAGGAAAATACTCTACTTTTCGTACCATTTGCGAAAATGCGTATTCCTTTTTCAAAACAATATTTATTATCAAACTTTCTCTATTTTATCACATAAAATACTGGCAGGTCACAAATAAAGAATTAAAACTTCTAATTTAAATTTCGCGCTCGAAAACCAATCAATCAATGGTTTTTTATGAAGTGTTTTAATTAAAATATGAATCGCGCGCGTATTTTTTTTAAAGGCAGCATTCCATTTGCAAACAGCCTTTGCCCGCGAACGCCGCATATGATTCGAAGCGTGCAAATGGTCAAATGTATGTTTAATGCTTTATATACAAACTCAATGGTGTAAACACAGATGTAGTTCAGTATAAATTTCGGTATATATTCCAAATTTAAATCACATTCTCCCTCTAGAGGTGAATGAAATTCAGTACAATTTTCTTTCCCTGTTTTTAACAGATTAAAAATGGCTATTGTTATGTTCGCTTTTTGTGGCATAGAATGTCACTTTTTTAAGCAAATGGTACCTACGAAAAATTTATTATAGTCTAGCCATAACTGCTGTGCACTCTCTGAGGTATGCGCGCGGCGAGACGGGGGGTCGCGCTCTGTCAGTCTGCCGTCAACGCTCGTTGTGGCAGGTAGTGTCATTTGTATCGGACCGTCAATGTCACACGCACATGATATAAAATTTCCAAGATGGGTCGGCGTTATCTCGTGATGTAAAAACCGTAATTTTTAAAGTGGCTGAATATTTTAAGAAAAGAAAAACTGACAGAGAAAGCTTTGAATTCAAAAGTGAATCGTTGCGGAGGCTACGGGGTACTCCAAAAGAACCGTGCATAATGTAATTTCTGCGTGTTATTTATCAATTGAAAATTCAAGCCGTTTACAGTTTCAATCGCCGAAAAAAACAAAAGTTATAAACAAAAAACATGTTGTCGATGATTTTGATCTTGGAGTTATCAAAAGAAAAATTCATCAGTTTTACGATGTTGAAAAAAAAAAAACAAGTGTCCGTAAGTTACTATCAAGTTTGAGGCAGGATGGCATATTGAATTGTGGACGGGAATATTTAAGACAGCTTTTACACAAAATGGGCTACCGTTACAAAAAATGTAAATCGAAGAGAAAGTGTGGCGGAATAAATACCTTACACAAATCAGAAATTACAGAACGCAAAACCGCAACATATATTTTCTTGATGAAACATACATCAACGCCAGTCACCATGCCAGTAAATGTTGGCAATCATCGTCAGAATCCGGAATTCATGCTGGAAAGGACGGCGATTGGTAATTCTCCACGCTGGATGTCGAAATGGCTTGGTGGATGACGTATTGACTATTTTCAAATCAGATGCTAAAACTGGCGACTATCATGGAGCGGATGAACGGGCCTACTTTTTATAAGTGGGTAGATAAAATTTAAAAGATAAGTTGCTGCCGAATTCTGTTGTTGTAATGGACAACGCGTCTTACCACAGCGTTCAGGTTGAGAAGAAGCCAACAATATCAAGCCTCAAAAGAGAAATGCAAGACTGGTTGCTACGCCACAATGTAGAATTTTCAGAAACCATGACAAAAGCTCAACTGCTACTTCTCATCACAAGTACACAAAAAGAACCCATGTATAGAATTGACGAACTCCTGAAAGCCCATGGACAAACTGTTCTGCGTTTACCTCCATACCATCCAGATTTAAATCCTATTGAGTTGGTCTGGGCTGATATTAAAAACAACATAGCCCAAAACTATATTAATTCTTCTCTAGACGAAAAGATAATCATATTGGATAAATTGTTTTTGGAATTCACAGCAGAGAAATGGCAGAGATGCGATGATCATGTCCAGAAAAATGAAAATGATAACTGGAATCGCGATAGTAGGTTCGATAATATTATCGATTCATTCATAATAAATTTGCAAGACTGATTCAAGTTCCAATGACGATAGGGACGATGACGATGATGACGAAATGGAAGATGAAGTTGAAACAGAATCTATGTCAGAATAACTTAAATACTTATACTATAGTATGGCCGCTGAGTTATTACCGATTTGACACATGACGAATTGACAATACTAGTGAAGTGACTGAACCAGTAACCCTAATATCATTTGGGAACAGTTTGTTTTTAAATATTCTAGTATAGTGTGTAATTAAATAAAATCAAAACAATTAATAGTTAAAGACACAGGTTCTTTATTAGGTGGAGTATCCTTGATGGGCGTAGATAATTGGTCGAGGACATATCAAAATAAAACAAATTTGTAAACACTGTTACACGTTTTAATGAATAGAGTAGGTACAAGATGTTTTAATAAATGACTACCTATCATTTATTAAAACAATTATTCAGACTCTGAACCAGATTCGCCAGAGCTGTCATCGCTATCAGTCAGTTGTATGACAATTTCATTGTCTATAATGGTGTCCACTCATAAATCGCGTTCATAATCTTCTGTTAATAGTTTTCGAGTCTTTTCGACGACCTTGACCCAATCATCTTTCGTTATTTTGCTGCAAGCATCTTTTAATAGACCCATCATTTTATTAGTACTGAATGGCGGAGTCGTATTATTACGAGCTGCGTAACCTGTAATGTAAACATTAAATAACGTTAATTTATTACATTAAATAAATGAAATGTTACACAATTACCTACATGTAAGGGACATGAGATATTTATTTCTTAGTTATGTATCTTTTTACTTATATGCTGAATATTGGATGTTATAATAGTACAAATTATTCATATTCATAACTTATGCGATAAAAAACAATACCTTTGATTTGTGCCCATGTGCATTGTTGTTGGAGTTCTGGGCTGGAAAACTTTGTGGTGTACAATACAAAGACATTTGTTAAGCCAGCACCTCTGCGTCTTGTCAGGCGTTGTTGCTTCCGGCAACTGGTCTGCCGAGGCGGGAGTGATACATGTTTTGGACTACTTGATTTCTCCACGTTTGTCTGATTAAAAGAAGACACTGTGGAGAAACAACAACCGCTCTTTGGGGCTGCGAGGTAAACCTTTATGAAATTTCAACCCAGGCAAGGCGGACGATTCGGTCCATTATAGACCTCTGTCCAACCAAGTCGTAACCATGACCGGCAATTGATAGAAACATCGACTTTTCCCGATGGTGACGGTTTTGGCCTGATGGTGACGGTTTGGGTGAGTGGTTGGAAGACCGCACGCGCGTTTCTCAATAGGAGATTGGTAGTTGGCCTCAGCGAAGTGGTACCCGGAGGTTTACACTTAGGATATAGAAATGGCTTCTAAATGAAAAAGGTACTTCCGATAGTGACATGGATCTGTATGATAAACAATTTGTTGTTCTAAACAAATAAAATTAATATTCGAGTAATATTAATAATTTTTATCATCATTCATAACTCAAAAGAAGGAATTTTCAAAAAGTGTCATCGCTTTTTCATACTTATGATCGTTGTGTTTGTTACAAAAAATAATAATTACACAGTATTAAAACTTGTAATACTAATTTATTTTAAGTTTATTTACAACATATAACTATATAAAGGAAGCTTAACATTTTCTTCATGATGATGTCCTTTTGGAGAATTAAAATAGACATAACAACACACATAACATAACTTCACGCCTGTATCCCCGAAGGGGTAGGTAGAGGTGTATTACACACCCACGTTTCGCCAGATATGTTTAGGTCCCAATGTAATAGGGGGCGAGCCTATTGCCATCTACCGGGCACATTATTAAGCGAGCGATAATTAACATTTATTAATGCACACATAACTGCGAAAAGTCAGAGGTGTGTGCCCGAGGCGAGTGGGGATCGAACTCGAGACCTCGTCTCAGCAGTCCGTTACGTACGCCACTGGGCTATCGCCGCATTTAAAATAGAATCATGTTTAATGTTAACAAATAAAGATTGGTACACTAAAGCCTGAACATACTCCTATGTGCTTTCTTTGTTGCTATGGCACCCCTTACTCTTAACCTCCTGAGTGCTTCACGAAGATGTTTTGGCTGAAGTGGCCCAGCTTCACCTGACTTTTCCAGTACTTCCAGAGCTGCAATATACATAATTGTAAGATTTTTCATAAATAAGTTTGAAAACATGGAATTTAAACCAAGCTGTGCTAGACAATAGAGTTAAACCATTCTTTCACCCATAACATCAAATTATAGGTAGTGGTTTAAGGCCCATCATGGAGGATTGGCTAGAGAGGCGACACGGAAGCCTCTCGTACCAACTGAAGCAGGTGATCTGCGGTAAGGGGAGCTTCGGGGACCACCTGAATCGGATCAGGAAGGAGCCAACGCCTGAGTGCCATCACTGCTACGCGAGCGAGGACTCAGGGCTGCACACGCTGGCGGACTGCCCGGCGTGGGAGGCGCCGAGGCGTGACCTTGTGGCAGCTATCGGGGTGGGAGTCGCTCCCGCTCGGCAGCATGATTGCGGCAATGGTGCGAAGCATGTAATGCTCGCGAAGAAGATGGCGGAGCGCGCCCGGGAGAGATTTAGAACTCTCCCGGCCCGCCGAACCCGCAACATGCTCGCCGCGCGTCGCAGGCGACTCAGGCGCTGGAGGTCGCTTAACGACCTCCGTCATCCATGAGTGCAGGCCTGGGGGTGGCAGGTGAGGCCGCCAGTCACCCCAGCAGAAGCAGGCCGGGACGGCGGGGCGACTAGTGCCCCCCCCCCCCAAACCGGGGCAAGGCAGGGACACCGTTGTTCCCAAACCCGAGGGGGCCATCTCGAAACCGGCCAGTGAAAAAAAAATGTACCCCCAGTGGTTATAAGTACCTGTTCCCTGTAACATCATCAAATTTTAGTGGTGGCCTTAACTTTGTAGGCTTAAACTGACTATGACTAGTTGCAACAATAAATAAATAAATATTCTAGGAAATTCTACACCACGCTATCTAGACCCAAAGTTAGCATAACTTAACTAGCTTGTGTTACGGGTTCTAGGATGCAGATAAACATACTTAAATAGTTTTCTTTTTAAATATTCTCAAAAATCTGTTTTATGTTGGAATTCAAGGATTTATTACATCCTTCAAAGTACCTATCTAAGATCATTCAAAGCTAGACCAACAATTATGCCCAAAATAAGTATATGCATCGCCAGTGGTTGTCCCACTCCAATATATTTTGGTTCAATGTAACTTTTGTCATACTTTTTATTGTTAATTAATTTATATTAAAATTCTTGTGAAACAATTAACAATGCTAGTTATAGACCGGAAGATGATAACAGAAAATTCCATTCATTTGTACCAGAATGGCGACTCTTTAGGAGTCTAATTGCCCACTGACGAAAAGGAAAAAGATGGTCATAGTGCTGGTACCGGCAGCCCAATAGCGTGGGCGGTAATCGAACGTGTCGGATAAAT
Source organism: Cybosia mesomella (assembly GCA_946251805.1). Lineage (NCBI taxonomy): Eukaryota > Metazoa > Arthropoda > Insecta > Lepidoptera > Erebidae > Cybosia > Cybosia mesomella. Next base: position 16,304,800 of record OX276406.1, on the reverse strand, counting down.
TACTTAGTAGAATAATTTGTTCCAAAAAATTGGAATAAATTGTTACAGTATTTCGATTTCTCGAAACTTAAAAAGGATGCTTTGGGAGTATAATTCTCCCAAAGCATCCTTTTTAAGTTTCGAGAAATCGAAATACTTATGCCATATTTATGCCATAACTGCCAAAGAGAAGCCATATGTGAAAACAAAATATTGATGTTGACAAATTAGCCGATACCGTACCATGAGGCTGAATCTGGACATATATCAGTGCGTGTAGTCACTGATATATGTCAACAACCAATACAAACCTGAAACCATTTTTGGAAATAGCGCACCTGTAATATCGTGAAAGGTGCATGTGACAAAAATTATATGCAATATCAATATTAATTCATTTTATTATGAAAGATTTACAAAACTTTATGAAACTTTAGTCGTTTGCCAATATTAACAAAAATGTACTCATTCGCGGCCGCCGGTATGATGGCCATTTGGAACCGTCGGAAAAGTGTAGCTTGGTGATTTTCGTGAGTGGCTACTCGACAATAATTAGCTGTGCAAAAATTAGCCTGGTGCAAATGGTTGAATTCTTTTTTTTTTATTAAAATGTTCTCATCGGTATTGCGGGCTGTAAGCAACACCGGAGAAGTATGGCATTACGATATCGCCTACTTCATTTTTCATCAGTTATCGGAAACAACAAGAATTTGTGTGGAACAAAACGTTCGACTTTCGTAATTTACTCGAAACGTAAGAATAACACCTACTCAGATGGGCCGCCGCCGCCGGTACCAGCGCTATGACCATATTTTTGCTTTTGGTCGTTAGGCAATGAGCGATTTTTTTGACAGCTATTAAAAAAAAAAGTTAGTTCTTTAAGCGGCGATAGATGGCGCTCGCAAATAACGAAATGATAAAAAGTGAGCTAAAAGACTAGAAGTTAGGCCAAAAAATACGCACGCACGACGTTGCTATGCTACGCTTGTCAATCATGTCACTTTTTAAAAATGTGACGGCGCCTTGGTGTTTCGAGAGTCAAGAAACGTCAAAAGTGACATGACAGTTGACAACTGTCAGTTTGAAAGGCGCGTTCTGACGTTTCTTCACTCTGACGCAACTCCGGACACTTTTGGTACGCAGAGGCAAACGAGGAGGAATCCATTTGCATCTCGCGAAGACAAGACGTGTTCGGTGGAGTGTCATTGCAATATAATTGTGTAGTGATTAGTCATTATATTAACGGCTATATTTCGCTGAAATAATAATTTGATTTCGAATAACATCTAAACACGTGGTTTTAATTTCTCCTCGCCCGACTACCCACATTCGCTCAGCATTCACAGATGGATCAAATAAGCAAGGATGTGCCTTTATCAGAAGTGGGATGTGAAGGGCTTACTTCTGAGGAGAATACTCGTACCAGATCGTCAGTGCCGGCACTGGAACAAAGCCTGTCGCAACAGATGGAGTTGTTTTTATCCCGAATGATGGCTTTATCGCAGCCGCAACCTTCGAGCAGCGCGTCTATCCAGTTGATTGAGTTCGATCCTGATAACAACGAAGCAGACATCGAAGGTTGGTGCAACGTAACCGAAATCGTAATCAACGACCGTAAGTTGAGCGGGGCAGACCTACTTTTGTTACTTACACGTGCACTTAAAGGCCGAGCTAGTACCTGTTTAACACGACTACAAGCAGCGCAGCTGACATGGCCTCAAATAAAGGAACTATTGCTCGCCAAGTTTGCCAAACCTATGACGCCTCAAGATTACTTCGATGAAATTCTACGTTTCCAAGTTGGTGCTAAAGAAACCGCGAGTGAGGCAGCCATACGCCTTGGGAACATCATCGGACGTATACCGCGGATGGAAATGCCTGAAGACATAACCACGGGATTCGTATCGTCAGTTTTGTGCCAGAAAGATGGAATGATTCGTCGTGAGCTCCACTCTCACAACCCGACCACTAGATCTCAACTTCTACGAATTCTCAACGGTATATCGCTGAAACGGAAGCACGAGGGCAGTGATAACCACGATCCGGATGTTAAGAAGACCCGATTTAATGAATGGCGCTTCACGGGAACATGTCATCGCTGCGGTGTTCCGGGTCACAAAGTGATAGACTGCCGCAAGCGAAAAGAAGAACCTGCTGCTTCGGACAAGACGCGTCCCCAAAGTTCCAGAGCCGCTGCTAGACCAATCACCTGCTTCATGTGTGGACGACCAGGACACGTGGCGTCGGCGTGTCCAGATCGAGCGGGCAGCAGCGGAGCAGCGGTGGTCAAAGAGGTCAATGTGTGTGAACGCAAGGCGTCGAGCGGCACGTTGACTACATCATCCGGTGAGCCAGTTTCCTTTCTTTTTGATAGTGGATCTGCTTGTTCTTTAGTAACGAATAGCTACGCGGACAAGTTTCCTGGCACTGCGCAGTGTGAATTAGTGTATCTGACGGGCATCGGTAGCGGTGATGTAGAATGTGTTTCCCAGGTCATTAGTCCCATCAACGTTCAAGGCTACTTTCGCTCTCAGTATTGTTTCACATAGTACCTGATGGCACTATTGCTGAACCGGTAATAATAGGTAGGGATATATTAGAGGGGAACGTGCACGTACATATCGATAATGATCGAATCACCTTTTCTCAGCATAAAGAAGTTAACATAGCTGACAAGTCTAGCGGATTTAATTTTGCGAATATTAATACGGACTTACAAGGTGATGCAAAGTTGGCCTTGATTAGAATTCTAGAGAAATATAGTGAGTTTTTCATCGACAATATCCCAACGCGACGAGTCACGACGGGCGTTCTCCGGATAGATCCTATTGATCCGAACAAGACCGTGCAAAGGCGTCCTTATAGGTTAGCACCCGCGGAAAAAGAAATAGTCAACGAGAAAATAGAGTCCCTATTAAAAGCGAACGTTATCCGAGAAAGTAGTTCTCCTTTTGCGAGTCCCATTTTATTAGTTAAAAAGCATGACAATACTGATAGGATGTGCGTAGACTATAGGGAACTCAATGCCAACACGCGTCCCGAGCATTATCCGTTACCGCGTATTGATGAACAAATTGACCGTCTCCACGGTGCGCACTATTTCTCGTCACTAGACATGGCGTCGGGCTATCACCAAATACCAGTTGACCCCGATAGCGTGACGAGAACGGCATTTGTGACACCGGAAGGTCAATTCGAATATTTGACCATGCCGTTTGGGTTACGAAATGCCGCTTCCGTGTACCAGCGGTGCATCAATACTGCTCTCGGGCCCTTAAAAGACAAAGTAGCGCTGGCGTACATGGATGACGTCATGTGCTACTCAAACGACGTCACTACAGGGCTAGAGCGTCTAGACTCTACTTTGAAAGCTCTTTCTGAAGCGGGTTTTTCATTGAACTTCAAAAAGTGCAAATTTATGAAAAGCGAGATAGATTACCTCGGTTATGTCATAAGAGCAGGAGAAGTAACACCAAACCCCAGAAAGATACAGGCTATATTTGATGCTCCCACCCCAAAAACAGCCACTCATGTTAGGCAGTTTTTAGGTCTGGCTTCTTATTTCAGAAGATTCATACCGAATTTCACCCGTGTAGTAGGACCTTTGTACCCTTTAACGAAATTGAAAGGTCCTATTAAATGGACAGACGCTCACAACGACATTCACAAAAAGATTGTCGATATTCTTACGTCAGAACCGGTACTAACAATATTTGATCCAGACTCCCCTGTTGAACTTCACACCGATGCGAGCTCTGAAGGCTACGGGGCCATATTAATCCAGAGAAAAGATAGCGCTCCTCACGTGGTGTCTTACTTTAGTCGTCGAACGTCTGACGCGGAATCGAGGTATCACTCATACGAGTTGGAGACCCTGGCGGTTGTTCGTGCGGTTGAGAACTTCCGACATTATTTGTATGGCCAGCATTTCACGGTCTTTACAGACTGTAACTCTTTAAAAGCATCCAAATCAAAAACCGATTTAACTCCACGCGTACATAGATGGTGGGCTTTCTTACAAGCGTACGATTTTGATATAGTCCATAAACAGGGTATTAGCATGAGCCATGCCGACTATCTATCTAGAAATCCCATTTTGGAGCCCATATCCAGTGCGCAAGGAATTAATGACGCCAGTGACTCAAGTAAGAGGAACAAGGAAGTTCATTTCATAGAGTTACATCAGGGTTGGCTGGCCGTAGAGCAAAAGCGCGATAGCGAAATATGTGACCTTATCAGCAAACACGAAAACAACGAGTTGCCCGAAGCGATTGCACACACGTATGACGTGCGAAGAGGTATACTGTATAGGAAAATTGACCGCAATAGAACCAGCGCGTGGTTACCGATTGTTCCTAGATCCCTCACGTGGACACTTATAAATCATGTCCATTCAGAAATTATGCACCTCGGGGCAGATAAGACACTCGACAAAATATATGAGCAGTACTGGTTCCCACAAATGTCCAAGCAGGTGCGTAGATTTGTAGATTCATGCATAGTATGCAAAGCTTCAAAAGGATGCTCAGGGGCACAGCAAGTTCGACTTCATCCGATACCCAAAGTGTCCGTACCCTGGCATACAATACATATAGACATCACGGGCAAACTAAGTGGTAAGAGTGATAGGAAAGAATACGCATCCGTAATTATCGATGCGTTCACTAAATATGTTCTCTTAGAGTACACACCTTCCCTCGATGCTGCAAGCGCAATCCAATGCCTCAAAAAGGCAATTTGCTTATTTGGCGCACCAAAGCGGATTATAGCGGACCAGGGTAGATGCTATATTAGTGCAAATTTTAAACAATTTTGTAGCGAACATAGTATAGAGCTTCACCTTATCGCCACTGGCTCTAGTAGAGCTAACGGTCAAGTTGAGAGGATAATGCGCACCTTAAAATGCCTGCTGACAATAGTAGAAAATGACCCAAACAAAACGTGGCGAGATGAACTCCCCGAAGTCCAGCTCGCGTTGAATAGCACCAGATCCAGAGTAACGGGTTACTCTCCCACAGAGCTAATGTTCGGTATACGGGCACAATCACTAGGGATATCATCCTTATCCGTGCACGAAGAACCTGAGCCCCGTTTAGATTTAGATACTATTCGGCATAACGCTTCGGAAAATATCAAAAAGACAGCTTCAGCGGAAGAAAAACGCTTTAACCGGGGTAAAGCAAAAGTGAGGCCATTTAGTGTAGGTGACTATGTCTTTATCAAAAGCAGTGAACGTAACCAGACTAAACTACAGCGAAAGTTCAAAGGTCCTTTTACTATAGTGAAGGTATTAGATCACGATAGATATGAGCTGCGAGACATTGATGGGACTAACCGAACCTATAAATACGCCCATGAAAACTTACGTGCAGTGCCCGGGGGCTACAGTGGGCTAATAGAAGTAGCTACTTCCTTAACTCATAATGCAGAAGGGGCCGAGACGGCGGCAGTCCATAGTCTTGAGAAGGGAATGGTAACATCTGATGATGATAGTGATACTGTGTCGGTATCTAGTTTAAACACTTTGACTGCCGGCTCTGACACCCTCTCTGCTTCCGAACATGAAGAATAGTAAATGGTGAGTGTATAATAGTGTGTAAATCCTGCTCTTCTGCCGACATCAGATCTAGAGTTCATGGTATTGTTTCGGCTGTTGGGTGCGGTGTAGTTGGCCAAGCGGGCTGGCCTAAACCGGGTCGATGCCCATGACCAGACTATGTTGTCTTATGTGGTGTATGGTGTGGCTGATCGACTGGGCTGGCCTAAATCGGGTCGATGCCCAGGGTCAGATCACTACATCTTGAGTGTGAGCTGAGTGGCAAGGTACTGGTCTGGAACTGGCCTATGGGGGTCGACGTTTCGGATCAGTGAATTGCAGCAGCTGTGTGTGATTTTCGTGACTGGCGGAAGGGGCGCTGACTGGTTGTCCGGTCCATCTCACCATGTGACTTGGTGAGCTGGTCGAAGGGACGCCTGAGGCCCGCCCAGTGTGTGTAGTTAAAGTGAGAGATGAGAACTCGGATCTGTTTAAACAGGTGACGTAACTGAGTAGCTGGTCAGGGATGGGCGAGCAGGCCTTGTAGTGGACTACAGTGGTATTCTGTCTTTGCAGGTAACACGGGGCGTACGCTGTCGCACGAGGACGTGCGAATGTCAGTCCGGCCGTGACGGCGCCTTGGTGTTTCGAGAGTCAAGAAACGTCAAAAGTGACATGACAGTTGACAACTGTCAGTTTGAAAGGCGCGTTCTGACGTTTCTTCACTCTGACGCAACTCCGGACACTTTTGGTACGCAGAGGCAAACGAGGAGGAATCCATTTGCATCTCGCGAAGACAAGACGTGTTCGGTGGAGTGTCATTGCAATATAATTGTGTAGTGATTAGTGATTATATTAACGGCTATATTTCGCTGAAATAATAATTTGATTTCGAATAACATCTAAACACGTGGTTTTAATTTCTCCTCGCCCGACTACCCACATTCGCTCAGCATTCACAGATGGATCAAATAAGCAAGGATGTGCCTTTAAATGCGTAATTAAGTAAAAGCATAAATATTTTTTGTTGCTGTTTGAAAATGCATGTCACTGGAGTGTCATGCAGTGACTGGTAAGTGTTACTGTAAAAAGATTAAAAAAACAAAACAAGATCCTAAAATTGTGTTCTTTGAAAGAAAATTAACTAGAAGGAAATTTCAGGAAACGCATATGTTATGTTTTTTGCAATAATATAACATTAAAATGATACATTTTGATTTGTTTTCGAACTCGTTATTTTAGTTTATTTCTGGTCACACCGATTTCGCTATTTATCAGCGCTATCTCGTCTCATTAACTAGAACTATTTTATTTTTAATTTCTGTCCGTCAAAAATCTCCCATTAAACTCTTGATGGGTCGCCATTCTGGTACCAATGACCTGGAATTTTCTGTTATCATCTTCCGGTCTATATAATGGTAAATAAATATTTACATACCTTCTTCTACAACTTCTCCTACAAATACTTTAGCAATGCCGGACATAGCTATGACTACATTTTGTCCAACTGAACAGCCTGTGATTGTCTGCATTAGTCTTTTGATAGCAGCTTTGGGGAAAGCAGCACGCCTGTACATTTCATACCTATCCAGTTGTTCCACTGTGAAGTTGGAGACAAGAACTCTGCAAAGAAAAATTAACAAAATTTTTATTTATAGCTATGATTTTATTTTCACTAAGTATGTAACAAATATAAAATAACTGAAGTATACAGTAATAATGCAAACTTTTGAAGCATTAACACTAGAATTAAATTGTTCTACATACTGCATCTTTTCGCGCTCCTCCTCTTCTAATTCTCTCTTGCTTTTTCTTTCTCTTTCCCTTTCATTTATTAACATTTCTTCTGTCATCTGAGATTCATACATGTTAGCCGTCTCACTTTGCTGAAACTCATTGATATTAGGTACAATTGTGTTATCCGCATTTTCTTCAAGATCCAATTTGTCATACTTGTCAGGATTTTCTGCTTGTGATTGTTCAAGAGTAGAATGATCAAAAGAGTAATCATTTATATATGATTCATATTGATCAGTAAGAGTGTCAGGTTGAGAACTGATGAATGTATCTGAATTATCTGTGTATATGTTGCCAAGTTCATCGGCTCTATGAATTGTTTCCACATTTTGAGAACTATCAGAGTATGCTTCTATAACTTCACTTTCAAGGTTAGTGTTTTGAACACTTTCTCCATAGTTCACTAAAGTAGTATCTGAAATTTAAAATTGGTAACTATATGGATATTATGTATTTTTTTATTATTATTTCCTTTATTTCTTAAATAAAGCATATAAATTATATTTTTAAATATACATAAAAAAATGCATTTAAAAATATAAAAAATAGTACCCCACTGGCATCGAGTACAGGGGCCAAGATACTGGTGGTTACGGCTCTAGAGAGGAACCTCCTCACAATACGTGCCGTGTCGAGGTTTCTGCACGAAGCCCAAGATCCAACTGCCTAACTCGAGCCTCTTTAGATGTTGATCGAGGCTCTCGGCAATCAGTCCGTGACCCGATACGACTATCGGAATAATAATTGCTGAATCCACATCCCAGATGTCGACTCGTGAGCCAAGTCCAAATATTTTATTTGTTTCTCTTTTTCGGCTTTCACGAGATTGTCATCATGGGGGATGGTGGTGTCAATAATTATTGCGAGACGCTCTGATCGATCAATCACCACTCTATCAGGACTATTGTCCTGGCAGTGATGATTGATCGATCCCAGTGCAACGTGACACGACCATTATCAAAAACTAGGTCGGGCACATACCTGTAACACGGTACCTCCGATTCTACAAGATCGTACGTCAGCCCGCTTGCTGATGAACGATTCTGGCCACTTGGTTGTCTATGCAAATACTCTCCGTTGGCAAAACGAGAACAAACAGAGACAATATACCTTAGGGATAGTTATTCGTCATCACAACTTCGTCCATAATTGCAAAAACAAAACATTCGATTTTCCCAAACAGGTCACCGAAGCGTAGCCAAGACACAGATGCTGGTAAATCTATATCAAGCCCATAGAGAGCCCGATAGAAACGTCCATGCAACTCTTTGCTCTTCCATACATCCATACGGTCATTAATACTTAGTACCACAGGTTTGCGCCAGTTCTCTTTAGCCAAAGCTAGCAGGGTAAGTCCGTTATCCACCATTACTACATCACGATGCATATCAGCAGCAATGTGTAGGAAGTATTTCCTGAGGTTGCGCACCTCACGGTTATGGAGGGATTTGGCATTTAAAAAGCCACGTCCCCCGCATTTCCGCAGTATGTACAACCTCATTACAGATGAACGAGGATGATGCATTCGGTATGCTGTAAGAAGCGTACGGACTCTCCTATCCAGGTTGTCTAGTTTGGTCTGAGTCCACCTGAGTATGCCGAAGGAGTTGTTTCATAACCGGCATGACCCAACCGTTATAGGCGCGCACCTCGTGGAATTCTAATCCCGTTCCCACTACCCGTGGGAACCTATGCCCGGGATGAAAAGTAACCTATGTGTTATTCCAGACTATAGTCTATCCCTGTACCAAATTTCAGCCGTTTTTAGCGTGAAAAAGCAACAAACATACATACATATATACTCACAAACTTTCGCGTTTACAATATTAGTAGGATAGGCGAGCAGCTTAAAGCTGATGTGCCTATGTCACAGTGTTGGTCTAGTTAAGTTTGTTAGCTGGCTACGACCATTTCAAAAATCGATTAGACAATCCATTTTTTAAATTATTTACTGAGGTAGCAGTCAAAACTTCATTTAGGCAGCAGATTTCAGTTACGGACCACCCGGTTACTGAGGGAATGGTGTGCCATATTCATGTTTGATGGTGCATGGATCATTCTCAGACTATGTTCTTGGGCTGATTTAGTAGGTGCTTATGGAGTGTAAATTAAACTATACTTATAGTTATTATCATTTTTACATTTATTTTTACTTTTTGATTTAAATTTTTTATTTATTATAATGTAGTTTTTTTTATTTGTGGATCATTTCTTTATTTAAGTACATCTTTTATTTTAAAGAATAATTTTATTAGATTGTTATTTTTTAATTTTCCATTTTTACCTTAATGCTTCACTATACACTAAGTTAGCAGTGGTATTTGTAGATGACAATAAAACATTGATTTTCAGGAGACCCTACTCGAGAAAGTGCCACATATAGTTGGCCATGAGAAGCACTCTTTTCTTAGATCGATGGCAACCATAGAAAAAGTTTGTCCCTGGTATTTATTTATTGTAAGGGCAAACAATATATTTACAGAAAACTGTAATCTTTTGAAATCCGTCGGTATCATCGTGATCCGCGGAATGTGAGCGAGCTGTCCGGCCGCGGTGCCGGTGATTATAGTAGCTACAATCACATTGTCACATTACACATATTGGGTGGACTTAAATTTCTCAATAGTATAATGGGAGCACCTTTTTTTAATTTCAGTTTGTGAGGTGGCAAGCCGGAAGGATTGAGAGAATTTAAAAATTCTTGTGGGTAATCTTCGGTATTGAACACGGTGTCAATATATTTGTAACATTTAAAATCACAGTTCGGGCCAAGTGTGCGCTGAAGGCGCGTGTGCAGTCATTCCCTTGACTCGTACCTGTAGTCTGGACCACTGAGCTGCCAGTTTTGGGATTTGAGGTGTTGGCATTTTTATTATTAGTAGGCCTATCCGTTAGTATATGATTTTTAACTTCGTCCCTTTGGCTTCCCACCCTCCACGAAGCCCGCAACTGGGAGTGCCTTACTCGACTTAATTCGAGGGGCACTAGGACTACCAAAGAGATATAGGACTGCGAGGCTGGTTTACAGTGCGACGAGCTCGATGGGGTTGGTGTTGGGGGCATGAAATGGCCTACCTTCAACGGCTGGTCAACCCTCACTTACCCCGTCAGCATGACCGTTACCCACCACGATAGTCGTCCAAAAACGGTTATCGTGGACCCTACACTCCTCGCCGGTGGCCCACTAATGGGACACCTTGACCTAATTTCCCCAACCATGGCTAGTGTTTGGGGCTACCGTTTAGCCTGAACTCCAGGCCAAAGAGGGCGTGTTGCCTCGCCGACGCATAACCGCCAGCGCCGTTTGGCTCAACCCCCCAGGATCCCTTCATCCCTGCGTATGGCGCTCAACTGCGCAGGTCCAGGACGCAGGTGACTGCCGTCACAAGTAGGATGCTGGCGGGTAAAATTCCGAATCATTCCCTTCGAATACTTCGGAAGTATTCCGAAATATTCCGAAACTTTGGGAATATTTCAACTGTAAAAAATAAACGAGTAAAATCGACCTTACAACCTATTTCGCTATTTCTTGTTACGTTTTGAAATATATTAAAATAATTTATTTAAGATGTAGTAGATTCTGCCTTTAACTGAACTGATTAATGAATACACAAATTAATGATTGTAACTTTAATAACGAAACTAAAAGTGATTACAAAATTATTTGTTAAATACTTATTACGAATAAACACAGATCTGCAATATAGACCGGGACCGATACGTTTGAAAATGGTAAAAAGTGAAAAAAAAGTAATAGTAGGATGAAACCCGTTATAAAAGGACGAGAACATAACAAAAATGAAAGGAAAAATAATTTACGGGCGATCTGAGGTCGGGAAGTGGAAGGTGGGTTTTTAAGGGTAAAAACGGTTTATCTCGATTTCCGGCATGATAATGACAAAATTGTAGGTAATCGAGAGACCTACAACTTTTGTAAATACACTTTTTTCACATAATACCTATTTTCACAAGTACCTATTTTCACAACTATACCATACAAGTACAAGTACCTATTTTCACAACTATACCATATTTTAAGTTTGGTGTATGGTAAAGTGAATTTCGGCCAGATGGACCGCTGACGTGAATACGTTGGCGGGTAGTGGCTGGATTCGGAAGGCGGAGGACTGGGTGTGGTGGTGAGTCTTGGGAATGGCAAATGTTTACCAGTAGATCAGGCTGTTGATGAAGATGATTATGATCGATTTTAATGTGCATCTGAACTTGGCATTGGATTTGATTTCAACCCTTTTTTAGGCGAACAATTAACCAATAGGAACTTGGCCCCCTTTTTAACAGATATGTTTTTGGTGGGATCTCTTTTACATAACTTGCTTGAATTTAAAAAAAACAGATAGCTATTCCTACAGGTGTGAAAGAGAGTAAATTATACTACATTTATTGTAACAAAAGATATTTAGAAACAATAGAGATATCAGAACCATCGCTACCTAATATTAACCAAATTGTGCAACAAAAAATCAATAATTTGTAACTATAATCCAAAGTCAATGGAATTCAATGGGGGACTTCCTACGACTGATATGACGATGATGATGACTCAAAGTCCAGTTTATGTTTTAAAAATCACGAGTTTTAATTATCATGTTATGTTATGTTTTAGGTAGATTTCGATGAAATCGATCTACCTATTGGTTTCTTGACTACTGTCGAATTTTAAAAAAAAATCTTCATAGGAGGTCTAGTTATGACCGCCTCAGTCCAAAATGACCACTGGTCAAAAAGTTTTTATATATATATATATATGTATGTATGGTTCCACTTCGCAAAATTTGCAGCACTCTCACGGTCGCATTTTTGCCCCAATCGCTTTCAAACTGCGGTCAAAAATTGCTTGGGTGTAAACTTAGTTTAAGTTCGTGAACGGGTGGAATCCGGCCTAAGGGGGCCTCACTTTTTGTGAAATCAGTTTTTCCTCAAAATTTCATGTTCCATGAAAGATATTCGAACCGTTCTAATTTTATCCCATAGTATACATGAATACCAACAACTTTTAATTATAAACCTATAAGATTAGAACTTAAAAGTGGAGGGGGGAAAAACCAAAATTTTTTGGGAAAAAAATCATGTCTGAAAAGTTTTCACTAAAAGTTACCGTTTTCGAGAAAAAAAATTTAAACATGTTAACTTCACAAAATATTGTTTAAAGTCCGTAGTTCTCTACATAAAATAATATTCATTGCTTCACAAAATCTACCTGTGCGTTCCCCCTGCGGGAACGGATTTTTTATTATCAAATCTGTGTTACTAGCTTCTTCAAACTATAGGTGAATATACCTACCTATTCCGATATCTGGTTATTATACATACCTTGTCCAGTAGAGAAGTACCCTTTTTTTTTATTTCATGCGGACATCCCCTCGGATATCCCCCGCAGGCCAGCGAGAGTGGATATGTCGGGCATGAACCGAAATAAAGAAGTACCTATTATCGAATTCAAAATATTTTCTATTGTAGCCCTATGTTACTACTAAGTGCATAAATAGTGAGTTTGTGAGAATGGATGATGTTTGTTACTCTTCCGTGCAAAAACAACTGTAATGGACTGATGAAATTTGGACAGATATAGATTACAGATGATAGGAACGAAACAATTTCATGCCAGCAGGAGCATGGCCAACAGCTGATTCTTTATATGTTTACTCACATTCTGGTTCAAGCAACTTTTCTTCTATTTCCAACGAGATTTCTTGTGAATCATCTTCAATAGAGTCACTGTGCTCCAATTCCTGTGCCAGTTCATCTTCTGAAAACGAGCAAATTGTAACGAAACTTTGTAACCAGAACGGATATAGGCCCGGCCGTCACAAAAAGAAATCGGGACATTCTATTTAATGTCTATATCTACCTACCTCTTAATCTTTCCGCCTCTGATAGACCATCACTGCTAGGATTTTCAGCCATTTCTATTATCTCTCAATCACAAGGCAAACACAACAGAAACAATTTGTTTTTAAAGTATCAATACTGTAATTGGGACAACTAATTTATGCATTTTAGAATCACCATTCACAAACAGATCTGCAGTAATGTATAACTTATTCTACGTGGTTTCTCAGTTGCAGAATTCCCACTTCCGTCACTTCAGCAGGGTCCAGGCCACTGCCGCCAAAGGCCTTGCAATTGCATGCAGTTCAGTGAAGGTCAGCAGCTCAGCTCAGCTAAGCAACTCTTAGATTATTATATTATATACCATAGATTATTACATATAAGCTAGAAATTATAAACTATACCAAATATTAAACTCATATGTACTCTTTGCTCAGCAACAGTAAAACAAAACCATAGGTTAGAATAAATTATTTAATCTAAAACTAAATTATTTAACGGCCATGGATACAAGTCCTTAGAGCAATGTTCTTCTTCTTCTTCTTCTTTTCTTATATGGCAATATAGTCAACCCAATTTAGGGGACATTCTTGCCAGTGTCAAGTTGGAAATTTCCCAATTATAAAGTATTTCTTCGGCGTTTGAGTTGATTATAGACAAAAGTTGACTTAGGTGGGCAATATACACAGATATAATGATAATTACAAAGATATATTATGAAGACGTAAGAATTTAATAAGTGATTTTATATATACTTTGTTAGATAACGATAATATAGATGATAGATCGTAGGGTAGAGGAGCTTGATAATGAATCATAATATCAAGTAAAGATGGAGAATAATTAGGACACATAAATAGGATATGTATGATGTTACCTTCGTCCAAACCACACTCACATAGAGATGAATCGCGCACCCTTAGCTTTGCAAGGTGTGCTGGTGTAGTACAATGGCCAAATCTCAGCCGAGAAATAGTGGAAAAATTTCTTTTCGATGTGTAATTTAGAGAACCATGGGTGCATGGTTATACAAGGTTGAAAGCAACGATAAAAGTTTCCCTTATTGGAAGTCGATCAAATGTTATTCCAACTCTCCTCAAGATAAATACGAGGAAGTATAGATAAATCATTACTATAGACTAGCTGATTACACGTATTGCCCTGTAGAGCAGCCAATTTCGCCAATTCATCTACCATCTCATTTCCATTGATACCCGATTGACGGAATCCATGCAAGGGTGACTTGTAAATCACGGTCATTACATTCCAATAGTTTAGCTTTAATTTCTAAAGATAAGGGAGAAAAGCAATTTTTATTGAATGGGTTCGAAAGCAGCGATTGTAAGCAACTAAGAGAATCCGAAAATATAATTGATTTAGGTATATTTTTAAAAAGAATGTGACGTACGCACTCAAGAATAGCCATAGCTTCGCTAGAATAAATAGAAAGTATGCCAGGGTATTTAAATAGTTTAAAATGACCCGAATGGAAGTCTAAAAAGGCTGAACCTACCACATTATTGTTGTCATTTAGACCCGGAACTAAAGGAACAGAAGGAAATGTTTTCGATGCATCCGTAAAAAATACGACAGCATTTTGACAATGCTGGTGCACGAACGCATCCAACACACGAATAAGGTTTAGGATGGCTGAATGTTTGTTGATACCTATTGTCAGGAGGACATTTGGCAAAAAAGTTAAAACTTTGTAGTCATAAAAGAATAGTGGATGACACGGAAAATCTACTATATGCACCTTAAGATCAATGAATTTTCTAAGACTAGCTAAGAGATTAGGTACAGTTTTATTATTCCAAAATCGATTGCCACTTACAATTAAAGAGTTTAATTGTTGAAGTTTTGATATTAACGGATGTGGTTTATACTTAGTTAACTTAAACAAATACCTATCAGACAAAAATTGCCTCCTAAGACCTAGAGGAGGATCAGCACATTCAATTTGGAGGGCATTTATTGGTGTGTTAAAAAATTCTAGAGCAATGTTCTTTGGTCTTTGTATATGAAGTTGAAATGGATGCGTTCAGAAATGCAGTAAATTTATCACAAAATAAAAGGCCCGTTTTGACAGACCGCACCCATGAAGTTACTAAATGAATAAATAAATAAATAAATGAAGTTCTCAATTTTTACCAATTGAAATATTCTGAAGGTAATTTCATTTTTCATTGACAGGTACCGCTCACTCGGCTAAGTGCTGTGCATAACGATTTTTTCACTTTGTCCACAGACTATTAATAATCAGCCAAGGAAAAAAAATATCGAGCAAGATATGTCTTTTCAAGCGCGCGCACGTTTATTTTTATTTTTTTTAAATACTAGTGTTTAGACCAAAATTAATTACTGAATTTCACCAGCTGTGTAGTGATCTTTACTGAAAATTATGAGCTTGGAGCTCAAAGCAGTAAATAATGGCAGCATTGATTTCTATAGAATGACTTGTGTCCGACCAAGAGGCATACGCGGGTGTTCGCCATCTTGTGAAGTGGACTGTGCACCCGTTCCGTTTGTTTTGTTGATAATATTTCCCGACTCGGCTATGTGTTTGGAGTATTTCTGTTTGCTATCACATTGACCTTTGGCTTTTCTATTTTGGACATTGATTTAAACATTGAGATTCGTACTCGATTTTGGTATTTGTTGTTATATTGTACGAACTGTGTTTCAACATGTCAAAAAGAGGACGCACAATCAACAGCCATTCACGCGAATTGGTTGTACGACTTGGCTGAACTCAAATCATACCGTGCCGCAGTCATGGACAGACGATACCAAGGCATCTTGCTCAAAAGTGCCAATGGGTAAAGGTGGACGCTTGATAATCTGCCACGCCGGATCAGATAGGGGAGATTTTGCGAATGATGCCTTACTTGCGTTTGAGTCTAAAAGTACAATAGACTATCACGAAGAAATGGACGCAAATAAATTCACAAAGTGGTTTACTAACTTACTAACAAACCTCCCTGAACAGTGCATAATCATTATGGACAATGCACCTTACTATTCGGTTCAAATAGAAAAAGCACCCACTCAATCAAAAAAAAAAGGCTGAATTGGCAGCATGGCTACGAAGACATACGTTGAAGCTGACCCGAATTTGTTATAAGAATGAAAAGAAAGAAAGAAAAATATCTTTATTTTGGTGCAACACAAATTACAGAACTAGGTTACAAAATCGAGCAAATACTCCACATTGCACCAAAAAAGGCATATAATATATAAAAGCTGAATTACTGCAACTGCTAAAAGAAAATAAACCTGGCAATTCAAAATATAAAATTGATGAATTGGCACTTCAGCACGGACACAAAGTGCCAATTCATTAGAACGCCGCCAAACTATTGTCAGTATAATGCTATTGAGTCGATTTGGGCTCAAGTGAAAGGATACGCAGCACGCCACAACTCAAAGCCACCATTTTCCACTAAGAAAATGATGAAATTGTTGAATGAAGCTTGTGCCAAAATTACTAAAGAAGACTGGGCAAAAGTGGTAGAAAGAACTCGAAAAATAATAAAGGAAGACTATGACAGAGACGTCAATATTGACAGTTTAATAGAAAACGAAATAAATATAAATACGGGTGATGATAGCTCAACTGACGACTTTGCCTCATCATCTGAAGAAAATGATTCTAAAACTGATTTAATTATTCTTGTTGTTTTTGTGATTGAGTGAATGTTATTATAACAAAAATATTAAATACAAGTAAATTGACCTTTCATAATATTGTATCATTTTAAAATACCTACAATATCAAAGGTTAAGCTATTTTTTCTAAACAAAACTTTAATCCAATGCACTTTACATACATATTCAAATCAATTAAATCCCCATGCAAACTGGATTCGATTCATCGAGAGTATCGAGTACCGAGTCGTATAGTTACATCACTAGTTACGCCACGAAGACAAATGATAAAGCGGGCCTTTCATTTTGT
The DNA here is from genome assembly GCA_946251805.1 of Cybosia mesomella. Lineage (NCBI taxonomy): Eukaryota > Metazoa > Arthropoda > Insecta > Lepidoptera > Erebidae > Cybosia > Cybosia mesomella. Next base: position 16,287,680 of record OX276406.1, on the reverse strand, counting down.
GACAAGTTTAGTAATGTCCATCTGTATCTACCAAGTCCGAACGCGATTTTTTTAATTGTAAATATTACCCGATAAAAAATAGTTTGAGCCCACCGAAAAAATTGGTCTGTCTGGTTTCCCCAATTTATGTCATCCCCGCGCTAACGCTCAAATCCTCGCAAGTCGGGCATTTTCCTCGAGATCGGCAGCATTACTCACAGCAATAAACCAGCGTGACCAGACTTTTATTCAAAATCTTTACCCCAAAACTAAGAAAGCGCGCCATGCCCAAGCTGAAACTTACAAATATGATAATACAAAAATTGGAAATTAAGTAGAAATTATGGTAGAAATATAGGAAATATAACATAGCAATCTTAACAATGCTTGAAAATAACAAAATTGTATTTTAGGGATATACTCTAGGGATATGCTTACTTTTAGGGAATAACTCTTAGTCTTAAACGGTTCTAAACAACAATGTAAAAAGTTATGGACATTTGAATGAAATAGGACTCTATCTATTGTTTCCAACGGGGACGCCGCCGTTGACCGGGCGGTTGATCAACCTTACCTGTGTGAGTCATTTCACCCATTTCTCTTGGTCAGGCAGGGGACGCTGGCATGCACTCCACGCATCTGGGGTCGCTATTCACGCCTATCGGTGTCAGGTGCCTGTTCAGTATGCTTCTTCTGGAGAGTTTCATCAGTTCTCTCGTACTTTTTTTGTGGCAGGTGACCATTTTCGCCTTTGAGCATGTATTACTTATGTGAGTCTTGAGGGTCAGTTTGCTGCCCAGTGTAACTCACATATATTTGACTTCCTTTAATACTTTCAAGTCATGGTTATGTTGTACTGGTTCAGCGCACCCTATGATCTTTATTCTGGAGAAAAGAACTAGTTTGATTTTGTCAGGGTTCAGGAATAATCTCCCTGCTGTGGTTTTCCCAAGCGAATACAATATGGAATTCTTCAAGAAGGGCATTAGAAGGTTTTTACAGGATCGGCAGCGTGAGCGTGACGCCCCTTTTTTTATTTTTTTATTTTTATCGTGCGGAAATCCCTTTGGATACCCCCCCGCCGGCCAGCGGGGTCGGTTATGTCGGGCTTGCACCGACTAAAACCGCACGCCGTCTCGGGTCTTCAGACGCCGGGGTGTAAGGTTACCCATAGAGCATATCCCTCGCACCCCGGCTGACCCTGGGCCATCTCACCACTAACAGCATCGCTCATCCTGTCTCCTCTGAAAGCAGAGGAGTATGGAGAGCGATGTGTTCCCGCCACGTTGGGTATTGGCCGACGATCAATGCCAACCCTATGAAGGGGTGAAGGGGAAGCCATTGACCACCACCCGGGGTGTACCGGCCGCTCCGATTCCGTTCCCCCCGGACTGCAGCGGGATCGGAATCGGAGCAACACTCGAGGAGGTTACCCAACACACACCCCAGTGTGACGCCCCTGGTGTTGCACACGTCCGTAGGCCGCGGTAACCGCTTCCCATCAGGTGGGCCGTGTGCTTCTGATGCGCGTCTGCTAACTGAGTGGTATAAAAAACTATGCTATTGCTTCTTTTAGACCCCTGTTCATAATAATAATAATAAATTCTTTATTTCGAGCAACTTTGACTCATATTGGGGTTAGTAACTATTTTTACTTACAACTTGTTAGTAATATACACTTCAATGAAACAAATTAAAAAAAAAAACTGAAATTATTACCATATGAATGACAATTACAATTAAAATCATAAGTATAATTACAATAAAATCCAGCTAAGTGCGAGTAGCAAGCAAGTAACTTAATATAAAAGTGCTTGTAGCTCATTCAAGCCACGCCCCGCGCTAATAATACTAATAATTTACTTACGATTTACTTACAGATTTATTATAAGAAAATAGTGGTTCACGGTTTATGCATAAGGTTTATGTTTATGAAATTAAATTTTTATATTTCAGTTGATTGAATGAAAGGTAAATTGCGGTTTACGATTTATGACGCATTAAAAAAACTGCTGACTAGATCTCGTTCAAACCAATTATCGGTGGAGGTTTACATGGCAATGAACATCACATATTTTTTTTAGTTTTATCATTTTCTTATATTAGAAGTTACAGGGGGACACATTTTACCACTTTGCAAGTGTCTCGCGCGCAACCTATTCAGTTTAGAAAAAAAAGATATTATATATAAGGTGTCACAAAATTAGGTCTCTGAATTTGGTGAGATGACTTGGTGTCGACAAAATATGTATTTGAAACAAAAAAAATACCAAGTCATCTCACCAAATTCAGAGACCTAATTTTGAGACACCTTATATATAGCTTAAGATATAGCTTAGATGTTAGGAGTTGACCCTACCCGAGTTCGAGAGGACCCGGGTTCGAGTCTTGGCTATTTCACTACCGACGTGAACACACTCCTAACACAAGCAATTTAGCTTAGCTGGAGGGGTTAGAGGGAATATTAGTAATTTCGGTTACTAATTTTTTTTTTTTAAAAAACCTCAATAATATTTTTGAAGACCTATCCATAGATACCACACACGTATGGGTTTGATGAAAAAAAATTTGAATTTCAGTTCTAAGTGTTCTAAGTGGGGAACCCCCAAAATTTATTGCTTTTTTTCTATTTTTGTGTGAAAATCTTAATGTAGTTCACAGAATACATTTACTTAACAAGTTTCAACAGCATAGTTCTTATAGCTTCGGAAAAAGTGGCTGTGACATACTGTGGCATACGGACGGACAGACAGACATGACGAATCTATAAGGTTTCCGTTTTTTGCTATTTGGCTACGGAACCCTAAAAATGGTGAAATCAAATTTAAGAAATAAAATTGAATTGTAAATAAAATTGAAGCTAAAATTAACAATACAATAAAATTGAATTTATTTAATAATTATAAATGAAACAGAAATAAAAACAAATGATGTCAGATGGCGATGTCAAATAATGTAAAAATAAAATTGTATAATTAATAATTAGTTATTTAAAAAAAATTAAATTGAATAACGATACAATTGGTAGGTACAACTAATTAGAAAATTTAAAAAAATACAGAAAGGTCACTATGTACAGGCTCTTCTAATTTTGAATTTTATAATCGTAGACTGAGAATAGCTTTAGCTTTTATTCACCGTCTGTGTTTATAATAGTGTCAAGATGACAGTCACTGATAGATGCCTGCCGTATGCCTGCCCCACAGGGGGGCCCCGTTCAACATATAGAAATTTTGGTTATACAAATGTGAGGCAAACATGAATTGAACCTTGATATATCACTTTGTCTCTTTTTTTCTAATATACAGTTGTGTCTGCAAAAAAGAGACAAAAAATTTAAGTTATTGCTCACTTGGGAAAATGAGTATGAGAATTTGACAGCGTGCCGACGGTGCCAACATTTATGAATGATTTGCGCCAACATTATGAATGATTTGCGACAGCCATTAATGATTTTTTCTAGACCATACTACAACAAGCATAATAGTGATGTACTCCAATAAATGATTTGACGACGAAAATACTCTTTTTTATAAAAATAATACTCTTTTTAGGAAATATGAATTGACAATATTGTAACGTCTTCTATTTTTTTATAAACTACTCAGGTGCCCGACAAGTACATAGTCCACCTGATGGAGAGTGATAACCGTGGCCTATGAATGTGTGCAACACCAGGAGAGTCACACACTCACACTCGTGCTGACGACCTTGACCGCAAAGTTTCAGGCTGCAACTGCACCTGTTTCTGTGCCATTAATACAGAAGATGAAGCAGGATAAGCCTTTGGTCTTCCCATTGGCAGTACAAAAACCCCCAGTGGGGTTATTCAAGTTATTATGGCCGTGGTATTTTGTAGGATAAAGGTATTTCCCCAGTCGGAATACTCAATTGGGACGTTACTACCTTCATTTCCTTATCTTTCTTTCTAAATCTATCTATACTATTGTGAAATTGTGAAGCAGTCGTAGGTATATATCTGTAAATTGAAAATATCAATAAATGTACTTCGTTTATGTTACATTAACGATACTGACCATAAAAATTTCCCTCCTTCCTCCCAGGTCCAGTCCCAGGTCTTTTAAGCGGGGCGTGAAGAAGCATGTGATATAGCCATCAAGCTGAGTGCCACTCAAAGAGTATAGTAATATAGGTGCTACCATTATGTGGGAGTTGTCATTTCCAGTCTAACTGTAACGCGACTGAAATTCGCTATTTACCGTGAAGAGACTGCCATCTGACCTCCATAACCAATAATTTGCTATAGGTATTGAAGTTTTCTTGTAACGATTGCCATAAATTTTCATATCGCAACCGGGAGCGACGGCTTAACGTGATCTCCGAAACAAGGATATATGCAAACCAAAGCAAATACACAACCCGCGCCCCTTGCCTTGCAGTCGTGAAATGAACGCGAAACGCCACACCACTGAGATTATATACTAATCGTTGCACCCTAGTAACTTTATGGATACTCGGGAATACTACCACAGTACATACTACATAACTACTTCACCTCCCTCATTCCAACCCAACCAACATCCTGAATGCATTGTTGTACCCGCAGTAAATTATAAACGACGTGTTTGATGTACTAAACAGCCATTCTATCCACCCACCAGGGTTCAAAAAGGCCATGTGTCCTGCAAATATTGGCATAATCTCTGCTCTTTTTGAAGGTGCCACCAACTTCATAACAAGTTTACGACTGAATTCAGGTGAACTTGTTATACAGTCAAGAAGAAAAACAGGCTTCATTGGCCTTTTAATCAACATGAAGAGTGCGCTGGCACTCTTTAACTATTTGGTGGAACAAAAAAAAATTAAAATATGTGCACGACACAAATAGACTATGGACACATGTGCCAGTGACATGTAGATTAGTAAGCGTGAATATAATGAATGAATTATGAAAATGTTAGGTTTACGTAAATTAAAAACGTAATTATGTAATTACTTTGATATTAAGTTAAGATAAATAGCTTACTACTGTTATAAGTTAGTTTTCTGAGTAATTAAGTATGTTAGAGCCAAATTTAATAAAGAAAGTACACTCCCTGAAAAGCATAATTAGCAAATATAATTACGACAATGCATTACTCAGAATCTAACATAACTTCGTATAAATAGGAAATACGACTTTGTATAATAGTATGTAAGCTTAATTACGCAACGCGACTGCCTTCCACGCCGTAAGAAGCGAATATGCGCTCCCCCAGCTGGTGCCATTTTATTATATAGTAGCTCGCGGGAGGCAGGGGCCATATATAAGTCTGAGGGGTCATTCCGCCCGTCATTCAGTAGCCCGACCTCGCGCGGTACAGGCGTAAGTACCTATTGTCGTGCAACTCTTATTGCTACCAATATACATATATGCTATGTGATTAATATGTATAACATGAGTTCTGTAAATAAATGAAAATGCGGAGGTGAGGTAGTTTGGATCGCGGGCCAGCACTACGAAAGATATAAAAGCAGGGACCATTTGGTAGGAAATTATGGACATGGGCATGGACAAAGACAACAAGAGTCTCTCACAGAACAAGGAAGCTCAACAGGAAGTAGTACATCAAGGGTAGTGCTGGGCCAAGAACATCCAATGCCTCGCTGACGTCATACAAGCCACCCATCCAAAGTGTTTCATTCTTCGACTCAACATCCTCAACATACAGTCCACTGAAGGCGACCGCGAAGTGGCAGTCTATTCGGAACCGTATTAGGGGTAGACTGTCATGAACAACGGTCCTTAACAAAAAACATCCCCCTTTACAAAATAAGCCAAGACCACATTGAGCTCTTCTTCTCGGCTGTGAGAGCAAGAGGGGGATTCAACAACAATCCCGATGCTATACAATTTCGTTCTGCTTACAGAAGGCTATTAGTCAGAGCCGAGATTAAAGATGGCATTGGGAATTGTATTCCACTGCAACAAATAACGATCCTCAATTGCTCCAGTAAAAATCCTGTGTACACATTGAACGAATTAAGCGATAAAAAATGCGATGAATATATTGAGTGTGTTACGAACACAAATATTGATGCATACACAGGTAAAATCACGCAATACATAGCTGGGTTTGTAACAAGAACTCTTTTGAAAAAAATAAAATGCGATGTTTGTGCATCATTACTGCTCGGGGAGGAAGACGTCAAAAGCCTCATTTACAAAAAATCGAGAGGAGGGCTTATTTATGCCTCATCGAGTGTAGTAGACATAATTCAAAAAACTGAAAAATTATTAAAAACTCACTTGGATAACAAGACAAAACCAGAAACTTATTACTTTATCTATATCTTTATTTCTTAAAATTGTAAAAGCATATTAATTGTCATCTTAAATGCTAAATGTAAATACATGGTCAAAATTAATCAATTAACCCGCCCCTCACCGTACCAGGGGCAAAGGTGCCCATGACGCTAGCGGCATTACCCCGCTGGATAGCAACCGCCAACCTTTGCCCCAGGTACGACGCGGAGCGAGAGTCACCGGTTTTGTCCCTCAACCTGCGTCCCAATTCGCTCACTAGGTTTTTGGCATCAGCACCCCAACTTCCCATCGTCTCGACTGCAAAGGGTGCAAAAATGTACCGATCAGCTAAGGCCGCATATTTGCCGCGTTTTTTTTCTGCCGCGTCTTCGGCAGCGGCTGCTGGAAACAAGATGGTACGGCTCAGGTGGCTAGAGGCAACCGTGCTGACGCACGTGGCATCCCACAAAAGGCATCTGCCATTCCTCCACGGCACCAGAGTCATACCGTCCGGTCTCTTGCCATCGGATCTACTGAGGCCGGGTGGCTCCAGTAGGCATGGGATATCCGCTGATACAAATGCTCTACGAAGTATGTCGTTGAGAGCATGGTGACGCGGAAACCTACCCGCACTTTTACGACAACTCAGTGCGTGCTGGCCGTCATCCCCCACCATGGAGCCGCAGGTGCATCTGGGATTCGCAAACCTTGCAACCCAGGCGGAGGGCCACCGCCACCCGGAAAGAGTTGTCGTCCAGTAAACTGCCCATATGAGGCGAAGGCAGCGCGTGCAGCCATGCTCCCGATTCTGGCTGTGACACCGCCCTAAGCCTCGCCAGATCGGCTCCCGCTGCACCCTCTACCAACCGCTCCCTGAGTCCTCCAACCATAGCCTCGTCCCAGGCATGCTGGGCATGGGTAGTGACAGGACTTGACAACGCCGAACTGCGGGCAAGCCACTCTGTCTCGGCGCCGGATGCATAGGGCACGGTCACCTTGCCACCATTGTTATTGAGGATTACAGTGACAAGGTCCGCCGCCCCATGCGCCGACGCCAGGAAAGCTGGCAACCCCACATCCCACGCGCGTCGCACCCCGATACCTCCGTGACGGATGGGGAGAGTCGCCTGTGTCCACTGGTCTTCGTTGAGAGATATATTGAGGATCGACTCAACTGTGGACTTAAGTGTGTCGTCGAATGCTGCAACCCAGGTTGGTACAGTCCTCAGGAGGTACGTTATCTTAGGGAGGGCAAAACACATGCGCAACAACACTAACGCTACATGCGCAGACTTATTACTTATATATATTTAAATTTATGTGTGAGTTTTACGATTTAAAAAACATTTTTGGAGATTCCGATGCTACACATAGCGGCAGTGGCGTAGCGTGCCTTGTCGGGGCCCCGTATAAAAATTTTTTTGGAGGCCCATATGGAGGTACAGATTTTTCACAAAAGAAAAAAAATATTGTGAGAAGAAATATTTATTTATCACATAATTTACCCATTTTACAAATAAAAATCGAATTTTAAATATTCACTCTCCTTGCCTTTTTTTCGGAAAACTGATTTATTAAATCATTTATGGCTGATGATGATTTTAGTTTTTCTAAAGTTTCTGCCTCTATGGACAATAAAATGTCTGACAGCCGTTCTTGTCCCATCGAAGTTCTTAAGTAATTTTTTATTAGTTTTAATTTTGAAAAACTTCTTTCTGCCGTTGCGGTTGTAACTGGAAGGGTCAAGAATAAAAAGCATGCTGTGATTACCTCGGGAAAACTGGATGCAAGACTATTGAATTTTACTAGCAATAATTCAATGAGTTCTTTAATGGAATAAATTTTTTTAATTTCAGAATTTAAGCATGTTTTTAGAGCCTTTAATTGGTCACAAAGATTAAGTGAGATGTCTTTACTGTATTTAGCAGACAGTTTTCCGGAAGCGTTTAATATCTCTTCGCTTGAAGAAGATAGGAGTTTCTCCGGTTGTAATATTTCGAATATACTACTCAGGTTGCAAAGGCTCTGAAATCTTTCTTTAGTTTGAGAAATTAATATATCTAAGCAGCAATAGTATACATTGACTTTGAAATAGGATTCCGGGTCGGAAATTCTCTCATCTTGTGATAACTCATCAAAAAACGCTTCGTTATCTTTCGCCTACTGGTTTTAAAAATAGTTGTTACCCCCCACTCTTTTGCTAAATCTTTGGATTCATTTAGCAAACTATTAAATGAATTCTGATTTCTTAATTGGCACAGTCTATTTAAAAGATTACTTAATAAAATACTAGATTTCTGTAAGTCATTATTTTCATGCTGTAGAGCTTTAGAAACAGGATTAATAATTTCAAATAGTGAAGAAAAAAATGTAACGAGCACTAAGAAATAAAAACTCTCTAAAATATTAATTATACTTTTACATTCTTCACGTTCATCTTTTTTATTTGAAATTAAATTTAGTTGGTACAAAGTTTTCATGATTAGTAAAAAAAATTTCTTTACTGCTAATAAAGCGTCGTTCCTAGATGATCATCTGGTAGGACATACCTTTTTAAGGGTAATCAAATATTTTTCAGATGAATCGTCACTTAGCATAGCCCAGCGTTTTATACTATTGCCAAAAAAAGTATATATTTTTTCTAAATTATCGAAAAAAGTCGATACTTCACGAACATGTCTCGCAGCATCGTTCAAAACCAAGTTTAAATCGTGCGCAGTACAATGAACATAATCGGCATTTGGAGCATGCTCTTTTATTAGGGTTTGTAATCCTCCATACACACCCGACATAACATTTGCTCCATCGTATCCCTGTCCTCTACATTTAGTCAAATCAATTCCATATTCTTTAGTCAAATTTAAAATGACAGTTACTGCTATAAATCCTAAAAAGGACTCACAGATTTTTATTTCTTTAGGCACATTATCATCATTTTCTGTAACCGAGATATATCGAAAAACTACAGATAGTTGGTCAATTTTTGACAAGTCTTGTGTTGTATCCAGAATTATTGTCAGAAATGGAGCTTTTTTAATTTCTGAGATAATATTGTTCCTAACGGTGGTACCAAGCAAACTAATAATTTCGTTTTGAATCGTAGGGCTTAAATAATTTATTTCACCTTTCGGTTTTAGAAGAAGTTCTTTTAAAGTTGCATCATAGTTAGATAGCAGACGTGAAATTGCCATAAAATTGCCAGAATCAGAATCATGCCCCCTCAAAGGTAGATTACAAGATACTAAAGTAATTATAACATTAATTATACGATGCAGTACATCTCTCCAGAATGTAATTTTACTATCGATTTCACTTTTCAATAGAGTATCGATGGTATTTCCTTGCAACCAATTATTATAAGAGAGTGAGGCACTAATATGCTGCTGTGACTTTTCATGGTCAAGAATAGTTTGTGTGAAATTGCTTCTAACCGAAACACCGTTAACCCAAGCAGAGGAGTACGATTTGTTTTGACGATCTGCTAATAACCAACAGAAGTGACAGTACGGTTTGTTTAAAACGTTAGAATAACATAACCATGGTCTTATAATTTTTATGCCTGCCTGATTGAAATATGAATAATAATAAGCCGAAAAAGGTCGGTTATTTTCTGAAACTTTTGGAAATGGTCCTTGTGGTTTAAATGGACCCAATTTAAAAAATATTTTTCGTTCGTATTCTGTTAAATTGTCACCAAAATTTCCTCTATCTGATGAAATTATATTACAATCTGCAGATATATCAGAATCGTTGACTTGGGGTTCCTCGATTTCTGGATGGACATCCGATAAAGTATGTGCTTGGCTTTCTTCTATTTCCGGATGGATATGTGACGAAGAACATGCTTCAGAAGAATCTAAAAATAAACGAGTAATTGTTAAAAAATAAATACGAATGCTTTGATACTAAACTAAAAAGAGTTATATATAAATAAATAACGTTACTAAGGGTCACAGTTAGAGAGTGTTCAGTTCAGACGCACACAGACTCTACGCGGATTGTGCTCGTACCTATTAGTAGATACAAAATCACCTGCAGCCCGTCCGTGCATTACTATACACCTGCGTGCTATTTAAACGCAGCGCGTAGTGTAGTGGCCATACAAAACGAGAACCCGAAAGCGAGTCTGCACATCTGAAGTTCTCAACACGCAATTAACGATACGATACGGACTGAGACTGATAGACAAACAAACAAACAACAAAACAAATCGATCCTATAGATAAGTTAGAATTTTGTTTTTTTTTAATCAAGGCTCGGAACCCTAAAAACAGTATAATTGTGAAAATCGAGGGGGGAGACAACTTTTTGTGACGGACAGATGGACAGACCGAAATTAAAAGATTTCCTTGTTTATCACTACGAGCCCCTAATAAATGGGTTGGGTAGTACTTACCTTTCCAATCTAAATCACTCACAGTATCTTGTCTCTGAAAAAATGAAGAAATTTTGGGCACTTTTTTTATAACCTCGTCCCTTTTCTGTTTAATTTTTCTTTTCTCAGCGCCGCTGGGATAATCTCTTTTCCTTTCACTCATTTCTTTTACAAATCGCTACTAATACTGCTAAACCAGAAGAACAATATTGTTTGTACTGAATTACAATGTAATGCACATTTATATAAAGCGCGTAAATAAACAGTGCACTGCACTCCGTGGTTTAACATCCAATGCAAAGTACAACTACGTACACGTACATCGCGATATCGATGAAGGATTCCCGGGGATTCCCCGCTGAGTTGAAGATGAAGTAAGTAAAACGGGGAAGTCCCGCAGCCCGCCATAACGATGTAGAGTGTTGCCAACTTTTGAACGCACGCTTAAGGCGGGAAAAAAAGGAATTGCTTTATAGAATTTTGTCATTGTAAAATAAAATAAATTAGAAAGTTTTTATTCTTTTTCCTTACACACTTTGGGGGCCCCCGTGGCCCGGGGGCCCCGTATAATTGATACGGTAAATACGGCGGTAGCTACGCCCCTGCATAGCGGTAACCACAAGTTCCTATTAATTAAAAGCGTAATACAGACTTTCTTAGATATAAGATTTAGATACCATGGTCGTAATCAATCAGACAAACTGTCACATCGACAATTTTTAAATAAATAAATAATATTTAGAAATGAATAAAAAATATTATTTATAGGGTTATATCTCTAAATAAGATTTATTCTATAAATATTAATATATTCATTTCTAATAAATAATTTAAGTAAATTAATATTATTTAGATATGTATAATAAAATATTATTGATAGGTATAAACCTATGAATATGTTATTATTCATTTCCAAATAATATATAAAATTATTCATTTATTTTATTGTCACTATACCTCACATAAACCATTAAATTATCATTATCATTTATCATAATATCATGAACAGCTAGCATTATTCCGCTCTCTTTTTACCCGACTACGGCGAAGCCAAAGGAGGGTTATGATTTTGACAGGCTATGTTTGTTGTATGTATGTGTGTATGTTCGTTTGTTCCCTCATAGCTCTTCAACTACGTATTAGAACTGGACAATTGTGGTATTATTAGAAGCGTCTTGATCATCCGCTGGTTATAGGCTATATGACGTGTCACTGACTCTAATGAAAAAAAAAACTTGAGATAAATAGACCGTGATTGGTATCAAATTAAAGGGCTCAATTATCACATTTCAAATATGTCTACATTATTGGGTGTCGCTTGCACCAAAATAATATAAATAAAAATTAAGAATAAAACTAAAATTTAACTACTGCAAATCACACTATAAAAGTATTATACAAGGAAATATCAAGAATAGCCGTGGTCGTATACCATTTACTCTAATAAAACAATACATTCTAGAGATTCGTGATTTTACAGTAGTCGGGTTTTAGTTTTAAAGTTATGGTTAGTACACTTTAACAGGTAGTATAGAAAGATATCGACAAATGTTACGATAGTAGAAGATACATCCCTAGCATAGTAACCGTCGGCAAACGTTCATTCATAAAAATAGAATAGAACGTAGTAGGCAATACACGTCAATTCTGTAGGTATACCCCGTCTGTTCTCTTAATCTTAAGTCTATGGCCTGCCCAAAGAACTTACATTACAACCATGGAAGTAATAAGTTCTACGTACCTACAACAAGTACTTATTAATTCCATGTAGGTATACAACTTATATGATACAAACCCACAGAACCTAGTATATATATAATAATCTATGCACAGAACACTTATATCCTGCCTGACAGATGCCTGCCTTCTGACAGAAGCCAAGCCTATCTGTCAAGTCAAATTGGTGGTAGCGAATTGCTGAATGTAAGTTTGGGTAGCGTAAATTAAGAATACTGTATTCCTGGTGCGGACAGAGAGTTCCATCATGAGTGCAATAATGAAAACCACTATTTCTCGAAGCCCTGCTTCATTGGTGAGTAATGTAACAATTATTTTATCATAGGTAAATAGTAAGTTATGTAATCGGCAATCGTGTACGAAAATTGTTTTGGAAATTTTAGTTGATCGATTTTCAATAGGGTATATTTTGTAGACTACCTAACCATAAAAAAATATTATAAATATTAAGCTGCCACATTTAATTTTGTTATAGTTTTAAATAGCGCTTAGCCTTTTCATATTACCAGAAAATATGGTGCAATAGTTTCGTACTTACTACATAATAGTGGTACACCTAGGTGGCACCCTAGGTTTCATAGTATTTGATGATTTTGGTGAAAAGATGATGAACCTCTAGGACGGGACCAGAACCCGCGACCAGTCCCTTACAGGGGGAATACTCTGAACAACAGCTCTTTTTCCGATCTAAATCTATAGGAAATGTAAGCATACTAATTACTTAAAAATTAATTGAATTAATAGATAATGCTCAAAATAACATTAAAACTAATTAAAATGAATAAATTTGAATTTATTAATGACTCTTAAACGTTTGTTGAAACACATCAGCATCATGGGAATGTACAGATATTTTTTTCTTTTTAATAATTATTTGTTCAAAAATTCAAGAATGCTGTTTCAGGCTTCATATCTATACAGAAACCTGCACTTATCAGTTGGTGGGGCATCATCAGTCAAGGATGCATCAGCAAATACCAACACATCAAAATCCTACACGGTGATCGATCACAAGCATGATGCACTGGTCATTGGTGCTGGAGGTGCTGGTCTCAGGGCTGCTTTTGGTTTAGTACAAGAGGGTTTTAAGACTGCTGTTGTCACTAAGCTGTTTCCTACCAGGTCTCATACAGTAGCTGCACAAGGTGGAATAAATGCTGCCTTAGGTAACAAAACAAAACAAATTACAAAATTAATTTTATAATTGGATGTAATATGAATGTATAGCAAAAAAATATGTACTATGTTTGATATCTAAAGCTATTGTGGAGGTAGTGTAATTGTTAATGCATCAAATTTGCAATTAAAAGGGTTAGGAATCCCACTCAGTAAACTACAGATATGAACCTGCATTTAAGGTTAAACAGAAGCCAACAAGAATAATAGTGGTGCATAGTTCATTTTAAAATTATAAGACATGAATATTAATAGCTCTCCTTAGCTGCCTGATAAAGATGTCAACTAATTTGAAAAAAATAATGCAATAGTATTTAAGATAAATTTATCTCTACTAAGATTCAATTGTAACTTTATAAGACCATCAAATCTCTGTTGCCAGTAAATTGTGTACTTAATTAAGATTTTAAATATTTATTATTCACAAAAATAATTACAATGTTTAAATATAATTTTTAGGTAATATGGAAGAAGACAACTGGCTATGGCACATGTATGACACAGTAAAAGGGTCCGATTGGCTTGGCGATCAGGTAAATATTGACAGAAATAAGTAAAGTCATTAACCTTGTTAACCATGAATAATTATTCCATAAAAAATTTACCACATGTTGTGGACATTACTTGTGTAGCATTTATACAGTGATTTGTGATTGATAAGCTTATTAAGCTAGATTGCATTTATCTCTATCTCTAGAGATAAGATGAGGTATATAGACATTTATTTTGCAGCTATTGAGTACTAGTTAAATAGGCAATATAAGTAAAATCCTATATTATCCTATATTAAATAAAATCAGTTCATTAATTTTAGTTGTTAAGTGGAATTATTATTTACTAGCTGTTACCTGCGGCTTCGCCTGCGTGGGATTCTGATCCCGTTCCTGCAACCCATGGGAACCTATTCCAGGGATAGGTTATAGCCTATGTGTTATTCCAGACTATGATCTATCCTTGTACCAAATTTCAGCTAGATCCATTCAGCTATTACAGCGTGATTGAGTAACAAACATCCAAACATCTTCATAAACTTTCACATTTATAATAGCCATCAATGGAGCCATCTACCAAAATTCTTATGATGTCAATATATAGGAAAAGTTAGCATACTAATGCTTCATTCATTAATAGAAGAATCTTTGCTATTATGAATACATTATACGTTCATTATGGAATATTTATTCTTCTCAAATTAAATTATATAATTGGTACCTAAAGCAGAACTTGTAAAACAGGTTTCCGATGATTTTGAAACAAATATACTGTAATGTTTTTGTCTTGTGTAGACTGAATGCCTGTATCTAAATAAACTATTTAGCACTATCTTTTAGAAACGCTTTTATACTATATGATTCCATATACACAGTAAAATTTACGCATCATAAGCATGAAAAAGTTAACAACGTTCATGTAAGTAAGTGGGAGTGTTGCTCACGGTGATGGTGCGGAGTACGAGCGCATGCGCTTGCGCTGCCTCCTGCGAGTAAGTTATACTCGAGGAGGAGGCGGCGAAGCGAGCTCGGGAGAGACTCGGGTCTGCAGAGCCCGCTCAGCGCGGAGACAAATCAGACGTTGTAGGCCGCTCAACGATCTCCGACCTCCATGAGAGCAGGGTGACAGGTGGAGCCGCCTATAGCTCTAGCAGAAGCAGGCCGGGGCGGCGGCGTGATGCGCGCTTCTTTTTTCGGGTGCAAGACTCGGTCACCGTGGTTCCCACAACCGAGGGGGCCATCTCGAATCCGGAGATGGCGGCGGGGGCGATTATTCGAGAGAATTTACGCACGAAAAAAAAATTTTTTAAATCCTACCAATCGCAGAAATATTTTTGAAGTGAATTCTTGTTCAAGTGTGCGGGGTTAGTTATAGCATGCATACCCAACCAGTACATTTCAGAATTAGTAATAATTTTTCACCAATAGATGACACTAATAGCTTCATATTTAAAATATGAATAAAAGAAATACCTATTTTGGCCATATTAAGCTGTGTAAAGGTTTCTAAAACCTAAATACTAGGTTAATCAATATCCTTGTGGCTATTTAAACTTATCAACAACATAGTTATGAGAGAATTAATTTATTTATTAATTATATGTGACAGCTTTTTAATGACGACAAAACGGTTTTTGATCCTTCTTAATAACTTAAATAGTTGACCATAGATGGTATTACTTTACTACACATCAAAAATACATAATATTATTAACATATACCAAATTAATGGAAAAACTAAATTAAGAATAATTAAACATTTAAGTAATTTGCATTGGACATAAGTACCACCATGTACTTATTACCATTTACGTAGGTACAGTCAGCATCAAAAGTTGATGATCGTACCCAGGTGTCTAAGGTGATGGTACAGAGCGTCAAAAGTTGGTGATGCCATGGAGCGTCAAAAGTAAGTTTAGTGACAGTTTTAAAAGTTGATGATGAGAACAAAGTCACCTTGACGTTCAAAATTGCGCGTATGAAAGCTCTAGCGGCCTGGGACCCGGCTTCGCCCGGGAATACATTCGTAAAGAAATGACCTGTAACCCGATTGCAGCGCCACCTTCCGGGTCCAATGGTAAATATAAAATAGCTATAAAAAGCTTTCAAATTGAATTTCGTGCTACTTAATTTGAAAATGACGAAACATTCATCACCTATTTTACCCCCTTCGTAGCAAAATTTTGAAAAACGCTGATACACGTGTTCATTTATTCCTAACCAAAAGTAGGTATATGAATTTTCATGCTTCTATCTTAAAAAATGACGAATTTCCGATATAAACTTTTACCCCTAAGAGGGTGAAATAAGTTCACCCTCTTAGGGGTAAAATTTTGAAAAACACTGATACATGTGTTCCTTCATTTCTAACCTAAAGCTGGTGTATGAAAATTCGTGCTGCTAACTTTGAAAATGACGGATTTTCATACAAACGTTTATCCCTTATTTTGCCACCTTAGAAGTGAAATTTCCAAAATTCCTTTCTTAGTGAATGCGCCCAACATGAAAGGCATCTACTACCAAAATTTCAAGTTTGTAAGTCTAGCGGTTTAGCCTCTGCATTGATGAATCAGTCAGTCAGTCAGTCAATCAATCTGTCAGTCAGTCGGGACAAGTAATTATAATATTTATAGATTAGAGTACTAACAAGTTTCTCAGGTTACTGAAAACCAACCTTATTCGTTGACACTAGGGTATATTCAAGTTTCTTTTTGACTATTTATTTAATCCAGCTCCTGACGTAATTGACATGTCTTTTGTTTGGAATACATTTGAAAGGCTTTGTTGAGATTCTCCTTCATCTGGGAAGGAGCTCCAATAGCATCTGGGAAGGAGAATCTTCGCCTGAACCTAAACGCCGTTTACTGTAACCTGAACCTAAAGCAGAGAGAGTGGCTAAGATTACCTGTTATAGACTTCATAGTTTGGCACTGACAAAAAACTATCGCTATTCCTTTCTCTTATACGCTGATAGTCAGTCAATAGTTCGTGAACTCTCTACGTTTACTGTCAGTCCGATGTAGGACAGAGAGATCGCTCTAGAAAACTGAAGTAAGTCGATCTTAGCCGGACTCTATCTCTTCTTCCCAACGTCCCAACATAAGCGTCGGGAATTGTACAAAACTGTCTAAACTAGACTACCTTCTTAAAATCTAAATTTAATCCGATGGTAATTGGAAAAATATTACGGAATTCAAATAAAGTTATTTTAGTTTGGTGAGATGAGCAATAGAATTGCCGCCATTGTGTGAATTCAATAGCAAATGAAAGATTTGTTTTATAGCTCAGGGCTGTTATTTTTTTCATATTTTCGCACAATTTTGAATGTCTTTGTACTCATCATCAGTTTTTGAAACTTTGTCGCAATACTTACTTTTGACGCTCTGTAGCATCGCCTACTTTTGACACTTTGTAGCATCACCTACTTTTGACACCTGGATGTAATCATCAACTTTTGACGCTGACCAGTCTTTGGATAAATAAGGTAAGGTCCTACGGGTACACCCTACGTAAATAGTAATAAGTACATCGTGGTGATTACGTCCAATTCGAATTATTTGTGTTGAGATTGATGTAATCTGTGGTTATAGGCAAATTGTATTTTTTTTTTAACTTGTCAACCCGGCCGAAATGTATGTACGCGCAAAACTTCCGAACGACTGCACCAAAATGGATAATTCTTTTTTTTTGTGTTCGTTATTGTCAGAACAAGGTTTGTATAAAAGAAAATTTAAAAAAAACGAATAGAATGTTACGGACGCGATTAGGTATTCCACGCGGGGGTGTGTGTTGGGTAACCTCCTCGAGTGTCGCTCCGATTCCGATCCCGCTGCAGTCCTGGGGGAACGGAATCGGAGCGGCCGGTACACCCTGGGCGGCGGTCAATGGCTACCCCTTCACCCCTTCATAGGGTTGGCATTGATCGTCGGCCAATACCCAACGTGGCGGGAACACATCGCTCTCCGTACTCCTCTGCTTTCAGAGGAGACAGGATGAGCGATGCTGTTAGTGGTGAGATGGCCCAGGGTCAGCCGGGGTGCGAGGGATATGCTCTATGGGTAACCTTACACCCCGGCGTCTGAAGACCCGAGACGGCGTGCGGTTTTAGTCGGTGCAAGCCCGACATAACCGCCCCCGCTGGCCGGCGGGGGGGTATCCGAAGGGATTTCCGCACGATAAAAAAAAAAAAAAAAAAAAAAAAAGGTATTCCACGCGGATGGAGCCGCGGGCAACATACTTATATATAAGGGTTATACTACTCGGTCAAGAAAGTAACGGGAAAAGATCAATAATACACAAAATGTTTGTTATTCATCCAAATTTATAGTATCAACTTCAAAGTATGCTCCTTCAGAAACGATACACTTACGCCAACGAATAATCCAATCATCAAAACATTTTTTTAACGCTGTTTCCGGAATTGAGTTCAGATCTCGCCGCGAATTCTCCTTTAAGTCTCCTACCGATTGAAAACGGGTGCCACGAAGTGGCAATTTGAGTTTAGGAAAAAGAAAAGTCGGGTGGAGCCATATCTGGTGAATATAGTGGTTGCTCGATGGTATTTTTTGAGTGTTTGGTCAAAAATTCGTTCTTAATTATGGCCTTGTGCGAAGGCGCATTATCGTGGTGCAAAACCCAAGAATTTTTTTTCCACAAATCTGGCCCTTTTTGTCGAATTTGCTGTCTTAAATGCTGCATAACGCTAAAATAATATTCTTTATTTACCGTTTGACCTACCGGCAAGAATTCCGAGTGCACAACACCGCGATAGTCAAAGAAAACAGTCAACATGACTCTGACTTTTAAGCGACTTTGGCGTGGTTTTTTCGGTTTCGGTTCAGTTGGAAGGCGCCACTCCGAAGCTTGTTGACTAGTTTGCATGTTAAACTCGTAAATCCGCGTCTCGTCACCAGTAACAATGCGTTTCATGAATGTTGGGTCGAAATTGACTCGTTCTAGCATGTCCTCAGCGACTCTCATGCGATTGAGTTTTTGGAGAAAATTCAAGTCTTGGGACTAGCCGAGCGGTAACATGTTTCATACCCGAACAAGTCTTTTGGGACGAGCCGAGCGGTAACATGTTTCATACCCGAATGATTAGTTAAAATGGTACGAATCGACTCGTAAGATACAGAAAGTTCGGCGGCTATCTCTCTCAAAGTTGAATGAGGATTTTCAGTCACTATTTCCTTCACTTTTGCGATGTTAACTTCAGTTGCAGACGTTGATTGCCTACCTGAGCGAGGCAAATCTTCCATCACATCTCGACCGCTTTGTACAACCCATAAGCACGTGTTTTTGATAAAGTCGATTCACCGAAAGCTACAGAAGGCTTTTCAGTGACTCCGAACACGAAATTCCTTTGGCGGTGAAATTTAAGATAAACTTTTTGTTCGAGTTTTTGTCCATAATGAAATTCGCCATACACACTAAAGTAAGGCCAAATTAATAGGCCCAATTGACATAAGCTTCATAGTGAGGTGACATGCTTAAAAATCTAATTAAATTGGATAAATCGATAGGGAACTGAATTGAATGAATTTATTGTAAAAAATATGTATAGATTATGTACTACAGTTTTAATTGAGTTTCATTGAACATCAAATGAAAAAATCAAGGCAAATTCCTTTCTTATTTCTTAATTTCTTATTATTATTTTCTATCGTAATATAAATTTAAGAAACAAAATAACACGTACATTATTTGTCAAAAAAAAAAAATCTGATGATCTATCAGTGTCATAACTATCACTGCTGCACTTACATCACGTTCAAAATCATTCAATATAATTTTTTTCGTTTTCTCGACGACTTTTCTCCAGTCCTCTACAGTGACTTCTGCACTTCTGCAGTTTCTAGCAGAGTCAGCATCTTTCCAGTGCTGAAGGTCGGCTCAGTATTGTTAATTAGCTCAATTACATTATATTGGCAGTGGTAGGGAGGCAATCTAATGACTTCGTGCCCATGCTCTAAGGCTAGCTTGTCAATTACATAGCGTGCCTTGGATGGCTTATTATATTTTTCACGTAGCATGGGTACGGTGACGTTTGGGATTTGAAGTTACTAGAGATGTAGTCAAGATAAAATCGCATGAAATAAAATCGATTATATATCTTATCGAGATCATTTATTAATGAAGAAGAAATCGATTCTATTAACTAATAATTTTGAAGAAAAAAAGTAAAACAAAATTGATAACCTGTTTAATTATTTATTAAAAATCAAACATGTTCATCATCATCATCATCATCATCATCGTCATCTGACTCGTCGACGTGAATAATTATTTGGGAATCAATTATGCAGTCTATTCTAATGTCTCGCTCCCAGTCATGTAAGATTAGATTTTTGGTTTTCTCCACTACTTTCTTTCAGTCATCGCCAGTGACATTTTTACGAGCTTCACTAGCTCCACCTTTAATTTCGTCTCATCGGCTTCCACATTATTGGCTTGGAGCCACTCGATCAACTCGCTCTTCTTATTGGAAGAAGTCGGCGGTTTGTTCAATTGCACGGAGTGATATGGGGCATTGTCCATAATAATTGTGCTGGGTTCTTCTAAATTGCTAAGCATATTTTGAAACCACTCCGTGAATACTTCCGCATTCATATCTTCGTGATATTCTCCCGTCTTTTTCGATTTAAAAGCAAGTAGCCCATTTTCTACAAATCCTTTCGATGTGCCTGCGTGACAAATAATCAATCTCTCCCCTTTTCCTTCTGGCACTTTGGTCGAGGCATGAGGTGTATCGTCAGTCCACATTTTACCGACCGTATGATTGGCATTCAGCCAAGTTTCATCCAGGAAGACGACATTGCTCCAATCGGTAATCGCTTTAGCCTTTTTCAAAAAGGTGACCCGCGCAAGTGCTATATCGCCCCTCTCCATGACAATTTTTCTTTTGTATACTTTTTTTGAATTGGAAACCAATGTCCTTCAATACGCGCCACAAGGATGTAGGACTTCCAGTAAACAAATCAGCATCTTTTAAAGACTTGACCAGCTTTAGAAGCGTCGGTAATTCTTTATTCTGGTAATAGTTATAAATGCGGCTCCGTATAGCATCGGCCGCAAAACTGTCTACATCTGTTACAGATGCCTTTTTGGTTCGCTTTTTATTAGGGGTGGACAACTTGGGGTGTGTGTTGGGTAACCTCCTCGAGTGTCGCTCCGATTCCGATCCCGCTGCAGTCCGGGGGGAACGGAATCGGAGCGGCCGGTGCACCCTGGGCGGCGGTCAATGGCTTCCCCTTCACCCCCCCCCCCCTTCATAGGGTTGGCATTGATCGTCGGCCAATACCCAACGTGGCGGAAACACATCGCTCTCCGTACTCCTCTGCTTTCAGAGGAGACAGGATGAGCGATGCTGTTAGTGGTGAGATGGCCCAGGGTCAGCCGGGGTGCGTGGGATATGCTCTATGGGTAACCTTACACCCCGGCGTCTGAAGACCCGAGACGGCGTGCGGTTTTAGTCGGTGCAAGCCCGACATAACCGCCCCCGCTGGCCGGCGGGGGGGTATCCGAAGGGATTTCCGCACGATAAAAAAAAAAAAAAAAAAAAAAGGGGTGGACAACTTATTTTCTTCTGTATCGTGAGCACCATATTTTTCTCGAGTGATTCGAGAAACCGTGTTCCGCCCAATGTCTAACGCATCTGCCACTCGATCCAAAACGTTGAACACAGGCAATAGCGTTCCGCCATTCTCACGTTCCCGCTCAAAATAATCCCGCAATCGAACTACAAATTCACGGGCTTGACTACCAAGCACAGTCTTTTTCGTTCTTTTTGGCATTTTGCCAAAAAAAAACAACAAAACAAAAGTCAATAACAGAAAACGGTAACGAAAACAACAAAGCACAACGATAGTCAATAACAAAAACAAGTAACAAAAACACCACGCAAGCTCAAAACAAAGAAAACAGACCGCATACAAGGCAGACGCACTCGTACTGAGTTGATATAACAAGATGGCTGCCAGCTCATGCTTAAGCAGTGTTGCTATATTATAATAAAGCTCCACAAAGACAAAAATGCTTTGTTTAAAGTTTATTATTACATAATTATATTTTATAATCGTATTTTAGTTAAAAATACAACTAACGATTTATGATACTTTATTCGACAATTTATCGATTATAACGATTTTACTATGTCAATCTCTAACGCAACCTGTTCCGATTCACGCATCAAGAATTATGTATTTGGAATGTTTATATTTAAAGTTTAAATAATTACGGAGAAATAAAAATAGTTTTAAGTTAAAAATGCAAAATAAAACAGTTTTCTTTTTATCTTCGTATTAAGTGTTGTTTCCTGTATTCCGCGTTAGGTAAATTGTTTCGAAATGAATCATGCATGAAATGGAATTAGTCAAATGTCACCGTACCCATGCTACGTGAAAAATATTATAGTTGCATTTACCAAGTGCAATAACTCCACTTTTAGTAAAGTTGGACTTACTTCCACTCCATTCCTTTCCGGCCACGCCACATTTTCTTGTTTTTTGTTTGATTGGGTTGGTGGTTTGTCAACTTGCACAGAGATAATATGGGGCATTGTCCATAAAAAAATTTGAGGGGTTTTCGAAAGTGAGCAGCAGTTTTTGAAACCAGCCAGGAGGCAGTCTGGAATAAATCCTTGAGAAGCTTACTCCGCGTGACAAATAATAGAACGGGCTGCTTTTCCCGATGGTACTTTTGAGGTGGAGGCCGCTGTATCATCGGTCCATGACCGGGAAACTGTATGGGTCGCATTCAACCACGTTTCGTCAATAAACACTACATTGTCCCAATCAGTAACTTTGTTTATCTGACGTAAAAATGTTACTCTTTTCAAAATGATATCTTAGCGTTCCAGTAGGATTTTCCCCTTGTCAGATTTTTTGTATCTAAAGCCGATTGATTTCAAAACCTTTGACAGTTCGTAAAGTATTCTCTTCTAAGTCTGCGCCTGATGGTCCGTATTTTTCTTTCAGAATTTGGGATAGTCTTCTTTCCTATTCCGAATGCTTCGGCAACGCGGTCTCTCACTTGTGTTATAGGTAAAAGAGGCCCACCGTTAACATTTATTATTTACGTATAACATATATTTATTTTATTAAAAAAAACACATTCTCATTCGAAATACTCGTACAATTCCACCACTTGTTCACTAGCTTGACTCTTTAGAGTTTTCCCTCGTTTCGACATGGTAAAATAATAACAACAGTATAAATCGTTAAGCAATCGGAGTCCAAATTATATACAGGTAAACGTTAGAGCAAGATCAGTCCCATAAAAGAAGCCGGGTCGGAAGAAAATAATAGAGAACACACAAAAACGCACAGTCACTTCGCACAACGACAAAAGACTGCGTCATGTAATGGCGACGACATGGCGTCATGTTGGCAACACTAAATTGCCAGGAAAATCCCATGAGTTTTTTTTAAGATAAATTATTTTTTTGTTTCAATTTAATTATTTTTGTATTTTTTTAGTTTATTAAAATAATAATACTTACGTTTTATTATAATCACATTACGGTTATTGTTTATTGCTAAACATTCCTTCGCGAGTAATCATTACATTCAATTTAAATTAACGACTCATTAATCTATATGTAGACTAAAGTTTACGATATGCGACAGTATGGCTTATTCTCTAACGAGTAGGTATTCATCTTGTTTCAAATATTATATGTAAGTAATTACCATATATGTAAACCAATCCACGTGGAAAGTATTACTTGAATTTTTTTAAGTACGTGGAAATAACCGGTTATAATTTATTTCGAAAATAAAATGATTCAAAATACGAGTGCTACAGTTTTATAATTTAACTTCATGGTTTTTTCCGATCTAAATTAATTCTAAGTCGAGAACATTTTTGCGTATATTTTTTTTAGGTTTTCATATGTCGAGACACTCGAATCATTTGATAGCGATATTTCAAATGGTATTTATGAATCCCGTCAAGGATGCCTTACAGCCGTCTACCGCTTGTACCTGAAAGATGAAAAGAGAAGTGGTTGTACTTTGACAGTTGCTTACGTAAGTAAAGGGAGCGCTGATAGTAAAAAATGTACCTATTCAAAGAGAGTGTTGAAGCGTTCACGATATGTACGTTATATGTTATGCTTAATCTTTGCGTGAGTTACTGAACCGAAGTACTTGAAACAAAAACTATATAATTATTATATAATATAAATAAATATTATACGACATTCTACACAGCGCTCTCTAGCGTTATGGGTTCTAGAATGTGGATATACATACTTATATACCTACTTTTTTTTTGTAAATACATACATATTATACATAGAAACACCCAGACCAATACAAATAAATATATTCACGCATACAAATATTTGCACTCAGCGGGAATCGAACTCGCGCCCCCTGTCGTAGCAGTCAAATGCACACATGCCCATTGTTGACGGCCACAGAGGCCGTCAACAATGGGCTTGCCATGAATATAAAGCCGAGTATAACGCGACCGCTTTTATTTGCGGTTGGCTGCTCGGAATCGGACAGAACTCTCTCTCTCTCTCTCTCTCTCTCTCTCTCTCTCTCTCTCTCTCTCTCTCTCGTGTGAGCTCGAGCGTGGTGTTCCTACTGGCAGTAAGAAATTGTTTAATTTCCCATTACTTTGGTATAACACAAGCTCTGACTTTTAAATCATACTAAGAACAATGTTTTTATGGTTTACAGCAACCTAAACTATCTATATCTATACTAATTTTATAAAGAGGAAAGATTTGTATGTAAGTATGTTTGTAACGAATTGGCTCAAAAAGTACTGGAGCGATTTCAAAAATTCTTTCACCATTAGGATGCTACATTATCCCTGAGTAACATAGGCTACTTTTTATCCCGAACCCGATATTCCCACGGGATCAAGACTTACGCGGGTGAAACTGCGTGGCGATGCTAGTCGAGTATAAAGTCACATTATGATTATCGAAATGACAAAAAGTGACGTTATTATTCTGCGTTTACAGTCATGAAGACATGTAGAGCGTAACTAATAAAAATACGTATCTAAGTAGAAAATAGCATTGTTCATTTGAATGTGTCCGTTATGTTAGCGTACACAAGAGCTATATCGAGTTTGTTACTATGCCATTAAACTCTGTGTAAATACTGCCTAATTAGTGTAAAAATAAAAAAAACTCTTCCTCTTTAGTCTAGGAAATAAACACCATTTTCACTGTGTACGCTGGCGTCACGATCAAGCTAGCGTACACATGGCCTTACTCGAAAACGGCTAATTGTAAAGCAACAGAGTTTACACACAAAAATAGTGCTCTAATACTTCTCCCGCTATGCGAAATTTCATAACGATTGCTCTTGTAGGAACAGAGATAATACATACACACAATAACATAGATTTTTTAATTATTCCACTGCGAATTCGCATAAAGCATTTACACTAATCTACTAATAGAAGCAGAATTTCACGCACTATTTATACATATAGCATTTATTAAAAGAAAAGTTACCTTTCTATAAGAACTATTATGTGTACGCTGCCATAACGCCAGCTCCGAATGTCATTTAAAAGTCTTGTTCAATATCTCTGTTCCTACAAGAGCAATCGTTATGAAATTTTGCATAGTGGGAGAAGTATTAGAGCACTATTTTTGTGTGTAAACTTTGTTGCTTTACAATTAGCAGTTTTCGAATACGGCCATGTGTACGCTAGCTTGATCGTGACGCCAGCGTACACAGTGAAATTGGTGTTTATTTCCTAGACTAAAGAGGAAGAGTTTTTTTTATTTTTACACTAATTAGGCAGTATTTACACAGAGTTTAATGGCGTAGTAACCAATTCGATATAGCTCTTGTGTACGCTAACATAACGGACACATTTGAATACAAATTAGAAATATTAAATAGACTCATATATTATTCTAAACACAACCACACCTACCCTACTAATTCAAATATTCTATAAGCCCCAGGAACAAATTATCATGATGTTTTGATATATTTTCAATAGGAGTTTTTCTTTTAAAGCAGTAGTAAAGAAATAATTAAGAATACGTCTTTTTTGACATCACTATGATGCAGGCTGTACCCCGTACATCACCGAAGTGAAAAACTCGTAATACAAGTTCGAAGTGTAAATGTATCTCTCATGTTAATTTTTTTATGTTAGTTTTTTAATCTTGTGAAATCATTCTTGTTGTAGGATGCGATTCATTATATGACTCGCGAGGCTCCTCATGCAGTCATCGAGCTCGATAATTACGGCATGCCGTTCTCCCGTACGCCTGAAGGCAGAATCTACCAACGAGCGTTCGGCGGTCAATCGCTCAAGTTCGGTAAAGGCGGTCAGGCACATAGATGCTGTGCCGTCGCTGACAGGTACGAAAGCTTGAACTAAACACTAACGTGGATATAAAACAGGCTGACGTTAAAAATATATTTTTTTATTACTACTACATACTACTATTATATTTATATCTGTATCTGAAAATAAATAAATGGTATTAAAATTATTGCATGATAAAAAATAAATTTATAAAAATAATCGGGCTTCAGATACAGCGACCAAAGTACCGGTGGTCAAAGCTAGAGCCAATATTAGAACACTTCAGAGTTGATCGATGCAATCGACATTATTATTGTTGATTATGCCTGGTAGTGTAATGTTGTTGTGTTCGAACACACCTCCATACTTACATATTTATAGTTCCGACAGACACGTCTCAACTATAAGTATATATGTATAATAAAAATATAGTCAAGTTCGAAACTTGCAATTTCGTTCAAATTTTCATCAAAGAAGAAATCCTATAACCCGATTACAGTGGCACCTCCAAAGCACATTTGTGAATATAAACCCTCCCGCATCATTCAAACACAATTCTTGTTAAGTCATCAAACTATTTTAAAAAGGAACTTAGATCCTGATTACTGCGCCGCCTACTGAGTCCAGCGCTGAATCTAAAAATTCAGGGACCTATTAAAACTCGAAATTGAATTAATATCAGTTTTTTCAAATACAAACTGGTGAATCAATCTTATAAAATTTCTCCTTTTATGATATTATGTGAAATACCCACGTACCGAAGGTCTATAGAAGCAAATCTATTCTTAAATAGGTACTAATATAACAAATAGTATTTTGTAATTTGTAATATAATTATAGTACTCGTAATAGCAATTTGTTTATAAGTTGAGGGTAATCTTCAGAACCACTACACTTATCGGAAAAATTCTTTCAACATTTGAAACATAGGCTATATTATATGTAAATTACGATGGCATGAGTTCAAAAAACTCATTGAAACCGAAGCTAAGCGAGGGCGGCTTGCTAGTCTATACTTGATATTATCTATACTAATATTATGAAGCTGAAGTTAATTGGTTGAATGCGCTAGTCTCAGTGTTTGAATTGGAATTATTTTTGTGTTGGATTGATCTTTTATCGAGAAAGGTTGGCTATATATCATCACGCATTTACCTAGGAGAGTGGAACAGTAATCATAATTTCTTTATAATGAAACTGTCAGTCTGATGTGGGACAGAGAGAACGCTTTACAAAACCAAAGCACGCCGATCTTAGCCGGAAACTCTCTCTGCTTCCCGACGTGCCAACCGAAGCGGCGTTTACTGTATGTCCTTTAACCTATTACTGTACTTACACCACTTTTTAACTCCTAATAATATCATAAAAGCGAAAGGTATGGATGTTTGTCACTCTTTCATACAAAAAACGGCAGAACGAATCTGCCTGAAATTTGGTACAGGGATAGATTTTAATCTGGAATAACACATACTTCTTAGCCCTGGAATAAGTTCCCAATGGAAGCGGGAACCTGAACAGAATACCACGCCGCGCCGGTTAAGCCGCGGGCAAAAGCTAATTGAATCATAAACAGTGAACTGAACTATGTACTGTGTATAGATTGTAATCTTTACAAACAATAGTTCGTTAATCTTGACAAACGTTAGTATTTCTTAGATGATTCACGTATTGCTGACTTAATAGTGATTTATTGATCTTTCTGATTTTAACGTTCGCCATTTATCAGGAAGGTATATTGCTGGAGTGCACGTATGATAAGCCAGACGATAACTGTATCATACTAATACTCGTATTATAAATGTGAAAGTTTGTGAAGCTGTTTATATCTTCATATAATAATTATATAAGGTGTCACAAAATTAGGTCTCTGAATTTGGTGAGATGACTTGGTATCGACAAAATATGTATTTGAAACAAAAAAAAAATATCGGGTAAAAAAAAAACAAAAAACCACCAGCGATCAGCGGCACGTAACGCGACGAGCACACGTGACGCTGGTCGCGATTTAGGTATTTCCCACACGTGCTCGACGGCCGATGGGACTTCGGAGAGCACATCCGAAGTCTGGCCCCCAAATTGAAGGGCACAGCTCTCGCTCGGGCTCGGCTTTTGCCCAACATGAGGGGGCCCAATGACTCCTGCAGAAGACTCTACGCGGGGATTGTGCGGTCCAGGGCTCTGTATGGGTGCCCAATATGGGCGGAGGCCCTGATGACCAGAACTGTGCGGATGCTGCGCGCTCCGCAGCGAGTGATGGCCATCAGGGTCATCCGCGGGTACCGCACGATCTCTTTCGAGGCGGCGAGTCTCCTTGCCAGAACTCCGCCATGGAACCTGGAGGCGAGAGCCCTTTCGCAACTGTACCAGTGGCGAAAGGAGGATAGGCTAGAGAGGCGACACGGAAGCCTCTCGTACCGACTGACGCAGGTGATCTCCGGGAAGGGGTGCTTCGGGGACCACCTGCATCGGATCAGGAAGGAGCCAACGCCTGAGTGTCATCACTGCGACGTGAGCGAGGAGTCAGGGCTGCACACGCTGACAGACTGCCCGGCGTGGGAGGCGCCGAGACGTCTCCTCGTGGCAGCCATCGGGGTGGGAGTCCTCTCGCTTGGCATCAGCATGATTGCGGCAATGGTGCGGAGCGCAAGCGCGTGGGCCGCCGCCACCTCCTTCTGCAAGCATGTAATGCTCGCGAAGGAGATGGCGGAGCGCGTCCGGGAGAGATTTAGAACTCTCCCGGCCCGCCGAGCCCGCAACTTGCTCGCCGCGCGTCGCAGGCGACTCAGGCGCCGGAGGTTACTTAACGACCTCCGTCCTCCATGAGCGCAGGCCTGGGGGTGGCGGGAGAGGCCGCCTGTCACCCCAGCAGAAGCAGGCCGGGACGGTGGGGTGACTAGCGCCCCTCCCCCAAACCGGGGCAAGACAGGGACACCGTGGTTTCCAAACCCGAGGGGGCCATCTCGAAACCGGAGATGGCCCAGGGTCAGTCGGGGTGCGAGGGATATGCTCTATGGGCAACCTTACACCCCGGCGTCTGTAGACCCGTGGCGGCGTGCGGTTTTAGTCGGTTCAAGCCCGACATAACCGCCCCCGCTGACCGGCAGAGGGGTATCCGAAGGGATTTCCGCACGAAAAAAAAAAGGTATTTCCCACACATCCGGTTGGAGAATACTGCGAGGAGAAGGACTGCACGCCTACCACGTGCTCGTCCCGTCACGTGACGCTGGTCGCTGGTGGTGTTTTTTTTTTCATTTTTATATATATTTATTTTATTTATTTTTTTATTTTACCCGATATTTTTTTTTGTTTCAAATACATATTTTGTCGATACCAAGTCATCTCACCAAATTCAGAGACCTAATTTTGTGACACCTTATATTGTTGTGAACTTTTAGAAAAATAAGTGAAGGAGGAGTAGTAAACGAAAGCGTGCTCTCAAATGATGACAGAACTTTTTCATGTATTAATATAACAATAATGTACTACAGTTCTTTCTGCACTACAATGTCGTAAAAAGCAGTTCAAATCAAAGTTGAAACTATCAATAAATAATTTTCCGATAAAGACAGTACAATAAAAACTATAAATCAATTTTGACAATCATTGTTAAAGATAAAGGAACAGAAATATTGCTTTATGATGAGCTCGGTATCAAGTTTATTGTTATTGATTTAATATCTTTACAATATGCTATATGTATATAGTATACTAGCTGATGCCCGCGGCTCCGCCCGCGTGGAGGTCGGTTATCGTTTTTTTGTCATACCTCCGGTTCTACTTAACCAATTGCAATCAAACATACGGCAGATTTTAGGTCTGATCCAAGACCTTTCCAACAGAAATGACTGTATCAAAATCCGTTCAGTAGTTTTTGCGTCCATTGCGAACAAACAAACAAATAAACAGACAAGAATTCCAAAAAATATATTTTGGTTTTCTGAATCGTTCATTTAACATAACCCAAGTATGTTTTTAAATAACTAATTAAAATGTTATAATTTAGTATAGATACACAATAATATATATTGTGTTTTATCGTACCTATTTAACTTTATGGATGCACCTCTCTGAGACAAGGAAGCGGCTGTATGACATCGAACCTAGTTGAGAGACGTGGTATGCTCATTGAGCGAGCTGTTAATCGGGTAGTGGTGGACAGCTTGCTAAACGAGCCGGTCGTAGCTATAGCCACCATTGTTGGCGCCCCTGACTTGTTTGGAGGGCCGACGTGTGATACAATCTTAAGACTGGTTGCTTTGCTGGTTAGGTACTGAAATTTTCTTGCTCCAATGCACATGCTAGTGCTGCAGTACTGTGCTACGTACGTGTGCTACATGATCGTGCCGCTTCTTCTGGCCCTTTAATAAGGTGACGGACTGCCCAGCCTAACACCGTCTAGCCAGTGGCGGATTAAGCCTTCTTGCCGCCCTGGCCCTGTCTGATGTGCCGCCCTTTTTAATAGACGAAATTCTATGGATTTATTATCATTCATCATCATCATCATATCAGCCGTAGGAAGTCCAATGCTGAACATAGGCCTCCCCCATCGACTTCCATTTCGACCGGTCTGTAGCGGCCTGCATCCACCGAGTCCCTGCGCTCTTTGTTAGGTCGTCTGTCCACCTTGCGGGAGGCCTTCCTACGCTGCGCTTGCCGTTACGTGGTCTCCACTCAAAAACCTTTCTGCCCCACCGGCCATCGGTTCTCCGAGCTATGTGCACTGCCCACTGCCACTTCAGCTTGCTGACTCGCTCTGCTATGTTGGTAACTTTAATTCGTCGACGGATCTCCTCGTTTCTGATTCGATCTCGTAGAGAAACCCCAAGCATAACCCGTTCCATAGCTCGCTGTGTGACCCCGAGCTTCCTTATGAGAACCATAGTGAGAGACCACGAGCCCAGCCGAGTTGGATTCGTCGATTGACCTCCTTCTCGCAGTTGGATTTGCTTAGTTGGACGGTTTGTCACAGATAGACATAGTCATCAACAACTTCGAGAGGTGAGCCTCCCAATAATACGGGGGTGGGCGGCGACACATGGACATTTGACAAGACTTTCGTCTTGTCCATGTTCATTTTCAGGCCCACCCGCTGGGACACTCTGTTGAGGCCTCCGAGCATAGTGCTGAGCTCCTCTAAGGACTTTGCCATGACTACGATGTCGTCAGCAAATTGAAGGTGAGTGATGTATTCGCCATTGATATTGATGCCGAATCCTTTCCAATCCAGAAGCTTGAAGGTGTCTTCCATTGCATTGGTAAAGAGTTTCGGCGAGATGACATCACCCTGCCTAACTCCCCTCTGCAACGGAATAGCCTCTGTGCTCTGATCCTGTACTCGGACCGACATGGTGGCGTTTTTATACCTCTGAAGAGACTGTAACACCGCCCAAGTCTCAATCGAATCGAAGGCTTTCTCATAGTCCACGAATGCCAAGCATAGTGGCAAATTATACTCCTTGGTCTTCTGTATAATCTGCCGCAGCGTATGAAGGCTTGTTCGGAGGCTGGAAGTCCTCAAACCTGCGTGCGAGACGATTCGTGATCACCCTCGAAAACAGCTTGTAAACATGGCTCAGAAGCGAGATGGGCCTGTAGTTCTTCAATAAGGTTTTATCACCTTTCTTGAAGAAGAGAACCACCATGCTTCTGTTCCACGCTTCGGGCGTAGTACCCTCGAGCAGGACGGAATTAAAGAGCCTCTGGTATATAACAGTCCGTAGAACCTTTCGATCTCCCTCAGTACCTCTGACTTAGTAGACGCTACACTGCCGTCGTCCGTCTTCAGCTTCGTCAACTGGCTCTGCCCCAATAGAAAAGTCTCTTACGAACACTTTATAGAGCCCTTATTTTGCTCTATCGTATCTTTAATATGATTAGTATTGATTGCTTCAGCGTTCTGCCATAAGGTCGAGGGTGACATCTGATAGTTTTTGAGGTCTATCTTTCCGGCGAGGTCTAAGAAGACTTCCCCTACCTTGTAGACAGTTTCTACCAACCTGTTGTTGACCTCTCCACAGAAACGCAATCCTCCAGCTGGCCAGCGGGGGTGGTTATGTCGTGTCTCGACTAAAACCGCACGGTGTCCTCCCCAAGTGTCCGTTGCCGGGCACCCCGGGTAAGCCCTCGAAAGGATAACCCCGGGCTACAGTAGGTCGGAGCGTGGACTTCATTAGTCGAGACCTTTCCAGTTGGATATTGATATTCAATGTGCCTCTAACCATTCTATGATCGCTTCCGGTTTTCACCATGTAGATCACGGAGACATAATTGAATATTCGTCTCTTTGTAGACATAATGAAGTCGATCTCATTCCTCGTGCAACCGTCGGGCCTCATCCAGGTCCTTTTCCCATGAGGTGGCTTCTTGAAGAAGGAGTTCATCATAAAGAGTTCCTCCTTTTCCAGAAAGTCAGCCAACCTCAGGCCCCTGGGATTTCTCCGCCCACATCCAAATTGCCCCACTCTCAACTCGTCATCGCCCCTCCTACCCAGTTTTGCATTAAAATCCCCCATAACAACAGTGAAGTATGTTTTGGAAGTATGTATGGCCCTACTGATGTCCTCCAAAGCGGAATGAATTGTTACATTTTATAAAGTGTAAAATTTTGACAATCTGAAAAATTTGCCGCCCCTCAAATGGTGCCGCCCTAGGCCCGGGCCTAGGCGTAAATCCATCATTGCGTCTAGCCATCAGGGCTAATTAATTATAGAGGTTTTGTTCCTCATACCTACGTAGAACCACCGTTCCTTTTCGTTAATGGTCAGGGTTATGGTTTGGCCGAACGGTGATTTGTGTAAGAACGAATCTTGCCCCACTTGGGTAATTTTTATAGATGTTTTCTTCCTTGCTTCCCCAAAGAGATCATAATTAGAGACTATATTTGAGAGTTCAAATTTCTGGCTTAGGATTATATAAGTATATTGTATGGATGACACCTGAACTACGGCAATTGTTTACAAATTCATATGAACCAGGTGCACGGTGGTGTAGAATAGTAAGGTATTTTATAAATCAAAAATAAAATTGATAACACGAACACCCACATTTTTTACCGAATTAAAGAAATCTGATTCAGTCTTTATTATTAATTAGATACTAATAGGAAAACTCCTTACTACCTATATATAAAAGATTTTTACGAATACGGTTTACTTTTCGTCAACAATTATAATATTTTCTTTTTATTATTCACCAGAACGGGCCACTCACTTCTTCACACACTATACGGACAATCCCTTCGCTACGACTGTGAGTACTTCATCGAGTACTTTGCGCTTGACCTTCTGATGGAAGATGGAGTCTGCAAGGGCTGCATCGCGATCAACCTCGAAGACGGAACTTTACATAGGTATGATCATTAGTTACAATATACCTTAGTAGTGGTTAGCGTGTACTCTTAGATCCTTACATTTTGCTATGGGATCCAACTCTGATCTCTTGCCAGGCAAACGGGCGAGTGTCCAGGTGCAGATTCAGTAGCTTCAATCGAAAAAAAAACTAATTCTAACTACTATATCATTATGATTATATTATTATTATTTTATTTATTGATCCTTCCGACCCTGAGAGGAAAACTTGCACCTGAGCCTCGTCCGTATGAGTATAAATGAATGAAAATGAATACGAGTTGGCTTCTGCCCCGGAAAATCTAAGTGGGCCCCATGCACCGCTCCCATAC
The DNA here is from genome assembly GCA_946251805.1 of Cybosia mesomella. Taxonomy (NCBI): domain Eukaryota; kingdom Metazoa; phylum Arthropoda; class Insecta; order Lepidoptera; family Erebidae; genus Cybosia; species Cybosia mesomella. Next base: position 16,253,703 of record OX276406.1, on the reverse strand, counting down.
ATTGATCATGAGAATTATTAGCACTCACATCTAAGGAAACATAGATAAAAACACCAACGTGCCACAGAGAATCAACCATTACTTGAGAGTGAGTTAACCACAGATATTTGCTAATAAAAGGACATCATTCCTACCCAGGACGATCCGCGACTTCCAATTTGATTTCACATACCGCCACGTTGAGATCCAGTTATTCATTTACTCAAAACAATCAATCGCCTCGAGTGCTTTCGCATACTTTTTAGTGAGTTTTAGAACTACACAAGTATTCAATGATTGTACATTGTACAGATCATTGTATTTATTTTCTTATGGAAGAAAAGAACCTAAAAATTACGCAGTGACATCAAATCTATCCGAGGGGCTAACGCAGGATGACTTCGTATTGATACTGAGAGAAATACACCTTACTAACGGTACAAGTAAAATAATATTGGTGTGACGACTGAGATAAACAAGACATGGGTAAACAAAGGGAGTAATATTTTGTTACAAACTAGTATTAATGCTAAAACTAGGCGAACCGTGTTTAAATATCACTTACGTAATGAGTTTTTTTTTATTGACAATAGGCTCGCGTATGTCCTCTATCTCACCTGTTGGTACATGATTATGTGGTTGATAGTGAAGCGCGCTTGCCTAGAAGTAACCTGTTCATTCTAGACTTGAATATTATGAATAGTCGTTGTGGTAGATAGTCTTTAAAAAAAGAACTTATGCAGTATACCAACTTTCATTTATGACTAAAGTTTCAAAGAATACAAAATTTAGGAATTCTGATGCATAGAGGATATACAAATACCTTTTTTTTTTATCGTGCGGAATTCCCTTCGGATACCCCCCCGCCGGCCAGCGGGGGTGGTTATGTCGAGCTTGCACCGACTAAAACCGCACGCCGTCTCGGGTCTTCAGACGCCGGGGTGTAAGGTTACCCATAGAGCATATACCTCGCACCCCGGCTGACCCTGGGCCATCTCACCACTAACAGCATCGCTCATCCTGTCTCCTCTGAAAGCAGAGGAGTACGGAGAGCGATGTATTCCCGCCACGTTGGGTATTGGCCGACGATCAATGCCAACCCTATGAAGGGGTGAAGGGGAAGCCATTGACCGCCGCCCAGGGTGTACCGGCCGCTCCTATTCCGTTCCCCCCGGACTGCAGCGGGATCGGAATCGGAGCGACACTCGAGGAGGTTACCCAACACACACCCCTTACCCAACACACACCCCAGGATATACAAATACCTCATACTTAGTTTACAAAAATAACCTTTAGCATCAACTACAGTATTTCGGCATCATTGAGAGGTAACTTATTACAATAGTTTATTCGAGTCTATCGATTAAAAGTTCCGATGAAACGTAACTGCCGTAATTTATTATCGTTTCAATTTGCGTTCTATGAACTTATTACGAGAACGGAAAAATCACTATACAGTGATTACGAATTACCTAATAACAAAAAAATAAAGATTTGGACGTAGGAAGACGGATTTCAGATTCTGTCTGATACTATGTCAAGGCGAGAGCTGCCTACGTTTGAAAAACTCTAGAAAGTTCCCTGTTTCGTCGAAGTCAGATTTAACAAGATATTATAATAACTGTTTCACTACAGAATTCCGCTACCAACTTTCCCTTTCCCACTCACTCAATGAAGGGCTTCGTCTCGGTGTCGGGCTTATTTATGAGTACTTATACTTACTGTACTACGTACTATACTTAAAAGTGCTTGGCGTACTTGCTTTATTCTAAAACTTAGAGACCTCATATGATGACACGCCGCGACCTTTGAGGCCAAGCCAACCTCACCTGCATGCCTGTCCACCTGCTGGTTGCCGACGAGGCACTGGCGCAGACGCACGAGGCTCTGACTCTCCTTTGAAGGGTCAGCCGGCAGTCGCCCTCATAAAACCGTATAAGCCCAATCAGGAGAAGAAAAAGTAAGCGGACCCCGGGCTCCGAAGTGAGACCCTCGGATGTAACTGTAACTTAGAAACTTCATATTACGCACAATAAGTTTTTACTGACTTATGAATAGAAAACAGATTGTTGATTCCGTCATCTTAATTCTAAGCCATTATTATGAAATTAGCCATTATTTGTTGTGGATTTTGTTGTTAATTAAGAACAAGGTCAGCCAAGAAAAAATGTAATGTAGGACACTAGGACACGAACTAAAAAAGCACAATAAGTTATAATTAATTGCGTAATGGTGCTTTAACAGATTATGACTTATCCCAACACACAATATAAAATAATACTCGGCAAAAATATTTGAAATACTGAACTTAATCTTACTTAACAGTCATAGATTTTGCGACAACAGTCAGTTCAAGTTACAGGAACGTGTCCCTGACTTATCGAGCGTAGTAGTGCGTTCGACTGCTAAGTCAGAGGTCGCAGGTTAGATTCCCGCTCAGTGCAAATTGGTCTGGGTGTTTCTAGGTATAATATATGTATAGATTAAAAAAAAAAGTATTTATGTATGTTTATTCGCATTCTAGAACCCATATGACAAGCTCTGCTTAGTTTGGGTCTAGATGGCTTTGTGTAATTTGTCCTAGAATATTCATCTATTTATTTGACACTCTAAAATCCTTTCATGAAGCGATGGCCTTACCCTCTTTCTTTGAATATATTGCCAATTTTATCATGTTTAGTCCTAAGGTTTAATGACAGTAAAAAGTACAGGAAGCTCGTAAAGTATGTAAGGACATTTATCTCTGCCTAACCCATGAAAAGAGGTGCGAGTATTAATCCTGAAGTGCCCGGTTGACGGTAATAGTGCAGTTCCCTATTAAATGAGATCAAAAATATAATTGGCAAAAGTATTTTTTAACACAAATAACTCTCTCTCTCTCTAAGCAAATTACACTTATCAAATAAAATTCATAGGACAATGCCTATATGGGAGACCCACCTACGATACTCGAGGCATTAGCAGACCAGATGGAGAGATGATTACTGAAACTAATACCATGCCAGCCGTGCAGTAACATGCAAAGGTGCATTAAAATGCGTTGTTTGATGGTTACAGGCCTCGACCTTTTTATTATTTACCTATTCAATTCGTGTTAGTGATAAACTCATGCAAGAACGGGTGAACCTATTTTCATGATCTTAGATTTTTTAGATTTGTCTCCGCCTATACTGTACCTTTTTGTGTTTGTGTTGTGTTGTACTTTTTTTGCGGATATCGTCACGGTTACCGCTGCCGCCGGCCAGCGGGGATGGACTCGAACCGACCAAAACCTCCCGCCGTCTTGGGTCTTTTATGCCGGGTTGACCATAAATTATAATACTGAGTAAGTACGAAACGCGGTCGAATTCTGACTTCTTATAACCTGCATTGTTTTCTAATTTTTATAGTTTTAGTGAAGGTCTGCAACTGCTATGAACTAATTTTATTTCTGTCTGTAATTCATCAAGTTATTATAACGTACCAGCAAGGAAATTATTAGCAGCCTAAATACAAACACACACTGGCGTAGATGTCTCTTTAGTCATTATGATGGTGAACATTGCATTGCTACTCTGGCAATAAGATTTACTAGAGTCCAAATAATTATCTTCCTCAATCAAATATGTCATTAGAAAGACAAAAATTAAGTATACTAATGTCTGCAGGTTCCAAGCGAAAAATACAGTGCTGGCCACAGGCGGTACTGGTCGTTCGTACTTCAGCTGCACTTCAGCCCACACATGCACTGGTGATGGCACGGCTATGGCCGCTCGGGCAGGTCTCCAAAACGAAGATATGGAGTTCGTGCAGTTCCATCCCACTGGTGAGTGACTCAAAAACTAAAGTAGGAGAAAGAAGGAATATGTATATCTATGAATATGCATGAAGGGGTGGCGCGATTATATTTCGTACGCGCTTTTCAATGCGGGAGGAACGCTATCTTCCAGAAAAATGAGGTCGCCAGTAATCGTGCCCAAGATCTGCGGGTAGTTGGTGAACTCCTCATTCCGTGGGCACACAGTTATTCCCGGCAATGAGGTTGGTGTCGGGAACAACACGTGATATTAGTCAGTTGTACCCCGACAAGATGACATTATGTTACAACAATTTTTTTAAATACTCCGCCTCTTTCATTATTCAATTTTATATATATCCTGAGTCTGATTGAACTGTGTGTTGTAATACATTCCATAACTTAGACAAAACTCCATTTTACGGTTGGTGTAAAATAAATAATAGTTAAAAAAAACTAAGAAACACGGTTTTTATAGAAAACCGTGTTTTTTAGAAAAAATCCGTTCCCGCAGGGGGAACGCACTGGTAGATTTCGTGAAGCAATTAATATTATTTTATATAGAGAACTACGGGCTTTAAACAGTTTATTTTTTTTTTCTCGAAAACGGCAACGTTTAGCGAAAAACTTTTCAGACATTTATTTTAGACTTAAAAATGGCCTATCGATTAAAAATGTTTCCGACGGCAAGAATGTTCACCAGTTAGAAGTTATAATTTTTTTCCCGAAAAATTTTGGTTTTCCCCCCCTCCACTTTTAGTTAAAGTTTTAATCTTATAGGTTTATAATTGTTAAAAGTTGTTGGTATTCATGTATACTATGGGATAAAATTAGAACGGTTCGAATATCTTTCATGGAACGTGAAATTTTGAGGAAAAACTGATTTCACAAAAAGTGAGGCCCTACCGTCCCCTTAGGCCGGATTCCACCCGTTCACGAACTTAAAATAAGTTTACACCCAAGCAATTTTTGACCGCAGTTTGAAAGCGATCGGGGCGATATATATATATATATATATATATATATATATATATATATATATATATATAGGAGGTCTAGTTATGACCCCCTGAGTCCGAAATGACCACTGGTCAAAAAGTTTATATATATAATATATATATATATATATATATAATTATATATTATTTTGTTTTAAATTCGACAGTAGTCAAGAAACCAATAGTTAGATCGATTTCATCGAAATCTACCTAAAAATATAGTAGTAAATTAATAATAGTGTAATTAAAAAAAAATGCATTTCATTTTTAAAAAAGCGTGGGGATGCACCCCACGCTTTTTTTTTTTTTGGGTCACTAGATATAAATATTTTATTGACCGACATGAGTAGAGTGATTATCATTTTGATAATATCTTAAAAAGCACCCCACGCTTTTTTTTTTAAATAAAATACTTTTTTTTTTAAGTTACACTATTATTAATTTATATTTATTGAAATTTTTAACACTATTCTTAATTTAAATTAATTAAAACTTATTTTCTATTTTTTTAGTTCGGTTTTCTATAAAAAGCGTGTTTTTTAGTTTTTTTAAACTATTATTTATTTCCTACTTTTTAGTTTCGTTTATTTAAAAAAAGTTTTTTTTTGAGGTTTTTAAACTATTATATGCTTTGTTGAATAAAAAATTATCTTTGATGTTCGAAAATTGGTTAATATTAGATAAATCGGCTAAAGATAATGGTTGGCTATTAAAGTTTCTGCCTTATCGACTAAAGATGAATATTATATAAAGGAGAATGACCACGACAATATGGACCACGGTACAGGGTTGCGTCAATTCCAAAGTTGTTTTAGATGGTTTATAAATTAACCAAATAACCATTTACAATTGCCATTTTGGAATCAAAACCCGCATTTCCAAGTTTTTTTAGAAAACGTAACTTAACCTCAAAATAGTTGGATAGATTCCCACGACTCACAATTGAAAATGATGAATGAAGTCATTCGCTGTTTCTATATGTATAGGTACTTACCTACCTACTTACTGTAAGGGGTAAAAAACTATGATTGATTATATACCTACCTACATGTTTAAAGTGCTACCAGTGTCACTGGATTAAAAGCCTGACAGCTTGACAAACTGACGTACTCGCGGTGCCCGGGCACCGGTTGGGTGTCAATGAGTTAAAGATCTCTTTGAATTCTGTTGTTTTTTTTACAGCTTTCCTTTTTTTTTGTATTTGTAACTGTTTTAACAGGAAATATAAAGGCAAAGTGCTGATTTATTTAAGTCTATCCCATCAGATATGCTAATTAATCTGCTACGACCTATAAACTTACCTCTGGCGTAAAAACGTCCTGGCGTAAGATTCACAATTTCACATTAAAGTTAGCTACAGTGATTGAAAACAAGAAATAAACAAATAGTTACAATGAATATCACAATTACTGTGGAGAGTAGGACTCGATCAACACAAAAAAACTGTAATATTTATAACGCAATTTCAATTTCGCAATGAATGTTTGAGACATCAACACCAATGTTGCCATTTTAGATTTAAAATGAAAATTGATTACTCGAATAAATACACTCGATACATAATTATTTCAAATGACTGATTTAGTTGTATAATCATTCATTTATTAAAAAGGTTCGATTTATATCAAACCGAAGCAAGATAATTAAAAAAAAATCTATACAATCATTCATATTATGTATCGTTAGCAACAAAGTGAAATGGCTTTAAAAAGTTTTGAAAGCAAAATAATACGACTACTGTGTGTGTGAAATACTAATTATTTCACACCACAGTAGTAGCATCTCGCTTTATTATTTATATAAAACCCCGCGATTTACCTTTCCAATCGTATCCAAAAAAAATCGATTAGAGTTGTCAATATATTTACTTATTTTGATTATGGCAAAACTTTAACGTAAGAATAGCCGGCAGTAGGTAATTCATAACTTTTTAGTTTACAAAATAAACCCCTATACAAAATTGTCATTCTAATTGAGAATGACTTCAAAAATAAAGAAAATAATTGTAATATAATTTTTATCTTGATGCATGAGAAAAACCAGTACCGTTGATGGGCATGATCCTTTACAAAAATCTTATTTTGCATTTTTTTTTTTTTTTTTTTTTATATTTAGGATACGTCAATTTGACTTCACCTCGCCTGATGGTAAGCTAATCAAATTAGTGTATTGTCATCAAGTTTGAACGAAATCTGGCCGTTTAAAGTGGGCCAAAGGAGTCGGTTACAAACAAACATACAGGTGAAGCTAATAAAAAGCGTATAAAAAACCATTATCTATACAAAACAGGACACTATATTAAAACGGCAAAACAAATCACGCTTGTTGTATGGGAGCCCCGTTAAATATTTATTTTATTTAAATTTCATTATTTATTTTTAAAGTGAAAACCACTAAATATTATGTGAATACTACAAGCGTTATTAATATCGAGCAAAAAACGGCAAAAACAAACCGGTTGTCTGTAAAGTCGGTTTACTGACAATAGTTTAACGTGACGACGTCATAAGAAAATACTAACTTTTTTTTTTTAAAAGACTATATGTATAGCAGCTGTCCACGCGGACGCATCGCTTACACTTCAAGCCCAGAGCGAGGTAACGTCGCGTACGAGGTAACACCGCATACGTCAGGTAACGGCATGTTGCGTCATGTTTTTTCGTGCGTGCAGCCGGCTCCATCGATTTATAAGACGTTGTCACGTCAAAAACACGTTTGATGTATGGGAGCCCCCTTAAACATAAATTTTATTCTGTTTCTAGTAGGTATTTTTTCTTATAGCGGCAACCGAAATACTACTACTAGCTATCACGGTTCATGAGATACAAAGTCAAAAGTCAAAGTCAAAAATAAACGTCAAAAAAAAAATTAAACGAATGTTTGGCAAATGGACCACCGGATCGAAACGCGGCCCTGTCCTGAGAAGACTCCGGCAAGAAACTCAGCGGACTGGTTTTTTTTGGTCTATTTACAAACATGTTTACTTAACCTAATTACAATATTTCATTTGAGTAGCAATGAGAGAGAGAGAGCAAACAGTTCATATCCAAGCTTGTTTGTCCTCTATTTAGTTTATAATAGCCCTCTTGAATTTTATAATAGCCTTTTTGCAGAGTTTACTTTTAATTTGTCTTTTAAATTTATGAAGAGGTAGTTTCTTCATTTCACTAGGAAGCTTGTTGTAGAATTTAGTAGTGGTAGAGTCAAGCAACAGTCATTTTGGCCGTTGCATGAATGGGCCGACTCGACCGGGGAAGCACCACCCTCTCACAGAATATCGACGCTAAGTAACAGTATTTGAAATGTTGCGTTCCGTTTGGTGAGTGAGAGTGCCGGAGCCCAAACTCCTTTCCCATCCCCTCCCAAACTCCTTTCCCATCCTCTTTCCTTTACAGGGTCGGCAGCGCGAGTGTGACGCCACTGGTGTTGCACACGTCCATAGGCCGCGGTAACCGCTTCCCATCAGGTGGGCCGTGTGCTTGTCTGCCACCTTAGTGGTATAAAAAAAAGCGTATACAGTTACCCTGAAAGGAATTACTAATCTTGTGGAGTCGACTATTACAAACCACAAGATTGTTTTTATGTCTAGTATTTACGTTATGTACATCACAAAGCCTTAAAAAATTGAAAATGGTTCTAGAAGAAACATTTCCAATTTTTTGCATGTACATACCAAAAAAAATTTCAAAAATATATTGAGACTACAGTTAGAATGTTTATTTCTTTGAACTTTTCTCGGAAGGAGACTCTTGGGCCCAACTTATAAATTGCCCGCACAGCCCGCTTTAGCAATACAGTGTCATGAGATACGGAGAGTGGAGTCTTAGTTATAGGGTACCGTTTTTACCCTTTGGGTACGGAACCCGAAAAATGAAACACTTTAACAGTGAATATTCGGTAACAGGTGTTTAAAACACCACTGCCTACCCCTTCAGGGATTTTCAGGTGTGATTATAATAATTCTCTATGTTGATGTTTGATAAAGATAAATTTACTCGAAACTAAAACTATGATTGATATGGGCTTTAATTACACTCTCTGTTTATATTAGGTCGATGGCTATAAATAGATTATGATATGGTTGTAATAATACATTTATTCGTCTTTAAAATTATTTTAGTTTTGAAAGTATTGCTGTATTATAATAATAATAATACTAGCCCATTCTCGCAGTTTCGCTTAAGAATGTATTCCGAGGATAAAAGTAACGTCCTCCGTCCTCCATGAGCGCAGGCCTGGGGGTGGCAGGTGAGGCAACCTGTCACCCCAGCAGAAGCAGGCCGGGACGGTGGGGCGACTAGCGCCTCTCCCCCAAACCGGGGCAAGACGGGGACACCGTGATTCCCAAACCCAGGGTCAGTCGAGGTGCGAGGGATATGCTCTATGGGCAACCTTACACTCCGCTAGGCGTCTTAAGACCCGTGACGGCGTGTGGTTTTAGTCGGTTTTCGGTAGTCGGCTTTAAAAAAAGGTATTATTATTATTATTATTGCAATTGGGGACACCGGAAGCCGGACGGACGATCCACCCACGATGCTTGTGGGCCACTTCATCCATTTCCCCTGCCCTCTCGTTGGGGAGAGCGTGGTTATTCCAGCATTCACGGCGCCCCTACAAACCTTTTTGTGTCCTTGCAGAATCTTACGATCTGTTCCACCCTCAGATCCTTCAACTTCTCCATGTCCAGTGTGTCCGATCCCAGAAGTTCCCATCTTATTAGTGAGTACATGGGACATTCGGCCAGCAGGTGGAAGCTGGTTTCTTCTGTCTCCATGCACTCCGGACACTTGGGGTCTTCCTTCACTCCGATCACTGTCAGGTGTCTGTTCAGTCTGCAGTGTCCTGTTATTACTTCGATGACGAGCCTCATGTTCCCTCTTGAGAGTTTGGTCAGTTGGCTCGTCTTTTTCTTATCAATGCCCTTGATAAAGATCTTCGACTGTCTCATGCCCGTCGATGATCTCCATCGTCGGTTAGTCTCTGCTATAATACTGCAGCTAATTACTCCCTTGGTGATTTTGTGCGATATTGGGATCCAGGGCTCCGGCCCCACCAAGGTTTTATCGGCACCGTCTCTGGCAAGTTTGTCAGCTGTCTCGTTGCCCATGTTGCCCTCATGTCCGGGCACCCAGGCAACTGTTGAGTCGATTTTTCTTGCCAGTTTATCTAGTGACTCTTTACATTCCTTTACGATTGCTGAAGTCGTTTCCGCTTTGCTGAGTGCCTTCAGTGCCGCCTGGCTGTCGCTGTAGATGGTCACCCTGTGGATGTCGGTCAGGTGTTCGACCAGCTCAGCACATTCCTTTATGGCGTATACTTCAGCTTGAAAGACACTTGCGTATCTGCCTAAGGATATTGATCTATTTATCTCTGATCCGTCTTCGCACTTAATGTGTATTCCAGATCCTGATAGCTTTGTTGTTTCCTTTCTTGAGCCGTCTGTGTAGCAGACCGTGCCACCGGCATCTGTCCTCCAGTCGTCTCTTGGTCCTATGTGTACTCTGTACTTCTTGTCGAAGATTCTCTCGTTCCTGATCAAGTCATTGTTAGAGAGGATCATCGACAGCCTCTCTTCGTAGTTCTTGCTGATACTGGCATGGCCTTTCTCCATAATGGTTCCGGTCCATTGGCCAGTGCTTCTAAGTTTGAACCATTGTTCGGTTGCTTTTCTTTTTATTTCTAAGTCCAAGGGGTTAAGCCCCAATATGATTTCGAGCGCGGCTGTGGGAGTTGTCCTCATCGCGCCCGTGGTCATCAGAGCTGCTAACCTTTGTACTTTGTCTAGTTCGGCTTTATTTCTCCCAATAGCAGTTTTATGCCACCATACAAGGGCACCATGTAGGATTCTTGGCAGGATAATTGCTTTGTAGATCCAAAGCACTATCGCTGGTTTCATCCCCCACGTTCTTCCTATTGCACTTTTGCACTGCATCATAGCCATTTTGGCTTTTAGGCATGTGTTGCTGATGTGAGTCTTGAAGGTGAGCTTGCTATCCAGAGTTACCCCTAGATATTTTACTTCCTTGACAGTTTCCAAGGTTTGGTTATCCAGGCGCACTGGCGCAGTTCTTCCTATTTTTCTTTTATTGGTGAACAAGACTATCTTGGTTTTATCAGGGTTGAGGTTTAGACCTTTGCTCCTGCACCATACTAGTGTTTCTTTTATGCCTCTGTTCATGATGTCACACATGACGCTGAGAACTTTGCCTGTGATCAGGAGCACTCCATCGTCAGAGTACACTTGTGTGTATATGTGCATCCTGTTAATCTTGTTTACTAGTTCGTCTATTAACAGGCACCACAGTAGTGGCGATAGACATCCTCCTTGTGGGAAGCTTCTTCTCGCTATCACCATGTGTGTTGTTCCTGCAATCTCCGCTTTTATCAGTCGGTGTCTTAGCATAGCTTTCACCCATTCTGATATGTCTTTGTCGATTCCTTCTCGATCTAATGCGGCCTCTATCGAATCGGGGGTGGCTCTGTCAAAAGCGCCCTCTACATCAAAGAAGCAGCCCAGTGCGTATTCTGTGTTGTCTATTGATCTCTGCACTCTTGTCACCAGATTATGGAGGGCCGTTTCGGTGGACTTGCCCTCCATATATGCATGTTGATTTTGGTGGAGTGGAGATCCATTCTTGTTTATTTGTTCTCTTATTAGTCTGTCCAGGATTTTTTCTAATGTCTTAAGAAGGAATGAGGAGAGGCTGATGCACCTGAAAGATTTGGCCTCTTGATATGATGTCTTCCCGGGTTTCGGGATGAACACTGCTCTTACCTCTTTCCATTTTCTTGGGATATATCCAGCTCTGATACTACTGTTGTAGAGAGCCAGTATATCTTTGCTTATGTACTTGCTGGCTTCTTGTAACATTTTAGGGAAGATTTCGTCCGGTCCAGCCGCCTTGTATGGCTGGAATGATCGTATACTCCACTGTAAATGTTCTTCTGTGATAAGGGCCTTCGACTGTGAGTCCTCTATGGGGTTTGAGTCTATCGGCGTGTTATCGTCCTCATATTCTTCGCATTCTGGGAAGTGTGTTTCCAGCATGACCTCAAGTATTCTCTTGGGGTCCGTTAGTAACTCTTTCCCTTTCTTGATACTGCCTAGTTTACATGTGTTCACTTTGGAGAATGTTTTCACAAGTCGTGCCGCGTCAGGTTGTTTTTCAACTCCTGTGCAGAACGCCTTCCAACTTGTTCTGTTCTCCTTTCTGCATTCTTTCTTGTAAATATTTCTTTCCTCTCTGTACGCGCGCCAGCTCTCGTCATCGTCCTTCTTCAGAGCGTGTTTGAGAGCTCGCCGTGTTCTTTTCCTTTGTTTGCCTAGTGCTTTAGTCCACCAGGGTTGCCCTTTGCCTGGTTTTATCTCCTTGAGTGGGCATGCCTTGTGGTATGCTTCCCTAAGAGCTTCGTCCAGTCTGTTAGCTTCTTCTTCTATTTCTTTTTTATCTATTAGTAAGGTTTCACCTCCCGGGTTCCATTTCTTTATGTGGTGTTCGTATGTCGCCCAGTTGGTCTTCCTCGCATTTCTTATCATAATCTTGTCTATCTTGGTCTCTAGGCAGAAGGTGACTCTTCGGTGATCCGACATTGAGTCACTTTCGTCTATTTTCCAGTCCTTGATGTACTGGCTTATACTGTTCGTGGCGATAGTAATATCCAGCACTTCTCTTCTAGATTTGGTGACAAACGTAGGCGTATTGCCCACATTTAGAATCTCCATTCCTGTAGTACTAATGAAATCCAGGAGTAAGTCCCCCTTTTTATTGCAGTCTGTGCTGCCCCATACCACGTGATGGGCGTTGGCATCACAACCTAGAATAATAGGAATGTTCTTACCTTGGTATTTTCTTGTTATTTCCTCCATTTCCTGAGATGGTGGCTCGAAGTCCCTTTCGCTGGGTAGGTACGCAGAGACAAAGAGCACCCTTACTTTATTTCCTGCTTCCGCTTGTACTGTCACTGCAATACTAGCGAGGTCACTGTAACAATCTGCTTTTATTAGTTCTAACGATCTCACTCTGCTGCTGGCGTATATGCATGCCCTTGGTTTTGACTCACCATCAGCATGATAGAAGATGTCTTCTCCAAGGGAGCCCAGCCCGGTCACGCGTCCGTTATAGACATGTGGTTCTTGCAGCAGAGCGATATCGATTTTCTTTTCCACCACATATTTGCACAGCTCATTCATGGCATCGTGGCAATGGTGGAGATTTACTTGGACTATTCTTATTTTTTGTGTGTGTTTTTGTGGTGTGTTTCTGGGTGTGTTCATTTGTTTGTGTTGATGTGTGTATGAATGTGTGTGTTATTGTTCCCTCCCTATTTGGTCTTCGCGTTGGGAGACTGCACCCCTTTCCAATGTGGTTGTAGCGATGCTACACTTGGTGGGGGTGTCAGGTCCTTCCGCGTCGTAGGGGGGGGGGGTGTGTGGTGGTGGGGTGTGCGGGGCTAGCCTGTCGGTGGGGTCTGCGACATTCAGTGGGGACCTCTTTCTGTGAGGTACCCGTTTGCGATCCGTCTCCCCCGCCTTCGGGCTTTGGCCCCTCTGTGTTTCGTGCTTGTTATGTGCTGTTGGGTGTTGTGCTCGGTCGACTTGGTCCACTTACTACGGTGGAGTTGTGTGTACGTGAGTTGTGTACTAAGACCCGTGACGGCGTGTGGTTTTAGTCGGTTTTCGGTAGTCGGCTTTAAAAAAAGGTATGTCATATTCCCGGTCGTACTCCCCTTCTGTGCAAAATTTTAGATAAATCTATCTAGCTGTTTTTCGTCATTTAACAAACAGATAAACAAACGCACTTTCACATTAATAACCTTAGTTGGGATTGTGAACAAAACCTGTTTCATTTCATGTTCATAAATGACGCACTATACGGGTGTTGTACGAACGTAGGCGAAGTATCCATATTTTTAATAAGCGTACATTGACGTCACAGAATCACGTGAAACTCTCAGATAAACACGCAACATTGCTAACTATTTGGCTGGTCATGTAACGATTAATGATCAACAAAATGACTACTGGCTTAACAACTAGTAAATATTCTAGAACATTCTACACAGCGCTATCTAGGCCCTAAGTCCTAAGCATTCCTTAACTAGCTTGTATTATGAGTTAGAATACGAATAGATAAAAGTACTTAGATATATTCTTTTGAGAATACATTACATACATAGAAACACCCAGACTTAACGCTCTACTGCTACGTCACATGGCTTGTAAAACTAGTAAACTTTGTCATAAAAACGTTCCGCCATGATAACATCGTTTTCATTTCGTTTATTCGCTTAGTTTCTCTTTATAACTAACCGCAAAAACTGAAAAATATTCCAAATCTGAACAATAACATGTTAATCTCCAGGTTATCGTGCATGTACAGAAGCGTTTCTTTTCAGAACGGTCAGCAAAGATAAAGATGAGCGTACGTTATTAATATAACGAACGAATATATTTTCTTAATTTGAGTAGGTATTCAATATACATTTTATAACCGTTTCATATCAGCAAGTAGCAACTTGATTACAATTACTCTCATAGAATATTATTCGTGGTTTTGGGTTTAGTATAATAAGCTAAACTCTTATTATACGCATCGACAAAGAATTTTATGCAATTAATTCGTTTCAGCGTAATTTATTTGATTGAAAATAAAGGAGTGTTGAGAAGGTCTTTGTATACTCGTAATACAAATTCAGTTGTATTTACCAGTGACAAAAATAAGCAGAAATAGAATTTTAACGGATTGTAAGATTATTTTTTGGTAGTGGTAGTTGACAAGGTGACCATTTAGTTTAACGAATACACAAGAAATTCTGAGTTCTATTCCTAAATAATCAATGGTCCGACCATTGGTTATTTCTGTAAAGAAATCTTTAGTAAAGTTCAGTAAAGAGCAATTTAAGGCATTATTCTTGTCCCCTATTTATGTGTTTGAAACTACAAGTTGGCGGAACGAGGTGTTAAAAAATAGACGACCAGTCATGGTATTGCATATTTTGTTTTAGTTTAAAGTAGTTCTCCATAACGCTCAGAGATTTGTGACGTTCCCGGTCTCCGTCTCGTACCGAGTGGTGGTTAAAGATATAATCAGGTAATGTTATTCGTAGGTATCTACGGTGCTGGTTGCCTGATCACAGAGGGTAGCCGTGGTGAGGGTGGCTTCCTCGTGAACGCCAAGGGTGAACGCTTTATGGAGCGTTACGCTCCGGTCGCTAAGGATTTAGCCAGTCGTGATGTTGTTTCTAGGGCTATGACCGTGGAGATTATGGAAGGTATGTATGAATTTATTAATAGTGTTACTGACTGTTGTCTCTGCCTACCTCGGAGGAAAAAGGCGTGAGTATATGTAGGTATGTATGCTTAGTTATGTACATAATTACATATTAACATATATAAATATGTACATAGTTATACATATATTAATGTACGTATACCTAATACCTGTTTTTTGTGTTGTTTATTTCCGAGTGGAAGGCTCCTTTTGCATATGGGATATTTTTAAAGCATCAGTGACAACTGTGGTATGCAAAGGGTTTATAGACTGTGTTGTTTTGCCACATTTAAATAATATGAAACTATCATCGCCCCGTTGTTTCACCCTCGTAAGTCCTGGTCCCGTTAGAGCTTCAACAAAAATAAGCAGCCTGTGTTACACACTGATAATGTATAGGTGAAAGATTTTTTTAAATAGCTTATTCGTTACAAACAAACAAATTTTACATCTTTATAAGGTTAGAAAACGACAAAGAAAATATAAATTGCTGATAAAAGATATTTCGCCTTTACATACTTTTTACGTATCGTGATGCGGGGCAGTGTACCAATCAACGCGATTGGTACACTGGTACATTGGTACACTACAAGCATAACATATAGCTCTTTGGAGCTACTTCTGAAAAAGGGAGAATGCCGTATTAAACAAGGATTTTCTAAACAAGGTCGTGGCTGCGGACCTGAAAAGGACCACGTACACTTACAACTGCACCACTTGCCCCCGGATCAACTGAAGCAGCGCCTCCCGGGTATCTCGGAGACAGCCATGATCTTCGCCGGTGTTGACGTCACCAAGGAGCCTATCCCAGTACTGCCCACTGTGCACTATAACATGGGCGGCACACCAACTAACTTCCGTGGAGAGGTAAGTTCCGCTCTCCTACTAGTTCTCTTTATTTGGCTTATCTTGGCTTTTATGTGAGCGACGAATAATATAATATAATACTGCGAACACACCAACCGACCGGAGGTGAGCGAATGCAAGTGAGTGGGATTCGTCAATCATTACCTTACGCTGACGAGCTTACCGTAATGATGAAAAACTCTTTCACCACTAAATTCACTCGTGTTCATTCAAGTTCTTTTAGCCATCGAACGCTAGATATTCGGTATAAGACTCAATCTATCAATCCAGCAAAAAGTAGCCTGAATGCAAGTAAAAATGGTCTAGGGTTCAGACAAATAACAACAACGAGGCTAACTGAACAGTTGTAATCGCGGGTGAGAACATTAGGTCACATTAAGAAATAATATACGTATTATATTTTTCTGTGATGAATCCACACAAAAATATTCAAAAGCGATCTGATGACTGTCTGTTCCACACATGCACGTATTGCGCCGCACGTGTTATCAATTTGAGGTCAGGTTTATGAATGTCCCCTTTATGTTTAATAAATAAATACTTTATTCCTTTGACTCCCTGTATCATAATCATTAATTGCACTATCAACCCGTGTTCGGCGCGTTCCACGAACTCAATACACCTTACATATAACTAAATACTGGTGTGCTATTCTGTAAGAACGTTTATGTATCTCGATAGCTGATCCGTGGTAGTGGTGGTAGTATCAAATTTCTTATCATCTAGATATCGTCGTCAATATTTATAAATACTCTTAGTCTATCCCTATCAACATCGTCCTCTTATCATGGACCTCTGTGTCAATCCGTCGAGCATTGCCAGCGCCCAATCAAGTGTTTGGTGCTTGACAAAGTTAGATCCAGAGACAAACACTCCGATTCCGAAAGCGAACATTGTTCAGGACTACTGGGACAAGAGTCAGACCGCTTATATATAAAAAGGGTGAACGCAAGTGTGACAAGTCTTGAATGTGGAACGTCATAGTTCAGAGGGAAACTAGGGTGAAGCCTTGCTCCTGTGCTGCGGCCGAACCTCGCCCGTCAATAAGCTGCTGTACAGGTGAGGTTGGTTTGGGCCTCGAAGAATTCGGCCCCATACACACTTCATCTGTATACACGTATGTTATAGACATCATTCATCATTATTCAGAGTGTAAAAATGAAGTCTTGTCCCGTAGGTGATCACCCATTACAACGGCAAGGACCGCGTGGTGCCGGGCCTGTTCGCTGCCGGCGAGGCTTCCTGCGCATCTGTGCACGGCGCCAACCGCCTCGGAGCCAACTCTCTGCTGGATCTCGTCGTATTTGGCCGCGCCTGCGCACTCACCATAGCCGAGATCAGCAAGCCCGGTGACTCTCAGGGATCGCTCAAAGACGTAAGTAAAGGCCCATTTACACGATGCCATTTTGTTGTACATATAAGAGCAATAATTGAATGCAATGAATTAAGCGCAATAATTGACCTACAAAAAATGTAACCAACTGTTTACACGCGGATACTAGTTAAAAAATTGAATACAATTATTGATTGCAGATCTTGATCACTACATAGTATAAAACAAAGTCCCTTCCCTCTGTCTGTCAGTCCCTATGTATGCTTAGATCTTCAAAACTACGCAACAGATTGTAATGCGGTTTTTGACGTGACAACGTCTTATAAATCGATGAGCCGGCTGCACGTACGAAAAAACATGACGTAACATGCCGTTGCCTGACGTATGCGGCGTTACCTCGTATGCCGTTACCTCGTATGCGGCGTTACCTCGCTCTGGGCTTGAAGTGCAAGCGATGCGTCTGCGTGGTCAGCTGCTATACATATAGTTAGTATTTTCTTATGACGTTGTCACGTTCAACTATCGTCAGTAAACTGACTTTACAGACAACCGGTTTTTTTTAAATAGATAGAGTGATTTAAGAGGAAGGTTTATATGTATAAACATATAAATAAAATATAATATAATATAAATAAAAACATGCATAATATAGTAGAGAAACACTGATAATTTTAAATGTTTCTAATGTGATGTCCTAAATAAACTCATTTTTTTGCGCTTACATTGCAAACGCTGGCTGAACCCTACGAGACAGATCAAAATAATATACTACAGTATTGTACACCTTAAAAAGGGCTACAACAAAATTCCAGATATAACCAACAATAACCATTTTATTCTATACTTTTTACGAGAAATAATGGTGTAGTATGAAGCGTTTTTAAGCAATACAGCATTAATCCTTTTCGAATAACATGTTTCATTCTTTAATGACAAAAAAGTTGTGAAGATTGTATATAAAGATATTCTGTGGCAGGGTCCGGCAGGCATTCCGGGGTGGGTCGCTAGTAAGAAATAATCACAAGTGTCTTTTGTTTTCACATCATGGGATTTTGTTTAAGCAAATATTGCTTTCAAGTTTTGAATTGTCTAAACAGAGACTTGTACGTGAGGTTGCAATATATAGGCGTGTTGCTATTCTATTGCACGTGTTTGCGTTGGTGATTTTTTATTCAAGTATTGAATGTTTTAGGATGGGGTAGTTTATTAAAAAGAAGAGTTAAAAAGTGGTAAAATGAAAATTGATTATATTTATTGCAGCAAACCTACTGAAAATGTAAATTAAAAGAATTGTGATGCACGTAATACTGCATTTGCGCAGAGAATTTGGAGTAAGGTTTCGGACCTGAGGAAATAATAAACAAAATAAATATTCTTAAGATGCAGTATCATAGCACAAGGAAAAATATAAAAGATTCTATGGGTACTTGTGTTTACTCATGTTAGCAAAAGAATACAGAAACCAGTTGAATACAAAAATTTCATAAGAAATTATTATACTTCTGGTGTTGTTTATACCAAGAACAGTCTAGTATAGAAATATTGCTTAGGAGAGTAAGAATGTGATATATTGTTTAGCAATTATGCAAGTCATTTCTTGTTATCATGTCTTGTCATGAATTTTATTGTATGCAACAAGCAAGAAACTTGCATCGTGTAAATAGGCCTTAATTAAAGTATCGTTTTATTATTGAAATCGTCCACTGCTGGCCATAAGCCAATAAGTTTAAATATTGCGTCCGTTATCCTACATTTTTGCGCCCGGAGACCTCCACATACGACCTCCCTGATAACTAGGACCGACAACCAAAATTAAAATAATTTGAAAACAAGAATCTAGAAACTTAATGACAGTATTTTAATATGGAATCATCACACATTAAGAAATGTTAAACGTTATGAAATCTTTAATGTAACGAAGGCCTATGGCTATGTTCTAGAGAGAAATAGACCAAACCAATTGTTACGCAGCAAGCTATTCCGACGTGGGCAAATTCGGATCTTAGGTAGTAATTCTCCAATTTAGAGAAGTGTGCATAACATGACATGCCTCTGTCCCATACCTGCTTCTGCTTGGGCATAGTGTTTATCATTGAATCAGCGTCAATGTACCTTGGCCCTTACACACTGAGTGCAATAAAATCGCCCATGCGATGTGAACATCCTTTTTAAAATATATGGTATGTGAGTTGAAAGTTTGTATGTTTATGCGGTTACTCAGACATTCTTTCAGAGTTCATGCCTGGGCCCTCGTCATTATTTCTTTTTTTTTTTACTTTATGATGATATGCTCTCAATTGGTTATTTTCGCTGCGATAGTTGAAATAAATTGTTTAAATGTGCTTATTAAATAAATAATAGTAAAGAGGAGTAATAACCGCTCAAGTACGAATCGAACCCGTGCACCGAGGCCGGGCTCCGTACCACTTTATTTTTTGGATTTTTCTTTTATTTGGGCTGTAAGACCTTGCTTTTTGCCAAATGTCGTGATTCTAGGTAAACGGGGACACCATACAGGGGTTTTCGACCCAAAATCTATAGGGTACTTCCAGTTCACCTAGAATTGTCAATTTTGGTTAAAAGCAAGGACTTCAGCACAAGTAAAGGGAAAATTCCGAAATATAAAATGTTGAATATTAAGGTAAATTTTGGTACTTATAAATCGTCGCGAAAATCTAAATTTGTCCATATCTTTTTATCGTGTTGACTCAGGACTTTGATTTTTTACACCTAATAGGGACTTTAGACCTCAGTATCTTGTATAAATTGCTTTACTTGCTAGGTCCACCCGTTTCTAAGAAAATCGTGGTGACACACGGACAGACGAACAAGAGACTCTCTTGTCCGTCTGTTCGTGAGTGAACTTAGTAGGGTTGCTTTTTTACCTTTTGAGGTACGAAACCCTAAAAATGTCCTCTAGTTCTATTTTACCTTTTTTATTTATTTTTAATTATCCACCCAAGCACTAATAGTAAATTATTTGACAATAACAAACAATGTAATAGGTTTTATTCGAATCTCAAATACAGACCTTATTAATTAATGCATACACTTCCTTGAAGTTTCTGTTTTCTTGGCTCTTACTAGCATAGCATCATATTTATTAAATGATAAGAATTGCCTAATTGGTACATATTGTATCTATAATATGTGTAATGGGTTTCTTTTGTGCTTATATTGTTTAGTCCACTGGCGAGGCTAGCATTGCAAACCTTGACCGCATCAGAAACGCGAACGGCAGTATTTCTACCGCAGAACTGCGTCTACGCATGCAGAAGTGCATGCAGACTAATGCTGCTGTCTTCAGGCAAAAGAGTACACTCGAGGAAGGTAAACTACTGTATATTTTTACCACCATCTAATATATGCCCGCAATGCGGCTGTCCTAAACAGCCCGTTGAAAGCGATGGCCGTCAGAGTCATCAGGGGGTATCGCACGATCTCCGTCGAGGTGGCATGTCTCCTAGCCGGGAGCCCTCCATGGGACCTGGAAGCGAGAGCCCTTGCGTCGTTGTACCAATGGAGCAAGGAGGCGCTGGAGCGGAGCCATAGGCCGGAGCCCCGAGAAATCAGGGCTCAGTGGTCCCGGCACCGCCAGGAACTCATGGAGACATGGAGGGTGCGACTTGAGCATCCAAGTTGGGGGGAATCCACCATCGCGGCGGTGAGGCCGATCATGAAGGAGTGGTTGGAGAGGTTGGATAGTTACCGGACACGATAGCTTCGGTAAGTATCTGTGGCGCATCCACCGGGAGAAAACGCCGCAGTGCCAGCACTACAAGGATCCTGACGAAGACACGGCGCTCCACACGTTGGTGGAGTGCCCTGCGTGGGCGAGTCAACGCCGGGATCTCGTTGCGGTCCTGGGCGTGGACGTTCTCTCGCTGGAGACCATGGTGAGGGCCGTGGTCTCCGACGGGAGCAAGTGGCACGCGGCCGCCTCTTTCTTCGAGCAGGTAATGCGCGCGAAAGAGACGGCGGAGAGGGAGCGCGAGAGAACCGTGCCCTCCGAGTTCCGCAGTCTGCGGAGAGGACGCCGCAGACTCGTCTACGCCCGGGACTACCGACCTCCATGATCGGGGCCTGAGGACGGCCAAGACGGAGGCGTGTCGTGTGTGTCCCACACACGCCTGCCAACTCACCATCGCGGGATAAAACCCGACCCCAACAGGCAGGGCCGTGGCGGCGGCCAAAGTCCGCCGGTAACGCTAGGGTTATCCCTCCGAGGGCTTACCCGGAGTGCCCGGCAATGGACTCTTGGGGAGGACATTTTGACCGTGATTTTAGTTGGTCTGATTCCGACACGCCCACCCCATCGTCGGCACCGATGGGGTGAAGCCCGTGGGGGTTTCCACACGTTAAAAAAACCATCTAATGTATATATGTTATACTTTCTATTCTTAAAAATATAATTACATGTTGAATCTATTGCACGAAATGCATAACAGAAATTCTACATAATATGAGTGTTGTTAAGAGTGTTGCCAGAGCTCCTTAAGGAGATGGGTAGGTCACAATGGTAACACATGAATGACACATCTGATATTATGAGTGTTTATATACACCGATAATCTCTTATCAATATACTTATTGCCACATGAGTATTATATAAAAAAACACCTTTTTTTTCTCCGCTTATGTATAGGTCAGCGTCAAATCCACGATATCTACAAACAGATCAAGGACTTAAAAGTATCTGACAGGTCTCTGATTTGGAACAGTGATCTAATCGAATCGTTAGAGCTGCAAAATCTACTCATCAACGCAGTGCAAATTGTGGAAGCTGCCCTCGCGAGGGAAGAGTCCCGCGGTGCTCATGCACGTGAAGACTTCAAGACTAGACGAGATGAATACGACTATTCCAGGTCATTGGATGGACAGGTGAGATATGCATTTATTTATATTCTACGATATATCACACAGCGTTATCTAAACCAAAAGCAAGCTTAACTAGCTTGTAATATGGGTTCTACAATTTGAATAAACAGACATATCATGAATATGTCTGTTTATACAAATATTTACACTGAGCTGGAAGGGAACCGGCGACTTCCGAGGTAGCCGTCAAATGCTCTGCCGCCTACAGTATCTACGACCTTTATCCAGCGATATCGCTTGTTTCCATTTTTACTATTATTTCCGTTTATGCTTTTGAGGGTTCCATACCCAAAGGGTAAAACGAGACCCTATTACTAAGGCTCCGCTGTCCGTGCGACTCACGTCACCAGGCTGTATCTCATGCACCGTGATAGCTAGACAGTTGAAATTTTTACAGATGATATATTTCTGTTGCCGCTATAACAACAAATACTAAAAAACAGAATAAAACAAATCTTTAATGGGGCGCCCAAACCTGATTGTTTTTGTTCGATATGGATAACAGCAGCAGCAACAGCTAGACCCTTGAAAGTATTTTAAGAGGATCTCCCATACAACAAACGTGATTTATTTTTTGCTCCACATTGATAACGGCAACAGGTACCTAGATAATGGTAAGGAATCCGTGCGCGACTCGCACTTTGCCATTTTTTTATCGTTCAAATAGGCACAAGAGGAAGTGCCGGTACTATCGCTTGTGTGTCACAATGCCCAGCATTATCCGAATTTATTCGAGACACTGGTAAAATATTGGCTACTCGCCATAACACAATATCTGGAAAACATGCTTAAACATTGAAAAGATGTCTTGCTGCACGGTTTAAGGCTTTATTTAAAATAACTGAAATTTACCTAGCTTGTCCGCTGTTGCAAATTATGACCAATCACGTCAGTTTTTATTGTGCAATATAGGATACTGTTTAATTTTCAAATATGTGCGTTTGGTGAAATTGAGAGCGCTTAATTAGGTAGATTTCGATGAAATCGATCTACCTATTGGTTTCTTGACTACTGTCGAATTTAAAAAAAAATTCTTCATAGGAGGTCTAGTTATGACCCCCTGAGTCCGAAATGACCACTGGTCAAAAAGTTTATATATATATATATATATATATATATGTATGTATGGTTCCACTTCCCAAAATTTGCGGCACTCTCACGGTCGCATTTTTGCCCCGATCGCTTTCAAACTGCGGTCAAAAATTGCTTGGGTGTAAACTTAGTTTAAGTTCGTGAATGGGTGGAATCCGGCCTAAGGGGACGGTAGGGCCTCACTTTTTGTGAAATCAGTTTTTCCTTAAAATTTCACGTTCCAAGAAAGATATTCGAACCGTTCTAATTTTATCCCATAGTATACATGAATACCAACAACTTTTAATTATAAACCTATAAGATTAAAACTTTAACTAAAAGTGGAGAGGGGAAAAACCAAAATTTTTCGGGAAAAAAAATCATAACTTCTAACCGCCTAAACATTCTTGCCGTCGGAAACATTTGTAATCGATAGGCTATTTTTAAGTCTAAAATAAATGTCTGAAAAGTTTTTCGCTAAAAGTTACCGTTTTCGAGAAAAAAAATTAAACATGTTAACTTCACGAAATATTGTTTAAAGTCCGTAGTTCTCTATATAAAATAATATTAATTGCTTCACGAAATCTACCTGTGCGTTCCCCCTGCGGGAACGGATTTTTTTATTCGCTTTATTCTTATTTCTAAATAATTTTGGGAAAAATGTGACCATATGATAGTTCACTAGATCATAACTTGTTTTCACCACCAGACCAAACTTCCCTTCGAGCAACACTGGAGAAAGCACACGATGATAAACACGGATACCGAATCCGGCGAGACCAAGTTATCCTACAGACCCGTCATTGACGTGACACTTGACGCCCAGGAATGCAAGACCGTGCCCCCTGTCATCAGGACATACTAGATATTTAAACGCAACACAACACGTAAGTAACACGCTAGTATTAGACTAAATAAATCTAGATTTACATACCGGTCGTAGCTATTTTGGTTAAATGACAAAATACAAAGAGGCGTAAGCAAGGAGCTCCCGTCTTAGGTTTCGTCATAATCTCTGGGTGGTTGTCGCAGCTTCGGTAACAGCTATGAGTAAGCTACGGCTACGGCTATGAGGAAGCTTGTTTGGTGATGATAATCTACATACCTATTCCTGATTGATTCATCAAAGCCTACTGAGGCTTACAAAGTTGTAATTTTGATAGTTGATGCCTATTGTAAGCGTCCGCTTACAACATAATAGGCATGAATTTATGGAATTTGCATCCCTAACATAACTTCACGCCTGTGTCCCCGAAGGGGTAGGCAGAGGTGTATTACACACCCACGATCGGCCAGTTATGTTTAGGTTCAAATGTCATAGGGGGCAAGCCTATTGCCATCTACCGGTCACATTACTAAGCGAGCGATAATTAACATTTTTAATACACACACAACTACGAAAAGGGGGTAAAAATAGGAAATTTTCCGTGTGAAGCTGCTCGTCAGTTACAAGTACCTATTTAAGTAGATATTTTGTATTTTAGTCATTGCCAGTTTAAATAAAAGGTTAACCTTATCGTGTTGTCATTATACAACGTATCATAATATTCGCTTTTTAATCGGTCACTATTTTTGTGATCAAGGGTCAATTACTAACTTTAACACCAATATTGATTGCATGAGCGATAACATAAAGAATTATTTCATTGCAGGTAATTTGTTCTCAACATGGGGTGCTGACTAAGATCTTCAGTGTAGGCTGGCACAGCCCGCGCCTCTGCCTATCGCTTAGTAATTATTTTGACGCCACTACTTTTATCATTATTTATTTATGATTTTAGCATAAAAAATAAGCATAAGAATTCGCAATATAATCAGTACCTAATCACTCTGAAATATAATTAAAATCATTGAGAGTTCATTCATAATAACAGTTCCAACCTATCCAAGCAGATTTTTGAACTGTTATTATGAATGTTCCTTTTTTATAGTTTTACACATGAAAAAGTGTCAGATAATAGAGTTACTGTTTTATCACGTTGTTCGCATGTTTTAGTCGATGAATATTTACGTTGATATTAAATCGTATTTTAGCATTTATTATGATTTTATAAAGCTATTCGGCTTCAGCAGCCCTAATGTACGTACTTACTAAAAATATCGCAAAGGCACAAGCACCCGTCATTATTTATAATCGTTTCATCCTTTTTAATGTATTAGAAATATGTTAAGTGTAATCAGTTACGATACCGTGCCGTTAATTTTGTTAAGCCTTTATATGTAGATGTTATTTAGTGAATAACCTCATCTTTGTCGTGTTTTGATGACTTTACACTTGGGATACTTGAGCTCGATTAATCAATGGGTTGTATTTTAATTTTTATGTATTTGATCTTCAATTTTATATTCATAAATGACAAATCGCTCACCCAACAGAGCAATGAGGGAATTATAATTATGCGAATTTAAAGAGAAGTGTTTTTAATCATTCTTAAGATGCTATTTTGTCCAAAAAATGAATTTCAACTTTCTTGAAATTACATAATTGTTACATCTGACGATTGAAACGTAAACATTATATTTGAAACTAATGTGTCATTCAGTATTACCATGAAATTATAATTAAAATCATAAATGTACACTACATAGATGTTAAGAATACCGAGATGTAAAAATATTGAATAGAAATATTGATAAAAAGTGTGTGTATTTATTCCTTAAAAATTCATGGAACCTCTTAAAATAAACCAATCCTTCTTTGCTCTTTTATGATAAATGCTGCATAGCAGTACAGTGACTGAGTGCTGCTGAAATTTAAATCATGCCGATGATAATATGTGATTTAAATCATAACGTTGCGATGGTTTCATTTCAAGATATAATAGTTGACTGAAAAAACATTGAATTCAGGACTTCATAAATCTCAAAAAAATAATTGCTTATTATGCTCTTTTATCAATGAAAAAAAATTGAACATCTCTTTCATACATATAAAGCGCGATTTGACGTCTACTTGACATGTGAAGTTATCTAATGTGTGAAGATTACCCAACTGATAGAAATTAATGAAAAAATGTTTAAAAACAAGCTTCTATTAAAAAAAAAACGGTTATATGTACAAAATGAAAATAATAATTCAATGCAAGGGTTGAGCTGATTTCAAAAACTTGTAGCGCGTATGTTTTTTCTCTGTTCTAATTGCAACCTTTTGAAATCAGGACAACCCTTGCATTAAATTATTTTTTTCGTTGTAGTACATACTGCTGATTTTTTAAGAAATTATGTTTATAAAAAGTTTTTTAGTTTAGTATTAGTAATGCATGCATGTAAGTAAAGCATGTAACACCACGACCACGCTAGCTAGTACACAAAGGGCACTGGAAAGGAGCATGCTGGGTATCAGACTAAGTGACAAAATCAAAAACTCTGAAATAAGAAGAAAAACCAAAGTTACAGATATAATAACTCGTATAGAGCATTTAAAATGGGGTTGGACTGGACGTATGCTACGCTGTAAAATAAATAAATAAGAGAGGACACCAGAAGTAAGGGGCGCCCGAAAACAAGATGGAGGGACGATATCCGCCTAACCTCAGGGCCTTACTGGACCAGAGTTGCAGAAGACAGAGCTCAGTGGAGAGAGCTGGAGGAGGCCTATGCCAGGAGGCACGCCGAGTTGCGAGACATAATATAATAAATAGGACTGGAAAATATGTAATGCCAAACTTGTAGCAAAACTCGGAATAAAAGGGCTTTATTATTATTATACCATCTCCATCTTAAGACCTTGCACATCATGTAGCACCAGAGAGTTAGTCAAGACAAAACAATGGAGGCCAGACTCGATACGTTTATCTTGTTTAAATTAGAAGTCCTATGGCCACCTTCCTACTCCATCATCACACCCTAAATACCATGTAACACCAGAGACTGTCAAGACAAATAAATTAGCCCAAACTGAATAGGTTTAACTTTTTTTTCCACCTTAATACCATATAACACCAGAGAGATTGTTAAGAAAAAACAAATGACTTGTTTATTTAGGAGTTCCTATGGCCACCTTACTACTCCATCATAATACAAGCTCCATGGTAGCATATTAATGCATTATCGTCCAAACTAAAGAGATGCAATCTCAATCGGTTAAGGATAACTACCTCAAAATTCAGTTGCAAGTTTTGCCCCAAACATACATACAGAGCAAGTTGAATAAAAGCTTGTAAAGTAAAAGAATGCTTTTACACCTACGAGAGCTTTGTGCCTTGAGAAAGGATAAGTGCTTACGCGTCCGTACCGCAGTTGTTATATTTCGGGTACATTGCCGCCGGTTTTAAATGACACGAATGTACAGCCGATCCCCAAGAAAGGTAATCTCTCAGATCCGGGGCACTATCGACCCATAGCCGACACCTCAGTGCTGTGCAAGGTTTTTGAGCACATTGTTAACAAACAGCTCATGCTTTACCTAGAGGATCACTCCCTAATTAATGATCGGTAATATGGCTTCAGGTCGAAACTGTCAACGTGATCTTCTGGCGCACTTTACCCATCTATGGGGTGAGGCTATGGACAAGCATGGTGAGTCATTGACTATTAGTCTTAACTCCGCCAAAGCTTAGATTCGATAGTCTGGCACAGGTCGCTTCTTTCCAAACTGCCTGCCTTTGGTCTGCCTCCTCGAGTGTGCAGCTGGGTTGATAGCTTCCTGCAGGAGCGCCGTATTCGAGTGCTCTGTGATGGGCGAGCTTCGAAGTTCTTGCAGATAAATGCTGGCATGCCACAGGGGTCCATTTCAGTCAGCAAACAATTCCATTAAGAACCAATCGTATCGGCGCCTCTTTTTTTGCCGCATCATAATGACTTGAAATTCTTTACCAGCACACGGGTTTCCTTCTTCCTACAGTCTCGGGTCCTTTAAGCGGGGCATGAAAAAGCATTTGATGAGGCCGTCAAGCTGAGGGCCATCATTGTAGCATCATCGGTGTCTGTAATGGTGACCCCCATTCCTGGGACTATACCTTTAGCTTACCATCAGGCGAGGTAAAGTCAAATTGACGTGTCCAAAATAAAAATGATGGGAGTTCAAAAACGGAGATTTAGAGTTGGTTTGATTACATGGAACGAATGAGTAGCTGAATACCTACTGAACGAATGACAATCCATGTTACAATGTAGTTAGTTTCGCATTTAGTTATGTAGGTAGCCATATTTATTTACAATAAGCATGTTTAAATATGTAGGCACTACCACTATTAAACGCATAAAATTTATTTATCAAATAACGTCATAATGTAGCATCTTTATCAAACCAAGTCAAAGGTTACAACAGTGGCTGAATTTGAATACTTCTTTGGACTTATGTAGTCGCGAATTGGAAATTCTTATTTGGACTTATGTAGGCAGATTGGATAAAGCAGTCTAGAGCGGTCTTCGGTCGTGATTTTTCTATTCGGTTAACGTAGGTGTACCATGGGCTCTTTTCCATGCCCGAAAGTGTACCATGGGCATTTTGTCTTGCTCTAGATAAACCTTTATTTACCTGAGTGCACCACTGGCTCTTATCTTGCCTGTGGTTCACCTATATAATAGTATACAAACTTTTGCTTCCTCGAACGTTTGATTCGTCCGTCGATTATATTGACGGGATGTTACTAACACTGGAGTAGAGCCATATGGAAAAAGGCCAAAAAAATAAGTAACAGAGCGTAAAAAGAATTAACAGTAGTAGTATACAGTTACCCTGAAAGGAATTACTAATCTTGTGGAGTCGACTATTACAAACCACAAGATTGTTTTTATGTCTAGTATTTACGTTATGTACATCACAAAGCCTTAAAAAATTGAAAATGGTTCTAGAAGAAACATTTCCAATTTTTTGCATGTACATACCAAAAAAAATTTCAAAAATATATTGAGACTACAGTTAGAATGTTTATTTCTTTGAACTTTTCTCGGAAGGAGACTCTTGGGCCCAACTTATAAATTGCCCGCACAGCCCGCTTTAGCAATACAGTGTCATGAGATACGGAGAGTGGAGTCTTAGTTATAGGGTACCGTTTTTACCCTTTGGGTACGGAACCCGAAAAATGAAACACTTTAACAGTGAATATTCGGTAACAGGTGTTTAAAACACCACTGCCTACCCCTTCAGGGATTTTCAGGTGTGATTATAATAATTCTCTATGTTGATGTTTGATAAAGATAAATTTACTCGAAACTAAAACTATGATTGATATGGGCTTTAATTACACTCTCTGTTTATATTAGGTCGATGGCTATAAATAGATTATGATATGGTTGTAATAATACATTTATTCGTCTTTAAAATTATTTTAGTTTTGAAAGTATTGCTGTATTATAATAATAATAATACTAGCCCATTCTCGCAGTTTCGCTTAAGAATGTATTCCGAGGATAAAAGTAACGTCCTCCGTCCTCCATGAGCGCAGGCCTGGGGGTGGCAGGTGAGGCAACCTGTCACCCCAGCAGAAGCAGGCCGGGACGGTGGGGCGACTAGCGCCTCTCCCCCAAACCGGGGCAAGACGGGGACACCGTGATTCCCAAACCCAGGGTCAGTCGAGGTGCGAGGGATATGCTCTATGGGCAACCTTACACTCCGCTAGGCGTCTTAAGACCCGTGACGGCGTGTGGTTTTAGTCGGTTTTCGGTAGTCGGCTTTAAAAAAAGGTATTATTATTTCCTTTATTTCCATACATAAACTTATTAATTATATTTTTAAATACATACAAAAACAATACATACATCTATTTAAAAATATAAAAAACAGTGCTCCACCGGTATCGGGTACAGGGACCAAGCTACCGGTGGTTAGGGCTCCAGAGAAAGGAACTTCCTCACGATGCGCGCCGTATCAAGAAGCACAGCCTTCTGCATCTGGCCCTTGACCCAACCGTCTAACCCGAGCCTCTTCAGGTGTAGGTCGAGGCTCTTTGCTATTAAACCGTTCACTGACACGACTATCGGCACAATGATTGCTGAGTCAACACTCCACATGTCGACAATCTCGTGGGCCAAGTCCAAGTACTTAACTTGTTTATCCTTCTCAGCTTTCACGAGATTCTCGTCATGAGGGATGGTAACATCAGCAATCAAAGCTCGGCGTTCGGATCGGTCTATCACCACAATGTCAGGCTTGTTGGCTACAACAGTCCTATCAGTGATGATAGATCGATCCCAGTACAATGTGATATGACTATTTTCTAGAACCGGCTCAGGAACATACCTATAGTACGGCACCTCAACTTCCACAAGGTTGTATTTCAGAGCAAGTCGCTGGTGGATTATCCTGGCTACTTGATTATGTCTGTGCAAGTACTCGCCGTTAGCAAGACGAGAACAGCCGGAAGTAATATGCCTGAGGGATTCACCAGGCTGGTGACACGCTCGACAGATGTCAATTGTGCCATCCCTCATTATATACTTCCGGTAGTTATTCGTCTTGATAACTTCGTCCGCAATCGCACAGACAAAACCTTCAGTTTCCCCAAAAAGGTCACCGAAACGCAGCCAGGATACGGATGCCAGTAGGTCTACTTCGGGCCTGTGGAGGGCCCGATAGAATCTACCGTGTAGCTCCTTACTCTGCCATACCTCCCTTCGGCTGTCAGTGCCGACTACTATAGGTCTGTGCCAGTTCTCCTTAGCCAAACCGAGCGGGGTGAGCCCGGTATCTACGTTGACTACATCACGGTGCATATCCACTTTCGACTTAAGAAAATAATCTCTGAGATTGCACACCTCGCGATTATGAAGGGTCTTTGCATTTAAAAATCCCCGACCCCCACATTTCCGCGGGATGTACAATCTCATGACTGACGACCGCGGATGATGCATTCGAAATGCAGTCAACTGAGTCCGGACTTTCCTATCAATGGCATCGAGTTCAGTCTGAGTCCACTTGAGTATGCCAAAGGAGTACATCAAGAGTGGCATGACCCAACTATTACAGGCACGAACCTTGTTACCACCTGACAAAAGACTGTTAAGTACCTTTTTCAGGCGGCCAAAGAAACGTTCCTGTAACATTTTTTTCATCCCGGTCTCATTGATGCATAACGCCTGTGACATACCCAAGTATTTATAGGTCTCAGTTACGAGGAGTGATCTCAGGTTAGTGGAATCAGAGAGCTGTATACCCTGCGACTCCACCACCCGCCCTCGCTTTACATGAATGACTGCGCATTTTTCCACACCAAACCCCATTTTAATAGAATTACTGAAATTTTCGGTAATCTTCAGTAAAGCCATTAATTGAGGATTAGTGTGAGCAAACAACTTCAAATCGTCCATGTAAAGCAGGTGGGATACCATCTGACCCTCTCTTCGTAACCTATAACCTAACCCTGAATTCACTAGTAAAGTACTAAGTGGGTTCAGGGCTAAGCAGAACCATAGGGGACTCAGACTGTCCCCTTGAAAAATACCCCGCTCTATTGTTATCGGCTCGCCATCACCCAAAGCCCGACGACACCCTGGATAGAAAAGAACAGTCCTCCATTGCCCCATACATGTCCTTAAGAAGGTACATAGAGTTGCATTCACTTTATACAACTCCAGCACCCTCAAAAGCCATGTATGTGGCACGGAATCGAATGCTTTCTTGTAATCTATCCAGCATGCTGCCAGATCCTTAGTACGACGGCGAGCTTGTTGGCTAATAGCCATATCAATGAGAAGGAGCTCCTTAGTACCCCGGGCCCCATTCCTACATCCATTCTGAGAGGCACACATAATAGAATTATTATTTATATGATTGTTAATTTTAGCTCTCAGAATGGATGTAAGAAGTTTATAAACCGTTGGCAGACATGTAATCGGTCTATAATTATTGGGCTCCAGAGTACTACCTGTTTTATGGAGCAGGTGGGTAACCCCGGTTGTCATAAAAGCTGGTAGCGTCCCAGATTCTACAGCAGATTGAAACTGTGAAGCCAAAAGAGCGTGCGAACTCCGTAGCCATTTAAGCCAGAAATTGTGCAATCCGTCCGGTCCCGGGGATTTCCAATTAGACAGCGGACGGACCGCACAATCTACATCAATGGCATCGATATATATATCTTCCATTTCAGGAATGGACTCGCACGCTCTCTCTACCTCACACATCCAATCACCTTCAATGTGACTAACGGGCACCGACCAGATGCTGCGCCAAAACGCATTTGTGGCTGCAGCCTCCGGCCGTCGCACGTCGTCCACACTTTCATCTGGTTGCTCCCAGCTTCTATATACCCACCTCTGGTCTCTTCGGAACATGCGATTAACGGTAAATCGATCGACGCGTTTTCTGTATCTGCGAATACGGTTTGCCCATGCACAGACTTTCTGCTTCAGGAAATCAATGCGCTCTGTGATCCGAGATGTATATTCTTGGGGACTGATACCAGTTCCCGCAAATGCTCGGGTCACATAGCGCATCACTCTCGGGCGAGTATTACCCGACCTGAAGCAGATTAGCTTACTGATGAGCACCCTTGCCTCGGCCACACGTCGCTCAATCCTGCATTGCCATGCTGGTATGGTAGACTTAGGTCGTATGGCAGGATCTTTATTAGAGAATTTAACACCTGCCATACGACATGCCGCTACAGCAGTACAATACAGGATTGAATGAGTGTCCCCGAGATTTTCGCTATTATCTAGATAACTAGGTAATAGCGAATCAAGGGCGCCCACCAGAGCCATATTTCGTCTGTGTATAGGCAAACGAGGCAGACGTGGCCTGTTATTCAGGGGCATCGATCGATATTCCCGCAACGCACATTCCAAAGCCTCCTTAATCTGTTCATTGTACTGAATACTTACTGGAATAAGTGTGTCATCCCCTGTCTCTTCATTCATTTGACTCACAGGCACTGGTGCAGGTGTTGAAGCAGGAGCCGGGGCGGGGGTGACACAGATATTTCGCAAGCATTCTTGCCGTAGAGTCTCAAGTACGGTTTCATTCAACATGCGATTGCGTTGAATGACCCGCACTTGGTCCGACAGTCGTTGTGACGATGTGTTGACGGAAGGTTCAAGCGCCTGAAACAAAGGAAGCATTCGGGTACGGTACGCACTGAGGTTAGTTCCCCCCTCTGTAGCCGCAAAATATGCCCGCATGACATTTTCGTTTATTGATTGTGTCCATCGCATGCGGTGCACATCACCACCGGCAGCGGGGGCCCTGTTCGAAGCCGGAGGGCGTCGGGGTCCCAAGCATATCGGTGGCCGGCCTCTCCCCGGCCGACGTACAGGTGTTGGCGACGTCGGCGGGGAGAAGAACTCGTCGCTCGAAGAGGAGCTCGACGCCGCTGGTTCCATTGGTGGGGGCTGCGCGGCGGAGCTTAGCGACGAGTCCGGAGGTGTAGCAGGTGCACTAGCGTTTCTCCTAGCTTGTGCGCGGGTCAACATATTGTCTTCGTCATTGATTTTGCCTGTTTCTGCTTATTTATTTTATTAGTGACATCTGTCAGTGCTGCGGAACTTTTGTTTGTGGTATAAATATGATTAAAGGATACATTTTTACAAAGAAATTAATTCACTTTCTGTTATGGTGAGCAATGCCAATATAGTATTCAAAATCTGCTAATACTAGATACGGTAGGAATATTAAAATAAATATATTTATTCAGAGCAAAATAAATCTGACATTATATGTTGTAGGGTTGCCAGGGTCGTATTATTATTATTATTATTGCAATTGGGGACACCGGAAGCCGGACGGACGATCCACCCACGATGCTTGTGGGCCACTTCATCCATTTCCCCTGCCCTCTCGTTGGGGAGAGCGTGGTTATTCCAGCATTCACGGCGCCCCTACAAACCTTTTTGTGTCCTTGCAGAATCTTACGATCTGTTCCACCCTCAGATCCTTCAACTTCTCCATGTCCAGTGTGTCCGATCCCAGAAGTTCCCATCTTATTAGTGAGTACATGGGACATTCGGCCAGCAGGTGGAAGCTGGTTTCTTCTGTCTCCATGCACTCCGGACACTTGGGGTCTTCCTTCACTCCGATCACTGTCAGGTGTCTGTTCAGTCTGCAGTGTCCTGTTATTACTTCGATGACGAGCCTCATGTTCCCTCTTGAGAGTTTGGTCAGTTGGCTCGTCTTTTTCTTATCAATGCCCTTGATAAAGATCTTCGACTGTCTCATGCCCGTCGATGATCTCCATCGTCGGTTAGTCTCTGCTATAATACTGCAGCTAATTACTCCCTTGGTGATTTTGTGCGATATTGGGATCCAGGGCTCCGGCCCCACCAAGGTTTTATCGGCACCGTCTCTGGCAAGTTTGTCAGCTGTCTCGTTGCCCATGTTGCCCTCATGTCCGGGCACCCAGGCAACTGTTGAGTCGATTTTTCTTGCCAGTTTATCTAGTGACTCTTTACATTCCTTTACGATTGCTGAAGTCGTTTCCGCTTTGCTGAGTGCCTTCAGTGCCGCCTGGCTGTCGCTGTAGATGGTCACCCTGTGGATGTCGGTCAGGTGTTCGACCAGCTCAGCACATTCCTTTATGGCGTATACTTCAGCTTGAAAGACACTTGCGTATCTGCCTAAGGATATTGATCTATTTATCTCTGATCCGTCTTCGCACTTAATGTGTATTCCAGATCCTGATAGCTTTGTTGTTTCCTTTCTTGAGCCGTCTGTGTAGCAGACCGTGCCACCGGCATCTGTCCTCCAGTCGTCTGGCTCTTATCTTGCCTGTGGTTCACCTATATAATAGTATACAAACTTTTGCTTCCTCGAACGTTTGATTCGTCCGTCGATTATATTGACGGGATGTTACTAACACTGGAGTAGAGCCATATGGAAAAAGGCCAAAAAAATAAGTAACAGAGCGTAAAAAGAATTAACCCTACATGGTGCTTTTTCTCTTTTATGCGAGGGTTGAAATTTGCTTTTGCGCTCCTTTGATTTAATGAACGAAATCATGCTCGCATATAAGACAGAAACGATGGCATTGCTTTTCGAGTGGGTGAACGAGTGCGCCATAGTAGAATACGCAAAACAAACGGAGTTGGTACGCGGCTAGAGTTTGGATCTCGTGTCCGTCAGGCTGGCCCGCCCTCTGAAATTTGATCACGACGGTCATCTGCGTAAAGGTGGTGGGATGAAAGTAATACTTTTGAGATTGAATAAATAAAAACGGCGCAAAAGTAATGGAGATAGAACGCCATCCAGCGGCACACCAACTGTTATATCGCACCATGAAGAAAAGGAATCTTTTATACGTGTACGTTGCCTGCGGCCAGACAAGTACGGCAGGTAGGTACGTAATTGTGAAACTAATCAATCACTTCGTTAAAAGCATTAATTAAATCTAATACTATAGTACGGTTACAGCCTTAGTAGGGCGGAAACCAGATTGAAAGAGATTAAGACATTGAATTTTTAAAGAGGAAAGCATTACGCTAGTGCACAAGACGCTCAAGAACTCTAGAGAGGATGGATACCGAACAGTACTGTGAAACGGAAGACGGATTAGTTTTTTAAGCAAGGGGACAATTTTTTGCTTCTTTCCACGCAAACGGGAAGAAGCCACTAGAAATAGACAAGTTTAGAATATCTCTCTAGAATGGGTAGGATATAGTTACGGTTAACACAGAGATTTCCAACGGTATTTGATGTAATAGATATTACGCTCTTAATTTTGGGTATTACCCTTTCAGCTTTGGAAATCTTACGTAGGGACTAGGGACATACGTTCAACACGCTGAGCGCATGGAAAATTTAACCTAATATTAATAACTCCACCTATAATAACCTAATAGCCACGCCCGCATTATTTAAACTCAAGCGATTCAGTAGGTAGGTTTTGAGTTTTTTGGTAGTTTTCGTTTCTGATCCTGTTCAAAACATGTTGTCACCTATGAAATATGTAGGTACGTAAGTATGTCTTTATATTAGATTTATCAATGTACCAGGTTTTCGTCAACTTGAGGATATGACAAAGTTGTCATGTTCGAGTTGTACCGAGGTTCTATCTCGAAAGTAAAATTAGCCGGTAATAGCAACGTTTCCCTAGAAAATATAGGTTAAGGTTACTTCTCGGTCCCTCAGGGTGCTCTTCTAAAAGGGTTTTCTAACCAAGCATCTCTATAGATCTACCTATTTGATCATTAAGGCATAGTATTTTGTTACATGTTTGCAATAATTCATAAATATAGAATGTTACATTAATGATGCATTATGTTCCTACTATACAGCGGGCTTATCAGTGTATTGAAGCTTGCCTGTGACAAGGGTCACACGGACGGTATCTTGAGTTTCGCTGCCACTTTGATAGTTACTCGTCTGACGTCTAGTGTTTCAGTTGAGTCCTTGTGCTCTCTTTGTCGTCTCCCAGTTTTGAAACCCTCATTGTGATTTCATGGTGCTGCTTGATTTGGTCAACTTAACGAAAACGAACGGTGTGTGTAAAGGTCCTGGCTTTAACGGCCACAAGATTGAAGTCCACAGTAATAAAACGCTTCAGAAGATTTTCTTCAATCTGTGCAAAGGTATAGTTCCTGTACAATATTATACCTACATATGCACATGTAGGTTATGCTATTAAGTTATTATATATAAGCTATTAAGTTTAACCTACACGTGATTATGTTTGGTATTTTCTATTTTTTTCAAATTATCCTACCTACCTAGATAGGCATCTAGTTTTATCTCCAATAATAATCAAATGAATAATTTATTATAACTTATGAATAATTTATTATATTTATTGTACCTATCAGTGTTCTATTTAATGTAACATAAAGCCCCGTATTGATATTTATTTTTATGTATGTCTCTAATATAGGTACCTACGTCCCACGTAACTCATCAACATATTGTAGGGGAACCTATGTTTTACCTAGAAGACGTCAAAAGACTCTACTTATTGCTTATTTATTTAACGTGAGATACATTTATAATAAATCTTTTATTTTCAATCTAATCTCAGAACCTATATGTAAGTAACAGATAGTATTGATGCTCTAAACGTACCTTCTTTTTTTTTTTCGTGCAGAAAGCACTTCGTGTACCCCCCCGCCGGCCAGCGGGGGCGGTTATGTCGGGCTTCAGACGCCGGGGTGTAAGGTTGCCCATAGAGCATATCCCTCGCACCCCGACTGACCCTGGGTCTCTAAGCGTACCTCAACTTTAAGTGTGTTTATAAAAGTGATTTAAAGCAATGGATCCTATGTTGTACCTTGAGCCACCCAATTAACTACGCACATTGAACATTAGCCAAGGTACATTGCATTGGGCTAATTGAACTGAAAACGGTTCCGTAGACATTAGTATAATTAAGAAATAAACTGTCTACAGCCTACTGGTGTCTATCTTCATTTAACCCTAGTATGTCCAACAAAACTGGGACGGTCCAAGGTCCATTGGGTCTATTGAACCCTGCACAGTCTTTCATTTTTTTTCTAGTGGCTTTAGTGCTCAGATAATAGAAAAATCCACAGATTTTATTCATGAATTATGTAGTTGAATAACTGATCTTGCTATCTATGCCTATTTAAGCGGTCTTATTCTCACCATTTATTTAAAAATAATGCAAGTGTAAAAACTGGCCTATGTTCAACTGGTTCCTCCACATATATAGACTAATAAAAAACACTTGCCTGGATTTTACCAGTGAAAATCCGTTTTCTGAAACTCAGTTTTCACATTTTACTCATTGAATTCAGTTTAAATAAAATTAGCGCATTTGTATTCATGCATGTTGTTTATCTTTAATATCCAGTTTTAACATATTGTCATAAATTCAATTTTTTTTTCTGTAAATAATCTGTATACCTCGTTTAAGTGATACATATTTTGGATGTGCAAATTGACATACATTGATGAAAGTACCGTCAGTACTCCCCAACCTAGTTCAATCTACGTTATCACAGCAACTGCAAGAAGACGACTGTTAAGAATACTAAAAGGGCGTATAGGATCTCACTAAGATCTTGGAGGTCCAAGTCAACCTCACCTGCTAGCCGATAGGCCACGGCTATAGGCACGCACACCTGCTGATAGTGGGAAGAGGCTCTGGTGTAGGCTTTCCTCTCGGGGTTGGGGCGTCACAGACGCTCCCGTAAAAGCCAAGATAAAGCAAAGAGGAGTAGGAGAGCGGTCCCCGAGCTTCAAAGTGCATGTTTTGGCGGCAACCAGGATTGGAGGATGACCAAAAATGCGAAAAGATTATTATTAGCAAAAAAAGAAACGATATAAAAAATTTGAGGAAAGTGATAAATAAGCAGGTGGCAGCCAGTCTACAATTTAGTTAGATTGTTGCCACCCACTTATAATGGTTGTGGTCGTGGTCTTATTGCCAAACAGGTATTGAAGATTCCAGCGTAGTAAAGTTTAAGGATCTTTAAAAATTAAGTTAAGATTCTTGCAAAATTTTAGGATGTTTCCTATATACCCCTTTGCCCAACTAAAGATTTCTAGGCCCAAACCAACCTCGCTTAACGACCTCCGTCCTCCATGAGCGCAGGCCTGGGGGTGGCGGGTGAGGCCACCTGTCACCCCAGCAGAAGCAGGCCGGGACGGTGGGGCGACTAGCGCCCCTCCCCCAAACCGGGGCAAGACGGGGACACCGTGGTTCCCAAACCCGAGGGGGCCATCTCGAAACCGGAGATGACCCAGGGTCAGTCGGGGTGCGAGGGATATGCTCTATGGGCAACCTTACACCCCGGCGTCTGTAGACCCGAGACGGCATGCGGTTTTAGTCGGTTCAAGCCCGATATAACCGCCCCCGCTGGCACGCGGGGGGGTATCCGAAGGGATATCCGCACGATAAAAAAAAAAAAAAAAGGCCCAAACCAACCTCATTTGGGCGTCGGTGCACTTACTAATTGACAGACGAGGCTCCGGCGCTTAATATATTAAATAATACACATGTTGCTTTTTCAGGCTGTCAACTTGAGATTATGGCTTCAATCCCACCTTCTACTTTCTCTGCCAGCCGCATTCGCGAATCTCAGCGCGATATGAAGTTATCTAACACGAATAAAGGAAACGGATCGCCAAAGTTCTTTAATGAAATATGTAAGAGATTCTTTATGCTATTAAACTAGCCTAGAAGGATATGGTTCACCTGGTGTTAAACCTACGAATCCCAATGCATGCAACATGGAAGCCCCGTTATCAGCTTCGTTTCATTGAATTACACGATGACACATCTTCTAACGAATAACGAACGACTTTATTTTTACTTGTGTAAATCCCCTCGGGCTCCACCCCATCGGTGCCAACGATGAGATGGGTGTGTCGGAATCGGACCCACAGGCGTGTGTAGGACAGGACACACACGACACGCCTCCGTCTGGTTTTGCTTCTGTAAGGACGGCAAGTCGGCCGACTGCCGTCCTCAGACCCGATCATGGAGGTCAGTAGTCCTGGGCGTAGACAAGTCGGAGGGCAGGGTTCTTGGCCGCTCCCTCTACACCGCCTCACGTCTTACGAAGATTTTGACTCGCTGCAGTCGCTGCGACTTGTGGGTTTCCGGTCAGTTCCGGAGTGTTCACCGTGTGAGTGCAGGTGTAGCCTACTGTGCCTATATATTTTATGCCTGAGACTGGGGTAACACAATATGCACGTTGTCACCTGTAGACGAGAGGGGGGACAGAGGAAAATGGGAAAAAAGAAAACATATTCGGCGAAATGTGGATTATAATACCAACCTATTCAAGGGCTATCGGGATATACAATTATGTATCTACCTATATAAAAAAGTAGGGAATTACCTACTTCAAACTTCACATACTGTTTTTATAATCCAGAAAGGCGTTAATCTGAGACCGATAACGCTTTAAAGTAAAACACAATTAAGTTAAACGTCAAGTAGAAATTAAAGTTATTTTAATTTTTGTCGTGTAAGTACCTACCCACTGCACAGATAAGTTATTAATTTCTCTTGTATCCGTTTTGCACACAAATGTAAATGAAGCGTTTATACTAGGTCTGCAAGGCGAATCGCTGCTTGCAATGTTGAGCTGAGTGAGACATCGTGAATCAGATTTTGAAAATTTTGAACAGTGATCATTCCTCCGTGGCAAGTCTGATTTTGAAAATTCTTTTTGAAAGTCACAACTCTGGACATGCTTTCTGAGCGTGTAAAGTTTGGTCACAGTGTCTGGAGCGGTTATTATGTAATTCCATCTGGAATTTTTTTAACGGTGATCATTCCTCTGTGGTAGCATTAATTTTATCAAAATATATCCATAAACCTTCCTCTGATTGACCTCTTTAATCATGTCAAATTTGGTTCTGATTGGATTAGTAGTTTAGGAGGAGACCTGTGACTAAGAAAATCCTGAAGTCTAGTATGAGAAGCTTTCGCTCGACTTCGTCTCACTCAGCTCAATAAATAAAATATGTAAATAAAACAATTTTATTGTAAATATATATTTGTATCCAGTGGAAGTGGTAGCGAGAGGTACCTATACCAGCAAAATCTCTCTATAATCTATAATATATATATATCTACTTAAAGATCTAGGCATATCGAGAGCTACAATTAGCTCATTACTAGGATGAACGTCTAAAGCGGAACTTGGGAAGTGAAGGCGAGTGTTGATGTACATCAACAAAAGGGGCCCCTTCTAAGCCTACACTTTTGTCGCAAGTCCCAAGCACTGTCCCGAGTTCCCAACTCCGCAACGCGATGGACCCGGCACCCGCACGGAGAATCCATGGATTGCTAAGAATATCGGTCTCTTCATGCATCCTAATGTTTGCATTGGTCGAAACCCTTAGATACTCCCCGGAATTAAACCTTACCTACTGAGACGGTATCTACATAACATAGTACCTACCTTTTTTTTTTTTTTTTTATCGTGCGGAAATCCCTTCGGATACCCCCCCGCCGGCCAGCGGGGGCGGTTATGTCGGGCTTGCACCGACTAAAACCGCACGCCGTCTCGGGTCTTCAGACGCCGGGGTGTAAGGTTACCCATAGAGCATATCCCTCGCACCCCGGCTGACCCTGGGCCATCTCACCACTAACAGCATCGCTCATCCTGTCTCCTCTGAAAGCAGAGGAGTACGGAGAGCGATGTGTTCCCGCCACGTTGGGTATTGGCCGACGATCAATGCCAACCCTATGAAGGGGTGAAGGGGAAGCCATTGACCGCCGCCCAGGGTGTACCGGCCGCTCCGATTCCGTTCCCCCCGGACTGCAGCGGGATCGGAATCGGAGCGACACTCGAGGAGGTTACCCAACACACACCCCACATAGTACCTACCTTTTTTTTTTTTTTTTTTTTTATCGTGCGGAAATCCTTTCGGATACCCCCCCGCGTGCCAGCGGGGGTGGTTATGTCGGACTTGAACCGACTAAAACCGCACGCCGTCTCGGGTCTACAGACGCCGGGGTGTAAGGTTGCCCATAGAGCATATCCCTCGCACCCCGACTGACCCTGGGCCATCTCCGGTTTCGAGATGGCCCCCTCGGGTTTGGGAACCACGGTGTCCCCGTCTTGCCCCGGTTTGGGGGAGGGGCGCTAGTCGCCCCACCGTCCCGGCCTGCTTCTGCTGGGGTGACAGGTGGCCTCACCCGCCACCCCTAAATGTAAGCTAAGTAGGCACTATGTGTGTAAATACGTAAGTACCTAGCTCTTAAATATAATTTCATCTGTTATAGTCATGGAGCTGTCACCTTTGAAGTACAATAGCAAATTAATGAACAGCATTTGGGGCCTGTACAATCGCTACTCACCGCATAATGTAAAGAAAGTCAACGATGCCCACATTCCAAATGCGGAGTTGCAGCAGTAAGTATATATACATAAATTACTAATTTGGTCATTTAAAAAATCAAATATATTAGCAAAGAGAATATAAGCACTACGTTTATATATTAGTGCGGAACTAAACATCAATCTCCAGAAATTGTTGGTGATAGTAGAAATTATAAAATTCTAAATAATACCACAGAATACATAATATAATACAGATACACGAACTAGAACAAAAATTTGAAGCCACTGTAAGTCATGAAGCTGCTGTTA
Organism: Cybosia mesomella; assembly: GCA_946251805.1. Lineage (NCBI taxonomy): Eukaryota > Metazoa > Arthropoda > Insecta > Lepidoptera > Erebidae > Cybosia > Cybosia mesomella. Next base: position 16,211,598 of record OX276406.1, on the reverse strand, counting down.
GTTTTTTTATTGAAATTTGCCCACAAAATAGGTAATAAAACTTCATATAAGTAAATTCTCAGTCTACGGAACAGACCAGAGGTAGCATAAATCAAATTTAACACGTTGAACGCCACGTGGCACACCGTGTGAGCCGCGTGATAAAACTCGTTTAGGCCAAAGAGAAAATTATATTTATTTCAATTTTTCAAGTAGTGTTTTTTTTTCTAGGAAATCGTAAAAAAGATGAGGTTATATATAATCCATTCAAAACTATACAGTTTTACGCCATAAATATTGCATTTAGTGTTATGGCTCACCGGTGGGCCGCGTGGCCGCATCGGAAGGAAATGCGAAATAACTGCTGCGGGGGCCGCGGGGGTCACGCTGTGGCTCACCCGCGCACCACCACCCGCCCGCATGCATTACTCGCCCGGCGTAAATTTTTTTGGGCTACTAATATTCATGGGAATAGTAAAACTACCGCGCATTGCAGATTATTGGTCAACCGATGAAGTAATAGGCCACCCATATCCGCGTACTATAATGCCAAGAAATCGTTTTGAAATTTTGCTGCAGATGCTCCACTTTTCAGTTAACGATGACGCTAATAAAAGCGATAGACTTCATCGCGTTCGCCGTCTTATAGATATGCTAAATAATACTTACCGAACACACTATATACCGTCTGAAGACTTGTGCATTGATGAAAGTCTGATCCCGTTTCGAGGAAGAATTGTTTTCAGGCAATACAATAAACAAAAAAGACACAAATACGGTATTATGGAATTCAAATTATGCACTATGCCTGGCTACACGTATAAAGTCTACGTCTATGAAGAAAAAAAAGGTAATACCACTGCCAAAACTACTCCTACCAATGTGGTTATGGATTTATGTTCTGAACTTTTAAATAAAGGCCATACTTTGTATACCAACAATTGGTATACTAGTGTCGATTTAGCCAAAAAATTATTAAATAATGAAGACACATTTAGTGGGAACTCTCAGAAAGAATCGAAAAAATGTTCCAAAAGATGTTGTGTTGAAGAAACTTAAGAAAGGCGAATTTATAGCCAAGGAAAATGAAGATGGCATAACTATTATGAAATGGAAAGATAAAAGAGACGTTTTAGTTTTATCTACAAAACATTCTATAAAGTTTCATAAAGTTAAAAAGCGTGGCAAGGTCTTAAAAAAACCGGCCATAATTGTTGATTACAATAAAGGTAAAGGTGCTGTTGATTTATCAGATCAAATGACATCATACTGCAGTCCTTTACGAAAAACCGTCAAGTGGTATAAAAAAATGGCTATTGATTGCTACTGAATACATCAATTGTAAACGCTCTGACATTATATAAAACTACGACAAATAAGAACATACAAATAGTCGATTTCAGAAAAGAAATCCTAAGGCACTTGTGTCATAAAACCCAAGAAAATGCTCCCGTACAAAGACCGAAAAGGTCTAAACATACCCTTTCTAAAGCTGAAGGTCCTGCGAGAAAAGCTAGACGTACCTGCCAACAGTGTTATAAAGAACATGCAAAATTATTAGGGGCAAAAACTGCGAAAATTAAAGCTAAAAAAATTGTGACTTACTGCGCATCGTGTCCAAATAAACCGTGGTTATGCTTGGAATGCTTTAATAAAATTCATTCGTAATTTTTTTTTAACTTGCATTATAATTGTAGTCGTTATTATTAATATTAAAAAGTGATTACTGTCATAATTGATAGAATTGTAATACTATTTTATAATTATTACACGCGAGAGAGAAAAATAAAGACTTCCAGAAACTTGTGCCATACAAAAAATCCATATTAAGATTTTTGTAATTCCTTAATTATAATTATTTTCATTTATTATTAAAGATACATTAACACCTAATAAATAATTATTTTTTGTTGTAAAATACCCATGTTATTTAAGCTTTACACATTTTATTTGTTAGAGTTGAGAATCATCCTACTAAGTATAGAAAACTGTAAATAAATTCTAAGTCTTTTGCAAGAAATTCAAACCAAGTTGAACGGTGTATTGCAGGAGGCCACGCGGCTCACCGTTCATATATTTATGTACGATATCAGCACGTAGTGGCCTACAAAACAGGTTAAAGTATAAGTCGTCGTGTGGCTCACCGGTGACCCGCGTGGCTCCAATGGTCCAGTAAGGTTTGGCTCATCGGTGAGCCGCGTGGCCCCAATGAAAAGCAGTATATTTTAACGTGGCGTTCAACGTGTTAATAAAGACATGTTCTAGGCCTAAAGTCAGCACAGTTTAACTAGCTTGTGTTATGGGTTCTAGAATGTGGATATACATACCTAGATCCTCTTTTTTGTAAACACATACTTAGTATACATAAAACACTCAAACCAATGCAAATATTCATATTCACGCAAACAAATTTTGGCACTGGTCGGGAATCGAACCAGCGACCTCAGACTTAGGAGTCGAACGCTCTACCGCTACGCCACAGGGGTCGTTTGATTGCTATGTGCGTGTGAGAAATTCCAGTCCATCCTAAGGTTGCCTGGAAGAAATGGCGTTTAGCGATAAGGCCGTCATTTATACAGTCAACGACAAAAGTAGCCTAACAAACTCTAATTCACGGATCACCTTAGCTCTAAAAACTTTCATAAAATAATATACAAAATATGATTTTAGATTTTATTTTACTTAGATGTGTACCTACCTATATTATATTATCTGTGAATTTAACCAACTTCTATATTGATTCCAAGAGAAACAAAATTATTAACAAACTAAGAGACCCTCCATCCATACACTTTACTAGACACCGACTCTTGTAGTGGTTAGGTGAAACACCCAGAGTCGAGATGCCTTACAAAGAAAACAAATGCAGGTGTACGGACGATTCGATAACGTGCCACTATCAATGGACACGCTTATACACAGAGATGACCATCGTCAGCTATGCCGCTTCGACCACACATGGCACATAGCATGACGGGTCGAAATAATTTAAAATTAAATCTAAATCAAATAAAAAATCGAAATCAGAATTAAAATGATTATCAAAATGAAACAAAATGAAAAACAAAAAATTTATTAAACCTATTCAATTAAATTTTTAAGCATTTTGTATGCTTACTTTTTTCTAAAGATTTGTAACCCTTTTTCTCAGTGGGGTCACACACCGGCTAGACCAGGTGAGCAACAGAGTTTCTTATCCCAGGGCGCCTTTATACAGAGGTTCTTAGGTGGTGCACAGGTCAGCTGATCTCCAATGAAACACAAGGAACAGTTGTACATACATATATTTATACACAGAGAAATAACAAAGTCACAGATACAGAATTATCACACATAAAGTAGGAACACAAATATATATATAAAAGTGAGTTTAGGAGGTCACAGTACACAGACCGATACATAAAACAATTTTCACAGCAAGACAACAGAACGCAGTTATAGGCACAATCATATATAGATAACGAGGTAGATACTTCTCCAAGATGCCAGCTAGTTGTGGCACAGCTCAGGTATATCATACACCAGCCTCGCGCCGGTCAGCAGTAATGAAATGAACAGTTACTGTTAGGTGGAAAGAATACTTGACCTTATAGATCTCAGGTATTCGCGGGATCGCCAGTGGTTGGGGACCGTCAGAGCAGATTCCGGAGCTTTCCTGGTGATCTGCTTTCCCAAGATCTAGGTATCCAAGCCGTGGTGGCTTTGACACCTCAGAGTCCCTTTTTTTTTTTTTTTTCGTGCTGAAATCCCTTATGTCGGGCTTGAACCGACTAAACCTGCACGCCGTCTTGGGTCTACAGACGCCGGGGTGTAAGGTTGCCGTTGCCCATAGAGCATATCCCTCGCACCCCGACTGACCCTGGGCCATCTCCGGTTTCGAGATGGCCCCCTCGGGTTTGGGAACCAGGGTGTCCCCGTCTTGCCCCGGTTTGGGGGAGGGGCGCTAGTCGCCCCACTGTCCCGGCCTGCTTCTGCTGGGGTGACAGGTGGCCTCACCCGCCACCCCCAGGCCTGCGCTCATGGAGGACGGAGGTCGTTAAGCGACCTCCGGCGCCTGAGTCGCCTGCGACGCGCGGCGAGCAAGTTGCGGACTCGGCGGGCGGTCCGGGAGAGTTCTAAATCTCTCCCGGGCGCGCTCCGCCATGTCCTTCGCGAGCATTACATGCTCGCAGAAGGAGGTGGCGGCGACCCACGCGCTCGCGCTCCGCACCATTGCCGCAATAATGCTGCCGAGCGAGAGGACTCCCACCCCGATGGCTGCCACGAGGTCACGCCTCGGCGCCTCCCACGCCGGGCAGTCCGCCAGCGTGTGCAGCCCTGAGTCCTCGCTCGCGTCGCAGTGATGACACTCAGGCGTTGGCTCCTTCCTGATCCGATGCGGGTGGTCCCCGAAGCACCCCTTCCCGGAGATCACCTGCGTCAGTCGGTACGAGAGGCTTCCGTGTCGCCTCTCCAGCCAATCCTCCATGATGGGCCTTACCGCCGCTATTGCGGCGTGCCCTGCGCTTGGTCACCCAAGTCGTTCCTTCCACTCCACCACGATGGCCTGGCGGAGCTGGGACTGCACGGCCTCGATTTCTCGAGGCTCGGGGTTCCATCCCTGCTCCCGCGCCTCCTTTCAGCACTGGTACAGTTCCGAAAGGGCTCCCGCTTCCAGGTCCCATGGCGGAGTTCCGGCAAGGAGACTCGCCGCCTCGAAGGAGATCGTGCGGTACCCGCGGATGACCCTGATGGCCATAACTCGCTGCGGAGCGCGCAGCATCCGCACAGTTCTGGTCCTCAGGGCCTCCGCCCATATTGGGCACCCATACAGGGCCATAGACCGCACGATCCCCGCGTAGAGTCTCCTGCAGGAGTCATCGGGCCCCCTCATGTTGGGCAACAGTCGAGCCAGAGCCAGAGCTGTGCCCTTCAATTTGGGGGCCAGACTTCGGATGTGCTCTCCGAAGTCCCATCGGCCGTCGAGCACGAGCCCCAAATATTTCATTTGGGGCTTGATGCCGATGCGATTTCCTCCCACGATGAGACTGGATCCCTCGGGTGGCTTGCTCCGAGGCCCATAAAAGAACAGGGCCTCGGTTTTATGCAGAGCCACCTCGAGACCCAGCCGCCGGATCCGCTCAACGACTTGGGCAACCGCGGTCGTGGCCTTTAGGGTCGCTTCGCGGTACGTCGCCCCGCACGCCGTCACGAGCGTGTCGTTCGCGTAGCACGTGACGGCGGCACCGCCTACGAGCTCACCGCGAAGCACCCAGTCGTATCCGATGTTCCACAGGAGCGGCCCCAGGACCGATCCCTGTGGAACACCGCACGACATTTCACGCCGACCGAGACCGGTCACGGTTGGGTAGATGACGGCTCTCTCCGTCAAATACGCCCCGACTATGCGGCGGAGGTAGAGAGGCACTTCGTGATACACGAGCGCCTCCCTAATGCAACTCCAGAGCAAGGTGTTGAACGCGTTGGCGATGTCCAGGGACACCGCCAACATCACCTCACCCCGGGCTACTGCATCCTCCGCAAAGCCCTCACGCGCATGATGGCATCCACAGTGGAGCGCCTCTGGCGGAAGCCATATTGGCCATCCGCCAGGTCCGGCCCCACTCTTGAGAGGTGCTCGACGAGGCGCTTCGCAATTACTCTTTCAAAGAGCTTGCACACCTCGTCGAGCAACACTATGGGCCGGTAGGCGGACGGCGAGTCCGCCGGGCGCCCCTCCTTTCGGATGAGGACCAGTTTCCCCGTCTTCCACAATTTCGGAAACTGGCCCCGCTCCAAACATGCGCTGAGAAGCCCTCTCAGTCGGGGCTCGAGAGCGTCGTCGACTAGAGCTAGGACCCACGCTCGGCCTGGAATGCCGTCGGGTCCCGGGGCGGTGTGTTTGACTCTTAGCCTTCTCACCGCCAGCTCTAGTTCTACCCAAGTGACCTCGGGCATGCTTGGGGTTTCTTTGAAGGATAAAATTCGAAATGAGGCCATCCGACAAAGAACCAAAGTCACATACACACAATCACACATAGCTCGCAGAATAAGCAAGCTGAAGTGGCAATGGGCTGGCCACATCTGCCGAAGGACCGATGGCCGATGGAGCAAACGAGTCCTAGAGTGGAGACCACGAATCGGTAAACGGAAGGTGGGACGTCCCCCAGCAAGATGGACGGACGACCTGAAAAAGGTAGCTGGGATAGACTGGATGCGCAAGGCGGAGGATCGGGTGCTATGGCGTAAAATGGGAGAGGCCTATGTCCAGCAGTGGACTGCAATAGGCTAATTGATTGATTGACCTCGGGCACGTCGTCGTCTTCCACGTCGGGCGCCATGGGCAACCGAGGCGGAGTCATCTGCGGTGGAACATGTTCCACCGCCCGCGCTGGGAACAGGGAGCCAACAAGTCTTCCGAGCAGATCCGGCTGGAGACACCGGGTTAACGGCGGGCCCTTGGGGCGCAGCTTGCCCCTCACCATCCGGTAGGGCCGCCCCCAAGGGTCCCGCTCCAGCGTCTCCAGCAGCTCGCGGAAGGAGGCCTGTTTGGCCCGCCTTATCTCCGCTCGGAGGGCTGCTCTGGCCTCCCTGTATCCCTCGTACAACTCCGCCTCTCGGGCCTCCGCATCTGCGCGGCGGCGACGCCTCCTACGGAATCGGGCCCACCGGCGGTGCGTGATCACGCAGGCCCGTCTGAGCTGCGCAATCTCCGACGACCACCAGTAGACCTGACCCCTCGGATTATAGGGCGGAGCCCTAGGCATCGCCGCGTCACAGACACGGGTCATGGCCTCCCGGAATCACTCCGCCTCATCGTCTATGCTGACAGGCCTGTCCGGCGCAGGGGCCCAGGCCTGTACGATGGCGGCTTCCAGGAGGAGCTCCCGATCAAGTCGCTTAAGCGCCCAACGTGGCTCGGGTGGAGCCGGTACAGCCGGCGCGTCGCTCACAGGGGGGGACACGTCAAACCGAATGTATCGGTGATCCGAACTTGTGTCCTCCCCCAAAACGACGCGCCAGCCCTGAACACGTTTCGCCAACGAGGTGCTCGCGAACGATAGGTCCACGATGGAGCTACCCCTCGAGGTCACGAACGTGTCCACGGCTCCCCGATTTAGGAGGACTAGGCCGAGTCGTGCGGCCCAGTCCACCAGTGCTCGCCTCTATGCCCCGTCGCGCCCCTTTCGTGTCGGGAACCCCAAGCATACGACCAGGCGTTGAAGTCCCCGAGCACAAGGACCGGACGGGGCTGGCAGGTATTGACGACGACGGCCAGCTGACGGAGCCATTGCTCATATGCAGCTTGGTCTCGGTTCGGCGTGATATAAGCGGCCACGACCCCTATATCGCCAACCGCCGCCGCCACGCAGCCGGGTCCCCTTGCAACGACGGCAAGACGCTGCCGGCGGCAGGGTTGTGCACCAGTGCCGCCGACCCATCCAGCGCGGTTTCCCAGGCAGGCCCGAGGAACCGGTGGGTGTATGGGTCGGTGACAGCGGCGACATTTATGGCCCACTGTGCCATGCTCTGGAGCAGAAGACCCTGAGCATAGGCACCGTGGCCCACGTTCGCCTGCAGGATGCGGAGTTGAGGATCCATTATGGGACCCCCATCCCCGCATCCCGCTGCGAACTAGGGGCGGGAGGGCGGCCTCCCGGCTTCGGCTCCCCTCCGGCGCAGGCCTTGCTGCCAACCCTATGGTCAGCCGGCTTTCCCCCCGCTGCACATCTGAAACAGTGCAACGGGGCGCTACACGTGCCGGCCTTATGATGGGCTGGCCACAGCGGAAGCAACGGTCACCCGCCGTTACCTCCGCCGTGCAGTGCACCCCCCATGGCCCACCGACAGGCACCTGAAGCACCTGGCCGGTCGGGCCTGCAGGAGCCGTGCCTGCGCCCTCAGGAAGCCTCCCACCAGGAGGCTCCGCCCGTCTGCGACCTTTTGGGCCGCCGCGATAGGGCAGCCGACAACTGCTGCCCCCTGTCCACTGCGGCCGAAGCGTATAGCTCCGGCCTTAATTGTGTCCGGGGAGCAGTCCCCGGCCTCCGCCACGGCGAGCCTGAGCTCTTCTGCCGTGACGGAGTCGTCCAGGCCCGTAATGCGCACTTCTGCGCATTTAATGGACCTGGACACCCGGACGTCGGCTGCGTCCAGCGACTCCCTCAGCCGAGCCGCTAGGGCGTCGGCCTTGGGGCCACTGGCGGCGCCAGGGACCTCGAGAAGTCGGGCTCCTGTCCGTGTGCTCTTGCACCGGACGCCCGGGATCTCGAGGGCCTTGAGGTCGACGTTGGCCTTTACCTTGGCCAACACCTCGGCATACCCCATGCCTCTCCCCGCTGCCTCCGCCGTCAGGGTGACGACGACGGCCGTAGTGCGGGGGGCACGGAGCTTCCCCGGCGCTGCTTTCGCGGCGGCCGCGGCCCTCTTGGCCTTCTTGGCGGCCTTCTTTGCGGCCTTCCGCCTCTTTTTGCTGGCTCCAGCCACCTCCCAACCCCCTTCCAAGGGGGTTCTGGTGGGGGTTACCGGAGCCGCGACTGGGGCTGGGGCTGGGGCCCGGGCTGGGGACGTCTTCCCCTTGCCCTTGCCCTTCCCCTTTACCTTCCCTTGAGTGGGAGCGGAGCCCTGAGCGGGAGCGGGGCGACGAGCCGGCTCCGGCAGAGCCTCCACTGCAGCCGGGCGGGTATTACCCTTCCGGGCTGCAACCGCATAGCCGGCCACCGGTGGCGCTAGAGGCGGACGGCGGATGGAGTCCATTAGGGCCTCCATCCGACTCATCATACGCTCCTCTAGCGCCTCCACGTACGCGAACCAAGGCTCCGCCGGTGGTACTCTCTGCGGTGCTGGCCGAGCTACTCCAGGAGTCTTTCTGTTCCAAGGTAAGTGAGTGATTTTAACTGATTATTCCGAACCTGACCCGGTCGCGGGTTAGGTTAGAAACTTGTAAAAAAATGTAACACACTCGGGTGCAATGAAATCGCACATGTGACTTTTTTTGCAAATTATTAATTATTATTCTTTTAATAAGGAAGTTCTATTATTGTTTAATATGGAATTAAAGCTTGTTTCAATACCTATTCAATTATACCATATAAACCGTTATAAGTTTACCCTACTTTTTTACTTTTACTACTACTAGATATCAACACCAAATTAAACTTTAAAAGGTGTGGCAATTAATGATTAACTAAAAAAAAACGAATTTTACTAAAAATATCATTATTAATGAGAAGTGTTACCCCCTCTGGCCCCAATTATCGCTCGACACCAGTTTTCCATCGACGCTATCAAGTGCTTGATAGAGTCTTGTGGGATAGCATCCCATTCCTACTTGAGCGCAGTTTGTAGCTCCAACACTGGGTAAATCTCTCGTAGGCCTTCTGTAGACCCGTCCTTATCCCTCATTACCATATCGACACATCCTGGACTCGTCTGGGAACAGTACTGCTCTCCATTGGTCAAATGTCCAGTCCACATGTTCCTGTGCAAATCGCAGACGGGCCTGGCGGTGAGCTGGCGTCAATTTAGGGCCGTTTGCTGGCCTATGCGCAGTCAGGCCGCCTTCAGCAAGTCTTCTTCTGACCGTCCACCGGCTGACTTCCACTTCACGCACCTCTTGGAGATGATGTGCAAGATCAACGGCAGTCGCACGACGATTTCGTAAAGCCGCCGTAACGAGAAATAGGTCAGTGCGACACTGAGATGTAGCTCTAGCTCGACCAGATCCTCGTCGTCGTTTAAAGCCACCAGTCTCCCGATAGCGCTGGTACACACGACGAACTGAATATGGGCTGATATTCAGCTGTAGAGCTACAGCACTGTGGTTCTGGCCCGCTTCAGTTAGAGCAACGACTTCAGCGGCTTTTTCCGGAGTAGTACCCATTTTCTTCTGATAAATGCAGCTGTATTCACTGGACGTCCTTTCCTGCTTCCTATTCCTAATGACTTTTGACTCAAAAACATGCCTTTTTATACCTGCAATTAATCTGGCAAACTGCGGTGACCAAAGGGAGTAATTTTTCGGGGTTTTTGTTGCCATTCCTTTTTGGCAATAGGATAAACTTATAACGGCTTATTTTGGTATCTATGAATAGGTATTGGAACAAGTATTTATTCCATATTAAAAAACAATAGAATTTACTTATTAAAGAATAATAATTAAAATTTTGCAAAAAAAGTCACATGTGCGATTTCATTGCACCCGAGTGTACGAGTATTTGGTGGTCATTCTCTCTAATCTTTCTCAAAATAAAAAGTACATATATGTGTCAAATCAATATTTAATATTTAGTATCCGACTTGGACAGGTTAGGTTATTATTATTTATCCACTTTATTAACTTTAAAATACATATAAATTACATTTATAAATACATTCTATATAAAAACAGACATATATTTAAAAATATAAAAAATAGTGGCCCACCGGCAACGGGTACAGGGACCAAGCTACCGGTGGTTAGGGCTCCAGAGAGAGGAATCTCCTCACAATGCGTGCCGTGTCGAGGAGAACTGCCTTCTGCATCAAGCCCTTGACCCAACTGCCTAACGCGAGCCTCTGGAGATGTTGTTCGAGGCTCTTGGCAATCAGTCCGTGAACCGATACAACTATCGGAACAATAATCGCCGAATACACACTCCACATGTCGACAACCTCATGAGCCAAATCCAAATATTTTATTTGTTTTTCTTTTTCGGCTTTCACAAGATTCTCGTCATGTGGAATGGTGATATCGATAATTATTGCGCGGCGCTCTGATCGATCTATCAACACTATATCAGGTTTATTAGCTACAATAGTCCTGTCAGTGATGATAGATCGATCCCAGTACAACGTGATATGCCCATTTTCGAGAACTGCGTCGGGCACATACCTATAGTACGGTACCTCTGATTCCACAAGGTTTTACTTTAGAGCAAGCTGTTGATGAACAATCCTGGCTACTTGGTTATGTCTATGCAAATACTCGCCGTTGGCAAGACGAGAACAACCAGAGATTATATGTCTAAGGGATTCTCCGGGACGGTGGCACGCCCGACATATGTCAACCGTACCATCCCTTAGAATATACTTCCGATAGTTATTCGTCATCACAACTTCGTCCATAATTGCAAACACAAAACCTTCGGTTTCCCCAAATAGGTCACCGAAGCGTAGCCAAGACACAGATGCTGGTAAGTCTATATCAGACCCATGAAGAGCCCGATAGAAACGTCCATGCAACTCCTTGCTCTTCCATACATCCATGCGGTCATTTATACTTAATACCACAGGTTTGCGCCAGTTATCTTTAGCCAAAGCTAGCGGGGTAAATCCGTTATCCACCCTTATTACATCACGATGCATATCAGCTTCATTGTGTAGGAAGTATTCCCTGAGGTTGCACACCTCACGGTTATGGAGGGATTTGGCATTTAAAAAGCCACGTCCCCCGCATTTCCGTGGTATTTACAACCTCATCACAGATGAATGCGGATGATGCATTCGGTATGCAGTAAGAAGCGTACGGACTCTCCTATCCAGGGTTTCTAATTCCCTCTGAGTCCACCTGAGTATGCCGAAGGAGTACATTAAAACCGGCATGACCCAACCGTTATAGGCGCGCACCTTATTACCGCCTGACAAAAGACTTTTGAGGACTTTTTTCAAGCGGCCAAAGAAACGTTCCCGTAACGATTGCTTCATGCTAGCTTCTGTAATGCCTAACGCCTGCGACATACCCAGGTATTTATAGGTGTCGATTACAGAGAGAGACCTGAGTTTTGTGGAATCTGAGAGCTCAACCCCATCAGATTCCACAATCTCCCCTCTTTTTACATGCATGACCGCACATTTGTCCACACCAAATTCCATTCTGATAGATTTACTAAAGGTTTCGTTCATCTTTAGTAACGCTATCAGTTGGGAAGTAGATTTAGATTTAGATTTAGATTTAGATTTAGATTTAGATTTAGATTTAGATTTAGATTTCAAAAATCTAAACTTAGATTTAGATTTCAAAAATCTAAATCTAAATCTAAATCTAAATCTAAATCTAAATCTAAATCTAAATCTAAATCTAAATCTAAATCTAAATCTAAATCTAAATCTAAATCGAAATCTAAATCTAAATCTAAATCATAAATTAAAATCAAAATTAAAATAAAATAAAATATAAATCCAAAGCAGCATTTTGCGAGCTCGTCGACGAGCGCAGCGCTGCGCGCAAGGCTGTGGTCCTTAGAGAATAGCACTGCTGACCATCTCTCCGCAATCGACAGCCTAACCCTGAACTCTCCAGTATATAACTAAGAGGGTTCAGTGCCAGGCAAAACCATAATGGACTAAGACTATCACCCTGGAATATGCCCCGCTCTATCCTTATCAGCCCGCCATTCTCGCAGGTCCGTCGACACCCTGGATAGCAAAGGACCGTTTTCCATTGCCCCATACATGCCTTCAGGAAGGTACATAGAGTTGTATCAATTTTATACAACTCAAGCACCCTCAAGAGCCACGTATGCGGCACGGAGTCATAGGCCTTTTTATAGTCTATCCAACATGTCGCCAGGTCCTTACGATTACGGCGTGCCTGTTGGCTAATGGCCATATCAATTATAAGGAGCTCTTTAGTGCCACGAGCCCCACTTCTACATCCATTCTGAGAGATAGACATGATAGAATTGTCGGTTAAGTGTGAAGATATTTTTACTCTCAGGATGGATGTAAGAAGCTTATAGATCGTAGGAAGATATGTGATCGGTCTATAATTTTCAGGGTCCGTAGCACTACCGGACTTGTAAAGAAGGTGGGTTACACCAGTGGTCATGAAATTGGGAATCAATCCTGATTCAATACATGATTGGAATTGAGATGCCAAACGACCGTGTGAGCTTTTCAGCCATTTTAACCAGATTTATGCAGTCCGTCTGGTCCCGCTGACTTCCAGTTAGGCAACAGACGGACTGCATCGGTTACATCTTCTTGCAGTATAGTAACCGGATCCATAATTTTAATAGGTTCACACGATCGCTCAACATCCTGCATCCTATCACCCTGCGTATGACTGACGGGCATCGACCAGATATTACGCCAGAATGTATTAGTAATATCATCATCTGGTCGACACACGTCAGCCCCAGTCGAATCAGGGCGCTCCCAATCTCTGTAGACCCACCTTTGGTCCCTTTGGAACGTGCGATTCTGAGAATATCGCTCCACTCTTTTTTTATACCGCCGAATCCGGTTTGCCCACACATAAACTTTTTGTTTCAGGAAGTCAATGCGGTCTGTGACTCGTGCCAAAAATTCTCGAGGCCTAATATCAGACCCCGAGAACGCTCGACTCACAAAGCGCATCACTCTTGGGCGGGTATTGCCCAACCTGAAACAAATGAGCTTTCCAATGAGTGCCCTAGTCTCGGTGATACGTTGCTCAATTCTAAATTGCCAAGCCGGCACAGCAGATTTCGGTCGAGTAGCTAAGTCGCACTTTGGAAATTGAACATTAGCTACTCGACATACTGCGACGGTCGCGCAATAAAGAATTGAATGTGTATCACCGAGATCTTCGCTATCAAAATAATCTGATAATAACGAATCCAGGGCACACACTAGCGCTACATTTTTTTTATGCGTTGGCAAACGTGGTAGGCGAGGTCTATTATTATTATTATTGTTTTGTTTTTATTTTTCTCAGCTTTTTGGCTAGTTTTAACTGCATTTACGAGCCTAAACCAAGTAAATGCAGATTGTGGTGTGTATTATATGGGTGTGTTTTCGTCTAACTGCATGAACTTTCTAACTATTCTACATGTGTTTAATATGGCAGCTTTCTGTATATTGATGTATAGAGATTCTGGCAGTTCTATTAATTTTAGACCACTATGGAGGAGATGGTTCGGGATAACACCAGTAGTGGAGAGAACTAGAGGAACTACGACATTATCTTGTCTCCATATCCTTATCACTTCTTCTTTTAGCTCTGCATACTTGCTTATTTTTTCAGCTATTGTTTTTTGTAAATTATGCGTGTTGGGAACTGCAATGTCTATTAAATATGTAACTTTTTTAATTTTGTCCTGTAGAATTATATCTGGTCTATTGTAGTGAATAGTCCTATCTGTTAGAATTGCCCGGTCATAATAAATTTTGTGTGTGTCATTTTCTAATATTGTTTGTGGTGTATATTTATAGTAAGGGGCGTTAGTGTCTTGTATGAGTGAATATTTAAGTGCTAGTTTCTGGTGAATGATGTTTGCAACTTGGTTATGTCTATGAGTGTAGTCAGTTTGTGTGAGTGTTGTGCATGCTCCTGTTATGTGTTGTATGGTTTCTGATTGTGTATAACATCTGCGGCATCTGTCGTTTGTAATAGTTGGGTCTTTAATAATATATTTTCTGTAGTTTTTAGTGCTGATGATTTGATCTTGTATAGCTATTATGAATCCTTCAGTTTCCGGGAACAAATTACCTACTTTAAGCCACTTGTTAGATGCAAGTGTGTTAACGTGGGGTTGCTCTAAGTCATGAGGGTGTCTTCCGTGGAGTACTTTAGATTTCCAGTCTATTATTTTTTGATTTTGTGGGTCAGAGTTGCTAGTGCTGTGTGGGTTTTCCGGATCAGATAGGTTAAGTGGTGTGTAGTTAAGGTCATTTAATATAATAGCTTTATGTATGTTACTAGTGTTAGATTTTGTATGGAAAAAAGTTCTCAGCCTAGTAATTTGTTTCTGCCACAGGTTTTGAATATCCATTAAACCTCTCCCGCCGTTCTGTCTTTTGATGGTGAGTCTTTCAGTTGCAGATTTTGGATGAAGATTGTTGTGTTTTGTAAGTGTTGTGCGTGTGGTTCTCTCTGAGTTTGTAATGTCTGTTTTAGACCATTTTATTACTCCGAATGAGTATGTTAGTATTGGTATGGCAAAAGTGTTCAGGGCCTTAATTAGGTGTTTTCCAGATAATTGTGATTTGCATACTGCAGAAACTCTACTCTGGTATTCGGTTTTCAGTGTATTTTTAATCATGGTATGGTCAAGTCCCTTAAGTTGTTGGTATCCTAAATATTTATATAAGTCTGTCGGTTCCATAGCTGCTATTGTATCAGTGTCGTTTACTACATAATTACCCGGTTTTACTTTGCCTTTAATAATATGTACTGTCTTACATTTGTCTAAACCAAATTGCATGTTTATGTCATTACTGAATTCTGTCGTAGTATCTAAAAGCTTTTTCATTTGTTTTTCTGTTTTTGCATATAATTTAATGTCATCCATATATATGAGATGTGATATATAGGTTACCTCAGTGTTAACATTAATTTAATGTCATCCATATATATGAGATGTGATATATAGGTTACCTCAGTGTTAACATTCGTGTCGCGTTATAAGAGTGCTAAGTCCATTGTTTAATTGTAATGTAGTTTCCAGCTTGACATTATATTGCGTAAGAAATCTATTATTGTAGGATTAATTTTGTATATTTCTAAAACTTGTATTAACCAAGAGTGTGGTATGCTATCAAATGCTTTTTGGTAATCTATATATGTGCAATGTAAATTTCTATTTTTTGTGGTGGCATGTTTATGAATAGTAGCGTCTATAATTAATTGTTCCTTGCATCCCATGTGACCCCGCCTACACCCCTTCTGTTCCTCGGCTATTATATTATGGGTATCAATGTGTGAGTTAATTTTATTTGTGATTGCTGATGTTAAAATTTTATATATGGTAGGTAGGCACGTAATTGGTCTATATTGGGAAGGTTGTGATGTGTATTTAGTTTTAGGTAGCATGTATGTTATTCCTGTTGCAATGAATTCTGTTGGTATTTTTTGGTATTTCTATTGGTATATTCTGTTTTCCTAATACGATATCTGTAAAAAAATTTGCAATTGATTTATGTAGTCTAGTTAACTTCTTATACCAAAAATTATGTATTTTATCTATACCAGGTGACTTCCAATTGTGTAATCTTGCTGTTGTATTTCTAATATCTTGTTCTGTAAATTCTATAAACTCCATTTCTTCTATTGATCTCCATTTTGTCGTTTCTTCTTGTATCCAATTTGCCTTATCGTTGTGGTGTGCTTGTTCTTCCCATATGTTTGACCAAAATGTTTCTAAATTTTCTTTTGTGTGTATGTCTGTATGTTTTTCTACTAGTGTGTCGGTTTGTGGCTTTTGTAAATTTCTCTAGAACATTTTTTCATTTGTAGCAAATATTGTATTGTCGTTTTTACGTTGTTGTGCCTTTTTGTACCTCCTAAGCCTGTGAACTTTAAGTGCTAGTTTTTGTTTAAGTGTATCTAAAAACTCTTCTGGTTTTTTGTTACTGTTTTCGTGTCTTGTGTGAGTATTGTGTGTTTTAATTATTGCTTCAACTCTCTTAACTACTTTATTTGATCTATTATTGTTGATATATTGTGTGAGCCGCCCGCAATCGGCTCTTAACTTCTCAATATCGTGTTCTAACCTTTGCTGCTACGGTGGTTTGATGGTGTGTCTCGGTGCCATGTTTCTTGTGTGTTCCGTTATTTTAAAATTGAGCTCTTCAGATATAACTACCGCTGTGCAATATATGAGTGTGTGTATGTCTGTCAATTGTGTGTCGCTAGATTCGAACTGTTGTAGTATATCTTCATTAAAAAGATTAACTAAGCGGAAGGGATTAGGGCTATATCTTAATTTAGGTAGTTTTGGTCGGGATGATGGGTCCATTCCAGAATAGAGAAGCAGCGTTGAGTTAAACTTATCCTGTATTTTTTGTATGTGTGCTTGTGCTAAGTGATTCTGATTTGTTACAGTTAATGTCTCTATGTCATTTTCTATCATCAAAGTCATTGATTCAGTTTGTGTGGATATATGTGATGTTTGTGTGAAGATATGTGATGTTTGTGTATCTAATTGTATTGGGTGGGATTGACTGTATGATTGCGTTTGTGTATGTAGTAGTAATTGTGTGTCTAAGGGCGGTGATTGTTGTAGATTATTTTCGATTGTATTTTGTGATTGTGTGATAGTGTTAATTGAATGTTCTTGCAGTAATACTGTAACAATTTATCTTCTGAATTAGATTTAAGATAGGGAGAAACGGTAGCGACATCTATGCATGGAATTCTCCCGGAGTGTAGCAGCGTTCGACCGGAATCCCATAGTGGTGTTGTGGTTCACAGTAATGCCACGAGATGGCGTTGCTGTACTGTATGAGATAAAAGTCCATTTCATTTAATGTGTCCTTGTATTCAGTCCTGTGGGAAGAATAATTATGAGTGTAGTTAAACGTTAAGTTCCAGGCTTTTCCCTAATTTATTAGCTCGGACCCTCTATGGTTTTCATCTTCATAAGCTATGGTTTGTCTCGTAAAATACGTATAAATTAAGTAGATACTTAATCTGCCTTGTGTTCACAGCTACAAGTTGACATTTGATTGTACCGCATTATCGGAGTGACTATGTGATTTCAGTGAGACTCCTCGTAAAAAAAAAACTGGAATTTGGCTGTTTCGAGAAGGTTCTAATCAAGAAGGTATATAAGGCCAGGTCAGCTGGCGGGCCAGCACTTGAGATTTCTTCGTTGAGAACCTATAACGGTTATTTTGTGTATTAACTATTTTGTAAATTTCTATAAGTTTCTAACCTATTTTATTTAGATTCTGTGATATTCCCACATCGTTGGTAAGTTTCTGCACTATATTTGCTTCTAAGTTTCTTCAGCATTAGAGTCAATACTTTATATTCGTTTTGATCTCAGGGTCCCAGATTCGGGTCTTGGAAACGAACTTGTGATCGAGTTTGAGCGGTGAGGCTGCCCCGAGTTTCAGTATCGATATACCAAGGGCTCTTCACATCTACATCTCGGTAGACCAAGGAGGACTCGTGGGACGATATTGTGCCCTGTGCAGGCAGTCAACCAAGGCTCTGGTCACGTATAAAATTTCCTTTTAATATTTTGTGTATACCCTATGATTTCACTCAACTTTTACTGACTTAAGCGTAGAGGAGTCTCCACCCACCTTGGGTTGGCCTTAACGACCTCCGCAAGCAGTTTGACAATTAGAAGATCCTACGCATGAGTGGAAAGACCTGCAAGACCCCACGTAATTTCAAGTCATCTTGCAACTTATTTATGTACTTTTGAATCTTTTTTTTTGTAACTTGTGTATCTTGTGTCAAGAGTAAATATATGTATGTGTAACTGTGTGTAAGAGAGTTTTCTTTGAGGCGACATCCGAAAGTTCCTCGCACACCCACAGCACTTTTATATTCTCTAACCTCTGATAAAAAGGCGCCCTGGGATTTAGAAGTTCGTGCACCCTACTACTGAGGTAGCCGGTGAGTAGACCGTCTGACAGGTTCAGCGGTTACAATACACGTACTTCTTCTTTTAGTCGGTTCAGTTCGTCTACATTCAATAATTTGTTCGCCTCTGGTCAGATACTCGTTGTTCAGTAACTATAATTGTTGGGTATTTTTGTGAAAAAAGTTCGTGCAGCTGTTTCCTATATGTTGTCATATCTGTTTCTAATTTTCTAATGGTGTAGTATGTGCGCATGATGAACGTATTGACATCTTTGCTCCATCTCATGCGCTTCCTTGGTTTCCCAGCCTTAGTGGACGCAGGTAAAAAGGTATTTACCTCCTGCGCAACACTTAAGACTGGATTGGGTGGATCTGTATAAAAAATGTTACTGGGGGGTGATGACGGTACTGACGATGGTATGGATGGTGATGATATTCTAGAGGGTGTGTATGAAATGGTGCTAGGGCTGTATGGTTCTGCTGGAGTGTTTGTCCTATCGGTCAGACTGGCACCATCGTCAGCTGTTTCGGCTGTAGTATCCTTGTCGGTGGGAGCCCGCCTGTTCAACTCCTCACCGCTGACGGTTCGCATGCTGAGACACCCAGCGTCAGCTCCAGGTGTGCCCCGGCGATCGCCCCCGGGCAGCGGTCCTATACGATTCCTTTTCGATCCAGTCTCCTTTTTGAATGGGCTTCCAGAGCCATGTTTGCCGCGCCATTAATTGTAATATCTCGTGTCCGCCCCCCACGTGAGTCTGATGTTCGACTCGGACGTATGGTTGTGTTACGGGGCTATTATTATTATTATTATTTATTATTTATTATTATTAGCCTTCATGGGTTTTTTTTTATAACCATGCAGAAATAAGTAATTTTCTAAGCTGTTTGATTAAATAGCTAGGCAAGTATTTGAACGTATCTGCACAATTTGGGTTATGATAGGAACGAGACGTCGTCGGGTCAGGTTAGGAAGAGGGTTACGTTTGGAACAAATATTACATTTGTTTTCAAGTTTCTAACCTAACCCGCGACCGGGTCAGGTTCGGAATAATCGATTTTAACCAGTCCGTCAGTACTTTTTTGCACTTATAATATTGTGATGTGTATAAGTTTATGTATTTCTTTATTCTATTATATACTCTTAATCTCAACACAAGTAATTTGCATTGGACGTTAGCACCACCATGTACTTATTACTATTTACGTAGGGTACAGTCAGCGTCCAAAGTTGGTGCCACTACTAAGCGCCAAAAGTAGGTAATGCTACAGAACGTCAAAAGTAAGTATTGCGATAAAGTTTCAATAGCTGTAGTGCTATTCTCTAAGGACCACAGCCTTGCGCGCAGCGCTGCGCTCGTCGACGAGCTCGCAAAATGCTGCTTTGGATTTATATTTTATTTTAATTTTGATTTTAATTTATGATTTAGATTTAGATTTAGATTTAGATTTAGATTTAGATTTAGATTTAGATTTAGATTTAGATTTGATTTTTCTAAATCTAAATCTAAATCTTAATCTAAATCTAAATCATAAATTAAAATCAAAATTAAAATAAAATAAAATATAAATCCAAAGCAGCATTTTGCGAGCTCGTCGACGAGCGCAGCGCTGCGCGCAAGGCTGTGGTCCTTAGAGAATAGCACTGCTGATAATGAGTACAAAGTCACCTTTTTTTTTTTCGTGCGGAAATCGCTTCGGATACCCCCCCGCCGGCCAGCGGAGATGGTTATGTCGGGCTTGAACCGACTAAAACCGCACGCCGTCTCGGGTCTTCAGACGCCGGGGTGTAAGGTTACCCATAGAGCATATCCCTCGCACCCCGACTGACCCTGGGCCATCTCACCACTAACAGCATCGCTCATCCTGTCTTCTCTGAAAGCAGAGGAGTACGGACGTAGACCTTTAGTATGGGACGCAACGTACGTCAACACCCTTGCGCCTTTACACGTTCCAAGCACAGCAGGCTGTGCTGGCGCTGCTGCTGCATCTGCGGAAAGCCACAAACGGCGGAAATACTCCAACCTAGTAGGTGATTATGTTATTGAGCCGCTGGGGTCCCACGACCCCAGCGTCTCAACCCCAAACGGCAAACAAAACGGGCACTTGGATCCCATGGTCCAAGTGCCCGTTTTGTCTACAAAAATTTGACTAGCTGATCGACGCTACACGTGACCAGAAGGCTGGACTTCATCTTGCACAAAGAATTAGCATTGCCATTCAACGTGGCAATACTGCCAGTCTTCTGGGAACATTACCAGTCGATGATGATGCGGAGGAATTCTATGACGCATGTATGTAAATATTTATTTATCTTTTAGGTTTAGTTTTCTTTAGATTTATTTATAATTAGTTGTACATAATCATTTTAAATTATTTTTATATTATATATTTCAATAAACATAAATAATATACATATATTTATTATATAGAACATAGGGTAGGTGTGAAAAAGTTAAGCAGTATCTCTGATTTTAAATATTTAAAATAATTGTATTTTCTCAATTTTCTGAACTTTTTCTTATATTTTTGAGTGTAGTACATTGCAATTACTCAGTACTTACGTTTGTGAAAGTGTTAATGTGACCTGACATCAACAACACACACCACCTACCAGCACAATATCACACAAACACATAAGGTAGATTTTGCGTCACTATGTCTCAAATTGCTGCCATTGAAAGCGCACAGAACAATCTGGAGGAATGTCTCTCAAAGAGAATGGCTGAACTCGAGGCACAGCTACAAATCGGAGGTCCTGCTAAAGATACAGTTGCAAAGGTGGCAGAAGAGTTCCGGACTTTCAGGGAACTCATGTTTTCTATGCTCAGCTTGCTCAGAAAGCAGATCACCGAATGTACAAGAGCATTAGATGCAATGGAAACAAAACACCGGTGTAAATCACTTGTCTTCATGGGAGTTGCTGAGACAGAGAATGAGGACTGCACTGCAATAATTCTTGATGTGATCCAGAAGAAGATGATCTTAAAAGGCGTCGCTGTTGCTAATATATGTTACTGCCATAGGATTGGAGCCCCCAATAAGGACCATCACCGTCCCATTTTGGTGAGGTTTTCACGCTTAGACCTTAGGTCGGAAATATGGCGCTCCAAGGCAAAACTAAAAGGATCCTCTGTATCAGTCAAAGAATTTCTGACTAAAGCTCGGCAGTCTGTTTTTATTAAAGCCCGGCAGCATTTTGGTATGCGAGCATGCTGGACACAAGACGGCATTACTATTGTCAACGTTGCTGGTAGCCGCCACAAGATAACTACCATGGATGAGCTGAACCCGTTGACGAATAAGCACCCCAAGGTGGGAGGCGAGCGAGGTGTGGCTTCTTCCCGGATTGGAGCAGGTAGTGCTGATAATGTGAAAACAAAGGTGCGCAAAAACTAATACGTGAGAGTCCGGTTTAGCATTGTAATTTCGCGCTCGCACATAATAATCTATAGTTGCTGGTGGGTGGTGCGGTGCAGAGACAAAAGTGCAGTTGTAAGTTCATTGCATTATCTATTTGATATAAACCTAAATATTACTTTGTATCTGTATATATATATACATATATATATTTATCATACCTTATTTATAAATTTATTGATTTATGTATTCTGATGAGGATCTGTATTTTTCTGCCAACGAATCTTCAACGGTACGCTTGGTGACTTTGTGCGACATAAGTTTGACAACCGATCTCAATATCTTATGAATATTTGTTATCTCAATACACAAAACCTACCGTATCAGTATAGCGAGTTTTTGGAGGCCTTTACAGATGCTAATGCTGCTGCTATTCTGATTTCTGAGAGCTGGTTCAAACCTCACCATTTTTCTACTACTTACCCTCTCAGTGGCTTCATTCTAATCCGTAATGATCGAGTCGATGAGAATGAGAGAAGAGGGGGTGGCGTTGCTATAAATCTCCGCAGTGATCTGCCCTACAAAATTCTTGCTTCTTCCCCTTCGACTGTATCTACCACTGCAGAGTTTCTTTTCTTAGAGGTCTTACTGGAGGTTGTTTACTGTCCTCCTGCATTAAATTATTTCTCCAGCATCGAGCCAATTCTGGATTCTGTAGGGTCGGAGTATAAACATCACATAATCATGGGCGATTTTAACACTGATCGCGTTGTCGCAAGTTGCTCGATATTGTCGAGTCCGTCAATTTGCACATCCTGCCCCTCCAAGCTACCCACCATAACATTGATGTCGAGGATACGTGGCTGGACTTAATCCTTATCTCCACCCCATCACTTGTATCTTGTCACGGTCATCCTGCGCCTGCATTTTCGCGACACGATTTTTTATTTGTGTCTTACGTACTTATGCCTCCAAAGGCCACACCGCAGGAGCAGTACTCACGTACTGCTCCTGCGTAGCTTCGGACGCATGAACGTTGATCATCTTTGTAAAGGATGCGACAGCAATAAACTGGGACTGCGTGGGTGAGGCCCCATCAATAGACGAGAAAATCCGCATCTTTAATGAGGTGGTCATTGGTCTGTACGATGTCCACGCGCTTATTAGGAGAGTTAAGTTGAAACGTCCTCCAGCGCCTTCGATAACGGAAGAGGTTCGGATGGCAATGCAGCGTAGGGATCGTGCCTTTTGCAGGTTTCGAAGGCATCGGAGTGATGAAACGTGGTCGCTTTTTAAAGCAGCTAGAAATCTGTGTAATCAAGTGATACGTAATACCAAACGCCGTTATATTCATAATAATATCACTTCTTCCTCCTCCGCTGATATCTGGAAGTTCCTAGGGACATTGGGTATTGGTAAGCAGCGGTACTCTGAATTTCACGCAACTATTGGTTAAATGACATAAATCGTCGTTTCACCACTTTTATACCAATGAGTCATCAAACCAAGGGTTGCTCAATAGAATAATATATGTGGCAAACTTGCCTCGTCCCGACGTTGGTCCTTTTAACTTTTCTCCGGTGCAACCGAGTGAGATCAAAAAGATAATTTTATCTATCAAATCCAACGTTGTGGGCTATGATAATATTAGTCGTCGTATGATCACAACTATCCTAGACCATCTTCTGCAGGTAATTACCCATATCATAAACTTTTCATTGGATTCAGGCAGTTCCCGTCTATATGGCGTAAAGCCTATGTCATATATCCTCTTCCAAAGATCTCAAACCCATCCCTTCCCAATCATTTCTGGCCCATTAGTATTTTACCTTTCTTGTCAAAAGTGCACGAGGCCTGTGTGCACAGACAGCTGTCACCTTTTATTTATAAGAATAATTTATTAAGTCCCCTACAATCAGGTTTTAGGCCCGGACACAGCACTGTGTCAGCACTTTTAAAGGTAACCGGTGTTAATAGGGCTGGTATGGATGACACCAAGCTCACGGTACTAGTACTGGTAGACTTTTCTAATGCTTTTAATACTGTCAGCCACGACCTTCTTTTATCTATTCTATCTCTCATCATGATCTCACCGGATGCTCTGGAATGGTTCTCAAGCTATCTTCAGGGGCGCCAGCAAGCTGTTCGCCACCACGAAAATTTCTCGTGTTGGTGCGACACTGACACTGGTGTTCCTCAAGGCGGTATACTATCTCCATTGTTATTTTCGATATTTATTAACCTTTTAACTAAAAATCTTCGATGTGCGTATCACTTGTATGCCGATGATTTGCAGCTGTACGCTCAAGCGGGTGTGGGAGACATATGTGATGCAATAAATAGCGTAAACCAGGACTTGGAACAAATAAACAGCTGGGCTTACAGGTTTGGATTGACTGTGAACCCAACTAAGTGCCAGGCTATCATTATAGGTAGCCATCGGTTAATTGGCCAAGTAGATGCACTATCCTTCCCCCCAATTGTGTTCAATGGTTCGATTATACAATTAAGCCCTTCAGTTAAGGATTTGGGTTTATTTATAGACTCGACCTTGAGCTGGCGAAACCAAGTGTCTCATGTTAGTCAGAGAGTCACTGGAACGCTTCGAGCATTCTATCGCCTACGGAACCTTCTGCCCAAGACCAAGACTATGTTTGTTCAAGCTGTACTATTTCCCGTATTCGATTATGCTGATGTTTGTTACTTCGACCTTAATGCAGAATATCTCAATAAATTTGACAGACTATTAAATAACTGCATTCGGTTCGTTTTTAACCTCCGCAAATATGACCATGTGTCTGCTAATCGGTCCCAACTAAACTGGTTACCCATTCGCCAACGTCGAACGGGCACTTACCACTCTCTTTTCAGTTCTCACATCTCCTAGTCCTCCTATCTACGTATCTCCTTTCTTTCAGTACCTTCACACAACTCACGATAGAGACCTTCGGTCGAAAAATAATCTCCTCTTGCTTTGTCCGTCTCATAATACTGGTTTTGTTCATTCTTATTTTCCTGTACAATCTGTGCTTCTTTGGAATGCGTCTTGAAATCAGAAAGGCTATCAGCCGTCAGCTGTTCAAGGCGAAAGTATGCCAATAAATGTTTGAAAAACTGGCAGAAACATCAGGATGGTAATGTCAAATTAACGATACCATATTTATTATATATACATATATATATATATATATATATATATTATATTAATACGTGTACCGTATGTATGATTGATTATATTTATTGTGTAGCTATAATATTTGTGTAAGTATAGTAATTTATATCAAAGTACCTAAGTATTTCATATTATACCTACTTTAGAGTAGGTATGTATTTATTACGTTACAAAATTATTGTTATGTATATGTTGTAAATGTTGCTCTTGATAATGCACCTACTGAGTCTTTCTCTGCACCACCTTTGGTTGACTGGTAGAGAATGCCTGTGGCATTAAGTCCGCCTATGTACTTGTGCATAAAGTTAAATAAATTAAAAAATAAGGGATGAACGTTTGTATGAAACTCCATCATTATCAAAGATAGAAACACGAAATTTCATACACCTGCTTTTGGTTAGAAATAAATGAACACATGCATCAACGTTTTTTTTTTAATTATACCCCAAGAGGGTGAAATAAGGGTTGATAGTTTATATGGGATGATCTTTGTAAATAGAAGCATGATAATTCATATACCTACTTTTGGTTAGGAATTAGTGAAATCGTGTATCAGCGTTTTTCAAAATTTTGCTACTAATGGGGTAAAATAGGTGATGAACGATTATATGGAAAGTCATTTTCAAAGTAAGAAGCACGAAACTCAATTTGAAAGCTTCTTATAGCTATCTTATTTTTAGCATTGGAACTGGAAGATAGCGCTGCAATCGAGTTATAAGTAATTTTTTACGAATTGATTCCCGGGCGAAGCCAGGTCCCGGACCGCCCCGCTGGTGCTTTCACACTATCGCGCAATTTTGAACGTCAAGGTGACTTTCTACTCATCATCAACATTTAAAACTTTGTCGCTATACTTACTTTTGACGCTTCATGGCATCAACGACTTTTGACACCTGGATATGATCATTAATTCTTGACGTTGACTGTACCTACGCAAATGGCGATAAGTACATGGGTGGTCCTTATGTCCAATGCAAATTACTTATGTTTAATTATTCTTAATTTGCTTTTTGCTTCAATTTAGTATATATGTCAATAATATTATGTGTGTATGTACTTCTGATGTGTAGTGAAAATAGTTGAAATTTATTACAATGCCATCTATGGTCAAATATTTAAGTTATTAAGAAGGATCGAAAGACATTTTGTTGTCATTCAACAGCTGTCACATAATATAATTTTATATTTTTCTCATAATTATGTTGTTTTTAAGTTTAAATAGCCAAAAGGATATTGATTAACCTAGGATTAGGTTTTAAAAACCTTTACACAGCTTAATATGGCCAGAATAGGTATTTTTTTATTCATATTTTAAATATGATACTATTAGTGTCATCTATTGGTGAAAACTTATTACTAATTCTAGGATGTTGGGAATGCATATATGTATAATACCACAGATTACATTATATTATTCTAAATAATACCTAAATATAATTAAATAATTCGTACCAAATACCCTTTATGATTGAGTTATTATATAACAAAGAATTAACGAAAAACGAAACTCACAAGTCTTTTTGCTAGTGATTATCAAAACCCTAGCGATAAAATCGAATTCGAACTAGGTACTCTGCGATCAGTATCATAAATTAAGTGGTTCGAGCCCGACATAACCGCCCCCGCTGGCACGCGGGGGGGTATCCGAAGGGATTTCCGCACGATAAAAAAAAAAAAAAAAAAAAAAAGGTACCCATATTACAAATAGTATACCATGTACTTACAAGCAGCAGAACCAACCAAACAACAGAACCAAAAAGCATTGGTCGCTCAGGTTGAATAAGAACAATGTTTTTCAACTTGAAACGTTACGAAAACAAAAGCCGCCAACTACCCTTTTTTTTTGTGCGGAAATCCCTTCGGATACCCCCCCGCCAGGCAGCGGGGGCGGTTATGTCGGGCTTGAACCGACTAAAACCGCACGCCGTCTCGGGTCTACAGACGCCGGGGTGTAAGGTTACCCATAGAGCATATCCCTCGCACTCCGACAGACCCTGGGCCATTCGCAGTGTCCCCTCTGATAACAGTAGAGGGGTACCTTAAGCGGCCCCCATCCCCGCGGGCCTTGCAGGCCCGCCATGCCCCGACCCCCTCGTGCAATGGGGTCAGCTGGCCCTGAAAAGGGCCGGTTGGTCAGATTCTTGGCCGTTGACGTTGACGCCAGTTACTCCAGAGGAGCAATCAATGATGCGTCATCGCCCACGTTGTCCAGGGTGCACCAAACTTGGAGGTGATCCAACCAGTCGCACCCCAGTCGCTAACAACGCCGCTGAACTGTATGAGTCAGTCCGATGTGTAGGTATATAAATACCCCTTATACATATAACGTGAGACCAGTAAAAGAACTCAGGCTTCAGAATACAGAGATTGCCTAAAGAAAGGAGATGTTACTTTTTGTCGATTTTCAAAATTTATTTGTCATACATACATTTAATTACAGATCAGCTGCCAGCTCCAACACCAAGACTGAGCCTATGATCAGTCTGCCATCAGCCAAACTTGAAAATGTTTGGGCCACCATCAACCTTACCCCATCTCATTAATAGATGTAAAAAACAATATATAAATTTGTATTGTAAAAATATTTTTATTAAAATAGTAGTTTTTAAAGTCACCAAGAGTTTTATTAAAACTAGCTGTTGCCTGCGACTTCATCTGCGTTAAATTCAGATAGAATCAAGGTATGTTTACTTGTGCAGTTTCGAACCCAACATGTTTTAGATTATTTCATTGTTAGGACACGCAGTAGTAGCGGCGCTAAGACCCATTATGGAGGACTGGCTAGAAAGACCGGTAAGACCTTGAAACCGGAGATGACCCTGGGTCAGCCGGGGTGCAAGGGAAATGCCTTATGGGCCACCATACACCCCGGTATCTGAACGGCGTTCAGTTTTAGTCGGTTCGAGTCCGACATAACTCTAGGGTATCCGAGAAGGCTAAAGGATTAAAGGTTATTTAATTGTTATATTTTCAATTATAAATTATCAAGAAGAAAACCTTTTTCGGGCACTGACTCATCAACGCATAGCTTTCCTACCGATGCTAGAACTACGAAATTAGAACAGGCTTCTTCTATGCCTCAGGCAAGATCAATGAAAGGATGTTGAGAAATTCAACATTTGTCGGATTAAAACCCTTGACCTAAACATAATGAAACACGTATTAAGTAATAGTAATAGGAGTTTATCAGAATCCTCTGCGAAGCTGGATAGAAAGTTTCGTAAAATAAATGAAAACTTTAAAACAGAAGACCTTCTAAAACGCTAGCATAGAAAAATAAACGTGGGGCAGTCTGGGAATAGCACCAATGGCTCTCTGCCATTCTTTGAGGGTGAAGTTGTTACTTCCAGCTGATGTTTTTGGTTGTTACTCTGGAAGACAGAACGTCCCACTACTGAGTATTATTACACTGCGGTGGGCATGGTCTGGCACTTCATCGGCATCGGATAGGAACGGCGAATCTTCGGTGCTGCGAGTAAGGAACATCTATAAAAGCCCTAATTAATGACCTTGATGGTGGTGGGCTAGGCAGCACGACACTTTATTATCCTACTGCATTAGGCGATTGGTGGAGCCTGTGCCTCAAAGGAGGAAAACATAATTTGTTCTTGACAGTTGTTCGTGACAGCCTACCCCTAGTACGGTTCCGAATAGACTGCCACTACTTGACTTAACTTCAGTGGACTGTATGTTTAGATGTTGGTCGAAGAATGAAAACACTTTGGATGGGTGGCTTGAATGACGTCAGCGAGGCATTGGATGGTCTTGGGCCAGCACTACCCTTGATGTACTATTCCTGTTGAACTTCCTTGTTCTTGACCGCGTACTGAGAGAGAGAGAGTAATTTCCTAACAAATCGCCCCTGCTTTTATAGTCTTTGATAGTGCTGGCCTGCGATCCAAACTACCTCACCCCCACATTTCCATTTATTCATAAAACTCATATTATACATATTAATCATATACTATATATGTATACCTGTAGCAATAAGAGTTGCACGACAATAGGTATTTACGCCTGTACCGCGCGAGGTCGGGCCGCTGAATGACGGGCGGAATGACCCCTCAGACTTATATATGGCCCCTGCCTCCCGCGAGCTACTATATAATAAAATGGCACGAGCCGGGGGAGCGCATATTCGCTTCTCACGTCGTGGGAGGCAGTCGCGGGGCGTAATTAAGGTTACATACTAGTGTACAATGTTGTCTTTCCTATTCATACGAAGTTATGTTACAATCTGAGTAATGCATAGTCGTAATTATATTTGCTACTTATGATTTTCAGGTGGTGGACTTTCTTTATTAAATTTGACCCTAACATACTTAATTACTCAGAAAACTAACTAATAACAGTAATAAGCTATTCATCTTAGCTTAATATTAAAATAATTACATAATTACGTTGTAATTTACGTAAACCTAACATTTTTCACAATTCATTCATTACATTCACGCTTACTAATCTACATGTCACTGGCACATGTGTCCATTGTCTATTTGTGTCGTGCACATTCTCCCGCCGTCGCTGACCCTTGTTCGTCTGCGAGCTCCGTTGGTATCACGACGATCTTCTTCGTAGGCCTCCTCAGCACGTGCCCGCTGCTGGTGGTGACGTCCACGACTCGTACCTCGCCGTCGGCTCCTGGGAACACCCGGCTGACGCGTCCTCGCAGCCAGGTGTTGCGTGGCAGATTGGAGTCGCAGATGATGACGACGTCCCCGACCTTCGGGGCGACGCCGGTGCTGGTGGCTCCCGCCGGTGTTGCAGTAGGTGAAGGTACTCCTTCACCCACCTCTTCCAGAAGATGTCAGCCAGGGCCTGAGCTCGCTTCCATTGTTGGCATGCAGTCACGTCGTCTGCAGAGAAGTGCCCTGGTGGTGGCACATGGCAGTTGGGCCCGATGAGGATGTGATTCGGCGTGAGGGCCTCGGGATCGTTAGGATCAACCGAGACATGTGTGAGGGGTCGCGAGTTGACGATGTTCTCGTACTCTGCTAGTAAGGTCAACAGGATCTCGTCGCTGGGATGCTTTTCCATCATGGTGATACGAAACACTTCTTTCACTGCTTTCACCATACGCTCCCATGCCCCTCCCCCCCATGAAGGGTGCGGAAGGGGGTATGTACTTCCACACGATATGTTGACTCGTAGTTTCCTTTTTCTTCGTGGTATCTTCTATCTCGGCGAGGCGATGTGCAACGAAAGACTTATACGCACGCGGCTCCGACCTTATCCAGGTGAGTGTGGTTCGCGAGTCGCTCCAATAGGTCTTCTCTGTTAACTCGTAGTCGTGTTCTTCCAGGGTGGTTTGAGCCAGGCGCGCTTCCAGTAGTGCAGCTTGAAGCTCGAGCCTCGGCATGGAGATGGGCTTCAACGGGATCACTCTGCTCTTCGCGGCTGCTAGTGACACGTTTACTGACCCGTCGGTGTGTTGCGTACGCCAGTACACAGCTGCGGCGTAGGCTTCTTGACTCGTGTCAACGAAAGTGTGCAGTTGACGTGAGATGACTGATGTCGTCAGGTGATCGTAGCAGCGGGGTATCCTCAGCTGGTCTATGTTGTTGAGCTGAGTGAACCATTTGTACCATCGTTCTTGTAGCTCTGCTGGGAGTGGGTCGTCCCATTCCGTCTTATAGCGCCATGTGTCCTGAAAAATACGTTTACCGGGAGTTATTATCGTTGAAATAAGGCCGAGCGGATCGAATAAGGCCATTATCACACTCAAGGCTCCTCGCTTCGTTGGAGGTCGCGTGTTTGTTTCCACTTCGCGCGGGATTTTCAAGTTGCTCGCGTTAAAGTCTCTTGGCCGCCGAGTTCTAGTGTAGCACTGCTGTCTTGTGGCAGTGATAAGTCTTCTATAATTGTTTTTTCGTTCGAAGTCCAACCGTTCAACACGAAGCCTGCTTTTTTGTGTATCATGTCGACTGTTTGCGTAGTCTCTCGCGCCGCTGTGACCGTAGGAAAGCTCTACAAGTAGTCATCCATGTAATGGTTTTCTTGTATGGCTTTTACGGCATCCGGGTAAGTGTCGACGAAGTCTCTTGCGTTTCTGTTCTTGATGTATAGCGCTGTACACGGCGACGAGGTGGCTCCGAAGATTACTGACGTCATACGATACTCTTCGGGTTGACCTTCACGGAGTCGTCCTCTCCACAGAAAGCGCAGCGCGTCTTGATCTTCTGTCCTTATCTTCACTTGCATGAACATTTCTTTTATGTCGGCACTTACAGCGTACGTGTACTGGCGGAATCTCATGATCACACCTGGCAGGGACTGCAGCAGATTAGGACCGGAGTGGAGCATATCGTCAAACACACTCCGGTGCTCCTGGCGGCGGCGTCGTGTACCAGTCGAGGCGGCTTGTGTGGCTTGGCGGGGTTGATGACCGGAAAGTGAGGTAGGTACTGTAGCGTCCGGGGCTTAGACGCCACAATACCTCGTGTTGATAAAAAGATAAACACAAGGGTTAAATAGTAATATGAGTATTTATTAATATTCAACATAGCTTCCTATATCGAGTTTAGGGAGGTTTTTACGCGAATATATTTATATTTAAGCGAACTGTAGGGAATCGCGGTCTCCGCTCAAGGACTGAGCCTAAATTCAATACACTTATATCTTCTCTTCGGCCGGCGGACCAGGGCGGCGCCCCAAGTCGCCCGCTGTCAGCCGAATCGCCGAATGCACCGCCAAGCAATTGTTTTTTCTTCCCTAAGCTAAATTTAAAAGAACGAAAGTTTATTTTTAAACTCTGACACATGATGGCCAGGTCAATGAACTGTAGTGATCGAATGAGGCCGGAGCACTACATCGAGCTACGCGCATGGCCAGACATGTGACAGCTACACTGAAGCCCTAGGTATACTACATCTGGGACACAAAAAAAAAATTGAGCGAGTTGTCCCTTACAATGGGAATAACGAAGCCAGCTTTGTAATACTTAATAACCGTTATTAAAATCTCAAATTATAGCAATTAAACTGTAATAACTACTGAAAAACACGAACAAAGAAAAATTGCTTCATTCTTGGGCAGGCAAAAAACCCAAAATAAAAGAAGCCCGGCCACAATCGGCCTCTCTAAATAGATTAGTTTGATGTCATTTGACGACACATTTAAAGGTTTGTCCTGATTGGACCTAAAGTAACAGAGTACTTTTAAGACCTACCTAACTAAAAGCTAAAGCTGACATAGACGATCTATCCTTACACATTTTGCATATGTAATTATAAACCGTTTATATCGCCTACGAATTACTAAATTACTTTTAAATCAACATTAAAGAGAAAGATAACTCTACTTCATAAAGAAGAGTCTGATCGAAAAATAACTTTCAATCATCGTCGGCGCTCATGTCCAGAACGATTTGACTCTCTAACAAAGCTTAGATCACTACTCCCAACATTAGACGAAAAAATAATTGCCTAACTCCTACGCTAGAACATCATGAACATAACAAAAAAATCTATTTATCTTCCGCAGCGCAGCAATATGGAATGAACAGAGACAACATACTGTTAATAAAATATTTCACACACATTATTTACTACGTGGATTATAATTCTACTAAGACTTATAGTCCTTATTGGCCCTATCGACCCGCAGACAACTGACAATGGTGAAAATAACACAGAAATCTCTTGAAACACTCTGGAACACGCCACCATCATAGCCATTGCACCTCTTTATCTTAGCCATCTTCTAGTTGGGCACATAACAGCACATAAAAGCACATACAAGCAAATAAACACAACGATACTGATAAATGCGTCGCTCCAATATCGCACGACGTCTTTCTTCAAACGGTACGGGATCGATCCATCCACTGCCAACTGCAGAATGTTGGCGTTTCCGACTCCTGCGGAAACTAGCGCTCCACCAGCTGTGGCAACCACCAGCTCCTGTGGAAACCAGCGCCTCCACCAGCTGTAGCGTCCGGGGCTTAGACGCCACAATACATTGTGTTGATAAAAAGATAAACACAAGGGTTAAAAAGTAATATGAGTATTTATTAATATTCAACATAGCTTCCTATATCGAGTTTAGGGAGGTTTTTACGCGAATATATTTATATTTAAGCGAACTGTAGGGAAGCGCGGTCTCCGCTCAAGGACTGAGCCTAAATTCAATACACTTATATCTTCTCTTCAGCCGGCGGACCAGGGCGGCGCCCCAAGTCGCCCGCTGTCAGCCGAATCGCCGAATGCACCGCCAAGCAATTGTTTTTTCTTCCCTAAGCTAAATTTAAAAGAACGAAAGTTTATTTTTAAACTCTGACACATGATGGCCAGGTCAATGAACTATAGTGATCGAATGAGGCCGGAGCACTACAGTACCACGTCCTTCCCTTCTGCGGTGGAATAGGAGCTGGTTCTGCATAGCCTGACTTGAATAGGTTTTCCATTCGTTCTTCATATTTTTGTTTCAAATCTTCATCCCTATCGAGTCTTCGTTCGAGCGTAAGCAGACGCTTCTCAGCTTCCTTGTTTGCATTTTCTTCTTTCCACAGCAGTCCGGTCTCATATCTTCCGTCGGGTAACCGCCGGCTTTTTTCTTCCAGAATCTGCATAGCTCGCAGTTCGGGATCTTCTCGCGGGCGTCGGGGTTCAATTCCCAGTGACTCCAACTTGAAGTAATTCTTCACTGTATCTTCAATGGAGTCCTTTTCGTGCTGTTGTAACTTACCGCAGAATGACACTGTTGCAGTCACTGAACTGCTGCATCCGTGGAGCACCCATCCGAGTTGAGTGAGCGACGCCACCGGCTGGTTACGGTTTCCGGTGCGCAGTTGACGGGTTACGATGAGATGCCAGTTGTCTTGTCCTAGTAACACTTTGGGTGAAGCCTTTTCGTACGTTATCTTATCACGTATATCTTCCAGATGTTCGCAGCCGTTGAGATGCTCTTCATACACGGTATCGGGTGAGAAGCGGAGTCGGTCCATGGTGCGGGCGGTTAAGTCGTACTCTTCATCGGCGTACTTCACTTTGATGAGTAAACTGACTGTCTTGCTCTCTTGCTTCATATCGCTGTTTACACCTTGGATCCAAATCTCCTTGGTTGGTCCGTCTGCCCCGATGACGTCGGCTATGGTCTCATCTATCAGCGTAATCGTGCTTCCCTCGTCTAATAAGGCGTAGGTATTGACGCTACCGCTTGGTCCCCTTAGTGTCACTGGTGCCATCTTGAGGTAGGCCTTGCGCTGACTGCGGGGAACTGCTGCCGTGGTTACTTCTGCCGTTGAGGTCGTGATCTCTTCTTTCTGTTCTTCACGGTCTCCCGGCGGCTTA
This sequence comes from Cybosia mesomella, assembly GCA_946251805.1. NCBI lineage: Eukaryota > Metazoa > Arthropoda > Insecta > Lepidoptera > Erebidae > Cybosia > Cybosia mesomella. The sequence continues at coordinate 16,177,541 of OX276406.1, read as the reverse complement.
TCGCGATGCAGTAGTTGGTGATGCCTCATCTGGCACCCGTTCTTCCCGCAGGCCGGTGCTTCGCATGTGACACGTCGGTGGTTACCTCGAAGACAGCGATAACAGATTTTGTTCTTCTTGGCTGTTTCCCATCTCGCGCTGATGTCCAGGGCGATGAACTGCTTGCAGTCAGGTAGCTTATGATCCTTGCTACACTGTGGACATCTCTCTTCTGATGTCTTCTTGTTGATGGTGAGCGTCTGTTCAACTCTTCTGCTTCTTTGAGGACGATAACCGGCTCTTCTGTTGTCTTCTGTGTGGTTCACCTCTGGGAGCGCGTAGGAGCTGCACTTGTCCGCCTCTTCTGACAGAAACACAGATATCTTCTTCAGTTCTGGTATATCTTCTTTCTTCTTTGCAGCGAAGTCGTACCACTTGTTTCTGAGTATAGGTGTGAGTTTCTCGATGATACTTCTGCACATCTCTGGACTGTAGTAGTGCGGCTTCCTCAAGGCTTCTATGGTTCCCACGATGTTTGCTATCTCTATCCCAGCGAAGACACAGATGTCCCTTGCGTTATCGGTCACTTTGTTCAGAGTCTTGAGCTTCTCCATCTCGACGTGGATGAGCGGTTCTGGTCTACTAAATCTTCTCTCGAGGGCCCTTATGATCACCTCGGGGTCAGGTTGACTCAGCATTAGACACTCGACTGCTTCTTGTGCGAGTCCACGTAAACTTTTTCTTATTCTTGCAATATTTTCGTTTTTCGTAAAGTATATACCCAATTCTTCATACGTTGTCTTGAAGGCGAGCCATTCTGTACTGCTCCCGCTGAAGAACGGTAGTTCCCGTATATACTTGGGCGGCTCCCTGTTGCTTTTCATAGCCTGGGAGAGGGCCGCGTTGAGCGTAGCTACGTCGATTACGGAGTTCTTCACTGGGGCACTTCCTTCTGATTTTTCTTGGGTTTGACACTTCTCCACTAGGTGGCCTCTATCTTGGCCGCTCTGAGTGTTTTCCTCGATGTCTTGCCCCTTTTCCTTCAGGTTGGGTGCCGCAGCGTCATCCTTCTGTAGCCACGTGTTTATACGCACCGATGCCAGATCTTCTTCAGACCCGTCGTCGCTGCTCTCGTCCTGTTGTAGCCGCTGTAGACGGATCTGCTGTATTTCTGCTTCGGCTTGTAATTACATGAGCTTCAGTTCTGCCAAGCGTTGTTTGACCTCCAGTTCCTTCTTCTTTCTTGAACCGGTGGAGCGGAGTGACCTCGTGTCCAGCGGCCGCATGGTGCGCTGTGAGCTATGCTCTCCATATATACCAGCGTGGGTGTGGGGCGACACTTCTTCCGTCGTCCCTGACTCTTCAGTGGTCACAGATGTGCTGGACGTGGTCTGCTCGGAGCTGGCTGTGGCTTCCGATGCACCACTGTCCGCGTAGCTTCTGGCCTCTTCTGTGGCCGCAGGGTGTAGTACTGGTCTTGGTACTGGTGCTGATGCTGATGCCGGTTCCTCTTCCTGACGACGCTTCCCTCCATCCCTGGTGAGAACCATTCTCCTTTCTTCAAGTTTATACTTACCTGGATCTTCGACGGACTGTGGACTTTATTGCTATCCCTTAACCCGACTCCGAAAGACCATAGATGTTCGTGACAGCCTACCCCTAGTACGGTTCCGAATAGACTGTCACTTCTTCCTTAGTTGAAGAATGATGAAACGTCTATGGCTGGTGGCTTGACTTGAAGTTGACCTGGATCTTCGAAGGACCGTGGACTTTAATCCGGCTCCGAAGGACCACTGTTAATGACCGTTGTTCATGACAGCCTACCCCTAGTACGGTTCCGAATAGACTGCCACTACTTGGTCTGACTTCAGTGGACTGTATGTTGAGATGTTGGTCGAAGAATGAAAACACTTTGGATGGGTGGCTTGAATGACGTCAGCGAGGCATTGGATGGTCTTGGCCCAGCACTACCCTTGATGTACTATTTCCTTTTGAGCTTCCTTGTTCTTGACCGCGTACTGAGAGAGAGAGAGTAATTTCCTAACAAATCGCCCCTGCTTTTATAGTCTTTGATAGTGCTGGCCTGCGATCCAAACTACCTCACCCCCACATTTCCATTTATTCATAAAACTCATATAATACATATTAATCATATACTATATATGTATACCTGTAGCAATAAGAGTTGCACGACAATAGGTATTTACGCCTGTACCGCGCGAGGTCGGGCCGCTGAATGACGGGCGGAATGACCCCTCAGACTTATATATGGCCCCTGCCTCCTGCGAGCTACTATATAATAAAATGGCACGAGCCGGGGGAGCGCGGACCGCCCGAGCTGCCGTCGGGTGCAGTCGCAAGCCTCGCTTCATCGCGCACTCGATCGCCGTCCGGACCTCAGTCGCGCGCGCGCTCTCGGCGACTGCGCTTGTGTCCGCGTTAGGACACAGCCGTACTCGCCGACGCGCGTCGCGCGCCGCCCGACTTCCCGCCGTGTTTACGTCGTTGGGTCACGGCCGAGCAGCACGTAATACTCAAGATGTCTTCGTGGCGCAGCCCTCCAGGCGCGCACCCACGCATCATCCGCGCTTCCGGCTCTGCAAAGAGCCCGGAACCGCAACGAAACAGCCCTTCTCAGGGCTCGGCAGCCGCCGCTGCCGAAACAGAAAAGTCCATTCCAGTTTCGACCGTTTCTAAACAGACAAGGTCTCAGGCGCCATCGTACACGGCGAGTACGATGAAGTCGCCGAAAAACCGCCCGCCCGCGAGCGCGGCCGCGTCCTCCGCCCCCCGGAGTGCGGATACCGCCGTCGCGCCACTCAGCTAGCCGCTCCCGGCTGTGCCGAGTACAAGCGCCGCTCCGCAGCAGGCGATCGCGTCGCGCGTCCTCGCGCACGGCATGCCACCGCCGCGCCGACCAGACGCCGCCCGCCCCATCCCGTCGTCGATGATGACCCGCACTCCTCCTTCGGGTTTCTCGACGGCCGTCACCGACTCCCCGGCCCTCCAGATGTCGGCATCAACAACATCCGATAACGACTCGGACCTGTCCCTGGATTCTATGTATTCGTACGGAACCCCGGCCAGTAACTCCGATGGAAAATTCGTCAGAATGACAGAGAAGATGAAGCTTCTTCAGAAAAAGAAGTCTTATCGGAAGAAGAGGACGGTCAGGATTATACGGGTCACCGGCCTCAGCCCCGAGCCGACCTCTTCGACGCAGCCGCCGACTGCAGCCGAGCAATCGATGCCCCCCCCAGCCCCACAAACCAGCGGGTCCCTAATGGAGGTTGACCCCACGCCCACGACTACCAGCGCCCGCCGTCAACGGAAGGAGTCCGAAGACGAAGCAGCGCAGAACACGCAGGCAAAACGTTGGTGTGCCATCACAGACGATCGCACACCGTCGAACACGCAAGCCACGCCCCCGACGAACTCGTACGCACAAGCTGCGTGCGCCTCGCCCCCACCCGACGCCCCAACTCCGCAACCCGGATCGCCAACCGCCGCGCCCACTGCCGCCCCTCGCAGCGCGCCCGCGGCGAATACAGCCGCTCCCGGAAAAGCCAAGTACCCTCCCTTAGTAGTGGAGCGCCTGCCTAACTGGGCGTTCCACCTAAGGCAGATTAAGAAGCAGCTCGGCAGGACCGCGAACGTCCGCCCCTATGGGAAGGGCATCCGCTTCCAGCCAAAGGAGGAACAGGAGTACCGTATCATCCAGAGATACCTCTGCGAACTGGAGAAGACCGAGAACATCTCATGGTTCTCTTACTCGCAGCCGGCGGACCGAAGCCTGAAGGTGGCCATAAAGGGCCTCCCAAGCGATGTGACCCCCCAAGAAGTGGAGGATGAGCTGCGCGAGCTCGGGTTCGAGCCGGAGTATGTGCGGAACATTCGTGCTCGGGGCGAGCGCCCGGGGTGCATCCTCCACGTTGTGCTCAAACGAACGGGAGATACTGTGCCGGGAATATACAGCGTTACGGAGATGCTGAACGTTCCCGGCATCAAGATCGAAGCCTGGCGAGGCAAGCGGAAGCCAGCGCAGTGTCATCGCTGCCAGAGTTTCCGGCACAGCAGCCAGCTGTGTCACCGAACTCTGGCGTGCGTCCGCTGTGGCGAAGAGCACCGCGCCGCCGATTGCCCTCGCCCACGAGAAGAAGCCGCGACGTGTGCAAACTGCGGGGGACCACACCCCGCAAACAACATCCGCTGCCCGGTATTCCGGAGAGAGGCCCGGAATAAGCGGGCGGGGACTGTAGCCCTATCTGGGAACATGCGTCGGCCCCAACAAACCGCAGCCGAACAAGAAGAAAACCAGGGAGCGTCACTGATGGCTGCAGCAAACGCTCCCGTGGCACGAAACACCTCGGCACCAGCCAAGAAGCGAAGAAGACGCCGCAAGAAGAAGCCCCTAGCGGAACTCGAGGTGGCCCCAACACCAACACCACCCGACCAACCGACCGCCGCCGTAGCCGCCCCCGAAGCCCGCCCCAACCCGCCTCAAGCGGTAAAGGCAAGCAGGAGGAAGGCAGCTGCCCCAACCCCGACTCCAAACCAAGTGACAGTCAGCACGCATCAAGGAGACGACATAATCGACACCGCGATCGACGTGCTCCAAGAAGTGCTAGTAGCACTTCGCGCCGGCGAAGACAAGAACGCCATCGCCCGCTCGGTCCTGATGGGGATCACCCGGCTGCTGCAGCACCGATGAAAACCAGAGGCCGACAATAGAAGAACCTAAGCACTGAACACCAACGCCGGTCGCCGCCCTTCCAACGCATCACCCGCACGCACTAGCTATAGTGCGAGCGTCGTGTGCCGCGGACGGCGGCCGCAGCGGCGCCCTAACACCGCATCACGAAGCCGAACAAACAGGGGACAGGCAGACCGCGCAAGCCGAACCTCGGATGCGTGTCGCTCGGAGCTGGGCCTTTCCCGAGTAATCGGGAATCTCACCCGGCTCGTGCAGACCGCCCGAGGTTCGTGAAGAGCGATCCAGCCCCCCACCCCTTCCCAGCCGCAACAACACTATGAAAGGGCCACGTAGCCCGCCCCAACGACCGGCCCGCGAGTTCGCGGGCTGAGATGGACATATCTCGCGAAAGGACACATCCTAAAACGCGATTCCCTCGCGGCCCTACCGGGCCGCGGAGAAGATTTACGGAGCGGGGGAGCGCATATTCGCTTCTCACGTCGTGGGAGGCAGTCGCGGGGCGTAATTAAAGTTACATACTAGTGTACAATGTCGTCTTTCCTATTCATACGAAGTTATGTTAGAATCTGAGTAATGCATAGTCGTAATTATATTTGCTACTTATGATTTTCAGGTGGTGGACTTCTTTATTAAATTTGACTCTAACACACTTAATTACTCAGAAAACTAACTAATAACAGTAATAAGCTATTCATCTTAGCTTAATATTAAAATAATTACATAATTACGTTTTAATTTACGTAAACCTAACATTTTTCACAATTCGTTCATTACATTCACGCTTACTAATCTACATGTCACTGGCACATGTGTCCATTGTCTATTTGTGTCGTGCACATAATTTATAGAAAAGATAACAGAAAATCTTCAAGAAAAGAAACAGCTTGTATGTCAATTCAGCAGCGAATTAAGTTAGATTCCTAGCGACAAACGGTCGCTGGTAGCACACTAGGTATTGGAAGCAAAATAGTGTGGTGAAATTTTGTACTTTAGTCACAAACAAAATTTAAAAATCGGATTCACTATAAGTTCCTTTCATATTTAAGGATTGTATACGTAACATGATTAAATTATGAAGAATCGCATTTAATTTGTTTACTATAGTAGTAGTAGTTAGAACAATGTCAGGGCGCGTGTAAAGATAAAATTTAGTAGGTACAGTTGAGGATTATTTATGGAAGATAAACATAATATGAAATTAAGGCGAGGGTATTCGACGACTTTAGGTTTTTCGGCATAGTAAAGTTGCCACTTTACGCCACAGCGAGGCGCTGGCGGTCCGCGTCCAGTGTTTCTCGTCAATATACAGAAAAAGCGGCCAAGTGCGAGTCGGACTCGCCCATGAAGGGTTACGTAGCAGCAAGTAACATAATAATGTTATTTTTTTTAATTTTTATATTTGAGTTGATTGAATGAAAGGTAAATTGCAGTTTACGATTTATGATGTATCAAAAAAAACTACTTACCTACTAGATCTCGTTCAAACCAATTATCGGTGGAAGTTTACAAGGATATTTTTTTTAGTCTTATCATTCTCTTATTTTAGAAGTTACAGGGACCACATTTTACCACTTTGAAAGTGTCTCTTTTGCAAACTATTCAGTTTAGAAAAAAATGACATTAGAAACCTCAATATGGTATCTATGGCCACACTCATACGTGTGTGGCCACGTACCGTGTTAACAATGGTGGCAATCAGCTTGACGGCCTCAACAGAAGAGGATTGTCGTCGTAGCACCGCGTGACACCCACCGGTGCCACTAGTGCTGCGACCACAATCCCCCTGCCCGGCTATCTACTTGCTGACCCCTGAACGCAATCAAACCGAAATCGGATTACTATGGAGGGTTTTTCGCAATCGTGCACGGTGGTACCTACCCGGCCGAATTTTGTGACAAATTTTTGTCACAAAATTAAAAGTGTTTTTTGTGTTTTGTTAGTTTGTTAAAAAGTGGCTGTGACATACGGACGGACAGACAGACAGACATGAAGAATCTATAAGGGTTCCGTTTTTTGCCATTTGGCAACGGAACCCTAAAAACGACGAAGGTTAATTTAAGGTCGTGTTGTAGTATAATTACAAATAACAACGCAAATGTTATTTACACAGATCTTCTAATTTTATATATAGCTTATATGAACCCAACTATGGAAAACAGCACACCCCAGGCGCCAAGCTCTTGATCTTGATCTTGATGGGGCCCCATGTACCCATAGGACCTCCTAAACCCATGGGGGGCATACACTAATGGGCCCCCACAGATGTATGGGGCCCGTACACCCATGGGGCCCGTACACCCACGGGGCCCCATGTATATATGTAACCCACAGGGCCACATACATAAATGTAACCCATGGGGCCCCATACATACATACATCGTGCGTGCGCTTAATATGATGGCGGACCAACTAGATTTGTGTGTGTTTTCATGCTCACTAAATGAATTCACAAGGGCCAGTTACTGTATTTTGAGCGAACTAAGTACATGACTATCATATTTCTATGGTGTATTACTTAATATTATTTTATATGGATATTATTGACATTATATTATACTATTATTATGACACATATTGTTATATATATAAGTTGGGATTGGAATTCCATCAATTTTGACATTGATTATTGTGAATTTGACATAAAATTGTAATTGGAATTTAATTAATTTGACATTAGATTATTTTGACTTTCGTATTAAATTGTAATTGGAATTTAAGTAATTTGACATCAGATTATTATGACTTTGACGTCTTAAGATATGAAAGTTTTTAATTTTGCTTTTGATAATTTTTGCTGTTTTTTTTATTTTTTTTTATATTGATTTTGGTGGTCAAATTGTTGTGTTATTGCGTACCTATATATTTGGGTGAGTTATGGTATTGTGATTCTTGTAATGGCTTGTATTTGAATTTTAATTGTTGTCTACCACTATTGCATTAGGTAATAACCTGTAATGATAATGGTATGCGGAATGAATAAATAAATAAAAACATATGGCGCCCCACGGCATTCCATATGAGGCCCCATACACATACAACACTCATGGGGCTCATTCACCCCATATACCTATACATAACTCATATGGCACGTACCCCGCCCCATATGGCACATATACGTAACCTATGGGTCCTATACACCTATGGGGTCCCATACACCCATGGGTTTCATATACCCGTGGGCACCATTAAGATACGTAGAGCATCAGGATCCAAGCAAGATATGAAACGGCAGTCGCTCCCGTAAAAGTCACATTGAACCAGATTATGGAAAGGAGAAGTAGAAGAGCGTACCCTGGGCTTCAAACTGTAAGCCTTGGCTGCAAGCTGGATTGGAGCTCGGATCCATGAGGCCCAAAAGCAAAAGCTTCATCAGCAATGGAAACATTATATAGATATTCAAAGGTAGGTTGTAGTAGTATTCGGCGGTGTTGAAGGTTTATGTTAGTTTAAATTATGTCGCTAGTAGGTACTGTTCACTGGGATGCGACTGGTTGGTTCACCTCCAAGTTTGGTGCACCCTGGGCAACGTGAGCGATGACGCATTGATTGCTCCTCTGGAGTAGCTGGCGTCAACGTCAACGGCCAAGAGTCTGACCAACCGGCCCTTTTCAGGGCCAGCTGACCCCATTGCACGAGGGGGCCGAGGCATGGCGGGCCTGCAAGGCCCGCGGGGGTGGAGGCCGCTCCAGGTACCCCTCTGCTGTTATCAGAGGGGACACTGCGAATGGCCCAGGGTCAGTCGGAGTGCGAGGGATATGCTCTATGGGTAACCTTACACCCCGGCATCTGTAGACCCGAGGCGGCGTGCGGTTTTAGTCGGTTCAAGCCCGACATAACCACCCCCGCTGGCTGGCGGGGGGGTATCCGAAGGGATTTTCGCACAAAAAAAAACTTTTTACCATTGGATTTGTAGATCTGGCATTCTCTGCGATGTGGCATTTACGCTAAGTACCTATATTTAAACACAACTCAATGCGTTTTTGATTAACCAATCTTTGAGAGCAAATTCTATCGAGGAAAGTAAAAGTCATCGTGTATCGAATAATCGAAAGTACTAGTTTGAATAGCCTAGTATAACATATAATATATGATTTTCGGAATACAGGGACTTCTCATTTTCGAAAAATCTTAATTTAAAAACACCCTTACTCAGGGACCCTCGCCGTAAGTCGCGGATGATCGAGTAGGGTAGATCCAGGCCAGAATTATGTAATTATGTTACGTAGAATCTAGCATTGTAATAATAAATAAATATTCTACGACATTCTACACAGCGCTTTCTAGACCGAAAGTAAGCATAGTTTAACTAGCTTGTGTTATGGGTTCCAGATTACGGATAAACATAGAATAGAATAGAAATAAACTTTATTGTACACCAATCAGAGTATGCAGAGTTTGTAGTTACGTGGAATACACAGTCAACATATGTACAAATGGCGGCCTTATCACTAAAAGCAATTTCTTACAGGCAGCCTTTGGATGAACATACATATATCCTTTTTTTTAAATACATACATATTATACATAGAAACACCCAGACCACCAGAGCAAATAGACATATTCATTCATACAAATATTTTGTACTGAGCGGGAATCGAACCCGTGCCCCCTGTGAGAGACCGAGATCAGGGACATACGGAGCTTATGTGCTCTCCACTAAACCACTAATCGATCATTGACCAAAGTAGTATTTTAATAATATAGACGATTTAGAATAATAGGAAAGAATAAGAGAGGCGTTAGGATAGAGGATGAGAGAAAGGGAGAGAGAATATAGCTAATAATCGCGCGCGTGTTCACGTAGCGTAGGTAGGTACTGCACGGCTGGGGTGTGTGTTGGGTAACCTCCTCGAGTGTCGCTCCGATTCCGATCCCGCTGCAGTCCGGGGGGAACGGAATCGGAGCGGCCGGTACACCCTGGGCGGCGGTCAATGGCTTCCCCTTCACCCCTTCATAGGGTTGGCATTGATCGTCGGCCAATACCCAACGTGGCGGGAACACATCGCTCTCCGTATTCCTCTGCTTTCAGAGGAGACAGGATGAGCGATGCTGTTAGTGGTGAGATGGCCCAGGGTCAGCCGGGGTGCGAGGGATATGCTCTATGGGTAACCTTACACCCCGGCGTCTGAAGACCCGAGACGGCGTGCGGTTTTAGTCGGTGCAAGCCCGACATCACCGCCCCCGCTGGCCGGCGGGGGGGTATCCGAAGGGATTTCAGCACGATAAAAAAAAAAAAAAAAAAGGTACTGCACGGCTGCTCGCATTCGCCTTCTCCCACTGGATTTAATTTGATTAGCGCAGTTTATTTTTATTTAGTGGTTTATAACATATAGACGATAACGAAATATTTATTTTATTATCTATAAAGTATATGAATAAAATAATGAGGTATGTACATAAAAGGCAGACACTTTAAACTTATAATACCCCTTCGTTTTGGCGTCGGTTCTTAAAAAATCTAGTGCTGCTCATAATACGTATTTTCGTATATACATTTACCGAAAAATAAACGTGACAACCCTAGGCGCCAACGCAGATTAGGTAATTAACTCGCCGAGGGGCCTTAGATAATCTCCTGTTCTCTTATTATAGTATACTAGTTTGCAAATTACGAGGGATGCTACTGTTAAGTGATAAGTCCAGAGATCGGAATAGGTAGAGTATATTCACCTAAAGCTCGAGGAAGAAAGCAACATAGAGTTGATAATACCTCTTCTAAAATCCCGAAATGAAGATGAAGATTAAATCCCGGTATTTAAGAAACTGCAAATTACTTATTGCGCTTTGATAAATGGTAACATAAATTTGAATTAAACTATATTGAAGAATCTCTTTATCTTTTTAGAGTTCCGTACTAAAAGTGTTAAATAAAAAGCATTGTTTTTTCTCCGGTTATTTACCTGATTATATTGTAATAAAAAGGGTCTCAAAAGTCAAGCAACGCTTGCCTCATTTGGTACGTAGATGGGATACCATCCTAGGATTAGGATAGTCACAAAGAAAAGTCTCACAACAGCTGGTCTAACTAAGAATCACACTGGATTATGAAGGTCTGATGGCAGTCAAGTTACGTAAAATACTAATATTTAAGTCGACAATGTAATTGGTAAAGCTTGGGAAGATGACGATGCTAAAAAATAAAACTTAACAACACAGTAACCAATCAAAGCAATGTACATTATATTAACATACAAAACTTCTTTTCTTAAACCTGTAGTGACACAGAACACAGAGCATCCAGATTACGAAACATTGAAGCCGTGCGCCAGCACGCTCTAGCACACGTCCGCGCCCCAGTAAGGAATTCGTGGAATGAACCGGCGGTTTTTTTTTTTTTTTTTGTGTGGGGTGTGGGTTGTTGGCCGACAGGCCTCTACAACCTTACGCGAACAGTGTGGCGAGCGCATAGGGCTCTCAGCCGAAAAACCGGCGGAGTGCGACCCGCCGTTTTTATACTAGCCTATACTGCCACTATTTACGTAGCGAAGCCGCACAACGCCACGCGATTTAACGATGAACTAATTAGTTAGAATTGTACATAATAGATGTAAGATAACAATTGTATATAAGGCTGATTGGTGGAAAGGAGATTATTGCTCGTGTAAATAGTAACTACTTGTAACTGAATATTGTATATATTAGACGGCCAATTTTGATGAATAAACACAGTTCACCCTTGCTCTGTCTTTTACTTGGCTACGGTTCCCCATTCCGGTCCAATAGTTCAGAGCAGATCCTTGGCGACGGTACGAAGGTCTGAGAGCAGACCTGGCCGGTCCAAGGAACTCAGCCAGCTGGCATAGTGCATTAGGAAGTACCTACGTAAAATACGGGTCAGTGACCCCACAGCTGACCACAATATCAGTTGGCTCTCAACACACGTTCGGTTAGGCGAACCACTGCCTACACCGACAAACCTAACAAACAACCATAATAACAATGTTATATTTTTTTTCAAAATATACAACAAAATAATTCTGTTTTTGCCAACGTGCCGTCTATTGGGCAAAACTGCAAATGATGTCAGATAAACCAGGTACAATTCGATTCAATTCAAGTTGGGGTCTGTGGTGTTACAAAACTGTTTCACACTTTCGCACTTAACAGAATATTAGTCGGACATTTTATAATAGAAAAAGATGGTTGCTATCTCTTTCACACAACTCTTGCTTGAATAAAAGAGAAAATAGCAATTCCTACATATGTAAAAGAGATAGATAGTCAATTATACCGCATTTTTTTTTTTTTTTTTTGTTTAACAAAAGATGCAACAATAGAGACCGCTGCACCGCTGGTACCTGAATAATGTAAACCAAATTGTACAACAAAATGTATTTAAGGCATAAGTTAAAATGTATTTATTATCCACACAAACAATTCTAACAGTTTTAATTTAAAAATTTAAAGCATTTGAACCTGACACAATTTTACTACGGAACCCTTAAAATTGGAAATGTGATTCTTCAAGTCAACAATTTGTAACCATACATACTCAAAATTCAATTCATTTTTGTACAATCCCGGGTTTTTATTATGCTGCGAGTGTGGGGCCCAATCTCAGTCCATGTCGCATTTGCTCTCTTGCCCACTGTGCCCCTCCACCTGTACTAGCGAGGACCTGTGTTTAAGGCAACGGATAGCGCTGTGGCTGTGGCCAAGTTTTGGACCGCCAAAATATAAATCAAGCCATCAAGTCTTGTATCTGGCCATTGACTCGAAGAAGATTATCATATTTATGATGGAGTTTAGAGGAGCTATTATTAACTCTATCTTACTTACTTTTTCGATGCTCTACCTATTCCGATCTCTGCTGATAACAGACCCATTTGTTGTAATTCCCTCGGATGTGGTTTCTGTAACTTTGCACTCGATAGTCGTAAGTGAAAACGGATTTCAATGGATTTTTGTGATGGCGCAATCGATCGGGCGTGCCCGAAAACCCCCAATTTGACACCAAACTTTTTTTTTAGGCGAGGTTGACCGCGTCGAAGCAGAGAAAGGGGAATGGCGGTGGAGGGACTAGAGTGGGGGGTTGGTGAGGGGGTTGGTGGCCTTGGTGGGGCTGGCGTTCAGAGTTGTTCTAGTCCCCGTTAATACCTACTACTTAAAGGCGGTAGAAAACGCACAGAGGTAAAGAGGTTCTACGCTGCCTGTAAGCATGGAATTGTCGACGATCCTCAGCGCCCGTGTTTGCACCGATAAAACATACCCTTAGAACACATTTAAACACAATGTAAAATTATATATACGTTCATCTAATATGTATTAACATAATATGAATATAATAATGTAGTTTAGCAGTTATAAAAAGTTGGGATTCGATTTTTATTTGCATTTACTAAATGGGGCTAATGTTGCTCGCGTCCGTAGGCGAGGCCCTTTGGGCCTCATTACTCTAGTTACCCTACACGTGGCCCGTGGGTAGTGCTAAATGAGCAGCACTTTGTCTGGTGGTAGGCTTCGGCCGTGGCTAGTCACCACCCCCAAGGCTAAGTCTTGCCGCCAAGCGTCCTTGGACGTGTTCCGGCATGAAGCCTTGGGAAGCCATTGGGAAGGCGGGTCTGTACAGTAGCGCTGAGTCAGTATGCCATTTCGGTGTCAGAGTGTCGCTGCACTTGGCGGCTAGTCTTGGAGGGCAGCGGGATCCGAAGCACGGTGCACCGCTGGCCGACCGTAGATAGTAGGGGGCCCAACTAGTAGGTAAGCCACCTATGAAAGGCTGCCCCGCACATCTTACGAAAAATCCCGGAATGCTCCATCGTGCCAATTGGCGATTGGACGGGAGGACCCGATGGCCATCTCCGGGGGGGTTCGGGCGTCCCCACGGTCTCCAGGCTAGTCTTACCGTCAGTGCAGCGATTCTGTGTTCACCACTGGATCCTGGTCAGCGCCTCGTACAACTTCCGCCTTCCTGTCTATTCACTCCCCACAAACAACATGAGAAAAGCCATAAATAGAAATCGAGTTTTACAGCGGCGGCACTTCCTCCCACTTAAAGTGCACCTCGGGAACATCAGAGGATTGCACTCCAATCTCGATGCGGTCCACCACCACCTTGAGACCGATAAGCTGCTGCTGCTCTTTCTTACGGAGACGAAAATCGGACGTCCGGCTGATGTGTCCTATCTGCAGTACCCGGGGTATACCCTGGAGCACAACTTCAAGGCACAAGCCGGCGTCTGTGTCTATATCAGCGATGGCATCTGCTGTAAGCGTCTCCGTAACCTTGAAGACTCCTCTTTCTCCACACTCTGGGTGCTGGTCGACACCGGTGTAGACAAAATTGTCTACGCCTGTGTGTACCGTTCACACAGCGGCAATCAGGAGACAACCAGGTTATGTGAACATCTGTGTGAGGCCGCCGATGAGGCCCAACTGAGGTACCCGTCAGCACAACTGGTCCTTCTCGGGGACTTTAACGCCCACCATAAGGAGTGGCTGTTCCCGTACGAGAAGACAGACCATGCTGGGAGAGAAACACTCAAACTTGCTTTGACGCTAAACCTTTCCCAGCTGGTAGATCAGGCGACGCGTGTACCTGACCGTGAGGGCGATACGCCGAATTGTTTGGACCTTCTGCTGACAACAGAACCAGACCGATATAATGTGTCCGTATCCCCACCACTGGGTACGTCTGACCATAGTTTGGTGAAGTCTGTACTGTCTTGTTCACCTCCCGATCTCAGCCCTAAAGGCACAAGACGGGTTTGGCGGTACAAGTCAGCAGATTGGGATGAGATGCGCCACTTTTTCGCATCTTATCCTTGGCGGCAAACGTGCTTTTCTTCGAGCGATCCGTCGAGCTGCGCGACAGAAATCTCAAGGGGGTATGTCAGGCGATGGAGTACTTTATTCCTTTTTCTGACTTACCATCCAAGAGTAAAGCTCGCCCATGGTTTGGTGCTGAATGCTCAGTCGCAGAGGCGCTTAAGTATTCAGCTTACCGGGCTTGGGCTGAAGCTCGGAATCGTAAAGCTCCGGACACGCGGGATAAGAAGAAAGCCTTCAACAAAGCCGCCAAGTCCTTCAAAAAGACGCTGCGCATGGCTCGTCTTGATCATATACGCCGAATTGGATCAAAACTAGCCTCTTACCCTTCTGGGAGTAAGGCGTTTTGGTCCCTGGCAAAATCGGTCGAGGCGAACTTTTGTCGCTCGTCTCTGCCTCCACTGCACAAACCCGACGGAACGCTGGCTCACACGGCAACTGATAAGGCAAACCTGCTTGCCTGTATGTTTGCCGAAAATTCGCGTCTGGATACAGCGAACAATGTACCACCCCAGTTACCTCCTTGCGGTACTACAATGCCCGCTATTCGTATCCGCCAAAAGGAGGTACTTAAAACGCTTCGTAATCTAGATGTGAACAACGCCAGTGGACCTGACGGTATACCTGCTTTAGTGCTAAAGAACTGCACTCCTGAGTTGTCTCCTGTTCTGACACGCCTGTACCGCCTCTCTCTTAGAACAGGTTTATTCCCTGAGTCATGGAAGCTTGCTAACGTGCAGCCTGTGCCCAAGAAAGGTAGTCGTGCTGATCCCGCCAATTACCGCCCCATAGCAATCACCTCCATAATCTGTAAGACTATGGAACGTGTAATTAACACCCGCATCCTGGCATACCTAGAAGACAATGACCTCCTCAGTGATCGACAATACGGGTTCCGCCGAGGACGATCCACTGGGGATCTCCTAGTGTATGCCACGCATGTATGGGGCGAAGCCATCGAGAAACACGGCGAAGCTCTCGTTGTGTCTCTCGACATCTCGAAGGCTTTCGATAGGGTCTGGCACGCTAGCCTTATTAGCAAGCTTCCATCCTACGGGCTACCTGTGAGTTTGTGTAACTGGGTAGCTGATTTCCTGAGGGAACGGTCTATTCGAGTGGTCGTTGATGGCTGCTCCTCGGACCTATTGGCTATTGATGCCGGGGTACCTCAAGGGTCTGTTCTTTCCGCAACTCTATTTCTGCTGCATATTAATGATCTGCTGAAACCCGGTATCATTGGGTATGCGGACGACAGCACAGTTGTGGAAAGATACCTATCCAGTTCACGAGCTACAGGCGCTGAGACGCTATCTCTGAGAGAGGCCATGATAGAGCGCATGAACCTGACACTTCAGTCAGTGTCTGACTGGGGTAACTCCAACCTCGTTAGGTTCAATGCCTCTAAAACTCAGGCGTGTCTTTTTTCCGCGAAAAGGAGTCCTTTCGCCCTGACTCCGACTCTCCGAAATGAATCCATACCAATATCCGATCATCTTGAGCTCCTCGGCGTTCACCTAACATCTGCTCTTAATTTCGGTCGACATATAGAATCCAAGGCTAAAGTTGCTGCAATGAAGCTGGGCATCCTCTCTAAGGTGAGACGGTACTTCACACCTGGACAGCTTCTTATTTTATATCAAGCACAGGTCCGATCTTGTATGGAGTACTGTTCACACCTATGGGATGGATCAGCCCGCTATCAGCTGGATACTTTGGACACCATCGATCGACGCGCCAGGAGACTCATTGGCGACGAGCTAGTTAGCAACAAGCTCCAAAGCCTTGAACATCGCCGCAAAGTCGCCTGCATA
The DNA here is from genome assembly GCA_946251805.1 of Cybosia mesomella. NCBI lineage: Eukaryota > Metazoa > Arthropoda > Insecta > Lepidoptera > Erebidae > Cybosia > Cybosia mesomella. The sequence goes on along the minus strand of OX276406.1, from coordinate 16,161,269 downwards.
TCGGTGTTCTATCGGATTCATTTCGGAGAATGTGCTCAAGAACTGCATGACCTCATTCCCCCAGCTCCATTTCACCATCGGACAACTAGACGCGGGCAACGTTTTCATCCCTTCGTTGTTGATATTCCACCAATCCGCACCAAGCGCAACGCTTCCTCATTTATTATGCGGACAGCGAAGGAGTGGAACTCTTTGCATGCGTCTGTGTTCCCCGATTCTTATAATTTGGGGACCTTCAAGGCGAGAGTGAATAGGCATTATTTGAGTTTGCGTGTACCATCCTCGACTGCATCGTCACTTACCATCAGGTGAGATGCAGTCTAACGCACTGAAATTTTTAGTAAAAAAAAAATAAAAAAATGCATTGAAATAAAACTATTTTTAACGGATTCTATCGCGGTTTATTTGATGTTATTTTATATTTTACATTGAACCCGACGTTTCGGTTGCTTTTCAGCAGCCATGGTCACGGGGAGACTAAAGATGGTTGTTGTCTTGAAGTTTGAAGTGAAAGTTATCTCAAAGTACCCGAACTATGTTGAATTGTTGGTGTTACTATTTAGGCAGAATGAGCTCACAGTGTCATGAAGTCTTGTTGTATTTTGTTCTTTCTTGGAATTAATTAAGTGAATGACTGGCTCCCAAGCTGGTGGTACATTCCAACCATCTTCTCTATTAAAATTAGGATGTTTTTTAATTTCAATAGCTTCGCGGAGCATCCTAGGTAGGAATCGACTTTCTTTGGCGAGTATCTGTGGTTTATCAAACCTTAAGTAATGTTTGGTCCCCTGTGCACGTGTTCACATACAGCAGACTTTTTTGAGCGTTGGTGTTTTATGTCAGCTATGTGTTCTTTGACGCGAGTGCCAATGTGTAACATTCGCGTAAACCTCCGACAATATAAAAAAAAATGCAATTAAAAATCGAAGCTCAACTTTTTATCAACGGAATTGTACAACTGACTAATTTCCTGCGATGTAACTTCATTAGCTTGATCTCTGCGACATTTGTTAAACTGACATTCCTAGGGTTGTTATGATACAGAAAGAAATATCGATAGTAATTTTCGGCGTTTCTTACTTATCGATGCCATAATTATAATGGGTAATAAAATGAAACGATTATTTTAATACATACATTTATTTATTCCAAAGGAGTACACCCCAAATCAATATCCGAATCACTTTCAGAATGGCTAGAGCAATCTTGTACATTTATAAAGATAATATTTATCGCAAATATTATCAAATCGAACGTCCCGCTCCCAATCTTCTTCCATTAATTTTCTGCATTTGGTAACTACCTTTTTCCAATCTTCTGCAGATACATTTTCAACCGTAGTGTTTAGTAACTGCAGCATTGTTTCATTGGCCTCTATTCCTTTTTCTTGAAGCCATGCAATTATTTCTAACTTCCTGTTTGCCGAAGTTGGTGGTTTGTGCTTTTGGACCGAGTGATATGGGGCGTTATCCATAATTATATAATGTGGCTCCTTCAAATTATCTAATAATTTTAAAAACCACTCTTTAAATTTTTCAAAATTCATTTCTTCATGGTATTCATTGGTCTTCGTAGATTTGAATGCCAATAGGCAATTAGGCACAAAACCAGATGACGTCCAAGCATGAGTTATTATTAATCTTTGATCTTTGCCTTCGGGTACTTTGGTGGTCGATTGTGCCGTATCATCGGTCCAAGCTTTGGATACGGTATGATTGGCGTTTAGCCCTGTCTCGTCTAGAAAGACAACTTTGTCCCAATTTGTAATTTTTTTGACTTTCCGGATAAAATTCACTCGAGCAAGAGCAATGTCGGTTCGTTCCATTATAATTTTTCTTTTGTCACTTTTTTTGTAGGAAAATCCAATATTTTTCAAAATCTTCGATAGTGACGGCAAGCTTCCTTTAAACAAATCTGCGTCTTTTAGGGACGCCGCCAGTTTTTTTAATGTAGGTAATTCGCCCCGTGTATAATAACCATATACATGGTTGCGAATCGCAGCGGCGTCAAAGTCGTCAATTTTTGCGACAGGAGCAACCTTTCTTCTTTTTTTATTTGGCGTTGAAAGCTTTTTTTCCTCGTCTTCAGTCAATACTGTGATTGAAGATTCGCCATATTTTTCTTTACTGATGCGAATTACTGTCGCACGTCCAATGCGTAATAGCGGTCCACCATTTTGGTTTTCTCGCTCAAAATATTCACGCCAGCGAATCACAAGCTCACGACTTTGACTGTTCAAAACAGTTTTCTTCGTTCTCTTTGGCATTATGCCAACAAACAATGAAAACAAACAATAACAACAAAGAAACTGACAATAATAACTAAACTTAACAAATTAACAGCAATAGTAACAAAAACAAAGTGATGAGAACGGAAAACACCTGGCGTATACAAGGCGTTAGCACTCGTACTGAGGACAATGAGTCATGTCAAACAAGATGGCGGCGCGTTGGCTCCATCTTGCGGAAGAAGACACGCCGCGGCCAAACTTCTCTCGAACCCAAAAGTTGTCGGAAGGAGGTTAGAATTTAGATTTTGTTTACTCACTATTGTAAATAATGATTTTTTTTAAATATTCAATAATGTTATTTTTTTCAATTAAATGATAAATTAATTTTGAATTAAGTTTTATACAAAATATCGGTAGTTTATAGTCTGCGGTCACGATGATTCATCGCTCATCACTAATTAGCTCAGCATAAAATATGACATTGACTGGTACGTTTGTCCGTACTGTTAAATTCAGAACTTCATAGGCGCGATTTTACTGACAGCTGTCCCCGAGATCAAGCTATGTTTTTTTTAGTAAAATAGGTACAATGTCTATTAAGTGACAAAAAGGTGGTCAAAGCGGTAAGGGAAAGAATTCGAATAATCATCATCATCATCATCAACCTATTCTAGTCCACTGCTGGACATAGGCCCTAATGAGCGCCATAGCGTCCTGTCTTCAGCTTGCCGCATCCAGCATCTGCCCGCAGTCTGTCGTCTTTCGCAGATCATCATCCCACCTGGCCGGAGGGCGTCCTACACTACGTTTGCCGAGTCGCGGTCTCCACTCAAGAAAACGTTTACCCCTGCGGTTGTCGGTTCTTCGCGAGATATGGCCGGCCCACTGTCCCTTCAGCTTGCTTATTCTTTGAACTATGTCGATAACCTTGGTTCTCTGTCGGATGTATTCGTTACGAATCTTTTCCTTCAGAGAAACTCCGAGCATAGCTCTTTCCATAGCTCGCTGACCGACTGTGAACTGGTGGACCAGCCCTACCGTGAGTGTCCACGTCTCAGCTCCGTAGGTCATTAAGGGTAGGACGCACTGATTCAAAAATTTCGTTTTCAAACACTGCGGTATGGATGACAAGAAGACCCGACGTAGTTTCCCAAACGCTGCCCAGCCTAGCTGGATCCTCCTCTTGGCCTCCTTTTCAAAATTATTTTTAAACAACTGCAGAATCTGCCCGAGGTAAGTGTACTCAGAAACAATTTCAAGAAGGTGGCCACCAACGACGACCGGTCCTGGATCAATGTGGCCATTGATCAAGACTTTGGTTTTATCCAAATTCATGCCAAGACCGATGCGTCGCGAGGCTGAAGCTAGGGCGTCCAGCATCTGGGTTAGCTCCTCCAGCGACTCCGTCATTAAGACTATGTCATCAGCGAATCGCAGGTGTGAGATGTAGTCGCCGTTTATATTTATGCCCTTACCTTTCCAGTCCAGCGTCTTAAACATATCTTCCAATGCGCTCGTGAACAGTTTCGGGGATATGACATCCCCCTGTCTCACTCCTCTGCGCAATTGGATGGGTTTAGACTGCTGACCCTGTACTTGGACACTCATAGTGGCGGTTTCGTAAAGGCATCTCAGCACCTCGACATAACGATAGTCTACTTGACATCGTTGTAAGGATTCCAGAACAGCCCAAGTTTCGACGGAGTCAAATGCCTTTTCATAGTCCACAAAAGCGAGACACAGGGGCTGATTATACTCTTCGGACTTCTGTATAATCTGCCTCACTGTGTGAATGTGGTCTATGGTGCCATATCCTCCGCGGAACCCAGCCTGTTCCGGTGGCTGGAACTCGTCGAGTCTCCTGGCGAGACGATTCGTGACCACTCGTGAAAATAGCTTATACACGTGGCTCAGGAGTGTGATGGGTCTGTAGTTTCTAAAGAGGGTCTTATCACCCTTCTTAAAAAAGAGAACAACCAAACTCCCGCTCCACGCCTTAGGAGTTCTCCCACTGTGAAAGACGGCATTAAAGAGCTTCTGTAGCTCCTGTATGACAGGAGCTCCTCCTGCCTTCAGAAGCTCTGAAGTAATTCCGTCCTCACCGGGGGCTTTTCCATTTTTAAGCTGCTTCAGAGCTAACATGATCTCGTCTTGACTGATATCAGGCAGTTCATCGGTATAGTGGCGTGTCAGGGTGGCTCTGGAATCATGGTCGTCTCATCGAGGACGAGGAGCATGTGCAGTAATATAATATAAATCCTCTATCTCGGCGGAGATCTCCGGCTTCGACAAGACGGTCCTCCCATCATGCGTTATGACCTTCGTCAGATGGCTCCTTCCAAGCTGCTGAGTGAATACTTTGGACCCTCGGTTTCGCTCTATCGCCTCTTCAATGAGGCGTGTGTTGGAGCTCCGAAGGTCGCGCCGTACCATCTTCGCAATTTCCTTGTTTAGGTGTGACCTGTCTGACGAAGTCGCTTGGGTAGTTCATCAGCCCCAGAGTCTCATCCGAGAGTTTGGACTTCCTGCCAGTACGCTGTTTTTTGCAGAACTTGATGCCCTCGTCTCTCAGCGTTTCGACCAGATTGTGTAGGGTCTCGTCAGCGTCATCAGTGGGTTCCATGGCAACAAATCTTTCCCCGAGAAGCTGCTGGAACTTCTCGGTGCCCGCCATGATTTGGGTTGGGTTAGGTCGGAGCGTGGACATCATCAGACGGTTTCTTTCAAGCTTTAGGTTGATATTCAGAGAGCCTCGGAGCAGTCGGTGATCAGATCCGGTATTAAACCTGTTGATCACTGAGACATCTCTGAATATGTGCTTGCTATCCGTCATGATGAAGTCGATCTCATTTTTTGTTACAGCGTCGGGGCTTTGCCATGTCCACTTCCTTTGAGGCTGTTTCTTAAAGAAGGAATTCATTAAGAATAGTCCCTCTTTCTCAAGGAAGTTGACAAGCATTTGCCCCCTGTGATTCCTAACTCCATAACCATGCGGGCCTATACAGGATTCGTACCCAGACTGGGTACCCACCTTGCCGTTAAAGTCCCCCATAACAACGTTGAAGTGAGCCTTAGTGGTGTTGTGCAAGGCTTTGGATATGTCTTCATACATATCCTCCACTTCATCATCCGAGTGTGCCGAGGTCGGTGCGTAGACCTGAATTACCTTCATACTATACCGCTTGGATAGCCGAAGGATAAGGTACGCTACCCTGTTCGACACGCTAGAGATTTCTTGAACGATGTTAGAGAGGGCCCTATTGACGAGGAAACCTACGCCACCCTGGGATGTTTTATCACCCTCGCGAAAGTAGAAAAGATGGCCCGAGTCAAGGGTTACGGTGTCCTCTCCCTCTCTACGGACTTCGCATAACCCGAGAACATGCCATTTAATGTTCTCTAACTCCACTTCCAACTGCGCTAGATGATGGTCAAGCCTCAGAGTGCGTCCGTTATACATAGCCAGGGTCAGTTTGTGAAGGGTTTGGTAACCTATTGTAGCCCGGGGATTCTTAGCAACCCCTGCCCCGCCGTTACCATGGCCGCTACCATGACCAGGGATAGTGAGGCGGCCGGGAACTGGGGGCCATCTTTTGGCTGTTTCCTTCATTTGGGGGTAATGCCCATAATCCCCACGCTGGGCAGGCGGGTTGGGGATCGCAGTTTGTTGGAGGGGTTGTTCTGCGGGGGCGCTGCTGCCCGCCCCCGGATATGTCCCTTAGTCGCCTCTTACGACACTCACGGGAAGAGTTGGGTTGGTGCTATTCTCTTCTAGGCCGGCACCACACAGCCTGTTGCTGCTGCTGATGCTGTTGAAACTTGGTAATTAGATGTATTCTGTGAACCGCATTAAGATTTTCACACAAAAAGAGAAAAAAGACAGGTTCCCCATACTTAGAACTCAGAATTTTTTTTTCATCAAATCCATACGGTGTCTATGGGTAGGTCTTCAAAAATGATATTGAGGTTTCTACTATCATTTTATTCTAAACTGAATAGTTTGCGCGAGAGATACTTCCAAAGTGGTAAATAGTGTGTGTAAAGAGTGTGGCCCCCCAGTAACTTCTAAAATAAGGGAATGATAAAACTAAAATTAATATATGATGTTCATTACCATGTAAACTTCCACCGAAAATTGGATTGAACGAGATCTCGTAAGTAGTTTTTTTTACGTCATAAATCGTAAACTGCAATTAACCTTTCATTCAATCAACTCAAATATAAAATTTAAAAAAAAAACATTATTATGGTACTTGCTGCTACAGAACCCTTCAAGGGCGAGTCCGACTCGCACTTGGCCGCTTTTTATTTTTCCAACTTGAACAAAATTCAAATAAAACCGGTATTCGTTTTTGGTTAGAAATTTTTGAGACCAAATTCTATCGAGGACATTAAAAGCCATTGTGTATAGTCTAGTCTAAAATAACATATATGATTTTCAGAAAACAGGGAGTTCTCATTTTCGAAAAATCTTAATCTAAAACCACCCTTGCTCAGGGACCCTCGCCTTGAACTCATTTTTTTTGCGTAATGATCTGATGCAATAATAGACAGTACTACCCACTCATGGACAGGCAGTAATTTTACATTCTCGGAATAAATTGTTGTAGTTGCTATTTTTGCAGCATTCCTTAGTATTTTTATCTACGTAGAGTATCATAAGCCTAATTTGTACATAGTTTAATTTGTCCAAGTGGCTTTTAAAGATGTAGCACGCCAGCCCATAAGATAGTAGTGAGTCTACAAGCGCGTAGTACACCGTGTACAGAGTGGCTCTGTTCAGCACATTACTTAGTTGGTTGGTACATAGATACTCTTCGAACGTCTAACTTTTTTTGTCCTAATTTACTTTAACAGGTGCTGTGTGAGCGCCGTAACCGTGCGTGCTGTAAAAGTCAAGCACTTACCTGCCCCGTGGCTCACAGCTGAAATTAAATTAATGCTATCATAGAAAGCGGCAGCCAAAAGTAGGTCCAAACTCGGCCCACTCCTAGCATTCGTGACAAATATGTTGCAATACGAAATCACTGCAGTAAGGTGTGTAGAAAAGCACAACGCCAATATATCCACAAGTCAGTCGAGAACGGAGACCCTGCAAAAGTCTGGAAATTTCTCAGAACACTGGGAGTTGAAAAGTCACGGCAAAATTTAATTCCTAAAAACTTTGATATCGACTTACTAAATCAACATTTCTCAGCTTCGTCTAAATGTGATCAGACTATTAAAAATAATACCTTGCAATATCTTTCATCACTTTCAACAGCTGACTACTCATCGTTCGTTTTTGATCAACTATCTGCTTGTGGTGTTAAAGAGTGAATAATGTCAATAAACTCCAATGCTAATTGGCAGTGACTGCATAAGTCGAAACATGGTTAAACCGATACTAAGTAGAAGAGATTCTCCCTATAATTTGCCATGTTATAAATCACTCCTTAACTAGTAACGTATATTCAGAAGCTTGGAAACAGGCACAAATTATCCCCTTACCCAAAAGGTCCAATCCATCATCCCCTTCTGAGTATCGCCCCATTTCCATTTTACCATATTTGTCTAAAATCGTAGAACATCTCGTATATAAATATATACGAGATGATATATATGATATATATATGATAAATATATACGAGATGTTCTAAAATCGTTTGTTGTGTGGTATTTACGTAATTGGGGTGTGTGTTGGGTAACCTCCTCGAGTGTCGCTCCGATTCCGATCCCGCTGCAGTCCGGGGGGAACGGAATCGGAGCGGCCGGTACACCCTGGGCGGCGGTCAATGGCTTCCCCTTCACCCCTTCATAGGGTTGGCATTGATCGTCGGCCAATACCCAACGTGGCGGGAACACATCGCTCTCCGTACTCCTCTGCTTTCAGAGGAGACAGGATGAGCGATGCTGTTAGTGGTGAGATGGCCCAGGGTCAGCCGGGGTGCGAGGGATATGCTCTATGGGTAACCTTACACCCCGGCGTCTGAGGACCCGAGACGGCGTGCGGTTTTAGTCGGTGCAAGCCCGACATAGCCGCCCCCGCTGGCCGGCAAAAAAAAAAAAAAAAAAAGGTATTTAATTGAATAATTAAGTAAATACCTCACACAAAACGATATTCTGAATCCTCTCCAGTCAGGATTCCGACCTGGGCACAGCACTGTCAGTGCATTGGTCAAAGTCACCGATGACATCAGGCTTAGTATGGAGAATGGAAATCTTACAGTACTCCCCCTACTCGATTTTAGTAATGCGTTCAATACTGTAGATTTCCAGATCCTGCTCGGCATACTGCGCTCTATTAACATATCTCCAACAGTAATTGGTTTCATAGTTACCTATTCGGACGCCGACAGCGTGTGCGTGTTGAAGATTACGGTGTAGCACATCTGTCGGTGTGCCGAAGGGTGGCGTGCTCTCTCTTTTAGATTTCTAAATTTTTATAAATTCCATCTCTAAGACATTACGTTCTTCCTTTATGCTGATGATCTTCAAATCTACACACAAAGTTCGTTAGTAGACTTGCCGGCAGCCTTCTCTATTATAAATGCGGATTTGACGCAGATATGTAAGTGGAGCAAGCAGTATGGGCTTGAAGTTAACCCCTCCAAGACTCAGGCTACTATTGTGGGCAGCTCCAGGATGCTACACGTATAAACTGGTCACAACTGCCTGACATTATTTTTAACGGTGTTGCACTTCAAATAAGCAGCAACGTAAAGAATTTAGGTATTTCGATAGATAACACACTTTCCTGGGGACCCCAAATGAATGAAGTCAGCCGCAAGTTGTTTGCGTCGGCGGGGTCCATGCGTAGACTGCGAAACTTTTTGCCAACGGCCACTAAAATTGCTATGGAGAATCTCTTCTTCTTCCTCTACTTGATTATGCCGATGTCAGCTATCTTGATCTCACTTAGGAGCAACTTGATAAGCTTGAGCGCCTTCAGTTATAAAAACTTTAACTTCAAATTTTTTGTATTAGATTTATATTTGGTCTCCGCAAATATGATCACGGTTCCGAGTTTCGCAACTTGCTCAAGTGGCTCCTATTCTTCCCATGCTTTACGGTATTCTTTTTAATCCCTTTACTCCTAGTTACCTAAAATAACGTTTTGTGTTTCTCAATGACACAACGTTCATGGTCCATGAGGTCATCAGTATCATTGGAATTGGCAGTACCCAAGCATTCCACAAACTTCTATGATAAATCTTGTACTGTACAGGCGGTACGGCTGTGAAATGCACTGCCCTTATCCATAAGGCGCGCCCAATCTCTGGCCACCTTTAAAAAGATGGTTAAGGATCAGTACCTGGCTTCTTAGTTTCTTATTGTGTATCATATATATCTTATGTATTTATGTATGTTTATGCATGTATAAATAAGGTCAAGGAGGGCATTTCCGTCACACTTTTTGATAAGTTCACTTTGGCTGGTCATAACTAAGATGATATTAGTTTTTAATAAACCTGATCACTGTAATAGATTATAACGGTTATTTTGTGTATAGACTATTTTGTGTTTTGTTACAAGATGTGTGTGTGTGTGTTTGGTTACAAGATTAAGCATTTATTTAAATATATACTCATACTCAATTGCTAGTACTGCTGATTATTTAAATATGTTTTTTTTTAAAACACGTTGCAGTTGACGGATTTCCCCGACGGTTGGGGGCTATTCCGTGAACCTTTTTTTTTTTTTTTTTTTTTTTTTAGTGCGGAAATCCCTACGATTTTTCTTGTATTGTGACGTATTACAAACATATACTTCAAGTGATCAAATACCGCTGAACTCCTAATGGAAACTAAACTCGAGCGTACTAAATTTAAGGTTTATTTTAGATTGTATTGGCAAATATATTTTTTCGGGGCAATTCCGGCCTATTTTTACAATCAGGAGTAGTAAACCTTTTAAAACAGATTCCCAAACCCTAGGGAAAATCCGTCAACTGACACGTTTTTTAAATAATGGGCTACTATTTTTGTGCTCACCAGTTAGCGCCACTGTTGAGTAAGGCCCGCCGAACTAGTGTTGTTATAATCGCAACAATATTTTTAATTTAAAACCGTATTTAATAAGTAAATAAAATAATAATATAATAATAAAAGCTGTCCAAGCTTTAAAGTTTAAATGTTTTAATAGTTTTAATGTTGTAATTTGCAATTTGTATCATCAACTTACTGCCTGAAATACAAGATTTTTATTTTATTTTAGCTAGGACCCTAAATTGCACAACAATTGAAGAGCGTGATTACCATCATGCTGCTATTTTGCCTTTGTCGATCAAAATGAATTACTTATCTAAATTTGGAACCGTGCTTAACATTCTCAAATAAAAATACATAGTAAAAAATCAACAATTTTAATATAGAAATCGTATAAAGATATAGATTCCATTTTGAACTGCGCGTACCGCTGCTTGTAAGTCATCTTTAATATATGTCTGATCTCGTTTTTTTCTATAGTTTCGCACCATTTTTACCTGCAAACAAAAATTCATATTTATACTCTCCTGGATACGCTGGATGAAAAGAATCACGAATTTACTAAATTATAAATTAAATTCGAAGAGTCAATTTGCTATAGATACATTTGGGAAATGAAACTACTGCGATTAGTTTATTGGAAGACGAAATTAGGCGAAAAACATCTTACATGAACTTTAATAAATACACGGCATAACTACATACCTAACTTACTGCAGACATAGGTATACTACGCGTATATAATTGAATTGAGTTTTTATTTAATGGCGATCCCAGACATTCACCCAGACTTCCGCCAATGTCCGTGGTTAGAGGAATAAACGAAGGAGTTTGATCGGTAAATCTTGCAATGATCCCAGCAGTGGTATCTAAACAAAAGGAAACACACAAATAAATAAGATAGTTGGATATATAGCTGAGGTGTATATAAATACTTGTTAAACGTGTAAATGACAAATAGTAGTTATAGGGAACAAAACGAAACAACACAAGGGAAAATTCCGCACCAAAATTTAAAATTTCAAACGATTAATTGTTATAAATCTGCCTAAAACTTTCACAAAAGGGGTAAAAGCAAGGGAGAGGAGGTACTTCATACAGACCGGACGGGGAATATCAGGAGGCAGTATGTCGTACAAAGAATGCTGCAAATTCGGACACGAGAAAAAAGGTGGTCTAGCGTTCCTTCCTCTAGGTCGCACTCACAGATCGAGCTGTCCCTAATCCGAAGCTTGGCCAAGTAGACAGGTGTAGTGGCATGGTTTAATCTAAGGCGGCTAATTGTGGAAGTAGTTGCTCTGTCAAAACCACAAAATTTAAAAAACCACGGCTTAGGTGGAATGAATGGTTGGATATGCCCATAAAATTTTCCTTTTTGGGATCTCGATATATCCCATTCCCTGATCCAGGCTTTGTTTAGGTTTTCCTTGATGGCCGGGAGTAAATCCTGAGGGTAGAGTGCGCTATATTCGCTGGAACCAACATGAATAGCCTGCTTAGCGCAAGAATCAGCGGTTTCGTTGCCCGGTATACCGGAATGCCCTGGAATCCAGGCAAGTCTCACTTCCAAACCAGCACGTTCACATTCATATAAGGCCTCTCTTATCTTATATATAATTTGGAATTTTGACTTAGACCTAAAAGGGTTAGAATTTAAGTTTTGGAGGCAGCTTTTAGAGTCAGAAAAGATAAGGACTCTATTAAGATTGTGGGACTTAACGAATAAAATGGACTCGAGAAGCAGCACACTCTCCAGAGAATACGGAATAAGTCGAGGGACATTTAAAACTTAGCACAATTCTAGATGATAGTATCCACACAGCAGCACCTACAGCGGAGCCGTCCGGCATTTTAGAAGCATCCGTGTAGATAGCTGTCCAACCAGGGAATTCCGAACGGATTTTGATGTTGAAAATTGTATACTTATGCGTCAACAGAGCCTTTCTCTATATTAAAATCAGTGAGCACATGAGGTGAGTAAGTAAGTGCCCCGTAAGATGTTATTTTTATTATTTTTTTGACTGTTTAGTTATTACTATTTCATACGCTTAACATTTAAGGTATTTGTTTACATACCTACATACATAGTGATAAAATTTAGCAATTACAATTTTTGTTACATATAAACTAATAATCCCGTGTGAAATTCTCTTTAGCCCCCTCTCAATGAATGATCAATATCCTTTCCAAGCTTTGTTTTGTAAAGTGTTTAGGTAGGCACTGTTAGTATGCTGTATTGTATAACACGAACACTAATAATTTAGGTTCTGTAGGATAAGCAGCTATGTTCCTTTCCTATCACCATACAAAAATGTAAACCGATGTACATTCTCAGTTTAATAAACTTATTATTATTATTCTCTTTATTACAGTTAAAATACATATAAATTATATTTTTAAATACATTCTATATAAAAAAAAACAAATATATTTAAAAATATAAAAAATAGTGGCCCACCGGCATCGGGTACAGGGACCAAGCTACCGGTTAGGGCTCCAGGGAGAGGAACCTCCTCACAATATGTGCCGTGTCGAGGAGCACTGCCTTCTGCATCAAGCCCTTGACCCAACTGCCTAACACAAGCCTCTGGAGATGTTGATCGAGACTCTTGGCAATCAGTCCGTGAACCGATACGAATAACATTTATTGCGAGACGCTCTGATCGATCAATCACCACTATATCCGGCTTATTGGCTACAATAGTCCTGTCAGTGATGATTGATCGATCCCAGTACAACGTGACACGACCATTTTCAAGAACTGGGTCGGGCAAATACCTGTAATACGGTACCTCCGAATCTACAAGATTATACTTTAGAGCAAGTTGTTGATGAACGATTCTGGCCACTTGGTTGTGTCTATGCAAATATTCTCCGTTGGCAAGACGAGAGATTCGTACCAGAATGAAGATCATTTTCCGTTCTCGATATTGAGACTGTAAACGGACCTTTGTCCTCATTCCGATACTCCTTAATACCAACTATCAGCAATGGGTGTGGATGTGTTGTACCGATGAAGAGGCCAGAGCAGGATCTGTGATTGTTTTTTTTTGTTGGGGGATTGAAGAGGATTCCTCAATAGAAAGGCGGCGTTTAGAGGTACGCTGGTAAGAGGGGGGGGGGTCCCCGGAGGGTCCGGAGGATCAGGAGGGTCAGCACCTCAGTTGTCATCCCACCGCTGCCACTATGCTGTAACAAATGACGGTTGGATGAAACTGATCTGATTTTGTAGTCCTTACCAACAACATATAACAACTTAATCTCGGTATTAATTTTCATAGTTACTATTTAATTAAGTCAAATCAAAAAGGTTGGCAATATATGAAATAGGGAAATTCCGGCACATGACGGTTTTGCCCGTTTCACAATTGACGGATTTCGTCTGCCCGATCATTTCGTTAATACCAATATTCAACCACCTATAGTTTCTCACCAACAGATTATAATTGAAAATTTATAAAACTACCAACAAACATGCATATCGAACTATATAATAAACATACTTACTAAGCCGTAAACTTACATTTTCTCATCGCACCGTCACGTAACACAGTAGCACACTACACTCGCGTTCGAGTTCGGAGCGCAAATAAACTTTAAGAGCGGTTTTTTTTCATTCACTGGCTAGACAGCGCCATCTTTTTTTGTCTGTGGGTATAAAATGTTCTCTCTGCTTTACCGATCGAGTCAGTAAGCGTGTACTGTTGTTTGAATAGCCGCAAACGCCGTTTGACGGAAATGCCCCGCTGACGGATTTGGCCACCCTGACCCTACCCTAGAAGTTGACATTGATATTTATTTTATATGAATTTACAATATTTTTAGTTATTTATTTTATCTTTTGTTTTTTTCCTATTAATCACACCAATAACTACCCATAAATGTTCCAATTCGTGTCCATCCAAAGGTTGCCTGTAAGAAATTACTTTTAGCGATAAGGCCGCCATTTGTACATATGTTGACTATGTATTGCAAGTGGCGGTGCGGACGTCTATATCGTTTAAAATATAATCAAAAAGTTAATTACCTGTTACCCGCGTGAAAATGGTTTTAAAAAAGTTCACTAATTGCAATAAGAATATTACCCAAAAATCACCGGGATTAGAGTGTAGCAGATGTAACAAGTGCGTACATGCAACAACAGCCTGTGCTATACTCACCAACAAACAGCTAACAGCTCTCCGTAACTCCGATGGTTTGGAGTGGAGCTGTGAGGATTGCCTAAGGAACATGACAAAGCGTTCATCTTTCTTTCTACCAGATGATTCGGAGAATGAAGAAGAGAAGGAACTGGAAAAAAGTGTTACTTTTGATTCACAAAAACTACTTAGAGACATCAGCCGCGAGATAAGGAAGGTAGTCAAATATGAATTGGAAGAGCTAACGAATTCAATAAACTTTATGAATAGCCAAATCTCGGACCCCGAAGATACTGTGAAAGAACAGGGTAATACGATTAAAATGCTGGTAAATAAAAATTCCGATCTAATTAGCAATTCTAAAAATTTTGAACTCCGTATCTCTGCAATGGAGCAACGAATTCAAGAAGTCGATCAAAAGCTACTGGCATCTTCCCTAGAGATAGCAGGTATCCCTGAAACTCCCAACCAAAACACCCTAGATATTGTCAAGGAAGTAGCAGTCAAACTCAAAGTTAACACGCAAAAGCTGGTAGCTGTCCCGCCGTCTCTCGTCACCGCAGAGACCACCCCGGACCGATCATATTTGAGCTCCAGTCAAAAGGCGATCGTGATCAATGGCTTTCCTCTGCAAAGAATATGGAAATCCTGACGGGGAACATCCTTCCGGAGCTATCAGCGGAAAAAGTCTAACGCCGTGTTTATGTTCGGGTCGCCCTCACTCAATACTCTAAGGCTAAGGCACTGTTGTATAATGCCAAGCAACGTCTAAACGGGTCATTCAAATACATCTGGTGTAAAGAAGGCAAGATCTACGCTAAGAAAGCTGAAGACTCCGAACGAGCATTTGTAATATGCGCCGAATCCGATATTGAATCACTCCTGAAATCGTAAGGTACCCCCACCTACATACCTATGATAAACTATATTTTAAATCAAACAATTTAGTATGTGAGACAAATTAAATGAAATATTTAATTGTGTATCTATAAACTCGTTCATCAAGAATATTCCTGCTGCTAATATTAATATGTGTTGTATGCATGTAAACATACGTTCAATCATAACAAATTTACCCAAATTGTTATGTGTAATAGACTCCTCAACAATATCACTCGATATAATTGTTGTCACAGAAGTAGGTATATGTAATGAAGTATGTAATCTTTTTCGAATACCGGGTTACAGAATGCACACACAATTAAGACATCACAAAAACCAGCCAAGTGCGAGTCGGACTCGCCCAAGAAGGGTTCCGTAGCAGAAAGTAAATTTTTTATAACTAGTCTGGCCAATAAATACTGTTACATCAAAACTTTTCTTTCTTTTTCAACCTTTTAATTATTTTGAATTTGGAACACGTATATTGTATTACAAACTTCTTTCGATTTCGCGCCATTTCACATATTTTTAGGGATTTTCTTTAGAAAAGCCCTATTGCTATCGAGTTGTCGTCGTCGACGACGTCGTAACTCGAATTTTCTGTTACGGTTTTGGGTATGAAGGAGATGAGCTATCGAGTTGCTGTTTTCGGTAATAGATTCGTGCTGCGGTGAACCATTGCAAGATAAAGAAAAAATCGCAAACAATCGCAAAATCGAAAATCCCTTGTATTCGGCTGAGCTCGTCTCAGGAATTCAACTTGTTTCTTGTTCATTACCGAATTACAATATGGAATGGGGTGTTAAAGAAAATAGGATCGCAGTGATCGCCTTACACAAAGTGGGTATGGAGCCGTCGGTCATATTCCAGACACTTCAAAATTTGGTATCAGCCGTATGTTCGTATATCGTACTATCGATAGATACAAAAACACTTCGTCTGTCGAATACCAGAAAAGATCGGGGCGGCCGCGTGCTGTTAGAACTACAAAGGCTATTAATGCTCTTATAGCCAGAATTCGTCGAAACCCCATAAGTAAGCAAAATCTCTTATCGCAGAAATGAAGATTCCCGCTAGGACTCTGTCACGTATTATAAAACAAGACCTGAAGCTCGGTGCCTATCGTCGATATACAGGACATGCCCTAAATCAATCTTTACGATTAAAGAGAGTGGATCGATCAAAGCGCCTTCTGTCGCGATACGCAGGTGAAAGGCACAGAAATATCCTCTTTACTGATGAAAAAATTTTCACGATTGAAAAACACTACAATAAGCAAAATGATAAAGTGTACGCTCAAAGTTCTAAGGAAGCTGCTCAAGTGGTCGGAGAGGTACAACGTGATTATCATCCTGCGTCAGCGATGGTTTGGTGGGGCGTGTCTTATCAGGGAGTCACAAAGCTACATTCTTGTGAAAAAGGAGTGAAAACTTCAGCCAAAGTGTATCAAGATACTGTCTTGGATCATGTTGTGAAACCTCTCAGCAATACACTTTTTAAAAATATACCGTGGACTTTCGAACGAACTACCCAAGCCTGGCTAGAAACGAACGTTCCGGACTTTATAAGAGCTGAAGACTGGCCCTCATCTAGCCCAGACCTCAACCCTTTATTTACTACAAGTTATGGTCAGTTTTAGAGGACATGGCCTGCTCTAAACGACACGGCGACATTGAGTCTCTAAAAAAATCTTTGGAGCAAGCAGTGGCAAAATTTCCCTTGGAAACAGTGCGTAAATCCATAGGTTCGTGGCCAAGCAGATTAAAGGCCTGTTTAAAAGCCAAAGGTGGCCATTTCGAATAAAATATATTTTAATTTTTTGCTAAGACTTTAATAAATATGTAGGGATAAATTTTAATAATATATATACCGCTGTATATTTTAATAATAATAATTACATTCCTTCATTAAAAAAAATGCATTTTCATTTAAAACAAAACTTATGGCTGGACTAGGTATTCGAGTCGATAGAATGTAAGATAAATTGCGGTTTATGACGTATTAAAAAAAAACTGCTGACTGGATCACGTTCAAACCAATTATCGGTGGAAGTTTACATGGTAATGTACATCATATTTCTTTTTTAGTTTTTTCAGTCTCTTATTTTAGAAGTTACAGGGGGGGGGGGGGGGACACACGTTTTACCACTTTGGAAGCGTCTCTCGCGCAAACTATTCAGTTTAGAAAAAAAAAAATGAGAAACCTCAATATCATTTTTGAAGACCTATCCATAGATACCCAACACGTATGCGTTTTGTACAAAAAAAAAAGTTTTGAGTTTCAGTTCTAAGTGTGGGGACCCCCAAAATTTATTGTTTTTTTTTTCTATTTTTGTATCAAATTCTTAATGCGGTTCACAGAATACATCTACCTACCAAGTTTCAACAGCATAGTTCTTATAGTTTCGGAAAAAAGTGGCTGTGACATACGGACGGACAGACAGACGAATCTATTAGGGTTGCGTTTTTGCCATTTGGCAACGGAACCCTAAAAAGGCGGTGGTATAATAATTTATGTCAAAAAATATCTTCAATTTACCACTAGTACATACAAAACGCACTCATTTGAAACATTAATAGGCACTTAAGTAACCACAAATAATACCCCGGTTGTTGTGTGTGCAATCTATAGACCGCCAATTATCCACCAATAAAACTATCTTTGTCACTGAACTGTCCAGGCTCATTAAGAAATATAATTCTTCCACTGACATGATAATACTTGGCGATCTACACATTAATCTCAAAACCTATTCCGCATATCGAGACTTATATACGAATATGCTAGCTGAACACGGGTTTCTTTGTGGAATATCCGACTACACTAGGATCGATATGCGAGAGAATAAAGTAACTAAATCGTGTATTGACCATATTTTTGCTAGACTATTTAAATGGCCCTGGGGTTATCCTTTCGAGGGCTTACCCGGGGTGCCCGGCAATGGACACTTGGGCAGGACACCGTGCGGTTTTAGTCGATGCACGACATAACCGCCCCCGCTGGCCGGCGGGGGGGTATCCGAAGGGATTTCCGCACGTAAAAAAATTAAATAAAAACAAGTTGAATTCCTGAAACGAGCTCAGCCGAATACAAGGGATTTTCGATTTTGCGATTTTTTCTTTATCTTGCAATGGTTCACCCCAGCACGAATCTATTACCGAAAACAGCAACTCGATAGCTCATCTCCTTCATACCCAAAACCGTGACAGAAAATTGGCAACGACGACGACGACAACTCGATAGCAATAGGGCTTTTCTAAAGAAAATCCCTAAAAAACTATTGTATGGCATGCGTACTCGGCAGCCGTCGACACTGTTCTAGCCTAGGATCAAGTATAGGTACTCTGGATTTGCTACGCAAATAATAATACCGCGTATGAACGAGACACAACATACAAAAACTGTAAGGAATGAAAAGGACAAAAACTATATTCTTTGTCTTTGTCAGAGTTTCTGTTTTTTTTGTTGGTCAGAAGTGGAGGTTGTGACCAGCAAGTCTGTTGTGATCGTTAATTGTTGTGAGGATTCTTCGTAATTGACAGTAATTTAAGTGGTGAAACTAAGAGGCAGATAAATTGTTGCTTAAAACTCACCTATTCAACATGGTGATATGTTATATACAAAAGCCAGACTTGTCCGCCATTTTTATCTACTTTTTAATTTGTCCAGGTTATAGAATTTTTAGGGATACCAGTTGAAGTACTGGTAAATTACCCATAATGAGGGATATTTCTTATTTATTCTCAAAACTTCACATTAATGAAACTGTTGTTTCAGATTTCCAAAGGACTCTGCAATCCGTCAATTATGGATTCGTGCCACAGGGCGACTAAAATGGCAACCGACCAAATATACTCGAATATGCTCGAGACATTTTGAATAGATAAGGGTGGTTTGCGGTATCCATCGAAATCAGTTACAAAAATTTGCGAAATAGCCGAGGAAGTTTTCAAAAACAAAAAAAATTACTAATAAAAAAAATCCATTGCATTACCTTATACAGGCTGTTTGAAAAAATGTATTGGACTCAAATTATTTCCCGATGAACACGATTATTCGGATCGACATATTGCTGAAAACCATTGCTCTCTTTCAATTAAACATAAACATAACATAACATAACTTCACGCCTGCCATCCCCGAAGGGGTAGGCAGAGGTGTATTACACACCCACGATTCGCCAGTTATGTTAAGGTCCCAATGTAATAGGGGGCGAGCCTAATGCCATCTACCGGGCACATTATCAAGCGAGCGATAATTAACATTTATTAATACACACATAACTACGAAAAGTCAGAGGTGTGTGCCCGTGGCGACTGGGGATCGAACTCGAGACCTCGTCTCAGCAGTCCGTTACGTACGCCACTTGGCTATCGCCGCTTATCAATTAAAGCTATATGCAAAAATATTTCAAAGGAACGTATTCATTATGCCACAAAATCTTTTTGTAATAAAGTTGACTACATACGAAATATGTACACTAAATTAATTTTATTTAAAGGACAATAAAAACTTTAAAACTTGGAATTTTAAGCAACTTGTTTCATTTTTTTTTATTCAAACACGCTGAATAAATTCTGTTTAGCTCCTTGGAACTAGGAGTCCCCAATTTTTTCATTTTAAGCCCACAACTTATAAATATTTAGGTTAAGGTCAGGTATAATACCATGCCATCAATGCAATAGAGCGTCGCGTCGATGTCTGTTAAATTAATAAGTGCACCAGGTAGTGATAGGTTGCTACGCTATATCCTACGCGTAGGACACTGTAAAACCTCGTCACTCTGTAACTCGGGCGATTTAACTAAGCTGATTATCTTCAAAGAATATACTGATGCCACCTTTTTTTTTTTTTTTTTTTTTTTAATAAAAGAATATTAGCAACCGAAATTACTAATATTCCCCCTAACCCCTCCAGCTAAGCTAAATTGCTTGTGTTAGGAGTGGGTTCACGTCGGTAGTGTAATGGCCAGGATTCGAACCCGGGACCTCTCGATCGTAAGGTCGACTCCTTAACCACTAAGCTACCGACGCTTTCGTGTTTGTATAATGTTTTTTTTTTTTTATTCAACATAATACAGTTATCAGTATTCTTTATGCCTAAATTGTTTTGTATTTGAGTTTTTTAAAGGATGTAATGCCAGAAAACAATTCATATACTTACCTAACAGATAAAAAAAGTCGTGAGGTAAAATTTTGTAGGGTCTAACAACACTGGTATCATAAGTACTATGTGTTTGTCCCTTTCGGGTGTACGCGCTTGGCTTATCCAGAGTATTCTTCATCCTAGGTTCTAGCGGATCACCGAGTAACACTAATCGCTGGTATTTGTAGTGACGTACGAGTGCATGTACAGGCTGTTTCTAAAAATAATAAATTCTATTGCTATGACCCAGGTATATTAGAAAGGGCACTAAATAATACAGACTGGTCTATTACAGAAAAAAGGAGCTGTCCTAACCAAATTTATAATTACATTAAATGTAAATTTGATAACGCAAGTAGTAAAGCCCTTTACACAAAAAATGAATATACAAAACCAAGGTATAGACAGCCGTAGATTAATCAGAATATTTTAAACATGTGTAAAACTAGAGATAAATTATTTACAAGTAGAGCCGAATCGTAAAGTTACGTATGACAGCTCAACCACAAGTCGCTATAACCTTGTTACGTCGTCATCTTTTCATATCAAAATTCAATAATACCATTTCACCCTAATTAATTACAAACAAAAGATATCCATTTTATACATTATCATAACTCTATACAAAAAAAATTGTTTCCTAATATTAATATCATTTGAAATGCTAGCAAACATTTTATTACTCATGCCTCTCAGTCGTCCGTTACTCGTTATCGTGTACAGACTACGTTCTCCTGCTCTCGAAGTTCTTATTGTATGTGACCCGGCTGTGTTTGTTTTGGACTCTGTTTTTCTTCATAATCGGACTAGTTGTGTTGTGTGTGGCAATATGTCAAAACGCACGCGTAGAAAAACTTTGAATAGCCAGAGACGTGAGTTAATAATAAAACTTCAAAATTATTTTGAACGCGAATACCAAAATGGCGGAAAAACAAAATATAATAAAATTAAGCCAAATAAATTAAAATAACCTGTTAATTACGTACTTGGTATCAAATAGTCACAGCGATACAAGTATAGAGTATGTTTAGGTACATCACTAGTAATGCCAAATTGACATACGTCATACGTAACTTTAGGATTCGGCTCTACTGTAAATCATTGAAATCAGATCCAACCAACAAATGTCTCAGATTGCAATATACCAAGTCACGTAACAAATGTCATTAAGTTTTAGAATATCACAGAAATAAGTACTATAAAACATTAATCAGGAATAATTACTCTAATTCAAAATAGCTCTGGCAATTGGTAAATTCACTATGTGGCAGAGTCACTCAAACAGTTGAACAACTTATCCTGAAAGCATTCAGCAACCAAAAACTGAATGCTAATAGATTTGCCGATGAATTTCAAAATTCTGTTAATAAAATATTATCTAGGTGTGAAAAACCACTTCTTAGAGAGAGTGATTACTTCGATCATAGCAACATTTATTGGTTAAAAAAGCTACACCTCAAAAAAATTGTAAAATCATAAATAAATTAAATGGGTTTAAAGCTCCTGGTGAAGATTAAAGTACTTGACATAAAAAAAATTAGCTGTAATATCTCTACTGCCATTGCGAGTCTTATCAATGCCTGTATGAAAACGGGAAAGTATCCAAATGAATTAAAGCGTGGTTGTGTCCGTCCCATACACAAAAAAGGTAGACATGATAATGTGACAAATTATCGACCCATTACGCTTTTATCAACCATTAATAAAGTGGTCGAGAAATATTTCAGCACACAAATACATTATTTTTAAAAAAATAATGACATTCTTTCCCGAAACCAATTTGGATTCCAACCAAACAAAAGCACAACTTCTCTATTGTCTCAATTCACAGATGTAACATGTACTAACCGGTTTCATTGATTTCCCCGTGCCTTTGACACTAAAATGGTGTGAAAACTATCTTGAGAATAGATCTTACTGTGTCAACATAGATCAAACTTACAGTAAAATCATTACAGCTGATGTGGGTACGGCCTAAGGATCAGTGCTTGGCCCTCTCCACTTCAATGCATACGTCAATGACATGAATATGAATAATATTATTAGTTATAGTACTTCTTATCAGTACGCGGACGACACCTGTCTACTCATTGCAGATAAGGATATCTCTGCAGCGTTTAAAAAAAGCAAGTAGATCTAGATAACATTAATAAATGGTGCCATGAGAATGGTTTGGTTCTCAATGCAAAGAAAACCAAACTTATTCATATATGTTCTCCATATAGCAAAAATCAAAAAAATCAACAGAATATGTGAAAAACTCAAAGCTTTCCTAGCCAACCTACATATTATCAAAAATAGAATACCTTTCAAAGTCAAACTTATGCTTCATAAAGCGCTTGTGGACTCCATTATAGGATACGGCATCATAAGCTATGGCAGAACATTCAAAACTTACCTCGACCGTATATTTCAAATACAAACCACAATTCTAAAAAACTTTATCCCGCCATATAAAAAAGAAATATTTGAAGATAATTACATGGAATTACCTATATAGATACTGCAATGTACTTCCTGTCCACACTAAAGCCACATTTTATCTCCTTAAAGAACATTTTTTTTAAATAAAGTCATTCAGAACGAAATATCTCACAGCATTCTAACTCGGAAAAAGAGTACCTAACAAAAAATTGGAAACAGTTAGTGCTGTAAATTTCTATGGTGAATGAACAACTAAATACATCATTCCGCACCTATTAAATAATTTAAATCCATCTCTCATACAAAATATTACAAACATAAATATAAAAAGTAAATGAAAAGCACATTTTCTGAGCAGCCTGTAGATGCCTCGTGCAATGGTTTTGCTTGGTCGCAGCAATCGCCCGCTCGCCTTATCTAGTAGGTAATTTATTATTTTAACCTACCCTGATTTGAATTGTATACTTTGTGTTTCGTTTTTATTATGTTGTTTCGTTCACTTCTAACACTTATTTTTGGCATACTTTATTTATTAATGGCATACCAGACAAACCCTTAGCGGTTTAAGGTGTGCTAATGTGTAAATGTATGTCTTATATTTTGAAAAAAAAAAAAGTACGTAAAAAAGTAGGTATGTAAAGTTTATTTCTATTCTATTCCAAGTGCTGACTAACGCAACAAATTTCTATACTACCTTTATCACAGCAAACCACCAGAAGATACAAATGGATTAAAATAACGGAAATAAACAACAGTATTACAACAATTTATTGACGAGTTTTTTAATATATATTATTGATGAAGTCAGAGTTTGGTAATTGAAGGATATTTAGTTGATAATTCTAGATTTTTCAAATAATTTACAAATTGATGTTTATTTTTTATAACTAATTACTATTATGAAAATTAATGAAATATGATATGAATTGAAACACATATCAAAAGAAAAATAATGTATATATATTTCTTTATTTATTACTATTAATTATTCTTATAAGGTTATTTCATGGGGAATATCAGAATTTGTTTGTATATGTAAGTAGTATGTATGATAGTAATGTATCCAAATAATTAACAAATGGTTGATATTTGATTACTTAATGGGTAATTTATAAATAAAATTATAGTTTGTATGTTGGGTTGCCAGGCGTCCGGATAAAGCCGGACATAGGTAGGCTTTTTGATTGCGTGCCCGGCCAAAATAAACGGTGTCCGGCTTTCGTTAGGCTTTTTACATTTCGCAAACGAGTGAGCGCCGAGCGTGGCCGAGTATTATATCATTAGTATTTGAGAATTTAAAAATGTTGATATTATTGGGTAAAGGACTGCTGAGACGAGGTCTCGGGTTCGATTCCAGGTATTACCATGGCACACACCAATGACTTTTCGATGCTTTTCGAAGTTATGTGTGTATTTATCGCAGGTTTATAAGAGCCCGGTTAATGGCAATAGGCTCGCCACCTATTACATTGGGACCGGATACCCCCCCGCCGGACAGCGGGGGCGATTATGTCGGGCTTTAACCGACTAAAACCGCACGCCGTCTCGGGAATTCAGACGCCTGGGTGTAAGGTTGCCCATAGAGCATATCCCTCGCACCTCGACTGACCCTGGGCTATTTCCGGTTTCGAGATGGCCCCCTCGGGTTTGGGAACCACGGTGTCCCCGTCTTGCCCCGGTTTGGGGGAGGGGCGTTAGTCGCCCCACCGTCCCGGCCTGCTTCTGCTGGGGTGACAGGCGGCAATATTTAAGTATCTAGAATTTAATTTTGACTGATGACTATTTGACTGATTAAGTACCTACTTAAAACTGATTTGGCGTTCGATTTTATTTATTATTTCATTATTAACAAGATTTATGAAAATAATAAAAAAAGTTTGATTTTACATACAATTTTTTTTGTCGTACCTATTAATACTGAGCGCACCAAATCCTTAATAATGTAGGGTGTCCAAACGAAAGGCTGGACACCCTACATTATTAAGGATTTGGGAACCACGGACATTTGGGTAGAAATACCCAAATGTCCGGCCAAACTGGCTGGTCTATCCGGCTATTAGGTTTGGCGACCTGGCAACCCTATTTGTATGTATAGATTTTTTTATTGATTATTTCCCAGTTTCCTCTCCAGATAATTATACAAATTATTGAGTTTTGCAATAATGCATCTAGCGTAATGGGCACCTTTGCATCAGCTACAGTGATGGGCAAGTTAATAAATTAGACATAATCTATTTTTACCATTAATTTTTCCAAATGTTATTGTTTTAAAATATTCAAATTAATTAATTAATTACTATTATTCATTTATTTTTATTCATTTATTTAATAAAACAACCTCTTTTTTCATATTTTAACCTTGAATCCCATATTTCCAATGCAGTTCTGGTTTACGGGAGTAAACCAGATCGGATCTGGGCAAAAAACAGATCTGGTCACCCTAACTAAATGTTAGTTAGATATAGTAATAAACCTTTCAAACTCATGTTTACTTTACTGCAATGCTTTATTCTACACACAAACAAAGTTTGCAGATAAACTAACAATTCTAGTCTATTTTAATTGAAAAGCTTGCACCACATGAGCAACCTACTTCAGCGTTTGGGTTTTGCACTATCCTAAATGCAGATTTTATCAACTCTGTGTGATAATCCACTGTAGAACCTTTCACATACTCCAGAGAAGTCTCATCAATCACTACTTTAACTCCATCTTTTTCAAAGTATCTGAAATTCAGAAATAAATAAAAATTTGTTAGAGATTATAATCAAGCTGTAGTAAATACCAAAATTACAGTATTGGATTACTAAACAATATACCGCATATGAAAATGGACAAAGAAACCGTAACCACTTCAACAGCAAGTTTTATAAATGTTTACTATTATTATAGTAGTGGTCCCTTTTCTAACATATTTATCTCATTGTATGCATAAAAAATTCTAAGATATTTAATAATTATATGCTTAAAATGAAATGAGATAAAATTATTTCTGCTGTGATTCACATCTGGTGTATTGATAAGCTTCACACTTTGTTGTGCATTACAAAAATATAATATAGGTTGTGGCAAATATTGCAAATTATTTTTCTGAAACTCAGCATGGTATATGATATATGACAGAATCAGCGAGTTGTTGTGATATAAAAAAATCTGTACAAAAACCTGTCATCCGTTGCCAATTTGTTATCCAAATCAAATTTATACTGAAAACCAGAGCAACCTCCACTTTCCACGCAAATTCTTAAAAAAGTATCACTCTTATTACACAATTGTTTTAATTTTTGAACGCAGCTATCACTAATAGCAATATCATTGCTAAAATTTGATTTCACAGCTTTTTGTGTAATAGAAAGATTACATCTACTTTGCAATGGTGAGTAAGTATAGCTCAAGCTAACAAAACGTCTAGACCTCAAAAACATAGTAATTTAATTAGATTGTACACGTTATAACAAAGTTATTCTCGGTATTTTTTTCTTGACTACGGAATAACAAAGACAAATAAATACTAAAATAAATCACTACGCTCTTTTTTTCTTCTTTTTTTCTTGGATGGCAATATCGTCAACTAGGGATATTCGATATACATCGATGCATCGAAAACATCGATGTTTGCAATGAAAAACATCGAATCCATCCGATGTTTTGAAAAGCTTTCAAAATACTCGATGCATTGATGTTTTAAAAAAAAACATCGAATTGGTGATAGACGAGTTAGGCCACGTAGTGATTATATCCTCTTTGGTTTGAGCTTAGTAAAAAAAACTTAAGTTTTACCACTAAAATATTACTTATTACTATTATGAAATCATCATTATTCCGAATTCTCTAATATGGACTCAGTGACAATAAAAAAAAACTACTTTTCTCATGTTGGCTGGCGAGCGAGTTTCTATGTTTATAAACATTTAATTACATTTGGTTTTGTGAAACCAAAATAAGATATTTGTTAGCAATACATTCGTCAACTTATATACATAGATTTCTTAACAAATCAATACATTATGATGACAGACTTAGCAAAAATGTTGCGGGTTATTTAGTGCTTTTTTTTTATTTGACCTTTTGTAAGATATAATACAGATGTTTCTGACACATGGCTTTTACTTGTATTTTCTTTTACTTACTCATTATGAAAGGAGCTAAATCTATTATTTTATGAAAGATTATTATCTAAACTATAATAAAATAATGGATTTAGCTCTTTTCATAAACTTTTTGTAAAAAAAAATACTATGTAAAGATGGCCTCTTTTGAGATGGGTCACTTTCCACATTATTCGAGTTACTTCGGGCCACCAACCAGGTGGACACCGAAGTCTTAAAATCACGCAAAAAAAATCAAAATCTTACACCCACTTTTTATCACTTTTCTCGACGTTTCACATGATTCTAAGTCTAATTAAGCAAAAAAAAATTTTGTGTCGGTCTGTCTGTTGGTCACTTATTCGATTTAAAAAAATCTTTCGCCAATCATCCTGTTTGGTTAATGGGAAGAACTGATTAGATTTTGGGGTTTGTACGTTTAAGGTTTCGGGTCAAAAGTTTTTAGGGACAATTTGTATGGTAGGTACCATACAAATTGTCCCTAAAAACTTTTACAAGTGAGTTTCTTTCGAGTTATCAGAGTAACGCGTATTTGACTTTGACATTTGAGTGACAATGACAATACGTATATTGTATATTTAGTTATTTACATAAAACTCTGACCAGACTCTGAAAGAAACTGAAATATAAAATCATTTTTTTGTGTTTTTGACGTCGAAGATGTTTGATTTGATTTCATTTTCTTCATATTTATTGCTCAATATAATTATAAAGACGCGTCGAATAATATGCATAAAGCCTAAGGTCTGTAATTTTGAATAAAAATACTGCAACAAAAATATCTAAGTTTGGCCCGAAGTTTGACAATCACTGGGTGATTTCCGCCCCACTAGATTTTGTAATAAAATTTTAGAAAAAGTACTCGATGTTTAAAAAACATCGATGTTTTCATCCGATACATCGAAAGACATCGATGTATAGTTGCGATGTATCGAATCAAAAAAAACATCGATGTTTTTTCAAAGTGGACACCCCTATCGTCAACCCAATTTAGGGGACATTCTTGCCAGTGTCAAGTTGGAAATTTCCCAATTATAAAGTATTTCTTCGGCATTTGAGTTGAATAAAGACAAAGGCTTTTAAGTTGCCTTAGGTGGGCAATATATACACAGATATAATGATAATTACAAAGATATATTATGAAGACTATTAATAATGATGAATTGTGATAGAAATAAATCAATAATTGAATGAATGACATGTAGCTACTAACCATATTCTTTAAGTCCAATACTAACCATACTTTAAATTTAATTTGCACACAATGTTTAATGGTAGGACATAGTGCACTGATATTTGATATTAAGATCTTTTGTAATACCTATGTTTAACAAAATAATACATAAATTAATAAATAAAATAAATAAAAGACGTAAGAATTTAATAAGTGATTTTATATATACTTTGTTAGATAACGATAATATAGAAGATAGATCGTAGGGTAGAGGAGCTTGATAATGAATCATAATATCAAGTAAAGATGGAGAATAATTAGGACACATAAATAGGATATGGATGATGTTACCTTCATCCAAACCACACTCACATAGAGATGAATCGCGCACCCTTAGCTTTGCAAGGTGTGCTGGTGTAGTACAATGGCCAAATCTCAGCCGAGAAATAGTGGAAGAAAATTTCTTTTCGATGTGTAATTTAGAGAACCATGGGTGCATGGTTATACAAGGTTGAAAGCAACGATAAAAGTTTCCCTTATTGGAAGTCGACCAAATGTTATTCCAACTCTCCTCAAGATAAATACGAGGAAGTATAGACAAATCATTACTATAGACTATCTGATCATTCGTATTGCCCTGTAGAGCAGCCAATTTCGCCAATTCATCTACCATCTCATTTCCATTGATACCCGAGTGACCAGGAATCCATGCAAGGGTGACTTGTAAATCACGGTCATTACATTTCAATAGTTTAGCTTTAATTTCTAAAGATAAGAGAGAAAAGGAATTTTTATTGAATGGGTTCGAAAGCAGCGATTGTAAGCAACTAAGAGAATCCGAAAATATAATTGATTTAGGTATATTTTTAAAAAGAATGTGTCGTACGCACTCAAGTATAGCCATACCTTCGCCAGAATAAATAGAAAGTATGCCAGGGTATTTAAATAATTTAAAATGACCCGAATGGAAGTCTAAAAAGGCTGAACCTACCACATTATTGTTGTCATTTAGACCCGGAACTAAAGGAACAGAAGGAAATGTTTTCGATGCATCCGTAAAAAATACGACAGCATTTTGACAATGCTGATGCACGAACGCATCTAACACACGATTAGGGTTTAGGATGACTGAATGTTTGTTGATATCTATTGTCAGGAGGACATTTGGCAAAAAAGTTAAAACTTTGTAGTCATAAAAGAATAGTGGATGACACGGAAAATCTACTATATGCACCTTAAGATCCATGAATTTTCTAAGACTAGCTAAGAGATTAGGTACAGTTTTATTATTCCAAAATCGATTGCCACTTACAATTAAAGAGTTTAATTGTTGAAGTTTTGATATTAACGGATGTGGTTTATACTGAGTTAACTTAAACAAATACCTATCAGACAAAAATTGCCTCCTAAGACCTAGAGGAGGATCAGCACATTCAATTTGGAGGGCATTTATTGGGGTGCTCCTCATCGCTGTACTGGATTCGTATGAGACATTTATTGCTATAATGTTGTCAACAGCTGATGAGCTATTTCCATGTAAAAAAGTTACCAGGGGAAAAATACCTTCACCACCTTGGTGGGATAGTGAATGTACGGAAGCAGTCAAGAAAAGAAATGTGCTGTTATGCCGTAATTATGTGGACTTAAATATTTTCTTACAATTCCGAAACACAGAGGATGCTACTAAGCGTCTGTTTCGTAAAAAGAAGCGCGATGGCTGGCACCGCTTTTGTGCCTCGCTCTCACCTGATACCCCTTTGTCACTAGTATGGAAAAATGTTCGTCGCTATAGATCCTCTTTTACTGACACTTCATGTTCTTCCTTTTCTCGTGAATGGGTTGAACCATTCTTTTATAACCTTGCCCCAGATATGGTGCCCAATATAAATCAAATGCCATATTCATATTTGTATCCATCTGGAAGCGACACAATGAATTCTCCATTTACGCTCCCCGAACTGAATTTCGTTTTGAATCGTGTATCGGATTCTACGCCAGGAAAAGACGGTATCCCTTACTCTTTTCTTGTTAACTGCTTACCATCGACCCTTTTTTTATTTTTTTTTACGTGCGGAAATCCCTTCGCTGGCCAGCGGGGGTGGTTATGTCGTGTCTCGACTAAAACCGCACGGTGTCCTCCCCAAGTGTCTGTTGCCGGGCACCCCGGGTAAGCCCTCGAAAGGATAACCCCAGGGTTGCCGGCGGACTTTGGCCGCCACCGCAACCTCGCCTGGTGGGGTCGGGTATGATCCCGCTTCGGTGAGTTGGCAGGCGTGTGTAGGGCACACACGACACTCCTCCGCCACGGCCTGCTTCTGTAAGGACGGCGAGTCGGCCAACTGCCGTCCTCAGGCCCCGATCATGGAGGTCGGTAGTCCCGGGCGTAGATAAGTCTGCGGCGTCCTCGCCGCGGCCTGCGAAACTCGGGGGGCAGGGTTCTCTCCCGCTCCCTCTCCGCCGTCTCTTTCGCGTGCATTACCTGCTCGCAGAAAGAGGCGGCGGCGTGCCACTTGCTCCCGTCGGAGACCACAGCCCTCACCATGGTCTCCAACGAGAGAACGTCCACGCCCAGGACCGCAACGAGATCCCGGCGTTGACTCGCCCACGCAGGGCACTCCACCAACGTGCTGGCACTGCGGCGTTGTTTCCCGGTGGATGCGCCACAGATACTTACCGAAACACCCGTGTCCGGTAACCATCTGGCACATCCGGTAGGAGAGGTCCCCATGGTCCCTCTCCAACCACTCCTTCATGATCGGTCTCACCGCCGCGATGGTGGATTCCCCCCACCTTGGGTGCTCAAGTCGCATCCTCCATGTCTCCATGAGTTCCTGGCGGAGCAGGGACCGCTGAGCCCTGATTTCTCGTGGCTCCGGCCTATGACCCCGCTCCAGCGCCTCCTTGCGCCACTGGTACAGCAGCGCAAGGGCTCTCGCTTCCAGGTCCCATGGAGGGGTCCCGGCTAGGAGGCATGCCGCCTCGACGGAGATCGTGCGATACCCCCTGATGACTCTGACGGCCATCGCCTTTAACGGGCTGTTTAGGACAGCCACGTTGCGGGCCGCCAGAGTTTCCGCCCATACGGGGGCCCCGTATAGGGCCATGCTTCGCACGATCCCCAGGTACAGTCTCCTAGTGGGGGCGTTGGGTCCCTTAACGTTGGGCATCAGCCGCGATAGCGCGGCCGCAGCCCCCCTCAGTTTCGGGACCAGACTTCGGAGATGAGGTCCGAAGTCCCATCGGCTATCGAGTACGAGCCCAAGGTACTTCATCGTGGGCTCGATGCCGCTGCTTACGCCCCCTACGGTTATGCTGGTTCCCGCAGGTGGCCCCCTCCGAGGCCCGTGAAAACACATAGCCTCGAATTTGTGGAGTGCCACCTCGAGTCCCAGCCGCCGTATTCGACCCACGACTTGAGCAACCCCTGCCGTGGCCTTTAGTGTCGCGCTTCGGTACGTTGCTCCCCGCGCCATAACGAGGGTGTCGTCAGCATAGCACACTATGCTGACACCCTCGAGCAACGTACCGCGCAGCACCCAGTCGTATCCGATGTTCCACAGGAGTGGCCCAAGGACCGACCCCTGCGGAACACCGCACGACACTTCTCGCCGCCCTGGCCCTAGCCAGCTCGGGTAAACTATGGCCCTCTCGGATATGCCTCGACAATGCGGCGGAGGTAAGGAGGCACTCCGTGATACGCGAGCGCCTCCCTAACGCAGCTCCAGGGTAGGGTGTTGAAGGCGTTGGCGATGTCGAGAGACACCGCCACCACCACCCCACCCCGCGAGACTACTTCCTCCGCCAGGCGCCTAACGCGCATGATCGCTTCCACGGTGGAGCGCCCCCGGCGGAAACCGAACTGGTTGTCCGCCAGATCTGGCCCCACGTTCGTAAGATGCTCGACGAGGCGCTCTGCAATAATCCGCTCAAAGAGCTTGCACACCTCGTTGAGCAACACGATCGGCCGGTAACCGGATGGCTGATCCGCCGGCCGCCCCGCCTTCCGGATAAGGACCAGTTTCCCCGTCTTTCACGCCTTTGGAAACTGGCCCCTTTCGAGGCATGCGCTAAAGAGTGCTACCAGTCGAGGCCCTAGTTCCTCAAGGGCCAGGACCCGTGCTCGGCCTGGAATGCCGTCGGGTCCGGGGGCAGTGCATTTCCGGGCTTTAAGCCGGAGCACTGCTACCCCCAGTTCACTCTCCCTGACTTCGGGCACATCGCTCTCGCTATTATTAGCGTCAGGCGCCTGAGGCGGAGCCATACGCGGAGGAACATGCTCCTCCGCTATCGCTGGGAACAAGGAGCCCAGTATCCCCTCCAGCCGCTCCGGCTGGAGGCTCTGGGTCAGTAGGGGCGCCCTTGGGCGGATTTTGCCCCTGACCGCAAGGTAAGGGCGTATTTTTAAGTTGAACAAGTTTTGTTTTAGCATTGCTAGGTTAACATTATCATAAGCGGCACTAACGTCTAGAAAAGCACAAACAGTAGATTCCTCACCAGAAAATTATTATTATTATTATTATTTTTAACAGGCAGGCAGTCGAGACAACTGATAATGCATGTATCCTGCTTGTGCCCACTAGTGTTTTTTTTTTTTTTTTTGTTTAAGGTGTTGGTCTAATCCAGGGGTCTCCAAACTACGGCCCGCGGGCCAAATCCGGCCCGCCAGTGTCATCAATCTGGCCCGCGACAACCAATGATTTATTGTCATCAATCTGGCCCGCGACAGCCAATGATTTATTGTTGTTACTATTGCTGTGATAAGTTGAAGAAGAAAACACAGAATGATAATTACTCAGTTTTATTTACTTGCAAGGTAAAACTTAACGACAGAAATGATGACACAGAAAACTTAACTTAAGTATCTAAGTTTAAGCATATTAATAACTAACAAATAATTGAAATGAAAACACTAATGAGATTTATGTAATTGTGATTTTCCACCGACAATAGTTTGTAGTTGTGGATCAATTTTACTTGTAAATTATCAAAAGAGATTTGAGATTCTCATCGGTTAATTGAGATCTGTAAACATTCTTTGTGTACTTCATCTTGGAAAACGTTTTCTCACACAAGTAAGTAGTACCAAAAACAGAAAACAACCCACGAGCAAATTTATGCAAATTATCAAATTGTTCCAGTGGAAGACTCTTATAAAATTTCAGCAATGATGAATTTTGATACTTGTTCTTAATCATATCACTGCACTGTAAATCAATAATTTCCATTTGGACTTCCGGAGCCAGGGTTTCAAAGTCAGAATCAAAAGGATTTTGAAAAAGCTTAATTTCATTCGCAATGACATCAAAATCTGAGAAACGAGTATCAAAATTTATCTCCAAAGCACTCAAAGTTTCGATTGCAAAATCGACGGGAAATTCAGTCTCTGTAGTGTGGCTGAATATTTCTCATGTTTTAAAATGTGTGAATTTTTTTTTACGTATTTGCGATTGAAATAGTATTATTTTCTGCCTGAAGGATTTGATATTGGTATATAAATCAGGGAGAAGCTGATTTTCTCCTTGCAACCTGAAATTCAGTTCGTTCATATGATTTGTCAAATCGACATAGAATGCTAACTTCTACATCCATTCACTATTTTCTAAATCGGCAAAAGGGCGCTGCTTCTCATTTAAAAAAAATTTGGATCTCTGCTCAAGGTTCAAAAAAGCGCTTAAGGACTTTTCCGCAACTAAGCCAGCGTACGGCAGTATGATATGGTAAGTCATTTTCTCCAATCTCTTGAATAAACTCGCGGAATTGTCGGTGATTCAGCCCAGTGGATCTGATGAAGTTAACAACTGATGTGACTGGTTTTAGAACTTCAGACATATCCAAACATTTCCCGCACAAGGACTGTTGATGAATGATACAATGTAAGACTAATGGTTTTGAACCACCATCATTATCTACAGCCTTTGACACAAGTGCCACTCCTTTATTTTTACCACACATATGTTTGCCTCCATCAGTTGTTATAGATTTCAAATTTTTCCATCGAAGGTTCTTTTTAATAATGGCATTTTCAACTCCCTTAAAAATATCTGCCCCAGTTGTCGTACCGTGAATACTATCAATATCAAGAAGTTCTTCATACACTTCATAGCTTTTATCTACTCCGCGAATAAAAATCAACACCTGAGCAATATCTGACGCATCCGTTCACTCATCCAATGCTAGAGAAAACCACTCAAGATGTCCATTTTTGTCAGACAGTTGAGATGATATATTTTCTGCGATGTCTTGCACCCTCCGAGCCACAGTGTTTGCTGACAAACTGATACTTTTAAATAAATTTACCTTTTCGGGGCATATTTCTTCGGCTACTGCAATCAAGCATTTTTTTATCATTTCTCCATCGGTGAATGGTTTGCCACGTTTTCCAATTTCAAGAGCCACACGAAAGCTGGCGCGAGTTGCAGACTCTTGTTCAGTATTCGCTTTGGTAAACAAACATTGCTGCGATTTGAGTCCGCGTTTCAAAGCTGAAAATTTTTCCGTCCGCAAACTTCCTGTATACTTGGAGTCATTTTGAAGATGTTTCGATTCATAGTGTCGTTTAATGTTATATTCTTTGAGAACAGCTATGGTTTCATTACAAATTAAACATATCGCCTTATTACTGGACTCAATCACAAAATACTGAAAGTTCCATTTATCTTGGAACGTTCTGCATTCACTGTCGATTTTTCGCTTGTTTTCCATACTAACAAATCACACATAAAAACAATAAGTAAAATCAAAATACTTTTAAGCACGGGTGTTACTTTATTTCACAATAGAGATAGACAGTTTCGCTTCCTTCGCCTTTCCTACGCACACTGACTCGCGGTTGCGCCGCTAGCCTTTTTATATGCAATTACTGCCATCTCGAAGTGATCGGAATACACTAGCCAGAACTAGAACTTTCTCGAACCAACGCGGTAATTCCAAATATTTAATTACGACGAATGCCACCTGTTAGCGGGTAGCTGAAATAGATAGTACATAGTACCACTACTCGCCACTAGATGTCGTTAAGTGTCACAATACACAATAATAATTGAAATGCAAAAAAGCGTAAGTTTGCTTAGGTCGCGCACTTTGCGACTATTCTAGTCTAGTCTAGAAATATAGTTAAGGGCAGAAAAATTAAAACTGGTTTGGCCCTTGGAACAAACAGAAAAAATCATTATGGCCCGAAGGCTTCAAAGTTTGGAGACCCCTGGTCTAATCTATTCTTAAATTGGTTAATGTTCTGGGCTGTCACAACATCATGTGGTAGCTTATTCCACTCTCTCACTACCCTATTACTTAAAAAGTTTTTGTGTGGATTGTTATTCGAGAAGCTGGTGGATAGTCTTAGGTGGTGGCCTCTGAGGTGGTTATTATTGTTGCGTGTGAACAAATTGTCAAAGTCTTCAATGTCGTAATGTCCACTTAAGATCTTGAAAGTCTCTATCATGTCACCTCTGTCTCTGCGTTCTTTTAGAGTTGTAATTTTTAAAACTTCCAAGCGCTCCTCATAGGGTCTCTCTTTCAATGACCGTGGAATTTTGGTGAAGCTACGTTGTACCTTCTCCAGGAGTTCAATATCTTTATTAAAGTAAGGATTCCAGATTTGAAATGCATATTCTAGAATTAGTCTGACAAAAGTTTTGTGGATCTTAAGCATCATATCTGGCGTGAGAACTTTAAAAGCTTTTCTAATTAAATAAATTAAACTTCTTGCTTTCTTGACGATTGATGTAATGTGTTCATCCCACTTTAAGTTCTCTGCAATTTTGACTCCCAGGTCCGTTTGTACCTTGACATCTGTTAGAGGCATGTCATTCAATTTATAGGTTAGGCAAGGATTTCGATTACCTATGTGTAGTACTGTACATTTTGAGGTGTTGAGGTTTATGAGCCACTGTTTGGACCAGTTGGCTATAAGGTTTAGATCGTTTTGGAGCTCGTCATAGTCAGTTAATGGGTTGGCGAATATTTTAGTATCATCAGCGAACATACTGACATCGCAGTCTAGACAGTTTTGGAGGTCAAAGGTATATATGATGTACAGAACTGGGCCCAAAACTGATCCCTGTGGCACGCCACTATGCACTTCCATATGATCTGACTTTTCATCACCGATTCTCACTTGTAGTGTTCTTCCACGCAGAAAGGATTCTATCCATGTGAGAAGTTTTCCACGTATGCCTATATGTTCTAATTTGTAGAGAAGTCTTCTTATAGGCACTTTATCAAATGCCTTTTCATAATCGAGTTCAGACAACAGGAATACCAGAGCTAAAGATAGCTCATCAAAACATACAAGGTCTTCCCGGCAAGGAATTAGTAATTGAATTATTTCTAGAGAAATTAAATGTAGATATTTTGTGTTTGACTGAGCATTGGCTCAAGGAGAGTGAGATGATGTTCAGTATAGACAATTACAATATTGTAAGTTGCTTTAACAGGAAGTCTGCTATCAGAGGTGGCTCCATGGTCTTAATAAAAAATGGTAATAAGAGAGATTCTCTTAGGGAACGATTCAAAAATATTAATATTTTAACTGTAGCTTCCCAATATATATTCGAGAACATACTGTATGTCAGGAAAAATATTTCCAATTTTACAAAAGTAAGTGACATTACAGACAGAAATCTGCGCAATAAAAATAAACTGATCCTTCCATGTTATCGGCTCAGCAAAGTTAGTGATTCTTTTAGGGGGGAAGGTATACGCTTTTATAATAAATTACCTGAATCGGTCCTTGGTATGCCTGACAATAAATTTAAAACCTTTGTTAAGACCACCTTATGTAAAAAAGCATACTATAGGACAGCTGATTACCTTAAAGACAAAAATGTCTGGCTTGAGCATGGTTCAGGCCCCTCTTAATGCTACAACTACAGCATAATATTGTAGTAGGCAACCTTTTTTTTTTTTTTACCATATTTTAACTTTTTTAAATTATTTCAACGTTTAACTTAGGTTAAATTTTTATTTTAACTTTTGTTTTTTTTTTATATACCTTTATTTATCTTGACACGAGACAAAAATGTACATTCGTCCATATTTAGTCTTAAGAAATCACTATTTATAATATGACGTCTCGAAAATGCCGCAGTGTAGTTTGTTGCGCCGTTTCTTCTCCACTAGGGCCTAGGAAGCGGTGGTAAACTTAGTTTTAAGCAGATTTTGACGTCAAAAAGATGTAATTACGTTGCACTATTTTGAAAAATAAAGACTTTGACTTTGACTTTGACTTTGAGGTAGATGACGTCAACAGGTACTCGTTCATTAAATTTCTCAATCCAGGATGATAAGCATGATAATAAGTTGGAGACCGTGGAACGATGAGGGCAAAAACCGTGTTGTTGTTGGGGAATAACTTTATGGTGAGAAAGAAATTCCCTGACGTGCTTGACTATAATTTTTTCCATTGCCTTGCAATTGACGCTAGTTAAGCTGATGGGTCTATAGTTTGCTGGTTCTAGTTTACTTCCCTTTTTAAATATTGGTGTCACCAATGCTGTTTTCCATATATCTGGTAGGTTGCCAGTTTCATAAGAAGTTTGCATTATCGTTGACAAGTAACTAGTTATATTGCATCTTTTTAATATTGCAACTGGAATATCGTCAGGTCCTGGGGATGAGTCAATTTTCATTTCAGAGATAACATTGTTAATTTTTTCAGGAGTAAATGTAATTTCTTCAATGGAGTCCATTATTCTCAGTGATGGGTCGAGGGCAGGTAGATGGTCATTCGGTTCCTTCTGAAAAACACTTGCAAATTGGTTAGCAAATGCCATTGCAATGTCACGAGGCTCTGTCACAGTTACTCCGTGCTCATTATGTAAAATGGTAGGTATACTGACTTTGGATGTGACTTGCTGCCTGATATACGAGTAAAATCTCTTGTGTCCTGCGTTTATTATGTCTTGCTCATAGGCTATGCGGTTTTTTCTGCTGCGATTTATTAATTGGTTGTTTGCTTTTCTATAGTCCTTATAATGTTCATTGAGGCCCGTTAGCTGATATCGATTCCACAATGCTATTTTTCGATTTATAAGTATTTTGCTTTCGTTTGAGATCCATGGCTTGTTCATAGTATCTTTACGTATTTTTCGGGGTACATGTATATTAATAGCTTCTTTAAGTGCTTCATGTAAGACGTTGAATTGATAGTTCACACAATGTTTGTCTGTAATATTGCCCGGCAATGATAATCGGAGATGGTCGTTTATTTTGTCGTAATTCGCTTTGTTGTAATTTAGTTTAGTTTTATGTTGTGTTTGTTGTATTGGTGCTTGCAGTTCTATGGTGGCTAATAAGCACGTATGATCACTTTTGCCGATTGCGGCCTGGTAATCAATGGTGGCTATGAGCGAATCATCGTTTGTTAATATAAGATCCAAATATGAAGGTTGGTTTCCTTGCCGAAATCTAGTGTGTCTGTCGACCAGTTGCCTAAGGTTACTGTTATTATACCATTGTACAAAGTTGCTCTCTTTTGGTGTCAGGTATCCACTATTTTGCAGTGGCCACTGCACTCCCCCGTAGTTGAAATCACCCATTATTATCACAGTATTAGTCTCAGAGACATGGTGCAGTTGATCCAGTAAACAATTGTCTTGGTCTATTGAAGATCCATGTCCTCTACACAGAGAGAAAACTTGGTTGTTCCCATATTAATATCCAGCCATAAACATTCAGAAGCTTCATATTTTTTGTTATAGATGGTATTTTGTTTTATTGTCAAGGCGTCATTTTTCTTTGAAGCATATACTGCAACTCCTCCGCTGCGTTTACCAATCCTGTCATCTCGATGCAGGTCGTAGCCTGGTATTGACACAACTGAGTCTGGTATGTTTGGCTTGAGCCATGTCTCTGTGACAATGATTAGAGTAGGTTTTAGTAAACAGACTCTGGCTATTAGTAAGTCCAATTTGGAAGTCACAGATTGTATATTAGTGTATAGGATTGATATTGTATGTAGTATTGGTCGAGATAGTCCATAGTGGTAAGTTGTTAAGTTATGCTTTGGTACTGTGTGGCGATTTGTAGTTAGTTTTTTTCACAATAGTTGGGTTCCCTCGAATGTACCTAATTGTTATATCCGGTTCACCTTCACTGGCACGTTTATTAAGTTCTTCGCGTAAGTACTTTATGTATTCTTTTTGCATGGGAGTTTGATCCAATACAATGTTCGAGGGTTCTGTTAGCTTGTTCCTATTACGAAGAACTTCTAAAGCTTCCGTCTTACTGTTGAGGACGACTTTCAATGGCCTCGGCCTGGAGGCGTTATCTTTTTTAAGTGCACTTAAGCGAAACACCTTAATTCCTTTGCAGTTGACTTTGTTTGTGACGGTGTTTATTATAGCTCCAGATTCCTTTATATCGTGTTCCTTCCTCTCATCGGGTATACTACTTGATGATTCGGGTACATCGTACATAATAATATTGTTCGCTCTGTTTGCCCTTTCTGTCATCTCTTGTATTGCTGATTCAGTTGCAAGCATACTTTGGCGCATTCGCAATTGCTTAACCTCTTCAGAGAGGTCATTCAGTTTTTTCATAATCATTGGTAGCTGAGCCATAGCAGATTTGCAATCACTGCACAGGAAAGTCATTACGCGTGCAACAGTCTTCAACTCCAGCACTCTTACTTCAGTGGGCGACAAACCATGGCAGTCCCCACATAAAATAATTTTACAAGAGTCACATGACACGGATGGTTTTTTATCATTTGGCGGTTTATTGCATTTAGCGCATGCCACCAATATTGCTCCAGTATTTTTTTTATTTGAACTCATCTTTGATACCAAAATAAGGTTCCTTTCCTGGCAACACTGGTTGTCTATGGCTAATGTCAAATGTCAGTCGCCGTCAGGTTTGGCAGAAATTATTAAATAAAATAGTGGGTAGTTTCAAAAACTTTTTGCAAGCTACTTGTCAGATGTTAATAGATTTTTCACTATTTCTGCTACATAACACAATATTTAGAAGAGATAACACTCGCACATAACCGACGAATATAGTTCCATACTTTCAAAACATCTCCAATCAGTTCCATACACTTTTACGCACAAAAACAATATTAACTGAGACCGTGGTTGTTCGTTCGTTTATCAGTAAACAAAATACTATGATTATCTGCTACACTTTTACCTTTCCTAAAACCATATTGAGAGCTAGATAACGAATTGTTATGTTCCAAAAACCATTCCATCCTATTTTTAATTAAATGCTCTGTTATTTTACAAAGCACAGAAGATAATGCTACTGGTCTGTACGAAGAAAACATGAGAGGGTCTTTGTGCGGTTTCAAGATTGGAATAATGATTTGATTCTTCCAAGATAATCGAATAGAGCCAGTTTCAATAACTAAATTTATTATCTCCAAGAAGTAAGAGAGGGTCGATGGTAAGGGGTGTGTGTTGGGTAACCTCCTCGAGTGTCATGTGTCATGAGGGTTTGGCTGTCGTGGCCGTCTACTTCTCGCCAAGCCTTGACCAGTATGAGCTTGAGCTATGGCTCGCAGGACTGGACATCGTTCTCGCTGCGTCCCGTCCTCGCCCTGTCTTGGTCCTGGGAGACTTCAACGCCTGGTCAATGGCTTGGGGCTCCCGGGAAACCAATGCCGAGGGGCGAGTTCTGGAGGACTGGGCCAACACCCGTGGCCTAGAGGTCCTCAACCGGGGGAGTTCGGTCGTGGATGTTGCATTCGCGACCCCTGCTCTCGCCCGCCGCGTCCAGGGTTGGCGCGTGGTGGAGGAGGAGGAGACGTCATCGGACCACAGGTACATTCGGTTCAACGTCTCCCCTCCACCTAACCTACCGCCGACTATAGCGAACCCCCCGGATCCACGTTGGGCACTCAGACGCCTGGATCGGGAGGCTCTCCTGGAGGCATCTATTGTGCAGGCCTGGATTCCGTCACCGGCCAGGCCTGCCGATGTCGACGCAGAGGCCGAATTGTTCAGGAGAGCCATGTCGCATATCTGCGATGCGGCGATGCCTAGGGTTAAGCCCAGCCCGGCAAAGAAACAGGTGTACTGGTGGTCAGCGGAGATCGCACAGCTGCGAGCAGCATGCGTGACCGCTCGCCGCCAGTACACCAGGTTTCGCCGGAGGCGTCGCCGCCCAGACGATGCGGCAGCCCGAGAGGCGGAGCTATATGAGGCGTACAAGGGGGCCAAGAGGACCCTCCAGGTAGCCATTAAGCAGGCCAAACGGCGGGCCCGCGAAGAGCTGCTGGAGTCTCTGGAGCAGAACCCATGGAGGCACCCTTACCTTGCAGTCAGGGGCAAAATCCACCCAAGGGCGCCCCTACTGACCCAGAGCCTCCAGCCGGAGCGGCTGGAAGGGATACTGGGCTCCTTGTTCCCAGCGAGAGCGGAGGAGCATGTTCCTCCGCGTATGGCTCCGCCTCAGGTGCCTGAGGCGGAGCCATACGCTCGGATTTTGCCCCTGACCGCAAGGTAAGGGCGCCCCCATGGGTTCTGCTCCAGAGACTCCAGCAGCTCTTCGCGGGCCCGCCGTTTGGCCACGGTCCTCCGGTCACGAGACGGTCCACCCGAGCGTGGCCGCTTTCGTCGGAGACCCTCCTCAGTCTCCATACGGCTGGATACCGACTCATTGTCGGTACCAGCCGTCGACGCCGTAGACGCAATGTCCGCGTCCGTCTCCCCGCCTATCGGTAGTGGAGTAGCGGGTCTGGTGAAGACGGCCTTACCCAACCGCGAGTGAGGCCGTCGCCTCACCTCCTCTTCACCCCCATCTACCTCCACTCCTTCCTCTCGGATACCGTTGTCCGCGCCTTGGTCGTCGTTTTTTCAAATCGTCCGGTTTGTTTTTATTTTTAATGTTAACATTTGCCATAGTATGTCCCACGAGTATGGGGGAAAGATGGTCCGTCCAGGCGGAGCCCCCTGCACCTGGATAAGCCTATATACTATGGAGGTCGGCTGGTATCCATAGGTTTTGACGACTTCGCTGTCGGGTGTTATAGACTTTTCCTTGTCGTGGGCCGGCCAATAAAGGCAAGCCCTCCGGTCGGCAAGTTCACAGCGTACCCTTCTGGAGCCACCAGTCAGGTCGTTGCTGATCACCTACCGATTACGGAACGCGAGAGGGTGGCTAGTCCTCTCTCGCCGGCGGCGGCACAAGTGCCCGTCGGCCCCTGCGTTAGCAGTGGGCCAACCCGCCCCTGGATCCCCCAGGACCCTATGGTGGCCTCCACCACTAACACCATCGCTCATCCTGTCTCCTCTGAAAGCAGAGGAGTACGGAGAGCGATGTGTTCCCGCCACGTTGGGTATTGGCCGACGATCAATGCCAACCCCATGAAGGGGAAGCCATTGACCGCCGCCCAGGGTGTACCGGCCGCTCCGATTCCGTTCCCCCCGAATTGCAGCGGGATCGGAATCGGAGCGACACTCGAGGAGGTTACCCAACACACACCCCTTACCATCGACCCTCTCTTACTTCTTGGAGATAATAAATTTAGTTATTGAAACTGGCTCTATTCCATTATCCTGGAAGAATCAAATCATTATTCCAATCTTGAAACCGCACAAAGACCCTCTCATGTTTTCTTCGTACAGACCAGTAGCGTTATCTTCTGTGCTTTGTAAAATAACAGAGCATTTAATTAAAAATAGGATGGAATGGTTTTTGGAACATAATAATTCGTTATCTAGCTCTCAATATGGTTTTAGGAAAGGTAAAAGTGTAGCAGATAATCATAGTATTTTGTTTACTGATAGACTCCTGTCATTTTCTGGTGAGGAATCTACTGTTTGTGCTTTTCTGGACGTTAGTGCCGCATATGATAATGTTAATGCTAGCAATGCTAAAACAAAACTTGTTCAACTTAAAAATACCTCCAAAATTGATTAATTTCGTCTTTAACTTATTTACAGGGAGAACTATTAGTTTACGTGTTTCCGGTCAAAACCTTCCAAACAGAACAATTTGGAAAGGCATTCCTCAGGGATCAGTGTTAAGCCCTTTATTGTATGATGTATATACAAGGGATATTGATTTAAACTTTCATCCTTCTTGTTCTGTTTTGATTTGCTCATTTATTCTTTTCATTCCTCTATAGAACAAGCTACATTAAATTTGCAAAACTCGTTAGATAATCTCGTAACTTGGCTATTAAATCACGACTTATCTCTCTCAGCTTCTAAAAGTATTGCTGTTATATTTTCTCGTAAAAGATCTATCCCACTGGTAAGTGTTTCTCTTGGGCAGTCGGTAATCCCAACTGCTAAAGAGGCACGTTTCTTGGGGAAAATTTTCGATAGTAAAATGAATGGGGTCGCACATATTAATTATATAAGTAAAAAATGTGAAAAAAAACATTAATGTGTTGAGAGCTTTAGCTGGTGTTTGGTGGGGCGCCCATCCCTCTTGTCTTAGATTGGTTTATGCTTTAATAAGAAGTTTGTTGGATTTTGGGTCCTTCACATTGGAACCTGCAAATAAGAATGCACTTCATAAATTAGATTTAATTCAATCTCAAAGCTTACGCCTTGTGATTGGAGCGATGAGGAGCACCCCAATAAATGCCCTCCAAATTGAATGTGCTGATCCTCCTCTAGGTCTTAGGAGGCAATTTTTGTCTGATAGGTATTTGTTTAAGTTAACTCAGTATAAACCACATCCGTTAATATCAAAACTTCAACAATTAAACTCTTTAATTGTCAGTGGCAATCGATTTTGGAATAATAAAACTGTACCTTTTTTTTTTTTTTTTTTTTATCGTGCGGAAATCCCTTCGGATACCCCCCCGCCGGCCAGCGGGGGCGGTTATGTCGGGCTTGCACCGACTAAAACCGCACGCCGTCTCGGGTCTTCAGACGCCGGGGTGTAAGGTTACCCATAGAGCATATCCCTCGCACCCCGGCTGACCCTGGGCCATCTCACCACTAACAGCATCGCTCATCCTGTCTCCTCTGAAAGCAGAGGAGTACGGAGAGCGATGTGTTCCCGCCACGTTGGGTATTGGCCGACGATCAATGCCAACCCTATGAAGGGGTGAAGGGGAAGCCATTGACCGCCGCCCAGGGTGTACCGGCCGCTCCGATTCCGTTCCCCCCGGACTGCAGCGGGATCGGAATCGGAGCGACACTCGAGGAGGTTACCCAACACACACCCCAATAAAACTGTACCTAATCTCTTAGCTAGTCTTAGAAAATTCATTGATCTTAAGGTGCATATAGTAGATTTTCCGTGTCATCCACTATTCTTTTATGACTACAAAGTTTTAACTTTTTTGCCAAATGTCCTCCTGACAATAGGTATCAACAAACATTCAGTCATCCTAAACCCTAA
Source organism: Cybosia mesomella (assembly GCA_946251805.1). Classification (NCBI taxonomy): domain Eukaryota; kingdom Metazoa; phylum Arthropoda; class Insecta; order Lepidoptera; family Erebidae; genus Cybosia; species Cybosia mesomella. Next base: position 16,116,894 of record OX276406.1, on the reverse strand, counting down.
TCGTGTGTTGGATGCGTTCGTGCATCAGCATTGTCAAAATGCTGTCGTATTTTTTACGGATGCATCGAAAACATTTCCTTCTGTTCCTTTAGTTCCGGGTCTAAATGACAACAATAATGTGGTAGGTTCAGCCTTTTTAGACTTCCATTCGGGTCATTTTAAACTATTTAAATACCCTGGCATACTTTCTATATATTCTGGCGAAGGTATGGCTATTCTTGAGTGCGTACGACACATTATTTTTAAAGATATACCTAAATCAATTATATTTTCGGATTCTCTTAGTTGCTTACAATCGCTGCTTTCGAACCCATTCAATAAAAAAAAAAAAAAAATTGCTTTTCTCCCTTATCTTTAGAAATTAAAGCTAAACTATTGGAATGTAATGACCGTGATTTACAAGTCACCCTTGCATGGATTCCTGGTCACTCGGGTATCAATGGAAATGAGATGGTAGATGAATTGGCGAAATTGGCTGCTCTACAGGGCAATACGAGTAATCAGCTAGTCTATAGTAATGATTTATCTGTACTTCCTCGTATTTATCTTGAGGAGAATTGGAATAACATTTGGTCGACTTCCAATAAGGGAAACTTTTATCGTTGCTTTCAACCTTGTATAACCATGCACCCATGGTTCTCTAAATTACACATCGAAAAGAAATTTTCTTCCACTATTTCTCGGCTGAGATTTGGCCATTGTACTACACCAGCACACCTTGCAAAGCTAAGGGTGCGCGATTCATCTCTATGTGAGTGTGGTTTGGATGAAGGTAACATCATCCATATCCTATTTATGTGTCCTAATTATTCTCCATCTTTACTTGATATTATGATTCATTATCAAGCTCCTCTACCCTACGATCTATCATCTATATTATCGTTATCTAACAAAGTATATATAAAATCACTTATTAAATTCTTACGTCTTCATAATATATCTTTGTAATTATCATTATATCTGTGTATATATTGCCCACCTAAGTCAACTTTTGTTTTTAATCAACTCAAACGCCGAAGAAATACTTTATAATTGGGAAATTTCCAACTTGACACTGGCAAGAATGTCCCCTAAATTGGGTTGACTATATTGCCATACAAGAAGAAGAAGAAGAAGAAGAGCCCAAAGACAATATTATTTTAATGAGCAAGAAATAGGGGTGTCCACTTTGAAAAAACATCGATTTTTTTTTTTGATTCGATACATCGCAACTATATATCGATGTCTTTCGATGTATCGGATGAAAACATCGATGTTTTTTAAACATCGAGTACTTTTTCTAAAATTTAATACAAAATCTAGTGGGGCGGAAATCACCCAGTGATTGTCAAACTTCGGGCCAAACTTAGATATTTTTGTTGCAGTATTTTTATTCAAAATTACAGACCTTAGTTAGGCTTTATGCATATTATTCGACGCGTCTTTATAATTATATTGAGCAATAAATATGAAGAAAATGAACAAAAACACAAAAAAATGATTTTATATTTCAGTTTCTTTCAGAGTCTGGTTGTTTTTAGGGACAATTTGTATGGTAGGTACCCGAAACCTTGAACGTACAAACCCCAAAATCTAATCAGTTCTTCCCATTAACCAAACAAGATGATTGGCGAAAGAATTTTTTAAATTGGATAAGTGGTTCTTGAGTTATTGCGTAAACAGACATCCAGACATCCAGACCAACAGACAGACCGACACAAAATTTTTTTTGCTTAATTAGACTTAGAATCATGTGAAACGTCGAGAAAAGTGATAAAAAGTGGGTGTAAGATTTTGATTTTTTTTGCGTGATTTTAAGACTTCGGTGTCCACCTGGTTGGTGGCCCGAAGTAACTCGAATAATGTGGAAAGTGACCCATCTCAAAAGAGGCCATCTTTACGTAGTAATTTTTTTTACAAAACGTTTATGAAAAGAGCTAAATCCATTATTTTATTATAGTTTAGATATTAATCTTTCATAAAATAATAGATTTAACTCCTTTCATAATGAGTAAGTAAAAGAAAATACAAGTAAAACCCATGTGTCAGAAACATCTGTATTATATCTTACAAAAGGTCAAATTAAAAAAAAAAAACACTAAATAACCCGCAACATTTTTGCTAAGTCTGTCATCATAATGTATTGATTTGTTAAGAAATCTATGTATATAATGCAAGTTGACGAATGTATTGCTAATAAATATCTTATTTTGGTTTCACAAAACCAAATGTAATTAAATGTTTATAAACATAGAAACTCGCTTGCCAGCCGACATGAGAAAAGTAGTTTTTTTTTATTGTCACTGAACTGACTCTTGCGCCATGCTGTCAACATCGGGTCCATAATAGAGAATTCGGAATAATTATGATTTCATAATAGTAATAAGTAATATTTTAGTGGTAAAACTTAAGTTTTTTTTTACTAAGCTCAAACCAAAGAGGATATAATCACTACGTGGCCTAACTCGTCTATCACCAATTCGATGTTTTTTTTTAAACATCGATGCATCGAGTATTTTGAAAGCTTTTCAAAACATCGGATGGATTCGATGTTTTTCATTGCAAACATCGATGTTTTCGATGCATCGATGTATATCGAATATCCCTAGCAAGAAAAAGCGCGGGAACCTTGAACAGTAAAAGGCGTCAATATTGTTTAAAATTATTATTTTTAGCATATTAGTGTTTTAAGTACCTATTCGCTGTGAAAATGGGCCCCAAAAAAAGGAAAAAAGCTGATGCCCCTGATGACCGCCTACTACCAGGCTCGGATTCCTCGGATTCCGAAAGTGGAGAAAACACTTATCGGGTGTATAAGGTACCAGGGTACTCAAGAAAGTACCCGGAAAATATCAAAAAACAAGAATACATCGTATTTCTTGCCCATCAAGATGATCAAAAGTTCTTCACTGATAAAGACAGGCTTGCTATTTCGCATGCCATTCGAAAATATTTTGTTACAGGCATTCTTCATCTAAAATCAATTAACAAATATAAAATAGGAATCACATTTGACTTGTCCAATAATGCAAATGTGTTTCTACAAAATAAAAAAATGTTAGATGAATTAAGCTTAAAAGCAACCATTCCAGCAGCTGATACCGAGGTCACTGGCGTACTTACTTCAGTCCCTACTGACATATCGAATAAAAGAATTTTTTCGTTGATCGGCAGTTCTAGGAATGTAATTCAGGTAAGACGCTTCATGCGTCGTGTGCGAAGCGAGGGTGGTACGGTTTCGTACCAGCCCACCCAAACCGTCGCCGTCACCTTTGCCTCCACTGAACTCCCACAGTATGTATACCTCGATTCATGGAGATACCAGGTAAGCGTATATGTTCCTCCAGTAAAACAATGTTTGCATTGTTTGAAATTTGGTCATATTGCGAAATTTTGTAGAAATGCTGAAGTTTGTTCAATTTGCACTTTAAAGCATAACTTTAGACAATGCCAAGAAAACCCTGAGAATGCCAAATGTATCAATTGTGGTGGCAATCATGTTGCCATATCCAATACCGTAGAACGGGGTTGATAGAATTCACGGGGTGATTAGACACAAAACAAAAAAAGTTTTACTACTCTACTTAACCAGCTGGCATTAGCTCTAAACATATTCGGGTATGTTTTTTTTACTACTCGATTATATTTCTTGTAAAATGGCAACATCTGATTGTCTATGGAGTGAGGCATAAAAAAAATATAACGTCATAAAGTTGACGGTGTAATTCCCGGCAAGTTTAAGCTATAAAAACTTAGTGTTGTAAAATTAGTTGCAATTGAATTGAAGAAACCATTTAAGTGTATTTTAAGCGTTATTGAGTGTGCGTTATTTTCCACACGTGACCGTAAGTACAATTTAATTATATTTGTTGGAATATTATAAATTGTGAAACTTGCCATTTTTTCAATTGTTACGAGGTTAATAGACACGCAAGAGGGGGGAATAGACACGACTTACGGGGTTTATAGATACGACATACGGGGTTATTAGACACGGGAAGGCTTGAATAGAAACAAAACGGGGGTTATTAAATACGATGCCGTTAGGGTTGTCACATGTAGCAAAATATATCTGTAAATGATTTAAAGTGTAAATCACAATAAAAAAATATTGTCTAGATAAATACAAACGGAAAATATGCAACTCACAAAACAGCTGATTGTTTTTTTTAACTATTGGTTGCTCGTGGTAGTTTGGTTATGGACCCTACTATCGTACTTCGTTCTTTTAACGTAAATTTATACTTTTTCCTATTTTTTTTTCCTAGATACCATGCCACGCCAGTATAAGCCTGACCCAAGCAGCAGACGATACAAAAAATATGACGAGGAGGTACGAAAATGAGAGAGTAAAAATCATTCATTTAATTAGTTAGTAAGTTTTTAAAGTTCCTAATTACAAAAGAATTATACCTATGTATCTTTATATTTATATTCCAGTAACAAAGTTATATAATGCTTAAAACTATAAGATATTTAATACCTACCTATATTTTATGACTGCTCAGTATGCCTAGTAAAGAAACTGTCTGTGATTAATATTTAATTAATTATAAATTAGTGTATGTATAACTTACACTCATTATTTAAATGTTGTAAGTAAGGAAAATTAAATAATGATAGCGATAAATAATGCCTTATTAAAGTCTTGTGTCTTCGTAACTTTTCAGCAAAAAGATGTTGTTTTACAGTTTTAGTGCTTAGCAATAATAATAATGTTTAAGTGTAAAATATACCTAATAATGTTTAAGTGTTCTTTGCCTAGCAATGAAACTGTGATATTATTTTAATTAAATAAAAAACATATCTACATATGCAAAATTTTATTATACCTCATTGAAATATTTCCCCCATGAAGTGGGTATAAAACCTAGAGCATACCACCGTTCTCAAGTTTGCAAAACACTCGGAATGAATTTAATCCATAAATTAGTTACCTACATACTTTACCTATCGAGCTCGTTTCTAAAAAAATATACAAGATGGCACCCACTAATATGAGATTTTAAAGGAATTATGTGTGTAACAACCCTAGCATTTTTTTCTATTCACCCCCTATGCCGTTTCTATTAACCCCGTATTCCAGGTGAATAGAAAAGTTGTCTATTTTCTTAATTTTCTTCTAATGGGATCATTAAAACAGATAAAATTATAATAAAATTATAAAATAACAATTAGACTCATTTGAAAAGGATGTAGATATTTATTCAGCCGTTAAAAAAAATGTAAATAATCGTATCCAAAGTTATGGATCGTGCCTATTCACCCCGTTTTACGGTACTTGTCCCATTAAGAAAGCCAAAATTGAAGAAAGTAAAATAAAGTCAAAATCTATTCAATATTCTGATTTATTTAATGAAAATTCTTTTCCACAATTGACTATGTCCTATATTGAATCTCAAATAAAAAATCTTACTAAATCCGAATTTTTCATGAATATTTTAACAAAAACTATAACTAAAATTGTACTTAACCAAAAAGATACTCCTATAAACTCTGCATCCATTAAAGAAACCTTACAACAAACACTTCTGAATAGCTCCTTTTCTCCTCATAATGGATCTTAACATTATGCAGTGGAATGCCCAAAGCATTATAAGTAACAGGATTGTATTTACTAAATTTCTTTACGATCATAATATACACATAGCAATAATATCCGAAACATGGCTAACTCCTCTTAAAGTTTTTAACATAAGGGGATATAATATTGAAAGAAATGATCTTGGCAATAAGCATAATAGCGTAGCTATTTTAATTCAGAATAGTATCAATTATAGAAAAATAAATACATATTTTGATAACTCCTTACAAAACATTTGTGTAAGAGTTACTATAAATAATGAAGAAATAAGTATAGTTAGTTTTTATTGTCCAACAAATTGTACTCCTTCTTTTAATAAACATAAATTTGAATCAATAATAAAATCTGTTCCTGAACCAATGATTTTTGCAGGTGATTTTAATGCTCATCACACATCCTGGGGATGTAATTCAGATAATCCTAGAGGTCGAGATATCTTGGAAATAGTTGATAATAATAATCTTGTTCTTTTAAATACTGGTGAAGTGACAACAGTGGGTTCGCTGACTTGGCGACCAAATGCATTAGACTTGACTTTAGCTACTCCTACTTTGGCTTTTTCTTCTAACTGGTCCGTATGTAAAGATCCTCTTGGAGGCTATCACCTTCCTGTAATTATAAATATTGAAAATAATGTAAATAGTGGTTCATTTAAAAACAATAATTGTAACATGCAACTGCCCATTTACCCTAACTTTAAAATGGTAGATTGGAAAATGTACACACAATATGTAGATTTAGACTTAACAAATTTTCAGCCATATGACTCTACTCCATTGGATGCATATACTAGGTTTTTGAAAGTTTTACATTCTGCAGTTGATAAATCTCTTCCATATTCTACATCTCAGTCCCCTACAAATTCTCCTTCAAATAGTTTTAGTCAGTTTAAGAAGAGACCCCCTATTCCATGGTGGAATAAAAAATGTACAGAAGTAGTTCAAAATTCCAAATCTGCTTATCTTAAATTTAAAAACAACCCCTCAGATGAGACTTATATAGAGTTCAAAAGATTACAAGCTTTAAAAAAACTTACACTGAAAATAGAGAGATCAAAAAGTTGGGTTATAATTCCTTCAATCGATGTACTCCACTTTCACGTATCTGGAATTATATGCGAAGATTTAATAGAACATATTCTTGTAACAATAGTGATGATAGTTGGGTACATGATTTCCTAAAAAAATATACTCCAGACTATGTAAATAATAATATTAATTTTGCTGATAGTGATAATTCTACAAATAATTTTATAATCAATAAATTTAGCATACAGGAGTTGATTTCTGCTTTATACTCTAGAAAGGACAGTGCTTTAGGTCTGGATGGCGTTCCATACATTATGTTGAAAAAACTCAGTGAAAAAGGACTTCATATCCTCCTACAGATATTAAACAGTTTATGGTTGAATAATGACATACCTAATTCATGGAAATCAGATTGTTTGGTTCCTATTTTACCCGATAAGTCAAGAACAGATCCAAATTCCTATCGTCCCATTGCTCTTACGTCTTGTGTTGGTAAAGTTTTTGAACAACTATTAAAACAAAGGTTAGAATTTTATTTAGAAAAAAATAACATTTTACCTGCAAATCAATTTGGATTCCGAAGGGGAACGTCGGCACGTGAAAGTATCTGTCAATTACAGCTTGATATTGAAAATAGTCTAAATAATAATAAATTCTTAATGTCTGTATTCTTTGATTTTTCTGGTGCCTTTAATAGTGTTAATAAAGATATCCTTTACTCAGAATTGCTTTCTGTTGGAATACCAAATAAACTAGCTAACTGGGTTCGTAATTTCTTAACTGAACGTGAAGTTTACGTCAAATATAACTGTCATCTTTATGGTCCAAGATTTGCTTCTGTTGGTACTTGTCAAGGTGGAATCCTTTCACCTTTATTTTTCATTTTATACATACGTCGCTTGAATATGATTCTTGGTTCAGAAGTCAAAAATCTTCAGTTTGCTGATGATTTGGTCATATACGCATCTGGAAATAATTTAATTAGTGTTACAAATACTCTCAATAAATCTTTGGAAGGTTTACACAGGTATTTCTCTTACCTGAATCTTGAAGTAAATGCTTTAAAATCAAACTTGGTAGTTTTTGGTAATTCGAGCCTCTCTATTCCCTCTGTGCATTATAATGAAGTACCTATTCCTGTCTCTCGTGAAGTTAAGTTTTTAGGAGTAACATTTACTAATAATGTTTCTTGGAAAAAATATAGCGAACTAATTTCAACAAGAGCTAATAAAGCTTTCAATATTTTAAAAACACTGTGTAGTACATCATGGGGAGCTGATCCCAAAATATTACTGCTTTTATATAAATCTCTAATTCGCAGTCACTTCGAATATGGCTTTTTATGCTTTGCAAAAGATACCAAAATAGTAGATAGATTGGATAAAATACAAAACAAATGCTTAAGACTTATTACTGGAGCCTTCAAAAGTACTCCTATTAATGTATTGCAAGTTGAGTGTAAACTACCTTCACTAAATATAAGATTTTCATATTTAAAAGAAAGATTTATTTTGAAACTTTACAGCAAAAATAACAATCATTTATTTGTAAACTTAAAACATTCCTCTTTATCACCCTCTTCTAATTCCCCATACATACTGTTGGGATTTTCGCAATATGTACAATATCTTGAATCTTTGCAAATTTATAGGTCATCCATTCTCCCCTGTTATCAGGGAGAATTTGATAGTAAATTTCCTGCAATGAACATCATTATTGATCAGAAACTATCTTCCAAAGAAGATGTATATAGTACACTTTCAGAGTTTAGTGGTTATAGATTCGTGTATACAGACGGGTCCAAAACTGATTCTGCTGTCTCTTTCGCTATTTTTGATGGTCACCTAAATACAGGTACTGGTTATAAAATAAATACAAAATCAAGTATATTCACAGCTGAGGCTGTGGCTATTCTAGCTGCTTTTGCTTCAAAGCATAAACATAGAAATAATGGATCTAACAAATGGGTCGTAGTTAGTGATAGCATGAGTGTTTTAGAAAATCTTAAGAATAACCAGTTTCAGGCTGACACGAATCATTATATTCATCTAATTAAAGAACTTTGGTTTGATTTATGTTCTGTACATAAAATTGAAGTATTATTCATATGGGTTCCTTCACATGTTGGTGTATTAGGTAATGAGAAGGCAGATTTTTTGGCCAGAACTATTACAAATTCTTCGATCATTATTCCTGATTCTAGCAGTCGTCTTAATGTCTTAGTGCCATGTACAGATATAATCACCTTATTAAAGAATAGATCCATTCAGTTATGGAGGCGATATTGGAACCGATCTGTGCAAATTGAAAATAAAGGCCTATGGTATGCTACTTATAATGTTCCTATTGGATCAATACCCTGGTTTTGCAAAAGCAAATTTTATGCCAACAGGAAATTCTACTCCACTATTCTAAGGCTTCGTTTTGGTCATTGTCGTCTAAACTATCATCTCTCTCGTCTAAACATGGTAACATCTCCTCTCTGTGAGCATTGTAACTCTCAAGAGGAAAAGACTTTGTCTCACATATTCTTTGTTTGCACATCCTTTGGCATTCAGCGCCTTGTGCTAATGGATGAGCTAATTGAAATTTATGGTGAATCTGCATTAGTACCGCGCAACATTCAGACTCTTCTTGTAAATAGCTCCACATACGCAGCTATGTATAAATTTATTGTTACTACAGTAGGCCAAATTTAATTAAAATTTTGTATGGTTTCTCTGTACATGTAAATTGAAGCTATTAATTAAAAAAAAAAGAAATTAATATATATTTAATATACACGTATATTATATAAGAACCCAAAAAAAAGAAAGAAATAAATATATTTATATATATATAAATAAAAACTTAATAAATGGTAAATTTAAAAAAATAAAAGAATATGAACAAGAAAAATAAACTGATGACAAGGCAGCATGGTTATAGAACCTTAGCCTGTTCCGAAAGGAGCAAATATAAAAAAAAAAAAAAATTAATGAGCAAGAAATCATACCATTGCATGATCCACCCCATTTACATAAATGTATCAGAAATAATTTAATTTCTAAAGATTTAAAATATGTAAAAGATGGTGAAATAAAGGTGGCAAAATGGGCACATATAATGTTACTACACAATGAAAACCCAGGCTACAAGGGTATACGATTAGTGCCTAAATTAACAGATGCCCACTGTGACCCTAACAAAATCCCGAAAATGAAAGTGAAGTTTGCTACCCAGCTCTTTAGCCAAACTGTAGCATCGAATATGGGTTATCTTGCAGGTAAACAAAATATGATAAAATTATAATCTCTAGTTAATTATAACAATAGTTAGTTATTACAATGATAATTCTATAGTTCCCCTCTATTAAGAGTAATTTCCTACCACACCTTTATAATGTGTCCATAAAACCATTTACTTGGCTGTAAGCTTGGCTCCTATTAGAGTGTGTTTCCACTTCCACTCAACGCACCCTTACCCAAGCAAAAGTTGCATGTCACAGATATAAAATATGTTTCGGAGTAATCGATAAATTTCATGAAATATAGTTTTCTACTTCATAAACTATACCAATACATATAACTATACCCCAACCACATGCTTGGTCTAGCTAGAAGTATTGCGGGTTCGATCCTCGCACGGGAAAACCGTGTTTTTGGTTCAAAATTATATTTTTGCTTAGTCTAGAAATTCTTTGTGTTTGTTAATTGGAATTCCCTCGCGTATTATCGATTTTTTCTTATTACATCGTTACCTATTATTCTGTTAGAGTGCCAAACAATTAGCTGACGCTGATGAGAGACTACTTTACACAACACTAATCTCAATATTTTTCAATTTTCCAGATAAGGAAATATTGCCAACAGATTCAAAAGACACGGCTGATATATTGTTGTTCTTTGACCAATTATTTGATGCGATGAATGGTAGCTATGGGAAAAAGAAAAAGTATGGCAAGCCATTATTACGACCTGCAACGCCTACGTCAATCCACCAGAAAGTTTGGAGAGATTCAAAAAATATGTTAAAGAAAATGAAGTTTATAAACCGTACAACTTTGAATGATGAACATGTTCCAACATTAAGCAATTGGGTATGGACACTAGATGGGACTGAATTGTTATTAAAAACGCTGCACTCAAAATATGGTATAACATCAGTTTGGTTACGGCACCTAAACCAGGATCCATTGGAAAACTTTTTCGGGTGTATAAGAAGCCATGGTTGCCGTAACGTAAACCCTAAACCAGAAAGGTTAGAGGCAGCGTTCACCACCTTATTGGTAAACAGCCTATCTAGTGTCCATGCCCCTGGAACAAATTGTCAAGGCGATGATTGTTATGCTCTTCATGAGATACTCATCACAGGCAGGGGTAGTAAAGAACATATTAATTGTGAACTTAATGATATTCCCGATATAACGATCACGCCTCTTGAAGACAAGAAAGACCCTCGTGAAATAGGAGGGTTACAATATGTAAGTGGCTTTTTCCTAAAAAATGCCAAGACGAAAGTTTTCAAGGGGTGTGAGCAGTGTAAAAATGATTTAATGGCAAGCAACGAAGACGAATATTTAAAATATCGGGAATATTTGTTGTTTGTTAAGAGTTGCTGGGGTTGCAAAGCCATTTTTTATTTGCAAAAAATGGCTTTGCAACCCCAGCAACTCTCTCTTGAATTGCATATCAAATCTCCAGGATATTAATTATACTGTATTAAAGGCAAATTTAGAAAAAAAACATATCAAAGATACACGTGGATTTTGATTTTATAAATTGTAAAACACATAAAGAAAAAATAATTGATTATTTAATACAAATATCCTGTAGATTTTTTATTTATAATTACTGTAAAGAAATTAATAAAATATTGATGAACAAGAGAGAGTGTGATGATGATACTGACCAGTTTAAAATCAAAGCCAAAAAGTTGTATAAAAAATGTTTTAAAAGAAAAATAAATAATAGAACATAAAGACTTTTATTTTATTTAAACATTTATAACTTCTATCGCTGACTTACAGTGTGTAACAGAGTACATGAGTAACAGAATATTCTATTTGTCAAACAAATAGAATATTCTGTTACTCATGAACAAATTAGTACAAAACAGAATATTTTAATTGTCAAAAACTGAAAAATCTAAGCAGTGCCTACGCTATGCTATATATATATATAGTTATATGTATAGATTTTAGGTTGTAATTACAAAACACGTGTTCAGAGGGCAGCACTTGTATGTTTCCCATTTAAAATCGAAGTCGGACCTATAATTCATATAGTATCATAGTACTTTGTGGAAAGGAACGATTTATGAGCCGTCAGTTGATAACTGGGCTAGTGCTGTCCAATCTCGCTCGCACAACCATAGATAATTAGTAATAAGTATCGAAACATACTAAATACTCGATTAATTTATGGATATAATTTTAATTTGATTTATAAAGAATCCACAACGTTACATCTTGTACAATATTTGTATTTACCAGGACAAGGGTTGCCAGGTCCCTAAAGGACGATAAGGCACCTGGTATTGATGGGCTTACTAATGTTCTCATAAAAAAGATAAGAAATACTATCATAAGGCCTCTGACCGAGATGTTTAACATCAGCCTACAGACAGGGGTATATCCTGAGGTGTGGAAGATAGCGTCTATAACACCGATACACAAAGAGGGAACTAAAGACTCAGTGGGCAATTACCGTCCAATCTCACTTCTCACATCTTTTGGAAAGCTTTTGGAAAAGATTGTCAATAATAGACTGATCAAGTACATTGAGTCTTATAACCTTGTTTCCTTTAGGCAGTATGGCTTTAGGAAAGGCAAATCCACGGAAGATGCTGTCACCTTATTAACAACATTAGTATCATCCCAATTGTTTAGCTGTTTTCCTAGACTTAGCGAAAGCCTTTGACACAGTGTCATTTCCAATCCTACTCAGAAAACTGGAGAATCACTTCGGAATCAGAGACATTGCCTTGGAGTGGTTCAAGAGTTATCTGACAGGGAGGAAACAATGTGTAAGGGTCAGTAGCTGTAAAAATGAACTCCAGGACATACATTTTGGTGTTCCGCAGGGCAGTATACTGGGGCCGACTCTGTTCTTTATGTACATAAATAATATTGTTACAACGATCATCGATATCTCGAAAACTACTGATCGAATCTTCTAGAAATTAAAACGCATTGTTAATGTCGAAGTACTCTATCGATCCGTTTAGAAAAATCCAGAAAAGTCAATACAAAATCACAAGCCCTTCAAATACCTATACCTACTTTACCTACAAATCGCGGTAAAGAGGGCGTTCACCTCTATCGTCGGCATGACTGTGTAGGTACCTATTTGTTTTCTCGAACGCTCCAGTAAATACCTACGTCTCTAAATCTCTAGATGATTCCGGAATATTCTACCCCGCTTATTAAGAGCTATAAAAGGACGCCCGGCGATCGACACGAGTTAGTTTATTTTCGAAAGTGAAAGCGAACACATCTTACCGAAGTGAACCAAGAGAGTTATACCTGCGACTTAAGCAACTACTGTGGACTACTGTGAACTGCTGAGCGACTGGAACTGTTGAAGAGTACTGTGTGTGCTAGTTATTTAGTTGTCTAGTTTGTGGTGAGCGAATAAACTTCTTCGGTGTATAAATTTGTACCCCGCGCACGTAACAATATTCATGAGTTTGTAAATACTGAAATAGTATGCTATGCCGACGATACGGCTGTTATATTTAATGGTGATACTTGGGAGGAAGTGTTCTCGCGAGCTGAGACCGGAATGCGGCAGGTGACAACATGGTTGCAACATAACGTGTTAACTATAAATGCAAAGAAAACCAAATATGTTTATTTTCACAAGACATCCAAGTCGGCTCCCGGGAACAATTTAAGCATTCCGTTACATGAGTGCACGGGCCAGAGTCCGTCTTGTTCTTGTGAGACACTGCTGAAAGCGGAAACGATCAAGTATCATGGCGTGATTATCGATCAAAACCTAAACTTTAATGCCCACATAAGTTCCCTGTCGAGCCGCGTACGTAAATCAGCAGATATTTTAAAGTTGCTGCGTTCCGCAGCTTCGACAAGTACTCTAAAGACGACCTATTACGCCTTGTGTCAGTCGCTGATTACATACTGTATAACCTGTTGGGGGAGTGCAGTGAAAACTATAATGCTACAGGTAGAACGGGCACAGCGATCAGTGCTCAAGATAATGTACCAAAAGCCCTTTAGGTACTCAACAACAAAGTTGTACAGAGAATGTCAGGTGTCGAGCGTAAGACAGTTGTTTATTTTGAAAACTGTTCTCAGCGTGCATAGGAAAGTTATCTCTTCAACAGAGTATCCTAATCTCCTCAAACATCGTATATATAAACTTCCATTGCCTAAGATCACTACATCGTTTGCTAGACGCTTTGGCCCATACAAGGATATTTACACCTACAACAAAACAGTTAGCTTTTGTGATATAAGGAACTCCTCACTGAGAGAAATTAGAAATTATAGAATGGCTCACCTCTCTGCCATTACTGAATTATATACATGAATGAATTACGTACATGATTTTACTGAAAACCTTTTTGTACACTTGTCGTGATTGACATAATTTGTAGGCGCTATTACTATAGCCTAAAAGGGCAGCAAAAGATAATTATGCACCATTCCACATACCTACTTAGTTTTAGTTAAATTAAAACCATTTGATAGTACCCACTTATACTAAACTTGACGGGCCTTACTTTTGTTTGTATTCACTTTTATTTATGCATGCTATGTTGCGCATTTTGTCTGAGTGTTTTATTTTATTTTGTATTTTTATGATCAGTGGACAGTGTTGTAAATCGTTGACACGTTAATCGTATTAGGTACCCACAGGACAGGCTTGCCTAGTGTGGGGCCACTGGATATAATCTTAAATTTGTATAAATTTTATGGAAATAAACAAATTTTATTATTATTATTATCCTTTTTTAACTTTAAATACTTAGAGTCTGGCCATCGGTTCTTTGCACAAGAAAAGAGTGGTAAATTCAAAGAAACAAGGGGTGACAACACCGACTATAGACTGAAGAAATGCGTTTGATACTATTATTTTTTATATTCAATTAAAGTTATTTTATACATTTTTATTTATTACGTGTTATCATACCTGTACATATTATATAACAAACTGAGTCGGATAAGCTGCACAAACTTTAAAATTAGCTTAGATATCATCATTATAGCGTTTAGTCCCGTTTGCGGCCCAAACTTGCACTCCGGTATTTATGAATTAACGGTGACTGTAGCCTAATGGTTATGGCATTGGACGTACAATGTTGAGGTTACAGTTTCGATCCCCAGTCATTGCACTACCGGTATGAACCCACACAAGCAGTTTTATACTAGTAATTTCTGTTGCTAGTATGCTTTTATTAAAAAATAAATTTCCAACTTACACATAAAGTTAACATACATGCTTGCTCATCATGCAAATAATGATCATGTCCAGGATACAAGAAAAAAAATTACAAGTCATTAATATTTATAATTTTATTATGATTCATAATCAAAGTCTGATTCTATAAATTCAACACCTGAAAATGAACTGTCACTATCGTCATCATCATCATGTACATTTATTATAAATCGTTCCAGTGCTTTTCTTTCTGTGATTCCATCTCTTAATTTGTATTCATTTTCGACGTGAATAACGTGATCTGTGCATTTCTTCCAATCATCAGCCGTTACACTAAGAAATGACTCTTTAATTAAGTTTTCCATTTCTGCCCCTGGTAATCCTATATTTTTGCTAGCCACTTTTCGTTTAGCTAAACTCCATATGAGCTCAATAGCATTTAAATCACAGTGGTATGGAGGTAGTTTAAGCACTTCGTGGCCATGTTGTTTTAGAAGTTCTTCTGCTTTATACAAGGGTTCAGGCTTATTCTCTTTAACGAGGCACATTAATTCATCTTTAGTATAAATTTCTTCAAATGGAATGTCGTTTTCTCTAAGCCATTTCTGTATGTCACTTTTTAAGTTCTGCATTGTTGGTGGTTTATTTATTTGTGTAACATGGTAACTAGCATTGTCCATCACAATCACACTAGGCTCTGTCAAATTTGGAATCAATTTCTCACCTAACCACTTCATACAATTTTCTGCATTCATGTCATCATGATAGTCAGCTGTTTTTGATTTGGTACTAAATACTAACAGTGCATTGGGCACAAAACCCTTTTCTGATCCAGCATGTACTATAATATGTCTCTTGCCAGACGACATTTTGTCTATCACTCCACTAGTGGAAGGACCTTGCCATGATTTTTTTACCTTATAATTTTGGTGAACATAGGTTTCATCAAGATAAATTATTGGTTTCCCTTGTTGTCGTTTCTCAGCAATTGTTCCAAGATATCTGTGTCTCCAAGCAGCTATTTCAAAGTTCTCTATGAGCAAAGACCTTTCATTCTGGTTTTTCTTAAACTCGAAACCATTTTTTTTCAATATCTGCCGTAATGTTTCACGACAGCCGGTGAAGCCAATTGACTCTGAGTTCAACAAGTAAATTCCGTAGAGTAGGAACCTGTTTTTTTACACAGTAAATTTTAATAGCCGTTAAATCAAAATCATCCAGATTTGACACCGTGCCCTGACGAGGGCGTTTCTTGCCGGGTGTATTCCATTCTCCTTGGTTTATAGAACCCTCCTTCTTGATTGTTTTAATAGTTCTAACAGATATTTCTGCAAAGGAAAAATATAAAAATGTAATTGAATGTAAAAAATATAAAAGCCTAACAATAATTTAACTGTTCCACTATACTATGAACAAAGATAAACTTGTATGCAAACATTGAAAATAATCGTACAAAGATTTTAAGACATTTTACAAAACCATAAATTTACCTACCTGTCATAGTAGCAATTGTATCCAAATATTTCGTTTCAGAGTTCAACGCTTCCTTTTCCTCAAAACATTTTAACTCTTTCACTAACGTCTTGACTCTCGCCAGGTCACCTTCTAAAACACATACAAGAAAAATAAATAGTAAATAGTATTCACACATGATACCCGGACATAAATATCAAGCCAACTATCAAGAATACTTACCAGCAGCTCTAAGGATTTCGTCTAAGCGATGTATTTTTTCGTTCTGGATTCGTTCATTATCAAGTTTTATGTCTTGATACTTGCCGATCATGGTAAATATCAACTTTCTAACTACGCCTTTGATAGCTTTCGGCATTTTTCAATAATTTCAAAAGAATATTGATTGAAAAACACTATAAACACAAAAACGGGACAATCCGTTTGACAGTGACATGACACTCATGACAGTTCAAAAATATTGCCATGTATAGATTTTAAAAAACAGTCGGTGCAGAGAACCGATAGCCAGACTGTTTTTTTTATACATTCTATATATATAAAAAACACAAATATATTTAAAAATATAAAAAATAGTGGCCCACCGGCATCGGGAACAGGGACCAAGCTACCGGTGGTTAGGGCTCCAGAGAGAGGAATCTCCTCACAATACGTGCCGTGTCGAGGAGCACTGCCTTCTGCATCAAGCCCTTGACCCAACTGCCTAACGCGAGCCTCTGGAGATGTTGTTCGAGGCTCTTGGCAATCAGTCCGTGAACCGATACAACTATCGGAACAATAATCGCCGAATCCACACTCCACATGTCGACAACTATCAACACTATATCAGGTTTATTAGCTACAATAGTCCTGTCAGTGATGATAGATCGATCCCAGTACAACGTGATATGCCCATTTTCGAGAACTGCGTCGCGCACATACCTATAGTACGGTACCTCTGATTCCACAAGGTTGTACTTTAGAGCAAGCTGTTGATGAACAATCCTGGCTACTTGGTTATGTCTATGCAAATACTCGCCGTTGGGAAGACGAGAACAACCAGAGATTATATGTCTAAGGGATTCTCCGGGACGGTGGCACGCCCGACATATGTCAACCGTACCATCCCTTAGAACAGGGCTGTCCATACTAGATGGGACCCAGGGCCAACAAAAATAAATAAATACATTGGGGGGCCGCAAAATATCTAAAAAGTAAAATAAAAAAAAAAATGGTTTCGAGTTTAAGAAAAACCAGAATGAAAGGTCTTTGCTCATAGAGAACTTTGAAATAGCTGCTTGGAGACACAGATATCTTGGAACAATTGCTGAGAAACGACAACAAGGGAAACCAATAATTTATCTTGATGAAACCTATGTTCACCAAAATTATAAGGTAAAAAAATCATGGCAAGGTCCTTCCACTAGTGGAGTGATAGACAAAATGTCGTCTGGCAAGAGACATATTATAGTACATGCTGGATCAGAAAAGGGTTTTGTGCCCAATGCACTGTTAGTATTTAGTACCAAATCAAAAACAGCTGACTATCATGATGACATGAATGCAGAAAATTGTATGAAGTGGTTAGGTGAGAAATTGATTCCAAATTTGACAGAGCCTAGTGTGATTGTGATGGACAATGCTAGTTACCATGTTACACAAATAAATAAACCACCAACAATGCAGAACTTAAAAAGTGACATACAGAAATGGCTTAGAGAAAACGACATTCCATTTGAAGAAATTTATACTAAAGATGAATTAATGTGCCTCGTTAAAGAGAATAAGCCTGAACCCTTGTATAAAGCAGAAGAACTTCTAAAACAACATGGCCACGAAGTGCTTAAACTACCTCCATACCACTGTGATTTAAATGCTATTGAGCTCATATGGAGTTTAGCTAAACGAAAAGTGGCTAGCAAAAATATAGGATTACCAGGGGCAGAAATGGAAAACTTAATTAAAGAGTCATTTCTTAGTGTAACGGCTGATGATTGGAAGAAATGCACAGATCACGTTATTCACGTCGAAAATGAATACAAATTAAGAGATGGAATCACAGAAAGAAAAGCACTGGAACGATTTATAATAAATGTACATGATGATGATGACGATAGTGACAGTTCATTTTCAGGTGTTGAATTTATAGAATCAGACTTTGATTATGAATCATAATAAAATTATAAATATTAATGACTTGTAATTTTTTTTCTTGTATCCTGGACATGATCATTATTTGCATGATGAGCAAGCATGTATGTTAACTTTATGTGTAAGTTGGAAATTTATTTTTTAATAAAAGCATACTAGCAACAGAAATTACTAGTATAAAACTGCTTGTGTGGGTTCATACCGGTAGTGCAATGACTGGGGATCGAAACTGTAACCTCAACATTGTACGTCCAATGCCATAACCATTAGGCTACAGTCACCGTTAATTCATAAATACCGGAGTGCAAGTTTGGGCCGCAAACGGGACTAAACGCTATAATGATGATATCTAAGCTAATTTTAAAGTTTGTGCAGCTTATCCGACTCAGTTTGTTATATAATATGTACAGGTATGATAACACGTAATAAATAAAAATGTATAAAATAACTTTAATTGAATATAAAAAATAATAGTATCAAACGCATTTCTTCAGTCTATAGTCGGTGTTGTCACCCCTTGTTTCTTTGAATTTATTCACCCGCCCAAAATTTGCAATTTTGGTAATTTTGTTAGATTTTATAACCTTTGTTGAGAACTGTTTTTTTTTCATATTTTAAATAACTTTCCAGAGCATCGTCATTCATTAATTTGGTTGGCAGCAGCTAAGCTACGGGTGCATCTACCTATATATTATTCCTACATTCCTTATATACCTATTTCACTCTCTATCGACGGTGGCGTAGTAATAATAATAATAATAAAATGTAATTAAAAATGTAATTTATAAGTAATTTTAAAATGAATAAAGAGATAATAATAATAATAATAAGGTGGACTCAGACGGAATTAGACACCCTGGATAGGAGAGTCCGTACGCTTCTTACTGCATACCGAATGCATCATCCGCTTTCATCTGTGATGAGGTTGTACATACCACGGAAATGCAGGGGACGTGGCTTTTTAAATGCCAAATCCCTACATAACCGTGAGGTGTGCAACCTCAGGGAATACTTCCTACACAATGAAGCTGATATGCATCGTGATGTAGTAAGGGTGGATAACGGATTTACCCCGCTAGCTTTGGCTAAAGAGAACTGGCGCAAACCTGTGGTATTAAGTATTAATGACCGCATGGATGTATGGAAGAGCAAGGAGTTGCATGGACGTTTCTATCGGGCTCCTCATGGGTCTGATATAGACTTAGACCAGCATCTGTGTCTTGGCTACGCTTCGGTGACCTATTTGGGGAAACCGAAGGTTTTGTGTTTGCAATTATGGACGAAGTTGTGATGACGAATAACTATCGGAAGTATATTCTAAGGCAGGGCTGTCTGTGGGCGGCTTGAATTGTTGCGGCCCGCAGAATCTTTTTTATCATCTTTGTATATAATATACATTAATGAGCAAATTATTTTTCTCGCGACGTAATTCAAATGTTTTGTGTATGTGTTCGATCACGACGTAATTCAAATGTTTTGGGTATGTATTCGATCACGCCGCACACATCACTATTTACTACAGAATGCGGGAATTCCCCGAACACAAAATAGGTACATCGCGCGTCGTTCATTGGGCATTGTTAGTCACTTGTCAATGTTGTCATTCGACGCGACGAAAGTTTTTATTACGCAAGAATACTCTCAAGTTATTAAAGACTTTTCCATTATATTTAACTTACTTATTGTGTTGTTCGCTTTGTGTTTAACTTTATTAAACTTAATCTCATCATGTCTGCAAAGAAGAGGAAGTTAAGTGAAGAAAACCGTACATTCAATGAGAAATGGGAGTTAGTTTTTCAAAAGTAAGTACTGAGAATGAACAAAGTTTGGCTGACTCATATGAAGTTTCTTTACAATTAGTCAGAGCTAAAAAACCATTTAGTGATGGAATTTTAATAAAAAAATGCGCAGTTGAAATGGCTAAACGCTTCATGCAGCCGAAATTGGCGGCAAAGTTGAATCTGTTGCATTATCTCATCAAACGGTGGCGCGAAGTATAGAGGACATGGGTAATTATATTTCGAAAAGTTTATGTGATCGCTTTGTAGATTGCGAGTACTAATATGTTTGGATGAAAGTACCGACCAGAGCGATATCAGTCAATTAATAATCTTCATACGTTGCATTTCCAAAGATTTTAAAATCACGGAAGAAATGCTGGATTTAATACCGTTACATGGAACAACAAAAGGCAGTGATATATTTGACGCAGTTAACAAAACTATAATAGAGTACGGAGGATTTCGTAAGTGTTCTTGTATTGTGACCGATGGGGCAAAAGCTATGACCGGCACAGTGACACGATTCGCGGGACTTCTAAAACAAAATGGCATTGATTGCCCGTTGTTCCACTGCATCATACATTAAGAAGCCTTATGTGGAAAATCTTTGCGTCAAATGAATGCCATGAAAGTTGTTGTCAGGATAACCAATTTGATAAGAGGTGGAAACAGGGCATTGACACACAGAAAATTTAGGGACTTTTTAAGTGAAATCGATGCAGCCTATGGAGATTTATTATTACATTCAGAAATCAGATGGCTAAGTGCTGGACATTGCTGGCAACGCTTCTTCGCTTTGAGAAAAGAAATACCTTTATTTCTAAAAAATGAAATACCATCTGATACTTCCGAATTACAAAATAAAATGCAAGATCCTCAGTTTCTGGCTGATCTGGCATTTTTAACTGATGTGACGCAACACTTGAACGACTTGAATTTAAAGTTGCAAGGCAAAAGCCACAATATAGCCAACTTGTACGGACACGTGAATGGATTTATGAGCAAACTGAAATTGTTCAAAACGTCTTTACAACAAAATGATTTTTCTTTTTTTCCAAGTTGTAAAGAACATTATTTAGAGATGAAAAATTTTGAAGAATTTAATTTTTTGGACCACCTCAATTACATAGACGAAATAATCGTCGAATTTGAGCAACGTTTCGCAGATTTAAAAAAATTTGAGAGTGATATAGCACTCTTCACTCATCCATTAACGATCGCAGTTGAGAGTGTGAAGATTGATTATCAACTGGAACTGTGTGATCTGCAATCAGAACCCTTTTACAAGGGCAGAACAGAAACAGGAATTGAGTTTTTTAATTTCATTATTGAACGTTTCCCGAAACTGACGAATTTCGGGCTAAAAATGGGCTCGATGATGGGCAGCACCTACCTTTGTGAAAGTGCATATTCAACAATGAAGTTTATAAAATCGAAATACAGGTCTTCATTGACAGACACTTCACTTCATGCACTGCGTCTAGCTACTACTAATATTGAGGTTGATGTTGACAGAATTGTAAAAGACAAATTAATGAAAAAGTGAATAATATTTAAAAAAAAAGTATAATAGGTATCATCATTTTATTATTCACTTTTTCATTAATTTGTCTTTTACAATTCTGTCAACATCAACCTCAATATTAGTAGTAGCTAGACGCAGTGCATGAAGTGAAGTGTCTGTCAATGAAGACCTGTATTTCGATTTTATAAACTTCATTGTTGAATATGCACTTTCACTAAGGTAGGTGCTGCCCATCATCGAGCCCATTTTTAGCCCGAAATTCGTCAGTTTCGGGAAACGTTCAATAATGAAATTAAAAAACTCAATTCCTGTTTCTGTTCTGCCCTTGTAAAAGGGTTCTGATTGCAGATCACACAGTTCCAGTTGATAATCAATCTTCACACTCTCAACTGCGATCGTTAATGGATGAGTGAAGAGTGCTATATCACTCTCAAATTTTTTTAAATCTGCGAAACGTTGCTCAAATTCGACGATTATTTCGTCTATGTAATTGAGGTGGTCCAAAAAATTAAATTCTTCAAAATTTTTCATCTCTAAATAATGTTCTTTACAACTTGGAAAAAAAGAAAAATCATTTTGTTGTAAAGACGTTTTGAACAATTTCAGTTTGCTCATAAATCCATTCACGTGTCCGTACAAGTTGGCTATATTGTGGCTTTTGCCTTGCAACTTTAAATTCAAGTCGTTCAAGTGTTGCGTCACATCAGTTAAAAATGCCAGATCAGCCAGAAACTGAGGATCTTGCATTTTATTTTGTAATTCGGAAGTATCAGATGGTATTTCATTTTTTAGAAATAAAGGTATTTCTTTTCTCAAAGCGAAGAAGCGTTGCCAGCAATGTCCAGCACTTAGCCATCTGATTTCTGAATGTAATAATAAATCTCCATAGGCTGCATCGATTTCACTTAAAAAGTCCCTAAATTTTCTGTGTGTCAATGCCCTGTTTCCACCTCTTATCAAATTGGTTATCCTGACAACAACTTTCATGGCATTCATTTGACGCAAAGATTTTCCACATAAGGCTTCTTAATGTATGATGCAGTGGAACAACGGGCAATCAATGCCATTTTGTTTTAGAAGTCCCGCGAATCGTGTCACTGTGCCGGTCATAGCTTTTGCCCCATCGGTCACAATACAAGAACACTTACGAAATCCTCCGTACTCTATTATAGTTTTGTTAACTGCGTCAAATATATCACTGCCTTTTGTTGTTCCATGTAACGGTATTAAATCCAGCATTTCTTCCGTGATTTTAAAATCTTTGGAAATGCAACGTATGAAGATTATTAATTGACTGATATCGCTCTGGTCGGTACTTTCATCCAAACATATTAGTACTCGCAATCTACAAAGCGATCACATAAACTTTTCGAAATATAATTACCCATGTCCTCTATACTTCGCGCCACCGTTTGATGAGATAATGCAACAGATTCAACTTTGCCGCCAATTTCGGCTGCATGAAGCGTTTAGCCATTTCAACTGCGCATTTTTTTATTAAAATTCCATCACTAAATGGTTTTTTAGCTCTGACTAATTGTAAAGAAACTTCATATGAGTCAGCCAAACTTTGTTCATTCTCAGTACTTACTTTTGAAAAACTAACTCCCATTTCTCATTGAATGTACGGTTTTCTTCACTTAACTTCCTCTTCTTTGCAGACATGATGAGATTAAGTTTAATATAGTTAAACACAAAGCGAACAACACAATAAGTAAGTTAAATATAATGGAAAAGTCTTTAATAACTTGAGAGTATTCTTGCGTAATAAAAACTTTCGTCGCGTCGAATGACAACATTGACAAGTGACTAACAATGCCCAATGAACGACGCGCGATGTACCTATTTTGTGTTCGGGGAATTCCCGCATTCTGTAGTAAATAGTGATGTGTGCGGCGTGATCGAATACATACCCAAAACATTTGAATTACGTCGTGATCGAACACATACACAAAACATTTGAATTACGTCGCGAGAAAAATAATTTGCTCATTAATGTATATTATATACAAAGATGATAAAAAAGATTCTGCGGGCCGCAACAATTCAAGCCGCCCACAGACAGCCCTGCCTTAGAATATACTTCCGATAGTTATTCGTCATCACAACTTCGTCCATAATTGCAAACACAAAACCTTCGGTTTCCCCAAATAGGTCACCGAAGCGTAGCCAAGACACAGATGCTGGTCTAAGTCTATATCAGACCCATGAGGAGCCCGATAGAAACGTCCATGCAACTCCTTGCTCTTCCATACATCCATGCGGTCATTAATACTTAATACCACAGGTTTGCGCCAGTTCTCTTTAGCCAAAGCTAGCGGGGTAAATCCGTTATCCACCCTTACTACATCACGATGCATATCAGCTTCATTGTGTAGGAAGTATTCCCTGAGGTTGCACACCTCACGGTTATGTAGGGATTTGGCATTTAAAAAGCCACGTCCCCTGCATTTCCGTGGTATGTACAACCTCATCACAGATGAAAGCGGATGATGCATTCGGTATGCAGTAAGAAGCGTACGGACTCTCCTATCCAGGGTGTCTAATTCCGTCTGAGTCCACCTTATTATTATTATTATTATCTCTTTATTCATTTTAAAATTACTTATAAATTACATTTTTAATTACATTTTATTATTATTATTATTACTACGCCACCGTCGATAGAGAGTGAAATAGGTATATAAGGAATGTAGGAATAATATATAGGTAGATGCACCCGTAGCTTAGCTGCTGCCAACCAAATTAATGAATGACGATGCTCTGGAAAGTTATTTAAAATATGAAAAAAAAACAGTTCTCAACAAAGGTTATAAAATCTAACAAAATTACCAAAATTGCAAATTTTGGGCGGGGTGGATCCACCTGAAGGAAATGTGCGTCAGGCTGGTGAATCCCTATTCTCAACACCTGTGGAGTTGAGTCTCATTAAGGCCTGGGAGGAGCCCCGAAGATCTCCAGAGCTAGGCTAGTGGTTACCTTCACGTGGTGCCGCCTGTTATTGGTCTGGTTCCCTAAGAAACTGACGTAACAAAAATCGCAGTAAAAATTCCCCCATCCAATATCCACTCCTCTATGTCGACTTCTTGGTGCGTGGGCCTCGCAGTCCCACTCGATCACGGGTGGGGCTGCGAGGCCAGCCTGCCGGGGCTTCGATATATTTCTACCCGATCCAACAAAACCGGCAGACCCGGAAAATAGTCGTAGCGCACTAGACAAAAGACTTAATGATATACCTCAGAGGGGTACCGGTGAAGCCGGAGAATTACCCCTGGACCTTCAAAAGGTCCAGGCAGTCCCTTGTATTCTGCGGGTGACACCCGTGCGCAATCCAAACCAACCACACTAAGAAAAGCCGCAGTCAGGTCGTACGTCCCGGTAGTTCTCTATCAGAGACTCTTGGAAACGACCTGACCCAAATGAACATTGCAGAGAGCAATGTTCAAAGTAACGTTCAATCTCAGGAGGCTAGGACGAAATCTATGTACAAGAGGTTAAAGGCTCGTAGGAAATAGCAGGGTGAGCAATCGTACCAGGTCAAACCCCGGGGCTCGTCAGCCGAAGTGACAACGACGGTGCCTTAGGGAGGGGCCGGCTGGAAATCTCTAAAAGTCAAACGCCAGAGCACCGATCCTGACGAGAAGACACAGCAACGTTCACCAAAACGACCCAAGACCGCAAGGAATGAGGGAACCGCAAAGACCCAAAGCCGGTCAGAGTGATCTTTCGGTCATCATCCAGCGGGAGGACGGGGTGGTTGGCCCCCCGATATTGGCGGCGGTGTTCTAAACGAATAATCTTATACTCAATCAGTAGTTGTAATCAAATCAGTGAGTAATGAGTATGACAAGTAACACCTAGACCTTTATGGCACCGGCAATACGTGTCACGCAGAAATTTAGGTTGGACACTCTCGATCTCGAGTACATATTTCTGGTAAAATGGGTTCCAATTAAGGATAGCATATTCCAGCTGCGAACGAATAAGCGTTTGTATAGGCTTTGTATAGGTTTGTATATATTAGAATAATATTATGCAATCTGTGCTGGTAGGTATGATCTATAACAATTTAGGCACCTACATAATCTGCGAGCATATAATAATTAAAAATAATGTAATGCAGGCCTGGGGGTGGCAGGTGAGGCCGCCTGTCACCCCAGCAAAAGCAGGCCGGGACGACGCGGCGGGGCGACTAGCACCCCTCCCCCAAACCGGGGCAAGACGGGGACACCCTGGTTCCCAAACCCGAGCGGGCCATCTCGAAACCGGAGATGGCCCAGGGTCAGTCGGGGTGCGAGGGATATGCTCTATGGGCAACCTTACACCCTCTTTTGTCTCGCGGTCTTTAGACCCGAGACGGCGTGCGGTTTTAGTCGGTTCAAGCCCGACATAACCGCCCCCGCTGGCCGGCCGGGGGGTATCTGAAGGGATTTCCGCACGAAAAATAAAAGGTAAAAAAAAACTCATTTCATCTCTCCTGTTCGGAAAGTTTAATTTTCATGGGTAGATAGCCGTGTGGAAAGTAGCTTATATCATCCCTAGGGCGGAAAGTATTTGTTTTTTAATTTTAGGATTTGCCATGGAGTCCATGATAATTAAGTCACGTCATAATGCCTTGATTCATGACGCTTTTTTTTATATGGCCGCCTAGATACTCGATTACAATGTAACCAATAGATTCGGTTTTCAAAACTTTTCTAATGTTGTGTAAGTATGTACGTGAATTATAACTTTTTTTTTCTCAGAATTAAAAAAAAAAACAATTTAGGTTTGCTAAATAATTAGCGGAGAAACGAGATTCAATATAAATAAATACTTTGTGTTAATTGTGGTTGAAAATGGTTTCCGAAAGTGATTCCAGTGACATGGATATTAATTTAATTTTACTCAGGATGAGATTAAAGAACAGGCAAAAGCTGTTGTTAATAATCTCTTTCCAATTTTACTTTAAATTTTAACTGATTATCAATATACCTTTTTTTTTTTTTTTTTTTTTTATCGTGCGGAAATCCCTTCGGATACCCCCCCGCCGGCCAGCGGGGGCGGTTATGGCGGGCTTGCACCGACTAAAACCGCACGCCGTCTCGGGTCTTCAGACGCCGGGGTGTAAGGTTACCCATAGAGCATATCCCTCGCACCCCGGCTGACCCTGGGCCATCTCACCACTAACAGCATCGCTCATCCTGTCTCCTCTGAAAGCAGAGGAGTACGGAGAGCGATGTGTTCCCGCCACGTTGGGTATTGGCCGACGATCAATGCCAACCCTATGAAGGGGTGAAAGGGAAGCCATTGACCGCCGCCCAGGGTGTACCGGCCGCTCCGATTCCGCTCCCCTCGGACTGCAGCGGGATCGGAATCGGAGCGACACTCGAGGAGGTTACCCAACACACACCCCTGATTATCAATATACCTGTTTCATTAAATGTGTGTGTAGTATTTTAATTTCCTCACATAGTCGCAATGAAAAGCAGAGTGTTTAACTCGGGTGAATGTCATCCATTTCACCCTCGAACTATTGGCGCTCTCACTTCATTCAAGCGCCAGAAATATCTCGGGTGAAATGGCTGACTTTCAACCCTTGTGTAACAATCTACTATTAAACACGATAATTATAAAGGATTAACTTACTAGATAAAATTGAGAGTGAGTATATGAGAGTGTAGTCTGTGAAGTGTGTTTGTTTTTAGGTATGTTTGTGACTCTCAGTGTATATGTTGTATATGTGTGTGTAAATGTGAGTGAAAGTGTGAATGTAATGTCAGTAACGAGTCCTAAGGTGGTGTTTTTAAAAAACTTTCGGTCTCCTACAAACCTAAGTTACACAGCGTATAATGTGGGTTTGAGTCATGTTCCCCAAACGACAAAATAATGTGATCATCTATTGTTATATCGTACAACTTGTATTAGTGAATGGGGATGTACATGTATTACGGAATAGAAATCAAGATCTTGCAGCTTGGAGGCCGGGGTCCACTCATTAATTTCTCTTTTTCATAGTTTGGTTCATAATAGCTTTTACGGGAGCGACTTTCTAAATGCTATATTACAATATTATACTTATTATAAGCTTTATTCCCTTTATCGAAACTGTTATATACTTACAGATCTTCTATGTAAATAACAGTTGCGTCAATATTTGTGTTGATACTAGAACACCCCCTCAAGTTAACTTCCTTTGTTTGTCTGTATCTTGACACGCGAAACTACCCGTAGTGTAGTAGTAAGTATAAGTTAAATACACTAGCAATAAAAATTAAGAAATCGCTTTTTACATTGAGGATCAGTTTTAATTACTATAGGAGCTACTAATTCGATTTGCGTTCAGACCTACTAGAGTGACCGCAACGGATGCATAACACTTTTAGGGGTAAATTTCGTACAGTTGCAACACAGCCACGATAAAGGTATAAGTTAGAGCGAGAGAAAATGATTACATACAGAGTGAGACAGGCCAAAACATGGGGAAGGCTGGCCAGCGGACCACTGAATCGACACGTTAGGACATTTTTTTGTAAACGACTTACGCCTAGAATACCTAATATAATTATTTCTTTATCTTAAATGATAGTATTTCGAACCAAACCCTATTAAATAAATGTTTAATACTGAAAGAAAATTTTCTTTATGCTTCCTAATTTTTATATTTTTATTTAAATTACTCTTACCTTCGTTAACCAACATAATGAAAATAAAAAGTCATTGTTAGACCTTGATAATTCTGTTGATTTGTTATAAAATACTATCTCTATGGGTGCACTAACATAAATTAGTACTGGGCACCCTACTCCACTTTGCGCGGCAGCGGTCAGAAGGCGGAGCTTATCGGCAAACTCGCGTCGAAGCTGGCTTCACTGTCAATTCGAGAGCCGCGGAGAGTACGCTCGCGTCTATTACGTGGTGTTTACAGTGAAGTGGATTTTGTGATGAGATTATCGAATGTCGTGAAGTGAAAGATAGTGTTGTTTTATTAAAAAGTGCAACTTGTGGGCTGTACAATGTTTATGGTTCACTTATAGTGAATAATCAAAATGAGTGGATCACAATTGTGTGTAAAATTGATTTATGCCACGTAGTGTCGCGAACGGGTAATGATTCCTAATGTGGAGTTCGAAGCAAGATGGTTAGAGAGACTCGGCATCTGTGGGTTGGAAATTTACCCGATAACATTCGTGAAGATCGAATAAGGGAGCACTTCAAACGGTAATACATATAACCTATACATACCTTTTGTGTTTATTTTCAGAGATCATTGACTTGATTTTTAAAGCATCTTAGATTTTAAAGTTGTATTAATGTAAGTAGATGTTATTCTTACTCATATAGTTGAGAATTTAGTAATTAAAACATGACTTGTACAAGTATTATACACTAAGACTTGAGTGAAATCCTCAAGTCATCTTACAATACATGCCTTTTTCTCACTGTGTGGCGTCATGTCTGGACACGTTAAGCTAATTGAATTCAATACCTAATTATAATAGGCATATTTTATGGAATATTACCGTCATAATTATTTTGCTTACTATTGTTTTTTATATCCATATAATATACCAATTATAGCAAGAGCTTAGTTACATATTGTAGATATTTCGAATGCGTTCTGTCTATTATGATATCGCTATTTTCCTATGCCGAATGCAGACAATAAGTAGGAACGTGCTACATACACAATTTTTGAAAACGAGAAAACCCGGTAAATGTCTACCTAGATGTCCGTTTGCCAATCAGATCGAGGACTTTTCATAAAAAGGCCAGATTAGAAGTACCCGTAACAGACGTGCATGTATGAAAACAATTATGAAAGTGAAAGAAGCGAAAAGCGTATGCCAGGATCGTAGCAAGTGGAAAGATGCTGCTTCTGCCTACCCCAATGGGAAAGAGTCGTGACTATATATATGTATGTAAAAAGCTTTATGTAAGTTAGTTTTCAAAATCAACTCCTAATGCCTATATCGACTCTACCTGTCGAATGTATTTATTTATGCCCCATGCTTTAATATTAAGATTCCAACAATTCTTAAGTATCGATTTAATCTCAAGGTGCCCGCTTACGATTTGAAACCGCACAAGGTATTTCTTTGCGTTCACTTGGGGTATTTAACAGCATCTTTTCTTCACCTATGTCGCAGGACCCTAAATTATTATACAATATTATCATAGGTATACATACATATACTCACGCCTTTTTCCCTCCGGGGTGGGCAGAGACAACAGCCCGCCATCTGCTTCTGTCCTTACATACTTCACGAGCTTCCTTCACTGTCATTAAACCTTTCATGCAAGCCCGCCGGTTTCGAGTGCTTTTGACCTGCCCTTTTTTCAATATCTCATTAATTTGATCAGTGTGTGTCCGGCGAGGTCGACCCCGGCTTGCCTGCCCACTTACATCTGCCTTATATACTTGGTGTGTCATTCGCTCAGTACTCATTCGTTCCAAGTGCCCAAACCACCTTAGCATACCCTTTTCAATTCTTGTAACAACATTCGCTTTCTGGCCACACCATTCTCGTATATTACTCCACATATACTAGATTTAAAAGCTAGAAATGTTTAAAAAAATTTGTAATACTTTGTAATTCCCTTTAGGGGCGATAAAATGATATATATATATATGTATACATAAAGCTAAATAAAATGTACATTTAGTACTAAATTAGGTTCTTAGTTCACACTTGCGTAAATTTAATATCCTTTTTTGTATCCGAGCACTTATCGTTATCGAGTAATAAATTTAGTCTTATCTGTATATTTATTCAATTGCGCTTCGATAAATATCATCATTGTATTTGAAGGGCAATAGCAATGCAATGTAAATAACAATTTGATCAATCCCTACGAGATACCCACCGCTATACGTGACCCTAAGTAGCTAGTCACATTTTAGACTAAATTTGAGCTTTGAGAACACAGACGTACGTACGTACGTACACAGTACGTGTTCTTAACGTGATATTTTTCTTATTCATAGCGCGTTCAGGTTAATTATTAATTCGAGTTAAACAAAGGGTTTAGTATTCGGGTGACATTTAATGGTCGTAGATACTTTATTGTAATGCTTTAAGCGCTCGAGCGATGGTGTTTAAACGGAGTCCGCTCCGTTTTCGCAATGGAAGATGCGAGCAAGACTTGCCGAACGCAGTAGGCAAGACGGAAGTCTTGCCTACTGCGTTCGGCAAGTGTGACATAAGCTAAAAATCATCCACGCAGTGTGTCCATTATTAGTCATTTGCATGCAATAACTTTTATTGGCGTTCCGACGCAGAGGATCCACGACGTAATTTCCGTTGAGTATAGCTAGCCATCGCTAGCCTAAGTCGTTGTAGTTAGAAAACATTTATGTGGTATATTAACCGTCATTCAACCGTATGCCTCCTGGTTCGTGAAGTGGTCCCTAGCGAAGTAGAATACAAAGACCGCTTACATCTCTTCCCATGGGTGTGGTACAACGCGACTGACGGATATCGCGACTAACGGGTAACGAGTTCGCAAACAGATAGTAAACGTAAAACCAGACCGTAAGCAAAAATCAGGCACGTTGAAGGTAATAGTTCGTCCCCTATTACATGAGATCGAATAACATAGTTGGCTCATTATGTGTGTTAATACTTTTCGGCATTCGTTGTTATGGCGTGAGTACATGTATGTATGCATGTAAATATTTTTGGTTGTTTGTATTAAACACTGTACACTAATGTTGTATGATTTGGGGGGCTAAAAAAAGTACTAATATGTGCATGAAATTACATTATGTATGTATTATTATGCATGTGAACAGAAATTCCCAGAAATTAGAATTTCAGGGGATGTTGGAACCCCCCCAAATGCTCCCGTGGTTACACCTATGGTAGGCACGCAAACCAATACCTTTTTTTTTTTTTTTTCGTGCGGAAATCCCTTCGGATACCCCCCCACCGGCCAGCGGGGGCGGTTATGTCGGGCTTGCACCGACTAAAACCGCACGCCGTCTCGGGTCTTCAGACACCGGGGTGTAAGGTTACCCATAGAGCATATCCCTCGCACTCCGACTGATCCTGGGCCATCTCACCACTAACAGCATCGCTCATCCTGTCTCCTCTGAAAGCAGAGGAGTACGGAGAGCGATGTGTTCCCGCCATGTTGGGTATTGGCCGACGATCAATGCCAACCCTATGAAGGGGAAGCCATTGACCGTCGCCCAGGGTGTACCGGCCGCTCCGATTCCGTTCCCCCCGGACTGCAGCGGGATCGGAATCGGAGCGACACTCGAGGAGGTTACCCAACACACACCCCACGCAAACCAATACCTAAACTGTAAAACATTAAACTGAATATCCACCAAGCAATGTGTACTTTTTTTTTTTTTATTTTTTTTATCGTGCGGAAATCCCTTCGGATACCCCCCCGCCGGCCAGCGGGGGCGGTTATGTCGGGCTTGCACCGACTAAAACCGCACGCCGTCTCGGGTCTTCAGACGCCGGGGTGTAAGGTTACCCATAGAGCATATCCCTCGCACCCCGGCTGACCCTGGGCCATCTCACCACTAACAGCATCGCTCATCCTGTCTCCTCTGAAAGCAGAGGAGTACGGAGAGCGATGTGTTCCCGCCACGTTGGGTATTGGCCGACGATCAATGCCAACCCTATGAAGGGGTGAAGGGGAAGCCATTGACCGCCGCCCAGGGTGTACCGGCCGCTCCGATTCCGTTCCCCCCGGACTGCAGCGGGATCGGAATCGGAGCGACACTCGAGGAGGTTACCCAACACACACCCCAAGCAATGTGTACCTGATCACCAGACTACTTTTAGTTATGAATGGCTTTATATTATTCGTGCCATTATTCCATTGTCCAGTGCCATTTAATTATTTATTTTTGAATTGAATATACAACGAAATATTCTGTGAATATTTCAAGTATCTACCTGTTATCGACGTTATTAATACCGAGAAAAATCACGGGTGTTGGGAGCCTTTAAATATTTATTTTAATGTAATTATTAATTTTTAAAGTGAATAGATATATATATATAACTAGATATTCTGTGAATATTTTAAGCGTTTACTACTTGCCGTTATTAATATCGAAAAAACACGACAAAAAATTACGTTTGTTGTATGAAAGCCGTCCCACTTAAATATTTATTTAATCCTATTTTTAACATTTGTTGTTATAGTGAAATTGTGAAGAAATACATTATCTGTGAAAATTTCAACTGTCTATCTAGCACGAGAGATACAACCTGGGTTATTGCCATTATTAATCTCGTGCACAAAATCACGGTTCTTGTATGGGAGCTTCTATTACATATTTATCTTGTTTCTAGTATTTGTTATTACAGCAGCAACAGAAATACATCATCTGTGACAATTTCAACTGTCTAGCCTAAAAATTGTTATGTCCAGAAGGCCTTCGACTGTTTTCCTCGCGTGGTGTTTTGGTGGGCACTGCGATCCAAAGGAGCTCCAGAATTGTATGACATCATCCGAGGCGTATACCATGATTCCGATTTCGTAGTTCGAACCGCTGTTGGTGACTCAAATCCTTCCCACTGCCGTCCAGTGTACACCAAGGATCCGTCCTTAGTTCGTTTCTATTCAGCGTGGTAGTAGACGTTCTGTTAGACAACATCAGAAACTAACATGAGCAGTCTTGGTTTCGTGTATGATGATATAGCGCTGGTGGACGCGGACAGGGTCAGATTGGTGCGACCTGTGAAGACGTGAAAAGAGGTGCTTTTGACAACGGCATGCGGCAGCCTGAAGTTTAAACCATTTGGGGGTTTTGAGCCGAACTTCGACTTGAGTTGTTCTTGGAGAAAGCTAGGGTGTTTGGTACAGCCTCGAGCTCACATTTAAATAAATCACGACGCGTATTCTGACGGCCTCGGATGACGCCTTAATATTTAACCTCCCTAGCCGCAGACAACCCAGGCAAGCAGTACCCTCCACTTACAGTGTAGGTGTTAAGGAACTTTGAGCAGTATCTGCGGGAATTGTAAACACGATGTATCATCCCATAGGAAGAGGAGGATCGTAGGCCCATACAGGCCCCGTGGACAGAGGACTCAAGGTGGCCATCAGTTCCGACGCCATGCAAGAATAGTGATACCCGACGACCTAATAGAGCTGGGATACGACCCCGAATATGCACGTCTTATTCGTTGTCGCGGTGACCGACCTGGATGCATCTTTCTGGTGATAGACAAGAGACACTATCGTATTTCAGACCCACTTTGAGGATATCCATTTTGACCCAAAGAATTAATCAAAATTCTCCGGTAATTATTACTAACGTCACTCCTTAAAAATAATATTATTAAATTTGCACTAGAAACAATTTATTTAACTTGAAGGTGATTATCTATACACGATTCACACCTCTCACCTCTGCTATGGCCAGGGTTATGGAGCGATTAACTAACCGTTGTCTAGTAAACTACCTTAACAAACTCAACATTATAGCCAATAACCAATACGGGTTCAAAAAAGGTGTATCTACCGAAGACGCCGTTATCGATCTGGCAGAGTTAGTATCACGAAAACTAGACGAACGACAAAAATGTATCTGTTGCTTCCTGGTAAGTCCCTAGAACGATTTAAAACCTGCCTACAAAATAGACAGCCTTCAAAATAAATAATCACATAAGTGACTATAAAACCACCTCCTATGGAGTTCCCAAATCTATATTAGTACAGAGGGTACGCTATCACTAAATACATCCAAATTATCTCTTTTTTATATTCTATATTTATATTCTTTTATATTCTGCTGACGACACGGCGATTGTCGTGTATGGAAAGGAAAATGGGGAGCAATCTCTGAAACTGGTTTCGACTTGGCTGAGGCATAATCTTCTAACATTAAACCTATCAAAAACTTCATCCCTTCTCTATAAATTCTAGTACAGGAGCACCAAACGACTTCAATATTACTGCTCACCCATGCTCCGATCCGAGTAATTGCACATGTGTCACTATCACTCGTGTCAATCATACCACTTACTTGGGTGTAGTCATTGATGGTGGACTGACATGCTACAATCAAGTAGACAACATCTCCACAAAAGTAGGAAGACTAATATATATTTTCAGAAAGCTAAGATATATCGCCGACACTAATATTATCAACATGGTGTATAAAACACTGTCAGTCCGTTATCACCTACTGCCTACTGCCGTAGTACGGGGAGGAGCATCCAAAACCAAGCTCCTTGATTTGGAACGAGCACATAGAGCTGTTCTTAAAGTTATGCAAAACAGACCGTTCAGATTTCCTACTGCCGCATTATATGCAAACACCAAGGTCTTATCTGTGAGAGTGCTCTTTGTGCTCCAAGCCACTCTCAGGACACACAGGGCAATTTCCCCACCAGATCACTCAAAACGTAAAACCAGAACCACATGCACAGCAATCAGACACAGAACCACATCAATCAGTACTACATCATGGGCTAAATTTTATACAGAGAAATGTCAAAGAACATCCCGCTAGCAGAATTAAACTATCATGAATTAAAAGTTAAGGTTCAGAATTGGCTGCAAGACCTTAACTACACACAAACCGAAGATCTACTCTACAACCCACAATAGGCGTATTCAATGCACTTTAATATGGCATTCCTATTCAAACAGTTATTCACCACACATGTACGTATAGCACACGCAAATACGTACATACACACATTCATGCACACTCTACACACACACATCTGTACATATACCAAAATTTATATACCCACAGAATATATATATATATAATATACACCCTTCCCTCGTCAGCACTCAGCGCGAACTTTGTCGTGGTTAGTCGTGGGTGGCGTGGTGTAATATAAAGCGAAATTTCGGTTTACAATGAAATAATAGATGGAAGTTCATTTATATCGTTTTTATGAATGCGAGTTTTAGGTAGCCGAAATTATCAGCACTTCTTTACCCATTTTCTCTAAAATTTGTCCAAATTGAGTATTTTTTTTAGTCAAATATTTTATAGTTAAGTGGTAAAAATATTTCATAATGGTGGTATAGATGATTTTCAGAACAATACAATGTTAATTTTTTATACTGTTTAAACGTTTATAAGATAGGTAAATAGACAATATTCTAAACCTCTTCCAGCTAATTCAGCTAAACCTTGAATTTTGATTAATCAATCAATCAATGTATTAATAGCTAGAAAATAGCTCATACATCATATACGTGGGACACTCAGAAAGTTTTGCGAAAATAAAAAAAAGTGTTCTATAGGTAAATATTTTTTTATTAAATCTTTTCAAAGTACTCTCCACCAGCCTCTATACAAAGTTTCATGCGTTTGAACCAGTTTTCAAAACACTTTTTCCAATCCGCCGCAGATACCTCGTTTACAGTCTGCTCAAACGTTGACAGCGCATCTTCCGGCGACGAAAATTGTATCCCTTTGAGCTGATTTTTTATTTTCGGGAATAAAAAGAAGTCGCACGGTGCAAGGTCAGGGCTGTAAGGAGGGTGACCTAGGAGTTTAACCGGAGTGCTGTCCAGGAAGTCCCTCGTTTTAAGCGCGGTGTGTGCGGGCGCGTTGTCATGGTGGAGTAGTATCCCGCGGAGCCCTGTGTTTGGTCGCTTGTAGCTCACTACAGAGAAAACTTCTGCCAAGCATTTGGTAGTGTACCATTCAGAGTTGATGCTTCTTTGATTTCGTAAAGGGAGGATTGATAACAAGTAGCCAGACAAATTGAAAAAACTCGCGATCAAAATCTTCCCTCCGCTTCTAGATCGCTTCACTTTGGTAGGTGTTGATTCGTTTTGAAACACCCAAACCGTCGACTGGCGTTTTGTTTCTGGATCATACTGATAAATCCACGACTCATCACCTGTAATGATGTCATAAACACGCCGAGACGCGCCTGCTTCAAACTTGTTTATCATATCACGACACCATTCCACCCGGGCCTGCTTCTGAGCATCGGTGAGATTGTGCGGCACCCAGCGTGAAATTATCCTTCTCACACGAAGATGCACGTGTAGAATCTCGTGAAGGCTTCCCGATCCAATCTGAAGAATGTGCTGAATCTCCTGATATGTGACTCGTCTATTATCTTGGATTAAATTTTTCACTGCTAGCACGTTTTCTTCCGTAACAGCCGTCAAAGGGCAACCACTTCTTTCTTTATCCTCCAAAGTCAGTCGACCGCGCTTGAATTCGTTATACCAACGATACACGGTCGCCTTGGAAGGGCCTTCATCCATGAATGCCATTTGAAGTCTATCGTACGATTCGTCTGGTTTCAGGCGACACTTGAATTCGTAGAAAATCATAGCGCGAAAATGTTCCCGACGCAGATCCATTTTTCAATGAGACACAATAATTGAAATTATCTTGCAAAAAATGCAGAGAGAAATTTTGAAATTGGAACGTACTTATTTTTACTCATAAATAATCATATTTTAGAAATAGATTATAACTGACCAGTCTCTCATATATAAAAACTTTTTTTCGCAATACTTTCTGAGTGGCCTGGTATGGTACATTTTAAATGATCTTTCATAATTATGCAAATAATACTAATTAATCAAATAATAATTATCAAAACTTAAAGAACTAACAGTGAAATCGTATATGTCAGCGAAATCGGCAAGTCTTTTTCCTTGAGTGTTTTGTACATGCAAGTATTCGTACTCTTTTGTCATTAAGTTACTGGTTAGATTACGATTGCAGCTTCTGTCATGTAGGTATTTTATTAAAAGACTATCTACGCCCTGGCTTATATATTTGTATAACATTTATGAAAGTCCCCGGGTAAGGACCCGGGGACTTTCATAAATGTTATACAAATATATTTAAACAAACCTTGTCCTGACAATAACGAACAAATAAAAAGAATTATCCAATTTGGTCCAGTAGTTCAGAAGTTATGCGCGTACACAAAATACAAAAATGATACTAAATGTGACTAAAAGATATAATTCGTCACAATAAATCATGTTAAAAATAACTTAAATCGCAAGTAATAATTGTTCTTTCCTAATTCGGAAGATATTTTTGAGCCCCCTGGATGCACATATAAATATGACCAGAAGTGTTTGCTAAACTGTTTTGACCACTTTGGGATGCTAACAACAATTTGAACACTGTGGTTTGAACAATGATATGGATACCATAAATTAAAATTTGTATTGACAAATTTTAATTTATGGTATCCATATCATTTTGAGTACTTTGCAAGCCAATGCTAACTGTACAACCGATAAACCGAAAACAAGAAATATATTTTATGCTTTACCGAAGTGTATGTGTTGCGCCTAAAGGCATGCCAGTTAGCGCGTCCCAGGATGAAGACATTCGAATTTAGCCTCGAATGCCTTCTGCCTAGGGGTCCGTAACTTAATTTCGAGAGACATCTGTTAGATTATTGGAATATCGACTGAAAGATTGTGCGAATAGAGTTTATTGCGAAACAACTTTGTCGCCAAACGCTGCTTCGACTGAACGATTCTTCGAATATTTATCAATCGATGGACTGATGTTTCCAATGTTAAATTCAAAACATTGTTTGTAGACATCTCGGTACATAAGAAGCACTGTACACAGAGATCTCTCTTCATAGATAGCACTTCTTGCCATAAACTTTCCGGACTAGTAGTTCTAGCGCTTCGCCGGCGATGCCGCGGCACGCTCGCTCCGCTCGCTCGGCTCGCGCTCTGTTGGGGTCACAGTTCTAACCTAACCTAACCCACTTTACTTATTTTTGGAATATAAGCCGAGCGCGGCAAGAAGTGCGAATCATCAGCCCATCGATTGATAAATATTCGAAGAATCGTTCAGTCGAAGCAGCGTTTGGCAACAAAAAGTTGTTTCTCAATAAACTCTATTCGCACAATCTTTCAGTCGATATTCCAATAATCTAACATTATATCTCTCGAAATTAAGTTACGGACACGGACCTTCTGCCTAGAGCTGTATTGACGCTCTGAGTGCTTCATCTTGGTAGAAATAAATACGAAAGAAAATTTGCCTCTTTGGCAGTATTTTATGGTTAGTCTCACCCTGTTCTGCTAATAATCTAAATCTACATTGCTTAATCTATAAAATGACATATATAAAAATAAAAATAAAAATAAGTAAAAAAAAATCGACATGTGTTCGCAATTTGTACTTTCGTCTTTAATAAATATATGCCGAAAGAAAAGAAGCATTCCAATCACATTTGATTACTGTAAAGTGGGTTACGTTAGGTTAGAACTGTGACCCCAACAGAGCGCAAGCCGAGCGAGCGTGCCGCGGCAGCGGCCAGCGAAGCGCCGGAATTTATTTTTATGATAACAATTAGTAGTTAGTAATCAAATGTTGGAAGTTGAAGGCTTATTTTTACCATTCCATCGATAATTTACATAATGGTACTATTGAGAATTCTAATTTGAGTATTCGCAGTAGTTCCATCATTTCATTATGACGTACAAATGGTACTAATGCGAAAGAAAATTCGCAGTAGTACCATCATGAAACTGAGCAATGGAACTAAGGCGCACGAACGAAAAGAAATCGCTACTTTTTTTATTATGGAAATTTATAGACTAGACAATGCAAATTTCATATCAATTTCAAGATTTAATGTCTATGATTCTCATGCGTACTCAATAAATATGATACGTTACCATAAGTACTGTATTAATGGGTAATCACGGAAGACGGTTTCCTCATGCAGTTATTTTATTTGAAGATAGCGCTGCGTCAGAACCTACGGCATTAACAGCAGCCCAACCGCCCCACCAAAGTTTTGCAATGTCGCGCTCCAAAAGCAGCATAGGTGCGCGGGTGGGGACAGACAGGTCGTCGAACTCTGGCCACAGGCAAAAATAACCGGCACAGAAGCTATCATTCATATTAAATTGGTTATTCTGTAATTACTCTTTACGTTTTGGAATAAACAAATCAACTCCAGAATCTTAATTTCATAAAGACATTATATTATTATGCTAGCTGATGCCCGCGGCTCTACCCGCGCTTTTTATCTTTTTTCGGTCATATCTCCGGTTCTACTTAACCAATTGCAATCAAAAATACGGCCGATGTTAAGTCTGACCACGACATATTTCTAATAGAAAAAAAATTCGTTTAGTATTTTTGCGTCCATCGCGAAAAAACAGTCAAGAATTAAAAAAAATGTTTTTTTTTTAAATATCTCCAATGTACAGACTTGTGTGTGTAGTTTACAATTTTATGATAATAGATGTTACTGTGAAATGTTTTGTTGTTGCTTCTGACATGGTAAATGTGAAATTATATGTCAAAGCAACAGGGGTATTAATAGGTATTATTACTGATTCACCCCAGCAGAAGCAGGCCGGGACGGCGGGGCGACAAGCGCCCCTCCCCCAAACCGGGGCAAGACGGGGACACCGTGGTTCCCAAACCCGAGGAGGCCATCTCGAAATCGGAGATGGCCCAGGGTCAGTCGGGGTGCGAGGGATATGCTATATGGGCAACCTTACACCCTGGCGTCTTTAGACCCAAGACGGCGTGCGGTTCAAGCCCGACATAGGGGGGGGGGTATCCGCACGAAAAAGAAAAAAGGTATTATTACTGATTCATATAAGATTTAATAGCATCCCTTTTTCGACAGTTTGTCGCTGCTAGTTCCAATTCTATAGTGTCACCACATTTCAAAACTTGATGTATTTTTACATCCATATTACCAAAACTATAAATTGAAAAAAAAATCGAGCGATGGCATAGTTTTGAAAAATTGTTTACTAAAATGACCATAAACGTCATTACAAAAATATAGATTACTAATTTGAATGAAATAGAAATTAAGCTTAGTAGAAAAACAAAAAATTACTAAATAATTTTGTCTTATTTTTTGTTGTAATTATATTACATAAATATAATAATATTAATATTTTTAATTACATAAAAAATAACATCTTTAAAGGTATAAAAACTACATTTGGTAACTGTCCACATTTATCACTCAACAACGAATCACGCGCGAAACGGCCACATACGAATGAGCTGTGTTCGCCTTGGGTAAATGTAGGCAGTAGAGGCGCTCCGCGCCGTTCGAGAGAGCTGGCAACGTAGCATTTTCATGTTTTGTACTTGCGCGTCGTTGTATCATGTAGGTGGGTGTACACAAATGATTTGTTCACCACGAAAATATATTTTTAAAATTCACCATTGTAATTCCTCACGGACTTAAATGTTTCATATTGAAATTTATAAAGGAATCAACTTCTACTAGGAAATATTTAAACCATACAACAAACGCGATTTTTTGCCGTTTTTGGCTCAATATTAATAGCAGCAACAGGTAGACGCTTGAAATATTCACAGAATATTTAGTTGTATATCCACTTCGAAAATAAATAATTAAAATAAATTAAGAGGGGCTCATTAGGGGAGACCTATGTCCAGCAGTGGACTAGCATAGGTTGATGATGATGAAGAGGGGCTCCCATTGCATAGATAATGGTACGGAACCCTTCTTCCGCGAGTCCAACTTGCACTTGACCGGTTTATTTTATATAAGATTAGCTAACCTGGTAAACTTCGTTTCGCCTTAGTTGGCTACCTTATCAGCTGATATTCGTGAATGTCTGATATTTTTAAATATCCTAATTACTAGTACAGGCTTAGTATCCCGATATCATCTCGAAGCCGTAGATGTCCCAGGGTCAGCCGGGGTGCAAAGAAATTGCCTTATTTGACCACCTTACACCCTGGCATTAGAGACCCGAGACGGCGTGTGGTTTTGGCCGATTCGAGTTCGACATAACTATCCCCACTCTGGCCGGCCCGGGTGGGGTAACCCTGGGGGTTACAGCACAAAAAAGCATAGTATAGGCAAAGACAAATCTAAAAAATCAAAGATCTTGAAAGTCGGTCCCCCCGTTCTCGAGTTGATCGCGGTCATCACTAACACAACTTTGTTTTATATATTTAGATTTTGTAGTAGATAGTTAGAGTTTTGGATAACTGTAGGTTTTATCACACCCGATGAGTTGGTAACGTTTGCAGCGGTTCGACATCGGATAGATGACCAAAACAGTTGTTAATTTGAGTTACTTCGTGCTGTAGGTGGAATGGATGGAAAAAGATATTATAATTACTCACCCGTTTCTTGCGCTCAGGCGCCAGGGGTGTACTTCGCAAATAGCAAACTTCTCTTTATACCTACTTCTCTGTTTTCCTACTTCGCAAATAGCCTACTTATCAAACAGTCTATTTCGCATTCAGCCTACTCTCAAAGAGACTACTTCGCATACTGCCTACTTGTCAAAGAACGACCTAAGTACAGACAAATAGAAAATTGTTCGTTACATTACCATAATTTCAGCAAATTTCAACCTACACGCGACAGATTCCCTTCGTCCACGACGTTTGTAACCAAGATTTCATAATGAGCTGCCTCTAGCAAGGGCATTTCTAAACTGTTCAAGTAAATTAAATTAAATATGTGTGTATTATATTATTTATTAACCAAACATACTTAGAATGAAATTAAACTTAATCT
Source organism: Cybosia mesomella (assembly GCA_946251805.1). Taxonomy (NCBI): domain Eukaryota; kingdom Metazoa; phylum Arthropoda; class Insecta; order Lepidoptera; family Erebidae; genus Cybosia; species Cybosia mesomella. The sequence continues at coordinate 16,074,542 of OX276406.1, read as the reverse complement.
GTAATGTAATAACAAAAAAAAAACTAATGAAATTTGAATCGCATGTAAACTGTTTTTTTGTAAATATTCTTTAATTGTTATTTCGGCAGCTTCTAGTTGACACACGAGTTTTTCCAATTTTTGGTCAAATTGTATATGCAGTTCTTACGGTTTTTTTTCAAGGGGTGGAACAAACATCTTTGAATTTCAAAATTGAAATGTTTTCCCTCTTTGCGCAGTTTATGAACAAATGAGAAGAAAGTTGGCTTTTTAGGTATCCACTTTCTAGAACATTTGTTGTACGTTGCAATTGGTGTGCACAACTCAGAATCTCCGCAAAAACTTTTTCTCAGCCACTGGGTTTCAAAGTAAATTTTGAACTCCATAATCGGATTAGTGAGCTCTGGGACGTTATACAAAATAACCCTCCACCCTTCTTCGATTAAATGTGACGGCAATAAAGGCAAGTGTGTCCATCTTACCATTTTTCGTCCTCCATGGCTGTGTATTTTTAATTGTTTATACTTTCTTCAAATTGCTTTTTGGAAATTATGGTAGCATCCTGTTATCTTACATTGTGGATAAACAGTCTGCACAGCGTTTATTACCGCAGTTTCATAATCACATTTGAAATCTGTCATCTCAACCTTTCATTTTTCTTTTAGGATTTTAAAAAGGCGTATATATAAGTTCTTTCATTTTTGTTAGGTAACATCGCATAAATCATTGGTTTCACGTTAACACTTTCAATCGTGGAACCCAAATCTAAATGGATAGTGTTTAATTGATTGAACGGTGACGGTACACAACGGAACGTGCCATCACCATAAAATCTGCCATGTTTTCCTTTTATCTGTTTTTTCGCTAGAGAACCCACCTGGCGAGGCCGCGGTGGCGGCCAAAGTCCGCCGGCAACCCTGGGGTTATCCTTTCGAGGGCTTAGCCGGGGTGCCCGGCAACGGACACTTGGGGAGGACACCGTGCGGTTTTAGTCGAGACACGACATAACCACCCCCGCTGGCCAGCGGGGGGGGGGGGTATCCGAAGGGATTTCCGCACGTAAAAAAAAAAAAAAAAGGGGTGTAGAGAAAACCAAAATTTTTTCAATATCACCGTCTTCGCAAATCAAAAACTTCTTCGCCTAACCGTTAGGAACGTAAACTTCCTGTATATTTTAAAATATTCATCATCATCATCATCATCAACCTATTCTAGTCCACTGCTGGACATAGGTCTCCCCTAATGAGCGCCATAGCGCCCTGTAAAAAACTGTTGAAAATATTAAACGATCGGTATTTAGAAGAAAAAAAATCTGGCTCTATATAACGTATCTTTTACTGACAAGAATGATGGAACAAAGCAATCAAGTTTTAAGTGTAAAATGTTACTTTCATAATTTTTTTGGATTGGTTCAAAATTTTCACAGACATCGTGTTTTGTTTTTTCTATAGTCAATAGAATTCTATTCCTGTTTTGATCGGGAGAGCACGTATGTACTTGTCGCTTGATCTGAGGACTTTAGTTTTGGTTAGGTCTAATGTAATGGTACTGCTGCAGCAACTCCGATTGGCGCAGCGCCACAGTGTACTGCCAGACTTTTTGTCTTTTCAAAATTGTACCTGTAGCCTTCTTGTAACAAACAAAGACTTGGCTTGGTTCTTAGTAAATTGAAAATCCCTATACGTAATCCGTAAAAATACTATTCCCTTTTATTAAACTAACGCACTGAACAACAAACTGAATACAACATGACATTGATATGACATTATTTCCACTCCGCTACTGAATGTCGAAGTTTAAAATGTCGACGTATGTTAGTTCTAAAGTACAGGATCTCGATGTACGCCAGTTCGAAAGTTCACTGCAGCGAAGTATGCAAGGCCGACGTATCGACTCGGATAGGTTAGGTTAGAAGGCTAAGGCGGGAGCGAAGCGGAGCGGAGCTCCCGCCTTAGCCTTCGTGGTTATTTTTTTTTTAACCACCTAGAAAATTAATTGTTGTGTGTCTCGTGATATTGTTTTATCAAATTTTCATACGTCGGCCTTGCATACTTCGCTGCAGTGAACTTTCGAACTGGCGTACATCGAGATCCTGTACTTTAGAACTAACATACGTCGACATTTTAAACTTCGACATTCAGTAGCGGAGTCCATTATTTCATGTTATTTGTCATTAAAGGAAAATAAATAAAGGATAGTTCAGAAAATAAAGTGGGCAGTAATTTCCTCTAGCAAAGAGGTAACGAATATGCATATTGTGCATTCTATTGCTATTATGTTATTAACTGTCCGAAGATGACATTACAGAAAAAAATAGTCAGTTTGCGAAGTAGTTCAATTGAAAAGTAGACAGAATGCAAAATAGGCTGATTGCTAAGTAGGAAATTTGCGAAGTTGTCTCCACGAAAAGTAGTCAAAATGAGAAATAGACAGTTTGATAAGTAGACCCCTGGCACCTGAGCGGTTTCTTGCATAAGCCAATTCGTCCCGGTTTCCATTTGCAGAGATGTATAGTATAATTTACACTCTAATTAAATAATATAGGTACATCACAATAGTAATGCTCGCAAAGGAGATGGCGGAGCGCGCCCGGGAGAGATTTGGAACTCTACCGGCCCGCCGAGACCGCAACATGCTCGCCGCGCGTCGCAGGCGAATCAGGCGCCGGAGGTCGCTTAGTGACCTTCGTCCACCATGAGCGCAGGCCTGGGGGTAGCAGGTGAGGTCGCCTGTCACCCCAACAGAAGCAGGCTGGGACGGCGGGGCGGCTAGCGCCCCTCCCCCAAACCGGGGCAAGACTGTCCCCGTCTTGCCCAAACATGTAAATTTAGGCATATAATTACCATAAACTAGCGATGAATCATATATTTAAATAATAAATCACAAAAATAAACTTTCCAGGGTAGAGACGAATATCGGTCTGGGGAGGAGCAGCCAAAACGCACTTATTACCCCTAGAACGGGCACAGAGAGCTGTACTTAAGGCAATGACTTCCAAGCCCTTTAAACACCCTACTATACAACTATATAAAGAGTGTCAGATTCTTACCGTGAGACAGCTCTTTGTCCTTGAAACCGTAATTAGAAAACATGTCTCAATAGGTTACAACCCCCATAATGAGAAAAGCTCTGCCATTATAAGAATTGCCCAATGCAGAAATTTAGAACCACGCAAGCTGAAAGGCATTTTAATGTTCTGGGTGGACATCTTTATAATATAACAAACAGAAATTGCAATATTTATCCACTTCTCAGATACCAATGTAGAAGGGTGGTCACGAAATGGCTCATGAACAAGTCTTATACGGTAACTGAGCATATGTACGTACGTTCACACACACACGCACACACACACACGCACACACACAAATACACTCTCTTACATACCACACACTTATTTATACTCAACGCTCAAGCTGTCTTAAATATTCGACGAGGTACTTATATGCATGTACTAATGAAGACTCATGAACACCACACAATTGTGTCCTGATGTGAAATGAATTGTATTATGATAAGCTGCAGGAGCCCTGGTACCCTAAACGCAAGTTTAATCTTATCTTGGGTACCAGACTTCATCAAACATAACTGTCAACTGTATACACTGTACTGTGAATTGTGTTCATAAGAATGTAATTTTTGAAATAAATAAATTTATTATTATTATGAACGTTTTCGTCTTTTGACTTAAAGTTATTTTTCACTTTTTAGACACTATTTCTTTTTTTATAAAAAAATATTCAAAAAAAATACTTTAATACTTATCAGATCGGTGAATAAGTCGTGCCATATTAAATATATATAGAATGTGATTCAGTGTTAGTGTTATTATAGACGTTATTGAAACTTGTATGAAATAATGACATCAAACCACGTAATTGTCAAATAATTTACTATATGGTTGTGTGAACGAATAAAATCGAGAAATATATAACACGGACGTAATTTTTACTGCTTAGGCACTGTTCTTTATTATTTATATATACATCATACAAATAAGTTTTACACATATACATATTCGGATTCGTGTACAATAAATAAAGTTTATATCTATCTATCTAAGTTCACGCGGACGATGCCGCGGGGACAGCTAGTTATTTAATAAGCTTAATAAAAGCATCTCCCCAATTATTTTTACTGGTTAAATCCGACCTTAATTAAACAAATAAATACCTATACATATTTATTCACACGGACTTACTTACAAGAAACCACAGAGTGTGAGGTCTCGTAAAATGCTCTTGGTTGCGAGTAGGACGCAGTCTGCTGCGATCGATGCCAGCCAGCCGGTCCAATGGCACCAAAGGGGGGTGAGGTAGTAGTGCGCACAGCGCCATTGCGCCGACTAACCTGGAAGGCGGGTGCGGCTTGAAACATTCGTTCACAATTTTTTTAAAGTAATTATGCACCTTGTTATGTGCGTATAAAAAGACCTTGAAAGTAAACAGGTATGCATTACTATTTTAAACGAGTCTCCCTACTTTATATGAGTGGTAATTTTATTAAAATTCTTTTTATGCAATATCTTAATTTTTTTCGTAGAACTTTGTTTTTAATCCCTTTAAGTTTGTTTTACGGCTTTAATTAGCTAAATCTTTTTCCGTATGAAATAGACAACGCCACTAACGGCAGGACGAAGTGGTGAGTCTTTTGAGAGTAGAGCAAATAATTAGATTTAGAAAACGCATGCCGAACACAAACGCGCTGTTGCTTAATGATAGGTTGCCCACCCGCCAGTTACAGTTGGTTTGGCCAAATTTTACTGAGGGTTTTTTCTTAAGATATGGGTCACCGGCGTCACCGCAACCAAGCCGTAAGTCGTAAGGTTGACCGCCGCTGTATGGCAGGCACGGTGGTATTACGAGGAAAATACCTCTATAAATAATGACAATGATGACCTGATGGTGGCCACTTCATTATGGTGCTAGAGGAGCCCTAAAAGGAAAGTGAGACTTGCTTTTCATCAAGAAAACGAGATTCAGACAGCTGTCCCCTCCGCATTCAAGTATTAACTGTAATCTACACACGTATTTGTCTAAGCATCCGTGCCCCGAGGACACCTGTGTCAGCTAGTAGGAGAAAGCGCTATGTCGCCTCTTCAATCATTCCGCAATTATGGGAATTACCACCGCTATAGTGGCGTGTGCCTTCAGTCCGTCGCTAGAACCCGGTGAAGCTTCAAAAGCCGCACCCTGATTTTACCAAGGGCCAGTAGCAGGTTGCACTCCGCGGCTGCTACTGGTAGACAAGAGTGCCTACTAGTAGTGAGTTTCGTACGTTTGTATTCTGTTAAAGTACAAATCCAATCGAAGTTTACCACGAGTCCAAACCAAACGAGGCGGGCCGCACCACAAGGCATTCTATGTCGCCCAATATCTGTTCTCAAAGATACAAGAATGTGAGCTGTGTGAATCAGCCCCTCATTGCAGACGACTGTGTGTGCTCGGTATACATTAAAAGAAAAATGAAGGTCAGAAACACTTTTGGGACTCAACTTTTGCCTTCAATTCTGTTTTTTTTGTAGTGATTCATTTACTTTCAATGCTGCTAATTTACGTGCGTGAGCCATGGCCAGTAAGAAAATAGTGAGCAAAGCTAACAGTGGTTTGGATTGCGGTTAGCTACTTCCCTTTTACGTTTGGAATATCCCACCGGCCCCACCTCATAGGTCCCACCGATGGGATGAGTTTAATCGAACTGACTAAAACCATACGGTGTCCTCCCCAAGTGTCCCTTGCCGGGCACCCCGGGCAAGCCTTCGAAAGGATAATCCGTTTGGTCGCCATCGGAGCTTGCCTCTGGGGTCGGGTTTCGTCCCACGTCGGTGAGTAGCAGGCGTGTGTAGGATACACGACACGCCTCCGTCTTGGCCTGTTTCTGTAGGGATGGTGAGTTGGTCGACTGCCTTCCTCAGGCCTCGATCATGGAGCCTCGCCGCAGACTGCAGAACTCGGGAGGCAGGGTTCTCTGCCGCTGCCTCTTTGCCGCCTCCTTCGCAGGCATTACCAGCTCGCAGAAAGAGGCGGAAGCTTGCCACTTGCTCCCGTTGGAGACCACGGCCCTCACCATGGTCACCACCGAGAGAACGTCCACGTCCCAGACCGCAACGAGGTCCCGGCCGCCGTTGACTCGCCACGCTAGGCACTCCACCAATGTGTGGAGCGCCTTGTCTTCGCCGGAATCCTCGCAGTGCTGGCAATGCGGCGTTGTGGTAGACAACGCCGCATTGCCAGCACTGCGAGGATTCCGGTGAATGCGCCACAGGTCGCCGTGGTGCTTCTCACCTCACCGCCGCGATGGTGGCTTCTTCCCACCTCGGTTGCTCAAGTCGCACCTTCCATGCCTCCATGAGTTCCTGGCGGAGCTGGAACCGCTGGGGCCCCCCTGCCTATGGGCGGCTACGTCCCTTCTCTATTTTGTGACTTAGGCTGATTGCACACATCGGCATGTTTTATTCTTAAATTCCGACACCTTATTTGTTTGGTTGGTTAAACGCGATAATCTCCAGAACTACTGGTTCGAATTGAAAAATTATTCTGGTGTGCCCATTTATCGAAGAAGTTTATAGATGTTTTATCAGACTAGCTCCCGTAGAGCGGAGCAGTAATGACAAATGGGCATGTATGGGTTAAATGGGTGTCTAGGTGGCAGCGAAGTAAGTCTCGGGCGAAGCCGTGGGCCCAATTAGTGTTTTTAATAAAATGAATGATGGATACTTTTGCTAATTGTCCCTTAAAGTGGCCCATCACGATTATGTGAGCTTCCATTAAGTAGTAGATTTCTTTTTCGTAGGACGCACCGTTTCCGGGATATTACAATACAGTACATACCAATGTGTTAGGAATTCGTAAGAATATTACTACTATTGTCCATGTTATGCACCGATATGTATTCATAAATAACGCTCTTCAGACGCCGGGGTGTAAGGTTACCCATAGAGCATATCCCTCGCACCCCGGCTGACCCTGGGCCATCTCACCACTAACAGCATCGCTCATCCTGTCTCCTCTGAAAGCAGAGGAGTACGGAGAGCGATGTGTTCCCGCCACGTTGGGTATTGGCCGACGATCAATGCCAACCCTATGAACATTAGCACTAGTACCTCTCTGTGATGGCTACATACCAATATTCCAGTCAGTTATATAAACATCGCGCGTTGTTCTAACTTGGTCTTACTCATAATAGCCTGGGAGTGTTCAAATGAATAAATATACAGGGTGGAAACGTTGAGTTTCCAGCCAATTATTTCGTCATTTTTAAAGATATTGCAGAACTTTAAACTGAAATCTGCATCACTTAATCTATAAAATGACAAAAAAAGGTAAAAAAAATATCAGCATGTGTTCACAATTTGTACTTTGGCAGTTCCCGCACATTTATTATGCTTCTGGGTTAGGTTAGGTTAGAACTGTGACCCCAACAGAGCGCGACCCGAGCGAGCGTGCCGCGGCAGCGGCCGGCGAAGCGCCGGAACCACTAGTCCGGAAAGTTGATTTCCATAACGTGACTTGCTAATACTACTGCATCCATTTCTTATTTCGGAATGTCGAATCGGACTAAAAGACTCAGTAGTCCGATGATTTATAATCATCTGCATTATCGGACTACTGAGCCGAAAAAGTCTCAGTAGTTCGATCATCGACTATTTAATGGGACTACTGATACTAAGCCAATTGTTTTCATACATTACATACACTGACAAGAAAAAAGTTTTATAATAACCGAGCCGTGGTTTATACATAACATTATTCGTGCTTTTCAGTTTATAACACAAACTAAGGACTTGAGCTTCACTAAATAATCTTGTCATTAGTACGTGATAAGTCAATATTTAAATTTGCTCATGTTACAGAATTGACAATACAGTTTTTGCGTGTAACATAACCAGATTAACATGCATAATTATTATGGCTATGGACAGCAGTAAGAATAGGGAGAAATGGGTGGAATGAAGAGGGAAACTAGGAGTTGTAATATTATTATGCAACGCGAAAGTTGCTGCCTGACGGGTGTACAGGGTGAGAGCGAGGGCACCACCCTGTACACATTATATCTCAGCTCCACCCACACCCCTCGTTCTATCGACCTGCGCAAGCATCCGGCCCGGCGTCGTTGTTACGAGCTTAGCGAACCGACCAACCGAATCGAACTTCCATGCCTATGGCATGTCAAATCATTTAATTCAATTTAATGTTATACATCACAATGGAAACTAGGACTCGATCAAAATATGAGTGTAATCTATACAAATATTTAAAATTGAAGTGTCCTGTTTGTTACATTAAAATAACAGGTTTTAAATAAATGCATATGAGTGTGTATGTATAACAAAATATCATTTTTCAAACATTCAAATAATTAAAAAAATTATAATAACAAGAATTAAAAAAAACAAAAGTTACTGGACCAAAGTTGTAGAGAATTTAATTAGCAACAAAAAAAATTAACATTTTTTTTTATCAGATGAATAGTTTAAGAGATATAAATCGTAAAAACCATTTCAACCCCTATTTTTAGATGGCGGCCGTGGGACAAGGGTGGCGACCCCACAAACTTGGTTTTAACTTTACACTGACCCTACACATCAAAAAAATAAAATTGCGTCCTCTAAAAAACGCAACCCCAAATGTAACTTTTCAATGGACTAATTAGGTAATCTCTGGAACGGCTGAGCCGATTTCGACGGGACTTTCACTGGCAGATAGGTAATATTATAAGGCGTAACAGATGCTACCTTTATTTTAGAGTAAAAGAAAACAAAATCTAAGGTCCATACTATGTTAGTTAATTTAACAGCCCGTTAAGTATCTTAACAGGCTGCTAAGGTTTTTGAGCGTCCACCATGCTCTAAGAGACGATTATCATCCTTAGTCAGGCGTTAGATTTAATTACTGCTATAAAGGTTCGTCAAGTACTAACAGAGGATTCCTAATGCCAAAATGGCTGCAGCGCGTATAGCATTATTTTTGAAGAAGATATTTTACAAAATATAGATAATTTGGATAACATAAGCGACATAGAAACAACTGAGTAATATTATTTGAAAATGGAAATAAATATGATATGAAACATCCACAAACAACAGACAGCGAATAGGTTCCTTCAAATATTTGACATTTGTAACCGACTAAATGAAACATACACACACTAGCTGTTGCCCGCGTGGAATTAAGATCCCGTTCCCGCTTACCATGGGAACCTATTACAGGGATGGGAAGGGAAAAGTAGCCTACGTCCTACTCCAGACTATACTCATCTATCTCTGTACCAAATTTAAGCCAGATCAGTTCAGCCGTTCTGGCGTGATGGAGTTACAAACATCCATCCAATTAAATTAAATTAAATTATAAGTTCGTTTTCTAAAATATTATCTATTTTCACATCTCTTTCATAATCATCCCTTATTAATTTAACAGTTCTATTTACAACCTTTTCACAGTCTCCTTTAAACACATATTCACAAGCTTCTTCTTCTTCTGTATTGTGTTTTGCAGCATATCCCTTAATTTGAGCCCACACCAACTCGATTGCATTATATTCACAATGGTAAGGCGGTAACCGTATAACTCTGTGCCCATGTTCTAACGCTATTTCGTCAATGACGTATCGAATCTTGATTGGTTTGTTTTCTTTTAAAAGACGTACTAATTCCGCTTTTAATATATTTATGTTTGCATCTACGCCATTTTTTTTGCAGCCATGCGACGATCTCAACTTTCTTTTGGGATTGGGCAGGTGGCTTGTCCATTTGCATCGAGTGGTATGGGGCGTTTTCCATAATTATAATAGATGGTTCAGGGAGGCTACACAAAATTGAGGTAAACCATTCAGTAAACTTTTCTCCATTCATTTCTTCATGAAAGTCTCCAGTGATTTTTGACGCAAAAGCCACGAGAGAACCTTCGACAAACCCGTTGATGATTCCGGCGTGACAAATTATAAGTCGCAATCCTTTTCCAACAGGAACTGTGGACGTAGATGCTGCAGTGTCATCGGTCCAAGAACGGCTCACAGTATGGTTAGCATTTAGCCATGTTTCATCCAAAAACACAACGTTGTGCCAATTTTCAATTTCTTTCACTTGCCGTAAAAAAGTATATCTTGCCCTCACAATATCAAATCTTTCCATCAATATTTTGCGTTTGTTACATTGTTTGTATCGAAATCCAACGGTCTTCAAAATCTTCGTTAAAGATATTTCCCCACCGAAGAATAATCCAGCTTCCTTCAGTGATTGCACTAACTTTTTTCTTGTTGGATACTCCTTCCGTAAATAGTAGCCGTACACATGTCTTCGGATGGCATCGGATGCAAAGCTATAGTGGTGTGTCTGAAGTTGATTTTCTTCTGTGCCAGTCTCGCCATATTCTTCTTTAGTTATTCGTCTAACAGTTCGTTGTCCAATATTAAGCGCATCAGCTACGCGTTCACCCACTGATGTTATAGGTAAAATTGGCCCTCCATTTTGAGATTCACGATCGAAATAGTTGCGAAGGCGTATAACGAATTCACGTGCCTGACTGTTTAGAACAGTTCTCTGCGTACGTTTGGCTATATCGACGAAATCCACAACAAAAGGGGTAAACAGAGTCCAAATTAACGAGCAAGGGTCAACAGTAATGCAGTATCAATATCCGAAACCCAAAGCAAGGTCAAAACTATATCACCATCGCAGTGCACTCAACGTTTGTACTTTTCGAAGCAACTGCTTTGTATTGAGCATTGACGCGAATTTGCCGGAGGTAGTAGTTGTGCTGGCCAGCGATCCTAGTGACGATCATATTAGATTTCATTTAAAAAAAAAAAACGAAAATCAAATGCCGAGTTGTGTGGTAAATAAGTACACCAATAATTATAATCTTATAAAAAAAATGAATATAATATAGTTTAGAAATCAATGTAATAAATAAATTTAGTGTCCTTAAATTTTACATTCGATAAATTTTATGACTAACTGCACGTCAGTATTGACAATAAAGAACAGCAATTTGCTCCTTCAAATGTGATTATTAATTAATACGAAACTTCATGAGTGGACAAACGTCAAAACGGCCATCATAGCGTGCCGATTGTTTAATAGTCTGTTACTCATCTTCCGTGTGACGTGCGTTAACTTCAACAGCGGTGTTAATTTTAAAGCCTGATTAACTAATTCTTGTTTATTTTTTAAATTAGTGAAATTGGGTATTAAACTTTTTAAAATTTATTTGTACAAAATTATAAATAGATTAATTATTTACATAGCATTTTCTCGCCAAAATATTTATCGTTTATATTTGTGATATTTTAAAACATTTATTTCAAGAACATGATAAATAGATAGAGTCAGAGCTGGTAGACATTTTTCGTTAGGTGTCAAACACCTAAAATCAATGCAAGGCAATCTAAAAATTTGTTCGATGCCTCTCCCGTAATATCTTAATAAAGAAACGCGGACCTGGCCTGGCTGGTAAACTTGGAAATATATCACCAAAAAAATACATAACCTGCCTAATCATATTAGGTCGTTACATATGAAATTGCCGTTTTTCTTGAAGAAATTGGAGGAAACCCAATTTTCAGTACTGACATTTTTGCATTTTTCTTAGGAATGACAAATCCAAATTTTTTTTTTTTTGTGTATGAATGAGACAACATTAAGCTAACAAACAGCAACTTTTATTACATTTTTGAAAAGTGACAGCTGTTAAGTAAAACGAAATTTATCATCAAAATGGATAGCATTTAGGAAGTACTGTTTTTGAAGATCGAATTAATTTATCAAGCGGCGAATAAAAACAAAATTTAATACAGAGTTGTAAAACCTTGAAATCAACTTTCAAACAAAATATAAATAATGGAAATAGCTATTAAATTACAGGAATAACGAACTCATGAATTTGTAAGATAATTTCGGCACTTTCATAGGTAAAGGCCTATTATAAATTCCACCCTATTTACTACCCACTTGCTGTTGTTGCCCGTTTCTCCGCCCGCTAGATGTCGGTTACCGCGACCAACGAATTATTTCATATTTTTATTTTCTTAACATCTCTTGAATGGAATGTTCGGTTTTAATAATTCAAAAAGTAATCAACTGATTATTTGGACTTATTCCTCCCACCTGCTCCACGATTTTGCTCCCAAGAGCGCCAAAACTAAACTCAAATATTTTATTATTTTTTTAAATCGTTCCCAAGGGCTCCAAAATCTTTTGCAATTTTTTTTTCGGCGGTTGGGTCTCAAGGAGGCTCTCCATAAATCTGAGGCCTTATTCTTTCATGGGCCTCGGAGCGAGCAACCTAATGGATCCAGCCTTACGGTAGGAGGCATTCGCATCGGCATCGAGCCCCAAATGAAGTATTTGGGACTTGTGCTCGACGGCCGGTGGGACTTCGGAAAACATGTCCGAAGTTTGGTCCCCATGTTGAAGGGCACAGCTAACGCTCTGGCGCGGCTGCTGTCCAACATGAGGGGACCCGATGACTCCGGCAGGAGACTCTACGGAGAGATTGTGCGGTCCATGGCTCTATATGGGTGCCCAGTGTGGGCAGAGACTCTGAAGGCAACACTGCCCGGCTACTGCGGGAACCGCAGCGGGTAATGGCCAACAGGGTCATAAGGGGGTACCGTACGATCTCCTTCGAAGCTGCAAGTCTCCTTACCGGAACTCCACCATGGGATCTTAATTCGAGAGCCCTTGCAGCCATTTACAAGTGGCGCAAGGAGGCGCGGGAACTGGGACGGAATCCTGAGTCTCGAGAAATCGAGGCCTAGAAATCCCAGCTCCACCAGGCCAATCCTGGTGGAGTGGAAGGAACGACTTGGGAAACCAAGCGCAGGGCACGCCGTTATAGCATGCAGGTTTGGCTCGAGAGGTGACACGAAAGCCTCTCGTACCGACTGACGCAGGTGATCTCCAGCAAGGAGAGCTTCGGGAACCACCTGCATCGGATCAGGGGCTGCACACGCTGGTACAACGTGGGAGGTGCTGGGGCGTGTCCTCGTGGCGACAATCGGGGTGGGAGTCCTCTCGCTCGGCACCATGACTTTTTTTTAAATTTATTTATACAATAAAATATTCAAAGATTATTTACATTGCATTTTCTCGCCAAACTGCAACGTTTGATGGCGAGACGCGATAGTATTTAATACAAATAATTTATCAATAATTCCTAATGATTTTTATCTAACACACACATGTTAAAACCAGTTTACATATATCATATAATGTTTATTTAACGTTGATTCTCGTCAACCGCTGCCACATCTGCCGTACCTCGGCTGTCGAGAAGCAAGTCTTTCAATTTGGATTTAACACACCTTGACTCGTCTTAGGACTCTGTCTTAACAAATCATATTTATTGAATGTCTTTGGTACTAGATATTTTGACAGTCTTTCTTGTACCATATATATTGTTTACAATTTCTTCATCACCATAGTAGTATTCCAGTCCTAACAAATTCTACAAATAGGAAACAACCTTTCATAGTCTTTGTTACAGCTGTTCCTATCTTTTTTGCTTACTAAAAACTTTCTTAATTGTAAATTTTTTATTTTGTATAAATATATTTTAAATGTTCTACCATAAATAATAAGTCCATAAGTTATGAGTGAGTCAGCTAGTGCATAATATACAATAAGTAATGTGTGTTTACTTAATTCTCTATTCAATTGATAGATCTTCCCTAATACTGATCGCAGCCTATTGCAAATATCAGCGACCTGTGTTTTCCCGTTAAAGTATACATCAATATTTAGGCCTAGATATTGAAATGTTACAACATATTCCAATTTACTAGAAGCACAATTATTTTTATTGTTATGCAAACATTCGTATGTATGTCATATCACTGCAAAGCTTTCCTTAGCCACTGTTCTAGCCCGTCGGCTATATGGCGAGTGTATATGCATACATTTGGTTTTAGTACAATTTAATATTATGCCATTATCGTGTGCCCACTTGGTAATACTTTCGAAGTCCTCTTGTATACATACGAGTACAAGTACACGAGTTTGAGTCTCGCATATATCTTTAGCAGCATAAACTAGACACATGTCATCCGCATACATGTACACACGGCATTTGTTCACAACATTTGACACACTGTAGACGTGCATCACATAACCCACTGGCCCAAACTCTGATCCGGTCGGCACCCCTAAATCCACATCCATTTCATCACCGGCCACTCCACATATAACGGTGCGAATTTTCCTATTAGTCAAGTAATTTTCGAACCATTTATAGGCAGGACCGCGTATACGCGCATATTCGTTCATGGCCTGTAATAGTATGGTATAATCTAGTGTATCAAACTATTTATAATCTATGTATAATGCTATAAGATTTTTACCAGCGTCTTAACATTCATTAACATAGTCTGTAAACCCTGCTAGAGCGGAGGTAGTATAGGAATAGATTGCGGCCATGATGCGGAGTGCGAGCGCATGGGCCGGCGCGGCGCAGGCGACGGCGCGCCGTCGCCTCCTTCTGCGAGCAAGTAATGCTCGAGAAGGAGGCGGTGGAGCGGGCTCGGGAGAAATTAAGAACCCTCCCGAACCGCCGAGCGCGCAACATGAGCGCCGCGCGGCGCAGGTGACTGAGACGCCGGAGGTCGCTCAATGACCTCCGTCCTCCATGAGCGAAGGCCTGGGGGTGGCAGGTGAGGCCCCCTGTCACCCCAGCAGAAGCAGGCCGGGGCGGCGGCGCATAGCCGGGGTACGAGGGAAATGCCTTATGGCCCACCTAACACCCCGGCGTCTGAAGAACCGAGGTGGTGTGCGGTTTTAGTCGGTTCAAGTCCGACATAACCTCCCCCGCTGGCCGATCGGCATTTCTATGAAGTTAAAATATAAATATAAAAGTTATGGGTGTTTCTACGTTAAGAGGTCTTGGGCTGTATGAGATGGTGGCATAACAAAAATTTGCTAATTTTAAAATAATAATAGTATATTTAAATTTATGTAGCTACTTATGAATTACGATTGAAAGGGCCAGATATTTAATCATAATTGTCTTGTTTTAGAAGGTACCAGGGGAGATATCTTGTACAGGGGAGGGACATGGTGTACAGGGTAGGGTTCAATTTGAACAGGAGAGGGATTTCATGATGTTAGTGAACTTAGCAGATCATTGTCCAGCAGATTATCTTATATAAATTTATGTAACTTTCTCTTACCGATTATAATCCTAATATATTGTAATCAAACTTTTATTTATCTCTGCTCGCCCTAGCCGGAAGTTAGCAATACATTACTTTATTAAATTTCACAGTGCATAAGTCACCCTTTAACTTTATTGCAACTCCATTTAAAAACTTCTATAAATTCTTGATACTTTTTAGAAATAGTTCCGGCGTTAAAAAAAATCCGTTCCCGCAGGGGGAACGCACAGGTAGATTTCGTGAAGCAAATAATATGACCTATGCTTCTTCTATGACCCACGCCGAGCGCATTTTTAACATGTTTAATTTTTTTTCTCGAAAACGGTAACTTTTAGCGAAAAACTTTTCAGACATTTATTATAGACTTAAAAATGGCCTATCGGTTAAAAATGTTTCCGACGGCAAGAATGTTCACCGGTTAGAAGTTATGATTTTTTTCCCGAAAAATTTTGGTTTTCCCCCCCTCCACTTTTAGTTAAAGTTTTAATCTTATAGGTTATAATTAAAAGTTGTTGGTATTCATGTATACTATGGGATAAAATTAGAACGGTTCGAATATCTTTCATGGAACGTGAAATTTTGAGGAAAAACTGATTTCACAAAAAGTGAGGCCCTACCGTCCCCTTAGGCCGGATTCCACCCGTTCACGAACTTAAACTAAGTTTACACCCAAGCAATTTTTGACCGCAGTTTGAAAGCGATCGGGGCAAAAATGCGACCGTGAGAGTGCCGCAAATTTTGGGAAGTGGAACCATACATACATATATATATAAATATAAACTTTTTGACCAGTGGTCATTTCGGACTCAGGGGGTCATAACTAGACCTCCTATGAAGAATTTTTTTTTAAATTCGACAGTAGTCAAGAAACCAATAGGTAGATCGATTTCATCGAAATCTACCTAAAAGACAATTGACAAAATGATCTGCCAACTTCCCGCAGCAGATCAGAAATAAACGTGAGTTCTTATCGCATGCGAATGAGTTCTACAGTTCCTGACACTTTTCAGGAATAGTTCTGTTTTCACGTTCAACACTGATTTTTTGGACTTACTGGCACTCCGCCAGCAGATCATGCCAGAAAGTCCAAAAAATCGAATATTATCAATTTCATCATTTCAAATGATTGTCGATGGCCGTTGGCCTTAAACAGTCTTTTGGTTACAGTAAAAAATATTATTGTTTCGTAATAAAGAGTATTTCGAGTTGATGTTTTATTTTTCCGTACACAATGTATGGGAAAAGCTTTTGGCAATTTCTGTCAGTTCTAGTACTTGTACTTTAAATTGTCCCGTAGAGTATTTGATCCCTACATGAAATAGGACCGACAGGCATAAAAAAAATGTTTTTGTATTTTAGCATTTTTCTTTTTCATTGATTTTTGCAAAATCTATATTTGTGCTACAAAAATCTCAGACCGCTGCACGAAGAGAGGAACTGCGGTATACAGTACGGGAGAGTAATTTTACCCTATATTATTATATAATTATTAATAATATAATTATACCCTGTAGGTATAATGATAGGGTAAAATTAAGAAATCGATATGCCGTGTGTACATACTTTCAAAAGCATTGTATGTATATTTTGAAGCTCTGTAACTGTAAAACTATCACATCGCAGTTCATTGTCTTAACACTTGTATATTGTGGAGTTCAAGAGAATCGTCTGGCTATGTGAACTAAAAGTGCCATTTGTACGCAAACAGTTACTATTGTAAGTGTCAGTGAAGAAAAGTCTTTGTTACTTTACTACTTATGCTAGGTACCGTACACCGTTACACGTATGTCAACAATTATTAATTTCAAAAAACCGGCTAATTGTGAGTCGGACTCGCCCATGAAGAGTTCCATAGCAGCAAGTAACATAATAAAAGTTCTTGTAGTTCGTTCAAGCCACGCCCCGCGCGAATTATAATTATTAGTTACTTAGGCACATATTACAGATTTATTATTAGAAAATAATGCTTCAAGGTTTATTCATAAAGTTTATGTTTATGAAATTAAATGTTTTATTTTTCAAATGTTTGTATTTGAGCTGATTGAATGAAAGGTAAATTGCGGTTTACGATTGACGTATTACAAAAAAACTACTTACTAGATCTCGTTCAAACACATTTTACCACTTTGGACGTCTCTCGCGCAAACTATTCAGTTTAGAAAAGGAACCTTAATATCGTTTTTGAAGACCTATCTACACTTAGATGTGTTTGATGAAAAACATTTTTATGTTTCAGTTCTAAGTATGGGGGACCTCCAAAATTTACTGTTTGTTTTTCTCTTTTTGTGTGCAAATCTTAATGCGGTTAACAGAATACATCTAGTTACCAAGTTTCAAGAGCATAGTACTTACAGTTTCTGAAAAATGTGCCGTGTTTTACCATTTGGCTACGGAAACCTAATAAAAAGTAAGTTTCTATGCGGTTATCGTTAAGGCGACGGTATTCGACGACTTTAGGTATTTTTGGAATAGTAAAGCCACTTTAGGCCACTGCGAGGCGCTAGCGGTCTACATCCAGTGTTTCGTGACAAAATACAGAAAAACAACGAAGGTTAACTTAACTTAAGGTGGTGTTGTAGTATCAACACAAATAATGACGCAATTGTTAATTACATAGAAGATCTTCTAGTTGCACTTTAGGTAAAGGGAATAATAATCCGATCTTAATCTTTAGAAAAAAGTAAGCATACAAAATGCTTAAAAATTTAATTGAAAAAATAAGGGAATAAAGCTTATAATAATTATAATATTGTAATCTAGCTATCAGAAAGTCGCTCCCGTAAAAGCTTATATGTACTAAACTATGAAAATGAGCAATGGAAGAGTGGAACCGGGCGTTAAGCTGCAAGATCTTGATGGGACCCCATATACCCATAGGGTCCCCTAAACCCCTGGGGACCATACACTTATGGGCCCCCGTACATATACGTTAGCTATGGGGCCCATGGATCCCATACACCTATGGGGTCCCAAACACCCATGGGTTCCATATTGAGTATATGGGCACCATTAAGCTCTGTAGAGCATCTGGGCCCAAGCAAGACGTGAGACGGCAGTCGCTCCCATAAAAGTCATAATTAACCAGGTTATGGAAAGGAGAAATAGAAGAGCGTACCCCCTGGGCTTCAAACTGTAAGCTTTGGATGCAACCGGGATTGGAGCTCGGATTCATGAGGTTAGGCCCCAAAGCAAAAGCTTCGTCAGCAATAATATCACTATAAAGAGGCAGGTAGTAGTAGTATTTGGTAGTGATGACGGTTTATGTCATTTTAAATTATGTAGCTGGTAGGTATTGTTCCCAATATTTAGTACGATTACGTCTATTAGTACCAATGTCAATCATTACAAATTCTTGTATTAAATCGACTAATGTCATAACTGTCATAAGACATTTAATGCTATTATAATGCCGAAACATGACGTACTAATACTAGCATTGTATTCGTAAAAGTTCGAGCTCAACTTTTTATCATTGTATTTGTGCATCTCAGCACATTCTCTACGATGTGGCATTTACGACATTTAAAAATCGAGCGAATTCGCTGCGCATCTGCCGCAAACTGACACATGTTTCGCTCGGGACTGATTGACTATCCGAACGCGACATATAGGTAGAAAACGTAGGTATTTTGTATTTTCATTGTATAATTTCAAAATTCATGTAAATTATGATAACCGGTTTTCATTGGCGCAAGGAGGCGCTGGAGCGGGGCCATAGGCCGGAGCCCCGAGAATCAGGGCTCAGCGGTCCCTGCTCCGCCAGGAACTCATGGAGACATGGAGGGTGCGACTTGAGCACCCAAGGTGGGGGGAATCCACCATTGCGGCGGTGAGACCGATCATGAAGGAGTGGTTGGAGAGGGACCATGGGGACCTCTCCTACCGGATGTGCCAGATGGTTACCGGACACGGATGTTTCGGTAAGTATCTGTGGCGCATCCACCGGGAGACAACGCCGCAGTGCTAGCACTGCCAGGATCCTGGCGAAGATACGGCGCTACACACGTTGGTGGAGTGCCCTGCGTGGGCGAGTCAACGCCGGGATCTCGTTACGGTCCTGGGCGTGGACGTTCTCTCGTTGGAGACCATGGTGAGGGCCGAGGTCTCCGACGGGAGCAAGTGGCACGCCGCCGTGCCCTACACACGCCTGCCAACTCGCCGAAGCGGGATAAAACCCGACCTCACCAGGCGAGGCCGCTGTGGCGGCCAAAGTCCGCCGGCAACCCTGGGGTTATCCTTTCGAGGGCTTACCCGGGGTGCCCGGCAACGGACATTTGGGGAGGACACCGTGCGGTTATAGTCGAGACACGACATAACCACCCCCGCTGGCCAGCGGGGGGGGGGGGGTATCCGAAGGGATTTCCGCACGTAAAAAAAATAAAACCGGTTTTCATTTTCCTGTCAATGACCTTCATTTTGGTATCATTTTTATTTTTCTAAACTGAACAGAACTCAAATAAATCTGGAGTCCGTTTTGGAAATAGCACTTTACTTTCAAACTATGGATATCTATATGCTTTCGTTATATTTATTTAATAAGTAAATAACATTGTATGCACAAAGCGTGTGCCACACCAGAGTCTGACCACGTCCTGAATGATACTTTCTCATCTGACTTTTTCTAACACGAATTAATAATGAATAAGGTCTGAAGCAGGTCGTCCCATTCGCAACTCGTCATACATTCTCAACACGTTCCATTCGCAGCTAGTCCCATTCTCAACTCGTCCCGTTCGCAACTTGCCCCGTTCGCAACTTGTCCCGTTCGCATCTACTCTTTATTATTAATATTTGAAGAGGGTAGTTACACATAACTTGTCACTGACACTGTCACTTGCATCAATAATTTATCATAGTCCTTTTTAGGGTTCCGTTGCCAAATGGCAAAAAACGGAATCCTTATAGATTCGTCATGTCTGTCTGTCGGACACACATGTCACAGCCACTTTTTTCCGAAACTATAAGAACTATGCTGGTAAGCGAGAGTGGAGAGCTAACTTGGTAAGTAGATGTATTTTGCGATCCGCATTAAGATTTTCACACAAAAATAGAAAAAAATACAATAAATTTTGGGGGTCCCCATACTTAGAACTGAAACTCAAAATTTTTTTTTTCATCAAACCCATACGGGTGTGGTTCTATGGATAGGTCTTTAAAAATGATAATGAGGTTTCTAATATCATTTTTTTCTAAACTGAATAGTTTGCGCGAGAGATACTTCCAAAGTGGTAAAATGTGCCCCCCTGTAACTTCTAAAATAAGAGAACGATAAAACTAAAAAACGAAGAAAATTTTTCTAACACTAATTTCTAATGAATAATGTTAAGGTCGGTTTTACAGACGACCAATAGTTAAATGGAAAATCCACTAAGTTGGCAACACTGCTTGTGTGCATAGCTTGTACATGTAGCTTTTGTAGACCTTAAAGTTTTCTGAAAGTTATCGTAAATCATAAGTTTTCGCGTATAAGAAAATATAAAGTAGGTAAAAGTAAAGAAAATTACTTTAGTAAAATGACCAAAAAAAGTTTCTAACAGTTTCATATTTGAGAATTATCTACAACTTGGTATATTGTCGTTGTTGTAGATCAATTGCAAGTATTGAAAAAGTTAAAATAAATTAGGCGAAAAGGAACCATCACACCTGGCGGCAAGATGTGTTTTGTACCTATTTGGGGTCTTAGAAATAGGAATCCATCCAATCTATTCATAGTTGCTGGTCCTCGGGGTTTACAAACTTAAAACTTGTAGCGCCTGCTCTATAAACAAAGGATTAAATTGCTTCATAATGAAAAGTCATACTCCGGTCTTTTTTTTGAAAGATACATGCCTTTCATAAAGATTGTTATTCGTTGTTCGGAATAACGGTAAAGCGGCCTGCTTTTGCAGACCAGCAAACCAATGCAACGGTACACATTAGGTCTCATTCGGGCGGAGGTTTCAGACAAGTTAGTAGAAGTAATATTACACCTACATTCATATAATTTATACCATACTAGCGGTTGCCCGCGGCTTCACCCGCTTGGAATTCTGATCCCGTTCCCGCTACCCATGGGACCCTATTCCACCACCACAACCTATATAAGATACACAATTTCCCTAGACATCTTTTTGTTAAATATATTTTAGGCTTATTTTTTTCCGACTCCACCAACAAATATTTATACAACACAAATTTAAGCCAATGTTTAGACAAAAACTTGACACATTATGTACTAAACCTCTCCTCGAGAACCACTCATTGGTGAAAAAAGCATCAAAATCGGTGCAGTCGTTTTTGAGTTTATGGCGAACACACAGGCAGACAGATGCGGCGGAGGACTTTGTTTTATAATATGTAGTGATGATAAAAAGAGAGAAGGAACTTTTTGGGTTGATTTATATGTCTGGGGTAATTCGGAACTACTGCATTTATCGAAAAAATTCTGTCACAATTTAAAATGTACATTATCCTTGAAGCACATACGTGGGACACTCAGAAAGTTTTGCGAAAATAAAAAAAAGTGTTCTATAGGTAAATATTTTTTTATTAAATCTTTTCAAAGTACTCTCCACTAGCCTCTATACAAAGTTTCATGCGTTTGAACCAGTTTTCAAAACACTTTTTCCAATCCGCCGCAGATACCTCGTTTACAGCCTGCTCAAACGTTGACAGCGCATCTTCCGGCGACGAAAATTGTATCCCTTTGAGCTGATTTTTTATTTTCGGGAATAAAAAGAAGTCGCACGGTGCAAGGTCAGGGCTGTCAGGAGGGTGACCTAGGAGTTTAACCGGAGTGCTGTCCAGGAAGTCCCTCGTTTTAAGCGCGGTGTGTGCGGGCGCGTTGTCATGGTGGAGTAGTATCCCGCGGAGCCCTGTGTTTGGTCGCTTGTAGCTCACTACAGAGAAAACTTCTGCCAAGCATTTGGTAGTGTACCATTCAGAGTTGATGCTTCTTTGATTTCGTAAAGGGAGGATTGATAACAAGTAGCCAGACAAATTGAAAAAACTCGCGATCAAAATCTTCCCTCCGCTTCTAGATCGCTTCACTTTGGTAGGTGTTGATTCGTTTTGAAACACCCAAACCGTCGACTGGCGTTTTGTTTCTGGATCATACTGATAAATCCACGACTCATCACCTGTAATGATGTCATAAACACGCCGAGACGCGCCTGCTTCAAACTTGTTTATCATATCACGACACCATTCCACCCGGGCCTGCTTCTGAGCATCGGTGAGATTGTGCGGCACCAGCGTGAAACTATCCTTCTCACACGAAGATGCACGTGTAGAATCTCGTGAAGGCTTCCCGATACAATCTGAAGAATGTGCTGAATCTCTTGATATGTGACTCGTCTATTATCTTGGATTAAATTTTTCACTGCTAGCACGTTTTCTTCCGTAACAGCCGTCAAAGGGCGACCACTTCTTTCTTCATCCTCCAAAGTCAGTCGACCGCGCTTGAATTCGTTATACCAACGATACACGGTCGCCTTGGAAGGGCCTTCATCCATGAATGCCATTTAAAGTCTATCGTACGATTCGTCTGGTTTCAGGCGACACTTGAATTCGTAGAAAATCATAGCGCGAAAATGTTCCCGACGCAGATCCATTTTTCAATGAGACACAATAATTGAAATTATCTTGCAAAAAATGCAGAGAGAAATTTTGAAATTGGAACGTACTTATTTTTACTCATAAATAATCATATTTTAGAAATAGATTATAACTGACCAGTTTCTCATATATAAAAACTTTTTTTCGCAATACTTTCTGAGTGGCCTGGTAGATTATTTATTATGTGTAAATTACGATGGCTTGAGTTATAAAAAAACTCATGTAAATCAAAGCTAATCGAGCGGATTGCTGGTTTCATATAAAAATGTAATAAGGCTTACATATAATCCATGGAATTGAAATAAAATCTGCATATCTAATTAAGTTGCAAGGTTCATTTGTTTGATATGCCGCAATAAGTAACGCCGGTTACGTATCATTATAACTACACTTACTTTAACTATTTTTACCATAACTAAGGTCGATTCACATTCTGTTTATTACGCATATTGGTTGACTCTACTACTGTTCTATTCATCTGATTTTGATTGAACTAAAATCAATGACACTAACGAGCAATTAATTGAATGCGTTTCTGAGATATTCAACATTTTTTTTTTATATTTAGGACACGTCAATTTGACTTCACCTCGCCTGATGGTAAGCTGAAGGTAAAGTCTCAGGAAAGAGGGTCACCATTACATACACCTACCATGTTAACAAGGGTGGCACTCAGCTGGACGGCCTCATCAGAAGAGGATTGTCGTCGCACCACCGCGTGACAACTGCCGGTCCCACTAGTGCTGCGACCACAATCCCCCTGTCCGGCTATGCACTTGCTGACCTCTGAACGCAATCAAACCGAAATTGGATTATTATGGAGGGTATTTCGCAATCGTGCACGGTGGTACCCACCCGGCCGAATTTTGTGACAAATTTGTGTCATCAAATTTCTACCACCAGTACTATATTATATATTATATAACTAGCCATAATTACAATATTAATAACCACTTGTACTCAGTTCAAAATAAATAACATTGACACATTAAAATTGTAATATTTGTGTCTACCCACCACTTTATGAATCAATCCAGTGCACAGTATTAATGAACCGTAGGCGAGTCGTCCAATAGGTATTTTAATTAAAATAATGCGAGTCGTCCAATAGGTATTTTAATTAATATACCTATTGGACGACTCGCCTACGGTTCATTAATACTGTGCGCTGGATTGATTCATAAAGTGGTGGGTAGACACAAATATTACAATTTTAATGTGTCAATGTTATTTATTTTGAACTGAGTACAAGTGGTTATTAATATTGTAATTATGGCTGAAAATGTGAAAGTGGAAGAACCTAAAGGTTTTATTCAATAATATGTAACCATCAGATATTATCTTCTGTTAATTAGTAATTAGGGATAGGTTAGAACAGTGGCCATTAACGCCAGATACCCTCTATTGTTGATGAATCGTTCGTCTTCGCACGTTCATGGTCAATGTTCTATAACCTAACTTAATCTGCTCGTGTTCGCTCCGCTCCACTCCAGTCTATTCCACTCTTTTTTATTCTAAATTTCAATTAGTTGGCCATTTTCAATATTGACCACTGGGAAATCTACAGTAGGTGAATCGTCCATCATTTCAATCAACCTTAGTTGAATGAACCGTATTTCGTCCATTAGTTATTACAAACATATGTGAAACGACCGTAGGTATAGGCCGCGCCGAAAATCGTGACTCTAAGAGTCAGCGTGGTGGGGGAAAGTTTGCGCGTGTACATTGCCGAGTAAAAATATAGCTACCAACTAATATCTAAATTTTAAAGTGCCGATTTTTTATTGCATTTATATTTTATTTTTGGTTTTAAATTGTAATTGGTGTATCCTAATTGTTGTGTTTACTATTAGGTCGTTACATATGAAATTGCCGTTTTTCTTAAAGAAATTGGAGGCAACCCAATTTGCAGTACTAACATTTTTGCATTTTTTTTAGGAATGACATAAGACAACATGAAGCTAACAAACAGCAACTTTTATTACATTTTTGAAAAGTGACAGCTGTTAAGTAATACGAAATTTATCATCAAAATGGATAGCATTTAGGAAGTACTGTTTTTGAAGATCGAATTAATTTATCAAGCGGCCAATAAAAACAAAATTTAATACAGAGTTGTAAAATCTTGAAATCAACTTTCAAACACAATATAAATAATGGAAATAGCTATTAAATTACAGGAATAACGAACTCATGAATTTGTAAGAAAATTTCGGCAATTTCATAGGTAAAGACCTATTATTATGTTAACGTTTAATCGTGTTAATCTTCGTTAACATTATTGTGTGTATCACGAAACGTGAAAGTTAGTTAGAATAAGTATATTTCATTGTAAATAACGTCTGTTTGAATTTATGATTCCCGTAGCATGAAACTGAATACGTCAAACACCATTTTAAAAGCTTGTCTTTTCAAGAATACCTTAGATCCCACCAAAAACTGTTATACTGACTGAAATAAATGTTTCATAAAACTGTTGTAATCTATTCCAGTTTCCAGTTTTAATTAGAATTCTTAATTTAGCAATGGCGGACAGGTCTCGTAAACACAGAAGCCTTTGGCAAGATATGCAATAGTGTGTCGGTACATCATTGCATCGTTTTTTTGTTATCGCTTATATTTTTCTATTATTAAATCTTCGTTTAATTCACTTCCGTTGGTACTTACATCACAATGGGCATTATTTGTATTAAAATGCACTCCTAACTCACATAACTAATTCACATTGACAGAATTCAAATCATAACTAAATCGGTATTCGTAAGCGGTGCCTATGTTTATGTGTTGCTCGGGAGCGCTTTTATGTAGATTTACTTATGTTCAGTGTATAATTATGTGGTGCCGCACGCCGCCGACGACACACCGTTTTGGCCGGCAAGTTTTTTGTAGGACACCACAACTTTTTTGACTTTTCTTTATTTTTAGTTTTTTTTCCTACGCTTACACACAATTACCGAGCTGGATTCCAATTTCATCCTTCTAGGTCATCTGGAAGTAGGTTAGATTTAGGTACCTACTATATGTTAGTCAGTCAGTGCTAAAATTTACGACTTTTTGACATTCATATCTTTATAACCGTTTGAGCTAGCTTCATGAAATTTGGGCATTTACATGTCCTTATGAATATAATTAAACACACTTAGTTTATGTGTTTACGTTAAAGAGGTTTTGAGTTATAGAAGGGTCAAAAGTGGCACCTACTGACATTTTAGTTATGTAATAAATAAAGTATATTTAAGTAATAGAATTTAAAACAACAAACAATTACACACAATAGAGACAACGAAACCATAAAATTTACACAAAACTAACAATTAATTACTATATATGATTTTAGATTGACATGGTCATTTACATTAAAATTAAATTTATAAACGGGATATTTACCATGTTCCTTTCATGTTACCATGATCACGGATGTACTGCAGTACATCCGTGATCATGGCACTTGTAACAGTGCCGAAATATCGGATTCTCGAAAAAGATAATATACATGGTAAATATCCCGTTTATAATTTTAATGTTAATTTATTACTAATTCGTTATTGGTGCTAATTTATTTGGCGCGCAAGTGTAATGGGAGCTAACGCTACGCAGTCTGACATTGCAAGGTGAAAAGGTCGACTGATCAACCAATGGCTCGAGACCGCGTGCGTCCGGCATTGATTTAGTGTAATCTGTGATTGGTTGTCTGGTGCGCCTCCGCTGTCGCGTGCTTACCGCCAAAGAGACCCAAAATACACGGACTAGAGTACAATGTCACGATTTTTGGCGCGGCCTATATTTTAAATAGTATATCATATGACCTTAATTATTTTCAAAATAGTCTAAGCAACGTTAGTTATAATGATAATATGTAACTGTAATGGCACAAATGCTTCTAATAATTACCTAAGTATTACGTATTATACCTACCCGCTTAGTTTAAAAGTAACTTTTTTTTATAAATTTCGAAATGAATGCTGAACAATAGCAAAAAAACAGTAACGAAATATTGTTTTTTTTTTTTTAGAAAAATAAACACTAAAATCTGTTTATTTTTCTAATAAGCTCTAATGATACATGTAAAAACATGTCTCATTAGTGCGCTATACAATATCAGAAAACCATTTATTAGCTTTCGAATTTTATAACCAGGATTATAATTATACCTGTCTTATTCGCTCAACTAATTACAATGGAAAGTAAAAGCATATTTAATGGTACAAATAGGTACATGTAACAGCTGTATACTAAAAAGTTATGTGCGGAATAGTTAAAGAAAAAATAGAGAAAAATATATTAGCAAGGGAGTTAATTAGTTAAGTTATGCTCGATAGCTGTGATGTGTCACATCAAACAAGTGGTTTGTCGTGACATCACACGCAATTGTGAAAGGCTGTTGTAGGACTACCTATTCGTAGTGAAACATAATGTCTACTGGTATAAAAAAATAATCTGGGAAGTATTATATAATAAAGTAAAATAATAATGTAATAAAAAGGTGGGTCTGCTCTGAACTTCACAATAAACATAAAGAATGAACTAAACCCAAACATTCTTATGGGATACTTATATGTTGTAAGCTATTATAGTTAAAGTTATCGGGATACTTACCATGATCGTGTGTTTTATTGGCTTCCAATAAATAATAGTAATAGTACTTAATTACTAGCCTAATCCCCGCGGCTCCGCCCGCACCGAGGTAGGTTATCGCTTTTTTTTATCATATCTCCGGTTCTACATAACATAACGTAACTTCACGCCTGTGTCCCCGAAGGGGTAGGCAGAGGTGTATTACACACCCACGATTCGCCAACTCTACTCTACTTAACCAATTGCATTCAAACATACGGCAGATTTATATTTCGACCAAGACCTTTCTAAAAAACCGGCATCAAAATACTTTCAGTAGTTTTCAAGTCCTTCGCGAACTGACAAGAATTCCAAAAAGAAAAAAAATGTTTTCGGAATGGTTCATTTCATCATCATCATCATCATCATATCAGCCGTAGGAAGTCCGCCGCTGAACATAGGCCTCCCCCATCGACTTCCATTTCGACCGGTCTGTAGCGGCCTGCATCCACATAGGCAGGGACTATGTGGATGCAGGCCACACACACAGAACCCAATATAAATATATATAATACTTTTCTTTTTAAATAACTTCAATTTACCGAAAGATAATTTACAATTTTATAATAGTATTAGATAGATAAATACTAATAACTCGTGAATGAGTGAACTCGTATGAATCTAAAATCATGTATTGTAAATTGTTATGCGAATAAGTAACCTTATAATAAGTTTATGCGATATAAAAGTAGACCAAATCAAATGGTTTAAATGACAGTTGTTATGCTTAAATAAAAGTTTGTCAAATTATTGTTATCCCTTAACCAAAGGATAATAACGACAAACAAAATTATGCCATCCAAGGGGATCCCCCGGTGGAAACGCCACCTAACAGCCAAGTTGGAATGAAATCTACTAAAACAACGCGGTGTTCCTTTCTTTAGAGGGGGTATATTGCCGGGTGCCTGGATATGTAACCTAGGTGTGAAATCCCTATTCTGAAGATGAATGTCCATGGTATGGCCAATTTGAATATTACAAATATAAATGCACATCGATGTTTAAACGAAAAGAGGAGTGAAAAAGGAGTGTGAATGGGTTTTACGCTATATCGGGCGAACTATGCGTGCATCGTTACGTTTGTATAAATAGTTTTGTTGAAAATTAAATTCTATACAACTTTAGTTCTGGTGCTTTTAGTCGTAGAACCAAAGGTAACCAAGATATTAACGAAAATAGATAAAAAATTAAGAACAAATTTTCTTTTAATCAAACCAATTTTTTTTTATTTTAGTTATTATTGAGGTTGTTTTAGAGTGTCTGGTATTGAAATAATCGGGACCCAGGGTAAGCTTGCAGGTGGGGTTTCTGTAAGCCGGTATACCTTTTTTTTTTTTTTTTTTTTTTTTTTTATCGTGCGGAAATCCCTTCGGATACCCCCCCGCGTGCCAGCGGGGGCGGTTATGTCGGGCTTGAACCGACTAAAACCGCACGCCGTCTCGGGTCTACAGACGCCGGGGTGTAAGGTTGCCCATAGAGCATATCCCTCGCACCCCGACTGACCCTGGGCCATCTCCGGTTTCGAGATGGCCCCCTCGGGTTTGGGAACCACGGTGTCCCCGTCTTGCCCCGGTTTGGGGGAGGGGCGCTAGTCGCCCCACCGTCCCGGCCTGCTTCTGCTGGGGTGACAGGTGGCCTCACCCGCCACCCCCAGGCCTGCGCTCATGGAGGACGGAGGTCGTTAAGCGACCTCCGGCGCCTGAGTTGCCTGCGACGCGCGGCGAGCAAGTTGCGGGCTCGGCGGACCGGGAGAGTTCTAAGTCTCTCCCGGGCGCGCTCCGCCACCTCCTTCGCGAGCATTACATGCTCGCAGAAGGAGGCGGCGGCGGCCCACGCGCTCGTAAGCCGGTATACCTGCTAATTAACGGTCGAAGCGGTGCTGAACTTTGGGTCCTGATCATCTCGATCGGGTTCCATACTTCCATACACCCTAAAAAATAAATAAAATTTGAAAATATTTGAATTGGTTAAACGAAAAATTGTTCTCAAATTTTTTATCATTTTCGTTAACTTAATAAATTTGTTTTTTTTTTAATATTTAGGACACGTCAATTTGACTTCACCTCGCCTGATGGTAAGCTGAAGGTAAAGTCTCAGGAAAGAGGGTCACCATTACATACACGTACCATGTTAACAATGGTGGCACTCAGCTTGACGGCCTCATCAGAAGAGGATTGTCGTCGCAGCACCGCGTGACACCCATCGGTCCCACTAGTGCTGCGACCACAATCCCCCTGTCCGGCTATGCACTTGCTGACCCCTGAACGCAATCAAACCGAAATTGGATTACTATAGAGGGTTTTCCGTAATCGTGCACGGTGGTACCTACCCGGCCGAATTTTGTGACAAATTTGTGTCATCAAATTTCTACCACCAGTATTGTTATCTTTGGTTCTTCGACAAAAAGTCACGGAATGAGTTGTAGAGAAATTAATTTACCACAAAACTGCTTTTACAAATTTCCTGTGCGATGAATAGTTTGCCCAATATAGCGTAAAAACAATTCGCACCACTTTTTCAAGATGGCGACGGTGGGTCAATTGTTGCTACCCCATAAACTTCGATTTAAATTGACACTAACATCCTCTAGAAATCAAAAAATAAAATTGCGACGAAAATAAAACTGACTTTTGCAACCCCAAATGTAAGCTTTCAATGGACTAATCCGGAGGTTAGAAACTGATTTGAGTTTTGAAATTTATATTATACCCTATAGATATTGGTACCTAGTTATCATGAAATAACAACGCACTAAATTCTAAATCTATACTTAACAACGTTGACTAGTTTCCTGTGAAATAGTATATAAATTAGCAATGCTTATTTATTATATTACTATTTCACACGAAATTACACAAACTACATAATATACATACAAAGGGGTACTCCTTTGTATCATTGGGCTTATACTAGGAAAAATATAACTTGCTTTAAAATATTAAAACGCACTGGTACCCATCGAACAACGCTCGATTGAAGCTTGTAGCTATTCAGAAAGTAGATGACGTCACCGTGCCGGTATCTCCCTTCCCCCTCCCTCGCGTACACCGATCGTTTTTCCTTGCCTGGCTCGCCGACACTACCTCCGCCCGAGCCCCGCACCCCTCGCCCGGTTCTCTGTGTTACCTAAAACACACGCGCAGTTGTTGAGTCGAGTTTCACACGGAAACCGGCTACGGCAACGAGTGCGGCCATGTTGTAAGACATAAAACTGGCAACGTCGCACCAGACATCGACCGATATAATCACTTTTGGCGTTCGTTGATTACATTTCTCAAAGATAGTATGTATAGACTTTAGTGATTCTCAGTTATGATGTTTATTATAATATAAAAATTGAGATCATGTTTAGCTAGTTCGAGTCTATAATATATGTACAGTTGGTCTTTGTATTATAATTAAGGAAAATACTGAGTACAGGTACTGTTGATTTTCATTGGTAGGTATTGTTTGCTATTTTATTTTAAACGTTGGTGTTGTATATGCCTTTGAAGTTACATCTGCTTATTACCTATATAGTTTTTCGTAAATAATAATGCTATTATTATTCTAATAATAAGTAAAATATGTACATACATGATTTATCGCGTTCACGACTGTGTATTGATAGAGAATGGGGAGGTAAGCTGCCACTAGCAGCACGGTTTGGCAACAGCGCTTATCTCCGATACCTATTGCGAGCCGAGCTGTGATCGGAACGGCAACAACTGCGCCTTTTTGTAGTATTCCTCACTCGCTCGCTCTCGCGTCATGCCGACGCGCACCGCTGCTCGTCCGGTTAGACGTGCCCGACTAGTTGTTTATTTTTTAATCATAAAGGTGCGTGGCTCTTCAAAGAATTCTATTTTGTATGCTGCCAAAAGTGGTATAACAGTTTAAAGACATTTCACGTTCCTACTTAATGGATTAAATTATTAGTTACAAGGGACAAAAGTACGTAGGTTTGATTACCAGCCCCGGTCCTAATACCAACCTTTTACCAATTTGTTTACTAATAAGGAATCTTATTGAAAGATTTACTAGTGTTAGTAACCTAAAAATTCTAGATTTGTTGTACATATAGTGTGTCAAATTTGACAACACAAGCATTAACGTGTGAGCTTTAATCATAATTATAAGTAGGTAACAGATACTGAGAAAGTCAGCCATTTTCAAAATATTTGGGACCTACAGAAATAAGCTTTATTTTTCGGAATATTTCCCTTCCATTTTAGTGAGTACAGTGTATATTGCTTTACAGAATGTAAGATTTTTTGAATTCATTTACTTTTTATCTTTCATAGGACTTGATCCATTGTTCGGTGTTGAAAAATTTCGGGATTGGAAAGATGTCCTATGTCCTATACCATAGATACCTACGTGACAGACAGTGACAGATTTGTTAAACGGCCGAAGTACAATCCCACTAATATCATAAATGCGAAAGTTTGTATGGATGTTTGTTACCAGAATCACGCCAGAACAGCTGAACGGATCTGGCTATTTCGTCATTTTTAAAGAAGAACTTTAAATTGATATAAAATTTGCATCAATTAATCTATAAAAAGACATGAAAAAAAAAAGATCGGCATAAGTTCACAATTAGTAGGTACTTCTGCAGGTACCATTCATTTACTATAGCACAGTTTATTCACTAGTTTAATACTTAGATTTAAGTCTACTAAGCTTTTTGGATACATATTTCTTTTTTATTCATAACTAGCTGATACCCGCGGCTACGCCCGCGCGGAGGTCGGTTATCATTATTTGATTACATATCGTATGCAGATGGCAGATTTTATGTCTCTGTCTGACCAAGAGCTTTCTGTTGAAAGAGGAAACTGCATCAAAATCCGATTAGTAGTTTTTGCGTCTATCACGAACAAACAAGAATTCCAAAAAAAAAAGATTTTTTAGGTTCAGATTCGTTACATCATCAATAACATCATAAGTTTTTTTTTTAAATATCTCCAATTTACAGACAACTAATTCACAATTTTATAATAGGAGGTAGAGATGGAGCATTTTTGATGTGACAACGTCTTATAAATCGATGGAGCCGGCTGCACGCACGAAAAAACATGACCTGCGGCGTTACCACATGACGCAGGGGCGTTACCGACGTATGCGGCGTTACCACATGACGCATGCGGCGTTACCTCGCGTTCTTATGACGTTGTCACGTTCAACTATCGTCAGTAAACCGACTTTTTTGGTTTTGTTTTGGTAGACTTGCCTTACTAAACTGAATTCTCACGTTTTATTCAATCGAAATTAACATTATCTTGACATTTTTCCCTGTTGCATGCGAAACTTTCACCTTGGAGCCCGGGACCCGCTTTCTCTTTGTCTTTTTTTCGGTTTGGTTTATCTTGTCTTTTATTAGAATTACTGGCTTCTGACCCCTGAACCCCGTGAGGAAGCCTCAGTTCATCAGCAGGCGTATCGACTAGCACGTGAGTTGGCTTGGACCCCCAAAACTTGATGGGGCGCTCCCATACATTTCAAAGACGACTACTTGTTTTCTACAAAGACGCATATAATATTGTTTTCAAAACGGAATCAATAATATTGCTGCCTAATGCTGAATGCAGTACAATACTTGAGACATACAATCAAGCTAAGAACAATGGTCATCATTTTGAAGAATTTTAATCAGTTAAGGTGTCATAGATAGGTTACGTAAGGATACTAAAGAAGGGGTGTGTGTTGGGTAACCTCCTCGAGTGTCGAACGCCGCAGTGCCAGCACTGCGAGGATCCTGGCGAAGACACGGCGCTCCACACGTTGGTGGAGTGCCCTGCGTGGGCGAGTCAACGCCAGGATCTCGTTGCGGTCCTGGGCGTGGACGTTCTCTCGTTGGAGACCATGGTGAGGGCCGTGGTCTCTGACGGGAGCAAGTGGCACGCCGCCGCCTCTTTCTGCGAGCAGGTAATGTGCGCGAAAGAGACGGCGGAGAGGGAGCGGGAGAGAACCCTGCCCCCCAAGTTTCGCAGTCTGCGGCGAGGTAGCCGCAGACTCATCTACGCCCGGGACTACCGACCTCCATGATCGGGGCCTGAAGACGGCAGTTGGCCGACTCGCCGTCCTTACAGAAGCAAGCCGTGGCGGAGGCGTGTCGTGTGTGCCCTACACACGCCTGCCAACTCACCGAAACGGGATAAAACCCGACCCCACAAGGCGAGGACGCGGTGGCGGCCAAAGTCCGCCGGCAACCCTGGGGTTATCCTTTCGAGGGCTTACCCGGGGTGCCCGGCAACGGACACTTGGGGAGGACACCGTGCGGTTTTAGTCGAGACACGACATAACCACCCCCGCTGGCCAGCGGGGGGGGGGGGGGTATCCGAAGGGATTTCCGCACGTAAAAAAAAAGGATACTAAAGAAGTATTTTGTAAAAATGAGATCTTACCTTTAGTTTCCCAAAATTCGAATTCGAATACAGGGTGTTTGTTTTTGATTGTGGGTGGAAATAAATTTTAACAAAATTCAAGAATGCAGTTTTAGTTTTCATGAAAATCAGGAAATCAAGACTCCTTTGAGCATGTTTCGCTATTTCTCATAGTCTCGGGTTCGGTCATCCACGCCCAGTTGAAAAAGTACCTGTACATATATATAGAATAATAGTAAATACCTTTAATGCTATAATTTTTTTAAATTTAATTTGGATTAACTTTCACATACAAAATTAATCTCTAGTTTAATTATCAAATCTGCAACATCTTGCAGGTGTGAAAAAATCAAACTACTAAGCCGACATCAAAGGGTAAGGGTAAAGGGTACTTCCCAGTAAGCCAGAATCATGAAATTTAAATCATACTTCCCCGTAAACCAGAATCATGAAATTTAGATAATACTTCCCGGTAAGCCAGAATCATGAAATTTAGATAATACTCCCCGGTAAGCTAGAATCATAAAATTTAGATTATACTTGCGCACTATAATAAGCACCTACTCGCCAAGTCGCCACGGAACCCCCTGGAGTCACTCCTTTTCTTTATTATATTCAGTCGACTTGTCAACAGCCGTCCGTGCGTCAAAATCAAATGAAAACGTTTTCTTTTCCACCTGCCTGTTGATGAAGAAAGGTATGTAATTTTGTAAATTCACGTTCGGTAAACAATGTTACCTACCTACAAACTTCGCCTACGTATTCTTTTATGGTTTGATACTGTATTGAAATACATAATTATGTTGGCTTTGTTACTTACGGCAGATTGCCTTTGTTCTTAAATATATTATAACTAGCGGCGTGGGTCCTGGTTTCGCGCGGTAAAAGATTCGTAAACTATTGGTTTAGGTAGACTAATTAGCCTCATTTTGAGTAACTGTTTTTTTAAGCACGAGCGCCGTATTCTACTTCTTTTTAATAAAAGACGACGAATGTACTAATACTCGCCTTCACGCGAGGTAACGATATCGTAGTTTGTTATAATGTTCTATCTGAAAACACATGTACCTATAATTTTATTGAGAAATTAAAGTTTTATGGAGAAAAGCAGCCCTAGCATCACGTTTCCTAGTACGTAACTCCAAGGCCAAGCGGCTGGTACGTAATAATAACTGTACGGTCGAATGTTAAGATATATTTTTTGCACGCAGCGGTCGATCACGTGGACACAGTGATTCATCTGTACCAACTATGTATACACATATATGTAATAGGTAATCTGTGGTATAAGTAAGGCCTCGGTCATGAAGTCATTGGCGGCGGAGCGGGTGGAGTGATGCGTTTTAAGGCAAGTCTCTGAGCAAGGGTGTTTCAAATCACATATGTTATTTTAGACTATACACACTAGTATTTTCGGTTATCCGATACACTTTGACTTTTACATTCCTCGATAGAATTTCCTCTTAAAGATTGATGTAACTAAAAACTAACTCTGGTTTTATTTGATTTTTTGTCAAGTTAGAAAAATAAAAATGAAACCAGACTGAAGTTCATTGATAAGAGAATGAAAAACGGTTATCAAAATATACAAAAAATCTGTATTATAACTTTTAAATTCAAAGTACCAGCGTTTTCTACCCATATGAAGCGTTCAGAGAGTCAATCAGTCCCGAGCGGAACATGTTCGAGGCACGACATGTGCCACTTCGTGCTAGACGCACAGTCGGGCTATACGTTTTTAAAAGGAAGTAACGTAGCATAAATGCTACATAACAGGAAATTCGTCAGTTGTAAAATTCGAATTTTATTTGCAATAATAGTGCTAAAGTACATTATTAACGTTTATTATTAATTTTATTTTTTATTTTATTTAATTTCTTAAATATACAGCTTCTCGTGAAGCTTCTGAAATAGCTACATACTCCGCCTCAGTACTGGACAAAGAGACAGTTTTTTGTTTTCTACTTTGCCATGATATGACTGAACCCGACATAACAAAACAGAACCCTGTATAGGATTTTCGATCTGAGCTGTCACTTGCCCAATCAGCATCCACAAAACCTTCCAACTGCATATTTTTCTTAACATACTTCAAACAATAATGTTTAGTTTTCTTCAAGTACTTTAACACTCTCTTAGCATAATTAAAAATTTCTAAATTGTAACTATTATTAAACTGACTTAAGTAACTTATGGCATATGAAATATCTGGTCTTGTTAAAACAGATAGATACATCAAACATCCTATCAATTTTTGTAAGGCCTTCAAGCAAGTATCAGTTTTTTCAATATTTCATTTGCATTCTATTGGAGAATCTATAGTTTTACAGTCAGACATTTCAAACTTTAACAATAACTGATCTATGTATTCTTCCTGATCCACTGTTATAACATTGTTTTGCTTATCAACATTAATCCTCATGTCTAGGTAGCGTTTTACAGGACCAAGATGTTTGAGTTTGAACTCTGAACTCAGTACAGACTTTAATTTTTCAGTTTCATGAGTATTGTTAGAAAATATCAAAAAATCATCGACATACAAAGCCACAATGATTTTTACACCATCACCAGTCATGTTTGTGACTACGACTAAACGACTTCAGCTCATCACACATGGTTTGTCTCCAAAGCTCTGCTTCCGGCCCCCTCAATGCTTGATTGAAGTCCACGTCGTCTGTATCTGGCATTGTACTGGAAACACACATGGTATTGTAGCCATATCTCTCAGGCTGCCGTCTCTCCCTGCGTGGCCTATCATCGACAGTATATGTAAAAGGTTGGATGTCTTCTTCTTGAATGAAACTCGAAGACATACTTGGAACAAATGTGTCATCTCGTTCACCATCCATATATCTAGATGTTTGTGGAGTACCAAATGACAGAGATTCTTGTTCTTTACTTGTCATAACACCCCCCCCCCCCCACTGAATCACTTTCACAACCCAGGGTTACTGGGGTCTCAGCGGGCTACCCCACTGAATCATTGCCCTCATCAGGCACATTGTGACACCATATTGCGTGTTCATTTGTGTTTGAAGTCTTATCTTCCATCACAATGACATCTCTACTTAGTATGATATCATTTTTTCTCGGATCATACAATCTATCCTTTGGTTGTTTCTGAAAATCCCATTAAAATATATTGTTTTGCCTTCTTGTCCCACTTGAGGCGTTTTTGTTTAGGAACATGGGTCATTACAGGGCTTCCAAACAATCTTACAAGACTCAAATCTGGCTTTTTATTATGTACCACACCTCATATGGAGTTTTGTCTTCTAAGCCTGCCACAACTGACCTGTTTTTAAGATATACAGCTGTGTTTGCTACTTCACCCCAAAATTTATTTTCAAGTTTCGCATCAAACAACAAGCATTTGCTTTTTCTACTACTGTTCTATTGGATCGTTCTGAAACTCCGTTCTGATCTGGTGTGTATGTATTGGTCTTTTGATGTATGATTCCTTCTCGTTTCAAATAACTTTCAAATTCTTCGCTGCAAAACTCTGTTCCATTATCTGTGCGTAGAATTTTTATTTTCATTTCCTTTTGATTTTCAACCATAGATTTAAACTCTTTGAATCTACTGAAGGTTTCGCTTTTATTTTTCATAAAATAAATAAAGTCATGCGACTGTGATCATCAATGAATAATGCAAAATATCGAGCTCCACCTATAGACGCTGTCTCCATAGAACCACATACATCTGCATGTATAATCTGTAGTACCTCTAAGCTTCGTTTACTAACATGAGAAAATGGTAATCGCATCTGTTTGCCTTCACAGCAAGTTACACATTTTTCTTTCTTCATGTCACTGTTTGGAGAGTAAGACAGTCCTTCTACAAGTCCGTTCTTCATTTTATTCATATCACAACTGTTCAGATGTGCTTATCTTTTGTGCCATAAAGCTGCACTTGTCATGGCTGATGCCACAAGTGAACTATCTCTAATTTGTAAGTTAAGTTTGTAAACGCCATCAATCATATCAGCTGTTGCTACTAACTCATTCTTTTAGTTCCAAATGTAGCAGCATTCTGCTTGGAATTCAACTTGGTTTCCATTTTTGATTAATCCACTAACTAACAACAAATTAGTAGTTAAGCTCGGCACGCACAGTACGTCCTTCACTGTGATGTTGTATCCACAGTCCGTGCTAATCTCAATATTCCCGGAGCACAAAACAGGCACTTTCGTCTCGTTAGCAATAATGATTTCTGGTAAACTCGGCGTATAGTTCTAGTTTTTCACCCACTGTTCTATCGCTGTCATGTGAGCACTAGCTCCTGAATCCACGTACCACTATGTTTTAGTGTATTTTCCGTTGAGAAAAACTGCATTGAATCCATTTAACTGCTTGTTCTTTTGCTGTAACATTGGGCATTGGTTTCGATAGTGTCCAATCTGTTTACAATTGTAACAGGTTATCTTTTTGTCATCTGTCATTTTTGACGTTGACACTCCGCCAATTTTCACACTGACATTTTTCTTTTTCTTAGTTGCGAACGCAGCGCCACCACCGGATTCAATATTGGTTGTAAATTCACCCATGTCAAGTCTTTATGACGTCAGCGGATATATTAATTCCGGAATGTTCAATGGCCATAATCATCGGTGAATACATTTCTGGTAATCCTGCTAATAACAAAGATCCTACCCATTCATCACTTATATCAAACCCTGTGCCACTGAGTTTTTGAGCTGTATCAACTACTTAAGTTATATACGTGGTCATAGAATCACAATTTTCTTGTCTAATTGAAATCAAATGGCGCAATAACGATATTCTTCTAGAAAATCCCGAATCATCAAACATGCTTTGCAGCTTGTTCCATAATTCTTCGGATGTTTTAGTCTTTCTAATATGCACGTACAGCTTGGGACTAATCGTCAGTACCAGCTTTGCTTTTGTTTTCGAATCTTCGACAGGCTTCCTTTCTACACCACCAGCTTGTGCTGGTTTGATGTAATTCGCCATGCCGTCAAGTTCAAGCAAATTCTCCACCGCAAAGCACCAGTCTTGATAATTTTTTCTGCCAAGTAGCTTCGGCACACTTTTGGACATAATTCGTGGACATTTTTAACATTGAGAATTCGTTTTATTGTTGTAACGTTGAATATTCCGCTTGTCACCAATGAAAAGTTGATTACAACGGGAACAAACGAAAAAAAAAACGGCATGACGGCAGTACATTCGACTGCTACGTTGGGGGGCGCGAGTTCCTTTACAGCTCACTTCAAATATTTTTATACATGAATTTGTCTATTGTGTCTGGATGTTTCTATGTATAATATTTATACATAGAAACTTACATACTTTTTTTTGTTAATTTATACATTTGTATGTTTATCAGCATTCTGGAGCCTATTTTACAAGCTATACTTAAATAGGGCCTAGATTGATCGATGATAGATACATGTATAAAAATATAAGTACCTTATATTTATTCAGAAAGCCTAATAATTTATTCGAAATTTATCAAATATTATATATATGACAATGCGTGTGCAGACTCCTATGTAGGTATGTTGTTGAAACATAAAATGTTGTTGAAACATAAAATGTTTCTTCATAATAGGTACATTCTATTTTAAAACAATGAATGAATGCAGCTATATTTGAAAGCAGACGGATATCAAAATAATAAAAATTGAATAACGTAAACTTTATTACTAGAAGATATTCTATGTAATGAATAGTTGTTTAATTATTTTTATTGATACCACAATAACAAAAGCTTAAGTAAACATTTTTATTTTTCTTGGCGCGCGAAATTCCCTGCGGACGGCCAGCGCCTCGCGGCGGCGTAAAATGGCAACTTTGCTATGCCGAAAATACCTAAAGTCTGCGAATGCCCTCGCCTTAATGTGTACATTTATGTATATGGAACTGGCCTCGAAGGCACCGCGCGGCATACAGCGTACGAGCAGTGCGTACCAATCTAGCGGTGCCCGCGCGTGATTTAATATTAAAAAGATGTTGTCGCCGTTTACACATTTAGTTTGTGAATAAAGATACTAATTTACGCTGCTTTAGCGCCGCTCGGTCTGCCCGCTGGCTTCGAGACCGGGTACAACGTGTCCGCGCTGCTCCTTGCGCCGCCGCCGCTGCCGCTGACTTTGTAAACAAACAAAACTTTTCTAAAGGTAATGGTATGTTTAGACTATGACACTATACACGGTACACTCAGTGTATACGAAGTGTCTCTGTATGAACACGAGTGTCGCTGATTGCAAAATTTATTGTGACACGATAATTAGTATCCCATCAGCCGCTGTGTGAACACGTTGTGTCCAAGTTTCTAGTGTAGTTGAAAAGTTTTCGAACAGGTTTGAAATTTTCAGTACACCCCACCGCGTTTGTGTGCACAAAATGAGTTTAACGTGGAGCAAGGAGACCTCAAAGAGCCTTAAAATTTTTGTAGAAGAGCTTTGGAATGTTTTATCCAGTGATTATAAAAATAGAGTAAAAAATCATGCGGCGCTGGAAAGTTTAGCATAAGAGTTTATCAGTTTATTTAAAAATCTCAATGTTAGTTACAATCGTTCACCTGGAGTGATAGACGATCTCATTCTCGTATCTTTTTTTTATTATGGGAGTAACTTTTTCTAGCAGATATTCAAAAACCTTCATATTTCATGCGATAGAAGTTTTCATACCCTTGTTTATTTTCTGTGCGTAACTCATTGAATCCACTGGTGTACCCACATACTTCTCTTGCGTTTTCGTCGTTTGCGATGATTTATCACAATAGTAGCAATAGCGGCTGTACGACGTTAATCCATGCTGACCGAGCATCACTATCAAGTTTGCGTGTGAACAGCTCGGACACAATTTCATTACACTTACACATAGTCAATAGTCACAGACACGCAAAATCCGTACAAGTGTAAACAGTACAGACATTAATGTCGGACGTTTATGTCGGAATTTCTGTTGTAGTTTAAACGTACCTTAAAAGTTCGAAAACCGTGAATATGTAGCTACCTGCATCACAAAACAACGTTTTAGCTTATTGCAGTCTACTGCTTGACATAGGCCTACGGCACATCATCCGATCCGCCGCCTCCGATTCGCAGTCTCCACTTTAAGGCTCGATTACTGTCATCGGGTCATCGGTCGATGCGGCCAGCAAATTGTCAGTTCAGTTTGCTTTAAGTTATATTTGTAAGTCCAGTTTTCCAAGTGCAACGTTAAGTTTGTACGGAACACTTAGTGCCCTTGGTTGGACTTACACTTGAACGGTTTTTTGAAGTGGAAACTTCTTTAGGCGCGTAGAAAGAGACGGCGGAGAGGGAGCGGGAGAGACCACTGCCCCCCGAGTTTCGCAGTCTGCGGCGAGGACGCCGCAGACTCATCTACGCCCGGGACTACCGACCTCCATGATCGGGGCCTGAGGACGGCAGTTGGCCGACTCGCCGTCCTTACAGAAGCAGGCCGTGGCGGAGGCGTGTCGTGTGTGCCCCTACACACGCCTGCCAACTCACCGAAGCGGGATAAAACCCGACCCCACCAGGCGAGGCCGCGGTGGCGGCCAAAGTCCGCCGGCAACCCTGGGGTTATCCTTTCGAGGGCTTACCCGGGGTGCCCGGCAACGGACACTTGGGGAGGACACCGTGCGGTTTTAGTCGAGACACGACATAACCACCCCCGCTGGCCAGCGGGGGGGGGGGTATCCGAAGGGATTTCCGCACGTAAAAAAAAAAAAAAAGGCGCGTTGGGCATTTTTGAGATGGGAAAAAAAACAATTGAATTCGCGACACAGTTACCGTTACCGACAATCTGTTCCCTGACGATTAAAGCGGAATTGTTCAAGCTTTTTTTAAGGCATCCAATCAAATGGCTAGGCCGTTTGTTAATGAATAATCACTCAACGCTTAGCGACTTAGCTTATTGAAGCAAAGTGCCTCAAATTGAAGTTCATGATTCATTTGAGTGGACTGGAGCAGAGCGAAGTGGAGTCACCAAAATAGAGCGTCCTGACGCAGATAGATTAGGTTACCTTACTTAATGATGATGGTGCTAAGTGGTGGATGGATCTGAACGGATGGATGAATTCTTAGTCAGGAAACAATTGCGGCGCTTCCAAGAACCCATTTTTCTGCGCAATTGGTTGACAGTCTTCCAATTGTTATTTTGATTTCCCTTTGCGCAAATGCTTCCATGATATTCGCATGATCAATTTCTTCGATAGAAAATCATTATAGTATTATCCTTTCTATGTTTCTGCCATTCGTCAAAAGACTCCATTTTTCACCCCTGACGTAAAACGACGGGGTGTTATAAATATGACGTATCCGTTTGTGTGTCTGTCTGTGGCATCGTAGCTCCCGAACGGATGAACCTATTTTGATGCGGTTTTTTTGTTCGAAAGCCGATATGATTGAGATGGTTATGAATAAATTTGTGTCTATGGTTTTTAAATGTTATTGAGACTGTTTATGTTATTGAGACTGAGAATTCACATTCTGGAAAATACTCAAAATGACAAAGTTGCACTAATGTGCGTAGGTTAAAATGATTAAAATTTTAAAGCTAAATTATATGGATGGATACATCATATATGTAATATCATTTATAAATATATAAACATTACACCTACTCACAAATTACCCTAGTACTGTTTTAAAATAATAGTTTTAAAAAACTAAAAAACACGCTTTTTATAGAAAACCGAACTAAAAAAAAGCGTGGGGTGGCATGGGTCAATAGATATAAATATTTTATTGACAGACATGAGTAGAGTGATTATCATTTTGATAATATCTTAAAAAGCACACCACGCTTTTTTAAAAATAAAATACATTTTTTTTTTCTTTACACTATTATTAATTTATATTTATTGAAATTTTTAACCCTATTCTTAATTTAAATTTATTAAACCTTATTTTCTATTTTTTTAGTTCGGTTTTCTATAAAAGCGTGTTTTTTAGTTTTTTTTAACTATTATTTATTTTCTACTTTTTAGTTTGGTTTATTTATAATAGCTTGTTTTTTTAATTTTAAACTATTATTTGTTCTAATCGCCTATTAATTCCGTGATAACTATATAAATTAATACCATGCTGCTGTTGCGACCTATTTCAGAGTTTATAATGTGACATTATTCGCTACTACGGGATACAAAGTTGACGGGATAGATGTTATCAAATATTTACAGAGGTTTTTTTAATGCATTGGTTTAAATTATGTTGCGAATTGAAAAATGGAATAATCTTATCAAATTAGTGTATTGTCATCGGTCCTCGATAAATCTACAAAGTTTGAACGAAATCTGGACGCTTAAAGTGGGTCAAAATCGCGCCAAAAGGAGTCGGTTACAAACAAACAAACATACAGGTGAAGCTAATAAAAACCGTATAAAAATAAGGCAGAATATTCGTTATTACTTCCGTAGAAATATCCGGGTGCCAATAAATGTATAAAAATAAATCCATTGTTAACGGGCTAAGCGGGAGACAAAATCACCGTAGAAGTATGCAGGTGAGAAAAGTGTAGGAATAGTAGATTGTTACACAAGGGTTGAAAGTCAGCCATTTCACCCGAGATATTTCTGGCGCTCGAACAAAGTGAGAGCGCCAATAGTTCGAGGGTGAAATGGTGACATTCACCCGAGGTAAACTCTACTTTTCATTTCGACAATGTGCGTAAATTAAAATACTACACACACATTTAATGAAACAGGTATATTGATTATCAGTTAAAATTTAAAGTAAAATTAGAACAATTT
The DNA here is from genome assembly GCA_946251805.1 of Cybosia mesomella. NCBI lineage: Eukaryota > Metazoa > Arthropoda > Insecta > Lepidoptera > Erebidae > Cybosia > Cybosia mesomella. The sequence goes on along the minus strand of OX276406.1, from coordinate 16,031,112 downwards.
GAATATAGACAACAGCTTTTGCCTGTTCTTAAATCTCATCGGGAGTTAAATTGATATCCATGTCACTCGAATCACTTTCCGAAACCATTTTTAACCACAATTATTTATTTCAAATTAAACAACAAGGTATTTATTTATAGTGAATCTCGTTTTCCCGCTAATTCTTTAGCAAATTTAAGACGCTGTCTGCACCTAAGCTACCATAATTATGCTTATATTCTGTCTCTAAGATTATTTCTCTGTCTCTCTAAGATTATTTCTCTCTCTCTCTCTAAGATTATTTCTCTCTCTCACTAAGATTACTGATGCTAGACAGTTGTTTTTTTTTATATATAATAATTATCTACTGTTCACGCACGCACATTCAAAAACATTTTAGATAATTAGAGCATTTCCTTGTAAAAAAATTGGAAAGAAACACTCTTTGAAATAAATTTTTCGTTTCAATTATCTCAATATTTTTAGCGATGACATATATATTTTTTGTTACAAATATAAAGAAAATGTAATCAGCAAGTGGAATATCTACAAATTAACATCCTCAAATCTGTCATATTTTTTAAATGATTTATTTATCCGTTTGATTGGTTTGGCGGCATCTCCATCACTAGGCCTGTCCTTTTACACGGGTGTGAAGCGTGACCATTGCTAGCGCGACATAAGCAGGAGCTGCGTGTCACGGCACAGTGTATTATTTTGCCTCAGTAGGGGTCATCCTCTTTTTATAGCCAATTTCGATGGATATTATCGATATACAGCATAATATGAGCACAGTGTATTATTTTGCCTCAGTAGGGGTCATCCTCTTTTTATAGCCAATTTCGATGGATATAATCGATATACAGCATAATATGACACACCAGATTAAAAATATTGCTTGATTTTTAAATTATGTAGCTTTTCTTGAAAGGTCATTGAACTTTGACTAAAAGATTTTTACAGATTTCGAACTAAATTATTATAATTGATCTTAGTTAAAATGACCAATGAATGGCGGTATATTTACATAATTGAGTGTAAAAATCACAATTCTGTAAATGCCCTGGAGTACAGAAAAAAAATATTTTACAAATTTCAGAAAAATTAAAATAGGAAATTTTCTAGATGACGGTCGCATTTTTTTTCACTTGCAAAATATACCCTAGCATTGTAGCTTCCTATATACAAATTTTTGATTATTTTCGATGCAGGACAGCTGAGGTATGACGTTTCTAAGTTTTCTATAATTTTCTATGGAAATAGGGTTATCACAAATAAATATAATTATTAGAAATTTATAATATCTAGATTGACGATACGAATGAGATAGTTAGATTGACTTAAACATTTTGGCTTTATTTAGTGATAAACTGCACTCTCAGATCAACATTGCGCTACATTTTTATAAATCTTGGGCCAGATGATCATGGTTGGCGGAAGATTTGCACAATATTACGGTATGGTACTTTAATTCAGTTTATCACAAAAAAGATAATCTAGTTCTCTTTGTTTCTTGCTGGTATCTTCTCGGTAGAACCATCTTACCCAACCAGCAAAAAAAAAACATTTTCGAATGGTTTATTTACTATCTACACTAATATTATAAAGAGGAAAGATTTATACTTTTGGATTTTTGTATGTAACGAATAAATTTGAAAACTACTGAACCGATTTCAAAAATTCTTTCACCGTTGGTTACCTACACTATCCCCGGGTGATATAGGATATATTATATTTTCAAGAAAAATAGGGATCCTTACTAAAACTCCAATAATGTAACCCAAGGCGTAAAAAATTGACCTAACAAATTTCTTACATCGCGTGCGCTGCGAAAACTATTGATGATAGAACAAAATAATGTCCTACGACTTTGCAGAACACATCATTATGTACTAAAAGTGTCGCGACACCACATGTCTAGCTATTATAGTTATGTCACAATAAGTATTTTTTTATTTTAAAAATTTAATTGAAATGGCGGCTTTAAAAAAATGCTCTTTAAATGTCCTAATTTAAACAAATAAAATAAAGATTTAAAATAAATCTAGCGATGAATAACTCAATATATGTTGAGTTCGAAACAGCAGAAGTAAACAAACCTTGATTTATTCCGAATTTAACGCGGACGAAGTCGCGGGCAACAGCTAGTATTTAATATTTTTATAATGTTTATGGGGACAATTGTAAAATTGTGATGTTTATATGTGACCTCTATGGGCCTAAGCGGAATAAACGAAATTGTTTTTTTGGTTCAAACTTCTGAGGTGGTCTATTATTCCATTTTATCAACCTCCGGTTCAGAACTTTTGAAGTAACGACCAAAATATTTACACCATTGAAAGCGTTACTTCTGGTTTTTTAATAAACGTTTTTTTACTTTTTAATATAAATGTAGAAACTTCCTCTTTATTCATTTTAAAATACATCTCAATTACAATTTTAAATAAATTTATTTAAAAAAATGATTAAGAATTAATATTATTATTATTTTAGTGAAATTTAGTATATTTACTAGTTTAGTATATTAGTAAGTAGATAAGTAATGCAAACTAAATAATAAAAAATGTAATGACGAAAACTGATCTATACCATACACTTGAGAGACAACCCTAACTAAAAGCTTAAAGACTGAATATTACAGCTGTCTTGTGTTCGTAGCGTCTAATTATTTTTGTGGTAGTAGTAATAACTGCCATTAACAATTAGGCACTACAAAATAATGCGACCGGCAAGGGATGCGTCTATAAAAAAATAAATGAAATAATAATAAAATAAAATATTCTCTCTAAAATAGACAAGATTAGGTCACATTTTTTTTATAAATCGGTGCCTAAATTATAACAGAATCATGCAAAAAAAAATCCGTGAATAAGAACGAATAACAAAGGAGATGAATGTTTTTTAGGGTTTCTATGGACTTTTCTCGATTTCTGCAATTTCTCTAAAACTATGAGAGATAAAAATTTTGGAGTTTTACTATAAATTTAGTTTGGTCTTATGTTTTACGATAGATAACTCTATCGTAAAACATAAGAAAATGAGGATGACCGCTACTGAGGCAAAATAATACACTGTGCACGGACATGAATATTGCTGCGATGGATGTGCGGAGTCACACGTAAAGATCGCGTGAGGAACTCCCGCAGCCGCGGCAGCCTCGCATGTCCGTGAGATTGCAGAAATGTCGCCTTCGTTGGTGCGGTCAGTTTTGTAAGAGCCGCCTGATTACGTGGGTAACAAATGTATGGCTATGGCACCTCCGCCGAGCCCGGTAGAAGGGGGAGACTATCTAATTAATCTATTCCCTTGGCGTACTTATTGACCACCATCTAAGCTTCAATGGTCACATTGAATTGCTTTCGGGGCGGTTGCGCAAGCTGATTTACGTATTCAGGAATCTGCGTGGGGTTGCTGAGTCCTCTTCTCCTTCTCCTCTCTTGCGATCGTTCTTTTTTTGGGCGGCTACTTGTATAATAAACTTAATAAAACTCTGAACATATATCTTCTTAAAAGTAAACAAGTTGAGTCCTGAGACGAGCTCAGCCGAATACAAGGGATTTTCGATTTTGCGTTTTTTTTTTTTGCGATTTTTTGCGCTTTTTTCTTTATCTTGCAATGGTTCACCCCAGCACGAATCTATTACCGAAAACAGCAACTCGATAGCTCATCTCCTTCATACCCAAAACCGTGACAGAAAATTGGCAACGACGACGTCGACGACGACAACTCGATAGCAATAGATAGGGCTTTTCTAAAGAAAATCCCTAAAAATGTGTAAAGCAAAATAGTTTATAACTTTTTACTTAGGTACTTTGAACTATGACCGAACTGAAAATCTGCTAAATGTATTGAAATAATTCCCACATATACTCTCAGATACACACACATTCACACACACACACGCGTAAATGCACAAACATCCAAATTGTCTTGTATGTACTTTTTTGCTATGACTTTCTGTGGAATGGAAGCCTGCTTATCCATACCATAGCTTGGAACCCAGTCTCCCAATACCTTCTCAACTGTAATCGTATTGTTGTTTGAAATGTTATATGGGAGAAAATGAAAAACTATTATTATTATTATTATTATTGATGTAAACATCGGGCCTGTTTATATGAAAAAACATTCTTGTTAAATTTTACTGACTTCTACTGTTCTGATTTTTTAATCCGATACATTGATGATTAGAATTACTTATAATCTTTGCTTCAGTTTAATAACAGATGGGGATTATAATATTCATGAAACATTACATAAACATTTTGGTGGAGGTAGTTAAAATTAGATTTTAGATTATTGAATGTGAAAGATTTTTTCTCTTTACAGCTATGGCCGAGTCCAGAATGTCAAATTGTTGGGTCGGACTGACAACGTTACCACGGGTGTGGTTGCTGGCGGAACCAGTGGCGTATGTGCCACAGTTGCCTTTATGGACATTAAGTCTGCATCAAAGGCACACAACGCAGAACACGTTCTGGACGAACGCACACTTACCACCGAATACTATGAGCCGGCGGCGATACCATCGGCTGCGGGTGCGCCCTCGGCCGGCTCTTCCCCTGCCGGCTCTGGCTACTCAGGTTCTTCGTCCTCCGTGAATTCTACTCCCGCTCCCACTTCTGTGTCACGCTACCACCTGTCGTGAGTACAAGTTTTTCTGGGCGTAATCATTTGAAACGGTGATTCATTTTTAGTTTTCAGGTTAAGGCTGGATTGCACCTGTGAAAATCCGTTCAACTACTATCGCACTGAGTACAATGTAGTGCAGATTTAGATGCAGTTCCTATTGTTGGAAAATAACCAGCCTTAACATTAATTTTTCCTTAACATTTTTTTGACATATACAGTAGTTGTGTTACACTAAAAATGATCACTGTTTGTAGACAATCACGGCTTAAACCCACTACTTTTAATTTTGTCGAATAGTGGACTTTTTAATACATTGATGGTTACAAAAACTTAACCAAGCTCGGCGACTAAAATGAGTCCCCAACCTTCGATAAAAAAAGAGAAAGTAGTTCTGTAAAGCTAGCTTAGGTTAAGGTTTGTATAACTGGGATCATTACTACTCTATCACACTATATTAATTTTATCTTATTCCTATTAAACGATAACAAAGCGATTGGTTCCTACATCGCTCAGTTATAAGCTTCATAGATTTCCTTTTATGACATTTTGTATGTTCGAATTTTGCAATAAATTTTATTTGATAACAATATTTTACAGTATCTTTTATTATGAGAAACTTTCTGATTTACTAATTTTTGTTTATTATTGAATTTAATACTTGTTTTGGTAACACGTAACACGCACCTGTGAACAATTATATAATAAATAATCCATTACTTTCATATTAGTATTTTAGAAAGGTAACTAATCTTTTTTTTTTTAATATTCGATCAGCAAAAAAAATTAGTTAGTGTAAAGTTAAAAACATGATATGATTTTAAAAGCCGTGAAAAACAACCAGCTGTAACCAGCAGGCCTACAATGAAACGTACATCCACAATTGCGGATTGAAATTTCCGACAATCGGTACCATGAAATGCATTTATCCCGCAATCGGGTCCGAAGAGTTCATTTGGTCTTAATCATACCATGAAATACCTGAAACAGCAAAATTCGGAATTTATTTGCAGCCCGCCTAAAAAAAAGCCTAAACACGGTAAGTAGGATAGGACTTATTTCAAAAGGTCGAAAGGTTATCATGATCCAATAAAAAGGAATGTATTTTTTTAAATGTTGGTTAATAATAGTTAATTTTTTAGTAGAATTACATATATTATAAACGAAAACCTTGATATGTTTTTTTTTCTCGTGCGGAAATCCCTTCGGATACCCCCCCGCCGGCCAGCGGGGGTGGTTATGTCGGGCTTGAACCGCCTAAAACCGCACGCCGTCTCGGGGCTAACGACGCCGGGGTGTAAGGTTGCCCATAGAGCATATCCCTCGCACCCCGACTGACCCTGGGCCATCTCCGGTTTCGAGATGGCCCCCTCGGGTTTGGGAACCACGGTGTCCCCGTCTTGCCCCGGTATGGGGGAGGGGCGCTAGTCGCCCCACCGTCCCGGCCTGCTTCTGCTGGGGTGACAGGCGGCCTCATCTGCCACCCCCTGGCCTGCGCTCATGGAGGACGGAGGTCGTTGAGCGACCTCCGGCGCCTGCGACGCTCGGCGAGCATGTTGCGGGCTCGGCGGGCCGGGAGAGGTCTGAACCTCTCCCGGGCGCGCTCCGCCATCTCCTTCGCGAGCATCACATGCTCGCAGAAGGAGGTGGAGGCGGCCATTGCGGCAATGGTGCCATTGCCGCAATCATGCTGCCGAGCGAGAGGACTCCCACCCCGATGGCTGCCACGAGGTCACGCCTCGGCGCCTCCCACGCCGGGCAGTCCGCCAGCGTGTGCAGCCCTGAGTCCTCGCTCGCGTCACAGTGATGACACTCAGGCGTTGGCTCCTTCCTGATCCGATGCAGGTGGTCCCCGAAGCACCCCTTCCCGGAGATCACCTGCGTCAGTCGGTACGAGAGGCTTCCGTGTCGCCTCTCTAGCCAATCCTCCATGATGGGCCTTACCGCCGTTATTGCGGCGTGCCCTGCGTTTGGTCGCCCAAGTCGTTCCTTCCACTCCACCACGATGGCCTGGCGGAGCTGGGACTGCACGGCCTCGATTTCTCGATGCTCGGGGTTCCGTCCCTGCTCCCGCGCGGAGTTCCGGCAAGGAGACACGCCGCCTCGAAGGAGATCGTGCGGTACCCGCGAATGACCCTGATGGCCATCACTCGCTGCGGAGCGCGCAGCATCCGCACACTTCCGGCCTTCATGGCCTCCGCCCATATTGGGCACCCATACAGGGCCATGGACCGCACGATCCCTGCGTAGAGTCCCCTGCAGGAGTCATCGGGCCCCTTCATGTTGGGCAGCAGCCGCGCCAGAGCGAGAGCTGTGCCCTTCAGTTTGGGGGCCAGACTTCGGATGTGCTCTCCGAAGTCCCATCGGCCGTCGAGCACGAGCCCCAAATATTTCATTTGGGGCTTGATGCCGATGCAATCACCTCCCACGAGTAACATGGTACCTTTTTTTTTTTTTTTTTATCGTGCGGAAATCCCTTCGGATACCCCCCCGCCGGTCAGCGGGGGCGGTTATGTCGGGCTTGCACCGACTAAAACCGCACGCCGTCTCGGGTCTTCAGACGCCGGGTGTAAGGTTACCCATAGAGCATATCCCTCGCACCTCGACTGACCCTGGGCCACCTCACCACTAACAGCATCGCTCATCCTGTCTCCTCTGAAAGCAGAGGAGTACGGAGAGCGATGTGTTCCCGCCACGTTGGGTATTGGCCGACGATCAATGCCAACCCTATGAAGGGGTGAAGGGGAAGCCATTGACCGCCGCCCAGGGTGTACCGGCCGCTCCGATTCCGTTCCCCCCGGACTGCAGCGGGGATCGGAATCGGAGCGACACTCGAGGAGGTTACCCAACACACACCCCGTAACATGGTACCTAAATGACTCTTCGTTCGTTCGTGTTTCGTGCGGGGCCGCAATGGCTTATGTACATTTCATGGAACTAAATTATAGATTTATCAGATAGAAATAAGATTTGGTTAGCTTGAGATTCTTTATGTTTGCAAAATGTATAATAACAATATGAAAATACATTTCAACACCAGCAATAAAAAAAAAGAATATGTACTCTAATAAAATATTAAATAATTGTAATACAAAATTGTTTGGTTAGTAGAAATATACCGAATCGATCTTTTTAGGCTGAATTTACATTGCCATGGAATGGAAGCGAATTTTTACAACGAAATTGTATGTAACATCTTTAGTTCAGTTACACCATGATATTAATCTATACAATATATATAACTAGCTGACACGGCAAACTTCGTCCCGCCTTAGAATCAAGTTATTATGTTGGTTACCTTATCAGCTGAAGCGTTCTTGAGTTTATCCTAACTAATGTGACTTTGTTTTATATAAATAGATATAATTCGTTTTCGGGTCCAATGAATTTAAAACTTTAACAAAATTGAAGTTGATTTCAAGTTCTAATAGAAATTGTTGATTTTAACAGATAATGCCTAATATAAATCGTGCAAAGTGTACATATACAGTGGAAACTTTAAGTGTGTGTAACCGATTATTTCGTAATTTTCAAAGATATTGCAAAACTTTAAACTGATATGAAATTTGTACCACTTAATCTATAAAATGACATAATAAAAAAAAGTTAAAAATACCTATCATCATGTCTTCACATTTTTTACTTCTGCAGCACCCTTTTTTAACGTGCGGAAATCCTCACAGATAGCTCCCCCACCGGGGGTGGTTATGTCGGACTCGAACCTACCAAAACCGTACTCCGTCTTGGGTCTCTAATGCCAGGGTTTAAGGTAGCCCTATAACGCAGTTGACTTTATTGACCACAAATTCCCTAAACTCATCATTCACAAAATGTATTTTTTTTGTGCTGAAGAAGTTTCAGTCGTAGCCTTACTTGATGATGATGGTGCTGAGTGGTGGATGGATGGAAAATTCTCAGAAAGTCACTCGGCATTCTTAGTCTGGAAACGATCGCGGCGCTTCCCAAAACTTTTCCATTTCTCTGCGCACTTGGACGACAATCTTCACATTTTCATTTTGATTTTCCTCGCAGTTACTTCTGTGATATTTTCAATATGATGTTTCATCAATAAAAAATCATATAATCTACTATTACGGTTTTCTTTGGGTTGTTTCTGCCATTCAAAAGGAACTCTATTGAGATTGACGGCCTCTGTGGCGTAGCGGTAGTGCATTCGACTGCTACGACAGGGGGCGCGGGTTCGATTCCCGCTCATTGCAAATATTTGTATGCATGAATTTGCTATTTGCATTGGTCTGGGTGTTTCTATGTATAACATGTATGTATTTACAAAAAAAATAAAGTATCTAAGTATGTTTATCCACATTCTGGAACTCATAACACAAGCTAGTTAAACTATGCTTACTTTGGGTCTAGAAAGCGCTGTGTAGAATGTCGTAGTATATATATATATTGAGAATTCGTATTCTAAAAAACTGACAAAGTTGCACTCAAGTGCGCAGGCTAAAGTGAATAAAATTTAAAAGCTAACAGATAAGGCTATGATATATATCATTTCTAACCCGGGTACAAGAGGGTAGAAGTACTTTCTAGTCCAATGAATTCGGAAAATCGTCAAAAGCTTGCATTATTTTCTAAACTCGAGGTAATTAAAAAAAGTGCGTCATAGGTATGTCCATTTTCGTATTAGAATTATTATTAGAATTAAAAATTGCACACATTTAACTTGAAGATTAACTTTAACTCACTGACATATGTTGTTACTTCGATAAGCGTAAAAATGTAATTAATAAGTAATTTTAACCCTTGCTTTTTATACTGCCCTCATTACCCTATCAGAAGTCGACACTAGACTATTCTTAGAATTGCTAGGTGCTCAGGCAATAAATTCCAGGTAATTAAATAGTGACTTTTGACCAGCCAGCTTGTTCTAATCGAAACACCGTGTGGTGTGGAAACCGTGTGGATATCCGGAAAAAATCCACAAAACCATGAAAATCAATCGAAAGGCGTTCTCGAGTTAAAAACGGTCTCACTAACATGACTTTGTTTTAAATATTACTAGCTGACCCGGTAAACTTCGTTCCGCCTTAGAATCTAGTTATATTGGTTACCTCATCAGCTGAATTTACTTCGTGAATGTCTCACATTGCTATTATAGACACAGTATCCCGAGGTCATCTCTAAACCGTAGATGGCCCAGGGTCAACCGGGGTGCGAAGGAATTTCTTTGTAAGGCCACCTTACACCCGGGCATTAGAGACCCGAGACAGCGTGGTGGTATGAATTACCCCTACTGGCCGGCGGAGGAGTTACCGCGGGGATTTCCACAAAAAAAATCCCCCAAAAAATGGCACAGTAAAGGCGGAGTCCAGCTTGAAAGACTATTAAAATCGGTCCACCGGTCCACACTTTGTTTAATATACCGGTGAAAACGAAGTGTGTCCAGATGATTATTTCGTAATTTTTAAATATAGTACAACTTTAAACTGATATGAAATCTACACCGCCTTACCTATAAAATGACATAATAAAATAAAAAAGGTTTAAAAAAATTTATGTGTTCACAATTTGCTATTTCGCAGTTCCCGTAGGTACATATACTACGGCATGATTTATTCACTAATCCTATAGGCAGAAACGCAAAAAAAAATTAACTTCAAATTAGAACTAAAAAATAAGAATAAAATTGTCATGACTTGTTGTAATTTTACGGCTCCCATACATTTACTCTGGCAAACGATCAAATTGGGAATATACGACGATTTTAACTTTTTTTATTGTCATTTTATAGACAAAGCGATGCAGATTCCATATCAATTCAAAGCTTTACAATATCTTTAAAAATTATGAAATAGTCGTCTGGACACACTTAACGTTTCTACCCTGTATATAGACAAGCTGACCCGGCAAACTTCGTTCCGCCTAGTTATGTTGGTTTCCTTATCAGTTGAATTGCTAGTATAGCTGCCTAATTTAGAAGCCCCTGAGTTAGCCGAGATGCGAGGGCATTGCCTTATTGGCCACCTTACACCCTGGCATTAAGACTCGAGACGGAGTGCGCTTTTAGGCGTTTCGAGTCCGACATAACTACCCCCACACTGTCCGGCGGTGAACTAACCCCCCCTACGGTTACTTAAACACAAATAAACAAAATATCACAACGATAAATCTAATAAAGCGTCGCAAAATGCAAGCGTCGGTAGCTTAGTGGTTAAGGAGTCGACCCAACGATCGAGAGGTCCCGGGTTCGAATCCTGGTCATTACACTACCGAGGTGAACTCACTCCTAACACAAGCAATTGAGCTTAGCTGGAGGGGTTATGGGGAATGGTAGTAATTTCAGTTACTAATATTCTTTAAAAAAAAAAAATGAAAAAAATGAATGAATGAAAATCGGTCCACCCGTTTTCGAGTTATAAGCGGTCATCACTAACACGACTCTGTTTTTAACCCCCGACGCAAAAACGGATGTGTTATAAGTTTGACGTCGATATCTCTGTGTGTTTGTTTGTCTGTTTGTCTGTGGCATCGTATTTCTCAAAAGGATGGACTGATTTCGATGCCGTTTTTATCATTTGAAAGCCAGTTTCCTTGCGGTGATTCTTAGCTATGTTTGGTTAAAATCGGTACAGCATTGCAAGAGTATCAGTTCTTTTCCAAAATGATGTTTTTTTTTATGGATGATAGGCTCACGTTTGAGCTCTATCTCACCTGGTCGTAAGTGACGATGTGGTCTACGATGGATCACTTTTGCCTAGAACCTATTCACTCGAGACTTGAAGATTCCGAGGTTATAGCTTTCCGGAAATACGAGTACAGACTCAGGCAGGCAATTCCACTCCTTAGCTGTACGCATGATAAATGTGTCGCCGAAGCGTTTCGTGCGTATGAGTGGAACATCCACCATGTAGCGGTGTCGTGTCGCTGTGCGTCTGGTCATTTGTTGGTGGAACGGCCTTGGAGGTATAAAGTTGTGCAATTCCAGCGCACACTCTCCGAAATGCATCCGATAAAAGACCGATAGACCTGCAACTTTGCATCGATGTTCAAGGCTCTGAAGCCTTTTCTCGTTGAGTGCATCGTTGTTAATGAGCCTCTTGGCCCGTCTCTCTATTGTCTCTAGCGCTTCTAGATGATATTTAGCTGAGCCATCACACAGATACGAGCAGTACTCCATATAGGATCGAACCTGCGCTTGGTACAGGTTGAGCTACTGTTCCGGTGTGAAGTACCGTCGCACCTTCGACAGAATGCCCAGCTTTTTAGCAGCCACTTGAGCTTTAGCCTCAATGTAAGATCCAAAATTGAGGGTGGATGTCAGAGTAACGCCAAAAAGCTCGAGGCGGTCGGTTATCGGCACGGATGCATTTCGGAATGTGGGGTTTGGCTGAAATTGACTTCGCTTGACGGAGAAAAGACACGCCTGGGTCTTAGTAGCGTTGAATTTGACCAAGTTAGCATCAATCCAATCGAAGACCGCTTTCAAAGACAAATTCAATCGCTCAACCATAGCCTCTCGGAGATGATGTAAGACATTTTTGGCGTTTGATTACTCGATTAAGTGCTGAACGCGCGCCAGTATAATTGCGAAATGATGACGTGCGTAAGGGGATTTAAAAAAAAAAATATAGATTTTATATACGTATAGATATAATAATATAAAGTATAGGTTGACATAAAGTTCATTTTGCTATGTACTATTTCGTTCGCTTCCATTCCATTCCGCGGCAACGTATATTGAGCCTTCAAATTATGGTGAGTGAATAATTTAAAATGGGCATTGCCGGAAGTTCATGCAAATGTTACACATTGGAAAAAAAAGAACTATTTTAAACGGATTCGGTACTTGCTTTTTAACACTCATGGCGAAAGTATCGCAATCAGTGTAAATAATAAAATACCACCAAACAAATCGCGTTAAAAAATAAAATAAAATTCGACATTTTAAGGCAAACCCAAGGCTGCTTGCCAAACTTTGATTAAAACTGAAACAGGATTAGCTGCTTTATACAAACATTGCGGCAGTTAATATTAAATTTCTAGTTACATCAATTTTAAGACTGCCTCTTATCAAATCAATTATTAATTTTAGCCGCCTACTAAAAGCAGCTAAATTCTTTTTGCTGAATAATAAAACTTATTTTGAAACTGACCTATTTATATCATTTTGAAATCAAAGGTAAAGGAACTTGCATTATAGTCTATGTGTGATTGAAAAATAAACCAATTATATATTTGTATACTTATAGTGGTTTTAGCGCCCTGTTGTCTGATATGCTTAAATATATTTTTGTTTAGAATTTGGTATTCTTCCCCAAGAAGGTGGAATGAAGTGGTAACACATAATACTTCGTATTATGTGTTACGTTTACGTTCTTGGCATTTCAGTTTGTTTGTGCTTATTTATTTAATTGGCAATTAATACTAAAGTGGCATGTTAAATCTCCGTCAATGCACGAGGAAGGTACCGCCGCCGCCGTTAACAGTGATTCTTCTTTATTATTTATGGATTGCAGTGAATAACTTGGATTGCAGTGCGGAATTTTTGGGAAAAGTGACTTGTGTAGTGATTAAAATGTGATAGTGAATGTAAATAGTGATCGAGTGCAGTGAATCCGATATATCGGTGGTATTTTTTAGAACTTATGTCACTGTGGCTGGCGGCGGCCATCTGATTTTCCTATGCACCTTGTTCATAACTATGTGTTTTAGTTACTCTTGTGTACAAGACCGATATAATGGTACCGTCAGACTTGCTTATTATCCTACGGCCACCTTCTCATTATATTTAAAGTTTTCTTGTCAATTATGTTGGTGCTATGTGATATAACTGTCGCCCAAGATTGTCATTACCCACAGGTTAATCTCCTAATTATTAGAAATGTAATTTCAGGCTAGGTTTACTCTAATAGCATTTAAGCAGGACATTAATTGTAAACGTACTAAATTATAAAAATAAGTTATTGTAATTCATACATATATATTAGATATATACCAGAATTACTCGTTTAAAGGTATTAAATACTAATATTTACGAGCGGCTAAAATTTGTGAGTTTTTTTATATTTGGGGCAATCTTCGGAACCACTTATTGGAAAAAATCTTTCACCGTTTGAAAGGTATATACTGATAGATCCTAGAAATACGAAATTCTTCGATATATTATACAATATTGGAAAATTTCGAATATCTAGGACGTGTCCAGGTAGCTCAGTTGGTCAGAGTATTTTTCCCTGTAAGGGACTAGGCTTCAAGTCTTGTCCTGGATGTTCTCTTTTTCCGATATAAAACTATAGAAAAAAATCACATACTAAGTGCTTAAAAATTTCATTGAAATAATATATAAAAACATAACATAACATAAACTCACGCCTATATCCCCGAAGGGGTAGGCAGAGGTGCTATAATATATTCTGGTCTAATTTTAAATCGTATAAACTTATAAAGCACTAGCTGATGCCTGCGGCTTCACCCTTGTGGAGGTCGGTTATCGTTTTTTGGTCAAATCTCCGGTCCTGCGGTATATTTATAAATAAATTATTATTAAATTATAAAAAATAAAATTAATACGGTAGATTTTAATATCAAGCTTTATAAGTTTATGCGATTTAAAGTTAGGTCTGAATATATTAATCTAAATGATAGTTATGCTTAAAGAAAGTATGCCATAATATCGTTATACAAAAGCCTTACACCTTACCTTACACGTTTGATATAATAATAATATAATAATAATAATAATCTTTATTTGTCTGAATATGGTGGTAAAATACAGGTCTTATATTAAAGGGTAGGTTCAGCATATTCTACCATTACTGGTGTACAAATTTTTTAAGCACATGCAAGTCACTCAAAAACGCAAAATATAATAACAAAAGTCAATAATACCTATTAAATGATTATTACATTACTAAATTAATTCTTAAAAAATAGTTTCTATAATTTACCATTACACTTTTCGAATTCATCTACCGTATAAAAACATTTCTGGATGAGCCATTCTTTCAACTTCCTCAGAAACACAGAGGTTTGAAATTGCTTTAAGCTGTTTGGGACTGCATTATAAATACGACCACACATCGCAAAACAGTTTTTTTGGTAGAGAGTCGTTTTTGGTACTCGTGGTAGTACAATTCTATCCGGGTTTCTAGTGCTCCTCGGATAAACCTCACGTGCCTTCGAAAAGAAACTAGGATATTGCCTAACAAATTTTGCAACTTCATAAATGTACATGCTGGGGAGCGTTAACAGATTCAACTTTTTAAATATAGGTCTACACGAGTGCCATGGTGCAGCACCACATATAGCTCGGAGAGATTTTTTTTTGGGCAATAAAGGCTCTATGCACGTCCGTAGAGTTACCCCAAATTACTAGACCATAATTTAGAACTGAGGCAACGTAGCCATTGTAGGCCATGATGACTGATTCAGGGTTTGAGGTCTTTCTTAGTTTAGCCAGAACATAGACAAATTTATTTATTTTATTGCAAACCTTTTCTACGTGTGCCTTCCAGTTAAGGTTGTTATCAATAATTATGCCCAAAAAGGGTGTTTTGTCTACTTTTATTAAGTTTTCAGTCAAATATTTGATATCCAAATTTTGCATCTTCTTACCGTAAGTACCAAATTGAATGTATTGAGTTTTAGTCATATTAACTTGCAAATTGTTATCATGTAGCCATTGAATTATACAGTCAATTGAATTATTTATGTCATTAGTGTAATTTATATCGGAATAATTAGATGTTATGATAAGAGAAATATCGTCAGCGTATAAAATACAAGGGTTTGGGGTCACATTTGGCAAATCGTTTATATATATCAAGAACAGCAAAGGCCCAAGGATACTCCCTTGGGGCACCCCAGAGTTATTGACCCTGTATGAGGATCTATGTGCCCTTAGCTCCTTGTTATTATCTATATACATAACTTCAACACATTGTTCCCTATCCTTTAAGTATGAGTCAAGCCATTTGTAGGCAGGGCCCCTAATTTCATACTTTTCTAATTTGTTTAGTAAAAATTTATGCGAAACCAGATCAAAGGCGCTTTTCATATCAAAGAAAATACCAGTGGTTTGCATCTTCAGATCCAGGCTTTCAGAAATCCTAGTAACGAGATTAAAGCACGCCAGAGTTGTAGACTTGCCTTTGAAGGGATTCCCTGTTTATTCTTGCGTATGTTTCATTGAGCTATTAAAGCCCTATGGTAAAGGCCCTGTTCTTCTTTAAGTACACACATTTTAGTTGCAAAAATATGAGTCAAATATGAAACGGGTCTGAAATAGCACTTGGCTACTTTTTTTTGGGTTCAAAAGAATAAAATGGAACCCTTATTGGATCACTTTGTTGTCCATCTGTCTGTCTGTCTATCAAGCCCTTTTTCCCAAGAACGCGTAGAGGTATCAAGTTGAAATTCAGACCAAATGAGCAAGTCTGTAACGCCTTGAAGCTGTCAAAATATCAAACTTCTAGGTCAATGCTATCAGAAGGTACAAACGTTTATGTAGCAAATTTCACCAACTTGGCCTTGGCACTGTCAAAACCTTTTTATCAGGAACGCACAGAGGTATGAAGTTGAAATTCATACCAAACACTTCAGTATATACCTGAAGTGTTTGGTAAAAGTAGGTACACGCCTTGAGACCGTGAAAAAATCAAACTTTTAGGTTAATGCAATCAAAAGGTACAATCGTTTATTTCGCAAACTTCAGCAAACTGCCCTCGGCAGCAAAATCTATAGGGTACTTCTTTTTGAGCTAGAATCATGCAATTTTGGCAATTTGGCAAGAAGCAAGGTCTTATAGCACAAGTAATGGGAAAAATCCGAAAACAGTAAATATGCAGCTACCCAAATCACGAAAATTATTTTAAAGACCTGTTTCTCAGGAACATGTATAGAGGTATCAAGTAGAAATTAACATGAAATACTCAGGTCTGTAACGTCTTGAAACTATGAAAAAATCAAACTTCTACGTCAACGCAATCAAAAGATAAGCCGATTGCAGCGGCGCCGTATAGTACGAAATTTCAGAAGATATTCAATGAAATTGAATGGTGTAAAATGCTTAAAGTAATTAACATAATTAGTGTATTCGTCTAAATAGCTTTCCAAATACTACATCGAATGTGACTATTTTTTTAGAAGTTAAAATGGCTATAGTAATCTGTCCTTAAGAGCCTTCCATCCATATTCTCAATTAACCGTAACCAGCTACGAAGAAATATATATTATGCCATCGCGGACTTTTTGTAGATCTATAAAAGAGAAACAATCCCATGATTGATCACATTGTTTTGTTGTCTCAAGAGGATTAGGCAGCGTATTCGATTGAAGCTCTCAGTCGGCTCGATTTCTTTCGTCATTTTGAACAATTATCTTCATTTTTCAAGAAATTATCACAAAATAGTATCAAACTATTAATATTAACCTTCCGCTTTAAACAGCATCAAAATCCGTTGGATAGTTAGAAGTTCTCAGCGAACAGCTTTTTTTCTATACAATTTCTGATATATATAATCCAGAAATCCAATCGTGGTAATATAGGGATATCGATAAATATCACGATCATAGAAGGTGCAGCCCTAACATGGCTGCCAAGAAATAGGAATATTGAAATGTGATGCGTGACAGAAACGCGAGGCGTCTAGCAGTCCATAACGACTGTCGCTCGCCATCTCACTATCAATGTTATAAACTAACGAGCGGCCCGGGACCCGGCTTCGCCCAGGAATAATTTCGTAAAAAAATCTATAACCCGATTGCACCGCCTTCTACCGGGTCCACTAGTAAAGGTAAACAAAAATAAGCTTTAATATTGAATTTCATGCTACTTACTTCAAAAATTTAACAATTTCCATAATAACGGATTTTCATTCAACCTACTCTATACTGTGAATTTTTGAGAAACACCGATACACGTGTACGTTTATTTCTAACCAGAAGCATCCATATGAAATTTCGTGCTTCTTATTTCCAAACCGTTTTTTATTAACCGTTCGCCGTATAATTTACCCCCTTAGTCAAATTAGAAAACACATTTATACGTGTATCAAATTCCATGCTTCTATCTTCAAAAGTGACGAACTTCCCATATGAACTTTCAACCCCTATTTCATCCTCTTAGCGGTAAAATTTTGAAAAACGCTAATACACATCCTTCATTTACTTCCGACCAGAAGCAGATGTATGAAATTTTGTGCTCCTAACTTTAAAATTTATAAATGTTCATCCCTTATTTTGCCACCTTTTAAGTAAAATTTCCTAAAATCCTTTGTTAGTGGATGCCTACAACATAAAAAATCATCTACTGCCGAAATTACAAGTTCCATTTCAGGTCTAGTGGTTTAGGCTCTGCGTTGATGAATCACTCAGTGAGTCGGGACAAGTAGGTAATTAAACATGTAAACATTGGTTTCGCTCCGCTGCAATAATAGCACATTACCCGTGAACTTTACTAAATTTTTAGGGTTCCTAACCTTTTTTTTTGTGCGGATATCCCTTCGGATACCCCCCCCCCCCCCCACCGGCCAGCGGGGGCGGTTATGTCGGGCTTGAACCGACCAAAACCGCACGCCGTCTCGGGTCTGCAGACGCCGGGGTGTAAGGTTGCCCATGGAGCATATCCCTCGCACTCCGACTGACCCTGGGCCATTCGCAGTGTCCCCTCTGATAACAGCAGAGGGGTACCTGGAGCGACCACCACCCCCGCTGGCCTTGCAGGCCCGCCATACCCCGACCCCCTCGTGCAATGGGGTCAGCTGGCCCCTAAAAGGGCCGGTTGGTCAGACTCTTGGCCGTTGACGTTGACGCCAGCTACTCCAGAGGAGCAATCAGTGATGCGTCATCGCCCACATTGCCCAGGGTGCCAAACTCCAACCAATCGCACCCCAGGGTTCCGTACCTCAAAAGGAAAAAACGGAACCCTTATAGGATCACTTCGTTGTCCGTCCGTCCGTCTGTCAAGACCGTTTTTCTCAGGAACGCGTGGAGGTATCAAACTGATGTTAAAATCTAATACTCAGGTCTACTGTCCCTTGGAGCTGTGAAAAAATCAAACTTCTAAGCCAAAGCAATCAAAAGATGCAGCCGTTTATGCCGCAAATTTCCGCAAATTTCCGAAACTTGCACGGGAATCTAAAGCCAAAGGTTTGTACGGAACCCTCGGTGTGCGAGTCCGACTCGCACTTGGCCGGTTTTTTTCTTTCATATATACCTTGTTCTGACAACGAAAACAAAAAAAACAAAAATTCGAATTTGGTGCAGTCGTTCGTATGTTATGCGCGTACTTCGCGTGCCTTACGTACTTACGTTCTGCCTTAGAATAAAGTTATGTTTGGTATCTTATCAGCTGAATTATTTCGTAAATGTCTCCTTGCACCCCGGCATTAAAGACCCGAGACGGCGTGAGGTTGTGGGCGGTTCGAGTCCGACATAACCACCCCAGCTTGGGGGGGGGGCTAAACGTGGCGATTTCCGCAAAAAAAAACATATAAAGGCACAGTATAGGCGGAGATAAATCTAAAAAATCAAAGATCAGGATGATAAGTCCTCCCGTTCTCGAGTTCATCCCGGTCATCACTAACACGACTTTGTTTACAATTACATTTTACATTACACTACATACTTTTTTACATTACAACTTTATATACAAATAACATAACATACATATACATAAACTCACGCCTATATCCCCGAAGGGGTAAGCAGAGGTGCTAGCACCCACATTTCGCCAGTTTATGTTTAGGTCCCAATGTAATAGGTGGCGAGCCTATTGCCATTAGCCGGGCACTTATAAGCCTGCGATAAATACACACATAACTTCGAAAAGCATCGAAAAGTCATTGGTGTGTGCCATGGTAAAACCTGGGTTCGAACCCGAGACCTGGTCTCAGCAGTCCATTACCCATACCACTAGGCTACCGCGGCCTATTCCTATATACATATAGGCCTAGGCCTATATACAAATATAGATTTCAAAAAACATTTCATGTTGAAGTTCGATGAACAAGGCAAACAGCACCGTTGGAAAGCTACAATGAATTAAAACTATAAATGCTTTATAGTATTCACGACTGTGCCGCGGTAAACTGAACAAAAAACTCCATACACATACATGTACCTACTGTTTCATATTATACTAGCAACCCGCCCCTCCCAAACAAAACCCCACCTCGCTTCAGTTTATCTGAGGTTTTTTTAACTCAAGCCATAACAATTTACACACCTATACTATTATAAAATTGAAAATTAATTGTGTCTGTACATTGGAGTTATTTAAAAAAATAAAATATATAAAAATACTTGGGTTATGATGAATGAACGATTCTGAATACAAAAAAATATTTTTTTTGGAATTCTGTTAGCTTTGTCTGTTTATCTGTGTGTTCCATGGACCCAAAAACTACAGAATGGATTTTTAGGGTTCTGTACCTTTTTTTTTCGTGCGGAAATCCTCTTGGATACCCCCCGCCGGCCAGCGGGGGCGATTATGTCGGGCTTGAACCGACTAAAACTGCACGCCGTCTCGGGTCTACAGACACCGGGGTGCCCATAGAGCATATCCCTCGCACCCCGACTGACCCTGGGCCATCTCCGGTTTCGAGATGCCCCCTCGGGTTTGGGAACTACGGTGTCCCCGTCTTGCGCCGGTTTGGGGGAGGGGCGCTAGTCGCCCCACCGTCCCAGCCTGCTTCTGCTGGGGTGACAGGCGGCCTCACCGGCCACCCCCAGGCCTGCGCTCATGGAGGACGAAAATCGTTAAGCGACCTCCGGCGAGTGAGTCGCCTGCGACGTGCGGCGAGCAAGTTGCGGGCTCGGCGAGCCGGGAGAGTTCTAAATCTCTCCCGGGCGCGCTCCGCCATCTCCTTCTCGAGCATAGGGTTGTGTACCTCAAAGCTCCGCTCCGCTCCGCTCCGCTCCGCTCCCGCATTAGCCTTCTAACCTAACCTTTCCAAATCGGATACTAAATATTAAATACTGATTTGACGCATATGTACTTTTTATTTTGAGAAAGATTAGAGAGAATGATTCGGGTTATGATAGGAACGAGACGTCGGGTCAGGAAGAGGGTTGCGTTCGGAACAAATATTAATTTTTTTTTTCAAGTTTCTAACCTAACCCGGTCAGGTTTTCGGATCAGGTTCGGAATAATCAGTAGAAATAATAGTTAAATATCGTCTTATTTTCCGCACCTATAACTTTAAACACTTTTCTCACTAGTTGAGGTGAAAAGTTGTTTGTGTTATACGTTAGCAATTTTTTTAGATGTCTCTAAATCACTCACTTTGATCAGAGACAAATGGTTAAAGGCAAATTAAATAAACCACTTTGAATTATTAATTGTAGTATTTTACTTCCTCTTATTTCGAAATTCATGGTTTGAGGCATAGATCATGATCAATAATACTATATAAATTATTTCCGGCACGTATTTATATTCACTAGTTCTAATGGGTTATTAATAGAAAAATAGGGAAAAATGATTACAGCTGACATTTCTTAACATGCACATATTGCCAGTTTAAAGACAATCCATACATTAGCTTACTCACCCATAACGTGTAATTTTAGCCGTCATTTGCGCCAAATTTGATAGAAACGCTTGGTCTGGATACTTTTATATAGGCTTAAAGGCTTTCCATACACTCCGCCGCTTCAGTGAGGGCAAGTCAGTAACATCACATACATTATTAAATTATCGCTAGTGCTAGACGTCTCCCGTACATTTTCTGCCGCCTCTTTTGCGGGCATCACGTCTTCGCAAAATATAGCCATGCCTATGTTCCCTAGGATAAGTTATTCGGCCGAGGGTCGGTTGATTACGAAGCAGAGGCTGCCTTCTCGAGTTTGGAGGGGTCAGATGGCAGTCGCTCCCGTAAATGCCGTCGTTGAGGATTCGATATACTATGGCGGACGTTGCGAAATATGCCCACGAAAACGCCTAGCCAATAGGAATACTTTGGAAATTGGCGGAATTAATTTCAAGCATAATATTTGACATTACTCTATCTTATGTCTATGCTAGAGTGTAACATTTTTTTTTTTTTAAACTGCATCAAATTCGGTTCAACCAAACGTTAGATAATCACGAAAAAACAAACATACATATCTAACAATGAACCTCCTTTTCAAGTTGGTTTTTAAAACTTAATTTTCGTCGGTTTCCTCAATTCTGTTGATAATTTTTGAAATGTTCCCACACTTTTTTTCATTTAGGATTGGGTGCACCCAATATATTTGTTTCCTTGATGGTTTTTATTCTTTTTCTTCTCAAATAATAAGATATCACAATTACAAGTCGCCTACGTCCATCGTCGTATACAGTCGCTTTGCATAGTGTTAAAAATAGGTACCAGCTTCGACCGTACGACCAACAACCGATAAGTGTGCACAGAGGCGCCGACACCTAATTAAAATCTGCGTCCGACGCCCGACAAATAGGACCCATCTGTAAGTATGAAGCTGTTCACATTTGTCGGATGTCGGGATTTGTATTATGATAGGTTATATGGGCCTTTCTCTACCAACTGGAAACTTGTCTAATGACAGTTGTCCAACCCTATTTTTCTAGAAAATTAAAAATATAATATGTTAAGTCGATAGATAGTTATAATATAAATACATATAAACAAGAAACCATTGTAATTTTCCCTTATTTTTCGAATTATAGGCAATTTTGTAAAAAAATGCGGCAGAGGACTGTTTTGCCACCCAGAGGACTGTTGTTTCCACCCAGAGAACAGTTTATGTCAATGTTTATATGAAGAGAAACACAATATTAATTATTAAATTTAATCAAATGAATTCTCTTTATTGAATCTTCTTATATTTATCGGGAACAAATTGCGAGCTTAGCTCTAAGTAACGAATTAAAATAATTATAATCAAAATTAAGCTTAGGTACTAAGAATCAGCCTTGTTTACTTATCAACTTATTTCTCAAAAACGGGTACAGGTATATTAAAATAATAAAATATTCGTTTCCCTTTTAGGGCAATATCTGGGTTTGGCAACTTCTTTAATAGTTGGTCAAAGGACACATCAGAAACATCATTTTCATCGACTCTGAATATGTGTCCTTTGTCATCACAAATTTTTAAGACGGTTACTGTTACTTCGCTTTCTTCCGTGTCTATCTTATTGATTAATAATATAAATAAATAAATAAATAAATATTCTACGACATTCTACACAGCGCTTTCTAGACCCAAAGTAAGCATAGTTTAACTAGCTTGTGTTATGGTTTCTAGAACGCGGATAAACATACTTATATACTTTTTTATTTTGTAAATACATACATATTATACATAGAAACACCCAGACCAATGCAAATAGACATATTCATGCATACAAATATTTGCACTGAGCGGGAATCGAACCCGATTACTGCAGCATAACAATATTCAGTGTTTCTTACTAGAAATTTAACCACGACGTAATCACCGATGGTGAAATTCTGTTGGTTGATTGAACTAGGTCCAGCCAGTGCAGCGTCGTCGTCGGTCTCCATTGTGGAATCCTGTGAGTTGTCCATGTTTCCACTTTCAGAGTCTGTGTAAATATCATCTACGTTTAGTTTTGTCTTGTTTTTGTACTCTAACACTCCTAAATTGAAATGCTGGCACTCGTCTTCACAAGTGCAACTTAAACTTTTCATTATGAGTTTAGCGGCACTTGATTCTGATTCCAGAGGACATCTTAGCCTTTACTTGATGTATTTTTAGAGTGACATTAAAGCTTTTTAAATTGTCTGTTTCATTTTGAAGGTCGTCTGTCAATTCTTGGATGGCTTTATCGTCGATTGCGAGTTTCTGGCGAATCACACATTTTTGTAAGTTTAGTGTTAGGTGTGTCTACATTTTCCTTTGTCTTAGCTTTTTCCAAACGTTCTAATCTCTTCCTATACTTCTCGGATTTTTTTTAAGTAATACTCGATCTTTTTTTCTTTATCCTTTATAATTTTGTCACGTTTCTTTCTAGCATTACGCTTTCTCGCATTACCTGCATCACTTCGTGGAGTGGTCAAAGGTAGTATGGATGGAGAGACAGAACTTTAAGGAGAAGGTGAACCCTCGGATTCGGGCGTATTTGTCGTACAAAATTGTTTGTAATTTCTTTCAAAGCTTTTTTTTTTCGCGGTATGTAGTACAGTGCTCTCTCCATTCTTTAGTCACAGCTTTGTGTTCACGTCGACTCATATCTTCAACTGGCTTTCTTGTACCTTTTTCCTTCTTTCTTTGGTAGTTTTGTTGTTCTTTTTCCTTCAATTGCTCTCTTTTTACAGGGTCATTTTTTAGCCGTTGATATCTTTATCTTTCTGCAATTCGTTTCTGCTCTTTTATTTCTTCTTTAGTTTTAGGTTTCTTCTTTGGTGGCATTGCGGCAATACTAAAACAATAAAACATACTTTCAAAACCGTAAGGATGTAAAAACAGGTAGTTACTAGGTACGTAGTATTTTATATTCCAAAATCCATAATAATAGAAAATAAAAGACCTGAATTAGCGTGACAGGCCAATGTAAGAAAGAAAGAGGAAAAGAATATTAATAAAATACACGGACGTCAAATAAAACAGTCCTCTGTCACATTGAACAGTCCTCTGTGTTATAAATTTCCAGAGGACTGTTGCACAGAGGACTGTTATTTTTACCTAAAAGATGTCATACCACGTATCAGTTTAAATATTACTTCAAAACACAGAAACAGTTATAAATTATCACACTGAGCAATTTTTTTGTTAAATAACTATAATTATAACACATAAAACACCGTAAAATAGACTTACCAGAGGAATGTTCACTCAACACTACAGAGACGTGGTTCCGACACAGACGCGTAGTTTTCACTGCACAAAATGGCGGCGACTTGTTTAGCATGGCGACCGAGCAATCTTCACACTGTTAACGTTTCGTTTCACGCGAAATGTAACCACAATAGTGTTTAATATTTTTGCGGCGCGATATTCAAATTGTGACAGAGGACTGTTCAAAAATGTATGGGACAAAATTCGAACACTAGTTTTTAGTACTAAAAAATTATCTAAAATTTTAATTGTTTTTTGTTCACATGCATTCAATATTCTTTATGTTTATAGAGTTATAAGATTTTACATTTTTAAATATAACTAATAAAATCAGAACCGAATAATACTCCATCCGGAATTAGGACATACCAGAGGACTGTTTTTAGTGGCTTTTAGACCGAATTTATGAAATGATTATGATTCTAAATATTGATTAAAAGCTTGGCTCTTTAAATAACAGGTTATATATTATGTGTTTTAATAAATAAAACTATGCATTAATATAGCTAAAGTAAAAAAAATGCTTGGACCATGATTTTCCTGTTAGTAGAGAAAGGCCCATATTCAGTTCACTGATGTTCGAGCCAATAGATCGTTGAATGTGAAATAATAAGAAAACCTGATTCCGTCATTTTTTTTAAGACTGTCACTCTCAACAACTCTGACAACCTCTGTAGCGGTAGTGCGATCGACTGCTAAGCCAGAGGTCGCGGGTTCGATTCCCGCTCAGTGCAAATATGTATATTGGTCAATTGTCTGGTTGTTTCTATTTATAATATGTATTTATTTACAAAAAAAGTATTTAAGTATGGTTATCCGCATTCTAGGATTCGTCACGTCAGCTGTTCTGGATAGCCTTTCCAATGAGTTTTTGCACTCTTTGACAACTGCTGAGGTTGCCTCTACTTTGCCAAGTGCCTTCAGCGCTGCCTGGCTGTCGCTGTAGACGGTGACCTTTCCCGTGTTATTTAGGTGGCCTGCCATTTCCGCGCATTCCATGATAGCGAAGATTTCTAGTTGGAAGATACTTGTAAACTTGCCTAGTGGTATTGACCTATTTTTCTCTGTACCGTCTGCGCACTTGATGTGTACTCCGGAGCCAGAGAGCTTTGTTGTCTCCTTTCTGGAGCCGTCTGTGTAGCAGATGGTGCCATTGGTGTTCATCTGCCAGTCGTCTCTCGGTCCTATATGTATTCTATATTTCTTGTCAAAGGTCCTTTCTATCCTTATCAGATCATTGTTTGAAAAGATCATTGATAGTCTTTCTTTGTAGTCTTGACTGATCATGGCATGGTCCTCATCTAGTGTATTGCCAGTCCATAGGCCAGTGCTTTTCAGTTTGAACCACTGTTCAATCGCTCTCTTTTTCGTTTCCAAGTCTAAAGGGTTTAGGCCTAGTATGATCTCGAGCGCGGCCGTGGGTGTAGTCCTCATCGCGCCGGTGGTCATCAGGGCCGCCAGTCTTTGAACTTTGTCTAGTTCTTGTTTGTTCCTTCCTACGTTGGCTTTATGCCACCATACTAGGGCGCCGTGTAGGATTCTCGGCATGATGATTCCCTTGTAGATCCAGAGTACTGTGGCTGGCTTTATTCCCCAGCTTCTTCCTATTGCACTTTTATACTGCATCATGGCCATTTTCGCCTTCGAGCATGTGTTGCTTATGTGACTCTTGAAGGTCAGCTTGCTGTCCAGTGTGACTCCCAGATATTTGACTTCCTTCACACTTCTTAAGTCATGGTTATCTAGTCGTACCGGTTCAGCACATCCGATTTTCCTTTTGTTGGTGAAAAGAACTAGTTTGGTTTTGTCAGGGTTGAGGTTAAGGCCTTTGCTCCTGCACCATCCTAGTGCTTCTTTCAGACCTCTGTTCATGATGTTGCATATGACACTGAGGAATTGCCTGTGTGTGTATATTTGCATCCTGTTTATCTTGTTGACTAACTCGTCTATTAGCAGACACCATAATAGTGGCGACAGGCAGACCTTGAGGGAAGCCCCTCCTAGCTATCACCGTGCGCTTTGTTCCTGCTATTTCTGCTTGTATCAGTCGGTGCTTCAGCATGTTTTTCACCCATTCTTATATATCTTTATCTATGCCTTCGCGGTTTAGGGTATCCTCTATTGAGGCCGGGGTTGCCTTGTCGAAGGCACCCTCGACATCGAAGAAGCTAACCAGTGCGTATTCTTGCTTATGGATCTTTGCACTTGTTTACCAAGTTATGGAGTGCGGTCTCAGTTGACTTGCCATCCATGTACGCATGTTGGTTATGGTGAAGTGGAGATCCGCTTTTGACTTTTTGTTCTCTTATTATTCTATCTAGTATCTTCTCTAGTGTCTTGAGTAAGAATTAGGAAAGACTAATACATCTAAAGGCTTCTGAGAGCCTCTTGGTACGTACGTAGCCTTGCCAGGTTTAGGTATAAAGACCGCTCTTACTTCTCTCCATTTCTTTGGGATGTATTTCATTCTGATGCTGCTATTGTATAGAGCCAGAAGATCGTCACTTATGTACTTGATGGCTATTTGTAGCATTTTTGGGAAGATCTCGTCTGGTCCAGCGGCTTTGTAGGGCTGGAATGACCGGACACTCCACATTATGTGCTCTTTTGTGATTAGTGCCTTTTCCACCGTCTCCACTGTGGGATTCGTATCAGATGGCTTTTCGTCACCTGTGTATTCTTCACATTCTGGAAAGTGTGTTTCCAGCATCACTTCTACATAGCACATAGTGCTCTTGGCTCCTATGCCTCCGTCGATTGATGCGCGGGTGCACGCAGCTTGTATCCTTATTTTCATGACGTTAACTTATGAAATTACTTGTGTATAGTATACGAACGGATTTGGAATGAGTTGAGGTATACTCTATTTATTTTAAAACGATTAACGAAAATTTAATCATAATTTCATTTGTTTTTGAATCGATTCTTCTCAGAATCGATTTGTAAACACCCAACACTAAAAGGCAACTGTCAAAATACACTTCTTTGATTATTTGAACTATAGTCTAAAGTAAGATTATTAATTCCAGTCAGTAAAATGACAAGCACAACTGTCATTGATACGAGGGTCAAACTGAAAGTTCTTAGAAAATCAAAAACTGATTACATTAGCCAGTTATTAGTTTTATTATATCTTTTCAAAATATTGTCCATTCACGTTAATACACCGCTGCATGCGATGGAACCACTGGGAAAAGCACTTTGCCCACTCGTCCTTAGGGGTCTCTTCAATGGCATCGCGATACGCAGCCACCGTTTCTTCAGCATTCATAAACCGCTTTCCTTTAAGTTTTTCTTTAATTTTTGGAAATAAATAAAAATCACAAGGTGCGAGGTCAGGGCTATACGGCGGGTGACCCAGTAATTCAACGTTTGATGTCGCCAAATAGTCGATCGTTCGCTTGGCGGTGTGCGACGAGGCGTTGTCGTGGTGAAGGAGGATCCTACTGCGAGGTCGTTTCTCTCGAACTTTTTCCAAGACAAGTGGCAAACAATTGGTAGTGTACCATTCTGCAGAAACTGTTTTTTGATCCTCTAACACAATTGTTACGAAATGACCTATCCTTCCAAAGAACGAGGCCACCATTTTTTTTCCCGCACTTCGATCTCTCTTCACTTTAGTTGGCAACTCCTCGAAAGGAAACACCCACTGAGCAGATTGTCTTTTGGTTTCAGGATCATAACAGTAAATCCAGCTTTCGTCACCTGTTAGTATGTCGAACACAGCATTAGAGTCACCTCCGTTAAATCTTTCAATCATTTTACGGCACCAATCCACACGATGGAGTTTTTGAGCCTCAGTCAAATTATGAGGTATCCACCGGGCGCAAAGCTTCCTGACCGCTAAATGTTCGTGGAGGATTTTGTGCACTTGACTCATACCGATGCCTAAGCTTGTCCGAATCTGCTGATAGGTCACTCTTTTGTCAGTCTCTATCATACGCCGCACAACACAGATGTTATTTTCAGTCGTCGCCGTAGAAGGCCGTCCCTCACGTAAATCATCAGTGAGATTAGTGCGACCACGTTTAAACTCATTAAACCAGTTGTAAACAGTCGCACGAGATGGGGCTTCATCGTGAAAGGCCAATCGTAGTCTATCATAACTTTCTTGTTGACTTAAATGACATCGAAAGTCATAAAAAATCATTGCACGAAAATTTTCTCGTGTTAGATTCATGTTAACGTGACACAGACTATTTTCAATTTGCCGCCAAATCGTAAAACAAATGATAAATGAATGAAATAAATACTCAGTAATATTGGCAAAGAGTTCTATTTTCAAATTTTAGAATTATTTTTTTATTATATTGTTTATAAGTGGCCAGTTCTAAGAACTTTCAGTTTGACCCTCGTACAAAAAAGGGTGACCCGCTACAATAGTGATGTTCGGCAATCAATAGACTTAGATATTTAGTCATGCTTTATTTTATTAGGTATCAAAGCGTTTTTTATTGTAAATATTTAATTTTCACAAATTACTTACAATAATTTCTACTAAATTCACGGGCAGTCGAAACGATACCAGGGGGGGGGGGTCACTCCGCCGATCTGCGAGAAATTATAAGTACATGCCGGCAGCAGCCCCGGGGCTGCTTATTCAGTGGTTGCCCCGCCGTGGGCCGCGACACTCGCGCGCGTGTCTCCCGCATACCAACGTCGCAAGCGCATATTGTATACGATGTATAAAATAGGGGCAACGAAATATTGCATTGCTGCGGGTTGCAGAAACAATGACCAAAATTCGGATTGCACGTTTTTAATAGATGAAATTTCAAATGATTTAATAGGTGAAATTTCAAGATCAGTTGCAGGCTTAGACGAGACTAATCTATTTACTAGATACAAAGCATTCAACAAGCAATCTAGTTTTTATGCCAGCTTAAAAATGCCACCAAAAGATTTTATAGAGTATGTACAAAATTTAGAAACCACTTTCATAGAAGATTTTGAAAATTGTGTTCAAAGTAATCCAGGCAGCAAACTTATAGAACTTTTTAGAAATATACCTCCACAATCACCATGTGCATATGTTTCCTAGTGGAATATTTATTAAAATTGTTTTGTAGGTTTCGCATATATGCAACAATTAAATTTAACAACCGGCAATTTAAAGATGGTAAAAAAAATAAAAAAAGTATATAAAAGTAAGGCATTTGTAGTTAAGTAAGCAATAAATACAGGTCACGCCCGCGTTACCTTTAGTATTTACTTACGTAAACCAATAAAAAGTAATCATTAAGTAAATATATTGTTTTTTTTTTTATGATTTTGATTGTTAGCTCCTAGACTATAAAATGCTTATCAGCCGGTCTAAACCAACTGTGACACGTGACTCTTTCTCGAGCGAGAAATTATATTAGATCTCTTGGGGTACGACTGGTTGGATCACCTCCAAGTTTGGTGCACCCTGAGCAACGTGGGCGATGACGCATCATTGATTGCTCCTCTGGAGTTGCTGGCGTCAACGTCAACGGCCAAGAGTCTGACCAACCGGCCCTTTTCAGGGCTAGCTGACCCCATTGAACGAGGGAGTTGGGGTATGGCGGGCCTTCAAGGCCCGCGTGGGTGGTCGCTCCAGGTGCGCCTCTGCTGTTATCAGAGGGGACACTGCGAATGGCACAGGGTCAGTCGGGGTGCGAGGGATATGCTCTATGGGTAACCTTACACCCCGGCGTCTGTAGACCCGAGACGGCGTGCGGTTTTAGTCGGTTCAAGCCCGACATAACCGCCCCGCTGGCCGGCGGGGGGGGGGGGTATCCGAAGGGATTTCCGCACATATAAAAAAAAAGGTACCTATCTCTTTTTGTGCACTACTGTGAAAAAGTGACGGATGCCGTTATGTCCTGCAACGAGAGTTGCCAAGCAATAAGCATAGTTGTGCTAGACGGGTACCTTATTCTGACATAGCCGATGCTTGCGCCACAGAATAGATAATAGTGCAAAGCTACCGTATCCGCTTACGATCAGGCGGACCGTACGCTCGTTTGCCACCGACGAAGTTTGAAAAAATGACAACCCTATCTTCAGCAAGGTGCGGAGTACGACCTTCGCGCCGGGCAATAGAACTCAATGACGGCGCGGCTGGCGTGCGGTCCGTTGCTAATAATAATTAATAGGCACGTAAAAAGGCGGCATTCGTGAACATCAAAACAGAGGGTCTTCTGTACTTGTACTATTATTTTTTCAACCATTTATGTTCTACCCTCTCACATTACAATTATAAACACTTATTGGATCTCAGCCATCAAATGACTGCCGCCTTCTTTGTCGGTATATCAAAATTTTATATAATAAACAAAAGGGATGTGAGTTATTTTCATACATAGTTACATTTAACTACTAATATTAATCAAAGTCACAAAGTTTCAATACATTAAGTCAAATGGTTTGTCAATTATTTAAATTCAAATTGCAGTCAAATGACTGCTCCCGTCTTTATAGTAGTAAGTAAAACAATATAAGTAATTTATTACGTTTTCATTTATTACGGTTGCTATTGATTCCGACTCCGATTCTGAATCGGTATATTCAGAATCGGAATCGGAATCAGTTACATTTATAATGAATGAATCCTCACATTCATCTATGATGTGGTCAAGTTGACACATTTTGTCTTCAACTTTTATGGTATGGTTGATGCACTGTCTCCAATTTTCAGGTGTCACTTCCTTCAAATATTTTCTTACGTCTTTTATTTTAAAAGGTTTTATTGTTCCTGGCGACGTACCCCTTTGCTTGAGCCCAAACTAACTCTATTGAGTTGAGTTCACAGAGATAAGGGGGCAGACGCAAGATTGTGACACCGTATTCAGAGGCCAACTCTTCCACAGCATAGCGTTCGTAATTAGATTTTTGTAATTTTACTATTTCTATTAATTGAGCCTTTATCATTGTAGGTTGATATTGAATTTGTTTTTTGGCTTTAAATTTGGCAAAATGCTTTTTAGCCATTCCTCAAAACACTCCGAGTTCATTTCTTCATGATAGTCCATACTATTTTTCTTCGATTCAAAAATAAGTAAACCGGCTTCTACAAAACCTTCATCACTGCCTATATGTGAAATTATTAGGCGTCGACCATTGCCGGTTGGGCCCTTTAGGCCTGTAGTCAAACCTTTAGAAAACGCTTGTTTGGAAGATTCTATTGTTGTATCCACCCAAACTTTACCTTTTGTATGACCTGTTAATATACAAAATTCATATAAATAATATAATACTGACACAAATACATTGTAAATAAAAATATTGAATTACTTTCATTAATCCAGGTCTCATCTTGAAAATAAATTATTTTTCCTTGTCTCCGATATTCTTTGATTGTCGTCAAGTACCGTACGCCACAGAATTAAGTCTTGACGATCTGTCAAGCAGCTGCGTCGTTTGGGAAGTTATGATATTTAAATTTTAAATGTTTTAAAACTGCTCGCATGGTACTCTTCGACATATTTGGTAGGTCAGGGTCATCATTTACAACCTGATGAACCTTTAAAATATTACAAGTAATTAATTTTGGTAAACTACAGCGAGACAATGACAATGTTTGTTAATTATTATTATGTATGATGTGCAATTATGTATTTTTTATTGTATTATAATTTTATAAATTTATATACCTTGGCAATAGTTGGAGGAGGATCCTTCGCATAAAAGAATTGGTGAACTTTACGACGTATCGCCGAAAAGTCAAAATTATCAATTTTATCTTTGAATGTCAGTTTGGGTCCGCATTTTTTCCGATTTGATCATTGAACGTTCTCCTTTTGTTCCTTCAGTATCGTCGGATACTGAAGGAACAAAAGGAGAACGTTCAATTATCAAATCTAGTCACACACAGATCTAGTCGAAATTCCCAAAATTTCAGACACTCTTCACACACTCATCTTTCTTTGGAACATCAAAAGGTTTTGCATTTTGATTCCATACATAATTATATGCATTGAGAACCATTTGTTTCTCACTCACAACAAATGATCGACGCTTTTTCGTTTTGGAGGGAGACCCCTCTTAGAGGTGTCCACCTCTAAGAGGGATGTCTCCCTCCACAGGTTGAGGATCCATCTCAAACATCAACGTTAGAAAACAACAAACGTAACAAAACTCAACAAAAAAATAACAAGTTAACAAGTAAGAAATAAACAAGAAATTACACTAAACACTTCTGACACCGTCGGAATTCGGGAGCGGGAACTTTTATTTATAAAAACTCGATTCTACCACATCATTATTTATTTGGGACAAAAAACCTGCAACACTGGAAATGTCATTTTACTAACTGGAATTAATAATCTTACTTTAGGTACGGATTGTGACTTAAACTTACTTAGAGATGTTAATCATAGATCTAAAAGTGAACTGTGCTGTATAATTAAAATATAAAACTTCTTTTTATAGCTGCTGTGGTCTTGTGAGTGGGATATCCGATTATACACGAATTGAAACCAAGGACCGTACTAGAAACAAAACTTGCATCAATCATATTTTCGTGAGATCTCACTCACTGGAACTGTATACGGCTGAGCTTTGAACTGTACTGGCCGATCACCGCGCGAGAGTGTAAGCTTGTATTGGACCGATGATACAGGATGAATCCATCCACCTCTTATGAAACAATAACAGATTTAAAAAAATGTCAACAAAGTTACATCACATTGATTGGCAACCAAAAAATATGCCAAGTCGTATTGAAATATACTCTTTTATTAACGATAGTATAAATAAATGTTATGGTCAAACAGAAATTAATATAAAATGTAAATTTAGATCATATCGGAAAAACAACATGTGGGTTAGTAACAAAATAAACACGGCATGCGAATTTAAGGACAAATTTTATTTATTAATTGGAAAAATGATACAAGTAATAAAATTTAATATTTAATAAAGAAACCAAAAAATAAACAACAAGAAATGTATGATAGTAGTTTTCAATACAAGTGTGGGATTTCTGTTATTACAACGAGTTCCGACTGATGTTGACCCGAGCCGAAGGCAAGGGTAGGCAGTCGGAACGAGTTGAAATAACAGTCCCACACGTTGTATTGAACAACTATTTTTAATACAGTTGCGAAAAAATTAAACAATTTAATAAAATAATAAAAACAATAAACTCAACTAACTAATCATTTATTTCTTATAAAAGTTTTAAATCACATATACATTGACTTTGGTACAGTTTTTTATACTAACTGGGGAAGTTTTAGGTTGCATATTTACTGTTTGAGCGTAGAAGGTTTTAATTTTGCTGAGTTCGGAGAAGTATGCCAACATACATTTTCTGAAAAACTATTTGCTTTTTTCTCTACTCTCCACGCAGTAAATTCGTCGTATGTAGATATGTAGCGACTTTTTGACTTTTCCGGTAAAATGTTCGCCAAAGCATTTTGTGCAATTATACTGAGTTCCGGTGGTGTTAATTTAAATAATTTGTCTTCGAAATTACTCATTTTGTGCAACAAACAACTAAATTCGCGAAGAAAATTTTTGGAAAATGGCGCCAACAACAAGGAATATAAGCAGAGACTATGGCAGTGCAGGTCATACAGCCAACTTTTTATTGGCCGATACTAATATTAATTTAATGTTTAAATGTTGACTTTTAAATCTGATATTGAAACCAATTACTTAGTAGCTTTTTTTAGAAATATTTGCATGAATCATAAAAACTTCTATGATTTTTTTTAAAGTAAAAACTTCGTGGTTGTTTTTTTCTTTTTAATAGACTTTATTTTGACAGATGGGAAAGGAAACGCACGAGTTTGGGAAAGGTAAAGAAAAAGCTCGAGTATGTAATAGCCCACATCCCGAACGCTATACGCCCTGCAATACGCCACTTTTTGAGCTACTGTATTAAAAAATATTATAAGACGTCTCTGGCAGTTACTAAATAGATTAACCGGAAAAATTGAAACATCCATTGACAAGTCGATTATTGCAGCATTTGAAAAAAGCCGAGTGATATTGCGAATAAATTTGTACAGACATTTAAAGAAGTGTAAAATCCATGACACCAAATTGTAATATCCTACTGTTAGACAAATCGACATATAGTATGCCTAAAAACGTCATAATGTACTTCACAAAAGCTCGGTCAGACCTGGTGCAAGCCCCCCTTTTTTGTTTTTGTTTTTTTTTACGTGCGGAAATCCCTTCGGATACCCCCCCGCCGGCCAGCGGGGGTGGTTATGTCGTGCATCGACTAAAACCGCACGGTGTCCTGCCCAAGTGTCCATTGCCGGGCACCCCGGGTAAGCCCTCGAAAGGATAACCCCTGGGTTACCGGCGGACCTTGGCCGCCAGCGCGGCCTCGCCTGGTGGGGTCGGGTTTTATCCCGCGTCGGTGAGTAGGCAGGCGTTTGTAGGACACCTACGACACACCGCCACGGCCTGCTTCTGTAAGGACGGCAAGTCGGCCAACTGCCGTCCTCAGGCCCCGATCATGGAGGTCGGTAGTCCCGGGCGTAGACTACGGAACTCGGGGGGCAGGGTTCTCTCCGCTCCCTCTCCGCCATCTCTTTCGCGCGCATAACCTGCTCGCAGAAAGAGGCGGCGGCGTGCCTCTTGCTCCCGTCGGAGACCACGGCCCTCACCACGGTCTCCAACGAGAGAACGTCCACGTCCAGGACCGCAACGAGATCCCGGCGTTGACTCGCCCACGCAGGGCACTCCACCAACGTGTGGAGCGCCGTGTCTTCGCCAGGATCCTCATAGTGCTGGCACTGCGGCGTTGTCTCCCGCTGGTGCAGCCCTTTATATAAAAAACTTGAATAGGCACACTATCTTATTAGCTACCTGTTGAAGCAGACTACATATTTCTTAGCTCACAAATTGTATCTCCCCTGTACCGTTTGTATCTACCCTGGCATCTTTCGAGACAGACGTGTAAATTTAGGCATAAAATTACAATTAACTAGCGATGAAATCATTTATTAAAAAAATAAATCATAATAATAAGCTTACCAGAGGAAAGGCAGCGTTCACTTTTCTCATCCGTACCCGTCAATGAGTTTTAATGAAATATGTTTGCTGGTTTACATTTTTCGAAATATATTTAATAAATTTTTAGGTAGATTTCGATGAAATCGATCTACCTATTGGTTTCTTGTTTACTGTCGAATTTAAAAAAAAAATCTTCATAGGAGGACTAGTTATGACCCCCTGAGTCCGAAATGACCACTGGTCAAAAAGTTTATATATATATATATGTATGTATGGTTCCACTTCCCAAAATTTGCGGCACTCTCACGGTCGCATTTTTGCCCCGATCGCTTTCAAAATGCGGTCAAAAATTGCTTGGGTGTAAACTTAGTTTAAGTTCGTGAACGGGTGGAATCCGGCCTAAGGGGACGGTAGGGCCTCACTTTTTGTGAAATCAGTTTTTCCTCAAAATTTCACGTTCCGTGAAAGATATTCGAACCGTTCTAATTTTATCCCATAGTATACATGAATACCGACAACTTTTAATTACAAACCTATAAGATTAAAACTTTAACTAAAAGTGGAGGGGGGGAAAACCAAAATTTTTCTGGAAAATAATCATAACTTCTAACCGGTGAACATTCTTGGCGTCGGAAACATTTTTAATCGATAGGCCATTTTTAAGTCTAAAATAAATGTCTGAAAAGTTTTTCGCTAAAAGTTACCGTTTTCGAGAAAAAATAATTAAACTGTTTAAAGTCCGTAGTTCTCTATATAAAATAATATTAATTGCTTCACGAAATCTACCTGTGCGTTCCCCCTGCGGGAACGGATTATTTTTTATTCTTTTTTAATTTATTTATTTACAAAGTATAAGACATACGTTTTACACATTAGCACACCTTAAACCACTAAGGGTTTGTCTGGTATGCCATTAATAAATACAGTGTGCCAAAAATAAGTTAAAGTGAACGAAACAACATAATAGGAAAGAAACACAAAGTATACAATTCAAATCAGGGTAGGTTAAAATAATAAATTACTAGGCGAGCGGGCGATTGCTGCGACCAAGCAAAACCAGTTTTGCACGAGGCATCTACAGGCTGCTCAGAAAATGTGCTTTTAATTTACTTTTTATATTTATATTTGTAATATTTTGTATGAGAGATTGATTTAAACTATTTAATAGGCGCAGCATGATGTATTTAGTAGTTCTTTCACCATAGAAATTTACTGCACTTACTGTTTCCAATTTTTTGTTAGTCTTTTTCCGAGTTAGTATGCTGTGAGATATTTCGTTCTGAATGACTTTATAAAAAAAAATGTTCTTTAAGGAGACAAAATGTGGCTTTAGTGTGGACAGGAAGTACATTCCAGTATCTATATAATTCCATGTAATTATCTTCAAATATTTCTTTTTTACATGGCGGGATAATGTTTTTTAGAATTGTGGTTTGTATTTGAAATTTACGGTCGAGGTAAGTTTTGAATGTTCTGCCATAGCTTGTGATTCCGTATCCTATAATGGAGTCCACAAGCGCGTTATAAAGCATAAGTTTGACTTTGAAAGGTATTCTATTTTTGATGATATTATAGGTTGGCTAGGAAAGCTTTGAGTTTTTCACATATTCTGTTGATTTGTGGTAACCAGTTAAATTTGTTGTCGATGACTAGACCAAGATAAATGTAAAACGTCAATGCGAACTCTTAACGTAGAAACACCCTTAAATGAACACAATTCACATTTTTATTGCCGTTGAATTTTGATTATTGCCGCTTCAGGGACAGATTCAATTTTCGGTTTTAGTCGGTGCAAGCCCGACATAACCGCCCCCGCTGGCCGGCGGGGGGGTATCCGAAGGGATTTCCGCACGATAAAAAAAAAGAAAAAAAAAGGGACAGATTCAATTAGTAAAATACTTTTTAATAAATCTTTTATTGCACGACGCAAAGTTGGAATATTCATTCCCTCTTTGATGGGGGAAAACTCTATGAAGAGTATCAGCCATTTCCAAAACAAAGTTATGTCAAAACAGTCAGCTAATGCTCTTCCTCTTCTAAGTTATCATCGGTAAGTCTAACTGTTCTGCGGTCTCCTCATTATCATAATCATGAATTACCTCGTGCAATGACCTACTAATTTCATCGTTTCCGAGCATTCGAGGTATCTAAAACAATATTATGAATATATATATATAGTTATGAACCGAATATTATTTAAGAAATACTGATGAATATACCTGTAAAAAAACAAAAAATGTAGAGGGTACCAACATCCCTGATGCCCAAGCCAACCTAACTTGCAAGTTAGTGCACCTGTTGACCAACGAACGAAGCTCTGACGCAGGCGACAGGCGACAGGTGACAGTCGCTCCCGGAAAAGTTAATCAAGCAATAAGTGGACCTCGGGCTCCAAAGTGTGAACTTTGCACGCAACTGGGAAATCGCTATGAGTATGATGAAGCAGTAATCAGTATAAAATATTTATAAATAAATAATAGAAACATGTACACTTACCTTTTGCTGAACAGTCACGTGAACTTCCGTCAATTTAACGAAACCGTTGCTATAAGTCAATACACAAATGACGTCCAATCACACAGATGGAACGAATTGGAAGGTACTGTAGAGTAAGGATACCGTTGCTATAAGTCAATACACAAAATGACGTCGTCCAATCACACAGATGAAACGAATTACGAAAAGTACTTTAAAGTAAGGGTGCAGGAATGATGCGAACATCTACATTTAAAGATTTTGAAATGTTTGTTAGTTAGTTTTTGAAATTCCTTTCAATGAAAACGTGTTTGTTTAAAAACTTTTTTCATTTCAAAATCAAGGGTTTTTTTTTCTTCAAAAATGGCAAATCAATACATTGTAGCATAGTGTAGACGAGAGGTGCGGGGTTCTAATGAACTATGAAGTAAGCAGCAAAACAGCAGACACACTTTTATCAATATATTTGAATTGCACACAAACTAGAGCTATGATATAATACAAACTAGGAACATGAGTACAATGGTTACACAATTACCATGTGCTGTTAAGACTGCCTATGCGTGGCAACTGCGTAACCTACTTGGTCAAGAGTTTGTGCAGGACTGCCGAGGAGCGGGTCACACGCCAACACCAGCACAACCCCCCGCCGCACCGCGCGCGGGCCCTTCCTTCATTACGGTGCGCTGGCGCTGACCACATCTGTTAATACAATGGACCCATCCCTCGGCCACTAACAATAGGAACTTACCTAGGCCCGAGGAGCGGGTCTCCAGCCAACACTAAAACGGCCCCGACGCACAGCGTTTACGACCTTTTCCTTAATTACGGTGCGTTTGCGTTGGCCACATCTGGTAGTACAATGGAGACCCATCCCTCGGTTACAACAATGGAATCTTACCTACTTAACTTACTATTACACAAAATATTCTTAAATACTACGTAGGTACATTTCTTAAAATACCACGATTAGTCGTGCTCCTTAACACCACCCCCCAGTTGGAGGCTTCAACCGATAACTGAACCGGTAGTAGGTAGCACGGCTACTCGAGTTATGGGACGACAGGCAGCATCCCTGTACTTGTTTTTATGTCAACTACACGCACATGTCCGCCACTTATAAACGTCACATATAAACACTATATCACCCACTTTCACTGAGTTGCTTGCCGTAGTCCACTGCTTGCGTCTGCATGCACTGATAAAGAGAAGGACGCGCGCAGTAACACGCAAAACTCGCGTCCACGTAGAATAGCGCGTCACGTCGATCAGGGGTTGGGTGTTGTCACCCATTGCCAGTACTCTCTCGATGCGCTCTGTATCATCAGCGGGTAACTCCTCACAGCTGTAGCTCGGCCACGGTACCTGGGGATCACAGAGAAACGGAGGACCCGAAAGCCACATGCCTTTATTATTAGGCCAGTCCATCCTGGTTGCTTCGTCAGCAGGGTTGGACTCGGAAGGCACCCAGTGCCAGTTGCTCCTCTTGCTTAAACTGTCGATTTCGGCTAACCTATGAGAGACGTATTTTTGATAGTCTCGCGCGTCAGAGTTAATCCACATAAGAACTGTTTTTGAATCAGTCCAGAGGTAGAGGTTCTCTATATTGAGATCAATTTCACATTTTACTGTCACTGCCAGTCTGCATGCTAAAACTGCTGCCTGCAACTCGAGACGTGGGATGGATACTACTTTAACAGGTGCAACGCGCGCTTTTCCGGCTACCATCGAACATACTCTATTGCCCTCAATATCGGTACCCACTAGAAAGGCTACAGCGGCGTAAGCTTTCTCACTAGCGTCCCCAAAAACATGCAGATCCACCGCTGTCCGTTCCAAACCGTGCCAGCGAGGTACAGCCACATTTGATAAGGCTTTTAATTTGGAAAGCCACTGGAACCAAATAGCGGCCTCGGAGTCCTTGATGCACTCATCCCACAATATGCCCGACTGCCAAATACGTTGCATAAGGACTCGAGATTGTATAATGCACGGGTACACGAACCCAAGCGGATCAAAAATGCTCATTATGAACCTGAGAAACTCGCGCTTGGTAGGCTTAATCTGACCTTCTACTAATTCCGTTGAAAGACGCTTAAATGAGAGATCGAATCTCATACAGTCACTTGACGGGCACCATATCATTCCTAAAGTGCGTGCGCTGTCAGATTTATCTAGCTTGACTCGGCCTGGAACAACATCTGGTAACATTTCACGTAATTCGGGTGAATTCGTCACCCACCCCCTGATATCAAAACCACCGGCTCGGTGTATGTGGGTGACGTCCGCGATCAGCTGTTGTGCCGTGTCAATAGAGTCTACACTGTCTATATAATCGTCTACATAGTGCCTTTTCCGTATGGCTTCAACCGCGGCGGGATGTGAATCTTTGTATTGCTCTGCATTTTTATTCAACACGTAAATGGCTGAAGTGGGAGAGGAAGCCGCGCCGAAGATCATCGAGGTCATGACATAAATTGAAGGTTCTTCAATTCTGTCTTGACCGCGCCACAGAAACAATTGAGCCCCCTGATCTGCTTCGCGGATTTTCACTCGCAGAAACATATCCTCTATGTCGGCAGTGAAGGCTATACGGCCGGTCCGGAATCTAATAAGAATTCCTAACAAGGAATTCATCAAATCTGGCCCACTAAGTAAATTACAGTTCAGCGATGCGCCTTTATACGAAGCGGCTGCATCAAAGACTAGCCGCAGTTTACCTGGCTTGTTGGGGTTTGAGACTCCAAAGTGAGGTAAATACCATACCGGACTTGCCCTAATGCCTTCAACTTTGCGTGCGTACCCCGAAGTCAACAATCGGGCTACCTGTTTTGCATAAGCATCCCCAAATTCAGGATCACGATCCATCTTTCTCTCTATCCCAGCGAGGCGTTTGCGCGCATATTCGTAATTATCGGGCATTTCGACGTTATTACGGGACCACAACAAGCCTACTTCCCACTGCTGGACGTTATCGGGGGAGCGGCGACACGTTGTATTTAGTGTTTCCAACGCACGTTCCGAATTACAATCTTTGCGAAGTACATGCGAAATGCCTATTGCCTCTAACTCAAACTGACTTTTCACTAACGCATGTAAATCGTCATGAGGTACGGACATGCAGTTGGCAGAATGGAACTCGCTGCTATTAACCCTTCCACCTAGCGGGCCATGGACGACCCAACCTAACCTGGTAAGTGAAGCAACTGGACGACCAGATTTACCTTGACGAATCTCCTCTCCAACGATGAGCTTCCAGTTGTCCTGTCCCAACAATAGCATAGGCTTCGCGTCCTTCATCTCGCTGCAATCCAGACCCCGTAGGTGAGCGTTGTCTCTGATCACTCGCGCTGGTAACGTCTGAGACGGCAAGTTCACGTTACGTAGAGTACGCACTACAATTTTATGGTTCGCTCCGTTCGGTCCGCGCACTATAACCTTAACACTACGTGAGTTGTTGTCGGTCACACAATGACCGCGGGCCGTCATCAACTTAAGAGGCACTATTGGTCCGTCTACATCACTTGTGAATTTGTCATCTAAAATGGATACGGATGCGCCGTCGTCCAATAATGCGTACGTTGATTGTTCGACCCCATAATTAGCCACAATAGTTACCGGTAACACTTTTAACAAGGCCCGCGCACGACTCTCACCAACATTTGTCAGAGTTTCATATCTAACCTGCGGGGGTGAGGTCTCAAGCGGCGATGTTGCATCAGGCGGCGGC
The DNA here is from genome assembly GCA_946251805.1 of Cybosia mesomella. Taxonomy (NCBI): domain Eukaryota; kingdom Metazoa; phylum Arthropoda; class Insecta; order Lepidoptera; family Erebidae; genus Cybosia; species Cybosia mesomella. Next base: position 15,989,592 of record OX276406.1, on the reverse strand, counting down.
GGTACGTTAGACGGTGGCTCCACTTCGGACGGCGGTGCCACGTTGCGATCTTTATGCAGTAAGTCATGGTGTGGCCCATTACACTTACTGCAACGTTGCGCGCGACAATATCTTCTTGCGTGACACTTAACAATACACTTACCGCATATTCTATTTTGTACGAGCAAGTCCCAACGTTCATTTACAGAAATATTCTTAAAGTCTCTACATTCACTTAAATTATGGTTCCCTTTACACTTAACACAAGTAACCTTATTTTTACTGGTCTCAGTCCTCGTAAATGCGGCGATTGACTCTACCTGCGTATGCACACGATGATTTGCTCCACTGGTTCGCACTGGCGCTAAACCCTTATCTCTGTCGCGGCGGGCGGCCGCCAACGATCCGAATGCCGGGTCGCCGCGGGCGCCGAATTTTCTATTCGCGTCGGTGTAACTTGCGTCGTTTAAGCTCATCGGAACATGATATGAGGACGCACGAGTTAATTCACTGAGGAAGTCCACTAAAATATTTAAGTTTGGAGACACTCTTAGATCAATGCCACTGTTATTATCCAAACGCATCGCAAATTGTCCGTACTGAGAGCGTTGGTATGGTGTTAACTTGTTTAATAGTTCAGTCACTAATTGTGGATTATTTATATATCCGTCCGCACGTATACTTCTTAGCACTGCTACACAATTTCGAACCGTACTCGTGAATTTACGAAGTTCATGTCCATTTTCGGAAACTTTCGGTAAATCCCGCACTTTCTTTATAGCACACTCTAACAATCGAATAGGGTGTCCGAACTCGTCTTGAAGGGCCTCAAGCACTTCTTCAGGATCTGATGATGTTCTCAGTAGGTCCCGAACTGCAGCTTTCGCCTCACCGACGAGCGCCACCCTTAGGCGCGCCATATTCTCCAGCGGTCGAAAATCATGCATCATACTGGTGCTACGATATGCTTGCTGAAAACTCAGCCAATCTGCGGCATTACCATCGAATTGTGGTATCTCGTACACTTGTCGCGGTACATTTCGCCCCTGCCCTAGCTTGCTGATAGCCTCTGCTAGCCGATCAATATCTGTTAGAGCCTGGTTCTTCGGCGGCATAGGCGACGCTTCGGATGGCGGATGTAATGGAGAGGGCGCACGTGTCGTGGTTGGAGGCACCACGTGCATCGTAGAGACAGGCGCGTGGGTGGCAGCATATGCCACGTGTGTCGAAGCGTCGGGTGCGTGAGGGGCAAGTGGCGCCAAGTGTATCGAAGCGTCGTGTACGTGGGCGGCAGAAGACGCCACGCGCATTGGAGTGTTGGTCGCATGGGCGGCCGCGGATGCCACGTGCATCGTAGCGTCGGTTGCGTGAGGGGCAGCGGACACCACGTGCATTGAAGCGTCGGTCACGTGGGGGGCAGCGGATGTCACATACCTTGAAGCATCGTTGCCAGGCGCGGAACGCTCGTTCATGCGGGGGCCGGCGGATGCGTCGTCTAGCCAGCGCGTCGCGCGTTCCGATATCTCATCGCTTGCCACGCTTCTCGGTACTCCATTTCGCTCCATGAGGTCTTCTTGTGCTGCTATTTCCGCCATATCGAGTGCGAGTTTCTTTTTTGCCAGACCTTCTTGTATCCGCGCAAACTTCAGCTCCGCTTCATATTCAGCGCGCATTCGTAGCGCGTCGCGGCCTGCCTGGCTCATCCTTGACGATGCGTGGCTGACGCTATACGGCGCACGAACTGTGCGTACTGAAGCCGGTGTTAGCTCCGATGGCGGTAATTCCCTATGGTCACTTAGACCACCTACCACGGAGCTCCTAGCGGGCTGCTGCGGCGCTCTTACCTGAAGATCCGGGGGTGATGAATCTCGTAATCCCAATTCTGAGCCTGTTAAATTATTCATTGCTTTTGTTGCACTCCGTGTCTGTCGCTTTCCACTGTAACTCATGGTTACTTACTTCAATCCGGCTCGAAGGACCAGTTTTGTAGACGAGAGGTGCGGGGTTCTAATGAACTATGAAGTAAGCAGCAAAACAGCAGACACACTTTTATCAATATATTTGAATTGCACACAAACTAGAGCTATGATATAATACAAACTAGGAACATGAGTACAATGGTTACACAATTACCATGTGCTGTTAAGACTGCCTATGCGTGGCAACTGCGTAACCTACTTGGTCAAGAGTTTGTGCAGGACTGCCGAGGAGCGGGTCACACGCCAACACCAGCACAACCCCCCGCCGCACCGCGCGCGGGCCCTTCCTTCATTACGGTGCGCTGGCGCTGACCACATCTGTTAATACAATGGACCCATCCCTCGGCCACTAACAATAGGAACTTACCTAGGCCCGAGGAGCGGGTCTCCAGCCAACACTAAAACGGCCCCGACGCACAGCGTTTACGACCTTTTCCTTAATTACGGTGCGTTTGCGTTGGCCACATCTGGTAGTACAATGGAGACCCATCCCTCGGTTACAACAATGGAATCTTACCTACTTAACTTACTATTACACAAAATATTCTTAAATACTACGTAGGTACATTTCTTAAAATACCACGATTAGTCGTGCTCCTTAACACATAGGAACATCATTTTGTTGCAATAATGGAATAATATTATTAGGCACTTTAAGTTTTACTTATTTTTAAAATGTCTAGAATGAATAAGCATCATTTTTATGATCTTTCTACTGTAAACATTGTATTTTAATTGATAGCAAAATTGTTAACTTTAATTACTTACTTCACCAAGAAAATTAAATAATAATAAATATAAATAAATATTGTAGGACAAAGTACACAACGCCACCTAGACGCAAACTAAGCAGAGCTTGTCATATGGGTCCTAGAATAAACATACTTAAATCCTTCTATTTTTAATAAATAAATACATATTATACATAAACACCCAGACCAATGCAAATTTAGATATTTGCACTGAGCGGGAATCGAACTCGCGACCTCTGACTTAGCAGTCGAACGTACTACCGCTACGCCCAAGAGGTTGTCAATATAATATATAATAATAATATAATGAATAAACTATTTTAATATAACAAAATTAAACCGATTTCCATAACCAAAAATTACTGAAAAATATAAAATAATACGTAGCATGATTGCGACAATGGTGCGGAGCGCGAGCGCGTGGGCCGCCACCACCTCCTTCTGCGAGCATGTAATGCTCGCGAAGGAGATGGCGGAGCGCGCCCGGGAGAGATTTAGAACTCTCCCGGCCCGCCGAGCCCGCAACTTGCTCGCCGCGCGTCGCAGGCGACTCAGGCGCCGGAGGTCGTTTAACGAACTCCGTCCTCCATGAGCGCAGGCCTGAGGGTGACAGGTGAGGCCGCCTGTCACCCCAGCAGAAGCAGGCCGGGACGGTGGGGCGATTAGCGCCCTTCCCCCAAACCGGGGCAAGACGGGGACACCGTGGTTCCCAAACCCGAGGGGGCCATCTCGAAACCGGAGATGGCCCAGGGTCAGTCGGGGTGCGAGGGATATGCTCTATGGGCAACCTCACACCCCGGTGTCTGTAGACCCGAGACGGCGTGCGGTTTTAGTCGGTTCAAGCCCGACATAACCGCCCCCGCTGGCACGCGGGGGGTATCCGAAGGGATTTCCGCACGAAAAAAAAAAAAGGTATTAGTTACGTAAATAGGGGTAGGTCCAGTTCCGCCACATAATGAGTCTCTCGTGCAAGTGATAAAATGTGTAAACGTGAGTGAGGTCTCCACGTCTCCAGCAAAATACAACCGATTACGTGTGTGTTCAATCCGGGTAAACGACCCTATTGAATTTCTAATGCTTTATAATGTGGTGTTTTGGGCTTGGCACCAACTTCAACAGAAAAGTCTTACGTGTTTTGTTATCTTTAGAATTAAATATATAATTCAGTTATTTTAACACAGTATGTTCAGGATTGTTAAGGTACTGAAGTTGTTTATTTTTTTTATTAATATAAGTTTATTTCTCCCTTTTTAGTGAATGTAACTCAACATCTTAAGTTTGATCCTGTTCGTATCCTAGGCTGTCATCTCGGAGTCCGGGGATCGCTTACTCCTTCTCCTCCTTTTAATTTGGCTTATACGGCTTTTATATAATTGACCGCCGTCTGACCTCCCAACTCCGAGAGGAAACCTGCACCAGAGTCTTGTCTGTCAATCAGTACGAATACCAATTTACAAGTGAGGTTAACTTTCTAGCTTAGATAATAATGTAGACGGTGCACCGCATCGTAGGCCTCCTATTTCGTCCGGCTTTGTCACAAGTAACCTTACACGAAGGGTATACACTTCTAACTTAGTCTATCCATTCACCGTTTCGATAAATCCACTCCACACTCCTCTCCACTCCACTCCACTCAACTCCACTTTCCACTCTACTCTCCACCTCCATTATCTACTCCAGTCCACTTTCTACTTCACTCTCCTCTTCACTACACTATCTATCTACCTGCCACTCCCAGGCCTGCGCTCATGGAGGACGGAGGTCGTTAAGCGACCTCCGGCGCCTGAGTCGCCTGCGACGCGCGGCGAGCATGTTGCGGGCTCGGCGGGCCGGGAGAGTTCTAAACCTCTCCCGGGCGCGCTCCGCCATCTCCTTCGCGAGCATTACGTGCTCGCAGAAGGAGGTGGTGGCGGCCCACGCTCTCGCGCTCCTCACCATTGCCGCAATCATGCTACCGGGCGAGAGGACTCCCCGATGGCTGCCACGAGGTCACGCCTCGCCACCTCCCACGCCGGGCAGTCCGCTAGCGTGTGCAGCCCTCAGTCCTCGTTCACGTCGCAGTGATGGCGCTCAGGCGTTGGCTCCTTCCTGATGCGATGCAGGTGGTCCCCGTAGCTCCCCTTACCGGAGATCACCTGCGTCAGTCGGTACGAGAGGCTTCCGTGTCGCCTCTGTAGCCAATCCTTCATGATAGGCCTGCGCTTGGTCGCCCAAGGCGTTCCTTCCACTCCACCACAATGGCCTGGCGGAGCTAGGACTGCACAGCCTCGATTTCTTGAAGCTCGGGGTTCCGTCCCTGCACCCGCGCCTGTACCAGTGGCGAAAGGAAGCCATGGTGGAGTTCCGCCAAGGAGACTCGCCGCCTCGAAGGAGATAGTGTGGTACCTGCGGATGACCCTGATGGCCATCACCCGCTGCGGAGCGCGTAGCATCCGCCCACTTCTGACCTTCAGGACCTCCGCCCATATTGGGCACCCATACATGGCCATGGACCGCACGATCCCCGCGTAGAGTCTCCTGCAGGAGTTATCGGGCCCCTTCCTGTTGGGCAGCAGCCGCGCCAGAGCGAGAGCTCTGCCCTTCAGTTTGGGGGCCCAGACTTCGGATGTGCTCTTCGAAGTCCCATCAGCCGTCGAGCACGAGCCCAAAATATTTCATTTGGGGCTTGATGCCGATGCGATTTCCTCCCACGATGGGACTGGATCCCTCGGGTGGCTTGCTCCGAGGCCCATGAAAGAACAGGGCCCCGGTTTTATGCAGAGCCACCCCGAGCCCGAGACCCAGTCGCTGGATCCGCTCCACGACTTGGGCAACTGCGGTCCTGGCCTTCAGGCTCGCTTGGCGGTACGTCGCCCCGCACGCCGTCACGAGCGTATCGCCCGCGTAGCACGTAACGGCGACACCGTCTACGAGGTCACCGCGAAGCACCCAGTCGTATCCGATGTTCCACAGGGATCAGTCCTGGGGCCACCCAGGACTGATCCCTGTGGAACACCGCACGACATCTCACGTCGACCGAGACCGGTCACGGTTGGGTAGATGACGGCTCTCTCCGTCACATATGCCCCGACTATGCGGCGAAGGTAGAGAGGCACTCCTTGAAACACGAGCGCCTTCCTAATGCAACTCCAGGGCAAGGTGTTGAACGCGTTGGCGATGTCCAGAGACACCGCCAACATCACCTCACCCCGGGAGACTGCATCCTCCGCCAGAGCCCTCAAGCGCATGATGGCATCCACGGTAGAGCGCCTCTGGCGGAAGCCATATTGGCCATCCGCCAGGTCCGGCGCCACTCTTGAGAGGTGCTCGAGGAGGCGCTTCGCAATGACTCTTTCAAAGAGTTTGCACACCTCGTCGAGCAGCACTATGGGCCGGTAGGCGGGCGGCGAGTCAACCGGGCGCCCCGCCTTTCGGATGAGGACTAGTTTCCCCGTCTTCTACAATTTCGGAAACTGGCCCCGCTCCAAACATGCGCTGAGAAGCTCTCTCAGTCGGGGCTCGAGGAGTCGTCGACTAGAGCTTGGACCCCAGATTGGCCTGGAATGCCGTCGGGTCCCGGGGCGGTGCGTTTGGCTCTGATCCTTCTCACCGCTTGGACCCACGATCGGCCTGTAATGACGGCGGGTCCCGGGGCGGTGCGTTTGGCTCTGAGCCTTCTCACCGCCAGCTCTAGTTCTACCCAAGTGACCTCGGGCACGTCGTCGTCATCCACGTCAGGTGCCATGGGCGACCGAGGCGGAGTCATCTGCGGTGGAACATGTTCCACCGCCCGCGCTGGAAACAGGGAGCCAATTACTCCTCCGAGCAGCTCCGGCTGGAGACACCGGCTTAGCGGTGAGGCCTTAGAGCGCAGCTTGCCCCTCAACATCCGGTACTGCCGCCCCCACGGGTCCCGCTCCAGCGTCTCCCGCAGCTCGCTGAAGTCGGACTGTTTGGCCCGCTTTATCTCTCCTCTGGCCTCCCTGACGTATAACTCCGCCTCTCGGGTCTCCGCACCTGCGGGGCGGCGACGCCTCCTACGGAATCGGGCCCACCGGCGGTGCGTGATCACGCAGACCCGTCTGAGCCTCGCGATCTCCCACGACCACCAGTAGACCTGACCCTAGACTTAGGCATCGCCGCGTCGCAGACACGGCCTCCCGGAACCACTCCGCCTCATCTTCTATGCTGACAGGCCTGTCCGGCGCAGGGGCCCAGGACTGTATGGCGGCTTCCAGGAGGAGCTCCCGATCAAGTCGCTTAAGCGCCCAACGTGGCTCGGGTGGAGCCGGTGCGGCCGGCGCGTCGCTCGGGGAGGGAGACGTCAAACCGAATGTATCGGTGATCCGGACTTGTCTCCTCCTCCAAAACGACGTGCCAGCCTTGAACACGTCGCGTCCACGATGGAGCTGGCCCTCGAGGTCACGAACGTGTCCACGGCTCCCCGATTTAGGAGGGCTAGACCGAGTCGTTCGGCTCAGTCCTCCAGTGCCCTGCCTCTATGCCCTGTTGGGCCCCTATCGTGCCGGGAACCCCAGGCCAGACCAGGCGTTGAAGTCCCCGAGCACAAGGACCGGTCGGGGCTGGCACGCATTGACGACTACTGCCAGCTGAATGAGCCATTGCTCAAATGAAGCTAAGTGTCGGTTCGGCGTGAAATAAGCAGCCACGACCGCTATATCGGCAACCACCGCCGCGTCGCAGCCGGGTCCCTCCGGCTCCAGCGCAGGCCTTGCTGCCAACCCTATGGTCCGCCGGCTTGCACCCCGCTGCAAATCTGAAACAGTGCAGCGGGGCGCTACACGCCATCGGCGATACCTGGTCACGCATGCTGCCCGCATCTGTGCAATCTCTGCTGACCACCAGTACACCTGTTTCCTTGCTTGGCCGGGCTTAACCCTAGGCATCGTCGCATCGCAGGTTTGCCCCATGGCTCTCCTGAACCATTCCGCCTCGGCGTCAACATCGGCAGGCCTGTCCGGTGAGGGAATCCAGGCCTGCACTAGGGATGCCTCCAGGAGAGCCTCCCGATCCAGGCGCCTGAGTGCCCAGCGCGGATCCGGAGGATTGACGATAGTCGGCGGCAGGTTAGGCGGAGGGGAGACGTCGAACCGAATATACCTATAGTCGGAGGACGCCTTCTCGTCCTTCACCACGCGCCAACCCACCGAGCCCCCGCCGCTCCCAGGTGGCAACACTCCCCCGGTTGAGAATCTCTAGGCCACGGGTGTTGGCGCAGTCCTGAAGAATTCTCCCCCTGCCGTTGGTTCTAGTGGAACTTGTGTGGATCATGTTCCAGTAAGAAGTAAAATTCCCTTCATATTCATAGTTCCCCACAGTCTACACTAACGGATCATAAATCTGTAGTCTTTTGTATGAAAATAGAACTAACCCGAACTGCTCCATTTCTAAACATACTAAAATTGACCAAAAAGGGTTGAGCATTGGCACAAAGATAATTAATTTCGATTACATCTATCAAACTGAAAGCGGTATACATGCCTTGAGTTTCTTTATTAGGGGGCTGAGGACGGCAATACTCAACAATTCAAAAACAGTTATCACGGGCGTAAAGGAATAGTAAAACCTTGGATCACACCTGGTCTGTGGATGCGAAATAGAGAAAAATGCTTGTCCAGATAATATCATACTTAAAACCACTTATACTCGGTATATAAATGTCTGCAGTTCAATATTTAAAAAAAACTCAAACGCAGATATGGAAAAGACCTATTTGTAAAAACAGCGTAATAAAAAAAAAAAGTGGGATACTTTAAAAAAAATTACGAATACTACCGAAAACGAAACATAATAAAGAGCTGCTTAACCTATCAAAAAAAAAAAAAATTACAAAACTAAAAAACACGCTTTTTATAGAAAACCGAACTAAAAAATAGAAAATAAGTTTTAATAAATTTAAATCAAGAATAGTCTTAAAAATTTCAATAAATATAAGTTAATAATAGTGTAAATAAAAAAAAATGTCTTTTATTTTTAAAAAAGCGTGGGTGCATGGGTCAATTGATATAAATATTTTATTGACAGACATGTGATTATCATTTTGATAATATCTTAAAAACGCTTTTTTTTATATATATAAAATACATTTTTTTTATTTACACTTCTATTAATATTAGTATACAATTAAATTTTTAAGCATTTTGTATGCTTACTTTACCTATAAATTTAGATCGGAAAAAGAGAACATCTAGGACGGGACTTGAACCCGCGACCAGTCCCTTACAGGGGGAACGCTCTGACCAAATGAGCCACCTAGACACGTCCCAGATATTCGAAATTCTCCGATATATTATATACGTCTTAAGACAACGCTGGAGCCATCTACCGCAATTCTTGCGAAGTACGGAAACAATTAATGAGTTTACAGTCATTTTTAAACAGTTTTTTTTCTAAGGGACAGGTCGCGGGTTAACTCCCGTCCTAGATGTTCTCTTTTTCCGATCTAAATCTATAATTTATATTTATTGAAATTGTTAACACTATTCTTAATTTTAATTTTATAAACTTATTTTCTATTGACCAAATGAGCCACCTAGACACGTCCCAGATATTCGAAATTCTCCGATATATTATATACGTCTTAAGACAACGCTGGAGCCATCTACCGTAATTCTTGCGAAGTACGGAAACAATTAATGAGTTTACAGTCATTTTTAAACAGTTTTTTTTCTAAGGGACAGGTCGCGGGTTAACTCCCGTCCTAGATGTTCTCTTTTTCCGATCTACTATCGGCTATTATATGCTTTGTTGAATTCAAAATTCTCTTTAGTTTTAAAATTTGTTAATATTAGATAAATCGGCTAAAGATAATGGTTGGAAATTAAAATTTCTGCCTTATCGACTACAGATGAAAATAATATAAATTAACAAAAATCTTATTTTGCAAATAAAAAAATGAAATAATCATATTAAACAGTACACCAATTAACTATAACCAATACACTAGATGAAAACCAGCCTAAGGAACAAGCTGGTTTCCGAAACAAATTCTCAACAATAGATCACATACACACTCAAGACAAATTCTACAGGAATATAAAGAATATAGTAAAACGTATTATATAGGGTTTGTTGACTTCAAATAAGCGTTCGACACATTAGAACATGAGTATATATGGGACGCTCTAAGACAAGGGGTTCAAGCAAAGTACATACGAATAATTAGAAACGTATACTAAGCGAGCACAGCACAAGTTAAACTTGAATCTATGGGTAACGAATTTCCTATTAAAAGAGGTGTACGCCAATGAGATCACCTAAATTATTTTCAGCAGTGCTGGAGATTATCTCCAGAAATCTAAACTGAACCAAAAATGGCTTCAATATAAATGGTGAAAATCTCAACCATCTACGCTTCGCGGATGATTTAATTTTGTTCTCAGAGGATGCAAGAATCCTGGGACTAATGTTACAGCAACTATCCAATGAAAGTGTTAAGGCCGGCCTGGCAATGAACTTAACCAATACCAAAATTATGACGAATTCCCAACAAACAGTAAACAACGAACAAATAACAATAAATAATGAACAAATAGAATATGTAAAGGAATATATATAGTTGGGCCAACTTATATCTACAGCAGTGCTATTCTTTAAGGACCACAGCCTTGCGCGCAGCGCTGCGCTCGTCGACGAGCTCGCAAAATGCTGCTTTGGATTTATATTTTATTTTATTTTAATTTTGATTTTAATTTATGATTTAGATTTAGATTTAGATTTAGATTTAGATTTAGATTTAGATTTAGATTTCATCATCAATCAAAAATCTAATCTAAATCTAAATCTAAATCTAAATCTAAATCTAAATCTAAATCTAAATCTAAATCTAAATCTAAATCTAAATCTAAATCTAAATCATAAATTAAAATAAAATAAAATATAAATCCAAAGCAGCATTTTGCGAGCTCGTCGACGAGCGCAGCGCTGCGCGCAAGGCTGTGGTCCTTAGAGAATAGCACTGCAGATTGCACGAATAAAGAAATAGAATGAAGAATAACTAATGATTGGAAACTATTTTGGTCACTTAGGAAAATAGTGAAGGATAAAGGTATGTCAATGAAAGGAAAAAAGAAAGTTTACGAAAAATGCATAATGCCATGCTTACTTTACGGGCCAGACTTGAGCGTTAACAGAACTTCAAGAATCTAAACTAAAAGTATACCAAAATGCAATGGAAAAGAGTATTTTAGGTATAAAAATAAGGGATAGAGTGAAATTACAAGGAATTAAATCTATATATATATAAATGAAACCCGTTTTCCGTTGTCACGACATAGCATGAAAACGGCTTGACCGATTTGGCAGATTTTTTTTTTGTAGTTTTCTAATACTCTGTACAAGGTTCTTACGGAAAAAAATATTAAGAAAATCTCTCAGAATTTTTTTTTTCGTGGGCACACCGTACGGTTTTAGTCGATACACGACAAAACCACCCCCGCTGGCCGGTGGGGGGTATCCGAAGGGATTGATCCTCCCCAAGTGTCCGTTGCCGGGCACCCCGGGTAAGCCCTTGAATTCAATACATGGCGGATCATTTTGACGTAGCGAAGCACGTACCGGGCCGCTAGTAGAAAATAAATTTTATAAATGCACTCACAGCCTACAGACAGCTTAAATGGCGTTGGACAGGACATGTGATTACCGCGGCCTATGGACGTGTGCAACACCAGTGGCGTCACACTCGCGCTGCCGACCCTGTAAAGGAAAGGGGATGGGAAAGGAGTTTGTGAGGGAATGGGAAAGGAGTTTGGGAGGGGATGGGAAAGGAATTTTGGGAGGGGATGGGAAAGGAGTTTGGGAGGGGATGGGAAAGGAGTTTGGGAGGGGATGGGACTTGGCGTCGATATTCTGTGAGAGGGTGGTGCTTCCCCGGTCGAGTCAGCCCATTCATGCAACGGCCAAAATGACTGTTGCTTGACTCTACCACCTGCAAAAATCAGACAAGTACAATACGTACAAGTTTTAAAACACTGTGTTTATAGATTACGATGAAAAAACTAAAATATAGTACTTTAGTAGCTAGAAATTCCTTATCAGGCGCGTCATTTCAAAAAGTCGCAACGTTTTGATGAGAAAATACTTTTGAAGTTGGTTCGTGTCTTTCGGATAGTCTCTTCAGATAAGCTAGTAATTTTAAGTAACTATCAATTTTAATATTTTCATTGGTATTTACTGTAGATTTAAGCATTGAGTATATACTCTAAAGGGTAAAAAGTTGCTTAGTTTTCGTGGTTTCGTGGGTGATTAGTTTTGTACGACGTTGTTAGCTTCTATAAATATTGTTTCAAGAGTTAGTGCATTGTCACTTTCATAACTCGATGTAGAACTCATTATTTTTGCAAAGTACAATAAAATAAATAAATATTTTCCGACATTCTACACAGCGCTTTCTAGACCCAAAGTAAGCATAGCTTAACTACATTGTGTCATGGGTTCCAGAATGCGGATCAACATACTTATATACTTTTTTTTTGTAAATACATACATATTACACATAGAAACACCCAGACCAATGCAGATACACATATTCATGCATACAAATTTTTGCACTGAGGGGGAATGGAATCCGCGCCCCTTTTTTTTTTCGTGCGGTAATCCCTTCGGATACCCCCCGCCGGCCAGCGGGGGCGGTTATGTTGGGCTTGAACCGACTAAAACCGCACGTCGTCTCGAGTCTACAGACGCCGGGGTGTAAGGTTGCCCATAGAGCATATCCCTCGCACCCCGACTGACCCTGGGCCATCTGTCGTAGCAGTCGAATGCACTACCACCACGCCACAAAGGCCGTGTACTGATTACAAGAACAGAGACGTAATTCGCGCGCCATTGTTTTTAGTTTTTTAGTTAGTTTGGGTCCAGCTAGATGCCTTGGTACCAGCCAGTAATTCATACAATTTGCGTTCGATTTCTATAAACGATATATGTTCCAAATTAAAATTTCATTTCCGCCCGCTATAAAGTTCCTATCGGAAAAGAGCTATTTTGCTTCTACTTATAGAGGAACAAAGCGACATTGAATATTAGATTGTTACACAAGGGTTGAAAGTCAGCCAGTTCATTCGAGATATTTCTGCGCCAATAGTTCGATGGTGAAATGGCTGACATCCACCCGAGTTAAACACTCTACTTTTCATTTCGACTATGTGAGGAAATAAAATACTACACACATTTAATGAAACAGGTATTTTGATAAACAGTTAAAATTTAAAGTAAAATTGGAAATAGGTTATTAACAACAGCTTTTGCTTGTTCTTTAATCTCATCGCGAGTTAAATTAATATCCATGTCACTGGAATCACATTCCGAAACCATTTATAACCACAAGGTATTTATTTATATTGAATCTCGTTTTCCCGCTAATTATTTAGCAAACTTAAATTGTTATTTTTTTTTAATTCTGAAAATAAAAGTTATAATTCACGTACATACTACCAAAATTAGAAAAGTTTTGAAAATCGAATCTATTGGTTGCATTGTAATCGAATTGGTCACGAGATGTGCATCTAGGCGGCCATTTAAAAAAAAAAGCGTCATGATATCAAGGCAAATTAACTTACGTCATACGTAAGTTAATTATCATGGACTCCATGGCAAAACTTAAAATTAAAAAAAAAGGGATGTATAAGCTACTTTCCACCCGGCTCTACCCATGAAAATTAAACTTTCCGAACAGGGAGGGATGAAAAATATATTTGAGTAACGTGATTTTTCCTTGATATTGTCGAACCAAAAGAAGCAACTGAAAAGGTAGGTAATAGCGAAATAATTAAAACAACACATAAATACATCCCGATAGAATCCGTTAAAATGTGTGATATTTTAATTTTATGTTCCTTATCTGCAGTACGATGTATATGATGTATCAGCTGTTTCATCGGCGACGCACTGATGTCGCGCTCAAGCTGATATGTACAACATGTCACCGCCATCTGGTTAAATCAGCTATTTAATTGGACGCCTATGCAGTAAATTAATTGCCGGTATTATTCAATCAAATGGCTGATAAACAACAAGTCATTGAGCGAAACGTTTATTGAGATGACTTAAAGACGGATGGATTATTTGGTTATATTTCTATCTTATGACTTAGTGAGCGATGTCGACGGACTACCGCGAAGTATCAACTTCGAACGCTTCGCGGGTTGACCACGCCCGGATGTAGTGAGTGTATCGTATACTAAGCCCTCGAGGCCAGGCGGTGCTGGAGGCCTAGACAAAGTCACATTTAATTTTACTGGTTATGATGCCAGTGGAAAAGTCCGAAATGTGTGAGAGTAACATTATTTATCGGCATGTCACGTATAAGGTCACTCCTTTAAATTTCTGATTTTAGCGAATTCGCTTTGAAGCGATTTCACTATAGAATGTCACTTTATCTAGAGGCCCTGTGCTGTATGGCTCTAAGTAGCTATGATGATACCTTTATGAACGGCCGAGGTGTCCAATTAACTGGCTAATTTAACCAGTTGGCTGCAACATAGATTATTACCCCAAAAAAATAACTAAATAACTTATTTCCACACAAACATTATGTTTTAGGTTTAATTTCTATCGTCATTCGTTTTCGGCTGTTTTGAATGCTGCTAAATAATAATTCATACTAATATTTTAAATGCGAAAGTAACTCTGTTCGTCTGTCTGTTACGCTTTCATGCCTAAACCACTGAACCGATATTGTTGAAATTTGATACAAACAGACTAGAGCTTGAGAAAGGATTGCCCCATGCATATGTGTGACCCACATCCACGCGGATGGAGCAACGAGCAATAGCTTATGAGGACGCATTGAAAATATTAGTGTTAGGGATTTCACTTTATTCTCAGCAATTACAAACTTGGGGAATTGTTTTTTTTTCTTGTTTTTCATGATTAATACTTCCATTTGGTAATTGGTTTACACGATTAGTCAAATTTGAGAATCTGAAGAAATCTGAAGAAGTCATCTAACAGCGTGCTCAAGTTAGGTGATGGTAGGGTATGCAGCCGAGCACCTGACTCCGGCTCACAGGCAGCGTTGAGTTAGGTCGCCACCCGTCAGTTTCCCTAATTGGTTATTTTCCCTAAATCGTCAGTTTCCTTATTCGTCAGTTTTTTAGATTTCGTTAAGTGGTCAGTTTCGCTATCTCGTCAGTCCCTCTAATTCGTCAGTTTCCCTAACTAGTCAATGGGGTAAATAATAATAATAATAATAATAAAGCCCTTTATTCAGACCAACTTAGCATCTATTTACACATGCAAAGACTTCAATACAATTATACGTTTACTCATTGAAGTACCTGCGTGTATTTACAAAGTATTGAGAACTTAAAACGTAAGAGTATGGATAATTTGTTTTGCTTGTAGCTAAACTTTTCCTATTATTCTATTCTAATACTTAATTACTCTTTGTAGGTCTGTTTGCCAGTGGGCAAAGGCCTCCTCCAACCTTTTCCATTCCTGTCTATCTTGGGCCACTCTATTCCACGTTATTCCTGCCACTTGCCTAATGTCATCATCCCACCTTTTCTGTGGTCTGCCCCTTTTCCTTTTTCCTTCTCTAGGGTACCATCGTGTCACAATTTTGCTTCATTTCTCTTGACCTCTTATCATGTGCCCTGCCCATTGCCATTTGAGTCTTCTGATTTTAGATGTTATGTCTATGACCTTCGTCTTTTTACGGATGACATGGTTTCTTATTCGGTCCGCCCTTTTGACATTCAGCATAACTTCTTTCCATTGCATTTTGGCAACTTTCCAGTTTTCTTGTCCTATTTTGTGTTAAGGTCCATGTTTGGCAGCCATACATTAAACCGGGTAATACGTAGGTGTTGAAAAGTTTTTGCTTTGCATTAATGTGAAAAGTTTTGTCTCTCATGGCCTCTCTCAGACTCCAGTATCTCTTCCAGCCATTTGTTATCCTTCTCTCGACTTCTTTGCTATAGGATCCTCTTGTGTTATTAGCTGTCCCAGATACATGTATTCGTCGGTGTAATCGATTTGGTTATTTCGTAAGTTGTTTTCTTCCCGTTTGTCATTACCTTTGTTTTCTCTGGCTTCAACTTTAAACCTATCTTCTCACTTTCATCCGCTAGTTCATGTATCATTTCTTGTATGTTTTCCGGTGTTTCAGCAAATAACACTATGTCGTCTGCAAACCTCAAGTGTGTTGGGGAGGCTCCGTCGACCTTGATTCCCAGATTTTTCCAGTTAAGACCCCTATGCTTCCCTCTTAAAAAAATAAAAATTGCCTTAGTACGAAAGCCACAATGGATTAGTAAAGGAATAAAAGTATGTTGCAAACGTAAGCGCAGTATGTTATGGGAGTTTCGTAAAACGCCTACCCCCAATAACAAACAACTATACAAATGTTACTCTAAAAGGCTAAAAACTATAATTCGCTTGACACAAAAAATACAAAATAATAACTATATATACAAGGCAAAAAATAAGAGTGCGGCTACATGGAAAATAATTAATAAAGGTAAAAATAATAAACCAGTGGACAGTATAAATAAAATCAAAACAAATAATAAGATTTTAACTGACCCAAAATGCATAGCTCAAACGTTTAATGACTATTTTATTGAAGAAATAGAATGCTTGAGTGATAGTAATGACGATAATGAATATTTGAAATTTGACATACATTGTAATTCTCTATTTTTAATACCTACAATTCCTAATGACATTATAAAAATAATAAATTCATTAAATAATACAAATAGTTACGGATATGACGAAATTGCTACTCATATTATTAAATCGGTGGCTATTGTTGTTGCACCAATCCTCAGCCATGTTATGAATATGTGCATGGAAGGGGGCGTATTTCCAGAGAGATTAAAGCTGTCTGTGATTAAACCTTTATACAAGAAAGGTGACAAAGAAAGTCTCAGCAATTATAGACCAATTGCCCTATTGTCAATTTTTTCTAAAATCTTTGAAAAGGTAATATATAACTGTTTGTATTCTTTTTTAGAACAAAATAAAATCCTAGTAGAAGAACAGTATGGTTTTAGAAAAAATAAAAATATTAACATGGCTATTTATAAACTGAATGAAAAAATCATAACGAATATTGACGCAAGAAATCCTGTAGCGGCTCTGTTCATGGACATGAGCAAGGCATTTGATTTTGTGGATCGGTCTAGACTCCTACAAAAGCTAGAAAGGTACGGTATCAGAGGTAATGCTCATGCCCTCATAAAAAACTATTTGACAGACAGGAAACAAGTTACTACTCTAAGTAAAGTCTGTATGGAATCAAAAACAGAAGTAAAATACGTCTCAGATCAAAGAGTAACAAAATATGGTGTACCACAAGGGAGTATTTTGGGGCCCCTATTATTTCTCCTGTACATAAATGATATGCCTAAAGTTACACGTCACCCAATGGTCTTGTTTGCTGATGATTGCACTATACTTTTTAGTGCAGAAAATATTCAAATAATAGAAAACAATATGAACGAGTGTCTAAGGGCACTTAATAATTGGTTAAAGGCAAACAATTTAAAATTAAATTTTGACAAAACTAAAATTATGACATTTGAACAAAGGACTAATCACATAAAACCTAACATAAGATACGGCACTAAAATAATTGAAGAAATAGATTCTACAAAGTTTTTGGGCATAACACTAGACCGAGATATGTCTTGGCAAACTCATACTGAGAGTGTTTGTAAACGGCTGAGTCAATATTCGTATGCGTTGTATAACCTCTCCAAAATAGTTAACCAGACAACTGCGCTTATCGCATATCATGCTTTTGTAACATCATCTCTAAGATATGGAGTCATATATTGGGGTAATTCCACCAACACAGAAATGGTTTTTAAAGCGCAGAAAAGATGTGTTAGAGCTATATGTGGCATAAAAAGTACCGACAGCTGTAAACCTCATTTTTTGAGCCTTGGAATTTTAACATTACCTTGTTTATATATATTTGAAATGGCGACATTCATAAAAAATAATTTTTATCTATTCGATACTCTGAATAGTTCACGGTATAGTTATAAAATTAGATGTATACAACATAAAAAAACTGTATTCAATCAAAATTTTCTTGGAATGGCGCCTAAAATATATAATAAGGTACCAAAATCTATTCTTCAAATTACAGATATTGTGTTGTTTAAAAGAGAACTAAAGAAAATGTTAATAAACAAGGTGTACTATACAATAAAGGAGTATCTTGAAGATAAAACATTATTATAAATTTATTTTTGACATTGTGTATTATCTTGGACATTATGACTATATTATTATTATTGCCTGTTGACATCGTATTATGACTATGATTATTCTATGAAATTTTGTATTGTAGTCTAATTTTATTCTTATAATAATTGTGTCTCAATTTTGTTTTGCATGGAAGAAATTAAATATAACTTAAGCTAATATTTGCATGCCACTGAATGGTAGATGTGCGAAACTGTATTATCTTTATGTAACATCATGTATGACCACATTTCTGCAAGTAAATGAATAAATAAATAAATAAATAAATAAAGATTGTTTCGAGAACCGCTGAGTATAGTTTTGGAGATAGAGGGTCTCCTTGTTTGATACCCCTTCCTACTGTAAATGGTTTACCTTTCTTTTCTAGTGGGATTCTTGCGGTGCTATGACTATGTACATTTTTTGTTTCGTATTAAGATCTCGTTGTTTATACCATCGGGCCCTGGTGTTTTGTCTTTCCGTTGTGTGTCTATTGCTTTCTCTATTTCTACGTAAAGAATTTTGGGGATATCTGAGGTCTCTAATAAATTTATTTCTTCTCGCGAGGTGTTGTTGCGTTCATAAAAATCTTTGTAGTAGGATGTTGCAATTTCCAATATGTCTTTTCTGATGTGGTTCCATTTTCCTCTATTGCTTTTCATTTTTAGTACCCAGTCTAAAGATTTCGTTAGTTCCTTGTATGCTTTTTTGATACCACCCGTTTTTAATCTGTGTTTTTCAATAGTCTCCATTCTATATCTGGGGTACAGTTCATTCGAAAAAAAAAACAAATTAATTTTTTTTTATTTTTAAGCTACTTTACTTTACTTAACACGTTTCATATATTTTACAGTATTAATTAGGCTTAATTTTGAAAGACAAGTCCATAAGCAATTGTTAGTCTCAAATATATCGTCTACCAAGAAACTAGAAACGATTTCTGTAATGCGTCTATCTACTAAAAAAGATCTTTTTTTCCTATTCTTCTCACCAATATATATACTTTTTTGTCTCACTTTAAAGTCTACATAATTGGCTTCTCTTTTTAATATGGAAAGAAACATAAATAAATTTGGTTTTCGTTGCGAAAGACGCAAACGTAATAGATTGTACCAAGATTCTACCAAATTAATCGTTCTGTTTCGTTCATTGTAGACAGATATCAAATCTATGTATGTACTCATCCACGTTTAAAAGCTTCAAAGTTGTCGCCCGACGGTGTATGGGATGAAATTACTAACCATGCTTCGTGTAAATAATGTTTTGGCAAAAAACCAATAGAAGCGCATATGGCTATATGTTTGAACCTTCATTGGTAGAAATTAAATTTAAATCTTTTGCCTTTCGCAATAAGCTTTGCCGGTAGTGAAAAAAACATCCAACTACTTTTGCCTGCGGAAAAATAGTTTTCATTGCGTTGATGGCTGCCAGTTCGAAATCCACGTGAAATATTTCGGGATTTATTTCATTTTTAAGGTATTCAAATACTCTCAAGTATGTTGACTCTTTTTTATCTGGTAAAAGACAATAAATCAATGGCACAACGTTTGTTTCCTCAGATGTGCTTCCAATGTCAGCGTGAAAAGTGTATAGTTTTTTGAATGGTTTTGAAACGCTGAACATTCTATCGCAGAAATATTCTTTAACTTCTGAAAACATTTGTCGTGTTTGAGGTGTTATAAAAATGAAAATGTTGTCATTTAAACCATCTTCACGAACAAGAAAATCTTTTCCCAACTCCTCTGGTACGATGACATCTTGTACATTTTTAAATACTGTATTTTTAACACCAAGATGTTTATGCCTTGCGTTATAAAGCATGTTTTAAAGTTTGGAACGTCATCAACAAATTCAGATTCAGCGTCCTTTAAATGACGAACGCCTTCTTCGTAAATCGCTCGCACCGAACCATATTCTGTACTCACGCGAGTTTTATATAATATGTCCTAATGCTTCAGACACAATGTTGGAAGCAATGTCTGGTTCACATAAAATAATGTGTGGACTGCCGCAGTATGGTCGTTAAATCTATATTTAGAGTAACACTGCCTCTACACCTACTTCTGTTCTTATATCTCCACCACGAAGATCCATTTTTATTTTTTTGTGACATGTTGTACTGAAAACCGTTGTGTAACAATACCTTATATCCTCTTTCGGAAGATATAAAAATTAGCTCTTCACCCATTGTATATATTGTAAATACGAGTAATATTAAATACTACAGAATAACAGGGTAAAGTACGTACAACAAATGCAAAAGTCAAATGTCATCGGAAAAATCTGTCATACTGAAAAACTATTATAGTTTCCTTCTAAAGAGGTCGTAGATATCCATAATGTTGGCACCTTCCTCGTAAATGAGAATATAATAGAACAGAATAGAGATAAAAATAAATCCTTACATAGGTACTGATTTGTTTGTATCCGAGCGTTTAAAATAGCGAATTTTATAGTTCAATATTTCTCGGGATTTCCGGGTAATTTTTTGGTGGTCGATTCTGACCGAACTAACGGGTTCACGGTAACGGGAATCTGACTTCCCGGGAAGTTTTGATATTACTTTTGTTTGCTGTGTTCTAAGATCGGGGCGGTTCCTCGAATGCCTCGTGCGTTTTTAGTAGGGTCGGTTAACCGGTTTTTATAAAATTGCGGTATCTTGTTGTTTGAACCGTTTTATATTCGTACAGACTTCCTGTGTTTGATTAATGATTTTGTACCGTTTGTTGACTGCACATTGGTGTAGATCCAGATCATTAGACAATATATTTTAGTTAGATATTAAGTTTTAGTTTTATTTGCGTTTCCACTGTCGGGTTTAGATCACGCTTCGGAACGAAGTAGTGATTGCGTGAAAGTGAGTGGTGGGGCTACGGCTTGAATACTACCTGCTCGTGGTCTCACTCCTCACCCTTGTCTCCGGGTTAAAGGAGACTGGTAGCAGAGCTGTTAATTGTTATTTTTTATTACTGCGCTCACTCGGTTCACGCACTGAACATTGGTAGTTAGTATTGGTTGGTTAGCCTGGTTCCCGATGTCACGGCACGCACGTCGGTTTATATTCACTATTCCCGTATTCAATATTCAGACCTCCCGGCGGTTCTAATCAAATACATGAATAAACAACAATTCAAAGTTAAACAAATTTTTAGCACCTACTTGTTTCAATAATCAAATTAAGCCGCAAATGATACCCGATCGAAATCGACCAGGAAATATTTTCATTACAATAACAATTTCAAGTTTTAAGGTGATAGATACGATGAATAGTCAAATTCAATTGCACCAAAAGGCAAAATAATACCACTCAAAATGGCGAACTCTAACCGCGTGTTAAGTTTCAAATTGCAAACCAAAATTAAACCAATCCGTTATTAAACATAACATCATAACATAACTTCACGCCTGTATCCCCGAAGGGGTAGGCAGAGGTGTATTACACACCCACGATTCGCCAGTTATGTTAAGGTCCCAATGTAATAGGGGGCGAGCCTATTGCCATCTACCGGGCACATTATTAAGCGAGCGATAATTAACACTTATTAATGCACACATAACTACGAAAAGTCAGAGGTGTGTGCCCGGGCCGACTGGGGATCGAACTCGAGACCTCGTCTCAGCAGTCCGTTACGTACGCCACTAGGCTGTCGCCGCTTACATAATACATATACATATACATAATATATACAAGAATTATATTAAGAAATAGGTCACTGACCTTCAATGGACCGGAATTCAGCCGGGAAAGTAGCAAAGATAGAAATATATTAATATAATAGATAGGAAAGTGTGCCTATTTAGTGTATCTAACTATATGTGACATGAATGTACGTGTAATTGAATATACAATAAACTAATTATGCAATAAATAAAATGTGAGATATACTTCCCATAGAAGTTGTGTCTGTTACATTTGTCATATTAAAAAAAAGCTTGGGTTACGTTAAATAAGCGATCCTGAACACAAAAATATTTTTTTGTAATTCGTGTCTGTTTATCTTTTTGTCTGTTTGTTCATGATGGACGCAAAAACTACTGAACAGATTTTGATGCGGGTTTTTAGAGAAAGGTCTTGTTCAGACTTAAAATCTGCCGTAGTAGAACCGAAGATACGACCAAAAAACGATAACCGACCTCCGCGTGGGTGGAGCAGCGGGGAACAAATAGTTTAACTACTGACATAGTTTCTATGTTCGATAAATTATATGTTCTATTATTAGAGATATTTCTATGTTCCCTAAACAGATGAACAGGCAAACAGAGAGAATTAAAAAATAAATCTATTTGGTTCAGTTAACACAACCCATTTTTTTTTAATATCTCCAATGTACAGACACAACTAATTTACAATTTTATAAAAGTATAGATAGATGGTAAGGCGACTCCATGATGTTCATGTCCCAATGCGATACCGCGCAACCGAGAACCGAACGAGGGACGGATTTCCAAACCGCTTAAGACTACCAGGGTGAAGGCGATTTGCGGGATCGGAACAAATAGCCATCCAGCGCCAGAATCCTCATACACAAAAATAATCGAAAAAAGAAATACACAATGATGTGTGTGCCAAAGGTAGATAAATAGGGGCATTTTAATTCTAAGGTACAGCTATAGGGACGTGGCGAGCATCAAGATAGCGGTGTCAAATTTCATATTTAAAATGGTTAACATCTGGATGTTAGTACTTCAAACGTGCCTACCATTTGTACCGTGTGCGGATAAGTACTGTGCGGAGCCATCCCAGATATGAGAGCAGTATTCCACGCTGGGACGAATTTGTGTCTTGTACATAAGACACCGCTGCTCCGGCGTGAAAAACCGTCTCACCCTGTTCAGAACTCGAACGAGTTTTAGTGAAGCTGTTTTGATGACGCTCTCGATGTAGTTTTTATTGTTCAGTTTGCAGCGAACGTCCATTCCGATCATGTTAATGTGGTCCTGTAGTGGTAGCAGTGTGTTCTGAAGAGTTGAGAGAGGAAGGAAGGATACCTTAGCTGTAAACGCGCACGCTTGTGTTTTCTTGGCGTTGAACTCGACCAAGTTCTCAGATCCCCATTGGGAAATGCGGGTCAGGACCCGGTTGAGCTCAGTGACAAGTTGTCCGTCTGTTTTCCTCAATGTCGGTCCGCTTGGCCGCAGGGTGTTCGTAGTATCCCCCATGCAGAGTGCTATCATCTACATAGCAATGAATGCTGCCAGTAGACAGCATGTCATTGATATGCAGAAGAAAGAGAGTGGGTGATAGGACGGACCCCTGAGGCATGACAGCATTAACCTGCATGAACTCTGAAGCCCGGCCGTCACAGAGAACTCGGATGCTGCGCTCATGCAGGAAACTGGCTACCCAATTGCACAATCGAGTAGGCAGACCGTAGGCCGCAAGCTTGGAAGGAAGCGAGCTGTGCCAGACTCTATCGAAGGCTTTGGCGATATCAAGACTTATAGCCAATGCCTGTCCATAGCCTCACCCCAGAGATGTGTGACGTACGCCAGAAGATCACCCGCTTCGGTCTAAAGACATATTGCCGGTCATTAATTAAAGAGTGATCTTCCAGGTAACGCATGAGGTGTGTGTTTATGATATGCTCAAACACTTTACAGAGGACTGAGGTAACAGCTATGGGTGTCGATAGTTGCCCGGGTCCGAACGGTCCCCCTTTTTAGGGACCGATTGTATGTTCGCCTCATTCCAAGCCCGCGGGACTTTTCCTGAGGGATAGGACAGGCGGTACAGCCGTGTTAGTGTTGGAGACAACTCCGCTGCACATTTTTTCAGGACCAACGCAGGAATACCGTCAGGTTCACTGGCTTTCCGGACGTCGAGTGACTGTAGGGTTGTTCGAACGTCGCATTGCCTGATACGAATATCAGGCATTGAGTGGTCGCAGCTGGGTAGCGTTGGTGGCTGTAATCCACAGTCATCGACACGGGAATTAGCCGCGAAGAGGTTAACCAGCATGTCTGCTTGCTCTTACGGCTCGTGAGCCAGTGAACCATCAGGGTACCGTAGCGGAAGTAGCGAGGGCTGTCAGAAGTTGGATTACATGGCCAATCGCCAGTAGCCGCGGCTGCCTGAGGGATGCGACATGCGTTGTTGACCAAGCCGTGCTATGCGCTGATCATCCCCTCTAATGTAGTGCAGTCCTTTGTGGCTCTGTTATACGCCGCCTTGAGGCGATCCACATTTGGATTGCGCACTGCCCAGGCGCGGAATGCTGACTGTTTTTGTTGAACAGCGTCACCGCAGTCACGCCTGAACCAGGGGCGAGCTCTGCGGGCACTGGTGACTTCAGTGTATGGGATATAATACTCCATACCCAAGATTTCAGATTTCCCCCGTGACGGCAGAAGCGCAATCCGATGGGTCCCTACCATCAAAGCAGCGCTGAGTCCACGGAACGTATGCGAAGTAGTCCGTCCCAATCTGCTGACGAATAGTGCCATAATCGCCGCTTTACCTCCACAAGTTGCGGAGGTACAGCGACTGGGCACGTTGGCACAGATCAGACTGTGGTCGGAGGAACCCATTGGGACTCGCACCGAAACACTGTACTGGGCTGGGTGGATCGTCAGCAGAAGGTCTAGCAAAGAGGGCGCGTGACTTGCTATGTCTAGTACCCGGGTGGTCTGGAGTACCAGTTGTGTCAGGTCATGCGTGAGAGTGAATGCGTCGGCGGTCCGACCCGCATGGTCAGTTCTGAGAGATCCCAGCCAATCCTCATTGTGGGTGTGGTGGGCATTAAAATCTCCCAAAAAAACCAATTCTGCGGACGGAACCCGCTCCTGCGCAACGTCTGCCGCCTGACTCAGGTGGTCAAAGAGTCGAGTCGTCTCCGTATTTCCTCCTTTATGGGAGCGGTATACGCACACGTAGACCTGGCTAGACGAGCCATGGTCCACGTATAGCGAGAGAATAGAAAAGGATAGGTTCTCCAGGCAGCGCAAGCGGCGACAACAAACATCCGACCTGACAAACACACACACCCCGACTTTTCCCAGGAAGTTTTCCTCTATCACATAGCCGGGGTTAGCAAGTAAGACGTGCCATCAGGGCGGCGTATTTGTGTCTCCGTCAGGGAAAGATAAGCTGGCCGTACCGCCTCTAGGTGATGGTAGATGGCTGTGAGGTTTGAATGGAGTCCACGAATGTTCGTGAACTCAACCTCAAATGGGGTTGAGTTGGTCGGAGAGGGGTATGCCGCTGTAGATGTGGTGCTTATACTTTGCGCTGCGATAGTGTGATAAGAAGGGAAGGCGTGAAAAAGAGGCGACAGACGCCGCAGCAGTGTGTGACAAGGCGCAGGGTTTGATTTCGTCGGTGAATATGTGGCATGGTGGTAGCCAACCCGCCGAACGGAAGGACCCCCGTACCCTTCCGAATGTGGACGCCGGGTCCACCGTCTGGTCACCAACCGGCACGATGAGCCACATCGAGATTATGCACGACCTGGTGGGGGGCCTTCCGAGGTGGTTAGTCCTAGTCGGGCCCTTGTACTATGCCGCGGGCGGCCAGCGGCACCACCGTTTCTACGAGTCTCCCTGTCAGGGTTGACCCACACCATGACCACACTCGACTCCACCAATACTCCACTGGTCCCATTCCTGCTACACCGTCTGCCTCCTCATCCCCGGCTGTGCAGTTGCTGACCCCGGAACACAACCCAACCGAGGTTGGATTATTTGCAGGGTTTATCGCAACTGCATGGTGGTACCAACCCGGAACAAAAAAAAAAAAAAAGAGCCTTGTCCGTTGTTTAGCAGGTGCACCGACTTGCAAGTGAGGTTGGCTTGGGCCTTGAGGATGTTGATAGGTCCTATACACCCACCGATTAATTTGTTCAAAAGATGGCCATTATTCTCAACATATTGCTGGATTCGATAACTCAAGGAGTGTAATGCTGATGCATTGTCTAAAACTAAACGAGAATTGGATTTAGGGATAACGTTGATGAAGAGCTAAGCCACACAAACCAGGCTGACCTCCAGAGAGTGGAGACCTCGAATTGGTACCTAAACAAAATGTGGGACGGGACACACTCCAGCCAGATGACCTGACGACCGGAGAAAGGTAGCTCGGATATATTGGATGCCCTACAGATTTTGATTCCCTTGCAAGGGTGTAAGTATACTGCTTAAATGACGGTATGTTTTGATGGTGTTGACGTAGAAGTTTGATTTTTCACAGCTTCAAGGAGTTGCAGCCTTATTTAATATTAATCAACTTCAAGAGAAAAAGGTCTTACCAGGCAGAGATACATATAAATATATATTTTTAAATGTGGATAATGACATATTTACGGCTTTCGGGGTTTACCCTTTACGTATGCTATAAGACCTTGCTTCTTGCCAAATTTCATGTTTCTAGCTCAAAGAGGTTTGCCCTATATAGAAAATGTACGGTTATCCACGGCACCCATCAACACAAATTATATGTAGCTCAATTAACATATCTTTGGCGAGATTATATATTTTTTATTATGGAGACGTTTCGCAAATGCATTGGGTTCTCATAGTATTCATGTCTTTTGTTTATGTATTACTGCTAGTAATTTATATTCTTTATCTACTCATTAGTGTACAGGTCACTTGTCTGGGGCTGCCGCCGCCTCCAGCGAGCAAGTAATGCTCGAGGAGGCGGCGGAACGGGTGCGGGAGAGACTCAGTAGAGCCCGTCTCTCCCGATCGGTAGAGCCCGTGAGACGCGGAGGCGACTCAGGCACCGAAGAACGACCTACGTCCTCCATGAGCGCAGGCCTGGGGAACACAGGTGTACCCTCTTTCCGGGGACAATACGGGGACACCGTGGTTCCCATACGCGAGGGGGGCATCTCGAAACCGGAGATGGCCCTGGGTCAGCCGGAGTGCGAGGTAAATGCCTATATACCTTACTCTCCGGCGTATAAAGACCCGAGATGACGCTCGGTTAATACGGGGGGGATTTGATCACGAAAAATAAAATTGCTTGTCCGAATAGACATCTTAATATTTTGCTGTCAATTATTAAAGCTGATTTGTAGTACAAATACAAAATAGCTTTAATATGGCCATTTCATAGCACAAAATAGCTTTAATATTTTGAATATGTGCGAATTGTTAGTAAAAAAATATTAAAATTACAAAGTGTAAATTCTGGCAAGTGACCTAGACATTTTCGTGATGGATTGAACATAATAGAATTACACCGCGGAAAATGCATTGAGTGATCTGTTAAGAAGCAATTTTCATGAAGAAAATGCATGGCTGATTTCTTTTTTTCTTTCCTTTAATTAGAACTTTATGCAAATTCCGAATCCAATAGGGTATCACACAAAATTTTAAGAGTAGTATCTCATTTTATACTGTTTTCAACATGTCGACTAGACTATTGTGCGAGTGTGTTCACGGAGAAGCGTTTTTACACGTGTTTGCTTGAAGTGGCGTTTGGTGAAGGCGCCTCCTTGTAGTAGAAGAGCTGATGAACATTTTTAGTAGGTATTCAAGGCATCCTGAAAACTTGTCCCATCATCATCATAGCGATTATCAGTTGCGTCTAAAGTTTGCGCTTTAAGAGCCTATGGCTGGTGAGTAGTAGGGTTAGCCCCATCAACCCTTATATTTTCAAAGGTACGAATAATTTTTTTGTAGCTCGAGAGCCCAGAGCGAGAGGCAGACCTTTTGGGCTAGTGTGAAAGATGTCTTGAGTAAATGTAATCAAAATGAAAGAATTGTAATGCTTAGTGATTTTAATAGTTGGGTTGGAGTGAAACGTGATGGATATGAGAGTGTGGTGGGAAAGTTTGGCGATGAAAAAGTGAATGAAAACGGTGAAAGTCTGCTAGAAATATGTTTGGAAATGAATCTGGTGGAAACAAACACGATGTTCGACCACAAAAAGATTAATTTGTATACTAGAGAAGAAATAAATCGGAGAAGTATGATTGACTTTGTAATTGTGGATGTACTATTGAGAAAGAAAGTGCTAGACACCCGGGCTTACCGCGGTGTCGGAATTGACACAGACCACTTCCTGGTGGTCAGCCGCATAAGAGTCTTATTTGAGCGGTGGCGGCATCGTGTGTATGAGTCCATTAGTGAACTAGAGCGCATAAAAGTTGAGAATTTGCAAGAGCCCTTCTCTTGCAAATTCTAAACTTTTGAGTTTGTGAGTAAATTGAGGAAGAAGTTTCACAATTTGAACGAAATAAGCGAGATTGAAGAATTCTGTAAGTTGTTTAAGGAAGGAATTGTGGAAGTTGCAGTTGAAACGTGTGGTGTATGCAAGATAAGAAAAGGGTGTAAACTAGAGACTGTGTGCGTGGAAGTCCGAAAGGCAGTGTCTGAGAAGAAGAAAGCTTGGGTGAAATGGTTGGCGGTACGAGCCAATCAGAGAGTGCAGAAAGCGACGGATGAAGAGGTAAAATTGGCAAGGGATGAGTATAAGAGGTACAAAACTGTGGTAAAAGAGGTTGTGGGAAGAAAGAAAGAGAGTGAGAGAGATGAGTTTAGTAGAAGGTTATCTGACAACTTCCAGCAGAACAGAAAGTTCTTCTGGAAGGCAATAAGAACATCCAGAGTTGCAAATATCACTTCACAACTGGACAAAGTCAGAAACCAGGACGGAAGTTTTGTGAGAGGAGAAGAATGCATGCTAAAGAGATGGAAAGAATATTTTGAAAGCCTATTTGAGAAAAAAGATGTGCCGGCACAAGTTCTTCCCAGGGACTTGAGAGAAGTAGGTGATGAAAGCGATATCAGTATGAAAGAGATTGTGGAAGCATTGACAGCATGAAATTGGGCAAGGTTGCAGGGTGTGACAGGAATACGGTTGAGATGCTGAGAGCTGGGCAAGGCGTGGTAGCTAGTCAGCTGAACCTCCTTTTTAACCTTAGCTGGAGGAGCGCCTGTGTACCAGGAGACTGGTGCAAAGCTGTCATCGTACCGCTGTACAAAGGAAAAGGGTCACAGCAAGACTGTAAAATTACCGAGGCATTAGCTTACTCTGCATCGTTGGCAAACTGTATGCAAAAATCTTGATGAAAAGAGTGATGAATGAAACTGATGAAAAGTTGTGGGTTCCTAAATCCCGCTTGTACAAAGCGGGATTTAGGAAAGGAAGGGGATTCATGGATCAGGTCTTTTCCCTACGAAGTATAGCCGAAAAATTTTTGGCTCATAACCAAAAAGTCTATTGCGCTTTCGTAGATTTGGAAAAGGCCTATGATAGAGTGGTGAGGAATTAATTGTGGTCAACATTGTCTATGAATGGGGTAAGCAGCAGCTTGATACGAGCACTGAGATCTCTATATGAGGGTTCCCGTGCTTGTGTCAGAATAAACGGAGCTTGCATAGACTGGTTTAACATCGAAAAAGGTGTTAGACAAGGATGTGTGGCATCGCCGGGACTGTTTA
Source organism: Cybosia mesomella (assembly GCA_946251805.1). Classification (NCBI taxonomy): domain Eukaryota; kingdom Metazoa; phylum Arthropoda; class Insecta; order Lepidoptera; family Erebidae; genus Cybosia; species Cybosia mesomella. Next base: position 15,960,296 of record OX276406.1, on the reverse strand, counting down.
ACTTATTTATAGACGATTGCTTGAAAGAACTGAAAGAGTGCGTATGGATTAAGAATGAATGACTTGACCGTCAAATGCTGCCTCCTGTACGCTGATGATCAAGTAATATTGGCTTCATCGGAACAGGAGTTGCAGGCGATGATTAATATTATGCATGGGGCCTTAACAAATAAAGGAATGAAAATAAATTAAGTAAGACGAAAGTGATGATTTTTGAAAGAGAATTAAACATGACAAATTGTAGAATTCTGATTGAAGGAGAAACAGTAGAACTTGTCCTACTGTTTCTCCTTTAAAGAGTTTGTATACTTGGGTTCAAAGTTTACGAGGGATGGAAAGTATGACTGTGATATTGAGCGAAGAGTTTTGGCTGGTAATCAAGTGAATGGGGGCCCTGCATAATTTGATGAGCAGCCAGAAAGTATCTAAAGAGGCACGACTGGCTGTTCATAGAGGAGTACTCGTCCCCGGGTCCATATTGACTCACCTAAAGTTCTTTATCCGAAATTGTTCTTCCTAACGATTTGTAATCCGAATGATCACTGTTCAATACAGAACAAAGACAAATAAAATAAATGCTTGAACTTGAAATATAATGAAATTTATTCCTTTTACAATTTTTGGTATTTTGAGCGCTAGTACAAATTGGATGATCTTAAGGTAGGTAGAGTCTGTAACGAATGATGTTAACGATGATTTAGCAATAACTAATTGCGTGTCGTTTACAGATCACGTTATCGAATAGAACTAAACTATAGAAAAATACTAAACATGTAAAATATTATATAAAACTAATAGATGTTAATATAACTTAAAATATGTAGCTTATTAGGAATAAATTCAAAAATAAATTATTATAATAAAATATAGGCATGTCGGCGTAGACATACTCCGGGGCCATTGAAAGCTCAAGGGCTTTCAAGAGTCTTCACTGGGAGAAGGTAGGAGTACCATTCTGTTAAGACTGCGACGGACAGTTCCCTGGATAGTTGATACTTCAGCGACGCGAGGGATGCCATCTGATCCGGGAAAAAGCTTATTAACTCTGCCAAGGCGCCAACAGAGTGGAGGCGCGCTGTCATCTTTCAGCAATACAAGATCGTCAGTTTTCAACTCCCTGCATTTAATGCGCCACTTTGTGCGCTGTAAATGAGGATTGCCTCGACTTGAGCAAATAGGGTGCTCAACTCCTCAAATGTCAAGTGTGTGTTACCTAAAACCCTACGTATATGATACTTGGCCAATTTCACACCAGATTCAGCCTGGCCATTGAAGTGAGGAGCGTATACAGGTGAAAACTTAAATTCAATTCCTTGATGAGAAGCAAAATCAAGCATAGGGCGACTGTGGACCTTGAAAAAATCGTGTATCTCTCTTGTAGCAGCCACAAAATTCCTACCATCACAGTAGATCTGTGAAGGAACACCTCGTCGCGCAATAAATCGTTTTAACGATAACATAAAAGCATCTTTAGATAGCTCACTAACAGCTTCTAAATGAATACACTTATAGCGAAAACAGATAAATATGCATAAATAACATTTCGTTATTTTACAGCCGCGCCCCTTCCTATCAGCTATTAAAAAGGGACCAGCCATATCTAACCCTACAGTACTGAATGGGAAATCTGCTTCAACCTTTTCAGCAGGTAGATCACCCATAATGTTAGTCATATGTTTCGCTGCAAAACGCCGGCAAACAAAACAGCTTCGTGCTACGCGTCGAGCCAGATTTCTACCGCCAATTGGCCAATACCTACTTCTCACAGAAGCGAGCAAGTGTTGAGGGCCAGCGTGCATTAACAGTTTATGCTCTTGCTGAAATATAAGTTGGGTAAGATGTTGTTTAGAGTGCAATAAGATTGGGTGTCTCTTGTCATAAGCATAATTGGAAGTATTGATTCTCCCACCAACTCGTAAGAGTCCCTGGGAATCTATAAAGGGATTCAATGAACAAATCAATGATTTCACCTTTAACGATTTTTTATTTTTAAGTAGCTGAATTTATGCCCAAAATATTCATTTTGAGATAACTTTATCAATAATGTTAAAGAATTATTCAACTCATGAATTTGCAATGGGCCAAATAGTTTGTTACCCTTATTTCGACAGTTATAAATAAATCTTAAAATGTATGCGTAAGTGCGCTGTAAGGTTCTCAATCTCGAAAACTTATCAAAATTAAGGATTATTTCGAGAGGGACTTCCCCTACTAGAGCATGGTTGGCTTTGACCTCAGGTAAGTCAATCACCTCTACCAAATCTACACTTGGCCATGAAGCTTCTTCCCTTTGAAAAAAATCTGGACCATGCCACCATAACGCCATCCCAGAAGCCTGAGATGGATCGACAGAGCGCGAAAGTAAATCGGCAGGATTAAATTTAGTAGGAACATAGCGCCACGGTGCATCATTAGTGATTTCGTTGATCATAGCAACTCTATTAGCTACAAACACTTTAATTTTGTTAGATAATTTTAGCCAACTTATGACAACCATGGAATCAGTCCAATAGACGACACGATCAACCTTACACCGTAGTGCTTTAATCACGACTGAAGTGAGCTTGGCACCTGTTAGAGCCCCACACAATTCTAGACGTGGAATAGTAGTCGCTTTGATTGGGGCGACGCGGGTTTTTGCACATAACAAATTAATGGCAACATTTTTATCTTTATTAATAGATTTGAGATATATACATGAGCCATATGCTAGTTGCGAAGCGTCACAAAAACAATGTAACTTGATATAGGTGGGGCAGTCCACCAAAACCCGCCTTGGAATTCTAATGTCCGCAAGGAAATGAAGATTATTGGCAAAATTAGACCACCTATTTAAAATATTATCTGGAATGGGATCATCCCAACCTACCTTATATTTAGACCACAACTCTTGAAGCAGCATCTTTGGCCTAATTGTGCACAAAGAGAGCAATCCAAGGGGGTCAAAAATTTTACACGTGGATGTTAAAATTGACCTTTTTGTACAAGACTCAGTAGGCGTATCCTCAAAGCAGAAGTAAAGATCGTCCGTAGATGGAACCCACCCAACTCCGAGAGTACTGGTAGCGTTGCTAATTACAAGATTACCATCAGCTTGGGAGTTTATAGCTTCGGTGTTCATTAAAGAAGACAGATTCGATCTATATTTCCTCAAGTTGAAACAACCCTTAGCCAAGGTGCCCGAGACCTCCTTTTGAATAAAGCGCAATTCTTGTTCAGTCTCCGCCCCAGTAAGAAGATCATCGACATAGAAGTCCTTTTGAATGACTTCCCTAATGGCAATGGGCGTGGCTGATACAGAAGGCTCATAATCTTCACCTAACTGCCACAAACAACGCGTACTGAGAAAACTTGCACTAGAAAAACCATAGGTAACAGTATTTAGTTTTAGAGTTCTCAGTGGTGATGATTCATTCATCATATTGCAAGTTGCGGTCAGACTCATGCATCAAAACTTGGCGGTACATTTTTTCAACATCACCAGATAGAACGTATTTATGTTGCCGGTAACGAGTCAATATGTTGAAAAGCGAGTCCTGAATGTTAGGACCAATCATCTGAATATCATTCACCGACAAACCAGAGGAAGACTTAGCCGAGGCATCAAAAACGACACGTAGCTTTGTCGATTCACTAGAGCCCTTAAAAACTGGATGATGTGGGAGGAAATAATTAACTTGGGAGTGATCCACGACAGCATCCGAAAGATGACCCAGGTCACTATATTCTTTTATAAAATTGAAGTATAGCTACTTCAATTTAGGATCCCTTTTAAAACGAGACTCTAAGTTAAAAAATATTTTCTTTGCTAGATTAAAAGATTGTCCGAGACTATTTCGATCTCTGCAAAGTTGTAGTTGGACATAGAATCGACCGTCAGCCATGCGACTTGTGGTAGCCTGAAAATGTTGCTCACACAACAATTCTTCCTTTGTAAGAGGAGAACTCTCAGGTACGCTCTCCAACTCCCAAAATTTGGCAACATCTCGGTTCAAATCACTATCAATGTTATGAGCAAAATGACAATGAGTACGCTGTGATCTATTATTAGAATGCAGAGGCCCCGATACAAGCCACCCAAGCTTGGAGTCACGCAACACAGGGTTACCTCTCCCTAAACTATGCTGCTTCGTACCGATTAGACTCCAAAACAAGTCAGCACCTAGAAGCACGTCAATGGATGACGGTTCAAAAAATTTGGGATCTGCTAAACGCAGGTTATTCAGTTTAAGATGACTAACATTAAGAGTAACCCTGGGCAAGGTAGCCGTTATTTTTGGTAACACAAGACAGGATACCATAGTATCAAATAATTTATTTTTTGACCTCAGTCTAAGCGAACAGCGATCAATACTTAATTGCATAGGCTTATCACCAATACCGACGACAGTTGTGTTCGACGGCTGGGGAATTAAGTTTAATTCATTTTTTACTGATTCGGTAATAAATGAGCTCTGTGAGTCGCTATCCAACAAAATTCTAACAGTCATGGTAGCACCCGAATCTGGATTGATGACTTCTACCAGGGCAGTACATAAAAGTACCTCTGATGTCAAAAGCACGGACATGGAGACGGCTTCAGACCCTATACTCGCTGAAACGTCTCGATGCGGATCACAATCATCTGAAGGTTGGTGCAGCAATGTGTTATGACGTTGCTTGCAGCTGCTACAACATAATGACAAACGACAGCGCTTAACGCTGTGACCACCCCTTAAACAATTAATACAAAGGTTATATGACTTGACAAAGGCAAGTCTGTCCGCCAGAGTTTTAGCTTTGAATGTCTTACACTCGAAAATCCGGTGCTTATCCTTACACACTAAACAACTCGACGAGTTAGACTGCAACGCTTTGTTGTGATCAGCAGAGAGTGCAAATGACTTCGTTTGCAGTTTGCTCCGCTGATTACTGTCTTGCAACGTACCGCCAAATGTACTTTTGGAACCCTTGAATCGAACATTTTCTAAAAAATCGGCGCGACTTGTCAGAAAACTAAAAAACTGTTGCAATGTATGAATTTCTTCTAAATTGAGTTTATATTCTTCCCATTTTAAAGTCGTTTGAGGATCAAGTTTTGCAGAAATTAAATCAATAAGCAACATGTCCCACTGATTAGTTGGTAATCCCAAGGTTTCCAAAGCACGTAAGTTTTTATTCACGTGATCAATTACGTATCGCAATGACTTGTGAGTTTCTTTAATGGCGTCAAAATTTAATAAATATTTCATATGATAAGTAATTAGTTGACGTTTGTTATTATAGCGCTCACAGAGTAACTGCCAAGCCCCTGGGTAATTTTTACTACTCATTTCTAAGTTAGATAAAACACGGGCAGCCTCACCCTCTAAATATGAGTTCAAATAATAAAACTTATGAATATCTTTAATGGAATCATTATCATGAATTAACGAGTTAAAAGTTTCTCGAAACTCCAACCACTTGTAATAAGAACCATCAAAATTAGGTATTTTTATTACAGGCAACTTGAAACCTAAACCATTACTCGCATCACAACTATTGAATGACGAGTTGGAGTTACAGTCATCCCTGCAAGCTGTTTTAGGTTTGTTAGCTTGAATGAGTAGCCGTGCAGATGAGATACACGATTCAAACTCGTCCTCCAATGAATCCCTTAAACGCACGATTGATGCACAGCGCAATTTAATGCTAAAATAGAAAAACGCAATTTTAAGTTACCGTTTGAATACTATAGTAATATTATGTTGTTTGCGAGACAACGATTTATCAAGAATAGTTACAAAAAGAAAGGTCTACTAATCACACGTATTAGAATTTGACAACGTTACTAGAATCACGATGCAAATATTTTCTATGGTGTAATAAGATTAGGTAGTTAGAAAGCACTAAGTAATTTGTAGTTTAACAATATAAGAATATGGGTGTATATTGTGATTTATGTGGATTGTGTTGCCGTAAAATACCTGGATTTTAATACCGAATAGAGCAGCTATCAGGTGAGTACAGTGATCCACAGACGGTTAAGTACACTCACATACACAAAACTTTCCACTTGAAGAACTAAACCTCCTAAAATTACAAATCGAGGGTGTATAAAATAGGAATGATAGGAACGGGCTCACTTTATCAGATAGGCAATGCTGGACGATGATGGATGTGTCACGTCCGCCGGCTGCTAACTGCGGTGAAACTCTTAGTACCTATACAGTTCTTCAGCAGATACCTCGACGAAACCAATTTTCTAGACGCTTTGATGGGTAGATATTGCGACGTACTGGATGATGGAGCTAGGAGACACAGCTGATGCCTTAAACATACAACAGCTGGTTGAGTATAGTCCGCTGCCACGCAGTCGTATACCACCTGGACGTAGACACTGTAGAATCCGAGGATTGATTGCAGGTCCTGTCACGGTCGCCACTTTTTTCAATACAGAACAAAGACAAATAAAATAAATTCTTGAACTTGAAATATAATGAAAATTTATTCCTTTTACAATTTTTGGTATTGAGAGCGCTAGTGCAAATTGGATTATCTTAAGGTAGGTAGTATGTAACGAATGATGTTAACGATGATTTAGCAATAACTAATTGCGTGTCGTTTACAGATCACGTTATCGAATAGAATACTAAACATGTAAAATATTATATAAAACTAATAGATGTTAATATAACTTAAAATATGTAGCTTATTAGGAATAAATTCAAAAATAAATTATTATAATAAAATATAGGCATGTCGGCGTAGACAATCACTCCTCCTAAAATTTGTCATCCTAAAGTTTTTATTCATACTATTTGTAGTGCTACCGTCGATGTTCATAACACTCATGTTTCCGAAAATTGTTATCAATAAAATCGTTAACATACAATATTAAAGCTCCTACTGTTTTTTATCCTAACGTTTTTATCCCTAAACATAATTACCATAATATTGTCATTAATACTCGGAAAGAAATATTTACCGAGTAAATGGCACAGTTCTAACCTAACCTAAACCAACGACTATAAATAGTACCGTGGTATAAGGTGGCTAAAGTGCTACTTGTACCATGGTACTGTTATACTTATATGTTATACATGTTATGTGAAAATAACTAAATAACTGAAACTGGAAAAGTTACGCAAAATTTATGTATACTGATTATTATCAATAAAAGTAAATCTAAACAAAAAAGGTATGACTTTCAATAATAGTGTAAAAGATGGTTATGTTGACAAAATATAGGAAAAGAAATAATAGTATAATAGATGTTTATTGGTACCGATATTATGAAGTTGAATGATTCGAAATTAAAACATTAGAGACAGAGTAGTTAGGAATTGTGATTGTTAGGATGAAAAATGTTAGGAAGAACATTTTCGGAGTTCCAATTTTCGGAGTTGAAAATTTAGGTGAACTTTGGCGCACCCCTCGTCCCCACACTTATGTATGGTAGTGATGGTTGGGTGTGGCAGAAGGAACACGAGAGTAAGCTGAATGCTGTTGAAATGAGAAGTCTGAGAAGTATAGCTGAAATGACCCTGATGGACCGAGTGAGGAACAGCGTGATAAGGGAACGCTGTGGTATGGCAGAAGATGTAGTGCCCAAGATAGAGAAAGGGATGCTTAGATGGTTCGGTCATATAGAGAGGATGGATGAAAGGAGATTAACGAAACAGATTTATGAGGCGAGGGCTACTGGGCAACCCGGTAAAGGTCGGCCTAGGCGTACATATGCCACTCAGATCGATGACGTTTTGAAGAAGGGCCAGGTCAGAAATACCCGTAACCGGCGTGCATGTATGAAAACAATTATGAAAGTGGAAGAAGCGAAAAGCGTATGCCAAGATCGTAGCAAGTGGAAAGATGTTGTCTCTGCCTACCCCTATGGGAAAAAGGCGTGACTATATGTATGTATGTACGTAAAAAGTATCCTTGAGAAAAAATATATCCTTTTTTTTGTCGTGCGATAAAGAACTGGAACGCTTTACCCACACACGTGTTCCCTTCTTCCTACAACCCTGGGTTCCTTAAGCGGTTGTGAAAAAGCATCTGTCGATTCCGTTTCGGCAGGGGCCACCATTCTAGAGACAATCTCTGGAAATGGAGGTCACTTCTTTGTGGACTTCACCTCAGCTTACCATCAGGCGGGGTACAGTCAATTTGACGGACTAAATATTTTAAAAAAATCCGGTAAGCGAGCTCAAACTGACCGAAGGCCAACTAATAGCACGTGTGAGCGCGCACTGCGCGCCCCCGCACCACTCCTCAGCGAAATGCTGACCTTCAGAGTTCCATTTTGACTTTTATCTAAAACAGCTAAACACTTTTTTGAAATGATTTGTCTTTAATAATATTCATCGATATTCATTACATTCTTTTTAAAAATAGTTTAAATGTATATTTTATTTGATGAAATTATTTTATTTTACTTTATTTTAAAGATTTACATAGTCACCATTAATTTTTCATTTTCTTATTAAAATTAGTTCGTGAAAACATGAAGTTATTAATTTTATAAATGACCGGTGAAATACGGTTACATATGGTCGTTTATGGTTAATATCCGAAAGTATTCAAACCGAACGGATGTTTGCCCATCGCTAGGCGCAACGGAACAGATAATTATAAGAGGACATTGACCGCTTTAGGTACTCCAATATTGTCTTACATACTTTATGATGGGCATAGGCCCGTCGGAAATATTTCCTTAGGATATTATTTAACGATAAATTACTTTATGGTCTATGTAGTAATAATAAAATAAACACAACGGACTGCGAGTAGGTAATTCAGACGTATCAAAAAATTTAGAGCTATTTACAAAATAATCAACTTACATAGGTACTTTTTACAGTTTACACTTCCCTGTACAAAGTAACTACTCGAAATCGAGCGGGTCCTCCACGTTCGATACACAACAGGCATGTTTTATGGTTTTATACTATTGTCTTTTAGCGTATTTAATGTGTGTCTGTATCTGTCACTTCACGAATTGGAAGACGTAGCTCAGTAACTCTACAAGTTTTCAAGGCGAGGGTCCCTGAGGAAGGGTGTTTCTAGATTAGGATTTTTCGAAAATGAGGAGTCCTTGTATTCTGAAAATCATCTATGTTATTCTAGGCTATTCAAACTAGTATTTTCGGTTATCCGATACACGATGACTTTTACTTTCCTCAATAGATTTTGCTCTCAAAGATTGGTCTAACTCAAAACGCATTACAGTTTTATTTGAGTTGTGTTCAGATTAGAAAATAAAAATGATATCAAAATGAAGGTCATTGAAAGGAAAATGCTAAACGGTTATCAAAATTTACATAAATTCTGAATTATACCATGAAAATTCAAAATATCTACGTTTTCTACCTATACGACGCGTTCGGAGAGTCAATCAGTCCCGAGTGGAACGTGTTAGAGGCAGGAAGTGTGTCAGTTTGCGGCAGACGCACAGCGAAATCGTATATTTTTTTATTGGTAGGAACTTAGCGTAAATGCCACATAATAGAGAATGTGCCAGATGCACAAATCCAATAATTAAAAATTTAGAACTTGGAACTTTTGCGAATACAATGCTAGTATTATTACACTGTTTTCTGTAAAGTATAAGTTGTGTAAATAAGTAAGTAGTTTCCCCTCATTTTATTTGTGCAAACGACACCAATTTTGACCTTTTTAAAAAAAAAAATTTTTGTTTTTCATATAAATACTTCCAGGCGGCTCTGTTATCAGGGCACGCCGTATTAGTGACGGTAAGACCCATCATGGAGGACTGGCTAGAGAGGCGACACGGGAGCCTCTCCCACTGACTGACGCAGGTGATCTCTGGGAAGGGGTGCTTCAGGGACCACCTGTGTCTGATTAGAAGGAGCCAACGCCATCACTGTGCAACGAGCGAGGTGGGCCCTCGTGGCGGACCTCAGAATGGGAGACTTCTCACTCGGCGAGGCGGCGGAACGGGTCTGGGAAAATCTCAGGTCTCTCCTGATCCGCAGAGCCCGCGAGGCGCTGAGGCGACTCAGGCGTCGTAGGTCGCTAAACGACCTCCGTCCTCCATGAGCGCAGGCGTGGGGGTGACAGGTGGAGCTGCTTGTCACCCTAGTAGAAGCAGCAGCTATGCACCCCCCCTCTCTTTCCGGGGACAAGACGAGGAACCCGTGGTTTCTAAACCCGACGCGGCCATCTCGAAATCGTAGATGGGCCCTGGGTCAGCCGGGGTGCGAGGGAAATGCTTTATGAGCCACCTTACACCCCGGTGTGTGAAAACCCGAGACGTGCTATTTTAGGCGGCTTTAATCCGACATAACCACCTCCGCTGGCCTGCGGCGGGGTATTCTGGGGGAGACCCGCATGAAAAAAAAAGTTGTTTCTGTTATCGAAACTGTGCCAAAAATATGTCGTTCCAAAACACTATGAAATTATTGAGGTTTAGTTATAGTTACACCCATATTCTTAAACGTTACTTCGAATGCTGCTCCACTCAAACTCGACTGAGAGTACCTCGAGTGTTCCTTCAAATATCTCTCAAGTTTGGTACTTTTAGTCAAACTTTTGGAGTTTTCGGTTTTACACTCGAATTTACTCGACTGAGTATAACTCCAGTTGGAGTGGAGTAATTACGTCATCATACGTCATCAATTTGTGTAAAAGTCTGTTTGTTTTAATCTATGGTTATTGTCAAAGACGATTGACAACATGTTAAGTTAAAAGTAAACAAAAGGGAATTGCAAAAAGAGTATCATTTTAATTGAAAAGCAATAATTAAAGTAATATTTAAACAACAGTAGTCACTGATTGTGTTTTTAAAGAGGGGCGAATACATTTTTTGATCTGGAGTTAAAAGTAAACAAAAGAGAATTGCAAAAGGTTTTATTTTTATGATTTTTATTGAATATCAACAATAATTATTGCTGAGAGCGTAACCCCAAGACTTACTCATGCACGCACACATACACCCATCTCCCTACGACAAAATTCTAGCTTGCCTTTTGGCAATGATTTTGTCAAAGTGTGCTACCATTAATTTTGTTTCTAAGTAGTCTACTTTAATACAGCCATTCTACATCGCTTCTCTCAGTAAGTGGTGTCTTAAGTCTATGTGTTTCGTTCTCTGATGGTGCACTGGGTTTAGGGATATAGTCATGGCTGACTGACTATCAGTATAGATAGTAATTGGAAGCATTGGAGTCTGCATTAACTCTGCTAAGAATCTTCTTAGAAATATTGCTTCTTTGGCATCCTCTGTTAAGCTGACATATTCAGCCACGGCTGTTGAAATAGCAATGCTCCTTTGCTTTGCGCTTTGCCATGAAGTCGCTTCATTAGCCATCTTAAAAACACAGCATAACCTTCTGTCTACCAGATCACTGGCATTATCAGCATCCGCAAAGCCTATAATTGCCATTTCTTGATTAGAATTTGTATAGTACTTCAGGCCCATACTCTTTGTCCCCTTAAGATACCTCAAGATTCTTTTGTTGACTTTCCAATGCATCTCTTCATAGTTGTTACTGAACTGACTCATATAGTTCACTGTATGAGAAATGTCTGGTCTCGTACAGACTGCTGAATGCATCAGTGAGCCTATAAGTTCTCGATAAGGTATTCGCTCATCTGTACACACATGGTGCATTCTTGCATCTCTTAAAGTTTAAGTTTTCTAGCTCTGAGTGCAATCTCAAATTCCAAGAACGCGGCGCTTGTTTATGTCCGTAGAGTGATTTCTAAAGTAAACATGAAAATAATAATATCCTCTTTACCTCGTTCCTCAAACTGTGGTGGCTGTCTCATATAAATAACTTCAACTACATTTCCGTTGAGAAATGCAGATGTCACATCCATGTGATCTACTTTTAGCTGCAAATTAACAGCCAACGCTAACAGTAGCCTCAGAGAACTGTGGCGAATGACAGGTGCAAATGTTTCATCATAATCAATTCCTCTTCTTTGACTAAAACCACGAGCAACCAAACGTGCTTTGTATCGTATTATATTTCCCCCCTGTTTTTTACTTCTAAAAATCCATTTAGAATCAACAATAAGCAGCAATAGCAACAACAATTGTAAGTTGGTCTTTAATTCCGTGTTCCTTCAGAAAGCTGTCAAATCTCTTATTGACAAATTCAGAAAAACTTCCAAAGTCTCACTCTTCTGCTTGAGAAAATAAACAAAAGTTTTTCGTGTAAAATCGTCAATGAAAGTCTTAAAATACCGTTTACTACCCAGAGTCACTTGACATGGGCCTGCAAATGTCAGAATGTACTAGGTCTAGAACACCTTTAACTCGTGTAGCCTTATTGCGTTCAAACGGTTGTCTAGTTTGTGAAAAACTCAACCCAGTCGCCATTTTCTCACTCAACAAAGATTTTTCATACCCAGATGCGCCAGCATCTTGTGCCATAACTCCATATCAGCGCACCAGCTGCTGCGTTTGCATACACACTGGCCTGTAAACATTTAAGCCTGTTAACATTTTGGGGGTTCCCCCATACTTAGAACTGAAACTCAGTTTTTTTTCGTCAAACCCATACGATTGTTTGGTATCTATGGATAGGTCTTCAAAAATGATATTGTGATTTCTTAAATCATTTTTTTCCAAACTGAATAGTTTGCGTGAGAGACACTTCCAAAGTGGTAAAATGTGTGGGTCCTAAACCCCCCCCCCCCTGTAACTTCTAAAATAAGAGAATGATAAAACTAAAAAAAATATATGATGTACATTACCATGTAAACTTCCACCGAAAATTGGTTTGAACGAAATCTAGTTTTTTTTAATAGGTCAAATCTTAAAACGCAATTTACCTTTCATGCAATCAACTCAAATATACAAATTTAAAAAAAAACATTATTATGTTACTTGCTGCTACGGAACCCTTCATGGGCGAGTCCGTGTCGCACTTGGCCGCTTTTTTTTTATTCAGCTACAATTTTACTAACACTAGTAAGGTTTGCAGTAATATCCTGGTACATACATTACATTATCAACAGTAAAGTTCAGCTTCTCACAAGCTACATTGCCAAAACCTTCACCATAAACCTTACCTCCATTCGCACAAGAAACCTCTATCTTGCGATTAACTTTTACAATATCATGCATCCAATCCTTCTTGTTGGTCATATTCTCTGAAGCTCCGAAATTGAGAATCCAGGAATCACCTTGATCTTGAGTAGACTCTTGTCCATACTTTGAACCAAGTGCCGTCGCCAAAGATACGTCATTCTTCTTGCTCGTATTCTTCGGGTTAACTGGACAGTTGATTGTTTTATGTGGCCCCGCACATATGAAGCACTTCAGAGTCTTCTCTATCTTTTTCCTGTTATTATTCCTCTGAATATTGTCTTTCCTACTCATAGGTTTCGTAGCAAACGCAGAAGTAGAAGGACTTGTAGCACTCGCGTCTTTGCATGATCTGTCTCCATCAAGTTGTAGAAGTTTTGTTTTGACATAATCTGTTGTCAAGATAGTACTGGTACTCTCCAGTGCCAATCTCATTGGTGTATACTCGTCTGACATCCCTTGTAACATTAATGCAGCTAAAAGTTCGTCGTCTATCTCTTTGCCTAAGTCAGACAGCTGATTCGCTACTCTCATCAACTTCGTAGCATAGTCTGTAATTGTCGCAAACATGTTTAACTTAAGGCTGACTAACTTTGATAACAGTCTGCATCTGTTGTTTATGCCCTTATCTGCATATGCGGCTCTCAGATTGTTCCATGTTTCATGCGCTGTCTTCGCTCTACGTACATGTACCTTGCATTGATTCTCTATCAGAAAACATATTTTCGTCCTTGCTTTTTGGGCACCACATACTTTAGTTTCATCACTACAATACTGCCACAATTCATCATGGCCGTGTATGCACTCCACGTCAAATTTCCAACTATCAAAATTGGAACTCCCTCGTAGTTTCTCGATGGAACTCGATATAGTCGGCGCATTCATCATTGGAATCTTGCTTGCACTCTTGCAATACAGTTAATGCTCACGAAAGCAACACCGTGCTAGGTCCATAACCTATTGAGGTTTAGTTATAGTTATTGCTGAGAGCATTTAAACGCTAGATATAATGTTTACTAACTTTATTATTTCATTTCACACGAAAATAACAATTCACATAAATATGGCATATGACAAAAAATACTCATTAATCAAAAACACAACTAGTCCATTGAAATGTTACATTTTTTAGGCCTAACCTTGCGTTTTATAGAGGACGCAATTTTATTCTTTTGATGTGTAGGGGGGGTCAGTGTAAAGCTAAAACCAAGTTTGTGGGGTCGCCACCCTTATCGAACAGCCGCCATCTTGAAAATAGGGGTTGAAATGGTTTTTACGATATATCGCTTAAACTATTTATCTGATAAAAAAAAATTGTTATCATTTTTTGTTGCTAATTAAATTCTCTACAACTTTGGTCCAGTATCTTTTGTTTTTTCTTTTTTATTTTGTTATTATAATTTTTCAAATTATTAATTTTGCAATATTATTAATAATTAATTATTGACTCTTTTCCCCACCACACACGAGGAAGAGTCTGGAGGCGCGTTTTTTTTACGTGGTATCCCATATAGGCATAATCCACGGTGATTTTCTAAATTTGAACTACTCCGTCCTCGGTCTTTTCGATGGACCAGGCTGCGGCTCAGCATCTGATCGGCTTTCTGAATTAAATATCAGTGGGAGAACTGGAGAAGGAAGGGGTGTTAATATCGGCGGTTTATCATCAAAGTCATTTTCATTTATTAATTCTGAGAGCCCCATAACGTTGCTGCAAGTCTCTCCAGAACAATGGAAGCACACTGCAGAACATTTCAGCCCTGCTTTTCGACATCCACACATTGATCCACAGTTTCCTTTGCATTTGCAAAAGATCAATTTTGGAAGCTCAGGGGGTGCTGGAGGTTTAGAGCTCTGCACTGGCATCAATAATTTTCCACATGTTTTTCCAGCTCCAGTCTTCAAGATCATTATTATTACCAACCCACGATTGGACCTGATGGTAGACTCGGAAAGTATGAAAGCGACCTGTGTATTGTATTGGAGGAAGTGAAGATAAGTTTAATGTGCTTTTTGTCACTGCCTTGGTAAATTGTTTGTATCTTAGGCTGTCAAGAGAATTATCATCTTTATTACCACCGTATAAAGAGATAAAAGAAGTTTCTGAACATTTTCGCTTATAAAGAAAGAAAGAAAGAAAGAAAAAAGTTTTATTTGAGTTATCTGCACAAATCATCGCGCAGACCCAAATAGGGCCCCATCTCAGCATGAATGCTGCGTACATCATCAGTATACGCAGCGCTGGTTTTCAGATGGATATAAATTTTTTATTTATAGTTCTACGACAAAAAGTTACTGTACCAAAGTTGTAGAGAATTTAATTTGCAACAAAAAATGTCAAATTTTTTTATCAGATAAATAGTTTAAGAGATATATCGTAAAAACCATTTCAACCCCTATTTTCAAGATGGCGGCCGTTCGACAAGGGTGGCGACCCCACAAACTTGGTTTTAGCGTTACACTGACCCCCCTACCCATCAAAAAAATAAAATTGCGTCCTCTAAAAAACGCAACCCCAAATGTAACTTTTCAATGGACTAAACCATATTCAAACAATCCATCGTTCTCTAATTCCAGCCAGCCAGTCAGTCATTACGTTTGCAAACCTTTTTCTAACAATAATCAGCGTGTGGGTGTTTCTACGTTAAGAGGTCTTGGGCTGTATGAGATGGTGGTATAACAAAAATTGGCTAATTTTAATTTTATAATAATATATTTAAATTTATGTAGCTACTTGTGAATTACTTTTAAAAGGGCCTGTTATTTAATCTTTTTTTTAAGGTACCAGAGGAGATATTTTGTACAGGGTAGGGACATGTTGTACAGAGTAGGGTACAATTTGAACAGAGGAGGGAATTCATGTACGGCTTTTTAAATGAAATATTTTGTATATTAAAGGAATCAACTTTAAGAGCGCTTTCACATTTTGACACCGCGCAATCTTAGGTATTTTCGGCTGGGGTGTGTGTTGGGTAACCTCCTCGAGTGTCGCTCCGATTCCGATCCCGCTGCAGTCCGGGGGGAACGGAATCGGAGCGGCCGGTACACCCTGGGCGGCGGTCAATGGCTTCCCCTTCACCCCTTCATAGGGTTGGCATTGATCGTCGGCCAATACCCGACGTGGCGGGAACACATCGCTCTCCGTACTCCTCTGCTTTCAGAGGAGACAGGATGAGCGATGCTGTTAGTGGTGAGATGGCCCAGGGTCAGCCGGGGTGCGAGGGATATGCTCTATGGGTAACCTTACACCCCGGCGTCTGAAGACCCGAGACGGCGTGCGGTTTTAGTCGGTGCAAGCCCGACATAACCGCCCCCGCTGGCCGGCGGGGGGGTATCCGAAGGGATTTCCGCACGATAAAAAAAAAAAAAAAAAAAGGTATTTTCGGCTGGGGTGTGTGTTGGGTAACCTCCTCGAGTGTCGCTCCGATTCCGATCCCGCTGCAGTCCGGGGGGAACGGAATCGGAGCGGCCGGTACACCCTGGGCGGCGGTCAATGGCTTCCCCTTCACCCCTTCATAGGGTTGGCATTGATCGTCGGCCAATACCCAACGTGGCGGGAACACATCGCTCTCCGTACTCCTCTGCTTTCAGAGGAGACAGGATGAGCGATGCTGTTAGTGGTGAGATGGCCCAGGGTCAGCCGGGGTGCGAGGGATATGCTCTATGGGTAACCTTACACCCCGGCGTCTGAAGACCCGAGACGGCGTGCGGTTTTAGTCGGTGCAAGCCCGACATAACCGCCCCCGCTGGCCGGCGGGGGGGTATCCGAAAGGATTTCCGCACGATAAAAAAAAAAAAGGTATTTTCGGCTACCAACTACTATTATTTATTCTGCGTGGAGTTATAGGCTCGCGCAGTGTGCACGTGTGCAGTGATACAGCTTGGCTAATAGAGCGGGTCGACTAAACGGTCTTGATCCTTAGTATGGTTTTGAAAGGAACTTTGATTATATTATATTACTCTAAATTAAGGTTTTTTACGCATTATAATTTAAATCTTGCAAATACCTATATACTCGTATAATACCATTTTTTTTTTCGTGCGGAAATCCCTTCGGATACCCCCCTGCCGGCCAGCGGGGGCGGTTATGTCGGGCTTGAAGCGACTAAAACCGCACGCCGTCTCGGGTCTTCAGACGTCGGGGTGTAAGGTTGCCCATAGAGCATATCCCTCGCACCCCGACTGACCCTGACGCCTCCCTAATGCAACTCCAGGGCAAGGTGTTGAACGCGTTGGCGATGTCCAGGGACACCGCCAACATTACCTCACCCCGGGCTAATGCATCCTCCGCCAGAGCCCTCACGCACAAGATAGGCATCCACGGTGGAGCGCCTCTGGCGGAAGCCATATTGGCCATCCGCCAGGTCCGGCCCCACTCTTGAGATGTGCTCGACGAGACGCTTCGCAATTACTCTTTCAAAGAGCTTGCACACCTCGTCGAGCAACACTATAGGCCGGTAGGCGGACGGCGATTCCGCCGGGCGCCCCTCATTTCGGATGAGGACCAGTTTCCCCGTCTTCCACAATCCACAAACAGGGAGCTAAGAACTCCTCCGAGCAGCTCCGGCTGGAATCACTGGGTCAACGGCGGGGCCTTGGGGCGCAGTCTTCCGCCCCAAGGGGTCCCGCCTGCCCGGGAAACTACTAATGAAATAAATAATTTAGCTATGTTATAATTTAGTATGTATTTATTTAATAAAATATATATACATACATACATACATACATACATAGGCTCACGCCTGTTTCCCGTAGGAGTAGGCAGAGACTACAGACCGCCATTTGCTACGATCCTGACATATCTAAAATATATACACTTATATGAAAATAACTGTTTATTTATAAACAAATAAAGAAAAGAATTTTTTTTTTACGTTAAATTGTGTTATTAATAATAATACGTTATAATATTTTGCGGGTTCTTTATAAGTAGTTTTAATTTCTGAAAGCGTAAATGTTATATTAAAAATATTAATGTCCTTGAAGAAAATATTTAACTCTTTTCCATACAACAATATAGCATAACTATGTAGCATCACACCCACTCTCAATAACGAGAACAATACGTTACAAGTACTTTCTAAGGTGCCAAAATTAGTAAGTGATGCAGTGTTGTTATATAGCGTGTAAACTGTATTTATTTATTTTTTAAATTAAGTAATACACGGGCAATAAATGATTTATATTCTTCTTTTCTTCTTTGTCGCAACTGAGTCAGCTTAAGCCGACTAATTCTGCCAATGTCAAGTTTTAGATAAATTACATTGTATATCTATGAGAAAATTCAAGTAAAAAACAATAGTAGTCACAATTGCCATAGATCCTACATTATCACTAGATGTGGAAACTTCAATAATATTCCCTTCAGGATATCTTGAACGAGGCGACCCATCTCCTCGTTTTTCTTTTCTAAAACAAAATAAAATTAATCAATGCATTTCATTTCATTATTTATAAAATGAGTAAAGTATATCAAATTAAAATAATACCTTGCTGCTCTTGCTTTCATCAAAGATTCAATGTGTCGTATCTTGCGTTTACCGACACATTGGTATTTATATTTGTTTTTTCCCATTTCGACTTTTAGGAATAACGTTCAGCTAAAATCAAAGTAACTTTTATTAGAAATCTGGTAAACAATTGTTAAGAAACACAGAAAATGTATGATCCGATACTAACAATGATCAAGATTTTATTGAAATAAAAATAAGTTTATTGATTTAAAATTATAAAATAATTAGTAGTAGTTTCGAGAAATCATGAATTTTGAATCTTGCTGGATGCGGCAAGCTGAAGACAGGGCGCTATGGCGCTCATTAGGGGAGATCTATGTCCAGCAGTGGACTAGAATAGGTTGATGATGATGATGATGAATTTTATTGTAGTATCAATATTTTGTCGATGTGATGTAAAACTCATGAGATATTCGGACGTTTGTTGAAGCCTTTCTGATTGATAATCAAATTGAATTGATATTTTTTTGCTTTGCTTGAAAGGTAAATATCAAAAATCTGTTTTGACATTATGGAAGTACAGGATGTTTTTAGTAGAGTAAAATTTAGTTTGAAGGCTTACATTAAACAGTATTTGCAAATTAGAGCTCTGAAATGAGGTCTCTGTGAGTTTTTGCCAAAACGAACACCAGGAGAATGATGATTACTAAATAAATAGGTAAGTCACCTAAAATTCACTTTGACGTTATTGAAGAAGATAAAATGAAGGATATTTTTCATGTATTGGCTAGGTAGACATTATGGCAATGCATCATATTTTGACGACGAAAACCTTGCAACTAGCCATTTTTTCGTAAAAGCGCTCTTAATAAACTTTTCTGTACTGATTGTTAATCAGATTTATTTCTCAAATAGTCTTTTCTTAATATTGTCAGATATAATCATCATATGCATTGGTAGTGTATTGCTTATACATTATTATTAAAAAAAAACAAGTGAATGGGAGGCACATGCTTTTCTTCAAGTTAATTTTGTTTAAAGACATTAACGCTGTCATGAAAAGAATAAAATATCCGCTGACCTCTCATTTTTATGTTCGGAATACGCAGGTCTTCTATAATTTGGTCCCACTGTATAAGGCAATGTCATTATCATCAATCTTAAAGTTCTTTCCGGTATGGTCGCAGACTTTACGAAATATAACCTGAATTTCATCATCTTCTTCGACACCCCTACACATGGCCATATTCTGTTTTTGTGTATATTAGTTTGACTAGCACAAAATTGATATTGCACAGTACTTTTCGTCCCGATGTTGTTGGTTGCTGATCATCATCATCATTCTGTTTCGTTCCACTGCATGATATTATGTCAGAGTTGAGTGAATGTTAATGAAACTTCTGCAGATCTTACCGAGAAGCTCGAAACGATAGCGAACCATCGTTCAAATGCAGTATAAGGAGACAATGAGTTTTAATTAAATATGTTTGCTGGTTTACATTTTTCGAATTATTTTTTAATGTAATATGTCCATGCGAACTCTTAATGTAGAACCACCCGTGTATAGATCTTAATTTGATCATATTATAAGAAATACGCTGTAAAAATGACAGAATCTTGAGATCAATGTTATTTTTATTAATCTTGTGCAGATAGCTTTTGAATAACTAAATCAGGTTTTATAAATAGGATTTAGTCATTATCTAAGCGTCTTCAAATGTAGTAATAAGCCACAACAACACTTTCGTTTTTAACGACAATTTTACAAACGATTGAAAATTCACGGCTAGAATTGAACCAAAAATGTATAATTAGTTTGTAATAGATTTTTAAATTAGTGGAGATGAAACAAAATTACATTTCTTTATTTAATTACCATTACACATTTACAATTCTGAACGCTTTAAGCAGCAATCATAAAGAATTTTCTTTTTACAGCGGTGGAGAGGATAGTTCCAGCAATACGTGTCCGATAGCAGCGTCCGCTGCTGCTCCCGCTACGTGGCGTGGTACAAATGATAGTGCCACCGAGTATTGTCGTCGTGGTAACACGCCGGCAGCATACGGCAGGTACCAGCGCAACAACTCTACTGCACCTTACTCTACACCACCTTCCAATGTGGAAAGGTATTTATTATTTTCTTTGGTATTCATTGGAGACATAAAATATGCAAGACTCCAAATAATCTAGCATAACTAACAGGTGTAATGGAATACTTTTGAATAAATACCTTTATCAGTAATTATATTACTAAATTGCTTTTCTTTATAGAAAATCTTTGTGCGACCTATGTTGATTTTTGAGAAGACTTAAGGAACTCAAAGTTATGCTTACCACCGAATAACATTCAGTTAATTGATGTTATCTTGGAATGAAACCCCAACCAAATATATATATTTAATCATTTCATTCCCGTAGAATTTGTCATTCATTATTTTTTTAATTAAATTAAATATATTAATTTAATTAAAAAGAAATAATGATTATATATTAATTAATTAAATGGCTATTCACGAATTTGAGCGTAAGCTGTACCGTGTGTTGTATTTTAATTTAGGCTTTTATTTATCTTGCTTCGCTAGATTGTTAGTTCGTTAGTTTGTTAGCAGGGGTCAAATCTTGAAAGCCCAATTACAACCACTTCCTGACAGTCGGATTAGACTCAAATTTGGTATACTTGCATATCTTCGGTGACAATGCGATAATATGTTATTATGCAGTTGACCTGATATGGAGTCTGAAGGTATCCATGAAACTCCTGAACTAAACAAGATTAACCAATCGAGTTTGGACTCCTTTTTGTCTTGAGAAATACTCTGATGTATAATCCAGATTCAGAAGATGGAGACGGTAGGTGGTGATAGGAACTTATGAACTATACAAGATAAACCGCTTTGTTTGATTTGATATGTCTGGTTATCTATTTACTAGAAAGCTTGTTTTTAATTTCATAGTTTATTGTACTTTTTTATTAACTCCTATAGTCTTAAAGAAAAATCATCATTTCAAGAGTAATGGCGGGGCTATACTCACTCGTCGAGAGGCACTCGACGAAAGTGTCGGCCAATGAGGCCCTCGAAGAGAGCATACATTGTACGCACTCGTTCTGTCAGTTGTACTGAAGATTCCCGCCATAATGAATGTTGAAATCGCTGCTGCTTTTTGTCTTTGTACTGTGCGCTATTACAATTTTTTTCATGTTAACCTAGCGCCACCTAACAGTATAAATACAATTCAAACAGTAAGTACACTAACTGGCGCATGACTTACCGAAGATTTAGATTTATGAGGCAGACAAATATAATTTAGCCTGTACCTTTTTTTTTTTTCGTGCGGAAATCCCCTCGGATACCCCCCCGCCGGCCAGCGGGGGCGGTTATGTCGGGCTCGAACCGACTAAAACCGCACGCCGTCTCGGGTCTGCAGACGCCGGGGTGTAAGGTTGCCCATAGAGCATATCCCTCGCACCCCGACTGACCCTGGGCCATCTCCGGTTTCGAGATGGCCCCCTCGGGTTTGGGAACCACGGTGTCCCCGTCTTGCCCCGGTTTGGGGGAGGGGCGCTAGTCGCCCCACCGTCCCGGCCTGCTTCTGCTGGGGTGACAGGCGGCCTCACCTGCCACCCCCAGGCCTGCGCTCATGGAGGACGGAGGTCGTTAAGCGACCTCCGGCGCCTGAGTCGCCTGCGACGCGAGGCGAGCGTGTTGCGGGCTCGGCGGGCCGGGAGGGTTCTGAACCTCTCCCGGGCGCGCACCGCCATCTCCTTCGCGAGCATCACATGCTCGCAGAAGGAGGTGGCGGCGGCCCACGCGCTCGCGCTCCGCACCATTGCCGCAATCATGCTGCCGAGCGAGAGGACTCCCACCCCGATGGCTGCCACGAGGTCACGCCTCGGCACCTCCCACGCCGGGCAGTCCACCAGCGTGTGCAGCCCTGAGTCCTCGCTCGCGTCACAGTGATGACACTCAGGCGTTGGCTCCTTCCTGATCCGATGCAGGTGGTCCCCGAAGCACCCCTTCCCGGAGATCACCTGCGTCAGTCGGTACGAGAGGCTTCCGTGTCGCCTCTCTAGCCAATCCTCCATGATGGGTCTTACCGCCGCTATTGCGGCGTGCCCAATTTAGCCTGTACCTATGTGAAAACTCGCCAAGTCAAATCTTGAGCTTCAATTACATTTCAAGTGAAATAATATGGTAATATGGTAATTTATTTAAGAATTTATATTACGTATTAAGTAGAAAATAAAATATTCTGGCAGCACCAAGAAACAAGAAGTTATATAAATTTATTTTAGAACCTTTTAGATTCTTGTAATTTAAATTTGAGGCAAACCGGGGCAAGACGGGGACACCGTGGTGCCCAAACCCCAGGGGGCCATCTCGAAACCGAAGATGCCTCAGGGTCAGTCGGGGTGCGAGGGATATGCTCTATGGGCAACCTTAACCCCGGCGTCTGTAGACCCGAGACGGCGTGCGGTTTTAGTCGGTTCAAGCCCTATATAACCGCCCCGCTGGACGTCGGGGGGGTATCCGAAGGGATTTCCGCACGAAAAAAAAGGCACGATTCAGACCTACCAGCACGCATCGGGCCGGTCCAGACAATGTACAGAATACGGTAAAGTAAATTTAAATGTGTAAATATGAATTAAAGTTCATATTTCCGTCATATTTACATTCCATGATCCGAACCGTTACGACTCTGGACGGATCCAGGTTCCAGGCGGACTCAACGACAGATATGTACTGAACTTTAATATGTGTATTAATTTCATGATATTAATACTTGGCGACGATATCGTGTGATTTAAAATAACACGAGCCGCCTTATGCGGTATGCTAACAAAAACAAGTTATGCGTTCCAAAAAGAAGAAAATATCATATATAGGAAGAAACAGAAACAAGATTACTTACACTTCAATATACCAAAGATCACAAAGCAACCATGCGTACCAGCGACCAAAAATCGAGTACAGGTTTAGTGGAAGAAACCAAAAAAAATGTTACGAATCCTGAATATACTCCAACATTCAGAAACTGATTTTATTATATAGTATATTATGCAACTAGTGAATAAAGGACGGATTTAAAGCGAGGGCCGTAGATGAGTCACGAGCAAGTGCAGGATTCTAATGATTGAATCACGAGCGCAGCGAGTGATTCAACTGTTAGAATCCTGAACGACGCGAGTGATTCATGGCCATCGATATAAATTCGTACTTTATTCAGGAGTTGCATACTATACTTTATACCATGACTTCGAGAAAAGACATAATTTAAGCGAAAATAGAAATTTAATCAAGAAATAAGAATTGTTACATTAATTGAAATGGACATTAAAATTAGAGCAATGACTGAAATTAAGCGCAATTTTCTTATTATTATCATTAGAGTGGTCAACTTGTGAAACAATATTTATTTCTATAAAGGCAGCAAAGAACACAAAACAGTTTTTAATCTAATGCCAAACTCCTTGTCGCAAATATCGACCAATCAAATCTCGAGAATTTATTTGCACCAAAGAGTTTTGAATTTCGAATCTTAGCGCAAGGAGTTTGTGTAAGCATTGAAATAGAGACCGGATATATTTTTGTGTTCCAAATTCAAACACCAAAACAGTGAATAAAAACAAAACAGTGAATAAAAGGCCTTTTTATTCACTGTTTTGCGTGAATAAAATAAGCTTTTTAGAGTAGGTATGGTATAAAATATATTATATTTAAGTTGTAGTTTTTACTTAAGATTTTTACATAGATATTTGGTCACAAAAAGTTTACGATTTTTTTTTTTTGTGTATCTTAAAGTAGTATGATTTAGTGGTCTATTTTTCCAATGATTTTAATGTTTTTCACTTCTAGAATTGTTTTTAATTTCATCTTTCACACCCACCTTTTGACAGAGCATTTGGACATCGTTTTACTCGACGATCGGCCTACCACTGACTGCAAAAAAATGCTTAGTATCAATCTAAGCATTATCTTTTTCGACCACTTCTGAAGCATTATGTTCTTTCTATGTTTTAGTTAGCTAAGTGATGTAATAATAAAAAAAAACGAATGCAAACATCAGTAACTCGTTTTTATATATCCAAAGAACCTGCTGCGTGGTCACCTCGATCCCAATATTTCTTCGCAGGAATTCGATTATTTTTTTAAATATACTGTGCATTTTTAAAACAGTTTATTAAAGTAGTTGGGCAAGATTGATATTTAATAAATTAGTTTTACAAATCTTTTACTAAGAGTAGTCATAGTAGTTGTAAAGTTTATCTAGGTTATGAGATATGGATACCTCAACGTAACGACTGAGGGACCATCTTTAATCGATTGTAACTTTTGAGAGGCTACTTTTACAAATGATTATTTGCATTTACAATTGTTTGAGAACTTTAGAAAAGTTGACGCATTCAAAGGCTCAAAATATATTCAATTTAAATTTGGTTCTTCAATGGGAACGTACGGTACAGTGGCAAACTGAATACTGCCTTACACCATTTCGAGCTGTGAACGTATTTTTCGATCGATAAACGCGATCGTGGTCGACCTGAACAAGGGTCCTGATCGTAGGTCCCGTCCCATACTCCGCAGTGGGTACCTCAAATGTGCCACGGCTTTTTTGGCCTCGGCACCCCATGGACCCGCTGTTTCCAGCGCGGACAGGACGAAATCACACCCCGCGACTTCTAGGGCGGAAAAAATTTGAAAGTTATATTTGAGGTGGCAATAGTCAAAAAACGCAATTTTATTTTCTGGAAGTCAAGAGTTTAAAGTTAAACGCAAGTTTGACGCAACTTTTGCCCTGCGGTTGCCATCTTGTAAACAGGGTAACAAATTGGTTCTACGCTATATCGTGTCAACTATTCTTCGCACAGAAAATGTATAAATCAGTTTTGTTGTAAATTAAATTCTCTACAACTATGGTTCTGTAGCTTATAACCTAACCTAATCACAACTCCAAGCAACGTTAAGAATCTCTATATCTTCCAACATCGAATATTAGATCCTGGCCCTGCCTGACATGATGATCTGGATTAGTTGTAGAATCCTCTATATTGTTACGTGCGCGGCGTACAATTAAATGCCATTTATACAACGAAGAGGTTTATTCGCTCACCTCAAACTAGATAACTAAATAACTAGCACACACGTTACTCTTCAATAGTTCAAGTCGCTCAGCAGTTCACAGTAGTCCACAGTCGTTGCTTAGCTCGCAGGTATAATCCTCTTGAATCGCTTCGGTATTAGTGTATAGTCGATATCCGGGCGCCTTTTATAGCTCTTAATTAGGAGGGTAGAATATTCCAGAATCATCTAGAGATAAGGCACGTTTACTGCGAGGGATATGCTCTATGCTAGGGATATGCTCTATTGCGAGGGATATGCTCTATGCGAGGGATATGCTCTATGGGCAACCTTACACCCCGGCGTCTGTAGACCCGAGACGGCGTGCGGTTTTAGTGTCAAGCCCGACATAACCGCCCCCGCTGGCACGCGGGGGGGTATCCGAAGGGATTGCCGCACGATAAAAAAAAAAAAAAAGGTATCTAAGTAGAGCGTTCGAGAAAGAAACCTACAACAGTAGTAGGTATAGACGCGCCAACATTCAAGAGGTGAATAACCTTGTATTCAAGATTTTAGGTAAATAGGTATAGGTTTCGAGGTAGATGCGACTTTGTGTTGGCGATTCTAGATTTTTTTTTACACTAATCGGTAGAGTACTTCGACACTAGCAATGCGTTTTAATTTCCTGAGGATTCGATCAGTCATTTTCGAGATATCTGCGATCGTTGTAACAATATGTTGAAGGATCACAAACCTATTTCTATCTATCTGTCCTAGTCTATCTGTAATTTGTTGTAATATAATAGGTATATAGGTGTACAATGAAATAAATTGCATGAAACATAAAAAAAGAAATACATAGCTTTAGTTATTTTATGTAATAAAATTTTAAATACCGAAATTACCTTTGATTTGATCTACTCTTCGATGTATGTGTTTATGTATAATGCTAATGTTAGTGCTACTTGTTGTAGTGTTTATAACACATTTACATTATGATATGTGGTGTCTTTGTTCCCTGAATAGAAGATTTGAATGTTGCTATGATTAATAGTAGTAAGTGCTTTTAAACGAGTTTTGTAAATTGTTTCAGAACCACACCACACCATCGATGGTATGCTACTGGAGACAGAGTTTCGGGAGCGACTGGTGGTGAAAGTACGCCAAGTACGCCTGGTGGTGGTACTGAGGGTGGACGTCGAAGGCGCCATTCGGGTTCAGGCTCATCGCGGTCTGACTCGAGTTCACCAGAACCAAGCGATACATCTCGTGCTTCGACACCTGCAACACAGCCACCGCACTCTTCACATCATGCCAATCACAGAACGCCACCAACTCTACAACATCAAGTATGTTTACATCTTCAGATTATGCTATTAACAGGAGGTCATTCTCGGGCAGAATTCATTCTTTAGTAGGTATATAAATGTTCTGGGAGAGATTTAGAACTCTCCCGGCCCGCCGAGCCCGGAACATGCTAGACGTGAGTCGCAGGCGACTCAGGAGCCGGAGGTCGCTTAACGACCTCCGTCCTCCATGAGCGCAGGCCTGGGGGCAGGTGAGGCCACCTGTCACCCCAGCAGAAGCAGGCCGGGACGGCGGGGCGACTAGCGCCTCTTCCCCAAACCTGGGCAAGACGGGTCTGGCCCAGGGTCAGTCGGGGGGGGGGGGGTGCTTGGTTGGGGACCTCCACGCGGTGCACCCTGGGCAACGGAGGCGGCAGCGCCTCTCTCCTAGGGCGGGAGAGACGCTGCCGCCTACGGCCAACTCCGACCGAGGCGAGGACGGCCCTGTTGAGGGCTCTTCGGAAGCTTTCCACGTGTCCCTCTGATTAGCAGAGGGCACAGTGGAGAGCAAGTAAGGGGGCCATCTCGAAACCGGAGATGGCCCTGGGTCAGTCGGGGTGCGAGGGATATGCTCTATGAGTAACCTTACACCCCGGCGTCTTAAGACCCGAGACGGCGTGCGGTTTTAGTCGGTGCAAGCCCGACATAACCGCCCCCGCTGGAGACCCCCCGCTCTCCAGCGGGGGCGGTATCCGAAGGGATTTCCGCACGAAAAAAAAAAAAAAAAGGGTCAGTCGGGGTGCGAGGGATATGCTCTATGGGCAAAACTTTCATCCCGGCGTCTGTAGACCCGAGAGTGCGTGGGGTTTTAATCGGTTCAAGCTCGAAATAACCGCCCACGCTAGCCGGCGAAGGGGTACCCGAAGGGATTTCCGCACGAAAAAAAAAGGTATATAAATGTTATAAAAGTACAATCCATTAAATTTTTTCTACGAAATCTTATATTAAATATTGTAAATAACTCTTCTTTATCCGAGCGACAATCCCGGTTGCATCCGAAGCTTGTACTTTGGATACCGGGGTGCGCTCTCTACCTCCTCTTCCATCTGCCATATTTTGGTTTTATTGGCTTTTACTTAGCCTTATACATTGCCCTTTATAAATTGTTGTAAAGAACGATATAGTTAATAATAATTATGATGAAAATTACAATATTCACAAATCAGCTATCCTTGGGTCAATTATGTTCCATTTTAACTTATTGAATTTCAACCTTAAGGTCCAATTGCATTGCTGAATTATATTTTTGTACATTACTAGGTGTTGCCCGTGGCTTCACCCGTGTGGAATTTTGATCTCGTTCCCGCTACCCATGGGACCCTATTCCACCACCTCAACCTATATAATTATATAATAATAAAGCCTCTTTATTCCATATTTCCAAGATACATTTGAAATGTTAGTAAAAACATAGTTGCTTAGGGTTAGTTAATTAAACCCACCACTGGATTAAGCCCACCTTTATCCAGTCGCTGCCCACTGTCTGTACTATATAATCAGCCGACTGTTTTATAGGTATACCTTCTTTCGGTAAGGCCCATCATGGAGGCTTGGCTAGAGAGGCGACATGGAAGCCTCTCATACCGACTGACGCAGTTGATCTCCGGGAAGGGGTGCTTCGGGGACCACCTGCATCGGATCAGGAAGGAGCCAACGCCTGAGTGTCATCACTGCGACGCGAGCGAGGACTCAGGACTGCACACACTGGCGGACTGCCCGGCGTGCCTCGTGGCAGCCATCGGGGTGGTAGTCCTCTCGCTCGGCAGCATGATTGCGGCAATGGTGCTGAGCGCGAGCGCGTGGGTCGCCGCCACCTCCTTCTGCTAGCATGTAATGCTCGCGAAGGAGATGGCGGAGCGCGCCCGGGAGAGATTAAGAACTCTCCCGGCCCGCCGAGCCCGCAACTTGCTCGCCGCGCATCGCAGACGACTCAGGCGCCGGAGGTCCCTTAACGACCTCCGTCCTCCATGAGCGCAGGCCTGGGGGTGGCGGGTGAGGCCGCTTGTCACCCCAGCAGAAGCAGGCCCGGACGGTGGGGCGACTAGCGCCCCTCCCCCAAACCGAATCAAGGGGGCCATCTCGAAACCGGAGATGGCCCAGGGTCAGTCGGGGTGCGAGGGATATGCTCTATGGGCAACTTTACTCCCCGGCGTCTGTAGACCCGAGACGGCGTGCGGTTTTAGTCGGTTCAAGCCCGACATAACTGCCCCCGCTGGCCGGCGGGGGGGTATCACAAGGGATTTCCGCACGAAAAAAAAAAAGTATACCTTCCTTTTACCATCTGGTCTTTTGCACTGTGTAGTTTCTATAGTCCACCTTTTGTTCGTATATATATCGTGAAAGGTGTCCCGCCCATTTCAGCGTGATTGCATGTGTAAAGTGCATCTGTAAACTTTTTTTTCTTTTAATTTCTTTCAAGCTAAGTTGATTCTCCTTGTTATTTCTTGTGCATTACTGGAATTGTTAAATGATAGTTGCTTTCCCAAATAGACATAGTTGTTACCATTTTTTAATATTTCCTTTATCTTGATAGGCATTTTATGGCAGTTAGTTATTATCTTTGTTTATGTTCATTTCTAGGCCAATTCTAGAGCTTTCTTGGTCAAGTGATCGCATCATTCCCTCTAGGTCTGTAGAACTTACACGAAAGTTCTACAGACCTAGAATACACACAAAGAGTCTTAAACAAGACCTATGTCATTAGCGAATCTGAGCTGGTTAAGGAAGCATCCATTTATTATTATGCCTTAATTTGACTAGTCTAAATTTCGGAATATGTTTTCTAGTACCGCAATGAAAAGCTTTGGTGTTAGAGGGCCTCCCTATCTTACTCCTCTTTCTATGTTTATATTGTCACCTTTGGTTTCTAGTTTTAATTTTGTTTGTTCACATAGAACAAACAGATATAGCGTAGATATATTTTATGATGTTAATATTTTTGGTTAACATTTGAACATTGTAGTGCATTCCAGATCGAATAGTGACTGATACTGTCGAAGGCTTTACAGTAATCTATGAAGCCCACGTATAGCGGTCTATTGAACTCTCGGAATGTCTCTATAACCTGCTCTAACGTCTGTATGTGGTCAATGGTGTTAAATCCTGATCGGAAACCTGCTTGTTCCTTTGATTACTTCTTTAATAAAATGGATGTGAACAACTTGTAAATACTTGCTAGCAAACTAATGGGCCTATAATTTCCAATATCTAAAGGTTTCCTCTTTTTATACGCTTTTTATTAGCTTCACCCTGTATGTTTGTTTGTAATCGACTCCTTTGGGCGCGACCCACTTTAAACGGCCAGATTTCGTTCAAACTTTATAGATTTATAATATAATAATAATAATTTGATAACCATTTTTCAATTTGCAAAATAAGATTTTTGATAATTTATATAATTTTCATCTATAGTCGATAAGGCAGAAATTTTAATTTCCAACCGTTATCTTTAGCCGATTTATCTAATATTAACAAATTTTCGAACACCAAAGAGAATTTTTAATTCAACAAAGCACATAATAGTTTAAAAAAACTAAAAAAAAAACGGTTTTTATAAATAAACAAAACTAAAAAGTAGGAAATAAATAATAGTTAAAAAAAACTAAAAAACACGCTTTTTATAGAAAACCGAACTAAAAAAATAGAAAATAAATTTAAATTAAGAATAGTGTTAAAAATTTCAATAAATATAAATTAATATTAATAATTCGTAGTTATGTGTGCATTAATAAATGTAAATTTTCGCTCGCTTAATAATGTGCCCGGTAAATGGCAATGGCTCGCCCCCTATTACATTTGGACCTAAACATAACTGGCGGAACGTGGGTGTGTAATACACCTCTGCCTACCCCTTCGGGGATACAGGCGTGAAGTTATGTTATGTTATATAAATTTAAAAAAATGTATTTTATTTTAAAAATAGCGTGGGGTGCTTTTTAAGATATTATCAAAATGATAATCACTCTACTCATGTCTGTCAATAAAATATTTATATCTATTGACCCATGCACCCCTCGCTTTTTTTTTAAATGAAATACATTTTTAGGTAGATTTCGATGAAATCGATCTACCTATTGGTTTCTTGACTACTGTCGAATTAAAAAAAAAATTCTTCATAGGAGGTCTAATGACCCCCTGAGTCCGAAATGACCACTGGTCAAAAAGTTTATATATATATATATGTATGTATGGTTCCACTTCCCAAAATTTGCGGCACTCTCACGGTCGCATTTTTGCCCCGATCGCTTTCAAACTGCGGTCAAAAATTGCTTGGGTGTAAACTTAGTTTAAGTACGTGAACGGGTGGAACGGGCGGCCTCACTTTTTGTGAAATCAGTTTTTCATCAAAATTTCACGTTCCATGAAAGATATTCGAACCGTTCTAATTTTATCCCATAGTATATCCCATAGTATACATGAATACCAACAACTTTTAATTACAAACCTATAAGATTAAAACTTTAACTAAAAGTGGAGGGGGGAAAAACCAAAATTTTTCGGGAAAAAAATCATAACTTCTAACCGGTGAACATTCTTGCCGTCGGAAACATTTTTAATCGATAGGCCATTTTTAAGTCTAAAATAAATGTCTGAAAAGTTTTTCGCTAAAAGTTACCGTTTTCGAGAAAAAAAAATTAAACATGTTAAAAATGCGCTCGGCGTGGGTCATAGAAGAAGCATAGGTCATAGAGGGGCAAAAAAATATTTCTAACCGATAGGTAATATTAATTGCTTCACGAAATCTACCTGTGCGTTCCCCCTATGGGAACGAATTTTTTTTATTTACACTTTGAATTATTAATTTATATTTATTGAAATTTTTAACACTATTCTTAATTTAAATTTATTTTCTATTTTTTTAGTTCAGTTTTCTATAAAAAGCGTGTTTTTTAGTTTTTTAAACTATTATTTATTTGAAGAGGAGGATTATGTCAGATGCGCACCAACCTGTGCGTTCCCCCTGCGGGAACGGATTTTTTGTATCCATGTTCTATGTGGAATTAAATCTTTGTTATTTCTTTGATATTTCTGAATTCTTTAATGTTTTGTGAAGTAATCTTGTGTCTATAATTACTGTAGTCTTTCCTGATAGATCTGTTGGCTTCTTTGTATATTTTGCTTAGTCCATTAGTGATTTCCTTGGTTTTGTTCTTTGTGTGTATTAATTCAGTACGTCTTTTTATTATATGTTCTGTATCTTTACTAAATATTTTGTGTTGTTTCATTTGAGTAGAATTCTGTGACTTCAAGCTATTCGTTATACTTTTTTCCAAGAGAGATGCAAGAGAGGCAGGGAGTTGCTCTTATTTCTCATGACACCAAATGCGTTTAGTCTTTTGTTTTTAATGTTAATTGTTGTTTTCGAAGCTGCTGTGTTGCGTGGCGCGAGGTCGAATGATCTCTTTTGCGCTTCTCTACCCCTGTCTTCCTCCAGTTTTGGTTGTAATTCCTTCCTTTTGTCAAGAACCTCTTTTGGATAGTCGTCAAACGCGTATGCATTTTTGAATTTTTGCATGATCTCATTTTTCTTCCAGCTGCTGACAAATGAAATAAGTATTGGTCTTTCTTTTCCAGTTTTACTGTTATTTTTTCCAAAATTTATGTCCCTGTTTTCCAAGAGAAATTTTTAAATCAATTTTCTGGCCTTTATTCTTCAATTCCACAACCTATATAAGATACACAATTCCACTATACATGATTTTGTTACGTATCAAAGGATTTAGGCAGCGTTATCGTTGATAGCTCCCAGACGCCTTATTTTTTTTGACACCTACAACAAATATTTTTATATTTTAGCCAATGTATACAAAAACTTGACAAATTATATACTGAAACCTTTCTCGAGAACCACTCTATTGGTGAAACAGCATGAAAATCGGTGCAGTAGTTTTTGAGTCTATCGCGAACACAGACGGACAGACAGACGCGGCGGAGGACTTTATTTTATAATATGTATTGTATAATAAGCTATCTACAGATAACAAAAACATTTATTATGTCAGGAGATTATTGTTATCCGAAAATCAAATAAATATATAAATAGGAACATGAGAAGGACACGAGAACTTTTTCCGTCACAAAAAAAATCAAATCAATCAAAAAAATCACACTTCCCGAAGCACCTGAACAAAGGCTGTTTCGTCATGTGAATGTCGAGGCTATCCAGCTCCAAGACAAAAGGGACATACTAAGAAGACTTAGAAAAACTAAGCCCTTTGAGTTAGATTAGTGAAATTAGTGTTACGTAGTGCAGTGACTCCAACTCTTAAAGAACGCAAGAACAAAGTGTCTTTCCATCATAATAGAGACAATAAATGAACACATTCTTAACTTTGTAAGATTTTAGCAAATTAAGTTACATTTAAATTACTTAATAGTCTCAAGGTCTAGATTATAATTGTTATGAGTGACCGTTTAATGAAAAAAAGCAACAATAGCCCAGTGGCGTGCGTAACGGACTGCTGAGACGAGGTCTCGAGTTCGATCCCCAGTCGCCCTGGGCACACACCTCTGACTTTTCGTAGTTATGTGTGTATTAATAAGTTTTAATTATCGCTCGCTTAATAATGTGCCCGGTAGATGGCAATAGGCTCGCCCCCTATTACGTTGGGACCTTAACATAACTGGCGAATCGTGGGTGTGTAATACACCTCTGCCTACCCCTTCGGGGATACAGGCGTGAAGTTATGTTATGTTATGTCATAATCGAAAAAAAGTAATTATAAAAGTTAAAAATAAATATTGTCGGAAGTTTACGCGAATGTCACACATTGAAATAAAACTATTTTTAACGGATTCTATCGCATCTAATAATATCTAATATAAACAAATATCTAATATAAAATAACATCAAATGAATCGCGATAGAATCCGTTAAAAATAGTTTTATTTCAATTAAAAATAAATAATTAAGGTTTTTAGTTAAATAAGAATACCACAAATAAATATTATCGTATTTATTTTAAGTCCCCAACACAACCCTACAGAAAATAACCTCCATAATAACCTTGTCCGTGTGCGGGGTGAATGGGGCTCTCTAAGTTCCAAAAATAAAAACACCCGCCATCCACCGCGCCGTACTTTTAGCGTGTGTTGGTGGTCTTGTTAATGATATTTCTTACTTTTTAGATCCTAACATTTATTTATACATTGTACTTTGATAGTGGGCATCGACGGCGAGTGGCAGACCATTGGCCATCTGTGTGCGAAATCTACCAACTAGATCCACCGACAGTTCTCTGAAAGATGGCCTTTATCACGAATACAAGAAACACGGCAAAGTAGTATGGGTTAAAGTTGTTGGACAGAATGCAGACCGGTATGCAGTGGTGCGTTTCAAAAAGCCGTCTGACGTGGAGAAAGCATTAGAAGTATCCCAGGATAAACTTTTTTTTGGGTGCAAAATCTCCGTGGCCCCGCACCAAAGTTGTGACGAAGACGCTGATTCGGCGAAACCTTACGAGACTGATATCGATGAATATCATCCAAAGGTAAACATAAAAATCTATTAAATACTTATTATTACTTGTATTACTCTATTATTACTTGTAAGGTGCTGCGCAAACGTAGACAATTTTGTGTCTTGTGTCGGATACAAGCTACCAATGAATAAAATGAAATATAATCAGTATAAAATCAACCACTCACTGCGTAGACGTAAACATTTAGTTGTGTCTAGTTGCTTTCACTTGACACATACTCGTCGCCGATCAAAAAGTGTTCGGTGTTGGTAACAGTAACAGTAACAGTAACATTAACAAATTTCTTTACAATTGTACTGAGCTGCGCAAACGGACGATTTGCAATCGGTGTCCGTATCCTGTGTCCGACACAAGCCATGCACAGCGAGTGATAATTTGTACAAAATAAAATGTTCAAACAAAAGTCGTTGCACGGGAACACTACTGACAGCGACCGGCGACTGTGTCCGATCGCCGCCACCGGACACAGCAACTACGATTACCAGTGACCAAGAGTTGCAACCGGTGACAGTGTCCGATGGCCGCTACTGGACACAGCAACTACTGTTTCCTGTGATGGTGTGCCGTATCGGCAACAAAGTGTCTACGTTTGCGCAGCGCCTTGGACTTTAATAATTCTGTATTTATTACGCATGTTTACAAATTTTACGCATACGAGTCTCGTGTCTTTCTTTCGCACAACACACCATGTTGGGCTGAAGAAACTTTTAGGGAGACAAATTGTGCATACGAGCTACGTAACCTTCTATAGCATAACACACAAGTCCGGGAGAGTTAATCTCTTCCAGGCCCGCTCTGCTGCCTCCTTCTCGAGCATTACTTGCTCGCAGAAAGCGGCGCCGGAGGCCCACCCGCTCGCGGTTCGCACCGTGGCTACAATAGGCATGATGACAGTAACAGAGAATCAATTAAATTTTGATTATATGAATAATAATATACTATGTTTAAAATCAAAAAACGTTAAAGTAAGATTAAAATGAATTTTAAATAAAACAATGCAAAATATGGTCTGCCGCTATATTATGTGATACACCAATCCGGGATGAATTACGTCACTTCAATATACAGGGTTACAGGAAAAGTCGTGCTAGATCCGTTAAGGGCGTGGAGTACCCATCAGTTCTGACTTTTTTCTCTATGAAACACCCTACCCTAAATTTAACCCTTTTCTAGATTTTCGACGTTTAATTTTTTTATTGAAAATTGCCGATTTTTAGGCTACTAAATTTAATTTTGTTTATTTTGTGTGCCTTATTATTATTATTTTTGCATTTTTACATGTGTAATAAGATGCTTTAGGGCGTCAATCATTAAAATAGTGCTTTAGTTAATTGAATAGGCCGTAGTGACAAGTGGAAGTTAAGAAATTACAAAAAATAACTAGCAGGTTTATTTTTCTCTACCAACGTACACTTGGGGAGGACACCGTGCGGTTTTAGTCGAGACACGACATAACCACCCCCGCTGGCTAGCGGGGGGGTATCCGAAGGGATTTCTGCACGTAAAAAAAAAAAAGGGATATCTATATTATGGCAGTTGTTCGGCAGATGTGTTTTAAAGTATCTACGTTTCATCAGCTATCTAACGAGTTATAACAGTCTAGGGTTTGTTTTACATTTCGTGGAAAAAAACTTAGTTTCATAGGCGAAAGTGGGGAAGAAACTTAATACTTAGCCCTAAAAAGTAAAGTAAAACAATACGTAAGTATGACGGGTGTTACCGCCTCTATAACGGCGTGCCCTGCGTTTGATTGCCCAAGTCGTTCCTTCCACTCTACCAGGATGGCCTGGCGGAGCTGGTAATTCGGGGCCTCCATTTCTCAAGGCTCAAGTTACCGTCTCAGCTATTTATTGAATACCTTTATTGAAATCTACATCCGATTCCAATACTTATCATGGCCAAATTTGGTAATTTCTCCTTGGCTTATGGTTGATCGTAAGTAGTTTACATCCAGTGAATTAGTGTGCTAAAAAAAGGCACACGAGGCGTATTTTGTAAACAATATTGTGTTATTGTTGTATAATATGTATTTATAGGTACGAGGGTGGTCCGATAAGTACTTAGCCTACAATTGAATACCAAAAATTTTGGACAATTGGCGATTTATTTTTCAACGTCGTCTCCTTTGAGATCGATACACTTGACCCAGCGTTGCTCCAACTTCTTTAAGCCGTCTAAAAATACGTTTGCTGGAGGTCTGCAAAATAGGCCTCATTCAACGCAAATTTCTGCACGGAGAATGATTTTTTTTAATTTGGGAACAGAAAGAAGTGGCATGGGGCCAAATCCGGAGAATATGGTGGATGGGGGGGGGGTGGGCAGTAGTTCGTAGGCTAATTCTACCAATTTGGCCGTGGCAACTGCGGAGGTGTGAGCCGGTGTGTTGTCATGATGGAAGTGCACACTTATCTACGCCAAATGGGGCCGTTTTTTCTGTAATTCGGTGTCGAATTGGCTGAATAACTAGGCATAGTACCGCCCTGTGATCGTTTTGCCCTTATCCAGGAAGTCGATGTAGATCACACCTTTTGAATCCCAGAAAATGGTAGCCATCACTTTTCCGGCCGATGGGACAGTCTTCGCCTTCTTCGGAGCACATTCGCCGGGTGAAGTCCACTGTTTCGACTGTTCCTTGGTTTCTGGTGTGTACCAGTGTATCCAAGTTTCGTCGACGTTCACAAAACGACGCAGAAAGTCCTTCGGATTGCGCTTAAACAGCGTCAAACATTGCTCTGATCTCGCGGTGGCGCTTGTTGTCCGGAGTGAACAAACGCGGCACCCATTGGACCGATAGCTTTCTCATGCCCAATATTTCATGCCGGATATGACCCACGCGGTCTTTTGAGATGCCTATAGTCTCAGCTATCTCGCGCACCTTCAATCGGCGATCTGCCAATACGAGATTGTGTAATTTTGTCATTATGTGTTGTTGTTGTTGTGTTGTTTTCGGGGCACCTGGGCGTAGGTCATCAGAAACAGATGTGCGACCACGTTGAAACTCGTTAAACCAATTTTTGACAGTCGCCATCGAAGGAGAAGAATCACCGTACGCAGCATCCAAGCGCTCTTTGATTGCGCTGCGCGATTTCCCTTCCAAAAACAAGAATCGAATCACCGATCGAAATAGCTATTTTTCCATTTTTCTCACATCCGTAGACTTGATCACTTCCACACGCGGTCAAAACAAAACTTTCCTTTTCGATTCGGCTGAAATTTTTACAGTAGCTGTCTACGAGAAAGAAGTATGCAATAAAAAAATGTTCTTGCGATAGTGGTGCTATCAGGCGGTGAGGCTGAGTACTTATCGGACCACCCTCGTATAATGAATGTGAAGTTGTTTTTGACTACTTAAATAGCGTAGGAGTCGCAAGCCGATGGCTTCATACCTTTTTTTTTTTTTTTTTTTTTTTTTTTTTATCGTGCGGAAATCCCTTCGGATACCCCCCCGCGTGCCAGCGGGGGCGGTTATGTCGGGCTTGAACCGACTAAAACCTTACACCCCGGCGTCTGTAGACCCGAGACGGCGTGCCCGTCTCGGGTCTACAGACGCCGGGGTGTAAGGTTGCCCATAGAGCATATCCCTCGAACCCCGACTGACCCTGGGCCATCTCCGGTTTCGAGATGGCCCCCTCGGGTTTGGGAACCACGGTGCTAAAATATAATGCGTTGATACGCCTGATATTTTAAGAATATACGTGTCACCTCTTTTTTTTTTTTTTTTTTTTTTATTTGCGGAAATCCCTTCGGATACCCCCCCGCCGGCCAGCGGGGGTGGTTATGTCGTGTCTCGACTAAAACCGCACGGTGTCCTTCGCAAGTGTCCGTTGCCGGGCACCCCGGGTAAGCCCTCGAAAGGATAACCCCAGGGTTGCCGGCGGACTTTGGCCGCCACCGCGGCCTCGCCAGGTGGGGTCGGGTTTTATCCCGCTTCGGTGAGTTGGCAGGCGTGTGTAGGGCACACACGACACGCCTCCGCCACGGCCTGCTTCTGTAAGGACGGCGAGTCGGCCAACTGCCGTCCTCAGGCCCCGATCATGGAGGTCGGTAGTCCCGGGCGTAGATGAGTCTGCGGCGTCCTCGCCGCAGACTGCGAAACTCGGGGGGCAGGGTTCTCTCACGCTCCCTCTCCGCCGTCTCTTTCGCGCGCATTACCTGCTCGCAGAAAGAGGCGGCGGCGTGCCACTTGCTCCCGTCGGAGACCACGGCCCTCACCATGGTCTCCAACGAGAGAACGTCCACGCCCAGGACCGCAACGAGATCCCGGCGTTGACTCGCCCACGCAGGGCACTCCACCAACGTGTGAAGCGCCGTGTCTTCGCCAGGATCCTCGCAGTGCTGGCACTGCGGCGTTGTCTCCCGGTGAATGCGCCACAGATACTTACCGAAACACCCGTGTCCGGTAACCATCTGGCACATCCGGTAGGAGAGGTCCCCATGGTCCCTCTCCAACCACTCCTTCATGATCGGTCTCACCGCCGCAATGGTGGATTCCCCCCACCTTGGGTGCTCAAGTCGCACCCTCCATGTCTCCATGAGTTCCCGGTGGAGCTGGGACCGTTGAGCCCTGATTTCTCGGGGCTCCGGCCTATGGCCCCGCTCCAGCGCCTCCTTGCGCCACTGGTACAGCAGCGCAAGGGCTCTCGCTTCCAGGTCCCATGGAGGGGTCCCGGCTAGGAGACATGCCGCCTCGACTGAGATCGTGCGATACCCCCTGATGACTCTGACGGCCATCGCTTTTAACGGGCTGTTTAATACAGCCACGTTGCGGGCCGCCAGAGTCTCCGCCCATACGGGGGCCCCGTATAGGGCCATGCTTCGCACGATCCCCAGGTACAGTCTCCTAGTGGGGGCGTTGGGTCCCTTAACGTTGGGCATCAGCCGCGATAGCGCGGCCGCAGCCCCCCTCAGTTTCGGGACCAGACTTCGGAGATGAGGTCCGAAGTCCCATCGGCTATCGAGTACGAGCCCAAGGTACTTCATCGTGGGCTCGATGCCGATGCTCACGCCCCCTACGGTTATGCTGGTTCCCGCAGGTGGCCCCCTCCGGGGCCCGTGAAAACACATAGCCTCGGATTTGTGGAGAGCCACCTCGAGTCCCAGCCGCCGTATTCGACCCACGACTTGAGCAACCCCTGCCGTGGCCTTCAGTGCCGCGCTTCGGTACGTTGCTCCCCGCGCCATAACGAGGGTGTCGTCAGCATAGCAGACTATGCTGACACCCTCGAGCAACGTACCGCGCAGCACCCAGTCGTATCCGATGTTCCACAGGAGTGGCCCTAGGACCGACCCCTGCGGAACACCGCACGACACTTCTCGCCGCCCTGGCCCTAGCCAGCTCGGGTAAACTATGGCCCTCTCGGATAGGTATGCCTCGACAATGCGGCGGAGGTAAGGAGGCACTCCGTGATACGCGAGCGCCTCCCTAACACAGCTCCAGGGTAGGGTGTTGAAGGCGTTGGCGATGTCCAGAGACACCGCCACCACCACCCCACCCCGCGAGACTACTTCCTCCGCCAGGCGCCTAACGCGCATGATCGCTTCCACGGTGGAGCGCCCCCGGCGGAAACCGAACTGGTTGTCCGCCAGGTCTGGCCCCACGTTCGTGAGATGCTCGACGAGGCGCTCTGCAATAATCCGCTCAAAGAGCTTGCACACCTCGTCGAGCAACACGATCGGCCGGTAACCGGATGGTTGATCCGCCGGCCGCCCCGCCTTCCGGATAAGGACCAGTTTCCCCGTCTTCCACGCCTTTGGAAACTGGCCCCTTTCGAGGCATGCGCTAAAGAGCGCCACCAGTCGAGGAGGAGCTAGTCCTCAAGGGCCAGGACTCATGCTCGGCCTGGAATGCCGTCGGGTCCGGGGGCGTGTCACCTCTTTAGATATGTTCTGGCTGCTCATAAAGTTAAGCATCGCCCCGTTCACTTGATTTCCTGCCACAACTCTTCGTTCAATATCACTGTCATACTTTCTATCTCTCGTAAATTTAGTACCCAAATACACTTCCTTTCACTTGTTCCACTCTTTCTTCTTCAATCAGGACTGTGCAGTTTGTCGTACTTTCTTTCAAAAACCATCACTTTCGTCTTATTTTTATTCACTTTCATTCCTTTGCTTTTAGGGCACCATGTATAATATTGAACATTGCCAGCAGCTCCTCCTCCGATGACGCCAGGTATTACTTGGTCATCAGCATTCAGGAGGCATCTGACGGTTATCTATAAATCGGTTGTCGGTGGTCATCTATAAAACCTTTTTCGATGTCAAACCAGTATGTGCAGGCTCCGTTAATCCTGACACAAGCATTGGAACCCCTCATAGAGTGACCTCAGTGCTCGTATCAAGCCGCCACTCACCCCACTAGACAATGTTGACCACAATTCATTCCTCACCACTCTGTCATAAGCCTTTCCCTAATCTATGAAAGCGCAATAGACCTTGCATGGTTGACCGTAGTTTGCATTCCAACATCCCGATAAATTGACACGGCGCAAGCAACAGGGACAAGCAGGGCTAGGGAGTGGCGGGGCATTGCGTGGAACGTTGGCCCATATAAGAATTTGCATCGCAAAGACAACAATTTGTGTCCCCAAAAACTTCTTCAGCCAACAGTATACAAGTGTTTACAACTTTAAGGTTCCGATTTTTTGTTGTTTTGAATATTACCTTTTTAATTATTAATTTTATTGTAATAATGTGAGGATGCTTGTTACAACTCCTAAATTTTTAAACTATAATTTCTTGAACAATCTAACAGTTAAGAAATCTATAACAAACTAACAAACATGATCCGTATTTTTAGTAGCGGTTTTATGATTAAAATGCACTTTAATTTTCAGGCGACTAGGACACTTTTTATCGGTAATTTAGAAAAAGATGTGACGCAACAGCAACTCCGAGACAAATTCAAACATTTCGGGCGGATAATCGAGATCGATATTAAAAAAGGAAGCAGTGGCGGCGCGGGCTATGCGTTTTGCCAATACGCCTCGATATCGAGCGTGGTGGAAGCTATTCGCGCAATGGATGGCGAATATGTTGGCGGATCACGTGTAAAACTGGGGTTCGGCAAACCTGTGGCTACTACTTGCGTGTGGGTAGATGGGCTCACCGAGCACACGGAAAAGCAGGTACAATTATCTTTAAAATGTAGTTGAGAAGTAACGGATTTTTAGGGTTCCATACCTCAAAAGGAAATAACGGAATCCTTATAGGATCACTTCGTTGTCTGTCTGTCTGTCTGTCAAGACCATTTTCTCAGGAACGCGTATCATCAAATTTAAATCTATACCAAAAACTCAGGTCAGCTAGGAAAAAAAACTATCTAGGTCAATGTAATCAAACGGTACAGCCGTTTATGTAACAAATTTCGCGAAATACAAGGGCATCAAAACATATAAGGTACTTCTCGTTGAGTTAAAATCATGAGATGTGGTAAGAAGCAAGGTTGTATAGCACAAGTAATGAACAAAATTCGAAAACCGTATATATGTAGTTACCCAAATCACAAAAAAAGATCTGTATGTCTGTCTATCAAGACCTTTTCAGGAACGCATGGAGGGATCAAGTTGAAATTAATTAAAAGGCTTGTAGAGTACTATTTTCAAAACAAGCATTTATTCAATTATCACCCAAACTGAACGTGTTTGCAAAATTTCAGTTCAATCGGGTACAAACAAATGGTCGAAAAATGGTTTGCAAATTATGACGGACAACATACGAAGAGTGAAAGTTAAATATAAGCTTGTAATAAAATACTCTCACAGTTTCAAGAAGAAGTTACGTCTTGAAACTGCGAAAAAATCGAACTTCTACGTCAACTCAATCAAAAGATGTTGCTGTTTATGCAGCATTTTTAAACGATCAAATCTTATAGGGTACTTCCCGTTCAACTAGAATATGATATTTTGCAGAAAGTGAAGACTTATAGAACAAGTAGGTACAGGAAAAAGTCCGAAAATCGTGAATTTCTAATTTCGAGTGAAAATCTTAATGCGGTTCACAGAATAATCTACTTACCAAGTTTCAACAGTATAGTTCTTAGTTTCGGAAAAAAGTGGCTGTGACATACGGACGGACGAACAGGACGAATCTATAAGGGTTCCGTTTTTTGCCATTTGGCAACGGAACCCTAAAAACAATAAATTTTGGGTGTAACTAAAAAAAAAACTTTCTTCATACCTACGTACTAACAATGGATAGGTCTTCAAAAATGATATTGAGGTTTCTAATATCATTTTTTTCTAAACTAAATAATTTGCGCGGGAGACACTTCCAAAGTGGTAAAATATTTGTTCCCTCCCTAAAACTTCTAAAATAAGAGAATCATAAAACTAAAAAAAATATATGATGTACATTACCATGTAAACTTCCACACAGAAAGGACAATGCCCATGTCAGTATGGAAATCGGTTGCACACTTTTTTGCTATGTCACATAAGTATAAACTGCATTAAATAGCCTGCATTAAGTATTATCTGAAATATAAACGCATATTGTAACAGAACTTGGGGTTATTGAGAAATTAAATTATTACAACGAGAAAAAAAATAAACACAAGAAAATATTGTGACACAGACTGTTGAACTGACGTTTTAGTAAGACAGGGATACCATGTATAAATTAAGAGAAAACTACAACTGAAGCACACAATATTTTACAACTTTAACTGATTATCAGTAATAGTTTACGAAATTTTACAACTTTAACTGATTATCACTAATAGTTTACGAATACATACACGAAATATTAAGATTTCATAACTGCAATATATTTGAATGTCACATTGCGAATTATTATCACGTATTATTATTTAACCATTTTATTTGAAAAAGATTGGTATATTTGCATTCTACCGCCAATGGTTTATTTTATATAATGGTAACAATTAAATTAAAGTGGAAACGATTATTCATTCAATTTTCATATCTTTATAAGTTAAATTCAAACCCCAAGTTCTTTAGAAGCGATTTAGTGTTGAAAAGTCATACTATAATAAATAATATTTTTTAACATTTGAAATATTGACGCGTAGGTACGTCTAAAAGCGCAACCAAGTATGGGCATTCTCCTTTGTTTGAACGAGAACTAGTAAGTAGTTTTTTTTAATACATCATAAATCGTAAACCGCAATTTGCCTTTCATTATTATGTTACTTGTTGCTACGGAACCCTTCATGGGCGAGTCCGACTCGCACTTGGCTCTTTTTTTCTTAGATTTTACTTGGATTATATTTCCTCTGGGGGCGGCATGTCATCATCATCATCTTAAGATTAATCCCCATCGTATCGGCCCGCTAACACTTTCTTACTCTTTTCGATTTGGATTATTTTGGCTTTTATAGGAGTGACTGGCGTCTGACCTAACAACCTTGAGAGGGAAGCCTGCGCCAGAGTCTCGCTGGTTCATTAGAATGTAATGAATGTATTGACAA
Source organism: Cybosia mesomella (assembly GCA_946251805.1). NCBI lineage: Eukaryota > Metazoa > Arthropoda > Insecta > Lepidoptera > Erebidae > Cybosia > Cybosia mesomella. The sequence goes on along the minus strand of OX276406.1, from coordinate 15,916,509 downwards.
CAATACCTAACCTTCATATTGAACAATTTCAATCAGTTATAGTGTAATAAATAAGCGTGTTTACAAATGCTTCTTTAACGCAGCACCTGCATAATGTTGGGCTAAAAAAGTCGCTATTTCTCATAGTTTCGAATTTGGCCATCCACACCTAGTTGTAAAATTCACCCTGTATATTATATAAGTACTTTTATAGTAGAATTTATGATTCGTTAGTGACGTGCACAGACATTTTCAGTAGGGTAGACAGACGAAAAAAACTTGGACGTATGACGAAGACCCTCGGGGCCAAGCCTGCCAGGTATACCTGATTAAGGAACGAGGCTTTGGCGAAGGCCAAAAGGTTAGGAGGTCAGACGGTATTTTTCCATCGCGAATCCTTCAATTATGATTTTTTTCTCAATTCAATTTGATCTTCTGCCTTCGCCGGTCGATAACCGATCAACTATCAATCGATCAGTTATTCCCGCTAGATGTCTATCGTTGTCACCTCTCATCCAGCAAACATCACGGAGTAGGGTTGAGAACGAAGCCGGTCTCCTGTCTTACTCACTATACAGTTTTCGGCATACTTTCATTGTCTACAACGCTTTCGATTATAAATAAATCCCCACACACTTATAGTAGATAGTTATTTTTATTGAACTAAAAAAAATGTTTCCTAGAAATAATATACATGGCAAAACAACGTTTGCCGGGTCAGCTAGCATTATATTATAATAAGATACATAAATTCAACACCTGAGTTCCTAATTCACCTGTTTTATTTGACTACACTGACATTACAAGTAACGGCAATTTTTTTAAATATTTGTTTATTTATGTACGTGTAAGTAAAACTACGCGTCCGTCTCTTTTAAATATAATTAAAATTCCGTGTTTAATGGTGTGGGTTGTGCGTTTTTAGTGTTATGCCTAGTTTTTAAGAATTTACTGTTACGCATAACTGTTTTTGTCCCTAATAAATTTAAAAAAAAAAAAGTTAAAAATAGGTTTCCGAATTTATTGTTAGAAATATAACAAAATAATCACGTTTTTAATTCGGAAGCATGTCAAATTAAACTAATAAAAGGCGAGTACAGAATTAAGCACCAAATTAATCAACCAATGGTGTCAATTTAATACTGATGGAATAAATTAAAATTGATTGGAAATAAATTCTGTCTACATGCTCATTTGAGTGTGTGTTTTTATAGTTTCGTTTCACACGCACAAATGCGTTTAATAAATTAATAATTATTATAAGCTTTATTTCCGTTATCTAAGTTACATCATTATTTGTGTAGATACCATAACACCGTAAGTTAATCTTTGGTTTTCTACTTTTTTTGGTAAACTACGCGGACCGCCAGCACCTCATGCGGCGTAGTGGCAACTGCTATGCCAAAAATACGTAAAGTCGTATACCCGAATATATAGCGAATACCCTCGCTTTAACCGCACGGTGTTTCTGCCTGTATAGGTATTGAACCACGTATGCACTAGAGAGATTCTCCCTGAGACACCGACTGCCTCATAAATTATGATTGAAATTAGGTTTTATCATATATCATGGGTAAAATTCATAGCTTCGCAATATATATATATATAAATCGCTATTCTATTCATCTCTCCTATACGCTGAAAGTGAGTCTATTCTGTCAACGGTTAACTATCATTACGATGTACAACAGAGAGACCACCCAACAAAACCGAAGTAAGTCGATCTTCGTCGGGCTCCCTCTGCTTCATGACGTGCCAACCAAAGCACCGTTTACAGTACTATATAAGGTGTCACAAAATTAGGTCTCTGAATTTGGTGAGATGACTTGGTATCGACAAAATATTATGTATTTGAAACAAAAAAAAATATCGGGTAAAATAAAATAAAATATATAAAAAAGGTTTTATGAAACCACGGTAAAAGTGAAACTTAAAAAATAACAACATTTACATTAAACACTGACAAACAACATTTACATTAAACACTGACAAACAACATTTACATTAAACATTGACAAAAACAAACAAAATAGCGTGGAGCACTGGCACAAATTAGTGATAGTCCTTATTTAGGTCCACTACACGGTCAGCTGCTGCGAACTATAGGCACTGCCATATTGGCCTTGGCTGTTATAACTAGCGCCTTTCATTTTATCCCTACTCCGCGGCCGACCGTCACGCGACATGTAACACAGAGGAAAAAGTTTGAGACGATGTAATAAAAGTTTCACTTTAAAAATCATAAGAATCAGTCAAGCCGTTTCGGAGGAGTTCGATAACAAACACTGTGACACGAGAATTATACATATAATAGAATAATTATGTATATATTATATCAAGTAGTCCTTTGGATTTGGGCGAAAAATTATACTATTTGAAAATAACAAACTATCAACAATCCCGGTATTTTTACAACCAGCACTTTTTTTATTGAATTTTCTAGTTACTTAACAGCATCTTTCGGCAGCCGGCTGTTGCTATTCGTCAATAAAAGTTAGAAAATGTGATATATTTTATATTTTGTAAACGCGCACCACCAATCTTCCGACCTCATTTCCACGAGACGATAGGATATATTTTATATTTTGTAAACACGCACCACTAATCTTCCGACCACATTTCCACGAGACGAGAGTTTCGACCTGGTTCGTTTCCATGGTGTACCGCAGTGAACTGGAGCTGGCACCGGTATCATGGAAAAGGCTGAACAGTCTAGTTACGTCGAAGTTTAACCGTAGGAAATCACTTATTTTAATATTTTATGCAAACACAAGTTTACTAACCTCATTTCTTATTAGAAGAACGTACATACGAAACACGTACTTTAACCATTTTCTGGTGTCCTTTCATCATAGACTTTGGGAATTCAAACAATTTGATGATCTTACGCCTATTTAATTGCTCGTAGCGTAGGCAGGAATAAAATTCTATCCTTAGAAGTATTTTTCTTGATTTTTAGTGCAATGTGCAAAAAAAGAAATGCCAAATAAAATTGTATGATTTTTAAATATTACTGGAACGTTACAAAGTAGCGTAGGCGAAGAGGACATTGGTCGCTAACATAAAAAAAACGTGCATAGCCTGCATAGCGCATAGAGATAGTACATGTGTTACGGTCAGTTTATAGGCCACGAATAGAGAAATGAAGATAGAAAGTGACGTACTTGTTTAGATAAAAATGCGGTAGTAAGATTGAGTCAATCTGCGGAACCGTCGCGACAGCTAGAACAATGTGTGCGTGCGGCAGGTGCTGTCCGCGGTGTCGCGGTGCGGCGGCGCCACGTCGGTGTGCGTGGACCGCGCGGCGGGCGCGGCGCTGGTGCACTTCGAGCAGGCGGCGGCGGCGGGCGCGGCCGTGCGCGAGCTGCGCCGCGTGGCCGCCACCGTGTCCGCCGCCGAACCCGACCACCCGCGCCTCTGTGTCGACTACGCATCGCGCGAGTGCCAGGTGAAGCCATCCTACCCTCTACCCGTTGAATATATTGCCTAGCTCGATTTCTGGTACTATACTACTAACTAAAAGAGTACCTACTATTACTTAAGCATTCACTATTTCGAAGTGAAATAATGAATCTTTGCAAACACCCTGGACTCTATACCTACTGGCGAATTACATGTACATATTACATAAATTGAATGTACGTGTGTACATCCAATTTAATGTGTGTGAAATTCGTAGGGTTTAGTCACTCCCAAAGTGTCGTCCGACACGTAAACTGATAAGCGAGATCAATAAATTCACAATTTCATTACAATTCACAATACGATTTAAGTTTCTTCCGGGCTGCCTAAGATCTCGCGGGCGTCTACATTGGGTGAGGTGACTCACTTCAGCGCTTGGCTTAGTGTATAGTGTCTGCACGTAGTAGTATTATAAATTCTATGGCATTAACGTAAGACAGGGTCTTTAGTAGTGCAATAATCCTACAACAGCACACTATAAACCCAAACTTCTTAAAATAAGATTTTTAGTTCTACTACCCTCAGTTTGATACAGCTTGTCGGATATAAACGGTCGGCAACTATATTGTAATACTTATATTATAATTAAAAAAAAAAAACCTGCCGCCGCAATACATATGTTATTAGATTTAAATTAGGATTTTACTATCGAAATATTATAAAGACGGTATGATTTTTTCAGCATTCCTATATACATATAATCATATCTGCACACCCCCGAATAGGTAGACAGAGAATAACACCCAAATTTCGCCAAAGTAGGTTTTGTAATCCCCGTACCCAGGAGGCGAGTCTATCACTATATCGGGCACTTTTTCATGGGTATTTGCTTTTGGATGGAGAACAGCCTATCTCTATGATAATGACAACCACGAAAAGAGAGCCTTTATGTTCTTATTCGTTCGAGTATTGTGTATAATGTTCTAAATCACTTTTTAGGAGGCGTTTTACGAACAACTGGATAAAAATGGTGGCAATGCAGCGTTGTCGGGCTCTGAACGCCTGGCTGGTGATGTCACAGTAACGCGGTACATGACAACAACTCGCCATGAACCCATAAGGTTTGTATCAATAATTTAATTTTAAATATACCTTGGCACAGCTTAAATGGTAATTATTAAATTGCTTATCGACAGGTACGATGCGTGTACTTCACGATCGCGGGCTTCCAGTTATGGTCGTGGCTCATCTAGAACGCCTCGTTACTCAACACTTGACCACTATGATGCTACTGATTACGCTGCGGACCGACGGTACAGGTGACACGTGGACTTAATTCACCCCTGACAATTTCAGAAAAATAATTTAGTTTTATATGCTTCAGATTTATAAAGCATACGATTTCTCAAATTAAATAAGCACGAAGTTTTAGATAAAATATATCACTTTTGCATTTTTCAGTCAGGGGTGTTGCAAAAGTTTGGTTTCTGCATACAATGAAGTTAGTCTAATATGCTACTTGTTTTAATAGGGTTTATGACGAGGTTGGCTCCAGCCCACAGCCTGAGGACGCACCATACGAGGAGCGGTTGCAATCGGTAGTGGTGTCGCCCCACCGAGCGAGGCGACACCGCCGCGACTCTAGCCCTGAGGATCGCAAACACTCTAAGGTAAATAAAGAGTTAGCCATTATGGACATTATGGTTCTTGAAAGTCATAATGATAGGGTAATCACTTGATACTGGTATTATTGTATAACGAGGATAAATCATGTGTCATGTGTTCACAATTTGTACTTTTGCAGTACCCCATATATTTATTATGGTACGGTTTATTCACTAGTTTAAAGCTTTGCAATATCTTTAAAAATGACGAAATAATCGGCTGGACACACTTAACATTTCCCCCCTGAATATGTATTCACTAAAAAAATATTTTAATAATATAAACAGACATGTCAATTTTATTCATTTGTATTGATAGATTATCTCTGTAGATTTCTTAAAACACCTTTAACAAATTTTATGAAAATTTGGAAAAAAAAAATTGTAATGTAGCTTCTTTAATATGCAAATTAAATTGTCCTTTATGTTTACCAAGGAGCGTCATCGAAGTGTCGGCGCACGGCGCTCACGCTCAGGTTCGCGTGGGGTAGAACGACACGGGCCACGTCGCAGGCATAGGCGGCGTCGTGATGGCTCTGGTTCCCACTCGCGCGCTGGTACACCGCTGCGCGACGAGCCTGATGCGCCACCGGCTGAACCACGCCGCGCGCCACGCGAACGTCCACCGCTTCCCATGAGCCTGCCGTTGCCCAAATTCGCCGTACAGCTATTACGCGCCGTGCCACCCGCGCCCCGTCCTGCACCCGCGCCTGCTCCTGACTCACCGCCACGGCCGCCCTCCGCATCATCTTCTAGCGGAGGCTCTGCACCACACTCGCCCTCACTCGAGGAACGTATACGCAGCCTCGATGAAAAACTTAACGGATCACGCATTCTAACAGACGCGCCAGATCGAAGTAGACTCCGGCACCGGTTGCTTGAAATCGACATTAATGAGGTGAAGCCGTCGGAGGTGGTGCGGTCCCTGCTGGCGAAGCGTTCCGTGTTCGATGAGGATTCTGAGCGGCTTGAGTGTGCTGGACGTGCCCCCAGCCCCGGTGCAAGTCCTCGAGCGCGCGTCGGTCCATCTACACCACGAGCACTACGATACCCGTTTCCAGCACATCCACCGCCGCCACCACTTACCCCTCCAGCGCCGCCCACGCCGCCTGCACCTCCTACGCCGCCCACTCCGCCCGCACCCTCTACGCCGCCCGCACCCTCTACGCCGCCCGCACCTCAGGCGCCTGGGGATGACCCACGGGTGCATCCTAGAACGCCCGACACGATTGATCGCGAGATGTCCGACGCAAACGTTGGAAGATCGTCCTCTTCCCCTCTCGGGTTCGAAACCGATTTGAAATCATTTGAGATCAATATTTGTCCTCGTTTAATTGACAAAGATAGCGCCAGTCCTACACTGAACGACGAAAAGGAGTTAAATGTTGTTATCGACGAAGTTGAAATAGCATCTCGGAAGCGAGTTGCAAACTATACTGTTATCACAAGCAGTCTTCGAAGTCAAATCGATTGCCCCGATAATAAAGCGGCAGATATGACTGTTATTAAAAAAGAATTATTTAGCCCCGACGATCGAGGGACCGATTGTTTGACTTTTCATGCGGAAGATAACAGCGCTCGCGAAGTTATGGATATGTTATTGAAGCGAGTTGAAAGTTATCATGAAACTCAAAAGTTTGAATCACAGTTTGATAAAAAATGCAAATTCATCAAAGATAACGTTAATAAATCAGAATTTCAGAAAGAAGAAAAAAGAACTGAACTAGATAGCGAAAGCAAATTAGCGCCAGTATGTAAAACAATTAATCACAAAAATAAAGACAGTATACAAGAGAATCATATTGCCAAAGAATTAATAGAGTTTGAAATGCAACCGAATCACTTGAGTGCAATCAATTCTATTAAATCAAATAATGTAGATTTGTCAAATCAAGAATTAAAAAGCCCTGAAAAAAGTGTTAAAGATAGACACAGTCATAATTACAATCTTGGGAAGCTTGAGAAAGAGAACATTCAGTTCGATAAAACTTTTGAAAATGAAAAGTTTACACCTGTGTCAGCTGATAAGAAAATTACAGACTGTGAAAAAATTTACGAAGATCGAATGAGAACTGATCGTGAAAAAAATAGACTTTGTAGAGATAAAATTGAAAAAGAGAAACACGAGCCTGAGAAAGATAAGTCTAAGAGCAAAACTGATAAAACTACAGATAAATTACAGATTGGTATAACTGATAAGATCAAAATAGAAGGTGATAAGATCCATAAAGACAGAACTGATAAAGAAGCAGATAAAAATAGACCTTTTGAAGAGAAACCTAGACACTGTACTGCCACAATAGTACCTGCTAAGCATGAACATCGAAGAAAAGATAGAACTGAAAAAGATATGAGAAAAGATTCCGTGGATTTAGACTTAGTGGCTCCTAAAACGAAAAAAGATGATAAATACAAACACGATAGATCAAAGAAAGATACTGAATCTAGAAAGGAAGCAAAAAAAGATTCAGATTCTATAAAACATCGTAAATCGTCTAGAGATGAAACTTCAAGAGACTTTTGTCGCAAAGATTCTACAGATTCTACGACTTCTAGAACATCTCATGAATCTTCTAAAGTGAAAGAACCTGAAATCAGTGATGTTAAAGAAGATACTAAATCTAAATTTAGACATTCTGAATTGTTTCTTAAGCATGAAAATGATAAAGAATTACATATAAAACCTGATAATAAAGATGATAAGGATTTTGTCACCTATGCGAAAAACAAATCAGAAATGAGTCTTGACCATCATTTGAAATCTAAAGCGGATATTACCGAAAAACAAAGACATTATTCCCTTGATTCACCGAACGTTGATGCCAAGCGTAAAGAACGATTAAATTCCTGTTCTAGCTTGCCTTCCAATATTGGGCATAAACGAAGAATGTCCTCTCAAGATAGTCTTGATTCTTTTAACGAGGATGTGAAAAAGTGTCGAAATGATATAAAACTTCCAGAAAGAAGAAATTCTAAAGATTCTCGCACTGATAATAGGCATAAGACTACAAAATTTAGTAAAGGTCATTTTGCCAAGATAATAGAAAGTAAAACAAAAGAAGACAAGAAAAACCAAGTTAAACCACCAGATGAAACTTATATTGAATGTAAAGAAAACGATCGTAATGATATTAAAGATTCTAAGAATTGTGATAAAACAAGGTCTTTGAAAAAGAGTCCTAAAGAAGAAATAGATAATAAATATAACATGGATACACCTCCCGAAGGATTAAGATTAGATTTTCTTGCTACATTAGAACTAAGATCGAGTGAAGAAGATGAAAGACAAAGGGCTCTGAGAAAAGAGATGAAAGAAAAAAAACGTATTCAACAATTACAACAAATTCAGGAATTACAAATGCAACAAGAGTTACACCAAGCGGAATGTATGGGTAAAATTAAAGATGATAAAAAATTGAAGTGTGAAGATAAAAAGAAAGAAATAGCACATGAAAAGAGAATGTCAACAGACCGTAAAAGTAGAGATGAGAAGATTGATAATATTAAACGCAAAAGTCGTAAACTAGTTAATAGCAGTGATAGTTCAGATTCTGATGAACCTAAAAAACATTCGATATTTGACATAGTCGATGATGGCCCAATATACATATCAATGTACGACAAAGTTAAAGCTCGCTCATGTAAAAATATGCAAAAACAAGAAGAAGAGAAACGTCAAGAAAAGATAAAAGCGAAATTTAGTCAGCTAAAGCAAAGCCGAGCAAAGCGGGAAGAAAAGAAAAGATCAAGTTGGGATGAAGATAGTGATTCTGACCAGGATAGGAAGAAACATCAGAAATCGTCCATGGAAAATTCAACAGATGAAGAGAATATGGTCATACATACAAAAAAAAGAGATAAAATTCTGGAGCTAGATTATGATAGTGGTAAAATAGACGAATATTTCGATGGTAATACAAATGATGAGGATATGCGCAGTAAATTGTCTCGTAAAAATTCCAGAACTCGCATTATGTCAGATACGACAGATGATGAAATTTCAAAAAGAAGTCTAAGCAAAAGTCCTATGTTTCTTGAAGTTAAAAGTGAGTTACTTTCTGATTCCGAATCTATGCCAAGATTGAAAAGTGATAAAGATATGGATAACAACGTAAAAAAGCATTCTTTATTAAACTTATTTGGCAAGAGTGATAGCGATGATAGTAAACTGAAGTTGAATCTTGATAATGATAATGGGTATAAATCTAACTTCTTGAAATCTTTGTCTAATGATTTTTCTTCTGAGAACGAATCTATATCTAATAAAATCATCGGAGAGAATAGAAGAAAACACAAGAAAAAGCAGAGAAAACATAAATCTGCGTACTCGGATGAAGAACCCAAAATTGACAACAGTGATACTAGTTTGCTAGAAGGAGATCATAAACATAACTGTGATAAACAACGTCGTCACAGTAACAAAAAGGAAAAAAGAAAAGACAAATTACGTGATAGTTTGGACACCGATGACACACGTGATGAAAGAAATAAATTGAAGAGAGAGAAGAAATCTGTAAATAATAGTTTTGATATGAACCATGAAGGTATCTCTAATAATATGAAGAAAGATGGAAAAATGGAAGATATTTTTGGGCCACTATCTGATGAATCAGACAGAGATACACGAGAGGTTAGTGGTCATAAAAGCGATTATCCTACGCATGATAAAGAATCAATGTTTTGTGCAAACAACTCTGATTTCAAGCTGAAAGACAAAGACGACAACAAACGTAGGAAGGAGAAAAAACGCAAGGAAAAACGATACTTGAAGGAAGATGATAATAGTTTAGATGTTGACGCTGTAAGTAAAGCGATAGAAGCTCGGTTGTTTGCTGACGCGTTAGATGATGATGAAAGTCGTGTCAAAGTAGAAACGCTATCTGAAAGCCTTAATAAAATAAATCATAGTGATCTAAAATATATCGAAGCAAATATTATAAATGAAATAGCTAAACATGATAAATTAAAAAAGGAGTGCAAGGAAAAGAAAAAGAAGAAGAAGAAAAGCAGGGAGGACCGTCAAAATCGTAAAGAACATCATTATTTTTATCATCAAGAGAAGGTTGAGAAATCAGAAAATCCTGATCATCACATTACTGATATTGTAGAAGTATCTCCCAACACAATGTTATTAGACATACCTTTACCAAATGATGACCAAAATATAAATCTCAATGAAAAGATTGATGACACACTCACGCACAGTCTTCCTAGGTTAACTGACAGTCCACCTATTGTAATACAGTCCGACGAAAACACAGATTCTAAAACCATTGGTGAAGGTACCATTCTTGAGGACGATAAAATTAATTACATAGAAAATAAAGAAATTGAAATTGAAGAAATTCCTATGCCTCCACCATACGAAACTGTGGTAACAACAGATATAAGTGAAGTCCCTTTACCAAATGAACCTTTGCCGAGCAACTTAAATAATCGAGATGTTGTGCCTAATTTAAGTAGCGAAGGTGAATTATGTGAGGATGCAGTGAAGAATATAACAAATTCTGAAAAAGAGATGGACAAGGGGGAGAAATCTTCAGATATAGAAGTTGCATCATGTAAAATAGAAAAGAAACCAGATGAAAAGCCTAGAGCTATTATTTCACAAGAAGAAACCGAAGATGCAGTTGCTGCGCTGCTGGGTGAAAGTTTTGGGGGTAAACTAAATGATTTTTCTAATTATGAAGAAACTGAAAACAATTCTAAACACCAGATTGAAATAGAAAGTGCAGCCATAGGAAGTACAAATATTCCTGAGGAGGATGCTGAAGAAATGCGACAAGCCGTTCAAAATCTTAATGCTAGCGAAATGGAAATGAAACCAGACACTCCTGCCTCAGACAATGACTTACTACTAATTGATACTGATACTGAAGAAACGGATGAAGCTGCTCAGGATGCGATAGAAAAGTTGCCAATTAATATTATAGCAACAAATCAGACATTAAATTCAGTCTCTGACCAAAATAATCTGTCTACTAATATAGTTTCACAAAATAAATCTACTTTAATACCGACTGTAAATACTACTGTAAGTGAGCCTAATATCAAAGCAAGTACGAGAGAAGATTCAGATGTAAAGATCCACTTAGCGAAACGAGAGAATCCAGTTCAGATCATTACGTCCACTGCTACACCTGTGATAACTTCTTGGACCTTAAGTAATAACAAGTTACTAGAACCTCATGTATTGAATATACAAGCGAATTCTAGCTCTATTCGAGACAAGAACGAAATCAAACCAACTCACATTACTGCCAACATTGTAAAGATGAAAAGTCCTAGTCCACAGTCCCAGAACATAGAAACAAATCCTTCACCCAGACCCATATTGACTTCAGGCAGGGTAAGTGCTCCATATCAGGTTATCAACCAAATGATTCGTCCTCCGGTTTCTAACATGCAACCCCCCACCATAAAAATTCCAGAGCCTCATATATTATATCAAAAATCACAAGGTATAGTAATATCACCACGAATGTCAAATGACCCAAGAATGCAGAGCCCAAAAGCGAGTCCGCAGAGTGAAGGTATGGCATCACCGCGGCTAACAAATGTAGCTATCTTAAGTTCGTCTCCACAAACTTTGAATTCTGTCGGAATGGTTTCACCCACTGCCATACAGCAGAGATCACCTGGTCAAGTTACAGTTGTGCGAATGCAACAGCCTCCATTGAGTCCCATTCAAGCAATGCATATACCACACGGGACAAGGACTATGTTGTCACCAAACAGACCTAATTCTGTGCTGGTGCAAACTCAACGTACACCAATCCACTTTGCACCAGTCTTAGCTCCAATGTCTAAACAAATGAATGTCAACAATTTAGTTCAGCAAAATAAGGGAATAAGTGGAACTTCTACTATAATGCATCAGCAAAAACTGATACCGGGTGATTGTAGAAAAAGTGAACCGAGAACTATTGTTGAAAGCATTGCGGAAAATTCGAAAATTATTTTGTCGCCCACTAATCTCAAACATAGCACCAATGCTACAGTTATGGCTCAGAATCGTTTAATATCCATGCAAACGGGTATGCCCGTCGGTAATATAAGTTCGCCCGTACATCTGAATAATAAAGTATTGATCAATACTGTGAGCCAATTGAATGAGAAAAGAGATAATCAAACTCCAAAACAAGAACAAATGGGTCATATTCCTTTTGGATCTAGTCCAATTATACATGTAGCTGGCGGTAACAATTCAACATCAACCATCATACAAAGTGGTACAAAAACCGTGACATGCAACTTGCAGGAAACAAGTAAGATCAACCGAAGTCAAGGTTCTAACGTCATACATTCTTTAAATACCCAACGAGTATTGACTCAAACACATTTAGGTAACGTCATACAGTTAGAGAGTAATAAAGTTCCCACTACCTCCAAAGGACCAACTGTATTGTCAATGGCAACAATAAGACCACCTTCATTTATAGCTAAATTAGAATTATCTACTTCATCTACCGTTGCTACTACCACTGTTACAAATGTATCTCCATTATTATTAAAAACTAGTGCTGCTACGACTGTCAAGCCTCCCCAATTTGATAAAAGTATAGATCAAAATGCCTCTGTGTTGTTACAAAACCACACACGAGAAAATGAAACGACAACTGATGATAAAGGTGAAGTTAAAAATTTAGTTGTTACAATATGTGACACAAAAGAACAAAGAGAAACACCATTAAAACAGTCGCCTACTCCTGTTGCACACAATACTAAATGCGAAACAGATTTTGAAGAACTGTTAAGAGATAACACCAACGAGATTAAGGTGACAAATGATCCAGAAAAAAAATTAGAAGTAAATGTTGGCAAAACTGTAACTTTAATAACAACTACTATTCAAAGTCGAGAAGAAGATAAAACTATTGAAAATGTTAAAAAGGAAACTGCACTCGGTGATACATATAAAATGCAACCATTGTTTCATAATATTAAAGAAGAAAAAAGTGATAAAAATAACAGCAGTCAGACATGCGAATTAGTAAAAGAACCGCTGAGTGTAGAAAATAAGACAATACAATCAAATTCAAGTTTAGAGACAACAATCAGAACCAATGAAAATATATGTAATAATGAGATGAAAAACAATGCTACTGAAAGTGAAGAACCTCTTAAGCCAGACAATTTGGACAAAACTGGTGAAAGAAATTTTCTTACATTGTTGCCAGCTACTTCCGAAACAAATGATAATTCGTTGAGAAATGATGAAAGCGATTCCTGGAGTGCAAAAGATGTAAATATTGAGTCTGTTATTAAAAAAGTAGAGTCTTTATGTAATGAAAATGTAGAAATGATTAAGAAAGAAGACGAAAAAATTATTGATTCTGTAAAAGTCGATTCTAATTTTACTGATAACACCGTAGACCAGACATCACATATAAACGCGGTTACTGTTAGTTTCCAAACAGAAAATGTTAAAGTTGAAGAGTCTCTTTGTGATAAAATTATACCAACGGCTACCCCAAAGAGAGGTGGCAGAAATATTAGAGGCAAAAAATCTGATAAAAATCCAGACAGGGTACAAACTAGACAAATTTCTAAACCATCTAGAGGTGGCACTTCTAAGCGAGGCAGAGGTAGAGCTAGAGTAGATAAAAAAATTAAGAACTTAGTCAGTCACAGTGCGACAACTATGCCTGGTGATGTGTATGATTTTCACGAAGATTCAGGTGACGAAACAGCAACTTCATCTAATAAAACTGAAGCACGTCCACGATTGATCTTAACGATTAAAAGTCCCCTCTTGGGTCTTTCCAATATGACGATGGCCACTTCAACTCTCAGTATTACCCCAAAAGATCAACAGAAGCCACTGGATAGAAACAAGGAGGAGAAGAACGAGGAGTTGATAGCGCCATCGCCGAATACTCGAAAATCTCGCAGGTTACAGGAGAAAGACGTTCACCGTACTACGGTCGACGATGTCATTGAAGATGTTATCAAAGGGCCTGTCAAAACTGGCAAAGAGAGTAATAAAAAGAGGCCGACCAGACAGACGGTTTCCAAAACTGGCCAGGAAAAGATTTCTGGATTAGATGTACGAAAATCTCCGCGCGGCGTCAAACGAACGAGAGACCGAAGTTTATCGGATGCGTCGGCCGATAGCGGAGACGAAAGGAGTGGCAAGGATGGGACTAAGGACACGAAAGTGCCGCGCATCGATGAAATGGTGGGCATCGCTCAACCCGAGGCCGCAATCCCACCGCGACCCACACCCTCACCTCAGGTACCACTGGCTACGCCGACGCCGACGCCCACACCGATAACTAAACCTCCCAAGAAGATGATCTCAGAGATAAGTGCAAAGTTAGCCTGTGCTTTTGAGGCTGCTGCGATATCCGGCGTTGTCGATCGCGTACAGACCGAATTAGTGCGGCCTATTATCGAACCTCCGATGCTTTCTGCGCACGGTGGTGGCGAAGCTACCCTGCCGCGACGGCCATGCGACGCCGTTCCCAGTGCGCTCGTACCGGTGGGTGCCACGGAGGCGACGGATGCCCGCGTACAGTCGCCGGCCCTGCCACACAGGCCCCCATCTGCGCCGTCCACACCGTCTATGCACCGACCCGCCGACCGGGCCACTCCTGTGCTCATTCGCTCGGTGCGCTCGCGTTCACCAGCGACCGCGGCAGCCGCGGCTCACGACGAAAGCGCTCGGGTGTCTGGAGGAGCGGGCGGGCGCGCCGACGGCGAGGCGCCACTGGCCGTGGGCGGTGCGGGCGCGGCAGCTGCACCGCGGGTTTTCCGCGGATATGCGGCCACGGCCAGCCTGCCGCGCGGCGCGCACCACCCGCCGCACCCGCCCCCCGACCACCACCACCTTGTCAAGCAGGTTGCTGTCGTCGGCCCGCAACCGCATCATCATCATCCTGGTGAGTCAGCATAGTGTATACTATATCGTCAACTTAATACGATGTTATGGTTTAGGCTACACGCATCTATAAGATTACAGATAGTAAATAAGGAACGTAAAGTAAGTAAAGTAAATAGGTAATTCCAAGAAGATTAGAAAGTGGTACAGGTATTATATATTACTAAGGTTTAACGACGTAACGCGGATGCCATTGCGGCCTTCTGCATTTTATAATGTTACTAGCTGACTCGGTAAACTTCTTTCCGTCTTAGAATCAAGTTATATTGATTACCTTATTAGCTGAGTTTATTTTGTAAATTTCTTGTAAATTTTTAATTATCCTAATTGCTAGTATAGGCACAGTATCCCGAGGGGTCTTCTCAAAGCCGTACATGGCCCAGGGTCAACCAGTGTGCAAGGGAATTGCTTTATTTGGTCACCTTACACCACGGTATTAGAGACCCGAAACGGTTTGTGGTTTTGGTCGGTTCGAGTCCGACATAAGTAGCGGGCGATGGGGTAGTTGTGAAGATTTCGCAAAAAAAGAAACAAAATGGCACAGTATAAGCGGAGACAAATCGAAGGTCATAGAAATCCGTTCTCGAATTGTAAACGGTATCACTATCATGACTATATACCGGGTGTTATGAAAACGCACCTAAAAACTAGGATAGGCGATACTACTGAAGATAAAAAAAGTTTGGGTGGATTTTTTTTTAATCGCCTTAATTATTTTGAATTGAAAAGAAATTAGTATTTTTCACGTTCTTTCTTGTTGATTGAAACCGGTCTAATGATCTACGACCATTGCGGCATTCATGTTTTTAGGTGAAGTAATGATTTTTTTACGAAATCTTCACTTCATTTAGCTTTACTAACACAATGGAACGTGAAAAATGCTGATAAAAAAATAAAAATAAAAGTATTTAAATTTTTTTTAAATGAATTAATCGAAAAACAAATCGCTTAAAATATTTTTTACCTTCAGTACTATCGCCTATCTACGTTTTCGGTAGCATTTCTCTAACACCCGGTATATAATATAGATAAGCATAACCAACTTCGCGCATTTGTTGTTCTAAGAGTGGAGTCCCAATTGTCCGCGCTTGATCTGAAATTATCAATATGAAAGAAACACTGGAATTTCTTTTGTAATTAATGACAATTACCTTTTCAGGTGCTGCTTCTAGAGTAACTATTGCGAGTGTACCATCGATCAGTCCCCAGGGTCAAATCGCAATGGTAATTATATTTCTTTTTAACAAAACATCAATATTTATTTGCAAAATACATAACCTTAATTCTGTTCATGCCATCCGGAACAGTCGGCTGATTTAGTTAGAAGCCCTCCGCCTGCACATCAACAAACTTCTCCTGTTACCCCGGTATATCACAATGTAATAATACATTTTTTTTGCAATGGCAAATAGGAGCTAAGCGTAGCGTCTACGCAGTAGAGGTTATGTAATGATATAATTTATTTGCTTACAGGGCGATGGAATGTATCCTCACTTCTCGCATCAACATTATCAGATGTATCAACAACATTTCCGCGCTACACAACACGAAAGTCGAGCAACATCTTCGCCATATACAAGGTAGTTTTATTATAGCAAATATTATTTTTAGTTTACAACAGGAAAGTTAGTAGATACATGTAGTGTAGACTCGATCTAAGGTAGATTTTCACTCTTCTTCCCCAAATCAAAAGGCGGGGTAATGTACCCTTTTTTTTTTTTTTTTTTTTCGTGCGGAAATCCCCTCGGATACCCCCCCGCCGGCCAGCGGGGGCGGTTATGTCGGGCTCGAACCGACAAATATTAAATTAAATAGAATTCCCTGGTGACCAATAATACAGGTCTAATCGTATTTATTACCTTTTTGTGCCCCCTTTTTTATATTTAGGACACGTCAATTTGACTTCACCTCGCCTGATGGTAAGCTGAAGGTAAAGTCTCAGGAAAGAGGGCCACCATTACATACACGTACCATGTTAACAATGGTGGCACTCAGCTTGACGGCCTCATCAGAAGAGGATTGTCGTCGCAGCACCGCTTGACACCCATTAGTGCTGCGACCACAATCTCCTTGCCCGGCTATGCACTTGCTGACCCCTGAACGCAATCAAACTGAAATTGGATTACTATGGAGGGTTTTTCGCAATCCCCCCGTGTGATAAGCGAACATAGTATTGTATTATTTTTGGTTGCTGGTGAGAACAAAAAAATATTATAAACAGGGCGTCCAACGGCGATGCCACGTGGAGGTAAGTATCTAAAATAATGTTGATAGACAATTTTACTGAAAGGAGACTTCATTTTGATTTTAACATAACATAAACTCACGCATATATCCCCGAAGGGGTAGGCAGAGGTGCTAGCACCCACGTTTCGCCAGTTTATGTTTTAGGTCCCAATGTAATAGGTGGCGAGCCTATTGCCATTAACCGGGCACTTATAAACCTGCGATAAATACACACATAACTTCGAAAAGCATCGAAAAGTCATTGGTGTGTGCCATGGTAATACCTGGGATCGAACCCGAGACCTCGTCTCAGCAGTCCTTTACCCATACCACTAGGCTACCGCGGTTGAAACTCCATTCAAAGATTCTCGAAAACTTGATTGCACACTCGGTAATCGATCTGGCTAAAATCCGAAAAAATAACACCTTGTACTTTTATAGTATCAATCGATAGGGTCATTTATAAGGATCAAATGTCATGGTAAATTAAATAAAAGGAAATCCATGAAATTTAAACTTATAAAAATGTATTCTTCAATTTTTATCTATTTTAATTAATAATTTTGCTATCTTTGTTCCTACGACTAAAAAGTACAAAACCAAAGTTGTAGAAAATTCAATTTACAACAAAACTGCTTTTACGTTATTTCTGTGTGATACATAGTTTGCCCGATATAGCGTAAAAACTATTCGCACCCGTTTTTCAAGATGGCGACCTCACAAACTAGAAACTAACTCTCTCTTGATATCCAAAAAAATAAATTGTGTTCTCTGACTTTTGTATGCTCAGCCTAAAATAAATGTAACAATTTCAATGGATTAAAATGACATCAAAGATTGAAAAGGTAATAATATTACTAAGGTATTTGTGCCATTCAATTTATAAGTTTTAATGTAACGGATGGGCTTTTATTTAATTTATCATTTTTGTTAGAGAGATTTGATCCATATGATTGACCCTATCGATTGATGGCATAAAGGTACAGGGTGTAATTTTTACGGATTTAAGCCAGTTCGATTACCGAGTGTGCCAATCGAGTTTTCGAAAATCTTTGAAACAGTCTAAATTGTTTTTAAAATCAAGATGAAGTCTCTTTTCAGTGGAATTGTCTATCTACATTATTTAAGATACTTTCCCTCCATGTGGCATCGCCGTGCTCTGTATAATAATTATAATAATTTATTTACAAAAGAATTTTTGTCAATAAAATTGCCTTTGAGTATCACATTTTGAACTCAATTTGCAAGGATCTCAATTTGTTATTTTGGTGACAAGTATATTTACCTATAGGCTATTTCCAAACTACGCAATGATCACGTTTAAAATTAGTTATTCATTCATCAATATGTAGAGCAGACGCTACAAGTTTATGAGTTTGTAATATCCGAGAACTGGCAATTTATTTATTTATTTATTTTTATTTATCTATTTAGTTTTTGTGACCGGATTCCTATTCCTGAGACCCCAAATAACTACAAAACACATTTTGCCACACCAGGTGTTACGGTCCATTTCCGCCTATTATTATTTTTTCCACTTTTTCAATATTTGCGATTGGTCCA
The DNA here is from genome assembly GCA_946251805.1 of Cybosia mesomella. NCBI lineage: Eukaryota > Metazoa > Arthropoda > Insecta > Lepidoptera > Erebidae > Cybosia > Cybosia mesomella. The sequence continues at coordinate 15,897,792 of OX276406.1, read as the reverse complement.
CGACAACGACAATATACTATGTTGAAGATAAGCTCTTCACAAATATGAAAATCATCAGTTATTTAGAAACTTTTTTGACCATTTTACAATATATATATTTTTTATGTTTTGTCTGCGTTACGCGAAATCTTATGATTCAAATGTATGGGATAAAGAAGTGTAGGTATGGAACTTGACTGGCGGAGGATGCAGTAGTCCGGGGTGAGGTGATGTTAGCGGTGTCCCTGGACATCCAACACCTTGCCCTGGAGTTGCATTAGGGAGGCGCTCGTGTATCACGAAGTGCCTCTCTACCTCCGCCGCATAGTCGGGGCGTATTTGACGGAGAGAGCCGTCAGCTACCCAACCGTGACCGGTCTCGGTCGGCGTGAAATGTCGTGCGGTGTTCCACAGGGATCGGTCCTGGGGCCGCTCCTGTGGAACATCGGATACGGCTGGGTGCTTCGCGGTGAGCTCGTAGGCGGTGCCGCCGTCACCTGCTACGCGGACGACACGCTCGTGACGGCGTGCGGGGTGACGTACCGCGAAGTGACCCTGAAGGCCACGACCGCGGTTGCCCAAGTCGTTGAGCGGATCCGGCGGCTGGGTCTCGAAGTGGCTCTGCATAAAACCGAGGCCCTGTTCTTTCATGGGCCTCGGAGCAAGCCACCCGAGGGATCCAGTCTCATCGTGGGAGGAAATCGCATCGGCATCAAGCCCCAAATGAAATATTTGGGGCTCGTGCTCGACGGCCGATGGGACTTCGAAGAGCACATCCGAAGTCTGGCCCCCAAATTGAAGGGCACAGCTCTTGCTCTGGCTCGGCTGTTGCCCAACATGAGGGGGCCCGATGACTCCTGTAGGAGACTCTACGCGGGGATCGTGCGGTCCATGGCCCTGTATGGGTGCCCAATATGGGCGGAGGCCCTGAGGACCAGAACTGTGCGGATGCTGCGCGCTCCGCAGCGAGTTATGGCCATCAGGGTCATCCGCGGCATACCGCACGATCTCCTTCGAGGCGGCGAGTCTCCTTGCCGGAACTCCGCCATGGGACCTGGAAGCGAGAGCCCTTTCGCAACTGTACCAGTGGCGAAAGGAGGCGCGGGATCAGGGATGGAACCCCGAGCCTCGAGAAATCGAGGCCGTGCAGTCCCAGCTCCGCCAGGCCATCGTGGTGGAGTGGAAGGAACGACTTGGGCGACGAAGCGCAGGGCACGCCGCAATAGCGGCGGTAAGGCCCATCATGGAGGATTGGCCGGAGAGGCGACACGGAAGCCTCTCGTACCGACAGACGCAGGTGATCTCCGGGAAGGGGTGCTTCGGGGACCACCTGCATCGGATCAGGAAGGAGCCAACGCCTGAGTGTCATCACTGCGACGCGAGCGAGGACTCAGGGCTGCACACCCTGCGGACTGCCCGGCGTGGGAGGCGCCGAGGCGTGACCTCGTGGCAGCCATCGGGGTGGGAGTCCTCTCGCTCGGCAGCATGATTGCGGCAATGGTGCGGAGCGCGAGCGCGTGGGCCGCCGCCACCTCCTTCTGCGAGCATGTAATGCTCGCGAAGGAGATGGCGGAGCGCGCCCAGGAGAGAATTAGAACTCTCCCGGCCCGCCGAGCCCGCAAGGCCCGCAGGCGACTCAGGCGCCGGAGGTCGCTTAACGACCTCCGTCCTCCATGAGCGCAGGCATGGGGGTGGCGGGTGAGGCCGCCTGTCACCCCAGCAGAAGCAGGCCGGGACGGTGGGGCGACTAGCGCTCCTTCCCCAAACCGGGGCAAGACGGGGACACCGTGGTTCCCAAACCCGAGAGGGCCATCTCGAAACCGGAGATGGCCCAGGGTCAGTCGGGGTGCGAGGGATATGCTCTATGGGCAACCTTACACCCTGAAGTCTGTAGACCCGAGACGGCGTGCGGTTTTAGTCGGTTCAAGCCCGACATAACCGCCCCCGCTGGCACGCGGGGGGTATCCGAAGGGATTTCCGCACAAAAAAAAAAGGTATGTAACTTGAGTTGACAAGCTGGCTGACATACATGCATGCCAGCTTGTCCCGGCGGCCATTTTTCAGTTTAGAAGAAATTTTGAAAGTCTATATAACCACAGAATAAATAATAGTACAAGTACAGAAGACCCTCTGTTTTGATGTTCACGAATGCCGCCTTTTTACGTGCCTATTAATTTATTATTAGCAACGGACCACAGCCAGCCGCGCCGTCATTAGTTCTATTGTCCGGCGCGAAGTTTGACATTACTCCGCACCTTGCCGAAGATAGGGTTGTCATTTCTTTAAACTTCGTCGGTGGCAAACGAGCGTACGGTCCGCCTGATCGTAAGCGGATGCGGTAGCTTTGCACTATTATCTATTGTGTGGCGCAAGCATCGACTATGTCAGAATAAGGTAGGTACCCGTCTAGCACAACTGCAACTCTCGTTGCAGGACATAACGACACCCGTCACTTTTTCACAGTAGTCCACAAAAAGAGATAGGTACTTTTTTTTGTTATATGTGCGGAAATCCCTTCGGATACCCCCCCCCCCCCCGCCGGCCTGCGGGGGCGGTTATGTCGGGCTTGAACCGACTAAAACCGCACGCCGTCTCGGGTCTACAGACACCGGGGTGTAAGGTTACCCATAGAGCATATCCCTCGCACCCCGACTGACCCTGTGCCATTCGCAGTGTCCCCTCTGATAACAGCAGAGGGGTACCTGGAGCGACCAACCCCGCAGGCCTTGAAGGCCCGCCATACCCCGACCCCCTCGTGCATGGGGTCAGCTGGCCCTGAAAAGGGCCGGTTGGTCAGACTCTTGGCCGTTGACGTTGACGCCAGCTACTCCAGAGGAGCAATCAATGATGCGTCATCGCCCACGTTGCCCAGGGTGCACCAAACTTGGAGGTGATCCAACCAGTCGTACCCCAAGAGATAGGTACCTAATATAATTTCTCGCTCGGGAAAGATTTACGTGTCACAGTTGGTTTAGACCGGCTGATAAGCGTTTTATAGTCTAGGAGCTAGCAACCAAATTCATTTAAAAAAAAACAATATATTTACTTACTGATTACTTTTTATTGGTTTACGTAAGTAAATACTAAAGGTAACGTGGGCGTGACCTGTATTTATTGCTTACTTAACTACAAATGCCTTACTTTTATATACTTTTTTTTTTTACCATCTTTAAATTGCCGGTTGTTAAATTTAATTGTTGCATATAATATGCGAAACCTACAAAACAATTTTAATAAACATTCCACTGGGAATGCATGCACATGGTGATTGTGGAGGTATATTTCTAAAAAGTTCTACAAGTTTGCTGCCTGGATTGCTTTGAACACAATTTTCAAAATGTTCTATGAAAGTGGTTTCTAAATTTTGTACATACTCTATAAAATCTTTTGGTGGCATTTTTAAGCTGCCATAAAAACTAGATTGGTTGTTGAATGCTTTGTATCTAGTAAATAGATTAGTCTCGTCTAAGCCTGCAACTGGGCTTGAAATTTCATCTATTAAAAACGTGCAATCCGAATTTTGGTCATTGTTTCTGCCACCCGCAGCAATGCAATATTTCGTTGCCCTTATTTTATACATCGTATACAATATGCGCTTGCGACGTTGGTATGCGGGAGATACGCGCGCGAGTGTCGCGGCCCACGGCGGGGCAACCACTGAATAAGCAGCCCCGCGGCTGCCGCCGGCATGTACTTCTGCCGCCGGCATGTACTTATAATTTCTCGCAGATCGGCGGAGTGACCCCCCCCCCCTGATATAACTTAGGTTCTAATCAATTTTAAGAGTTGAAATTTGTTCTTGTTGTAGCTTTTGTAGACCTTAAAGTTTCCTGTTAGTTATAAAAAATAATCATAAGTATTCGCGTAACGCAGGCACGCAGAAAATTATTTTTGTAAAATGGCCAGAAACAATATTTCTTAATAACCAACGATGATTTTTCAAACGGTTTGTTATATTTGTGAAGAGCTTATCTACAACATGGTGTACGTTCTTGTAGACCAATCGCAAGAATTGAAAAAGTTGAAAGAAAAAATAGGCGGAAATGGACCATCACACTTGGTGGCAAGATGTGTTTTGTAGTTATTTGGGGTCTCAGGAGTAAGAATCCGGTCACAGTTGCTGGTCTTCGGATGTTGCAACCTAATAGCAGGGGGGGTGTCACTCCACCGATCTGCGAGAAATTATAAGTACATGCCGGCGGAATCCCCGAGGTTGCTTATTCAGTGGTTGCCCCGCCGCAGCCCGCGACACTCGCGCTCGTGTCTCCCGCATACCAACGTCGCAAGCGCGTATTGTATACGATGTTTAAAATAAAGACAACGAAATATTGCATTGCTGCGGGTTGCAGAAACAATAACCAAAATTCCAATTGCACGTTTTTCTATGTTCCGACGCGTGAAAAGGATACCGAAAGGTGAGGTAGTAAGCACTAAATGCTCATTTATACCTATATTTTCATAGTAAATCGAACACAAGAATCAAGTAAAACAGCACAGTGTTATACTTGAATTAAATAGGTATCTGTCAACGGCCTATCTACATCTGTATACATATACATCAAACGAAAATCCCGAGATTGTGATTAAATCAGTACTCATTAGACTCATTTACACCTGGCGTGCGACCGTGAACTGTAAAGTCTATCTCCGTCTCTGTCACTCGAATAGTAAGTGCTATCTAATATTTATAATTCACGTATTCTGTGTGTGTATATTATTGGATCACGTATAGGTACAAGATGTCTAGGTGGTACCTACTTTTAAATATCTTATTGTCGTCGAGGCGCGCCACTTGACACCGCCGCGGTGTCAAGTGGCGGGTGCAAGTTCAAACAAGCCGCTAAGTTAGTCCAAGAGCCGTGCTACAAATTTAATGCTTCTCCGCTGCCGTCAGCTCTTTCGGTTAAGTTTTTCATAATTACTATTTGTTGTGTTAATGTTCATTTAATTGTTTTTGTACATTCATGTGAAAAGTAAAATTTACCCATCTAAAAATATATAAATTTCAAGATAAGAGAAGATGCGAACAAGTTATTTTAATTTCCAAGAAAGAGTAAAAGTATATAAAAGTAAGGCATTTGTAGTTAAGCAATAAATACAGGTCACGCCCGCGTTACCTTTAGTATTTACATTATTTTTTAATGAATTTGGTTGCTAGCTCCTAGACTATAAAACGCTTATCAGCCGGTCTAAACCAACTGTGACACGTGACTCTTTCTCGAGCGAGACATTATATTAGGTACCTATCTCTTTTTGTGCACTACTGTGAAAAAGTGACGGGTGTCGTTATGTCCTGCAACGAGAGTTGCCAAGCAATAAGCATAGTTGTGCTAGACGGGTACCTTATTCTGACATAGTCGATGCTTGCGCCACAGAATAGATAATAGTGCAAAGCTAATGTATCCGCTTACGATCAGGCGGATCGTGCGCTCGTTTGCCACCGACGACGTTTAAAAAAATGACAACCCTATCTTCGGCAAGGTGCGGAGTAATGTCGACCTTCGCGCCGGGCAATAGAACTCAATGAAGGCGCGGCAGGCGTGCGGTCCGTTGCTAATAATAATTAATAGGCACGTAAAAAGGCGGCATTCGTGAACATCAAAACAGAGGGTCTTCTGTACTTGTACTATTATTTATTCTGTGCTAATAGACCCGTAGCGCCTGTTCTAATGTATGTAATATGTAAATCCAAAGATTATCTATGAATTTCAGGACTTTTATCATTCATCGAATGTTAAATATAGTTCAATGGGTTCCATGTTTATATAGGCCCCATGGGTAACCTATGTGTACATATGCGTACACCCCATGGGTGTACGGGCCCCATGGGTGTAGAGGTCTCATGAGTGCAGGGTCCCCATGAATGTTTGGAGCTCCTATCAAGATCTTGCTTCTCTCTACCCTTCCATTTCTCTTTTTCATAATTTAGTTAATATGGGATTTTATGGTTGCGTAGTTATTCCCTTTATCTAAAGCGCTGCTAAAATATATCAAATAAAAGTAACATCATTATTTGTATTGATACCCGCTACCTTCGTTGTCTTTTAAATATTTTCGTGAGGCGTAAAGTGGCAACTTTGCTATTCCAAAAATACCTAAAATCGTCGAATACCCTCGCCTTAAAGACTATATTTACTGGCAAACTTCGTGAACAAACGTCAAAATATTGCTGTTGAAATAGAAAACAACAAATATTAGAAACATTAGCAATAACATAAACATGTAATATGCGTTGTGTGTTTGTGTATTATTCTCTGCTGCTTGAATCAACTAGAGCGTAAGAAAGTGATGCTATTTTATTTAACAACTATAATATCAAACAATAGGTGGAATTCTCACCAATTTCCATTACTGACCAACAAAAAATCAATAAAAGGACTGATCAACCAATGACGCGAACCCTTTAAGACCGTGATTAGTAGAATATAATCTATGATTGGTTGAGTGGCGTGCCTCCGCTGCCATCGTGCCCGCGCTTATCTTCAAAGGTACTTAAAAACGCGTTCTGTTCAGTTAAAGTATATTGTCACGTAGTTTATCGGTCGTTCTCGGCTGTGATTCCTGCAGGTCATTGGAGGCGGAAGGTTCGGAAGCGCCGACGCCGCCACTGGAACTGCGGCGACCACCATCAGCGCGCGTTCCACCGCGGCCCGTGCACTCGCCCGCGCCTGACCTAGCGTATCGCGGCGTGGAGGCCGAGCCGCTGGACGCGTACCGGCGCGGCGACTGCGTGGTGCGGCGCGCGCCGCCAGTGGCTGTATACGCTGTGAATATGGCGCGCTCTCCGCCGCCGGCGCACGGGCGCTCTCCGCCGCCCGCGCACGTCACGTCGCGTCTGGCGGGTGCAATGCCGCCAGGCGCAGCGCCCGGCCCGCCCGCCGGCCCGCCGCACGCTTCCCAAGTGCCGCGCGAGGCGGACTCCCTCCAGATGCTCCTCCGGGTATGTATTTTAACATGTCGCAACAATCTGCATCATCATCATCATACAAACATAGTGAGAGCGGCTCGGGTGGCGGAATTAGCACTCGGCTGTCGTTAACACACAGCTTCTGCATTTGAACATAATAACAGCAGCGAAATATACGTTTGCGGCACTTCTTGCGTCCGGTTGCACCGCCCGCACCGCTCCCACTGTTTGTACACTTAGCGTTGTTCCCGGTTGCATCAGAAGCTTTTATCCGGTCCGGGTCCGCTTAATCATTACCTCATTTTGGTTTGGCTTTTGTGGTAGGCACTGCCGTCTGACCATGCCAACTTTGAGAGGAAAGCGTGCGCCAGACCCTCGATCATTAATCAGGAGGTGGCGGCCGACATAAACCCAATCTACTGTTACAACCTGCCTTTGAACAATGGTTGAGCGCAGCTCTTAAGAGCGAAGCTGCTCTTGCGATTCAGCAGTGATGGGAAGTTCCAGATCATCTTAAGGAAGCATTTAAGATATTGTGACTTCTTCTGTTCCCGTAAATCAAGTGCTCTATTTTTTATAAGAGATTTTTTCAATAACATAGACTAAAATCACCATAGCATAAAAAGTTGGCTATGTTACTCAGAAAAAATATAACATTCTAATGGCGAAAGACCGTAGACTTTAAAGAAGGGACATCGAATTGGTAGTTCACCCTGATTTTGGAGTTATATTCATTGTGTGAGTATATGTTGAAATCCTGTGACTGGAGCATGCATCCTGGCGCTAGCTTGACTTGAAGACGTCATAGTGTATGACGTCACTTCGCTATTGCATATTGTCCGAAAACGGCATGCTCCGCAACAAACCGCCAGCCAGCTGTTTACTGAGTGCAATGCGACACACGATTCATAGCATCGTATTTCTGTGACGTCACACGGTGTGCTTGAATGGTGACTCAATAACTTTGCTTCGCAGGGAGCATTATCATTGTTTAGGTTGTAGACTGGCATATTTTTGCCAATGATTAGTAGTAGTAGTAGATGTTTGCCACAGACGTAAGCTGGGTACATAGCTTCACATCACTTTCTTGTAGTGGAATGAAGGTGTTCATGTGGAAGTTAACAGCGATATACTGCGATTGTGTTTGTATGATAGTTGTACCGGTGTGGGTCTTCACAGCCAGTGGAAATGCTTTGTATAGTTGAAAGTCTTCGTCCGTAGTTAGAGGTATGTGGATTTCAAAAAGAAAGTAGTTAGCACTGACGCGTGCTTTCATGTAGAGGAGCTTGTAAACATCTCTAATGTCTTCTATGACATTTTGAACGGGCAAGGTCAAGGACTTCGGAAGTCTCCCGGAGATACGGCTCAGCTGTTTAATCAAATCTACTGGCGTAAGCAAGTGTATATCTACCTAGTCCAGCCATAAGTTTTGTTACAAATGAAAATGCATTTTTTTTAAATGAAGTAATGTAATATTATTTAAATTTATACCTACATATTTATTAAAGTCTTAGCAAAAAAATAAAAATATATTTTTCACTTCTCATGCTCTTAAAATGTTACTTTAGTCTCTGTATATCGGGAATAAAGTTCCTTATTAATCTCTAGGGACTAAAGTAATTTTTTTTAAATTTACTTTGAAAACTCCTAAGCAGCCAATCACGGTGTTTGTGAATGGGAGCATTATCACCTTTTTAGTGATTGTGTATAGAAATAACCTCAAAATGACATTTGAAAAAATCTAAAAAACCCATTTAATTTCATAATGAAATGGCAACCTTTTTGAGGATAGAGTGTCTTTACGACACTCTCCAACTTTTACTCCGAGTGAAGATATTCAACATGCTCAAATACAAAGCACGGAGACCCACGTTAATATACCGGGGAAAACCATACATTTAAATTAAATAAATGTACAAATTGCACTTTTAACTTTTCTTAGGTTAGATTAACGATTAATACGTAATTTTAAGAAACTTTGTTATTATAAATATTATAATTTTGTATAGAACGTCGTTTTTTTTCCTCGCATTCAAAGTGAAAAGTAGAGTGTTTAACGTGGGACTAAACAACCATAATGACACTCGAACTATTAGCCACTAAATAAAATGGCTAAATCATCTCGTGTCATTATGGCTTGTTTTAGTCCCTTGTTGAACAATCTACTATTATTCGAAATAGCCCCCTTTGGCTTTTATACAGGCCTTTAATCTGTTTGGCCACGAATCTATGTATTTACGCATTGTTTCCAAGGGAAATTTTGCCACTGCTTGCTCCAAAGATTTTTTAAGAGACTCAATGTCGCCGTGCCGTTTAGAGCAGGCCATTTCCTCTAAAACTGGCCATAATTTGTAGTCTAAAGAGTTGAGGTCTGGGCTAGATGAGGGCCAGTCTTCAGCTCTTATAAAGTCCGGAACGTTGGTTTCTAGCCAGGCTTGGGTAGTTCGTGCCTTGTGACTAGGAGCAGAGACCTGCTGGAAAGTCCACGGTATATTTTTAAAACGTGTATTGCTGAGAGGTTTCTCAACATGATCTAAGATAGTATATTGATACACTTTGGTTGAAGTTTTTACTCCTTTTTCACAAAAATGTAGCTTTGTGACTCCCTGATAAGACACGGCCCACCAAACCATCACTGACGCAGGATGATGACCACGTTGTACCTTTCCGACCACTTGAGCAGCTTACTTGGAACTGTGAGCGTACACTTTATCATTTTGCTTATTGTAGTGTTCTTCAATCGTGAAATTTTTTTCATAGGTAAAGAGGATATTTATGTGCCTTTCACCTGCGTATCGCGACAGAAGGCGTTTTGATCGATCCGCGCTCCATTCGTAAAGATTGATTTAGGGCATGTCCTGTGTATCGACGATAAGCACCGAGCTTCAGGTCTTGTTTTAAAATACGTGACAGAGTCCTAGCGGGAATCTTTATTTCTCGCGATAAGATTTTTTGCTTCCTTATGGGGTTTCGACGCATTCTGGCTTTAACAGCATTAATAGCCTTTGTAGTTCTAACAGCACGCGGCCGTCCCGATCTTTTCTGGTCTTCGACAGGCGAAGTGTTGTTGTATCTATTGATAGTACGATATACGAACATATGGCTGATACCAAGTTTTTGAAGTGTCTGGAATATGACCGACGGCTCCATATCCACTTTGTGCAAGGCGATCACTGCGATTCTATTTTCTTTAACACTCCATTCCATATGGTAATTGGATAATGAAAACGAAAAAATATGTGAAATGGCGCGAAATCGACAGTTTTTAAAATAATAAACGTGTTCCAAACTCAAAATAATTAAAAAGTTGTAAAAGAAAGAAAAGTTTTGATGTAACAGTATTTATGGCCAGACTAGTTATTATGTCCTTTATACACGTTGGTCTAAGTGTTGAATAGCATCTCTTGCATTGACCTTAAGTTACTCAATAGCAAGGATAGAGCTAGCGCAGCCGAGTTAAAGTAACTCGCAGCCATCATGACTTCAATGGCAGATGTAACCTTAGCAAAATTTGTGTTCGTTTTGTTCATGAAACCGTCTATTAGTTGAACCTGTTGGTTGATGTTGTCTTCAGTTTTCCTGAGGATCTTGTTCTGTCTCAACAAGGGACGTCTGATTCTTCATGAGTTACAGCAGGTAGTTTTCGTTTGTTCGAACAGATTCGATATCCCGTTGATATTTGTCAGCAAAGTTCTGATCTAAGATACCAAACAGTTCGTTTGCGACGTAACCGATCCCGTTTATCGTTATTTCGTGCTATAATTGACTTAGAGTAGGTTTGCAATACCTCGGGTCAGTTTTGGTACAAAGATCAGTCAGTTTGATTAGATAGTTTTCTATCCGTTGTATGTTCTCCCAATAACCAGTCAAATTATAGTACATAATTAAATTAACTATTATAAATGCGGATTTGGTGCGGGTATGTAAGTGGAGCAAGCAGTATGGGCTTGAAGTTAACCCCTCCAAGACTCAGGCTACTATTGTTGGCAGCTCCAGGATGCTATCACGTATAGACTGGTCACAACTGCGTGACCTTATTTTTAACGGTGTTCCACTTCAAAACGCAGCAACGTAAATAATTTAGTCATATTGATAGATAACACACTTTCCTGGGGACCCCAAATGAATGAAGTCAGCCGCAAGTTGTTTGCATCGGCGGGGTCCATGCGTAGACTGCGAAACTTTTTACCAACGGCCGCTAAAATTGCTCTTGCAGAATCTCTTCTTCTTCCTCTACTTGATTATGCCGATGTCAGCTATCTTGAGGTATCTTGAGCTGTCTCTATGAGCGCCTTCAAAATTTTGGTATTAGATTTATATATGGGCTCCGCAAATATTGTTCGCAACTTGCTCAAGTGGCTGCCAATTCGACTTCGCCGGAATGCTCATACTCTTTCCATGCTTTACAGTATTCTTTTTAATTAGGGTTTGCAATCCGGCGTCATTTTCAGTCCGGCCGAATCCGTCCGGGTTCCCATCGATTCGGCCGGATCAGGCCGGATCCGGCCGCATTGATCAAATCAGGATAATTTTCACTTTTCGGTTCAGAATGAAATGTTAGTAAGTTAATCGAGTGAAAACATGTATTCAATTAGGTATTTTATATACTGGGGTGTGTGTTGGGTAACCTCCTCGAGTGTCGCTCCGATTCCGATCCCGCTGCAGTCCGGGGGGAACGGAATCGGAGCGGCCGGTACACCCTGGGCGGCGGTCAATGGCTTCCCCTTCACCCCTTCATAGGGTTGACATTGATCGTCGGCCAATACCCAACGTGGCGGGAACACATCGCTCTCCGTACTCCTCTGCTTTCAGAGGAGACAGGATGAGCGATGCTGTTAGTGGTGAGATGGCCCAGCGTCAGCCGGGGTGCGAGGGATATGCTCTATGGGTAACCTTACACCCCGGCGTCTGAAGACCCGAGACGGCGTGCGGTTTTGGTCGGTGCGAGCCCGACATAACCGCCCCCGCTGGCCGACGGGGGGGGGTATCCGAAGGGATTTCCGCACGATAAAAAAAAAAAAAAAAAAGGTATTTTATATACTCTATATTTTATAGACTCTATAGGGGAGGGGGGATTTAGATCCCTAAGATCACGTCGGGCGGCCGGGGCCGGTCGGGGTCTCTGGGATATCCTTTCTAGGGTACACCAGGTTCCTCGGCCACACAGGCCGATGTCACAAATCACCGTGCGGTTTTAGTCGGTTGAACTCCGACACGCCCGCCTCACCGTTAGCTCTGATGAGGTGAAGCCCGAGGGGGTTTACGCTCGGAAAAAAAAGGTATTTGATAAAAATAAAAAAACATCCTCGTATATAAAATCTACTTTATTTCCAATCCAATGATAAGATTAGACAACAGGCAAACAATTAAAATCTAGTAGTGTAGGTAACTAATAAAATTTTAACGATATTACAAGTCTAGATTTCACTTTCACAGATAGATAAATTATTTTAGTAACTTTATAAAATTTAATATAATTAACCTTACGTAATGTACTGAGATGAGATCACAATAATTATATTATTAAGGTATTTGAAAATTCTAACAAACAAGGCTTATACGAGGGTCAAACTGAAAGTTCTTAGAAAATCAAAAACTGATTACATTAGCCAGTTATTAGTTTTATTATATCTTTTCAAAATATTGTCCATTCACGTCAATACACCGCTGCATGCGATGGAACCACTGGGAAAAGCACTTTGCCCACTCGTCCTTAGGGGTCTCTTTAATGGCATCGCGATACGCAGCCACCGCTTCTTTAGCATTCATAAACCGCTTTCCTTTAAGTTTTTCTTTAATTTTTGGAAATAAATAAAAATCACAAGGCGCGAGGTCGGGGCTATACGGCGGGTGACCCAGTAATTCAACGTTTGATGTCGCCAAATAGTCGATCGTTCGCTTGGCGGTGTGCGACGAGGCGTTGTCGTGGTGAAGGAGGATCCTACTGCGAGGTCGTTTCTCTCGAACTTTTTCCAAGACAAGTGGCAAACAATTGGTAGTGTACCATTCTGCAGAAACTGTTTTTTGATCCTCTAACACAATTGTTACGAAATGACCTATCCTTCCAAAGAACGAGGCCACCATTTTTTTTCCCGCACTTCGATCTCTCTTCACTTTAGTTGGCAACTCCTCGAAAGGAAACACCCACTGAGCAGATTGTCTTTTGGTTTCAGGATCATAACAGTAAATCCAGCTTTCGTCACCTGTTAGTATGTCGAACACAGCATTAGAGTCACCTCGGTTAAATCTTTCAATCATTTTACGGCACCAATCCACACGATGGAGTTTTTGAGCCTCAGTCTAATTATGAGGTATCCACCGGGCGCAAAGCTTCCTGACCGCTAAATGTTCGTGAAGGATTTTGTGCACTTGACTCATACCGATGCCTAAGCTTGTCCGAATCTGCTGATAGGTCACTCTTTTGTCAGTCTCTATCATACGCCGCACAACACAGATGTTATTTTCAGTCGGCGCCGTAGAAGGCCGTCCCTCACGTAAATCATCAGTGAGATTAGTGCGACCACGTTTAAACTCATTAAACCAGTTGTAAACAGTCGCACGAGATGGGGCTTCATCGTGAAAGGCCAATCGTAGTCTATCATAACTTTCTTGTTGACTTAAATGACATCGAAAGTCATAAAAAATCATTGCACGAAAATTTTCTCGTGTTAAATTCATGTTAACGTGACACAGACAATTTTCAATTTGCCGCCAAATCGTAAAACAAATGATAAATGAATGAAATATATACTCAGTAATATTGGCAAAGAGTTCTATTTTCAAATTTTAGAATTATTTTTTTATTATATTGTTTATAAGTGGCCAGTTCTAAGAACTTTCAGTTTGACCCTCGTATTTATGATCATGATTTGATGAATCTGTCTAATATCTGCAAATAAATGAATTTGAATTTGAATTAATGGCACAATTATCACATTTATTATAACTACTACTCTTTAGTTTAATCAACTTACGTTAAATAATAAAGGTTGCCTGTAAGAAATTGCTTTTAGCGATAAGGCCGCCATTTGTTGACTGTGTATACCAAGTCACTACGCATACTCTGATTGGCGTACAATAAAGTTTATTTCTATTCTATTCTAAATTCCACTCGTTGTGCATCATTTGCATTTAGCCGAGTGTGTCGTAATAAATCGTGCGGTCTGATTCGAGACTTGTAATAAGAGCTCGCATCAACACACCGCTGCCTGTAGCATGTGTACCCGTTATGCATGTAAATATTAATAGTAATGTAGCAAACAAAGACCAGAAGAATTTTTTGCTAGTTTTCTGGTTTCTCGCATGCTGATCTCGTAGAGGGCTTGTTGTTTCAGGCTTGATAGCTGTCGTTCCAGGTTCCATAATTGGAAGAGGTGAGAGTTTCACTATGGGACGTTTGATAGTCCCAGATTGTGTCTTTAGGGTTGTAACTCGTACGAGGCCGTCAGACCCACTGTGAACCTCTAGGACACGTCCCAGTGCCCACCGTCCTGGTGGTAGGTTGTTGTTTCTGACTAATACAACGTAACCCTGTTCAATGTTTTTGTTTATTTTGTTCCATTTACAGCGGCTCTGAAGTATTCGTTAGAGCAGGATTTCCAGAACTGTTGCAGCATGTTTTCCGTTAGTTGCCAGCGGCTTCGTATGTTGATGGTTCTGAAGTCACTATATTCTGAGAGCGGAAGAGACAATGTTGGCCCGCCAGTTAGGAAGTGTCCCGGCGTCAAACAGTTATAGAACTCCTCTGGATCTTCAGTCAATGGGTACAGTTGTCTGGAGTTCATACATGCTTCGATCTTCGTGAGCAACGTGGAGAAATCTTCGTAGGTATGCTTTTGTTCACCCAAAACTCGACGTAAATGATGCTTCATCGACTTGACACACGATTCCCACAGTCCGCCAGCACTTGGCCACACAGGGGCGTTAAAGTGCCATTCTACCTCTAGTTTACCAATTTCGTCGAAGAACTCCGGTGACAACATTTGCTTGAGGCCCTCAAACTCGTTTCGCAACATCTTCGAGGCTCCAATAAAATTGGTTCCGCAGTCAGAGTAGACGTGCTTGGGAGTGCCGCGCCGGGCGCACATCCGTTGGAAAGCCGCGATGAAATTTTCTGTTCTAAGATCTGACACAAGTTCGATGTCTACCTTTGTTGCCATACAAATGAAGATAGCTATGTACCCTTTGTAGTTTTAATACCTCTCCCCTTGTTGGCTTTGACCTCCACATGGCCGGTGAAATCAACACCGGTGTGCGTGAATGGTCTGGATGGGGTCACCCAAAAAAAAAAGTGCCGGCCAACGAAAGAAAATGGTTTTATCGGTTAGAGAATGACATTCTAAGATTTTTTTCTTTAGACGGCTAAGACCTAAGACCGATTACTTATGAGTTATATGACTTAGAAATAATAAAAAAATGCATTTATTCGAGTTCGTCTGAACAATTTTTACTTCATTACTGTAGCAAAAATCAAATAATGATGACAAAGAATAACTTAATCTCGCTTAATAATAATAATTATAATATGACAAAAAGCCTAATTATATACAATCATCATTAGGTACCTAAGTACCTACGTAGGTATTTATGTGTAGGTATTAGTGTTATAAAATATATGTAAAGAAAAAGACTTCATTTCGTTACCTACGTGGCTTTATTCATATATTATAATTCCGCAGGTCTTACGATAACATTTTCTAAACCTAATGCAGGTGGATTTATGGGAGGTTATTGGTGCCTCGCGAACGTCATGTACCACACTATGCACATAGTGTGGGAACAACAGCCAACCGTTCTTTTGCCAACATTGCATGACCAATAATAATACGGTATGGCATCACGGCCACTCAATGACGTGTCGATGCCAATGTAAACATAATATACTCTGGCCCGAACATGCCGAGATTGTACTCTTCCTCTTATAATTATTGTTTTCTTCCAATTCTCTGACGTGTTCTGTTAAAAGTCTGTCGCCAAGCTCGACCGTAAAAACACCATTTGGATTGATGTGCTCGCCGTAATAGCTTTTAGCTTGTTTTATTTGATAAATACCCAAACTAAATATTATTAAATCCTCTTCTGAGAGCCTTGGAAAATCATCGAACTCGGGCATATCGGCGGACATCGGCTGAAATTGTGCTCGTCTTCAATTATAATTATGCCTTACAACTTATATCAGCCAGCGTGCTAGGGATTGAAATTCTATGGTTTATTATGGCCAAAAAGGATTGGGCATGAATATTGTCATTTATTAGTATATGGTATGCATTAATTATAGCAGCCGCTATCTTAAAACAATCAAACATGTGAGGAAGAGCACGATTTATATTGACATGTCTCAAAAATCTAAAATCCCGTTTGAAACGCCCATTAACTACCTCCACAACCCACCGACAGATAGTTACAAGGCGAGTTTTATTTGCTTGCATCGTTGTCAGTGAGGTTTCTCTTTCCTAACCAATTCGAATACCTTAAATCACCTAGGTGATTTAAGTCCACCGTTTGGTATTCTTAAATCACCTAGGTGATTCAAGTCCACTGTTTGGTATACTTAAATCACCTAGGTGATTTACCCTAGGTGATTTAAGTGGAATAATCCATCCTCTCGCGTTAAATGGTCAAACCTTAGGTGCAGCGGGACAAAATCTTCTATCAATGCCACACGGCCAGTTTTTAACATACGCGCAAAAGTGGATTCACTTGTTCTAAATATCGATGCTAATCGGGCGTTAGAATCTCCAGTTCTGAATTTCACTAGTACTGCTGCTAATATTTTTTTTTTTTTTTTTATTATTACCTAGACAGGTTGTTATAGACAGCAAGTCAGCAAACTGAGCATGTGTAAGACCTGTCCAAGTATGGAACTCATTATCATTTATAACTTCGTAGTGTTCAAAGTTTAAGACTGCTGTAGTCACATGAGCTTTTAATTAAGCGTAGCGAGCCGAAGGCGAGCGAAGCGTCTTTGGTTTCAAAGTTGCATTTCAAACAAATGATACTCCTCCGAGACCGTTTGACCGATCTCTACCAAATTTGCCACGGTGATCAAGTAGACATTACTGAGGAATAATCACCGAAAAACCAAATCAATGGAAAAAGTCGACCGGTCACGTTGACCTATTTTTGAATAGGCAAATCTCGCTACGCTTAAGTTCGGGTTGATTGCGAAGCTGGTAACCGTCCTAGTATAGATAAGGCTCGAACTATATGGTTCGCTATTAATGCGGCTATATTATTTTGTTGTACAGCAAGCAGATGCCATAAATCTTGCTGCAAATGTTCACCACAAACACGGCTGTTTTCTGATAATAATAAATTGTACTGACTAAGCATTTTCAGTACAATGTTATCAGAGATTCGATGCCTAGTACTATTTTCACAGTGCTGAAAAACGCAAGTTCGTCTTGTATCTGGACTACGTACAAATCCAGGTAAAGGCATTAGCGAGGGCTGAGAGGTAGAAGATTGATCGTCAACTGGATCTGCTTCTAAATTATTATCGACGTTCTCAGCATGATCTTCTCGTAAGATTCTCTGGTACGTTCTCTCCGCTCGTTGCCAGCAAGGTCGGCAAATGAAATCCGTAGGCATCGCCTGAAAAGTAAAAACAGTAATAATTATATTATCAAACCATTACATCAATTGTTAAAAATATGAGACAGAGGCGGCTAGTTCAACTGAATCAGTGAAATGTATGTATTTTAAAAAATAAAACATTTTTGACGCGTACCTGCTGATCTAGTAGCTCTTGAATAATAATCTGGGCTATTTCAATATGATTCTCTTCTCGAGAAATCCAAGTGTAGCTCCGTCGATTCTCCACAGATTCACGACACCTTGTACAGTCTTTCCGCCATTCTTAGGTATGTTAAAACACACTATTCGCAAAACAAATAATTAGCCGTCCGATGTAACTGAAGTCGCATGGATAACTAAACTGCTTAACTTACAAGAATGGTCCTAAACAAATAGAACTTAGCAGGTAACAATAACGAGAGAGAAAGAGACAAGCTACTGATAACGGTAACTGGAGGGAAAGAGACAGAGTACACGGCCGATCCCATTGGCCGATCCTTTCGATACAGGTTGTAACATGCTCATTTCGATGGTCTTGCGTTGTTTAGGTTTATTATTCAGAAATAGTTAATTGATACATAAATGTAAATGCTCATTTTATGATTTTCGGAGATCCATTTTGGGTCTAAAAGTTGGTCGTAGACGTTTGTTGTAATAATAAAAAATGTTTAAAAGACCATTTGCCGTAAGATGATACAGTTTTTTTTTTACTGGCACTTTAATTTTTGGGTACATTTTGAATGATGTCCTTTTGTTTATTTCGTTAGTCTAGTAACGTCATATTACAACTAAAGGTTTGTAGTTTGCCGCAGAGAATCCATCTTAGGTGAGTTTGTTGAGCAGTTAGGCCCTGTTCCCCCCTTTCAGTACTCCGTCCAGGATAATCTCCGAGTATACCTCAGCTCCTAATAGTAAGTCCTCAGGTTGTGACACGTTGAACTGAGGATCGGCTAGTTTCAAGTTTTCTAAATGCGACCATGTTGGGCAAGTTCTTAGTTATTTTGCTCATGACAAGTGCTTGAGTCTCGAACGTAAATTCCGAATGCATTGACTTGCATGTGAAATGTATGCGAGCCTTACAGTCACCGGAGACAGACCCGACGCCAGAAACGATTGCTTGCAGCCGTTGTTGTGGCAGTCGTAATAGTTGGCAGCATTTTCAGTTATAAGATTCACTTGCGAACCTTGGTTCAGTAACGCACGAAGGTTAACGTACGTCCCGTTTGCCGATTGTACTTGTATCTGAACTGTGGTTAACAAGATCTCCACATCCTTGTTTGCCAGGTGGGAAGTAGAAGGTTTCGTAGGCCAAGTTTTCTTTCCTAGGTTGTGCAATAGTGTGATGTCTCCTATTGCACTCTCGGCATGTTTTCGTAGAAGTGCATTCGTCATGATTGTGTACAAACAATTTTTGCACAAATGCAATTTCGCTACAATGTCGTTGCGCTGTGCTGTATCCATATGCATGAATTTAGGGCTATGTCTTAGCACGTGGCTATCATTGTAAAGAGGGCATTGACCGTATGTCGTATGATAGGTTTTTAAGGATTTTTGTAGCTCATAATAAGTTTTCTTACTAGTAAAATTTTTGTTGTTTGGTTTTTCTGGTAATGACTTCGTACTTCCTTTCTTCACGTTTTGTATGATATGAACTTGCTATGCCATGAACTTGCTCTCCAGGAACGATAGGAAGTCATTCAAGCGGGGTAGCTCTTTGTGGTCAGGCAGCTCACTCATGTACTCCGTATGTGTTGTCGTATCAAGCTTTTGGGACATCAACTTCCAGAGGATACCAGTTCGACGTGTCCACGCCGATATTCGCTAGGCCATTCAGACATTCCGTAATTACGTCATGCAACTTCTTGAGATTGGAGCTGTCGGGATGTTGTATGACAGGTAGATTTAGCATGATGTTGATGAATGACGTAAATTGAAGTCGCCGATTGTCATAGCGCTGAGTCAGTATGTCCCAACATGAGTTGTAGTTGTCGGCACGGACGTTAAGATGTTGGATCAGGCGAGCAGCCTCCCCTCTTAATTTGCCTTTGAGATGTTGTAATTTCTGGGCATGGTTTATACTCGGGTTTTTGTGTATAGTTTCTAAGAAGAGGTCCTTGAAAGATATCCACTCGGTGTAGTTCCCAGCGAATACGGGGATCTCTATCTTAGGAGCCGATTTCTCATAATGCAATCTTCGCATTTAAGCTTCGTCGTAGTTCATCATATTTCCCTTCCATCGCGACGAAAGTGTCGTAGTATTGAAGGTCTTGCCTTGTAGTACAGCTTCCAACTGGTGGTGGATCCGGCTCGAAGGACCATTAAATGTACTGGACGTTATCCTGTAATTATCAAAATAACTCACCTTCCAAGCAATAGCATCGTCTTTCCTATACTTTCTCTTGGCGTTCAGATCGGTACTTACTTCCCTTAGTATCGCACAATGGACACTGGCTGTGTATATGTCTGAGACCTCCCAAGAATAGGTCCCCTTGGCGAGACTGCTGCTAACGAAGGTTAGATCCACGATGGAAGTCGCCTGATCTCTAATAAAAGTTGATTTATTAAGACTACATCCATAGTAGTCATTGCTTCCAGTTGCACTTCCCCTCGTTTATTGAGCTGAGTGAGACGAAGTCGAGCGAAAGCTCCTCATACCAGACTTCAGGATTTTCTTTGTCACAGGTCTCCTCCTAAACTACTAATCCAAACAGAACCAAATTTGGCATGATTAAAGAGGTCAATCAGAGGAAGGTTTATGGATATATTTAAAAAAAATTAATGCTACCATAGAGGAATGATCACCGTTAAAAAAAATCCAGATGGAATTACATAATAACCGCTCGAGACACTGTGACCAAACTTTACACGCTCAGAAAGCATGTCCAGAGTTGTGACTTTCAAAAAGAATTTTCAAAATCCGACCTGCCACGGAGGAATGATCACTGATCAAAATTTTCAAAATCTGATTCACGATGTCTCACTCAGCTCAACATTGCAAGCAGCGATTCGCTTTGCAGACCTAGTTAGTCTTCTTACTACCCCAGTCAAGTGCCCAAGAGTTAAAGTCCCCGGCAATTGCCACGAGAGAATGTTGCTTCGCGTCTTCGGTCAGACGATCCAGGAAGTCCACAAATTCATCATGTGAAAGACCTATAGACATAGATGTCATCAAGTTTTGCCACTACAAAGCCAGCTTCAGAAGTGTTAACGGGTTTCTGCTGCAGGACCAAATTATGGCTTTAGTAGTGCTATCTGCTTCCCATGGTTGATCAGTGAGAGGTCTATATGGATCCGAAATCAGTGCAAGGTTTGGCTTCAGGTCGCGTAAGGTTTGCATAAGAAGATTATGCGCATCTTCACAGTGATTGAGGTTTAGTTGTAGAACCTTCGTACTTGATACTTGTTTATGCATATATTTACAATTGAGTTGTTGGGTACTGCATTCTTCTGTTGTACACGACCTTGAGAATAGATAGCTGTGCTCGCTCCACCCTAATCATCTGATATTTCTTTGCCGACCCCCAAGAGACAACACAATACATTAATATTAATTGACACAATGAGTAATATATCGTATGCAAGAGTTTGTTATCGGCTACTGATCTTAGTCTCCTAAAAATGTGTAGTAATTTCCTTACCCGTGTAGTCAAACTCCTACATTGCTCACTCCATGTTAGTCGCCTGTCAATGATAACACCTAGGTACTTTATGTGGCCTGACTTTATAGTCTTTTGGAGGCTTCGTTCTTTCGGTGACTTGGAAGTTTATAATTTGCAAATATTTTGGAGTTCTTTAGGTCAATTGTACATAGTACAATTATCCTCATAGGTCAACAAATTATCACAAAATAGTAATCTCTGGTAAAGTATCTGTTGATGAAAACCGCATCAAAAATCCGTTTGGTAGTTCAGAAATTCTCAGCGAACAGACATCGGGAAGCGACTTTGTTTTATACTATGTTAAGATATTTAGACAATCGTAAGGGAATCAAAGCCTATAGGCACTATGGAAAATTTACATACTTCCTACTGCAGTATTTATTTACTGCCCGTTGAGCTGCAATCATGATATTTTGAATAGTCTTATAGCACAAGTGAATGGCACAATCCGAATGTATGTCTGCGATGACTAGAAGCTCTACAGTAACGTTAAGTACGCACCTTAATCTAGTTTTGTACGGTACCCACAGTGCACGACTCCGACTCGCACTTGACCGGTTTTTTATAAGGTTAAGGATTAATGATTGAATTGTAGCGATTGACTGATAGCTCCACTTGAATCTGTCCGCATTTTGTGCTTTTATACTCGGTAAAATTGGATCTGTAATTTAGTGTGAAGTTAAATTCTATTTTCACTGGCCCAACGCCAATAAGAAGTTTGACATAATTAAAGTTTGTATGGTAAAGGAGTGCAAAAAGCTAATATTATTATGCTCCAATTGTTTGCAGCGTTACCCGGTGATGTGGCAGGGGCTGTTAGCGCTGAAGAATGACTCGGCAGCAGTGCAGATGCACTTCGTGGGTGGTAATCCGGGCGTCGCTGGAGACACGCTGTCGCGCCACGCCGATGGCTCTACGCCGCTGCTTCGTATCGCGCAGCGCATGCGCCTCGAGCCACTACAGCTCGACCAGGTACACCGGAAGATGAAGGTTAGTGTGAACCCCCATAGACACTCCCGCACTACATCGGGCGCTACGCTGCACTGTGTACCGTTTCATACAAGCTAGACGTCGGAAATTCTGATTTTGCTTGATGTATTTTATTAAAAAACTAGCTGACCCGGCAGACTTCTTACTGCCTCAATCGATAACAACTTCCGAATTTATTCACCTTTTAAACCTTCTCTGGACCTCCACAAATAATTCAAGACCAAAATTAGCTAAATCGGTCCAGCCGTTCTCGAGTTTTAGCGAGACTAACGAACAGCAATTCATTTTTATATATAAGAGAAGAATAACTATTTATTTATGTAACCTATAAATAATAATAATAAGTTTAAAAGTATAAAAGTTAAAAATGTAGCAGAATCAATAAGTTATGATTAATATACCTGAGACAAGTGAATGTCAATGCGTCTTAACGAGAATTTAGTCCCTTAGGCTCATCAGCTAATGATGTTACAGGTTAGGTGAGTGATATAATATATTTAGGACTTTTAAGCTAATTTGAATTACCTTTGAAGACAATAATGTCAACGGGAAAAAGAAAAATACCTATACATGATCGGGTTAATTCCCGTTAACCTTATTGTATATCATGGAACGCGGAAGTTTAAAAATTAGTTCCTTGGAAGAATTTCCGAATTTCGTGCAAAACGCAAAAGTGGTTACCTATACGCCTTCGTCGGAATGCTCACATTAGCTGTTTATCGTCAATACCTTCACAACTCGCATTCTTGGGTCCTGATCGTCAGAGAAACTGAGGCTGAAAATGCCAGGGCATTCCACGAGATTCATGGATAAGTTTTCTACTGTCCAAGCTGTCCGGTTATGGAATGCCTTACCCTTAACGACAACGTCCATAGGCCACGGTAACCGCTTCCCATCAGGTGGGCCGTGAGCTTGTCTGCCAACTGAGTGGTATAAAAAAAAAGACGCGCGCAATTTCTGCCTGTCTTGAAAAAAAATAGTGACGGCCTACTATTTGGGGCAATTGTCTTTATTTTTTCTCTTAGTCTTTCTGACTCCCTTATTCATGTCTGCGCTGTGTTTTTATTATATTATGTATATATAATGTACCTAATAGTAGGTACTGTATTACTGTAAATTATATGTATATTAAGTAGGTATAATATGTATTCATAATTTTATATACGTTATATGTCAGAGTATAAATGAAAAAATAAATAAAAATAACATGTACACCGCAAACTGCCCTAGTTCTATTCACTGATTCTTTCCATCCAATGCTTGTCTGTAAGAGATTGCCCTGTGCGATAAGGCCGCCAATTGTATATGCCGCAAAACTTAACCAACTTTATGTTTCTATATTAATTTATATAATTATATATAATTATAATTATATAATTTTATTATATATAATTTTAATATATAATTTTATTATTAAAACAGCTTTTTGGGTAGTGGTCGACTGTAAATTTAAAAAGTTTCAATACGGACAAGTGACCCTAGAAATTGACAGATGAATACTCGACTAGTAAATAAAACTCGGAATAATGAAGATTTTTTTGTTTTATTCAAACTCATAGTGTATTTATTTTGCAATACAGAATAAATTAATGTATTTTGCAAAATAATAAGGCACTCATAAAACTTCAAAGAAAAAAATAGGAACCACTAGACTAACTAAGGTTGTTGACTAAATAATGATGTTTTATTATTATTTCTTTGGTTTACACCTATCCACAGCACAATAATGTCGCGATTTTGGCATTTTTATCTGTTTTGCGAGTTGCGTGCTGTATCCCTAATGTGTTTCCGGAAGCATGTTAGTCGTGACATATTTATCGCATGATTTAGTGAGTGATGAGGCCCTGCCGCCGCTACGCCACCACTCGCTATGACCGACCATTTTTCTTTGACAGATGGAAAACGAGCATTGCATGTTACTGGCGCTACCGTGCGGCCGCGATCATATGGACGTACTGCAGCAGTCGAACAACCTGACCGCCGGCTTTATTACGTATTTGCAGCGCAAACAGGCCGCTGGTATCGTCAACATTGCACCTCCTGGACATCAACAGGTATTGATAGCTCAACTGCCGGTTTATAACAACTGCATATTTTATGAGATAACAGCTTAAACGTGTATTCCTGAGAGTTTTTCAGAAGATTCATGAATTTTGGTGTGAAGTTTGTCGATCGGCTTATAAACCAAAATTAACAATTTTGATGACGAATAAGCCTCCTTTTTCTCCGATTTACAAATCTTTTGCAAAACATCATAAGCAAAGAATATCTAGGTGGAAGCTCCCCCTCAGACGCGTCTATTAAAATAAGTTCAATTATCGGTTTAACCGATTGAACATATTGGAAGTTCTTGCCAATTTTTTTAAACATTTAAAATAGTTGAACTACTTGAATTACTTAATTCAGATATTTTAATAATCGTTTTTAACTATTTGTTCAATCCATTGAATATATTGGAAGTTTTTGCCATTTTTTTCAACATTAAAAATTCAACTCAATTTAATTAGTGGTAACGATTACGTATTCAACTCTTTGTTTTTTTAACGTCAATAAATAATAGTTTAAAAAAACTAAAAAACACGCTTTTCATAGAACACCCGAACTAAAAAAATAGAAAATAAGTTTTAATAAATTTACTTAAAAAGCACCTCACGCTTTTTTTAAATTTATTTTCTATTTTCTTAGTTCGATTTTCTATAAAAAGCGTATTTTTTGTTTTTCTATCTTTTAATTATATAGTTATTATTATAATTTTTATTAAACTAGTGTATTGTCATCGGTCCTCGATAAATCTACAAAGTTTGAACGAAATCTGGCCGTTTAAAGTGGGTCAAAATCGCACCCAAAGGAGTCGGTCACAAACAAACATACAGGTGAAGCTAATAAAAAGCGAAAAAAAAATTGCATTTTTGTTATTCCATCAAAAGCATATCAAATATACATCATCAGCTACCTGCCCTTTGCCAATTATTAGGGATCGGCGCAACATGTCATTCTCCTTCCATACATTCATTTATTTATTTATTTTATTACAACATGCAACTATCTTTACAGGTGACACCTAATACGATAGTGCAGTCACTATAATAACACTTACATTGAATATGTATACTAGAACACACTACCCAGTAAATTTACAATTTCACTACAATACACAATACGTATTAGTTATTTATGCAACTGTGGTATAATGAGGGGTATTAAAACATGAATGTGGGTTTATCACACGAAGCGAAGCTGAGTGTTATAATAGTATCACATGAGTGTTTTAATACCTAATTATACAGTTGCATACAAGACTTTATCTACACCCATGATAAACTAATAATACATCTTCAGAGAATGATGTACTGCCCCTTGATATTTTCCAATTCATGAAATCTTGGTACGCCTTTTCATACTGTTTTCTAGATTTTTCCGGTAGTAATTTGTTAGAAATGTCCTTTGCTGCATTCGAAATGTCTGGAGGTGTGTTATCAAAACTTGAATCGCTCATTTTCGTAAGTAAACAAAACAATTTGCAAAAATAATAGCGAAGAAAAATAGCGGGAATTCGAATTCGAACGAATAAGCTTTAATTTTTTTTTTACGGCGCGCCGCCACTGTGGTCGTGCAATGCAACGCGCGTGAATGACAGTTCTTTTTTTGAAACTCATACAGATGCCACGCATCGAGCGGTAAGAATATGGCTGTCTGATGAGTTACCCTTTGCGCGGAAGAGATTGAAAAAGCGAAAGGAGTGTTATTATGAAATTTCATACAACATTATAACACCCGTTCGGATGATATTATGGTTATTAGGACATTGGATGTATTAATGTTGGCAATAAGCTAACTGTTTCAGAATCTTTTATAGAGGATTTAAAGCATGGGTGTAGATAAACATAATTATAATACCTATATATCTATAAATTCCGCTAATCCACTACACAGTTAATACACAATAAGCTGCCTTTGTGAATTCATTCAGATTACAATTAAATAGGTCTACCCGTTCTGACACCGCATTGAGCGCACACAGTGCGCGCGTCAGGGGCGCGTGTTTAAGCAGGTTGGTGCGCGCGGGCGGCACATACAGCAGCAGCACCCCACGTAGTCATTAGGAACACACAACCATACTGCATCCAGTACACCTGGGTTGTGTATTTTACCACGAATAATCTTAAATAAGTAGGTGGCAAGAGCCACTTCCCTTCTTACTTCCAGCCTATAAAATCCTACCATGCCAAGCAAAAACAGTGTGGGATACAGCAGAGGAGATAACCAGGATACACGCCATACTGCTTCAAATATATAAATCTAATAAATTTGTTTTGGATTCGCTCCATCAGTAGTTTATATTTGACTTCATGGGGTGACCACAACACCGATGTCAGATATCATCTCCTCTGTCACTCCCTTCGTTGCCATATCCTCTTTCACTCATTCGATCCACCTTTTCTCTTGCCCAATTCTCAAAGTATGAATGTACATTTATACTTTCAACCTTATCAACAACATTGCATTCATCTCTTCCCATAATAGGTGCATACCACGACAGTCGCTCGCTTCTCAATTTTTTATTCACCGGTGTGTTCACCAAGTTCAATTTTTATTCTGCCCATTATACTCATTATTTATTCTGTCCATTCTCGAAAATTAATTTTCCGAAAACTAGAGCTGTCTGGTATTGGTGCACCGTCTAGCACTTGGTACTTGGTTAACTTAAGGTAGTGTTGTAGTATCAACATAACTAATGACGCAACTGTTATTTACATAGAAGTACTTTGTAATTCTAGTAGCAATTTGGATAAAGGAAATAAAGCTTATAATATTGTAATATAGCCGGGTATCAAAGTCGCTGCCGTAAAAGCTAATATGAACCAAACTATAAAAAAGCGGCTAAGTGCGAGTCGGACTCGCCCATTAAGGGTTCCGTAGCAGCAAGTAACATAATAATGTTCTTTTTTAAAAAATTTATATTTGAGTTGATTCAATGAAAGGTAAATTGCAGTTTACGATTTATGACGTATTAAAAAAAACTACTTACTAGATCTCGTTCGAACCAATTATCGGTGGAAGTTTACATGGTAATGTACATCATACATTTTTTTAGTTTTATCATTCTCTTATTTTAGAAGTTACAGGGGGGGAGGGGGAGGGACACACACATTTTACCACTTTGGAGGTCTCTCGCGCAAACTATTCAGTTTAGAAAAAAATGATATTAGAAACCTCAATATCATTTTCGAAGACCTATCCATAGATACCACACACGTATGGGTTTGATGAAAAAAAAATTTAGTTTTTAGTTCTAAGTATGGGCCCCCAGTAACCTCCAAAATTTATTGTGTTTTTTCTATTTTTGTATGAAAATCTTAATGCGGTTCACAGAATACATCTACTTACCAAGTTTCAACAGTATAGATCTTATAGTTTAGGAAAAAAGTTGCTGTGACATACGGACGGACAGACATGACGAATCTATATTATATACGTTTTTGCCATTTGGCAACGGAACCCTAAAAAGAGAAATAGAAGAGTGGAATCCTCGGGCTCCAAGCTGCAAGATCGTTTTGGGGGCCCTATATACCATGAGGCCCCCGAAACCCATTAAATGGATTTATATAAAATGTATAAAAAAGGAGAAGGGAAAGTTGAGTGAGTTTAAGTCCAGATGCACACAAGGCCAGACGCGACAGCGTCAGCTCGGCGACTAGAATCGACGACAGGCTGCGGGCGACAATTTTCATATATTTTATTTAAAGCTTCTGTTCAGAGGGGCGTCGCACGCGCTTGCTACTTTTCGCCACCTTTAGTCGCACTGTTCACGCGCACAAACGCCGACAGTCGTGCGACAGCGCAGCATCAGTTTCGCTGAGGAAGGGGCACATGTTTATACGAGGTCACGCCTCGCCATCTCATGGGCATTCTACCAACGTGTGCTGCCCCGAGTCCTCGCTCGCGTTGCAGTGATGGCACTCAGACGTTGGCTCCTTCCTGATCTGAAGCAGTTGGTCCCCGAAGCTCCCCTTGCCGGAAATCACTTGCGTCAGTCGGTACGAGAGGCTTCCGTGTCGCCTCTCGAGCCATTTCGAGATGATCCATCCTTCATACGGCCTCTACAACGGCGTGCCCTGCGCTTAATTGCCCAAGTCGCCTGACGCCTGAAGACCAACAGGGTCATAAGGGTCGGCCAGCATTGTTGGCCTACAGGGCCTCTGCCCACACTTGGCACCCATATAGGGCCATGGACCGCATAATCGCCCCCGTAGAGTCTCGTGCAGGAGTCATCGAGTCCCCTCATGTTGGGCAACAGTCACGCCAGAGCGTTAGCTATACCCTTCAGCTTGGGCACCAAACTTCGGAGATGTTACCCGAAGTCCCACCGGCCGTCGAGTACAAAAAGTAAAAAAAAAAAAGTATTTGGGACTCGATGCCGATTCGAATGCCTCCTATCATAAGGCTGGATCCATTAGGTGGCTCGCTCCGAGGCCCATGAAATAACGAGACCTCAGATTTGGGCAGGGCCACCTCGAAACCTAACCGCCGGATCCGCCCCACGACTTGGGCAACCGCGGCCGTGGCCTTTAGGGTTGATTCGGTACGTCCGGAAGCATAGTCACAAGCGTGTCGTCCGCGTAGCACGTGACGGTGGCACCGACTATAAGGTCACCGCGAAGCACCCAGTCGTATCCGATGTTCAGAATAAGAAGGTCTTAATTATTGCTAACTAACTTTTTTATCGATGTTGTCCAGAACCAGAGTACCAAAACACTATACTCACAAAACAGTGCTTTCTTTGTTCCAAAAAAAATGGTGTAAAGTAATAAAGTAGGTAGTTACTTATACAATATCGCGGTTACATTGTTATAAAAAAATCACTGATTGCCAATAAATTTAAATTGAGAAATACTTAAACACACCAATAACTTAAAAAAAATCGGTTGTCTGTAAAGTTGGTTTACTGACGATAGTTGAATGTGACAACGTATAAGAACGCGAGGTAACGCCGCATACGTCATGTGGTAACGCCGCATACGTCATGTTTTTCGTGCGTGCAGCCGGCTCCATCGATTTATAAGACGTTGTCACGTCAAAATCCAGTGAAAATCCGTTTACCTAAACTCACAGTTTAGTTTCAAATAAACTCGGGAAGTATATACATTATAGTTAGTGAAGCGTTAGTGAAGTGAAGCGTCGGTAGCTTAGTGGTTAAGGAGTCGACCTTACGATCGAGAGGTCCCGGGTTCGAATCCTGGCCATTACACTACCGACGTGAACCCACTCCTAACACAAGCAATTTAGCTTAGCTGGAGGGGTTAGGGGGAATATTAGTAATTTCGGTTACTAATATTCTTTTAAAAAAAAAAATTCGCTCTTAGGCTGGATTTCACAAGAGAAAATTCGTTCAATCAAACTGGGTTCTCACGTTTTACTCAACGACATTCATTGGATAAAATGTGGTGAATAAAGTATGGATTAAACTCGGTTTATATAGTTGATGAAATCAGCTCTTTATCTGATTTTCGCCAGTGAAAATTCGTTCAACTAAACTGGGTATCCAAGCTTTACTCAATGAAAACTTCACAACGCACTTTAGTTTTTGATTTTGCTTCCTATCAGTGGTGACATCCGCTCTAACAGTTTCACATGTAAGTGTACCATACAATATAAAATCCTATCATGGAAATAATAAAGCTTTTCTGTCAACACGACTAGCGCAGAACTAGATTATGAATGTCGATCCCATAAGCTGCTCTGTGGCGTCATTTTCGATTCGATCAATGGTGACACTTTTCGCAAATCCGAATGCCGTGCGCGTATTTTGCACGTAAAAAGAAAATAATGACTAACTTGTAATGTTAAGCCCATTGGGGAAAATGAAATCAAGTGAATTGACATAATTTGTATATTCCCTATTGGCGTCTACTATGTATGTATGGGAATGGGACACTCTTTATTTTCAAATTTTTATTTATTGGAATTTTTCCTTCATTTGTGCTGTGGGACCTTGCTTTTTGCCAAATTTCGTGATTCGAGTTCAACTAGAACTATCATATAGGTTTTCGACTCAAAACCTATAGGCTGCTTCCGGTTGACTTGGAATTGTGAATTTCTTACAGCACAAGTAAAGGGAAAATTCCGAATAATAAAAAGTAGAAAATAAAGGTAAAGGACATTGTCTAACTTGTATGAGCACTTGGCCTGATATGGACGGATATAACATCATATGGTTGTATCAGAATTCATCATTTATATTATTTATTGACCATAGTATTTAGTCAATTTTTGTTAATAAAAGATTAGTTGTTTTCATCGTTTCTTTATTATTCGGAGTCATAAGTTATTAAAACATTATCCAGGACTTGGGCAGGTGGGTTTACATTATCCTGATACCGTGCCCAGCTCAAAAACCAAATTAATGTCATGACATGAGCGCAGCAACCTACTGTTCTTCGTTCGACAATACAATTACAGCAGTACTGTTCTATTGCTGTTCTACCCTGTTCTTCATTTTCATATAAGATATAAATATAATATGTCTACTGTGGATCTTACCTCGCAATAAAGAACAGCCTGCAGCTAAAGGAAAATCTAATAGATTGCTGGCTTTATCCCTACTGTCCTCAATAGTATAGGAACCGTCATCCCTAATGTGTTCCCCATAGTATGAGCGGGCCTGTTTAAGTTGGTATGAACCACACGCCAATAATATCAACTCACTGTATTCTAGCCTCGGAAAGGATACATTTTCTATGTTAACATCAATGTTTAAGAATTGTGTCCGTCTTCTATTTAAATTATTTGAATTTACATAATCAGATAAATCATTATTTCTATACAAGTTTGCATTAATAATCTCTAGAATTTCACCTGCATCTGGCCTGTCAGTAACCCGTTGATGAAACTTATTTATCAATGCTGCAGCTATGCGAAAGTCTGTCATGGCATGTTTACTAGCTTTATTAAAAAACTCATGCCGAAGAAACTTGTAGCTTTGTTTAAATATGCCATTGACAGCTTCTACAACCCATCTACATATAGTAGCAGTTCTAGACTAATTAGCTGCAAGCGTTGATAGCTGAGCTTCACCCTCCTCACGGGTAGCAGAATAAAGACATCACCAGGTTGAAAATATTGCTTTAATGGTTTCGATTCATCATTAAATTCCTTTAATAAAATACTGACATCAGACGTCGTGGCTGGAAAGGGACCCAGTACATCTAAAATATATCCATCCGTACATACCATAACAAAAGGCTTCATCAGATTCCTATACTTCCTTACCCTTCCTTCCGACAGAATACGTGTCTTTCTGATATAGATAATTTGAGCTTTTTCGTACATATAAGTAAGTACCATCCATTATTACGATTGGTTTATTTACACCATCATGTTCAGCCCCAAATAATCCATTTGGGATCAATAAGTTCCTTGTTGCAATTTGGTGTCTTGACAAATGATTTAATCCAAGATGTATAGGAATAAAATCTTCCATAAGTATAGTACGAGCTTTGCCCATTAATCTCAACAATGTTGTTGTTGTGTGTGGAACATTTAACAACATTGATATTCGTTCATCACTCTCTCCTGTCCTTAATGTCAACAAATATGCAGCAAGCGCTAAACCTTCATTTTTTTGGGAGATTAATCCAGGAACTTCATTAGAGAGTTGTCTGAATTGTTCTTTTGATATACCAATCCAATAATGAAACTAATTCATCAGACATTTCTTCGATATTAGAAAAATCTAAGTTAAGTACCCTCTCATTTACGAAGGAAGCAAAGTCTTCAATATGTTCACTTGTGAAACTATGTATGGGCTCATTATTATTTAATATGTTATCATACCAATTGTGATTATACAAATGGAAACTGCATATTCTACATCGCATGGGTACATAAAACTTGTAGTCAGTAAAAAGTTTTATTCTCAGCCACTTTGGAACTGCTAAACTTTCTGAAGAAGTACATTGTGGAGGAAAGCAGTGGTTCTCAGTATCTGGAGCTGTTCTAATATTTGGCAAAGTATTGTAGTTTGATGGACTTCTGCTGGAGGTGCCGCTGCCATAGGAGATGCCGCTCGTGCAGCTCGCTGCCAGCAAGGATGACAGATTTGATCTGTTTCCCTCAATTGTCGTGGAGCAATCCATTCTTCAACTACATTTGCAAAATGAGCTTCTCGTACTGTGTCCATGCGCAATTTATGAGATCTAATTCGCAACAGAGAAATCCCACATTTTACGCAAATGTGTCGTCGGTGCCCACTACTCGTTGATGGTTCTTCGTTTGACTGTCGAACGTTTAGTTAGATCATTTAAAGCATCATCCAACAAGAATGTCACACTAAACTGTCGTCTCCAATCTAAAACAAAAGCCAATGAATAATGATAAGTTAGTGAATGATTGTACAGTGCACACAACAATAGTATAACAGTTCGAACAAATAAACATATTACATACCACTTGCGGTGCAATCCAGTGGCCTATAACAGATGCCACCTCTTGCAAATGGAGGTCATGTCTTCGTCTTTGGGATAAGTCGATGCCAGAATTCACACATCGACTCATTGTGGGATCTGTTTCCATATTCGTGACAGAATTATCGTTATGAACGGGTTCAAAGTCCGTAGGCGCGCCAGGGTTGGTGATGAAAGACGTATCCGGGTTCATTTTCCAAGAAAAAACAAAATCGGCTTTCATAAGAAATATAAAAATGTGTTCACGAATCAAGATGACAAGTGAATGACATTTTTATAACGAATTTCTTTCCAGTTGGCATATACAAACACAAACTCAATCGAT
Organism: Cybosia mesomella; assembly: GCA_946251805.1. Lineage (NCBI taxonomy): Eukaryota > Metazoa > Arthropoda > Insecta > Lepidoptera > Erebidae > Cybosia > Cybosia mesomella. The sequence continues at coordinate 15,864,894 of OX276406.1, read as the reverse complement.
TAAAAATAAATTCGGTTTGAATCGAGTTTTTTTAAACCATATTAATATATTATTATTCTTTACCACTTTCTCGTATCTATACTATTACATAATTGTAAAGTGGTAAAACTCAAGTTTTTTTAAATATCTCCAATGTACGTTTAAATGCGGTTTTTTGGTAGAAAGAACTTGGTCAGACTTAAAATCTTACATTTATTTGATCGCTATCGCTTGAAAACTGGTGATATAAGCAAAATATTGATATCAATTTCGAACGAATGCCTAGAATGGCTTTTTTATATTTTAGTTATATCTTATTATGTCCTGTCAACTATTTACATAAGTAATATTTATTTTTACATACACTATTTAGTTTAGGGTGACGGGTTAGGGGAGGAGACCGTGCGGTTTTAATCGAGACACGACATAACCACCCCCGCTGGCCAGCGGGGGGGTATCCGAAGGGATTTCCGCACGTAAAAAAATAAATAAATGGTTGGGGTTATCCTATTATAATAAGGCTATTATAAAATGAAAATACTTCACCAGTTAATCATTCAATCACCACATCGAATCAGTTCACGTTCGCATCCGAGTCACAGTCGACGCGTACTCAATATCATTTAGTTTATGTATCTTTTTTTAAGTATCAATTAGTCATAGGAATCAAATCAAAACTTTTTTTTTCATACAACGTAGTTGGCAGACAAGCACACGGCCCACCTGATGGAAAGTGGTTACCGTGGTCTATGGACGTTTGCAACACCAGGGGCGTCACACTCGTGCTGCCGACCTTATATCAAGTCAATCTATCAATTCCTTATGAAACTCCGGTGTCCCATACATTACTCTTTATCGATATGTTCATATGTCTTAATCAAAAATCGATTACGGTCTTTATTATAACTGGCAACATTTTAGCATTAGGTAAAAGAGAAAAATGTATACCATGGATTTGGAGAATGTATATTTCAGTGAGCTAATTGATTAAATAATAATTATTTAAAGATATATGTTGATACTCCAAGAAATCATTATTAGTTCGTTAAAAATTCAACATGATTATTGATCAATAGCTACATTTGCGTACATTGTGTCCATGGAGGCCAGTTTCGGATATAGTCCTTTTGGTACTTACAAGTTTTGGCATAAATCTGTATTTGCCCATATCTTTTTATCGATTTGACTCAGGACCTTGATTTTTATACATCTAATAGGATCTATAGACCTCAGAATCTGATATAAATTTTAACTTGTTAGATCCACTCATTCCTGAGAACATCCGTGGTGACACACGGACAGACGGACAAGAGAGTGATCTTATAATGGTTCCTTTTTAGGGTTCCGTTGCAAAATGGCAAAAAAGGGAACCCTTATAGATTCGTCATGTCTGTCTGTCTGTCCGTCCGTATGTCACAGCCACTTTTTTCCGAAACTATAAGAACTATGCTGTTGAAACTTGGTAAGTAGATGTATTCTGTGAACCGCATTAAGATTTTCACACAGAAATAAAAAAAAAACAATAAATTTTGGGGGTCCCCATACTTAGAACTGAAACTCAAAATGTTTTTTTTTCATCGAAGCCATATGCGTGATGTATCTATGGATAGCTCTTCAAAAATGATATTGAGGTTTCTAATATCATTTTTTTCTAAACTGAATAGTTTGCGCGGGAGACACTCCCAAAGTGGTAAAATGTGTCCCCCCCCCTGTAACTTCTAAAATAAGTGAATGATAAAACTAAAAAAAATATATGATGTACAATACCATGTAAACTTCCAACGATAATGGGTTTGAACGAGATCAAGTAATTGGTTTTTTTTTAATACGTCATAAATCGTAAACCGCAATTTACCTTTCATTCAATCAACTCAAATATAAAAAATTAAAAAAAAACCATTATTATGTTACTTACTGCTACGGAACCCTTAATGAGCGAGACCGACTCGCACTTGGCCGCTTTTTTACTTTTTGAGGTATCGTACCCTAAAACTAACATAAATCACAAATAAACCTAAATCTTAATTTTTACCATTAGGCACTAGAAAATCACTTTAATTTTTCTATATAGTCTGGGAAACATTCAAATTTTAAATAGTAGGCCAATATTAAACATAAAACGTAACATTTTTTTTATCTGAATCATTCATCAATTCCCAAATGATCTTCAATTGCTGAACAAATTTCACCTTCAATGTCTTCCTCTTCTTAAATATTAGCTATTCTTTGGTCATTCAAACGATTACGCGACATATCTACAAATATTTGAAACCAAAATAATATTTTTGAAGTGGAAAAATACACTTACACGTTGCCCAAAGGGCGAATCGACCCATACCTACTTACTTGACACGTGCATACTGTCCGAACGCCGCGCGGTAACTGGCAGAGGCCGGGTGTGGGGTTAGCCTATGAAGTTGGTTCAAGGTACTTAGCGTGCCTTGAGCATCCAAGGTGGGGGGAATCCACCATTGCGGCGGTGAGACCGATTATGAAGGAGTGGTTGGAGAGGGACCATGGGGACCTCCTACCGGATGTGCCAGATATTTACCGGACACGGGTGTTTCGGTAAGTATCTATGGCGCATCCACCGGGAGACAACGCCGCAGTGCCAGCACTGCGAGGATCCTGGCGAAGACACGGCGCTCCACACGTTGGTGGAGTGCCCTGCGTGTGCGAGGCAACGCCGGGATCTCGTTGCGGTCCTGGGCGTGGACGTTCTCTCGTTGGAGACCATGGTGAGGGCCGTGGTCTCCGATGGGAGTAAGTGGCACGCCGCCGCCTCTTTCTGCGAGCAGGTAATGCGCGCGAAAGAGACGGCGGAGAGGGAGCGGGAGAGAACCCTGCCCCTCGAGTTTCGCAGTCTGCGGCGAGGACGCCGCAGACTCAGCTACGCCCGAGACTACCGACCTCCATGATCGGGGCCTGAGGACGGCAGTTGGCCGACTTGCCGTCCTTACAGAAGCAGGCCGTGGCGGAGGCGTGTCGTGTGTGCCCTATACACGCCTGCCAACTCACCGAAGCGGGACAAAACCCGACCCCACCAGGCGAGGCCACGGTGGCGGCCAAAGTCCGCCGGCAACCCTGGGGTTATCCTTTCGAGGGCTTACCCGGGGTGCCCGGCAACGGACACTTGGTGAGGACACCGTGCGGTTTTAGTCGATACACGACATATCCGCACGTAAAAAAAAAAGGTACTTAGCGTGATGACACGAATTTACTAATACAAAAACAGTATAGCACAAAAACTTCTTTTCGACCCAGGCGCGACTATCCGCTGGTTAATATATGTAGCGTAACGGGAGGTGAGGGTGGAGATGTAGGTTGAACTCACCACCAGATATACCCCGTTACACCACAATCTGTATTGAAAGTAAAATTGCCTGGATAAGTGAAGCCAGCAGATACAGTACCGACCTTTAAGGTTAAGGGCCGTATCATGGGTAAATAAGTCAATGTTGCATTGGATTCGGAAAAGAAAACTCTGTTTTATTCTTACAACAATATTTAATTGTTAATTAACACAACACTAACATTTGAAGCCTAGCAAACATGGTTTCAAATGAGACAAACTAGTACAATATTTTGAACACCACCTGTTGTGGTGTTGTAAAAAGAAAGTGATTTAAGCGGATGATTCAGGATTGACTCCCAACAGTCGGGCCCGACTGTTGAGAGTCAATCTGAATTTCAACCAACAGTTTATTACAAAAAATATAATCTTATATAATGTGAAACAGCATTACGTCAGTACTCTTAAATGTTACTATAACAAGTAGTTGTTAAATGATCTTGAAGTCTGCTAGGCTAGCCCTGCGATCAGTAGTGGATCTTGGGATCAGTTAAATGTGTACCACTAGCTCAGCAAAATATCGCCTGATACCCCTTCGTGCATCAGGGTTGCGACATTTATGTAGAATAATTGGTGCGACCGACGTTCAAAAAGAAAACATGAAAAGTGAGATGAGGCCGATGCGAAGCACACGATCGTGATAGCCGCTCCGGGCGCGTTGAGATAATCCGTATGGAAGCCGGGTTTGTTCAGAACGGTGCCGTAGCCGTAGCACTAGGGAGCATCGCGGGTGTCAGGGAGGACCCGCTGTGCAGGAAAGAAAAATAGCAAGGCATCAGAACTCGAAATTTGCACAACATATCAATTTCCGCGATTCCCGATAATTATTGAAATAATCATAAATACCTTTTATCGCGAGTCTTATTGTAGTATTTGTAAGTACAATGTACAATTGTTATTAAATGTACAATTGCTACTCAAATCTCTCCTGAAAACTGAGTAGAGAATAGAAATAATATTTTAATCCAAACCGAGTTTGTAAAATATGCTTTTTATTATATATCTTAACGTAATTTAACTACTAACTAATTGATTTATATTTAAAAGTAATTATGTACTAGCGAGTTTATATCCTAACCTAGATACTATTTAGTTGTCTGTGACAGATCGTTGTCACATTGACAACAACTCAATGCTGATATAAACAGCTGTGTAACCATTTTTTTTTTCGTGCGGAAATCCCCTCGGATACCCCCCCGCTAGCCCGCGGGGGCGGTTATGTCGGGCTTGAACCGACTAAAACCGCACGCCATCTCGGGTCTACAGAGGCCGGGGTATTATAATTGTGTAATTATGTTTTACTATGTGAGCAAATTAAGTGTAAGGAATGTGAATAAAGTAAACATGGAATGGCTAATTCTAAAAGTAAGGTGTGAGTAAGTAGCAATCGCTACATATACTAATACTTATGGCGCAATTACACTTGGATGTTAGCCCGTATTCGGGTACACGACCGACGTTACTCGAATTCGGGACCTGAAGCACTAATCACATTGGTTAGGTTATTGGAAAACGGGTAAACCACGCGTTCGGGTTGGAACGTGTAATGACTTTCACATTACTGCTTGACCATTGAAAGGAAAATGGCGCCGGGTAACCAAAACGACTCCGTTCATTTACACTTAGTCGTTTGTCCGAATTCGATAGGCAATCGAATTCGGTCTAACGACCAAGTGTAATTGCGCCATTAAGCATATTGAGTGGGCCATTTGAACGGCTCATTCGCACATTTTCCCACTACTATTATCATAGTATGTTAAATTGATCCAGAGGCGTGTCCCACTAAACTCTTCTATACCATCAATGTAGAATGTGGAGGAATGGATGGAATGTAAAGTGAGCCTAGTTAATGATGTATGGGAAACTATTTCTTGTATGCCATTCTCCGTTTTCACTATTGAGTAATATTTGTTTTTCTTTTTAGGCTATGTACACGGTCCACATCTTCCCATCATGTGACTTCGCCAATGAAAATTTAAACCGCATCGCACCCGACCTTATGCATCGTGTCGCAGATATAGCTCACCTCCTGATTGTTATAGCTACTGTGTGAGGCATTTCATTATAGCAACATGTTAACACTATCTGAAGATAATCATTATGTGCAATGCATGCATATTGTGTAATGCATGCATAATGTGTCTGCATGCATACAAATATGGATGCTTTACTTAGCCTAAAGGTATATTTATTGATTATATTATTAGTATCAATTTCTGGATTGGACGCTATTTTCCCTGAATTAGATATAAAATAGTCATCACATAAAGATGATTCTATCGTTTAAAAAGCATTGTAAATAAGGCCAGGTTGTGAAAAAAAGTTGTCTTCATTTTATCGTAGCATTAGATCGACCTGGTAGAACTTACAAAGAAACTTTGATCATTTGGAGAATGATGAAAGTTTTTAGGAATTGAGTTGTATTACCTCTGAGAAAGTGAAGTCTCGTCGTGATTATGTAACGTCAGTTATTTATTGTTATCGCGTTCCGCGGTGTCGTCACCGCTGGCGGCCCACGTGCCTGTATAAAGTCTCACCTAGTTAGATAAGCAGCCGTCACTTATTTAAGTACTAGATGTAAGTCATAGCTTATTTGTAAAGTACTTTTGTTATGGTCGACTGGGTTCGACGATATTCGGAGTTTAAATTAACAAAATAAAATAAATAGATGGCAAAGTCAGTTGATAAAATATATTTAATTTTCGTTTCCGATTAGATGAGTGGCAATCTAACGAGCATTTTTATTGTTAGTGTAAATTGTTATTTTGTTTTAAGCGAATTAGGTCTAAAGTAATTTAAATTTTGTAAATATCGGATCTATCCGTACTAAAGTTCGATTTTGCTTAGATCATTACGGTAGGTAATGGAAAACTTGAGAATACTGGGTCAAATGATTATTGTTTATGTGTAAAAATCAATCTTAGTTAAGTAATTAAGTTATTTAAAATAATAAGGGAAAAAATACACGTGGAAAATAAACTGTGATTCTGACTTTTAAATGTAGACTGTAGGTAGCCCTATTTTATGGAGCATAGAGAGAGGTGTGCTAAACGGCAGCACACTCATGGCAAGTACGGTCTCGCCTTTAGCGATATCGGATTTCTATTGAATATTGTCTTAGCTGGGTGATCTGTCTCTATGTATCACGATGCGATTTTTTTATCGCTCGAACATAAATTATCTTGCTTCATGTGCAACACTTATGGTAGGTATCTCAAGTACTGGCCGCGTGTAAGCCCGTGTAAAGTTATAAATTACAGTAAGCCACGTTTAAAAAATCACGCCACGGTTACGTAACTATTTACAAACATTTTGTTAATTCAATAGACAACTAATACTTTTGCATTATTTTAACACAAAACCTGTCATTAAGAGACGATTTTCGATTACAAATGTAAAATATATTTATAATTGTATGATAGTCGATTATTGATCAAAAATACAAGTCGTTTTCAATAAATAACTAACAATTGGCTATCCCAGCGATTATTGTTTGTGTATTGATTCACGTCTTTCATCATTGTCACTTTACTTCTTGTAACAGTTTATACTGTACGTCGAAAGGAGCAAGGTTATTATGTGCGTGGCGGCGTTCAAACAAATGAATGCGTGTTTGTAATATCATATATGGCTCCGTTTCATGATGGGCGACATAAAATATCTAGATGGTGTTACTTATCATCCTGCTTATCTCTCTTTTTAGAATAAATAGCGAAATTCGCCATGACCGAACAATACGAAATAAGCCCTTGTTATAATTCGGATTTTTAAAGATTAATTTAATTTAAATTCCTTCAACATTCCCTTTTTTATTTCATTATTAATCGTACGCTATCTAGGCGACATATTAGAATCGTGTAAGAGATACGTAAAATGAAAGTATATATGCATGATTGTTGTCCATTCTTTCGGGTTGGATATAGATAGGCATCGTGGTGGGGGCGGCCGCGCGCGGGGACGTGTTCGGATCTCATTGCTGCTTTAACTGCGGGCCACCGCTCAGGTTATTCTCTACTTTAGCCACCATCCTCATTTGCCGCTGTTGATTTGTGACAAACAGATTTTTATAAAATCGCCTCTTTACAAGCACAACCTGTTTATGTAGTAGTTTTATAGTATAACAGTTGTTTACATATAAATGACAAACCTACAACAATATTGTACTTCTCATAATTCATTTAAGTTTTAGCTGTAGGATCACTTCCCGATTGAATAACCCGACATCTCGCATATACCTGCATTATTAATATAGTTAGATAAATGGTACGACTGTGCTGTCGTACGTAAAAATAAAGTACAAAATATTTTATGTATTGTAATTTTATATTGTACGATATAAATTTATAGCACAGGTAATAATATTATTACGTATATTCTTTTTAAGATTTAAAATTAGAATGTATAAATAATAACTGTATTGTTTGTCATATTTCCGTCGCAAACAGTTCTTAACTTGGCTAGGAGGAACACTAACGAACTCATCACTTCGTCCATTAATTTTAAAATATCTATAATTTTACTAGCAAACAGACGCCCAATGATGTACACTCATAAAATCTTATTTGAACACCTTAAAAAGGAGTTCAATGTATATAAGCCTTCTTGAAATATAGTATATGACGGTTTTTAGACACGCTATTGAAAAATAAAAATGAGATAAGAAACAAATGAGAATTATAAACAAATAATTTATTGCTATGAAAGTATTTACTCTTTTTTTGTAACTGGGATGTAGTTATTTATTATGATTGTAACAAAAACGTTTTGGCAGTCAAACATTTGTCCGATTAATTGGACCAGGCATATAGAACAAATACTCGTTCAATTCTCAAGAGATATTGATTATGGTTTATATTTAATTTTTTAAGTAAAAGTATTATTGACTGAGTCACAAAGTAAAATAAAAAATAACAAACACAATGCAGATTATATATGCCGTACTTTGGGTTGCTTTTATGATATGAACGATTTTACCTACACAGATTCATTATAACGATTAAAAATCTTGTCAATACTGTATTACATTTCAATAAGTAATTGTATATAAAAAGTGCTATTATTTTAATATTTGTACCGATTTCTTTTGTAGAAGCATGACAATTCCAATTTATCAACACTATAGTTAACTATCTCTAACCATATAACATTGGAATAATGTTCTGAAAAAAATATGATTTCTGGTTAATGATAGGAAGCGACATCAATTCAAACTAAACTGCTTTATCATATTTTACTCCTGACGTGGAATGAAACCTGAGAACTCATTTTTGATTTTTACTGGTGAAATTCAGTCCTAAGAATTTGACATGTTTCAACAAAAAACGTCAAAACGTATATCCTATCTTGGGCTTGATTTCTTTTTGTCATTCCTCTTTATTTTCATTAACATTAAGGTGAGAATATATCACTTAGCTTTAGTAAATAACTACATCCTTCTATGGTACGCTATTAAAATGTCAATTATTAATACTTAATATTAATACCCTGCAAGATTTCTATGTTTCACATAAAATACATTGGAATCAATGGCAGAAGCCATACCTGTTGCAGATTTAACAGCATGTGAGAAGTATAATATAGTTTTGTAATTTAAACCAAAATGAAAGTGATCCCATGTTGGTGCGCCTTCAAGCTGGTTTATTGAGGGTACAACGATGTCGGTTACTTTTTGTTCACTTCCATTGATGCTGCCTTCCATTCTGTTCTCAAGCATGAAGTGGTTACATGAGGATGGAATGTCTAGATTCCTCGGGTCACTTTCGTTAGTGTCTGTTACTGGTGTGTGAGACGATAGTTTAAATATATGTAAAAATAACATTTGATCTCAAGTGTGCAGCAAAAGAGAAAGTGAGTTAGATTGTTATAGAGTAACAGTTGCGTACGGACGAGACCCGATACCAGTGTGCTCGATGTTGGTTTGATTCTAACGGAGCGTACATATAGAAAAGAATATTGTGATCATAATTATACTATAGTTTTAAAGCTAGAATGTAGAGATAATTGTATATTTTGTACATATTGGAAATAGTATTGTATCTTTACTTCCCTTTATCCAAACAACCCAGACTCCTGCGTGTTATGTACCTCCTACCTACCAATACTATTAAAAAAATATTACATAATGTGGCTTCTATTATTTACCTTTTCATTTGTTTAGTAGCATTTTAAGGATCTATTATGTAATGAGGTTCTTCTACCACAAATGCTATTTAGGGAAATAATTTTCAACTTTACTACTCTATCAAGAAAGTAACGGGAAAAGATCAATAATACACAAAATGTTTGTGATTCATCCAATTTATTTTATCACCTTCAAAGTATGCTCCTTCAGAAACGATGCACTTACGCCAACGAATAATCCAATCATCTCTCTCAGTTTGACCTTCCGGCAAGAATTCCGAGTGCGCAACACCGCGATAGTCAGAGAAAACAGTCTACATGATTTTGATTTTTGATCGACTTTGGCGTGGTTTTTTCGGTTTCAGTTGGTTCAGTTGGAAGGCGCCACTCCGAAGCTTGTTGACTAGTTTGCATGTGAAACTCGTAAACCCACGTCTCGTCATCAGGTAACAATGCGTTTCATGAATGTTGGGTCGGATACACCCGAATTGACTCGTTCTAGCATGTCCTCAGGAACTCTCATGCGATTAAGTTTTTGGCGAAAATTCAGGTCTTTTGGAGTCCCAAAAGACCTGAATTTTCGCCAGCCGAGCGGTAGCATGTTTCCTACCCAAATGATTAGATAAAATGGTACGAATCGACTCGTAAGATACAGAAAGTTCGGCGGCTATCTCTCAAAGTTGAATGAGGATTTTCAGACACCATTTCCTTCAATTTTGCTATGTTAACTTCATTTGCAGTCGTTGATGACCTGCCAGAGCGAGGCAAATCTATCACATTTCGAACGCTTTGTACTCCTCATAAGCACGTGTTTTTAATAAAGTCGATTCATCGTAAGCCTTCTGTAACATTTTCAGTGACCCCGAACACGAAATTTCCTTTGGCGACGTAAAATTTAAGACAAACGCTTTGTTCGATGTTTTTGTCCAATGAAACTCGCTATACACATTAGATATGGATCATTCTTCTTAGGACAGATTCTGGTTATGATAGATTCTTGTTACGGCAGATTCTTGTTACGGCAGAATTAGTACATACTGTTGAGCATAAAAAAATATTTTTAGAAATTCTGGGTTGGATGACCAAAGTATATAATGAAAGTATGAGGGAAATGAGCCTTCTTCGTAGAAAATCTACTTGGTTAATAGAAAGAAAGGAAGAAGAGAAAGAAGTTTGTGCCAATTTAGAACCGATGCCAAAAATATACGAAAATTATTTTAGTACATGCAGTTTAAACGCGGAAGATATACCAGCAGTCAATTCTAAAAAAGATTCGTTATATAATATAAGGAAAAAATATTTGAATGTGAATAGAATGTAGAAACATTACAAGTTTAAGATTACCCGACGGTTTAGTAAAATCTATTTTTCTGTATTATGATGGAGTATCTAAAGATAAAATTTTATTTTTTGATACTACGTTGGCGAAACAATATTTGAAGAAGTTGTAAGTACAGTGGAGATGGTACTTTTAAAATTGTCCCAAAACTGTTCTATCAGCTATTTACGCTACATGTTAATATTAATTCGTCTCAGTCAGTTCAATCAGTCTCGTTCGTGGTGTCGAGCGACGCATACGTGCACACGGTATCCACTACGTAGTGTGAAAACGGTAAACGTCGGTAGACAGGTAAAAAGTTTTACGAACAATGGAGTGTCAAAAATGTAAGAAGGTCCTCACTAAGAAAGGATCCCATTTTATGTGTCAAGGACCGTGTCAAGGCACATTCCATAGAGGATGTGTGAAAGGACTGGCAGCAGATATAAAAAACGGGCGAACCCGAATTCACTGTAACAATTGTGAAGATGAAGGGTCAGAAGAAGAGGAACAGGAGGAAGACCCAGACACCAACTACACCAGAATTCTTAAGGATATACAAAGAAAAGTAGCAGCTATACCCAGCTTCAAAAAACAATTAGATATCATAACACAAAGCTTGAGTATGCTATCTGATAAATATGATACGTTGTCTACAGAACACGAACAATCGAAAAATAAAATACAGAAGCTTGAAAAAACAGTGTTTAGTGTAAATAATAAATGTATTTACCTTGAGAAGCAGAACATCGCCCTAGAACAAAAAATACATGATTTTGAACAGGCATCTAGAAAACACAACATTGAGATTGCGGGTATTGAACAGCTCCCAGGTGAAGATATCAAAAAAATTGTGGAGAAAGTAGGCAATGTCATTGGCGCGGATGGTACTGATATAGAATGGGTTAGACGTACACGAAGTACCCTAAAAGATGGCAGGAAACCAGCTTCTATCATAGTTGGTTTTAAGACTACGGGAACTCAATCACGAGACAACTGGCTTACCCACCGTCACAAGATATCAGAATTGACCAGCAACTTGATTACAAATGGTTCAGCTACAAATAAAATCTACATAAATGAAGACCTTACGAAGTCTACGAGGACCCTGTTGTGGAACACGAAGAAACAACTACACGGAATTTATAAATTTATATGGATCTCAAACGGAAAAATATTAGTTAAGAAGTCAGAAGCAGAAAGGGCTATATGCGTACGAGCTGAAGGTGATATTAGCGATCTGATTAATAAAAAGTGAAATATTAATGTACTGTTTTTATTAAGTATAAATATATTGTAATATTCACTCCTTTAAACGACTTGGACTCCATTCGTGATGGAGCAGTTAATTATATGTGTGTTGAAAGTATACAAACATGGTTCCAAAAAATGTATATTATAAAAGATATTTGTATATTACACGTGAATATTCGTTCGATAAAAAAACATTTTAGTGAATTTCTAGTTACTCTTGAGGGCTGTATGAAACAATTGGACGTTATTATGATAACCGAACCAAATATTAAGTATTCTTTATTATCATTTTATAACATTCCAGGTTTTAATATACATTTCTATACTCGACAAGAACGAAGTGGTGGTGGCGTGATAATATATTCACGCGCAGAACTGAGTGCGAGGGTAAGTGAAACAACTGCGCGGGCGAGTGATTGTATGCGTACGGCTGAGTGTGTTTCTATCACATTTAACGCAAACGGTGCACAGATTTACCTAATTGCTATGTATAGACCGCCTAGATTTCGCAAAAAAACTAGACTTGAAGAATTTTTTATCGAACTTCGTAATTTATTAGAGATAATACCAAATCAATCTAAATCAATATTATGTGGTGATATAAATATAGATCTGCTTAGTCCCCAATCTAAACACGTCGTACTGTATGAAAATATAATGTCGGAATTTGGTTTTACTAAATGTATATGTGATGTAACGCGAAGGGAAATAGTCAGTGGTAGCTTGGTGCAATCATGCTTGGATCACATATATGTTAGGGCATCTTTGGCACTAATTAATTCTGCGGTAATTAAACATAAAATATCCGACCATTATTACATCTCCGCAGCGATACAATGGAAGCGCGTCCCGGCTAGCGATCACGCGACTCGCTCCAACAACAGTGAGCCCCCGCTACCCGGGCCGGCGCCCGTGTCTGTCCAACGGCGCGTTCTTGATAATAGACTAGTTAGAAAAAAGTTACTATCTACAAACTTTGATAAGTTATTAAATATTCAATGTCCAGTTGCGTTGTATGAAGCTTTCTCAAGTGTCTTTATTAATATATATAAGGAATGCTACAGAATGAAAAATATTAAGGTAAACCAGAGTGGTAGACATAATAAATGTTGGATAAGTGAGAATTTGAAACAGATGATCTTAGAAAGAGATAGGCTATATAATATATGGTGTCATGAACCTAAAAATATGATAAAGAGATTAAACTATACTAAATACAGGAATAAATGTAGTAAGGCAATTTTAAAATGTAATGTTGAATTTGATACACAAAGTATATTAGACTGTAATAAAAATATTAAGAAAATATGGGCGAAAATAAATAATTTATTAGGTAAAAATAGACAATCGTTAGATAATTTATTGCTTACTAATTTTGCCCAGCATGGTAGTGTGAAAGAAATTTGTGATAAATTTGCTACAAGTTTTTCGAGTGAAATTGACCAGATAAAACACTTATGTACAGATAAATGGTTACAGAGAGATAGTTATGTTGAAAAATCTAATGTTTGTATGAGATGGCAGCCAGTGAGCAGTGATGATGTAAGGTGTGTGATTAAACTCATGAATAAAAACAAATCTCCAGGAAGTGATCAGGTACGGATGTCTGATTTGAAATTGGTTACCGACAAAGTCAGCCCTGTCATTGCTCAATTAATAAATCTATCAGTCAGTCATCATACATTTCCAAATAAATTGAAAGAAGCCATAATTCGTCCAATCCATAAAAAGGGAGATCAAAAGAACTTTTCAAACTATAGGCCTATAGCTATATTATCCAGTATCGACAAAATTATAGAAAAGTGTATAGTAAATCAAGTAGGGAATTTTTTAGATAAAAATGAAATAATAAATAAATGTCAACACGGATTCCAGAAGGGAAAAAACACAAGTACATTGCTGTCCAAATTTACAAATGAAGTTAACACTTATTTAAATGACAAAAAGTTTGTTGTTGCAATATTTTACGATTATAAAAAAGCTTTCGATACTTTAGAAAAAGATACCCTTTTGAATGGAATGGACGAGTGTGGTGTGGGGCAGCCGCTTAATCAGTGGTTTCGCGACTATCTCACATCACGCACTTACCGCGTGAGTATTGGCGGGGCGCTCAGTGAGACTAGCGAGGTGAGGTGGGGGGTGGCTCAGGGCTCAGGGTGCGGACCTACTTGTTACCTGCTGCATGTAAACAGCCTAAGTGGTGTACTACAATACTGCTCGGCCTACATGTTTGCGGATGACCTGTGTACTCTGCGTGCCGGTACTGACCTCAACGAGACGTATCACCTCGTACAGCGTGACATAGATGCAGTAGTACAATGGTCCCATGATAATGGAATCGTATTAAATTCGGACAAAACTAAACTTCTGGTCATACATTCGCCGTACTTACGTCCTGCTGACTCGCCTACACCCTTATATACACATAGCTTCACATGCCTGCATAATAACTTAATTAGTTGCCAGTGTATCCCTATTGAAAGAGTAAAATGTGTAACTTACCTTGGTGTTAGAATAGATGAACGCTTCTCCTGGTCTTGCCACATTGACTTCTTATGTAATAAATTAAGAATAATTCTGAGTCAATTCTATCATCTAAGTTTTAAAGTACCCAGTGCAACATTAAAATGTTTGTATTTTGCACTGGTGGAGTCTGTTTTGGACTACGCCCTAGACAGTTATGGTTTAACATACCCAACTTATATTAACAGATTGGAGGCACTGCAGATTCGTTTTCTGAAACTGTTAGTGACCTCTAAAACTAAGGCTAAGTGTAGGGGTGACTATTCTGTGTTGTTTAGTATCTGTAAAATACTTCCGGTAAGTGTGAAACATAAATATTTGTTAGCCATAAATAACACAGATACTCAGGAACATAGACTAGTCAACCTAAATATTGGCACTCGTTCTATGTCTTCGGGCAAATTTGAAGTACCAAGAGTACATAATTATTTTGGAGATAGAATGCTAAAAAAACGTATACCGTACTTACTAAATAGTTTGCCGGAGGACATAAGACGGGAACCAGATAAAAACATATTTAAAAGCAAGATTAAAAAATACCTACTTTCAAAAATGTAACATAGTGTTAACCGTAGAAAATTAGTTTTAAAATGTAATTAGAGACTCACCCGATCTTGCAGACAAACTGTGTAAACAGTTTTGCAGGACCAATTACTAATGGCTGTATAAATTGTGTTGTTTAATAAAAAAATAAAAATAAAAAAAATAATTGTTAACTTGTCTAACGATGTATATTTCGTACCTTTGGTATATATAGTGCTTCCGAATAAGACGGAAGATACATATGCAAGAATGTTTAGAGTACTGAAAAACCAGTTCTCAGTGGAGATAACTCATTACAAGTGTGATTACGAATTGGAACAGATTCAAGCAGTAAAGCAAATTTACCCTGAAGCAAAGATTACAGGCTGCTTTTTTCATTTTTTAAAGGCTGTTTGGAAAAATAGTAAATCAATTGGTTATATTATAACAGTTGATGGCTCAAAAATAACACGACTGTACGTACAGCTCGCACTTTTACATCCACGACTTATCCCTGAAGATTATTTGTGATAATTGTTTTTTTTTAAATATATCATTACAAGGTTATAAGTTCTAATTTTTAAAATATAGCAATACATAAATTGTGTGATTTTCACTTTTGTTGGCTATGTTACTTCTGCCGTAACCAGAATCTGGCGTAACAAGAATCTGGCGTAACCAGAATCTGTCCAAACCAGAATCTGTCCTAAGACGAATGAGGCTTAGATATGATATAACTAAAAACAGCACTGTATTTAATATGGATAACAGATGCAACTCAAACTCCGCGCCAAAATGAAAAACAGTTGTGCAAAGTGACACCGAGTGTATATGCATGTATATTTTAAGGTTGTACAAACGCTACAGCAGTGTATCGTTTGTACAACAGTTACTACAAATAGTTGAACTACGTAGCTGCAGTGTTGCCAACAGCGCTTTGCCTAATATCGCCATTTTTCATATAAAAAGTAGCCTAATGTAGCCGAATATCAGCTGCAGTAGCCTAAAGTAGCCCAAACGCAAAAATATCAGTATGAATAAAATGAAATAAAAATATATAGAAAAAACATATATATTTGTCACTTTCTTACAAACATATTTTTATATTATAGGGATAAGTAGGCATACTAAAATACAGGGGTGTGTGTTGGGTAACCTCCTCGAGTGTCGCTCCGATTCCGATCCCGCTGCAGTCCGGGGGGAACGGAATCGGAGCGACCGGTACACCCTGGGCGGTGGTCAATGGCTTCCCCTTCACCCCTTCATAGGGTTGGCATTGATCGTCGGCCAATACCCAACGTGGCGGGAACACATCGCTCTCCGTACTCCTCTGCTTTCAGAGGAGACAGGATGAGCGATGCTGTTAGTGGTGAGATGGCCCAGGGTCAGCCGGGGTGCGAGGGATATGCTCTATGGGTAACCTTACACCCCGGCGTCTGAAGACCCGAGACGGCGTGCGGTTTTAGTCGGTGCAAGCCCGACATAACCGCCCCCGCTGGCCGGCGGGGGGGTATCCGAAGGGATTTCCGCACGATAAAAAAAAAAAAAAAAAAAAAAAAAAGTATACTAAAATACTAAAATAATCACATTGATCGTCGTACAAAGCGAAAGTTACAAACACAGACTAGTTCAAAGAATATTTTGATTTTTACCGGAATATATGAATTTGGTAATAGTAATAGGTTTACAAGAAAGGTAAACAATCTTGTGATGACTTTTTATTTTTAATAACATATTAAATAAATAAACTAGGCTTAAACTACTAGTTCGGTTTCTGGTTTTAGTCTTTAAAATGAGTTTCTAAACAAACATATTTTATAAACTGAGTTTTTGATAAAAAAAAGACACCAAGATTGTTTTCCTTTTTTAAAGGGTTTATCCAAATGGCGCCAATCGCGGGAGAATAATGTTGCGTTTAGTTTAAACATTTCGTTCGGAAACCCGAAACTATCTATATGAAATCAACTACTGTGTACTCTGTACTGTAATAATGTTTTTAATTTATAAGAGTGTACAAAATAACGAATGAAAAAAGAGAATCATAAAAAAAAATAATTAAATACCGGTCCGTGAAGTAGCCTACCGGGCGACCAGTCGCCTTTTATATTTTTTCGTCGCCGATTCTAGTTTCGAGTAGCCTAAATGGCGAAAAATCGCCTACGTTGGCAACACTGCGTAGCTGTACTTCAGTACCAGGGGGAAATCTAACAACAAAAAAGCAAATCTGGTGTTTCCACTTATTTCTACCAAAGTATTTCCCCCAGGGGAAATAGATATCCATTCATTTCTACTACATTATCAGAACACATACAATTAGTTAGGTACAGTCATGTCGATATTCAACAGTCAGACAGTTCAATCTATCCAATTTTAATGTATACATAATATACATATATCGCATGTTGCAATACTATAATATTCTAAACCCGAGTCAATATATCAAAGAGATTATATAAGGTTATGACCTATATAATCTCTTTGATATTGACTTGCGTTTATAATGTATCAAAGAGATTAGGTGTATTTAAAAAGGAACGATTTTTAGTTTGTTAAGAAATGTTATAATAAATTTAATTTATTTATAGCTTTTTGTTTCTGATATTACAATTTATACTAGATTGAAGTATCTATAAAAGACCTCCGGGGTTTTGAGGCAAAATATTTTAATGAAATAAAAAACATACATACATGTTTTATACATAACTGAAAAGCTTACATTTTCAAGTTTTTTTAACACTTAGTAAAGTTCTATATGAGCCCCGTTAGTGGCACGGCAAACGTCTAAACGGTATTCTACCTCTTCCCATGTCCTGGCGAGCATGTCTTTGTAACCCCAACTCCAGGCTGCGTCTTGTTAACGATTTCTTAGGGCTTCGAAGGCATGAAGCTCGGATTCTGTTCACTTTCTCTTGAGACACACTCGGCCTACCCGGCGACTTTTGCTTCAAAACACTTCCTGTTTCCTTAAATGCACTGAACCATTAACGAATGGTTTTGTCAGAAGGCGGGTTAACACCATAGTTACGTCGAAAGTTTCTTTGTACGGTAACTACAGACTTCGTTTCTATGAGCCAAATAACACATTGAGCCTTGTTGCGTTCCTAAACGAAGTAAAAAAAAAAAAAAAAAAACCATAATTTGCGTTGACAGATCTACGACTGTCACTTGTTGTCAACTTGTTGAAAGAATTGTCTTGAGAAAACGTTTGTTGAAATAAGTTTTGTTCGAATAAATATAATCCGTGAATATCATATTTGGCCAGTGTTGGATTAGTTATATTTTGGACTAATTAACGTAATCGGTTGGGAGTTGTTCGACCGAGTCATATATTTACTTGAGGAAGGGCTCCATTTGTACCACGCGCACTGCTGATCTGTCCACACAAACCTTCATACACCCCTACACTTCATAAACACGTAAATACAGACAAAGACAGGTAAAAGCGTTGTGTTTCGGGCGCCTTCTAAGTTGGTAAGTGAACCTATTTTATAAACCATTTGCTCTGTGAACCGCAGACTGCTCACTTCCCCATTGTTGTTAGGAGGGCCAACTTCCACTGCGCAATCTACCTCCTGGCCCGGAATTGAACATTTTGGTAGCAGAGCGTGGTTGTGTCGGATTCGAACCGACTAAAACCGCAGTCTCGGGTCTCATAACCTTAAAATAAATATTAGTATCTACGGTCAGTGTAAGATATAAGAACATAGTTGTTCAAACACTTAATATCAGTTTGGTGTGCTAATTTGAAGTCATTGCTAGGGAACTATTATGACTGATTAATTGGCAATCTTTTTAAGGGATTTGATTTAATTTGCATTTGATTTAATCAGTTGATTGTTGCATGTCAGGCTTATACACACATAACATTCTATAATTGAATGTTTATTTGTAAACTATATTGAATTATATTTGTATTGGGGTTTGGGATCATTGTTGCATAAAATAAACTTAAACTGAAGTTTTATTTTTTGGCCCATTTAAGTGAACCAACATTGTTTAAATAATTTCTTTGTTTGGTTAATCTCTTTATCTGATTTGTTGAAGTTTGGTCATTGGAATGTCTCATTTAAGTGCAGCGAAGGAGGCCATAGCCGGTATAACCACACAATTGAGGTGGTTCACTTCGGCGGCGGCCACTACTACTCGACCAGAGCTGGCAGAGACCACTCTTACCAGGTTCGGCGGTATGGAGAACAGGCTTGGGGCTGTAGATGCCCTGTTCACCCGCTTTAGCCACCTGGCTGAGGACCTCGGGTTGGATCAGCTGAGTCAGGCAGCGCGGGACAAGGTTGTTGGTGACTACGACCAGATCCTGGCGTTGGCAGACACGATTTCCCTACGTGCTAGGGAAATATTGAAGAGCCGGGAGTCTGTCCAGGTCAAGCCGGAGACCTCTGTCGCTGGCCCGGGACTTTTGAGCAAGCTGCCCACACTTGAACTGCCACATTTTGATGGTCGGATGGACCACTGGCTGGGCTTTCAAAATTTATTTGTGAGTCTGGTCGACTCGCGCTCGGACCTTGGACCCGCCCAAAAGTTGGCCTACTTGATGTCCGTCCTCAAGGGAGAGGCCCGAGCCTTGGTGCAGCACTTACCGGTAACGGATGCGGCTTACCCTACTGCTCTGGAGCTGCTCTCCCGGCGGTACCACAATAAACGGTGTTTGGCTGACGCTCACATTAGCCATATTTTGGGGTTGCCCTTCATTACCAGAGTGTCAGCCTTGCGTACTGACCTTTTGAACCCGTTGTTGGCAGCGACCAATGCTTTGAGGCGACTGGAGTTGCCAGTCGACCATTGGTCGTACATCTTGGTGCATATAGTGCTGCAACGGCTGCCCGTGGACTTGAAGTCCCGTTTTGAGCAAAAATATGGTGGGGATAGTGCCACCCATCTCCCCCTTTTTGAGGACCTCGTCAAGTTCCTGGAGGACGAATGCCGGTTTCTAGACAACTCCAGTATTGCCATGGGGTCTCGCTCACCGTCTCCTCGGCCCAGAGGCCAGGGACTGCCTAGGGTTCGTGGGCCTGTTGAGAGTCGCCCCGCCCCCCGTTTCGCCGGCACCCAGATTCGTCCTGACTGCTCTTATTGTAAGGCTACGGGGCATGGCATAGCAACTTGCGCGGCCTTTTTGGGAGAGCACGTGAGTGCCCGCCGCCGCATTGCCAGTGCACGCCGACTGTGCTACTCATGTTTGGGGGCACATTTCCAACGGGAATGCCCCAACCCCCGTCCTTGCAGAGTTTGTGGGGGACCACATCTGGACATTTTATGCGTGAACGCGAACCGCGTTGGCAGTCCAGCCTCTGTGGGGGGTTCGCGTACGGGGGGGTACGATGGAGACGGTCACGGGGTCCGCTCGCCAGTGCAGAACCGAGGCGAGATCCGCAGGTTCGAACGCCGCTCGCCACCCCCCGTGTCACGAGAGCCGCATGAGCGCCGTAGGGCTCCCTCACATGGAGACGAGTACGCAACGGCCGCTTGCCGGCAGTGGCCGGACCAGCACCGACTGCCCTCCCCTCCGTTGGCGGAGCGTCCCCGATTGGAGTCGCGCCCCCCGCCATTCAAGCATCCGGTGGGATACGCCCCTCCAGCGATGGCACGCGGCTCGGGACATCGCGCGGACGAGGGGTTTGAACCCTATCCTCATCGCGCACGACTACAGTCTGGGTGCGGCGATCGGTCACCGCCCAGACATTAGGAAGTCGGCGCCTGCCCCACTACTGCAGCCCCCCAGATTGACACGGTTTTGTTGCCTACGGCATCGGTCAGGGTCTGGGGACCAGCGGGGGCCTCTGTTGTGGTCCGTGCCATTTTGGACACGGGTTCCCAGGGCTGCATTTTGTCGTCTTGGTTAGTGGGACAGGTAGGCCTTGATGTACGTGGCTATTCAGACACGATTAGAGGAGTGGGCAACGCAGCTGTCACCACTGTTGAGGGACAGGCTCGGTTTGGGCTCACTCCTTTGCATTCGTTGGGCCCTAAAATTGGTACCTCGGCCATTGTTATGAAGAACATTCTGGGAAGACATCCCCGGACACAGTTGTCTTCAGATATTGTTCGGTTGACGTTGGGTATGAAGTTGGCTGACCCCCGGTTTGATTCTCCTAGTACAGCGCATTTGTTGTTGGGTGCCGATGTACTAGGGAGAATATTTTTGGGTGGTATAAGGGTCTTGCAGCCAACCGGGTTGGTGGCTGTCTCGACCATCTTTGGCTTTGCATTGATGGGACCGGTATTTAAGGAACCCCCTCCACCTGAGCTTGATTGTGCATTGGTGTCCGGCTCCGCTCTCTCTGACGCCGTTCAGAGGTTTTGGGAGGTTGAGGAGCCCCCTCAGGTGGCCCGTTTGAACCCGGAACACCAGGATTGCGAATTGTTCTATCAGAACAACACGGGTCGACTCCGTTCCGGTCGGATTGTTACCAGGTTGCCCTTTGTCGCAGTGCGACCACCTCTCGGTGAATCTAGACCTACGGCCGAGAAGAGATTGTTGGCAATGGAGCGCCGCATGGGCAGGGACCCTGTGTTGAGGCAGAAGTACTTGGATTTCATGCAGGAGTACGCGGATTTGGGACACATGTCGGTGTCAAGGTTGGATTGGCGCTCAGTTGAACATTACTTCCTGCCCCATCATGCGGTCCTCAAGCCGTCCACTGGCAAGCTGCGCACGGTGTTTGATGGGTCTGCGCGAACTTCTTCGGGTGTCTCATTGAATGATTGCTTACATTCAGGCCCCAAATTGTTAAAGGACCTTTGTGACATCATCACGTCTTTCCGTCGACATCAGGTTGTCTTTGTGGCCGACATCAAGATGATGTTCCGACAAACGGTCATTCACCAGGATGACAGACGTTATCAGTTAATCCTGTGGCGCGAGAACCCCCAGGACCCCATGATTGTGTACGAGCTCAATACGAATACATACGGCCTTCGTTCTAGCCCCTTTGTTGCCATTCGTTCGCTTTGGGAGCTCGCGGACCGAGAGCGTTTGAAGTTCCCTCGGGCGTCCGCCATCTTGAAAACGGACCTGTACGTCGATGACGTCTGTACTGGGGCTTCCACGGTTGGGGAAGCCATTTTATTGCGTGACGAGTTGATTGGGATCCTGGCTTCCGCTGGATACGAGTTGCGTAAATGGGTGTCCAACTCTCCAGCTCTATTGGAAGGTTTGCCGGAGGATTATAGACAGGACCCGCATTTGTTTGAAGACGTTGACAACCCCGCCATGATGGCCGTCCTCGGTGTTCAGTACAGACCTGTCCAAGACATCTTTACATACGATGTCGACCTAGAGTCGCCCCACACTTGGACTAAACGACTTGTGTTGTCTACTGTCGCAAGGACTTTTGATCCTAATGGTTGGATTTGTCCGGTACTGTTTTGGGCGAAATGCTTTCTCCAGCGCCTCTGGACCGCGGGACTTGGTTGGGACGAGCCGCTTCGGGAAACCCTGTTGAAGGATTGGATCCACTTTGTGTCCACACTCCCTGCGGTCAATGAGGTCGTGTTGCCCCGCGCCATCCTCCCCCCTGGGAGTTACACTGCTACCCTCCACGGGTTTTGTGACGCGTCGTCGCACGGTTACGCAGCCGTTGTTTATCTGCGCACTGTCAGCGCGACAGGCCAGGGGAAGCTCTCGCTGGTCATGGCCAAGAGCAAGGTAGCCCCTCTTCGAACAGCATTGACCATTCCCAAATTGGAGTTGTCAGGGGCGGCTCTTCTTGTGCGTCTATTGAATCACGTTGTTAATACCTTGGGTGAAACTGTGGACATTCGATCCTCTTACGCCTGGACGGACAGTCAAATTGTTTTGTGTTGGTTGAAGACGTCCGTCCACACTTTGGAGGTCTTTGTGGCGAACCGAGTGTCACAGATACAAAATTCTGCAACACCTTTAACTTGGAGGCATGTCCCTGGGGACCTGAACCCCGGCGACGTGGCCTCACGTGGGTGCACGGCCCCTCACTTGATTGATCACCCCCTCTGGTGGGGGCCAGAATGGCTGACTCGGTCCGAGGATGCTTGGCCTCGAATGCCAGTCTTGATGACGGATCCTTTGCCCGGGCTAAGGGTGCTCGCTGTTGAGACGAAGGACCCGCCGTTTGATCCCGACCTTTTGTTGAATCGGTACAGCTCCCTCGATAAACTGTTGAATGTCACATCTTGGATCAGGCGCTTTCGTCACAATTGTAGGAACCGTGGGGACAAACGCCTGTCGCCGGTCCTTTCTCCTCAAGAGCTCCAGGAGTCTCTCCTCCTTTGGGTCCGCTCTGTGCAGGCTGCACACTTTGAGAAGGAGATTGAAATCTTGAAGTCCGGTATGGCTAAGTTGTCGGGAGCTATCAGTAAGCTGAGCCCCTTTTTGGATGATGCGGGTTTCTTGCGTGTTGGAGGACGTTTGAGGCACTCTAGCCTCCCCTACGGAGCTCGTCACCCCCTTTTGTTGCCCAAGGAAGGCCATTTGGTCAAGCTGTTGGTGACTGATCGTCACATTAAGAACTCGCATGCCGGTTGTAATGCGCTGTTGGCCATTCTGCAGCGAGACTTTTGGATTTTGTCGGCCCGTCGTACTATCCGCAGCATTGTCTTTCGTTGCATGCCATGCTACCGGACTAAGGCCCCCACTATGCAGCCCATGATGGGAGACTTGCCGGCTGATCGTGTCAATGAGGCAAGGCCTTTTGCAGGCGTCGGAACGGACTTTGCCGGTCCCTTTTTGGTGAAGACGTCTACTCTTCGTAACAGTAAAATCCTTAAGGCTTATTTGTGTGTGTTTGTCTGCCTGTCAACGAAGGCAGTGCACTTGGAGCTAGTAACCTCGCTCTCGACGGAGGCCTTTGTGGCAACTTTGGATAGATTCGTGTCTCGCCGTGGGTTGCCTTCTTTAATTAGATCTGATTGCGGTACCAATTACAGAGGTACAAGTAACTATTTGAAGGAAGTTTACGCCTTCCTTGCGGAGAACCAGGTTGACATAGGCAACAAATTAGCCCGCAAGGGGGTCACTTGGCTGTTTGACCCGCCAGCCTGCCCCCATTGGGGGGGTATTTTTGAAGCCGCGGTGAAGGCGGCCAAGGGACTCTGGCGGAGATTATTGGGAGACACAGTTCTCACCTTTGAGGAATTAGCTACGGTATTTTGCCGCATTGAGGCCGTACTAAACTCGCGTCCATTGTGCCCGCTCTCTTCGGACCCTAATGATTTGGAGGCCCTAACCCCGGGCCATTTTTTGATTGGACAACCACTTGTCGCCCTGCCGGAGCACCCCCTTGTCGATGTGAGCCGAAATCGGCTATCGCGGTTCCAGTTAGTGCAACAGCTCGCTCAGAGCTTTTGGAAGCGTTGGAGCTTGGAGTACTTGCACATCCTCCAGCAGCGCGTCAAGTGGACGGATAAAACTCATCCTCCCAAGGTCGGAGACCTCGTCCTGATTAAGGATGCCAACCTAATGCCGTTGTATTGGCGCCGGGGGCGCATTCTCAATCTAGTGGCTGGCACCGATGGGGTTCCTCGATTTGCTGAGGTTTTGGTTGACGGATCGGTGATGAGGAGAGCGGTCGCAACCTTATCAAGATTGCCAATTGATTAGCGGACGGGAAGGCCCGTCCGGAGGGGGTAGATGTTGCGTTCCTAAACGAAGTAAAAAAAAAAAAAAAAACCATAATTTGCGTTGACAGATCTACGACTGTCACTTGTTGTCAACTTGTTGAAAGAATTGTCTTGAGAAAACGTTTGTTGAAATAAGTTTTGTTCGAATAAATATAATCCGTGAATATCATATTTGGCCAGTGTTGGATTAGTTATATTTTGGACTAATTAACGTAATCGGTTGGGAGTTGTTCGACCGAGTCATATATTTACTTGAGGAAGGGCTCCATTTGTACCACGCGCACTGCTGATCTGTCCACACAAACCTTCATACACCCCTACACTTCATAAACACGTAAATACAGACAAAGACAGGTAAAAGCGTTGTGTTTCGGGCGCCTTCTAAGTTGGTAAGTGAACCTATTTTATAAACCATTTGCTCTGTGAACCGCAGACTGCTCACTTCCCCATTGTTGTTAGGAGGGCCAACTTCCACTGCGCAATCTACCTCCTGGCCCGGAATTGAACAAGCCTTTTGTTGCGGAGTCGCCATCATTTCAAATTTCGCGACGTCATTTCAAGGTCAACGCCCTGCAGCGCCGCCAACAGTTGATACAAACATTCCCAATTGTTATGAGTAAAACTTTTTGAGCTACTCTTTTCAGAGAAATCGACTAAATTTTGCTATCTTTTATAGTTAGTGAGATATGAATTTTTAAAACCCCGGAGTTCTTTTATAGACACCCGGTACCTATAAGCATGTAGAATTATAGTACTAGAAATGAATGGATATCTATTCCCCCTGGGAGAAATACTTTGGTAGAAATAGCTGGAAACACCGAACAAATCATCCATTCCCGATACTTTTTTGACTGAATGTATACCACCGATTATATACTACAACAGTAACTATACTATCAACTGCTGTCAACCAATGTAGGCTTCCAGTATTATGAAGTAGTTATGTATACTATTTCCATTTCTTTATTTACTCGATGACAGTTCTAATTTGATAGTTGTAGTGTTGTGACCAAATAAGTTTTTTTTTTTATCTATATATATAAAAATGAAACCCGTTTTCCGTTGTCACGACATAGCATGAAAACGGCTTGACCGATTTGGCTGATTTTTTTTTTGTAGTTTTCTAATACTCTGTACAAGGTTCTTACGGAAAAAAATATTAAGAAAATCTCTCAGAATTTTTTTTTTCGTGCGCACACCGTACGGTTTTAGTCGATACACGACAACACCACCCCCGCTGGCCAATGGGGGGTATCCGAAGGGATTGATCCTCCCCAAGTGTCCGTTGCCGGGCACCCCGGGTAAGCCCTTGAATTCAATACATGGCGGATCATTTTGACGTAGTGCCCCCGCTACTATATTATATCTTGCGATCAGTCATATAATAACTATAAGCAGATGAGGTGTGGTACTGTTGGCGTTCAGGGCATCGCTCCCAACGGAGCCTGCCCTTTCTTTATATTTGCCTGGTATTTAACCCCTCTAGTTATCAAATATATCGTGCCGCTTTTTGAGCCTCGCGACGTTCGGTTTCAGGGATAGAGAGCTGTCCCGCTAGCTGGTTCGGGTGCTTTGATAGCCTCAACTTGTAGTTGACTCCATGGGCTTCTATTTCCTCCCTGATCATTGGCATATCCAAAACCTCATGAACCACTGGTGTTCTTATAAACCAAGGCGCATTCGATATTTGTTTCAATATGTAGTTTTGTGCTCTCTGTATGATCATTGTTGGAGGCGCTGGCAGAGCCCCACAACTGTATACCATATGTCCATATGGGTTTCAGGACCGATTTATATTGAGCAGTTTATTGTCCATGGATAGTTTTGAGTTGCGTCCTAGCAGCCAATAGAGACCCTTGTATTTTAGGTTGATTTCCTCTCGTTTTGTTAGGATATGTTTTCTCCAGGTAAGTCTGCGGTCCAAATGCATGCCCAGATATCTTACTGTCTGCTGGTGAGGTAGTTGTATGCCACTTAAGTAGACTGGGGAACAATTTTCTTTCCGGAGAGTGAAGGTTATCAGTACCGATTTGGATACGCTGACGGCGATTCGCCATTTAGCTAGCCATTTGTCGATTTCATTCGGCTGTTTTGTAAGACCTGTGAGGTTTTAACAGGGTATTCATTCGAGGCTAGTAGGGCTGTGTCGTCAGCGAAGGTTGCAACAGTTACTCCTGGAGTCTGTGGTAAGTCATATGTATACAGTGTATACAAAACTGGTCCCAACACTGACCCTTGTTGGATTCCTGCCAGAATTTCATAGAAATTGGAGGTACAGTCCTTCTGTCTCACTTGGAAAATTCTGTCAGATAAATAGGATTTTAGGATATCATAGAATGTGTGTGGCAACACTGATTTTATTTTATACAAAAGACCTTTGTGCCATACTCGGTCGAAGGCTTGTTGGATGTCGAGAAAGACTGACGAACAGTATTCTTTTTTTTCCATAGTCTTTCTAACTTCTCTACACACTCTATGTACTTGTTCAACTGTCGCATGTTCTTTTCTAAAACCGAATTGGTGCTCAGGGATGATTAGTTTTTCATTTATGACATTCATCATTCTATGCAGGAACGACTTCTCAAGTAGCTTTGACATTATCGGCAGGAGGCTGATTGGCCTGTATGACGTGTCTTCGTGAATAGGTTTTCCGGACTTGTGGATCATTATAATGTTTGAAACTTTCCATAGGTCTCGAAAGTACCGAAACTGAGGGGGGCTGCGGCCGCGCTATCGCGGCTGATGCCCAAAGTTAAGGGACCCAACGCCCCCACTAGGAGACTGTACCTGGGGATCGTTCGGAGCATGGCCCTATACGGGGCCCCCGTATGGGCGGAGAATCTGGCGGCCCGCAACGTGGCTGTTCTAAACAGCCCGTTAAAGGCGATGGCCGTCAGAGTCATCAGGGGGTATCGCACGATCTCCGTCAAGGCGGCATGTCTCCTAGCCGGGACCCCTCCATGGGACCTGGAAGCGAGAGCCCTTGCGCTGCTGTATCTCTGAAGAGCGGTTTGCGATCCTACGACGCCTTTCCCAAGAATACTTTGTTGACATGTGGTGCCGCACCGAAGAAGAGCGTTTGCAATATTTCAAAGGGATTCAAATCGAACTAAGAATTGCAACGCGACGTGAAATTGATGAAACGATCGCAGGCGAAGACATCTGACCCGGTAAAATATATTTACCGGCGAGTCTCACAAACAGCCCACGTTATATGCAAACCCGAGGGGGCCATCTCGAAATCGGATATGGCCCAGGGTCAGTCGGGGTGCGAGGGATATGCTCTATGGGTAACCTTGCACCCCGGCGTCTGTAGACCCGAGACGGCGTGCGATTTTAGTCGGTTCAAGCCCGACATAACCACCCCCGCTGGCACGCGGGGGGGTATCCGAAGGGATTTCCGCACGAAAAAAAAAAGGTACCACGACGCTATGGCCATTGTTGCACGGTTGGGAAAACCAAGCTATTTCCTTACCTTACTTCCGAAATGGCCTGAAATATCTGAAAGCTTATTATATCCTGGCCAATAGTCAACAGATCGCCCTGATTTGTGTGTGAGACTATTTCAACTGAAGTTGACAATACTTTTGAAAAAAATTAGATCAAAAGACTTCTTTGGTACCGTTGTGTATAGAATTCCAAAAAAAGGGGTTTACCTCACGCACACATTACGTTCCGCGTAGAAGGAGGAGGACCCGTCGATAGTATGGATATTGACAAATTTATTCAAGCAACCATACCTCCAATGGAACAGGGAAGACCGAGACAACTGGTTTTGCAACACATGGTGCACGGCCCATGTGGAACTGAAAGGTCACCCTGGTACGATCAAGCTGCTGGGAAATGTTCGAAAAACTTTCCTAAAAGTTATACTGAAGTGACATACACGGATGAACGAGGCTCAGTACACTACAAACGGCCAGCTGTCGACCAACCGGCAATTGGTGAACGAAATCAAACTTCAGTCACTAACAGGTGGATTGTGCCGTATAACCCGGCGATACTTCTGTTGATGGAATGTCATTGCAATTTGGAAATTGCATCGACCTCTAAAGTGGTAAAATACCTTTACAAATATCTTCACAAAGGTCCCGATCACGCAAAAGCGGGTGGGACAGAAGAAGTATTCGATGAAATAGAACACTATGCTCAATATCGATATGTGAGCGCTTCTGATGCAATGTGGCGTCTATTAGAGTTTGACATCAGTTGCAGATACCCAACTATCGTTGCACTACCCGACGGTGACGCAATTATTTTCCGTTCCGGAACTGAGGCGCAAGCATCAGAAAATTACATGTCAAAATTGAAACATTTACATGACGAGGCCTTCAGATCCTGAGTTGGATGAATGTACTTACATGATGTTTTATGAAAGGTACAACGTCGAAACTCAGGTTCGGCCTAATCCTACTGTACAAGTATTGGCTCATGACTCCGGAAAATACTTTATTACAAAAAGAGTACGAGGCGAGATCGTTGCTCGGATTGTTTTTATCTCTCCTACACTCAGTGAACTTTATTTCCTGCAAATGTTACTCATGCGTTATCCGTGCCGGAGCTACGAGGAACTGCGAACTGTCAATAATGTAATTTATGACACTTTCAAAAAGCAGCGTTTGAACGTGGATTCTGAACGATAACCAGGAGTACGAATTGGCAATAGAAGAGGCAGCCGGCTTCAAAACCGGTAAAGGATTACGTCAGCTTTTCTTCGCACTTATTATGGACGGTGCCCCAGCCCTTCTATTATGGGATAAATACCGAGAGTATTTGTGCGATGATTATCACAGAGGGCGTAAATCTGAAATGGAGACCGCTTACGACCACGGTCTTCGAGACATTGAACAAATGTTACGTGCTCATGGTCGCTCGCTGTCAGATTTCGGTTTGCCGGACGTAAGACACAGTATAACCGAGCTGGAAAGAGAAACTAGCAGATGGAACGATGAGGCAACTGCCATATTAAATGAATGGGAGTCTAAATTAAACTCGCAGCAACGGGCTATATATAACACAGTCGTATTACTTACTGTAGATGATTGTGCGGATACGTCTCCGGTGTTCATCGACGGTCCCGCCGGAACCGGAAAAACCATCCTGCTTAACGTCATTGCAGCGAAAATTCGTTTTAATGGACATATTGTCCTATGTACGGCTTCCACAGGCATAGCTGCATTAAATCACGATGGAGGTGTGACAGCACATTCAATGTTTAAGCTTCCGTTAGACTTTGAAGGTAGTGATGCAGTGTGGGGGATTTCGAACAATTCTCAAAGAGCAGCGTTGATCAAAGCAGCACGTCTTATCATTGTTGATGAAGCGCCAATGGCTCACAGGTACCTGCTTGAAACTATTGACCGCGGCCTTAAAGATCTAATGGAATGCAATACCAAACCCTTTGGAGGCAAAGATATTATTAATGTACCGCCGTCTGAAAATAAGTACCTTAAGTTAAAGACGGAGCTTATAAGACGTCTCTCGGCGTCACAAGAAAAGAAGGTCCAACAATTATTAATGCATAAGGAGCTAGGGGACCGCAAGCCCTCCCAATTTTTGTGGCATCTTAAAACCCTGGCTGGACCAACTGTGCCCGACACTTTCATTTGCACGTTGTGGTCAAGTAGGCTACCACAAAATATACAGACAGTGATTGCATCCCAGCCAAATTTACCTTTAGAATCTGTTGCAGAATTAGCCGACAGGGTGTATGAGATCGCGCCGCCGCCGGGATTAGCAACAGCCGCGGTAGCGATGCCTAACTCCAGCAGCACCATAGACGAGCTAACCAGGCAGGTGGCAGAGTTGGCACGGGAATGGGCAGCTTTTAAAGGTCAGGTACATGCTATTTCTCCTAGACATGGTGGACGGCGTACAGACAGACAAGCGACCCATTATAGAGGACGAAGCCGATCGCGTTCTAAGACGCGCAATGACAATTACTGCTGGTATCATAACCGATTCGGTAACAGAGCCAACAGATGTACCACACCCTGCGCATTTCCGGAAAACACCAAAGGAAGTAGCGGCTAACGACTGCCCGATTAATCCCAGCCACTTC
Organism: Cybosia mesomella; assembly: GCA_946251805.1. Lineage (NCBI taxonomy): Eukaryota > Metazoa > Arthropoda > Insecta > Lepidoptera > Erebidae > Cybosia > Cybosia mesomella. The sequence continues at coordinate 15,834,153 of OX276406.1, read as the reverse complement.
TTTATTACGGACCAGACATCTAAAATGTTTTTTCTGGTGGATACAGGATCAGAACTCTGCGTGTTTCCTAAAACAATGGTACGGCAACCACGCAACAAGACTGAGTACCAGTTATATGCAGCAAATGGAAGTCCGATTAATACTAACGGCTGGATTCATCTCAATCTTAACTTAGGCCTGCGCCGCGTCTTTCCTTGGAGATTTGTAGTAGCTGACGTACACAAACCAATAATTGGTGCAGATTTCCTCATATTTTATCATCTGCTTATAGATATGAGGAATCATCGCTTGAATGAAGGTCTCACGCAGCTATCTTCGACAGCATCACCTACAAGCAAATCAACAGCAGATATAGCATCAGTCAAAGCTATAGCCGGAAGCTCAAAATATCACAGCTTATTACGTGAGTACCCTGACCTTACACGACCTGCTGGCACTCAAAAACAGGTCAAGCATACAACAATGCATCATATTCGCACAGTACCTGGACCACCGGTGTCTAGTCGCCCGCGTCGTCTACCACACGATAAATTAAAGATCGCACAGAAGGAGTTCGGGGACATGTTAGCCAAAGGTACAGCTCGTAGGTCGGTCTCCATGGTCTTCACCGTTGCACCTGGCTCCAAAATAAGATAATGGATGGTGATACGGGGTGCCCTACGGGGAAGCCGGAAGGAAAACGAATGATCGAAGTCTAACGCTTTAATCCGTAGGTACCACAATTTTTGTCTATATTGATTTTAAATTAAATTAAAGTCGAGTGTCCGTTAGGCTATAGGTACACGTCCTACGAACGGCCGCCAAGTATTTCACTAATTCCGTTGGTACCGGCGAGGGTGATGCGCCTCCCAAGAGACCACCAGGCTTGACGTGTATGTTCGCCGTCTCTGCCAGCTGTTCAGGTGTGGAGTTGGGCCGGTGCTGTTCCGCCGGTACACAGCTACTGCTGCTCTCTTGACCGGAACGGAGCTGAGGTCACTCTTCAGACGGTACGGAAATGGTACGCTGTTTCAGCCGGTACGGACTTTCAGCCGGTCCGGAAAAAAAAGCACTGGCGTGTGAACCCAATGCAACAGCGCCGGGACCCTGAGTATAATTTCCTACATGGGCCCTAATGTCGGCGGCGCTGTACAGTGGTAGGTACACTTAACATAAAATAACTACAACTAATATAATCCCGGAAGGGACCATCGGCCTTCTGGATTCCTCCAGGGTCAGTAGGCGTAATAAAAAGCTTCGTCAACCACGGTTCAACGGACTACTAAATACTAGTACTAAAAAAATAAACTCATTTCTGGGTCAACTACGGAACCCTAAAAACTCAGTATGCAAATAAAATCAATCACTGATTATCTCGAGTTTATTCCCAACAGTCAAGTCCTACATCGATAATACATGTTGAACCGTGGATATATAACGTAATATTATTCGCTTTTAATATTTTAGATAAGTAAACAAAACATTTTAGCTACCATTATTATTTCTTAATATGTGGGTGTCTGTAGAAAAAGTTACATTATTTTATTCTAACTTGAATAATTATTTTGGAACCGTTTCTTATGCAATTGTTACGATCGGCCAACAGCGACGAACTCCCTTTTCTTCAGACGCCCGACATAATTAATTATTTAATTCATTTTTTACTTTAAACATTTCTTTTGTTACTGATTCTAATTTAAACACACAAAACAATTCACCACCCAGGAATCGAACTCGAGACCGGTAAGTGATGTAAAGTATTACTAACGAGACAACATCACGCCCAGCTTCCATGTCCCGCGCGAACTATAATGTTATTTCTCGTATTATAATACTAATTCGCGACCACTATATTACGACACGACAGTTAACACTCGCGAGTTTATATTTTAAAGACACCAGTACTTACCCCAATAATGGGAAACTGCAACGCGTATATGTTTAAGACCAATCTGTTATTTACTTTTTGGCACTATAACTTTCCAAACGACTACTGTACTGTGATATGTACTGGACGATGACACGTAACTGTTGACTATGTGACTATCAGAGGCGACGTCTGACTAAGGAATGACCTCTCGACCGCGGCGAGCCGCTTAGGCCGTCGCGACGCGCGGTCTAGGGATGTTAAAACTCATCGATGTCGCATCTTGCCCAGCGATCTAATTGGTCGCAGCTTGGGATGACTCATGCTTAGCACGTCTCGGCTCGCTGCCTGACTTTATAAGGTAATATATTGTTATAAACATTAGTGATGGGACACGTATTACGTCGCGGAACTCGACCTTTCCCGCTATTTTTAGATTCTCGCAACCCGGCATCAGTGCACCGTAACAATACCCGACGAACTGGGAGAAGGATTTTTACTGGGGGAACAGTGAAAATCCGCCTGAAACAAACCCACTGGGATGAGCTATCGGCTTCAATGCAAGCAAAACTATTTCATACAACCTTACAGAATCACATACACTCTACCTATCATAACCATACCTGTCACACCAAGTCTTCCTCCCGCGGAGGTAGGAAGACGAACCACACATACCTTGTCCGGCCCTATCCAACTCGATGGGACGTACTACTTGCGATTGAGGTGTTACGCTTGGCGCCAGTCTTCTTCGACGGTAAGTTGAGAACCACCTGAAGCTATTCTACCGGCAACAGAGTCACTACCCGCTCTGACGTGCTATAGTACCCAGGGGAACATAAGTCTCCCTCAGATAAAAGGGACTTCACACTAAGGAAGCCAAACCTTTATACACAGTGAAGGCTTCTTTTTAACCCGGCGATTACCTCCAGCGTAGGTTGACTTTGCAAAGTACGGGACCACTGAAACGGGTGCTAATCTACTAATTAAGAAACTGAAGCTACTAAATTTTCAAAAAAAAAATTATGTGATCCTATTGACTACATAACCCAATATATGCACGAGATGATAAGTGCTTATGGCTTACCCTAAGTGCGTAGTTAATCTGGTTTATCAATTCCTACAGACCGCATAACGACTGCAACAGAATTGACGGTGGTCTACAACCCAGCTCGAGTTTTGCACTAAACTCTTCCACAAGTTTTTTTTTTAAATCTTAATATCGTAAATAATTAAAAGTATAAATTACAAAAACGGAGTTGTGCTTCCCGCCAACCACTGAAAATTCTCCCAGGTATACCTTTCGACGTAGCTCCTAGCTAACCTAAGGCATCGGATATAAACTACGCTACTTGGCAACGAACAATGGGAACAATGGGTTAGCCAGCTGCGTGTAACAACGCGACTAGACGTAGTACAACGTAGTTACCTTACAAATTACAAATTAAGTTAAATAAGCAAATTAAACATGAGAATATCAGTTTATCATTTTGAAATCCTTTACATGCCAGTTGCCAATGTTGTTTCCCGCCGCGTCTTCCAGTGTAAAAACCAATGGGGAACGCTTTGCTATAATCTTGCACTTTTAATATTTTGGGGCCAGTTTCTTTGAAAACCACGCATCTTTGTCACTTTGGAATTGCGTGCGCTTCCAAACTATGTCTCCAACCTCAAATGTAGCCGGCTTCCTGCGAAGATTGTAACGTTGTGAGCTCTTGACGTGGCTTTGATAGAGAGCTGCCTGTACCTTTTCGAATACAGCTGCCAGCGCGCCTTTGTTCTCCGCGTACTCGTCCCGTGGTGGAAAGACTAGGTCACTGGTATCCGTGACGGATGAGTAGTGTGAACCACACGAGACCAATTCCCTGCCATATACTAAGAAGGCGGGGGAGAATCGCGTTACCTCATTCACCGCGCTGTTGATGGCAAACTGTACCTGAGGCAGGTGTACGTCCCACGTCCGGTGATCATCTTCGACGAAGGTTGGGATTGCCGTGACGATAGTGCGATTAAAGAGTTCTACCAAGTTGACTTGAAGGGTGTATTTTGGCGTGAACTGTACCTTTGGAATTTTGTACTTTTTGTAAAGTGTATCCAATTCTTTACTTATGAATTGGACACCGTTATCCTGCAGTATGATTTCTGGAATCCCATGGACCATAAACACTAAAATCTCTAAATTTTCTTCTAAATTTTTCATGACGTTGGCCGCTGTAGCCCGACGCAGTGGAAATATCAGATAATACTTCGAGAAACAGCAACATACGACCAGTATATAGGCGTTCTGTCTCCTTGAAACGGGTAGGGACCAACCAAGTCTATTGACAGCATCTGGAACGGTCTATTGCATTCCTTTGGCCTGCCGTGTGTGCCTAAGGGACAATGCGTGGAGGCTTTATATGCTAGACAGGTCTCGCAGGACGCTATGAACCTAGCCACATCCTTGTACATTCCTGGCCAGTAGAAACGAAGGCGAACCTTGTGATAAGTTTTGAATGTACCAAGATGACCCGACGTAGGTTCCGCGTGATTCTCCTTGATGATGCGCTCTCGATCCTCCGCTGGAACGACTTCTTTCCACTCAAAGTCCCTAGTGAGAATATTGTGACCCTTGACCTGTTTATACAGCTTACCCTTCATGGTTTCAACCACGTTTCTGACATAAGTATAGCATGAATACCTGTACAGTCAAAAGATGCCAGCATCTCAGGAAAATGAGCCGGAAAGCTTTGAGTGTTTATGTGTATAACGTTAAAATTCTTAGGAACGGCAGAGAACTGAGTTGAGAGAAAATCTCCAAGTGAAGGTCCACTTTCGATGCTGGTGTTACTATCTGCAGAGAAATATTCATCACTATCACTGCTACAATCTAAAACAGACATTTAGTATTTAATAATAAAATAATATATATATATGTAATAATTTAGGTAAATAAATAAATATATCAGTTAAATAAATTGCAATTTACTATAAATATAGATAGACAGTATTATTACAAAATATATGTAGAGAAAAAAAATGCGGCGTATACGTATGAGATTTGACGTTACAGATTGTAAATCTATGGCTTAAATAATAAAGTGTTGACAGTTAGATTGACAACTGACACTTACGCACTTGTGATGTTTACAATTTTGTCGCAAGATATTATTATAAAAATAAGTTAAAAGAAGGTTATAAGTGATTTGTTCTACCTGGACTGTGCAATGCTCTGGAGAGAAGCACTTCACTTTTTGGCGGCAGCTGCGCGTTTAGGTCTCGTGCCGGCCGTTCCCGAACTGGAGACCGTGGATTTAGATGACGATGGAATGTTACAGATCTTATTGAGATCCGCAAGAGTGACCACCCGGTGCCGCAAGTTATCGGGACCTAAGATATAAATAATGCCATCCTTGGGCCAAGTTTTTGTGACACCAAACTTCTCACGGGCTGCCATGAACACATCATGCCTAGGCTTGGTTAGGAACTCCAACATAGTAGCCCCGGTGCCCTTCAGCTTGGTTTTGGCAAACCAGAGTTTGTCCCGTGTAGGATCTTGGAGCTTGAACAGTAGGGGCCTTTTTTTTTTTTTTTTTTTACGTGCGGAAATCCCTTCGGATACCCCCCCGCTGGCCAGCGGGGGTGGTTATGTCGTGTCTCGACTAAAACCGCACGGTGTCCTCCCCAAGTGTCCGTTGCCGGGCACCCCGGGTAAGCCCTCGAAAGGATAACCCCAGGGTTGCCGGCGGACTTTGGCCGCCAACGCGGCCTCGCCTGGTGGGGTCGGGTTTTATCCCGCTTCGGTGAGTTGGCAGGCGTGTGTAGGGCACACACGACACGCCTCCGCCACGGCCTGCTTCTGTAAGGACGGCGAGTCGGCCAACTGCCGTCCTCAGGCCCCGATCATGGAGGTCGGTAGTCCCGGGCGTAGATGAGTCTGCGGCGTCACAGTAGGGGCCTGGGTTTTTTTGTGGATGTTGCCTGTCCCAATCGTTGACAGCGCTTTATATGGCTGGAGCAGAAGTCTGGAAAGCTGAGATGACGTTTTATTATACTGACCACAGTGTTTGTTGGGTTCTCCTCCTGTGCTTCATCCACACCATGCAACAGTAAAATCTTCCTGCGTCTCTGCATCTCCATCCCATCCACAGTACTTTACTTTACTGGTGGTAGAAATTTGATGACACAAATTTGTCGCAAAATTCGGCCGGGTAGGTACCACCGTGCACGATTGCGAAAAACCCTTCTTAGTAATCCAATTTTGGTTTGATTGCGTTCAGGGGTCAGCAAGTGCATAGCCGGGCAGGGGGATAGTGGTCGCAACACTAGTGGGACCGGTGGGTGTCACGCGGTGCTGCGACGACAATCCTCTTCTGATGAGGCCGTCAAGCTGAGTGCCACCATTGTTAACATGGTACGTGTATGTAATGGTGACCCTCTTTCCTGAGACTTTACCTTCAGCTTACCATCAGGCGAGGTGAAGTCAAATTGACGTGTCCTAAATATAAAAAAAAAAAAGTATATGAGAGTGCCTCCATCTGCTGCTAGGATGTTTAGCAATACTTTTGTGTCATGTAAGTATTTAAATTAATATTTTATCCAATAAAAAATAATTATTAGGTGGGACAAAAATTTTTCAAACTATTTCGTACGACTACCCTCCAATGAAAGTTAAGCTTCATTAGGTAATTTCCTAGGCTTTTTCCGTACACTATTCATGGTGTAGATGTACCAGGGGTCTTTAGTAGTACTTGCGTCGAGAGAATCAATTTTATACGCGACAGAGCGTCTGGTGCCACATGATCCTTACCCTTACGGTGCTCTATGTCGAAGTCAAATTGGCTTAGTCTCATGTTCCAACGCGCGAGACGACCGGAAGGATTTTTTAACTTATGGAACCACAGTAAGGAGGCATGGTCAGTGACTATAGTGCACTTTTGTCCCTTCATACTGTTTAAACTGTTCCAACGCGAAAATCACGGCCCGAAGCTCCCTCTCGGTTGTGCTATAGTTAACTTCGTTCTTGTTGAGAGAACGGCTGCAAAACACGACAGAGTGCTCTACTCCGTCGTGAGTTTGCGTCAGCACCGCAGCAACAGAGTAAGCAGACGCATCGCTAAGTATACGGAAAGGTAAATCAAAATTAGGCATCTTTAAGATAGGAGCAGAGACCAGAGCTGACTTAAGTAGGTTGAAGGACTGCTCAGTCTCAGGGGTCCATACAAACTCCACATTCTTCGATGTTAATTTACATAAGGGTTTGCTAATTCGAGAGAAATCATTCACAAAACGACGGTACCAGCCAGCAATTCCGAGGAACCTCTTCACTTCCTCAGAGTTAGTAGGAGTTAGTACGTTAACAGTTAGTATTGAGGATGACCTCAACTTTACCCGGGTCCGTCCGGCGGCCGTGCTTGTCAACACAGTACCCCAAGTATTTCAATTCACTCCGACAAAAGTGTGATTTTACCATATTGATGGTCAGGCCTGCATCCTTCAGTCGCTGATAGACTCTATTTAAGCGTGTCGAGCACCTTTGAGGAGCATGTAGAATGCTCCTCAAAGGTGCTCGACACGCAGACTATGTCATCTTGAAGTGAGAATACCTTATTGTCAAACTCGTGGCCAAACAGACGGTCCATTAGACGCTGCATGGTTGAACTCGCACCACCAGCCCGAAGCACATTACATTGAAATGAAACAGCCCCCTTCTGGGTACTGTGAAAGCAGTTTTCTCGGCGGACTGGGGAGAGTCGAACGGAATCTGCCAGTAGGCCGCACTCAAATCTATAGAGGTTAAGTACTTAGCATTATTCAGATGGTCTAGAAGACGGCAACGGATAGGCATCACTTTTTGATACTGAGTTGAGCTTCCGAGAGCTCCACCATAACCACTGGTGAATTCCAGGTGGATTGAGACGGGGTCACTACTCCCATCTCTAGCATCCGGTCCAATTCAGCTTCCAGGGCTTTCTGTTTGTGGGGAGAGAGCGGATAGTAACGCTGCTTGATCGGCTTGCTGTCCTCAGTATCTATGATATGGTGTTCCAGCGTAGTGCGACCTAAGTCCACCTCCGTATTCAATGAATCAAATTTTGTAATGACCTCGTGGATTACACACCTCTACTTCGAGGTCAAATTGTTGTAGTCCTCGAGGCCACCATTAAGAGACACAGATTCTATAGGATTATTATCACTAAAGGTATCCAAACTAATATTTTGTGAAATTAACTTATCACCTAACTTAAACTGTTGCCAAAAATCCACACCAAATATCATAGAAGTGGTTATTTCTGGAACAACATAAAACTTAACAACTCGGATTACCGAATTGTATTCTATAGGCAGAGAAATACAACCCAGACATTGCAAGTAAGTGCTGTCTGCAGTTGTAATACGAAAACTCGGGTTGATATTCGCAAAATCAAACCCGAGTTCCAAAAAAGTGCGGTGCGCTCCTTTTCCGAGCACAGAGCTGGAGGCACCCGAATCAACAAGGCCCAAGACATTTAAATTCAAAATCTTAACAACTAGGTAGGGTCTAACATCGTTATCCCGTTTAGTAAACAGGACCTTATCAGAAGAGGACTCAGAAATGGGGTAACACTCAGATTTTCTAACAAGGCCCTGGCCTACGCGTTTTTTGAATGGCTAGAGCATTGTGAGCATTCTGGGGTCTTGACTATTTTGAGACCACACCGGAAACACACCACTTCTTTGGACCGTGTGCAGCCGTATGCAGTGTGCCCGCTGTCTCCACAACGAAAGCATTTGCGTTCGTGGAGGGCAGCCGGAGTCTCCACTGTAGACACCTGTTTCGTTGGCTTTGGTGCGCTCTTATCCTTCCGCTGGTGTAAGTCGGAAGATACCTCAAATTTGTCAAGAACAGGCTCATTGAACGCTTCAGCCCTTGCACGCGCCAGCTCCAGGCGCTTACCCAACCGTCTCAGGTCCTCTATGGAGTTGACCTCATGGAGGGCCAATTCCTTCATGTAGTCAGGTCTAATATTGTGCATGAGGATGTCCAGTTGTTCCTCACTGGGCATTCTACATGACAACCTAGAGAACATGGCTTGCATTGTACAAATATAATTCACCAAAGACTCAGACCGGGCTTGTGTACGCTGTCTTATTTCATTGCGGAGTCTATAATCGTAGTCGGGGATGTCAAAAGTATCCCTAAGCTCACTAAGTAGGTCCTAATACGAGTTAAATGAGACTTAATTGGTGCGGAACCAAGACAGGGCAGGTCCGTCCAAAAGATCAGAAAATGCCATGAGGAGCCTAGGCTTGGTGGCGTAGTTGTTCGCGTCCGTAGGATTTACCACCTATTCCTAGACCCACCCTACACGTGCCCCCCGGGTGGTGCTAAACGAACAACAACGCCGAGCAACGGGCGGCGGATAATTAACCTGTATTAGGCTACCACAAGCCTGGAGAAATTAAATGCCCTTCAAAAGTGTGGCTATGGCACCTTGGAAAAGTGCCATATGCAATCTTCCAACCCCAACAATTATGAAAATGTCGAATTATAATGAGAGTGATATGTCATGCGCTCCGGCTAACCCCCGGCGCTCGCAGGTTACCGGGCCTGCGAGTGTGAAATCTGTTACCGAAGACTACACAGAGGTAGGCGACCAGGCCTCTGTGTCAGTAAATGCGTCTGGAAGCACTAACAAAAAACTTGTCCAGCAAGCCTTCCATCCGAGCTTGTTTATACAAAGACCTAGATCTGCATCAGTAGGAAAGATCTCTGCACCCATAACAATAGAAGATGAACCTGAAAAAACAAAGCCCAATTCTTCTAGCCATAATGAACATGTTGAATGGCAGGAAGTAAACCATCGCAAAAGGCAGAGAAGCAGCCCTGAAGCAACAGTCCGTAGTCAAAAAACCAAACCGAATTATTGGCTAGGAACACCAGTAACTACTTCCAATAGCTTCTCTGAACTAGAAAATACAGAACAATCGGAACCCTCGGAAATGGTCACTCCATTGACAACCAAACCCCCACCATTCTTCATAGACAAAGTCAGCAACATCCGACCTCTCACGGAAATGCTAGAGAAAGTTGCCAAGGGTGACTATGAAATTAAAATTCTGCAAGGAGAGCGAGTAAAAATACAAGCTAAAATCCCTGAAGCATATTCTACAATATACAAGGAATTAAAAAGCAGAAATACTGAGTTCTATACATATAAAACAAAACAAGAAAGAAGCTTTAGAGTAGTACTAAAACGCATCCACCCCTCAACTGACATAGACTTATTGAAGCAAGCCCTTGAAGACCTAGGTCACAGACCTACTAACATCTGGAATGTAAAAAACAATAAAACTAAACAACCATTACCAATGTTTTTCATAGACCTACAGCCCAATGTCAATAACAAGGATATCTACAACATAAAATCGCTAATTAACTGTCGTATAGTAATTGAACCACCAAGACCAAAGCGCACCATACCCCAGTGCTCTAACTGTCAACAATATGGACATACCCAAAACTTTTGCCACAGAGAGCCTAAGTGTGTTAAATGTGCTGGATTTCACCACACCTCTAATTGCCCCAGGAAGGAACGTTCTGATAAAGTTAAATGTATACTGTGTGAGGGAAATCATCCCGCCAATTATAAGGGCTGCATTGTCTACAAAGAGTTACAGAAGATAAAATATCCAACTGCTCATCTTAAAAAACAACAGCTACCCAAATCACATAACACAAAACAGAATACCAAACAAGAAACCGTAAACCAATTCAAGAATGCTAAAGACTTACGGCAATCCTATGCAGCAGTGACAAGCAATGAGCCAAAACCACATTTATGTGATGACAATACAACAAAATCTGAACAGCATATAACGGAAGTCATTCGTACATTCAACACATCAATACAGGCTCTTATGAACCAAATGTTAAAGATGACCCAAATGTTAGTAGATCTCATGTCAAGATTGCCATTAAATTCACTGCCCTAAAATTATGCATATGGAATGCTAATGGGCTGTCCAACCACTCAAATGAGTTAAAAACATTTCTCAAGATAAACAAAATTGACATCATGCTCATATCCGAGACTCATTTCACATCTAAGAGTTATTTCAAAATTCCAGAATATAATTTATATCATACCATGCACCCTGATGGCAAAGCTCATGGAGGATCAGCTGTCCTTATCAAAGCTAATATTAAGCATTACCAATCTCAATCATATCACACAGACTACATTCAAGCAATCAACATAGTAGTACAAGATTGGATTAGTAACATTACTGTATCAGCTCTATACTGCCCCCCAAGGCATACCATTAAAGAGAGTCAGTTCAATGACTATTTTAACACACTGGGTCAACGTTTCATAGCTGCAGGCGACTACAATGCCAAACACATCTTCTGGGGTTCTAGACTCATCTTACCTAGGGGTCGTGAACTTTTCAAGTGTATTCAAACGGGCAATATGCATGTTATATCCACAGGGCAACCAACATATTGGCCAACAGATAGAGGCAAAATACCTAATGTAATTGATTTCTGTGTCACCAAAGGAATACCAAAAACCAATATAACTTGCAACTGCTGCTGGGACTTATCATCGGACCACTCGCCTATATTTGTTGACATTAAAATTAAGGTAGAAGAGACCATTAAAAAATGCACTTTGCATAATAAAAGAACTAATTGGCCTCTTTTTCGACATTTTATAGACGAAGCATTCAAAGTATTGGTACCTCTAAAAACAGAAAAAGATGTTACAAATGCCGTTGAATTTTTTAACACGACCATACAAAATGCCGCGTGGAACTCGACCCCACTTGAAGAGTACCAGCCTGGTGGCCAACATATTGCCCCTAGTATACTAGAGTTGATTAAGGATAAAAGAGCGACCAGAAAACTATGGCAGCAGAACAGATGTCCGGATACGAAAAGAAGGCTTAACCATAAAATAAAGATATTGAAACAAGCCTTGGAACTAGATCGCAATGTAAGTTTCCAGGCGTATCTCGAAGGTCTTGACGCAACGGCAGCTACAGATTACTTACTTTCGAAAGCCACAAGGAAAATTAAAAGACCCTTGGTAATACCTCCCCCACTCAGAAGTAAAGATAACAGTTGGGTACGCAGTGATCAGGAAAAGGCGGATACATTTGCGGAGCATCTATTGGAAGTCTTTCAACCACACATATATGAAGGACCATCAGATCATAAAAAGGAAGTTAGAGATTTCATTGAAAACACAGACCAAGATGAAGACGACCCTAAAAACTTCTCTAAAAAGGAAGTAGTGAGGATAATACAAAAAGCAAACTCTAAGAAAGCTCCCGGATATGATCTAATTACCAATAAAGTTTTGCAGGAATTACCGGATTCTGGGATAGTACTACTTACGGCAATTTATAATGCCATCACAAAACTAAATTTTATCCCACCCCAATGGAAAGTCGCAAAAATAATTATGTTGCTGAAACCTGACAAACGGCCAGAGGATCCAAAATCGTACAGGCCAATCAGCTTACTACCTATACCAGCAAAAGTATACGAATCCTTAATATTGCTCCGATTGATACCTTTAATAGAAGAGCGCAAATTAATTCCCAACCACCAATTTGGATTTCGTCGTAAGCATGCCACAATAGATCAAGTCCACAGACTAATTAGTGAAATCGACAAATCCTTTGAGGCCAAAAAATACTGTGCAAGTGCTTTCTTGGACATCTCACAGGCTTTTGATAGGGTCTGGCACGAGGGCTTATTGTTTAAATTGAAATCCTTCCTACCAACCTACATATATAAAATTATGAAGTCATTTATAACAAACAGACATTTCGTTGTCCAGAGTGGCGAAGCACTCTCTAGTCTCTGTCCTATCAACGCAGGTGTCCCACAGGGCAGCGTATTAGGTCCGACGTTATACCTCTTTTATACTTCTGACTTACCAATTTCAGAGTGTATAACCACTGGTACATTCGCTGATGACACGGCAATCCTAGCATCCCACGAAGACCCAAATAAAGCAGCGCAACTCTTACAATGCGGACTCAACGATATATCTAACTGGCTAAAAAAATGGCGAATAAAGGCTAACGAAACAAAATCAGTTAATGTTACCTTTACATTGAGAAGAGGCACTTGTCCGGCAGTCAAGCTAAATAATCTTGAACTTCCACAAGCAGACCATGTCAGATATTTGGGGTTACATCTGGACAAGCGACTCACCTGGCAAAAACACATCTTCACAAAAAGGAAACAATTAGGTTTACAATTACGGAAGCTGTACTGAATTATCGGTCACAGGTCACAACTGTCGCTAAACAGTAAGATGCTGCTCTATAAGTCAGTGCTGAAGCCTATTTGGACATACGGCATTCAACTGTGGGGCACAGCCTCTCATTCCAACATTGAAATTGTGCAAAGATTCCAAAATAAGATGCTGAGAATAATAACCAACGCACCTTGGTTCGTCACAAATGAGCAACTCCATAACGACCTGCACATGCACACAATTAAACAAGAAATTTTGTATCACACTATGACATACAAGGATAGAATAAAAAATCATCCAAACAGCTTACCCAGAGTCTTGATGGAAGAAGGTCCAGGAATCCGCAGATTGAAACGGAAGATGCCACAAGATATACTAAAAAAGTGAAATCTGAAATAGAGTAGGATGCGACGAAGGTCGTATTCCGAGCCTGCCATTTATCAACCCACCAGATTCACTGTTAAATGTCCCTTGGAACGACAGATCACAGTGCAAAGAGACCAAAAAAAAAAAAAAAAAAATGAGGAGCCTAGGCTTGGTGACTTCCGGAGCACACCTAAGCTCTTCCAACCTCTCAATGAATACACGTACACGTAGAGCCATCATACTTTAAATTAAAAGAACACAGATTAAGAGGACGTTCCCTATATACTATATTTTCACAAGCTGAGCTAATTTTATTTGAACTACCCCCAGCCAAGCGATCCTCCTTCATTGCAGGCCAAGTATACCCCATCTGGACTCGAATTGAAGGATCATCATCATCCGACCCTTCGGATTCTGAATCGCCACTGGGTTCGGCCACTGACACGACGAAGTCTCTGGCGAATGTTGACAAGTTCCGGACAGTCCAGACCACAACGAGTCTATCTGGTTAGAAGATAGTTTCCGCCCTAACAGCGACTCTGAGGCGACAATTACTATTAGAGGCGAATTCACCTGATGGAAGGATATCCTCCAGTTCCCGGACCTTGGGTTCGCAGATCGCAAGTTCCGCCGCGGCATCAACAGGCAACTCGACGTTGGCCTTGATGCTGCCACGCCGTATAAGCCGATGGGCTGTGCGCAGCTCATTCCGAAGCCCAACCACTGATGTCTCCGGGTCAACTGAAATTCCCATATGGGAGAGCTCGTTAGCAAGTTCATCCTTCCTTAAGTAATTAATACCCTTCAGAATTTGTGCCATTATTTATAGATATTTCAAAATCAGTTAAATAACTAACAATGCAAGTCACTAAGTTCCACTACAAGTTTATCAAAGTTCAAAGAATCTTAACAAATACCTAACAATGTAAGTTACTAAGTTCCACTAAAATTTTATCAGAGTTCAAAGAACTCAACAAAGAAAATATTTAACAATGAGAATTACAAAGTTCAACTAGAATTATCATACAAGTTCAAAGAAGTCAACAAATATTTTGAATATTTGTTCAAGAAACACAAAAGTATATGTTAATTAACACAACTATTCACAGAGAATTTATTAAAGATTTCTATTGTCAAAAAAAACTAAACTTTCAAATTCAAGTTACAAACTGTAAGGTAGGTGTAACAAAATTAAAAATTACAATTAAACTGCACAGATTTAACAATCTTATTACACATAATAATAAGTAGATATTCCTAAATACCTGTATGCACAGCTATTAAAGATGATAGGAAGGCTAGATGAAAGAAGTTAGAAAAGAATTAGATACAGAAGAAAAAAACAGAAGTAGGTAGTTATGCCAAAAAGTGTAGCCAAAAAACTTACCAAAAACAGACAGCTAATTTTAAATTTTAAATAATTTGGAATTTTGTGGTCTTTTCCTTGTCAAAAGGTGTAGTTAGCTGAAAAAAGACAAGAAAAGAAGTAATTACGTGCCTTAGCTGCTCAAGCACAACCAATTAGCGTCTTGGGGAGTCGCAGACGGATATCAGAGTTACTAGTTTCATCAGAGACCCGCAAAACCCTCATGCACAAACCAATGTACTACCTAAAATCTTGCCCCACGTTGGGCGCCACTTTGTAACCTTTTTTCTTAATAGGTTACTCACCGGCTAGATCAGGTGAGCAAAAGAATGAGTTCCTAATCCCAGGGCGCCTTTCCACGGAGGTTCTTAGGTGGTGCACAGGTCAGCTGATCTCCAATGAAACTCAAGGATCAGTTGTACATACATATATTTATAAACAGAGAAATAGAAAAGTCACAGATAGATATACAGTAGATAGTCACACATAAAATAGGAATACAGATATATATAAGTTAGGTTAAGAGGTCACAGCACACAGACAGATGCACAGAATAATTTACACAGCAAGATACAACAGAACACCGGTACAGTTACACTCATGTGTAGACATTCAATTACTTCCGTACCCAAGGGTGATTCTCAAAGATGCCAGCCAGTAGTGGCACAGCTCAGTAATACTATACACCAGCCTCGCGCAAGTAATGCAATGAACAAATATAATAAGTGAATAGATTGACCTTATGGATCTCGTATAATCACGGGGCCCACAGAGGCTGGGCACCGGCAGAACCGATCCCGGAGCTTGCCCTGCGATCTGCTTCCCAATGGCAAGATATCCAAGCTACCACGATTGACCACCTCAGAGTCACTGCTGTCTGACTTATTTTTATGGGTTCTTTCCAAGAACTAACGACCCTGTGATGAAGATATACAACTTTTATCAATAACACACCCCCATTATGCGAATATACTGACAGCAATGGAATAAAATAACTTACCAGATCAAATCTGGGAACAAACACAAACTATAACCTCCAAATCGGGTAATGTATTTTTCTCAATAATATCAATTCACAATTATAACTTGTATGGACACGACTAATGACCTCTCAAACAAAAAATGAATCATAGGGTCACTGCGACCATCCTTATATATCAAATTAATTCTAGACCTTGCTAGAATTGCCAGCGGGGGCAGTTATGTCGGGCTTGCACCGACTAAAACCGCACGCCGTCTCGGGTCTTCAGACGCCGGGGTGTAAGGTTACCCATAGAGCATATACCTCGCACCCCGGCTGACCCTGGGCCATCTCACCACTAACAGCATCGCTCATCCTGTCTCCTCTGAAAGCAGAGGAGTACGGAGAGGGATGTGTTCCCGCCACGTTGGGTATTGGCCGACGATCAATGCCAACCCTATGAAGGGGTGAAGGGGAAGCCATTGACCGCCGCCCAGGGTGTACCGGCCGCTCCGATTCCGTTCCCCCCGGACTGCAGCGGGATCGGAATCGGAGCGACACTCGAGGAGGTTACCCAACACACACCCCCACGTGAAGATACCTAACTCGAACTTTCTCTGAGAATGACCTGACAAAGATTCTTGATACGAACGCATAACTCACGCCATCTGACGGGGAATCGCTAAAGTCAGCCACATCGATGCAATCACAGTAGTTGCAACTGTGTCCTACAGATGGCGCTAACCACAATTACACCTTCACAGTATTGCATTGTTACAGACGTGACAGACTTTGCTTCACGACTGCGCCTTCACATGTCAAAGCTCTCACCTGAACCCGCCAGTCGACATGGGCAAAGAACTTTCTACGTACCTCGCAGCCTGATGACAGCAGAATATGTCTTCCTTAGGCAAGAGGCAGTACAAGGTGATGGAACGTTTGAGGAAAATAGCAAATGAGGATGAAGGATGGGTGACAGTGGAGAGAAATGGGATACCATAGCGAGGACCACCACTCAGTACCAGTGCTAACGTTGTCCCGGGGAGCGTGGCCCCATCCAGGATGCTGCAAGCTAACCTCCAAAGGAATAAGTCGGCAACTGACGACTTCATACTCGAAGCCTCGAGGCGTAAAGCCACAGCCGCTCGAATACAAGAACCCTATGTGGGCAATTCGGCGAGGATGAAGGCGTACCAGGGCGTTAGGGTCTTCCAGAACACTGGGCAAGGAAGAGGGACTGTGAAGGCGGCTATTGCCGTCTTCGATCAAAGCTTGGATATTATACAGTACCCGCAACTCACCACCGATAACATCACGGTGGTGGGGATCCGGACCAGTGCCTGGGAGATCACGCTGGTATCCTTCTACTTTGAACCGGAGCCAACACCACTGGGGCCATATTTGGAGCGGCTCAAAGAGGTGAGGCGAAGTCTAGGTTCCCGGCTTATTGTTTTTGGGGGGGACGCAAATGCGAAAAGCACCTGGTGGGGCCACTGGCTCGAAAACAACAGGGGCGAGGTGCTGAGGGGGGTTTTCGCTGAGATGAACCTCCATGTCCTGAATAGCGGAAACATTCCAACTTTCGATACCGTGAGAGGCGGAAAGAGGTACTGCAGCTACGTTGATATAACGACCTGTACGGACAATGCGCTGGCCTGGATCGACGCTTGGAAGGTCGACACGAACCTCTGTCCGAGCTCAGACCACAATGGCGTGGTGTTCAACCTCAACATGGTAAAGGCGAAAGGTACGAGCATAAAGCGTACAACTCGCGCCTATAACACAAAAAAGGCCAACTGGGATGCTTTCAAAGCCAACATGACTCGGCTGCTCTCGGATATAGCGATAGGCGAAATAGGGCACAACGAGCAGCTAGATGCCCTAGCCGAAGCCCGAACCTTTTACCCGGTAGACCGGGAGGGGGAGGACAATGAGGGGCATCGAAAAGTACGAGAAAAGGCAAGAGCACTAGATGATGAAAGGGATCATCATGGTGATGACCCACCTTTTATATTGAGCGAACTTTTCGATGCCCTTCAGAAGTTCAATCCCAAGAAAGCTCCGGGGGCGGATGGCTTTACCGCCGATATCTGCACCCACGCCATAAGGGCCGACCCCTTATTCTTCCTGGAGCTGCTGAACCGGTGTCTCCGCCACGGCTACTTTCCTAAGATATGGAAGGAGGACGTGGTGGTGGCACTGAGGAAGCCGGGAAAGGATTCGTACACCGTTCCCAAGTCGTACAGACCTATCGGTCTGCTACCGGTCCTTGGGAAGGTGTACGAGAGGATGCTGGTAGCACGTCTCAACTTTTACTTACTGCCGAGGATTAGTACTTGCCAGTACGGCTTTATGCCCCAAAAAGCACCGAAGACGACGCCCTCTATGACCTTATGGGCCACATAAGGGCTAAACTTGTTGAAAAGAAAATAGTCCTTATGGTGTCCATCAGCAGCTACCTTAGCGACAGGGAGGTAAGGGTAAGGTATGCGGGCGAGGAGTGCAGACGCTCCACGGAGAAGGGATGCGTCCAGGGTTCAATTGGCGGACCTTTACTGTGGAACCTTATGTTGGATCCACTACTTCACCAGCTCCAGAATCAGGCGGTTCACGTACAGGCTTTCGCCGACGATGTGGTGTTGGTTTTCGATGGGGACAGTGCCCTGGAAATTGAGAGACAGGCCAATGCCTCTCTCGAGCATGTGCGGGAGTGGGGCATCGGAATGAAGCTAAAATTCGCACCGCACAAAACTTGTGCGATGGTAATCACGCGGAGGCTTAAGTACGATGTCCAACGCCTCAGCATGGGCGGGATAGACATTGGACTGTCAAAACACATCAAAGTCCTAGAGCTCACGATAGATCACCAACTCACTTTTAACACATAGGTCACTAACGTTTGCAAAAAGGCGATCGGCATCTACCACAAGCTAGCGAGGATGGCCCGGATCAGTTGGGGACTTCATCCCGAGGTGATCCGGACCATCTACAACGCGGCTGTGGAGCCGACGGTGCGGTGTGTGCGGCCAGCAGTTGGTGCGCGCGGTGGAGAAGCTTGGGATTCGGAAGCAGCTGAACGTGGTGCAGCGCGGATTCGCCCAAAAGCTGTGTAAGAGCTACCGCACGGTCTCTCTGCACTCAGGACTGATCTTGGCTGGAATGCTCCCTCTGGACCTCAGAGTTCGCAAGGTGACCTCGTTATACGAGGCCAAGAGGGGTATCCCAGTCATGGTTGGGAGACAGAGAGATCGAACGGATGGCTCCAGCTATTGAGGCACCTCACCCCGCGGAGCATATGAACCTGGAGTTCACAAGCCTGGTAGACGACGACCAGAATCGGGTAACCAGAAACATCGAGGTATGTATATTCACGGACGGGAGCAAGATTGAGGGTCGTGTCGGTGCCGCGTTATCCATTTGGAATAACGGGGCCGAAACCAGGACCCTCAAACTTGCTCTCTCACCTCATTGCACCGTCTACCAGGCCGAGCTCCTGGCCATATGCAAAGCGACCAGTGAGTGCGGCCACGTTCGGCATTTTCAGCGACAGCAGAGCCGCACTCATGACGGTAATAAACCGTCGCGCCCTCCACCCTCTAGCACTTGAGGCTAGAGTCAATATCAAGCGGGGCTTGACTCAGGGTAAGGAAATATCCTTATTCTGGGTCAAGGCCCACGCAGGGCTGGAGGGTAACGAGCGGGCCGACCAGCTCGCCAAGGAGGCGGCTCTGAGGTCGAAGATAGCGCCGCATTACAGTCTGTGCCCCGTTTCATTCGTGAAGCGAGGTCTGCGTCAGATCTCGCTTGGCGAATGGAATGAAAGGTACAGGCTGGGCGAAACCGCTTCTGTAAGCAAGCTTTTCTTCCCATGCGCGTTGGCTGCATACAGCATCGTCCGCAAGATGGCGGTCGCCGGCACTACGACCCAGCTCCTAACAGGACATGGTGGGTTCTCCGCATACTTGACCCGCTTCAAGTGTAAGGAGGACCCATCATGCGCCTGTCAGCCGGGTGTCGAAGAGACGGTCGCACACCTTATCGCGGACTGCCCCATATTTGCACAGGATAGGTACAACCTGGAACATAAAACAGGGATAAAAATTATATCAGAAAAATTTTCAATATTATTTTCAGAGCACAGAGAAGATTTTATAACCTTTGCGGAAAAAATAGTAATAATATTGTCAATAAAAGAAATAGCACAAGAATCTCGAGCTGGTATTATCGAATACCTAGTGGTAGATAAAAATTTTGGACGAAATTAATTAGTATTTAAATCATAAGCATAATAGTGAGAAAGGAATTAAGTAATGTTATATAAATAAGAAGAGATATAAATAAAAGTGGGCAATGAATAAAAACACTAACTCCCCTATCCACAAGTATGAAAGGCACGGAAGAAAGTACGAGAGAAAGTATGCAAGAGAAAAGATTCAGAATGAAAGCATGATATTGAAGTAAAAAATATAGAATATAATATAGTATAGCAGTTTTAAATATAAGATAGTGTAAAAAATAGCGAGAAATGAACCCTAAGCGGGTATTTGAAAAGACTGTAAAAGATAAGAAGAAAACCTTATTGCTTATGTATAGCAGTTTGCAATATAAGATAGGGTAAAAAAAACAGCGAGAAATAAACCCTAAGCGGGTATTTGAAAATAGAAATATATTAGAAGTATCTACAAGAAAACCTTATTGTATAAGAATAGGCTCTGGCTCAAGCCAAGAGGTGTAAGAAAAAAAAAAAGAGGCAGTACAGCGTCCACTCAGTCCTCCATACGCTGGGCCATACAAAGTACTGGCAAGAGGCACGAAGAACTTCAAGATAGATGTCCAAGGTTGGCAACTTACCGTTTCCATAGACAGGTTGAAACCCGCCGTACCGGTCCAGAGAGATGAATACTACCACTACATCCCATGATCCACCCGTGGACAACGAGAGGAAGACCAGATCCGGACGAGTAGTTCGATTTCCAGATTACTTTCGACCTTAGCTTAGCACCGGTCTCAGCGGGGGGGGGGGGGGGGGGGGGTAGTGTAGTGGGTAACTAATTGTAGTCAAACAATATTTTTATAACGGTTAGATAGATTTCATCTCTTCGATATAAATACTTATGTATTAAATCACACAGGTGAAACCGAGTGCGCAGCTTAGTCGACTGTGGCGAAACTAGTCTAGCGCGCCCGATGCATTATCCTCGTGGCCGCAGGCCAGACCTTAGTGTTTAACCGGCTCCGACGGCGAATGCACGCTCGTTTTCACCTCGCGCCTAGCATTAAATATTAGCTGAAATCTATCCTAATATCTTCCAATTCTATTCGCTTATTCTTCCAATCTCTTATGCATCTTTCTCATCTTCTAATTCTACCTCTGTATACTGTGCTGGTGCTTATAAACATTATAAAATCATAGTGTGTGCAAAAGTAGTTTAATTTAAGATCATCCAGAATACCTATAAGGTCTTCAAGGAAGGTGCAACGATGAAATTGTTACCGCTCACTATCAAACTTCTTTTGGTCTTTTTAGTAGCAGTCGGGTTATTTTATTTTTAATTATTTAGTTAAAAAAGAAACCTTCAGAATCTTCTCAGTATTTTAATAACTTTTTCTCTTGAATGTTTTTATGTAACTCAAAAAATGAGAGAGAAATTTTTTATTTTTCGTTTATCGGCTCTACTGAAAACCTGTGTTTTGAGCCCCGTTTTTCGTCAGTTGGAAATAATATAAAAGATAAATAACTGAAACAGTTGTGTATGCTAGTAAATTATTTATTAAGTAACGGATTTTCAAGTCTATAATGATTATAATTTGCTTATAATTAACCACAACAATTATTACGTTGTCTAATATAACATGATAATCATCTAATACTAAAATAAGTAATGGGCTCAGTTTCCTTATTCAGTTTTATAACAGGGCACTTATATACATATAGGAAAGTTAGGTACTTGCGTTCATAGCAAGACCTATGGACAGATATCTGTCTGATTTCTGGATATCTGTTCACTAGTCTTATTAGGTACCTATGAGCGCAGACCTGCGATTGGCAGGTGAGGCCGCTTGTCACCCCAGCAGCAGCAGGCCAGGACAACGGGGCGACTAGCTCCTCCCCCCCCCCAAACCGGGTAAAGACGGGGATACCGTGGTTCGCAAACCCGAGGGGGCCATCTCGAAACCGGACACACAACCGGACATGGCCAACCTTACCTCGGGTCTTCAGACGCCGGGGTGCGATTTTAGTTGGTTCAAGCCCGATATAACCGCCCCCGCTGGCCAGCGGGGGGGTATCCGAAGGGATTTCCGCACGAAAAATAATAAAAAAATGTACCTATGCTCTTCTTCTTGCTCCTTCCACCCTGGCGTCTGAAGACCTGAGATGGCTTGCGGTTTTAGTCTGTGCGAGCCCGACGTAACCTCGCCCGCTGCCCAGCGGGCACGAAAAAAAGTATGCTTCTTGTGAAAATTATTCATGATGATTTTTAGGGATTTTCTTTAGAAAAGCCCTATTGCTATCGAGTTGTCGTCGAAGTCGTCGTTGCCAATTTTCTGTCACGGTTTTGGGTATGAAGGAGATGAGCTATCGAGTTGCTGTTTTCGGTAATAGATTCGTGCTGAGGTGAACCATTGCAAGATAAAGAAAAAATCGCAAAAAAAATAATCGCAAAATCGAAAATCCCTTGTATTCGGCTGAGCTCGTCTCAGGAATTCAACTTGTTAATATGATGATCGTTTTTTTTTTTCATTTTAACAAAAGCTTTAGCGGGCCCCTCCTTCAACATTACGTCGTTAAACATTTTTTCGTGTATACGCCTTTTTATGCAATTGACTTATAATTTGAACTTTCATCAAATCTAGATCCTAGTAGCATTTCCTAAGTTAGCATAACGATCCATTTTTGAAAACTTGGCTCTAAAAACATTAAAGGAACAAGTGTACAAGTGAACAAGAATATGTTTAGGTTTAAAAGGTACCTAGGTAACTTTCAAATGCATACCTAACTAAGCCTAATATACTATACTACTATGGCTATATAAACTAAAAAACTTTCCCAATTAATCATTAAACCTTGTACCTACTTAGGTAGCTATTCTAATAGTAACCATTTATTGCTAATCGTTCATATAATAAAATATAATAAAACATCTAAACATATAAATATAACATGGTATACCTGCAAATAATGTTTGTTATACAGAGTGGAAGTGTGAAGTGTGTCCAGCCGATTATTTCGTCATTTTTAAAGATATTGCATTACTTTAAACTCATATGTAATCTGTAACGCTTAATCTATAAAATGACTTGAAAAAAAATCAAAGTAAAATAGTAGATTATTAACCAAGGGGATAAAGCAGTGTCTTTTGTCGCGGGTGACGATTTAAATCGCGAGCGAAACGAAGGACTCGAGGTTTACTTCCGAGCGTAGCGAGGGTGTTAAAAACTTAAATCACGAGCAAAGTGAGGGAGTTAAGACGAGTCCTGAGTGTAGCGAGGAATTTAAGTTCACCCAAGACTAAGACAGCTTTATCACCGAGGAAAATACTCTTTTCGTACCATTTGCGAAAAAATTAACACAATAATAATATGAGATAAGCATTAATTAAAAATAATGACAATTAAAAGTAAAAGTTAACATTCGAAACATTGGTCCAATTATTGATAGAGAGAGTTACATTTTTGTTTAGTACATTTATTGTTGGTGAGTTGATATCAGTATTTCTCTGTTCTTGCGTCTGAGGAACTTGCGTTTCATTGTAGATAGTATACGTCGGAGATAGTGGTGGTGGTGCATCGTGAGTTGCGGACGAAGATAAGATGCCGGAAGTTGATGGTTGTGGCTCTGATGGATCAAGTTTTAATAATAATCATAACTGCATAATAAATGCGTATTCCTTTTTCAAAACAATATTTATTATCAAACTTTTTCTATTTTATCACATAAAATACTGGCAGGTCACAAATAAAGAATTAAAACTTCTAATTTAAATTTCGCGCTCGAAAACCAATCAATCAATGTTTTTTTTTAAACTGTTGGTTTATTAATTAATATATGAATCGCGCGCGTAATTTTTTTAAAGGCAGCATTCCATTTGCAAACAGCCTTTGCCCGCGAACGCCGCATGTGATTGGAAGCGTGCAAATGGTCAAATGTATGTATAATGCTTTACATCTCTCATGTTCGGTAAGTAGGTTCTTATTACCTCCAAATGGGGCTTGTAGGTGACTAATTAGCGCTCTAGGGTAATAATGTAGCTAGAAAAGCCCGATCTTCGATCTTGAAAGAAAAATAAAAAGTTCTTTACTTGATTCTTTTTATGAAAAAAGGCGGGAATAGAAAACTTTTACTTTAAATATTGTTTGTTTTTGGGATTTTTTTATAATTACGTACTAATTAGGAAAAAACATAAGTTCTTCAAGTGATGAAGATATAAGCTGCACTACCGATTCAATGAAAATGGAAGCTGAAGCAGCAATTAATAATATTTTGCCTGAAACTTCTAAAGAGAGATATTTGAAAGCTTACGACGAGTTCATAAAGTGGCGAACAGAAAAACGAGTAAAGTCTTTATCCGAGACTGTATTCTTAACATACTTTAGTGAGCTATCATATCATCAGCAGCCATCTAGTTTGTGGTGCATTTATTCAATATTAAAAGCAACAATGAGTACTAAACACGACATCAATATCAAGAACTATTCAAAATTATCATCACAAAAGTAAAAAAAGTCAAAATCAAAGGTTTTTACAGCGCAAGACGTGAAAACATTCATAAATGAAGCCCCTGATGACATATATTTAGCTGTAAAAAATAATAATCATATAATGGTAATACTTCATAATGAATTTTTTATACTCTTACAATCCTATAAAACATACTTATTTTTAGTTCTTATCTTCGGTATAACTGGCGCATGCCGAGGTATTGAATTGACAACTATAACAATAGAGAACATAGAACAACAGGGTCAGTAGTTAGTAATTAAACTACCGAACACAAAAACTAAAATTGGCCGAACATTTGTAGTTCCTCAAGAATTCTCTGAATTCGTACAAAAATACAGAAATCTTCGTCCTGAAAATGTAAACACCAACCGATTTTTTTTCAAGGCAAGTGCTACAAACACGTTATTGGAAAAAATACCATCAGAAGTATGCCGAAGCAAATCGCAAGTTATTTAAAGTTAGCAAACCCGGAATTGTACACAGGTCATTGCTTCCGGAGAACATCGGCTACACTTTTAGCCGATTCTGGGGCTAACTTAACCACTATAAAAAGGCACGGTGGGTGGAAATCCAGCAAGGTGGTTGAAGGTTACATTGAAGATTCCATACAAAATAAAAGTAAAATTACCAACAAAATAACGAAAACTATTCAGCTTTCAAAAAATCAAACATCTTTTTCAAGAGATGATCCGCAACCATCAACTTCTGCTGAAGAAAGCTTCATCCCGTCAGATTTTGTCCATGACCAACAAATATCACAATCTCAAAATATTAACATACCCAAAAAACACCTGTCCTTAAAATTTGAAAATTGTTCTCATTTCCCTATAAATTTCAACAAATAAAATGTTTTATTCTTGTAATGCCGGTTTCTTTCTACTTACCTCACAATCGAGATGTAAAGCAGAATAATTAGCTCGGGTGTAAGCATCAATTGCACCCTCGAACTATAGGGCTGCATCTACATCTCGGGCTGCAATTGATGCCTTACAGCCCTTGGCTACTAATCTACTATTATATACAAACTCAATGGTGTAAACACAGATGTAGTTCAGTCTAAATTTCGGTAAGTATTCCAAATTTAAATCACATTCTCCCCCTAGAGGTGAATGAAATTCAGTACAATTTTCTTTCCCTGTTTTTAACAGAAAATGACTATTGTTATGTTCGCTTTTTGTGGCATAGAATGTCACTTTTTTGAGCAAATGGTACGAAAAGAATATTATTGGCATGTGTTCACAATTTGTACGTTTACAGTTCCCATATATTTATCATGCCACGGTTTATTCACTATTCTGACAAGTAAAAACGTTAAAAGAATAAAATAAAATATACTTTATTAGAAGTAAAAACAAATTATTATGTGTTCACAATTTGTACATTTACGGCTCCCACATATTTACTATGGCACGGTTTATTCACTAGATTTCACTAGACTGATAAGTGGAAACGCTAATAAAATAAAATAAAAACGAATACGAGTAATAAGTAAAAAAAAAACTGATGTTCACAATTTGAAGGTACATATACCTACTTATACGGCTCCCATACATTTACTGTGGCACGGCACGGTTTATGCACTATTCTGATAGGTAGAAACGCTCATAGATAAGAAAACGCTAAAAGTAGATTTAATCTAACTATCGAACTAGTGAACTAACCATGCCTTAGTAAATGTATGGGAGCCGCATCCCGCTGGCCGGCGGGGGGTATCCGAAGGGATTTCTGCACAAAAAAAAGGTACCTACAAATTGTGAACACAGTACATAATTTTTTTAATTATAATATTTATTTTACTTTTTTAGCCTTTCTAATTGGCTGACTAGTGAATAAACCGTGCCATAGTAAATGTATGGGTACCGCAAAAGTACAAATTGTAAACACATGACATTTTGTTTTTACTTTTTTTAATGTTTATATTATATATTTATATTTTTTAAAGTTTCTACTAGTCAGAATTGTGAATAAACCGTACCATTATAAGTGTATGGAAACTGCAAAAGTACAAATTATGAACACATGTCATGCTGATATTTATTATTAACATTTTTTAAATGTTATTTTATAGATTGATGCAGTTTTCATATTAGTGTAGTTTTGCAATATTTAAAAAAATAATGAAGTAATGGGCTAGACACACTTATCGTATATTGTCTACTAATGAGCTGGGTCTAACAGCCCTGTTTCATCATGAGATCCGCTAGCTTGAAGATTCGCAGCCAACTAAAGGTTTCTGGTTGTTGTGGAGCGGAACCAGAGGTAGATGCTGTAGCGGCATCGGTATTTGAAGAGGACCGCTGTGGTGACCCCGCAGAATGGATAGGTGATTTTTTCTCACTCTTTTGGTTATCGGGTGACTTGGTGATGGCTGGTGACGTCATTCTGGAATTGATAAAGCAATTTTTGAATAGGTAGAGATATACGCAGGTACGTAGGTTAGGTAGCATAACTTAAAATAGGTAGGTATATAATTGGGGTGTGTGTTGGGTAACCTCCTCGAGTGTCGCTCCGATTCCGATCCCGCTGCAGTCCGGGGGGAACGGAATCGGAGCGGCCGGTACACCCTGGGCGGCGGTCAATGGCTTCCCCTTCACCCCTTCATAGGGTTGGCATTGATCGTCGGCCAATACCCAACGTGGCGGGAACACATCGCTCTCCGTACTCCTCTGCTTTCAGAGGAGACAGGATGAGCGATGCTGTTAGTGGTGAGATGGCCCAGGGTCAGTCGAGGTGCGAGGGATATGCTCTATGGGTAACCTTACACCCCGGCGTCTGAAGACCCGAGACGGCGTGCGGTTTTAGTCGGTGCAAGCCCGACATAACCGCCCCCGCTAGCCGGCGGGGGGGTATCCGAAGGGATTTCCGCACGATAAAAAAAAAAAAAAAAAGGTAGGTATATAATTAAAAAAAACCGCGGTAGCCTAGTGGTATGGGTAAAGGACTGCAGAGACGAGGTCTCGGGTTCGATCCCAGGTATTACCATGGCACAAGCGTCGGTAGCTTAGTGGTTAAGGAGTCGACCTTACGATCGAGAGGTCCCGGGTTCGAATCCTGGCCATTACACTGCCGACGTGAACCCACTCCTAACACAAGCAATTTAGCTTAGCTGGAGGGGTTAGGGGGAATATTAGTAATTTCGGTTACTAATATTCTTTTTAAAAAAAAAAAAAAAAAATGACTTTTCGATGCTTTTCGAAGTTATGTGTGTATTTATCGCAGGTTTATAAGTGCCCGGTTAATGGCAATAGGCTCGCCTGTTACATTGGGACCTAAAACATAAACTGGCGAAACGTGGGTGCTAGCACCTCTGCCTACCCCTTCGGGGATATAGGCGTGAGTTTATGTTATGTTATGTTATATGTATATAATTACTCTGTAAGCAATTTCTCAGTATGGTTCAAGATCCGACTATCGCCTAACATTACTTATTTTCCCAGGGATAAAACGTATGGGATGAAGTACTGTAGGTATATACCATGAGTGTAATGCATACCTGCTAACTTGTCCCGGCTGCTAGTTGTCAGTTATCGGGTGCTAAAGCTAGGTTAGGTTGGGTGCTAAAGGTAGATATTTTGTTAAAACTGAAATATGTATTACTAGCGACTCGCCCCGGCTTCGCACGGGTGCAATGGATGTTATTATGCATATAAACCTTCCTCTTCAATCACTCTATCTATTTAAAAAAAACCGCATCAAAATCCGTTGCGTAGTTTTAAAGATTTAAGCATACATAGGGATATAGGGAGAGAGAAAGCGACTTTGTTTTATACACGACGGACGGAATGTTGCTAGCAATGTTCATACCTAATTAATTTTTAACAATATTTTCTAACACATACGTAAAAATCAGCACTGCTAATGAAAGTGAACTTCTTACTACTTTAACCTATCTTTATCCAGGCGGCTATTTGTCAATAGTCTATTAATTATTATTTACTAGGTCTGCAAGGCGAATCGCTGCTTGCAATGTTGAGCTGAGTGAGACAATCAGAGACAATGAGAGAATCAGATTTTGAAAATTTTGAACAGTGATCATTCCTCCGTGGCAAGTCCGATTTTGAAAATTCTTTTTGAAAGTCACAACTCTGGACATGCTAGCAGGTATGCAAACACACAAGGTACATAACTACACTACTTTATCCCATAAATGTTATCCTTGTAATAATCAGTGATGTCTGGTGAACCTGGGATCTTAATTTATCATTTGCTGTGTACTTATCGAGACTGACGTATGGAATAGACGAGGTTGAAAAAATTTGAAAACAGACATCATGCATCTAAAAATGTATCTACTATTAAGCGTGAATATTGTTGCTAGATGTAGAAGAAAACTACCCTTAGGATCTATGTAGGTACATACGTAATTACCATCACACATCAGAGCCGTGCCCGAGCTGTGGTCAGGCCGTGCCCCGCCAGGGGCTTAAAAATATAGCTGTGTACAATTTATATGAACTCGTTCACACACTCCGTGCCCGGGCTGGCGACGGGGACTGAGCTTCAGTGCTCAGGTCGACACCGTGACGTGCGCGGGTGTACCGACATCACATCGGGGCCCTGGACGGGCAATGCCCCTTGAGGGGCTCAAAAATATAGTTTTGTATATTTTAAATGAACTCGTTCAAACACGTCCGTGACGGAGCTTCAGTGCCCGGGTCGACGATGCCGACGCGGCGACGGGAACTGGTTGTTCGATCTTAGCAGGGATACGGCCCTGGCAGATCCCTTTCACACCCCTGACGTGTGTTAAAAAAAATTACCGGACGGCGCCCGGATGGCTCGATCTTAGCACGGACACGGCCCTGACACGTCCGTGATACGGCAGTGATGTGTGTGGATAGAGCTTAATAATCTGTAACTCTATCATATTTTTTTTTTCGTGCTAAAATCCCTTCGGGTACTCCCTCGCCGGCCAGCGGGGGCGGTTATGTCGGCCTTGAACCGACTAAAACCGCACGCCGTCTCGGGTCTAAAGACCCGTGTAAGGTTGCCCATAGAGCATATCCCTCGCACCCCTACTGACCCTGGGCCATCTCCGGTTTCGAGATGGCCCCCTCAGGTTTGGGAAACACGGTGTCCACGTCTTGCCCAGTTTGGGGGGGGGGGGCGCTAGTCGCCCCGCCGTCCCGGCCTGCTTCTGCTGGGGCGACAAGCGGCCTCACCAGCCTCTAGGGGCATCTATCCCTCCATACACCATGTATACCCATTTGTGGTTTTAGCATATATTTTGAACATATTTTTGTGTTCTGTTATATTTTTTATGTGTTTACATCTATTTGTATTTGGACTTTTTAGTGATTGTAGCAGAACCATGCCACGAAAATACAAAAGAAAGGAAGGCGTTCGAGCTCGAGCATGTTCTTGGACTACAGAACAATTGCAGTCAGCTTTCGACGAAATGGATAGAAAAACTATAGGGATAAACGAAATATCCAGACAGTTTGGGATTCCATCAAGAACATTGCGAAGACGTTATGCTGCTAAAAATACAACAGAGCAGACACTGGGTATGTATTAATGGTCATGTTATACAGGCTTTTAAAAACGTTTATTAAACTTGTTGCTGTATGTTTCCAATACGTAGATTTATTAACGTACGTTTCTTTTGTAGGAAAACATCCTATCTTGGATTTTGACAACGAAAAAAGGCAACAATTTTAAGCAGCAATATAGAATCAGAAACACCTTCGAAAATTCTAATAGAAGCATCAATTCCAATCTCAATCAATTCAAATGCAATCAATTCCTTTGACCATGTCTAAGAGGGCGAAACAGTCAGCAGATATTTTGAATTCAAAAGAGAATATAGAACAAAAAAAAGATATGGTTGAAAGAGAGAAAAAAAAAAAAACTAAGTTAGACAAGAAAAACAAGACTGAAACTACCAAAGAAAAAAGAGAACTTAAGAAATCAAAGAACGACAACAAAAAAAAAACAAAAACATTGTTTTAGTGACAACGATGATGATGACCTAGCTGATGTATGTGATAAAGAAAATGATAATTATTTAAAAGTTAACCAGAGCCGCAAAAAACTAAAACGGCGAATTATTGACAGTTCAAACAGGGGAAGGGAATTTAAGGGAAAGAAAACTAAAAGTTTGCCGGTAAAGAGCACTAAGAGAGATAGACAGAATAAGTCTAATGATACAAATAAAGATAACTGCATAGAATGTTTTGAAAACTATAAACAAAAGACGTCTAAATCCAACCGGATTCAATGTGTAAAGTGTCAGAACTGGCTACATGAAACTTGCACACATTTCAAAAATTTTTGCTCAAGATGTGGAAAACTGATAGCACTATCCAGCTAAGCATCATTTAAGTAGGATTACAAAATGAAGATCTTTATTGTGTTATTTTAAAATTTTTTAAATAATGATTTTTATGATTATGGGGAGAACTCCTAAGGCGTGGAGCGGGAGTTTGGTTGTTCTCTTTTTTAAGAAGGGTGATAAGACCCTCCTTAAAAACTACAGACCCATCACACTCCTGAGCCACGTCTATAAGCTATTTTCACGAGTGGTCACGAATCGTCTCGCCAGGAGACTCGACGAGTTCCAACCACCGGAACAGGCTGGGTTCCGCGGAGGATATGGCACCATAGACCACATTCACACAGTGAGGCAGATTATACAGAAGTCCGAAGAGTATAATCAGCCCCTGTGTCTCGCTTTTGTGGACTATGAAAAGGCATTTGACTCCGTCGAAACTTGGGCTGTTCTGGAATCCTTACAGCGATGTCAAGTAGACTATCGTTATGTCGAGGTGCTGAGATGCCTTTACAAAGCCGCCACTATGAGTGTCCAAGTACAGGGTCAGCAGTCTAAACCCATCCAATTGCGCAGAGGAGTGAGACAGGGGGCGTCGGGCTGCGGCGTCCTCGCCGCAGACTACGGAACTCAAGGGGCAAGGTTCTCTTCTGTCCCCTCTCTGCCTTTTCAACTACTCCTCCATGACCGGCCTTACAGCTGCAAAGGCGGCTTCTCCCCACCTCGGTTGCTCAAGTCGCACCTTCCATGTCTCCAGAAGTTCCTGGCGGAACTGGGACCGCTAGGCCTCGATTTCTCTGGGTCCCGGCCTGTGGCCCTGCTCCAGCGCCTCCTTGCGCCATTGATACAGCGACGCAAGGACCCTCCACCTCCAGGTCTCATGGAGGGTTCCTGGCATGCCGCCTCAACGGAGATCGTGCGGCAGCCCCTTATGGCTCTGACGGCCAGCGTTTTCAAAGGGCTGTGCCAAACAGCCACATTGCGGGCCGCCAGACGTCCCGCCCATATGGGGGCCCATACAGGGTCATGCTTCGCACGATCCCCAATTGAGAGCGTTGAGTCCCTTTATGTTGGGCATCAGCCGCGATAGCGCGGCCGAAGCCCTCTTCAGCTCCGGGACCAGACTTCGGCGATGAGGTCTGAAGTCCCATCGGCTTCGAGTACGAGCCACAGGTACTTGATAATGTATGGCTAATGTCCATTTTTCAATAAGTGCAGTGGTCCCGAAGATTAGGTACTCTCATCTTCATCAACATCTCAAGATCAACATCGCGCACGAGCCCCAAATGAAACATTTGGGGCTCGTGCTCGACGGCCGCTGGGCCTTCGGAGAACATCTCCGAGTTCTGTCCCTTAAATTGAAGAGCACAGCTACCGCTTTGGCGCCGCTGCTACCCAACATGATGCGGTCCGATAACACCTAGTGACATGGCCCTATATGGGTGCCCAATCTGGGCGGAGACCCAGATTGGGGCATTGGGCAGAGCCGCGGGCATCAGCTAGTATTTCATAAAAATTATCGATTAGGTACATAATATTTATTTATTCTTACAAGGAAACTATCCAATTAAGTAAAAAACATTTTTATCCATTTCTGACCGGTGAAAATGGTTGACAACCGATAAACGACCGTCAACCGTTGTCAACCGGTTGGTTAAAATGTTATCAACTGCCTTTACATCTATCCCAGCTACCTTACAAATCGTCAGTCTATCCGGCTGTGGGGCGTCCAACCTGCGACAGATATTGTCAGCCCATTGTTTACTTATTCATATTACCTATTTGGTTCTGTGTCAAATGATCTCATTTTTAATCTTATTCTTCTAAAACCTTGAAGCATAGCTCACTCCATAAGTTTATTGTCTGTTGTATGCCAAGGAAGACAGAGGAGCAATATTCTTTGTTTTAAAGGGTTGTTCTTATTTTATTGCATACACGGTGCACCTTTTCCACTGTTGATTGTTGTTCTAGAAAACCCAATATCCCCTGATGACCCTGTCGGCCACCATCCGCACATGTCTGGCCGTCAGGGCCTCCACCCATATAGGGCCATGTCACCAGGTGTTATCGGACCGCATCATGTTGGGTAGCAGCCGCGCCAGAGCGGTAGCTGTGCTCTTCAATTTGAGGGACAGAACTCGGAGATGTTCTCCGAAGTCCCATCGGCCGTCGAGCACGAGCCCCAAATCAAAAAAAGAACTACTTACTAGATCTCGTTCAAGCTAATTTTCGATGGAAGTTTACATGGTAATTTACATCATATTTTTTTTTAGTTTTATCTGTGGTTTTATCATTCTCTAATTTCAGGAGTTACAGGTTACAGTTACGGGACGGGACACACATTTTACTACTTTGGAAGTGTCTCTAGCGCAAACAACGGACAGTTTAGAAAAAATATATATTAGAAACCTCAATATCATTTTTGAAGACCTATCCATAGATATACATACACGTATGGGTTTGATGAAAAAATAAATAAATAAAAAAACTTTTAAAAAACCACGTTTTCAACACTAAAAAAAGCGGCCAAGTGCGAGTCGGACTCGCCCATTAAGGGTTCCGTAGCAGCAAGTAACATAATAATGTTTTTTTTTAATTTTTATATTTGAGTTGTTTGAATGAAAGGTAAATTGCGGTTTACGATTTATGACGTATTAAAAAAACTACTTACTAGATCTCGTTCAAACCAATTATCGTTGGAAGTTTACATGGTAATGTACATCATATATATTTTTAGTTTTATCATTCTCTTATTTTAGAAGTTACAGGGGGGGGGGGGGCACACATTTTACCACTTTAGAAGTGTTTCTCGCGTTTTTTGCCATTTGGCAACGGAACCCTAAAAAATACTTTACTAGTTTAGACATGGCGTAGGGCTCATGCAATTACACATAAGTCCCGAAGACACTCATAAAACCGCTTTCGTTACAACTCGGGGCATTTTGAGTATAATTTCGTTCCTTTTGGCTTAGGACACACATTTTACCACTTTGGGAGTATCTCCCGCGCAAACTATTTAGTTTAGAAAAAAATGATATTAGAAACCTCAATATAATTTTTGAAGAGCTATTCATAGATACCTCACACATATGGCTTCGATGAAAAAAAAAATTTTGAGTTTCAGTTCTAAGTATGGGGACCCCCAAAATTTATTGTTTTTTTTTCTATTTCTGTGTGAAAATCTTAATGCGGTTCACAGAATACATCTACTTATCAAGTTTCAACAGCATAGTTCTTATAGTTTCTGAAAAAAGTGGCTGTGACAGACAGACATGACGAATCTATAACGGTTCCGTTTTTTGCCATTTGGCAACGGAACCCTAAAATCATGGGGCGGGCGCTTTGGATTTTTTAAATAATTGAATATCTAAGGAAAACGATACATTAAAGGATTAAAGCGCCCGCCCCACGTTTTTTAGTGTTGAAAACGTGGTTTTTAAGAAGTTTTTTTTTATTTTTTTTTTATTAACTACTGACTATTTCTGATGATTAAATATGAAAATGTAAGGTGGCATTAGCCTACATAAAAAATTTCAGAGCTTTAGGGTGATCAGAAGTGGTCGAAAATTAAGTGTCAATTTTTGGCTTCAGAGGGAAAGAAACACAGAAACACAGACACGAAGTGAAACTAAGAAAAACGTGGTAAAAATTAATTCTAAGTATCCCCCTAAGTAAACCCTAACATTTATTGTTTCTTTTTTCTATTTTTGTGTGAAAATCTTAATGCGGTTCACAGAATAAATCTACTTACCAAGTTTCAACAGCATAGTTCTTTTAGTTTCGGAAAAAAGTGGCAGTGACATACGGATGGAAAGACAGACAGACAGACATGAGGAATCTATAAGGGTTTCGTTTTTTGCCATTTGGCTACAGAACCCTAAAAAAGTGTGCGTGTGCCTAAATTGGTCCTCATCCGAAAGGAGGGGCGCCCGGCGGACTCACCGTCGGCCTACCGGCCCATAGTGTTGCTCGACGAGGTGTGCAAGCTCTTTGAAAGAATAATTGCGAAGCGCCTCGTCGAGCACCTCTCAAGAGTGGGGCCGGACCTGGCGGATGGCCAATATGGCTTCCGCCAGAGGCGCTCCACCGTGGATGCCATCTTGCGCGTGAGGGCTCTGGCGGAGGATGCAGTAGCCCGGGGTGAGGTGATGTTGGCGGTGTCCCTGGACATCGCCAACGCGTTCAACACCTTACCCTGGAGTTGCATTAGGGAGGCGCTCATGTATCACGAAGTGCCTCTCTACCTCCGCCGTATAGTCGGGGCGGATTTGAGGGAGAGAGCCGTCTTCTACCCAACCGTGACCGGTCTCGGCCGGCGTGAGATGTCGTGCGGTGTTCCGCAGGGATCGGTCCTGGGGCCGCTCCTGTGGAACATCGGATACGACTGGGTGCTTCGCGGTGAGCTCGCAGACGGTGCCGCCGTCACGTGTTACGCGGACGACACGCTCGTGACGGCGTGCGGAGCGACGTACCGCGAAGCGACCCTGAAGGCCACGACCGCGGTTGCCCAAGTCGTGGAGCGGATCCAGCGGCTGGGTCTCGAGGTGGCTCTGCATAAAACCGAGGCCCTGTTCTTTCATGGGCCTCGGAGCAAGCCACCTGAGGGATCCAGACTCATCGTGGGAGGTAATCGCATCGGCATCAAGCCCCAAATGAAATATTTGGGGCTCGTGCTCGACGGCCGATGGGACTTCGGAGAGCACATCCGAAGTCTGGCCCCCAAACTGAAGGGCACAGCTCTCGCTCTGGCACGGCTGCTGCCCAACATGAAGGGGCCCGATGACTCCTGCAGGAGACTCTACGCGGGGATCGTGCGGTCCATGGCCCTGTATGGGTGCCCAATATGGGCGGAGGCCCTGAAGGCCGGAAGTGTGCGGATGCTGCGCGCTCCGCAGCGAGTGATGGCCATCAGGGTCATCCGCGGGTACCGCACGATCTCCTTCGAGGCGGCGAGTCTCCTTGCCGGAACTCCGCCATGGGACCTGGAGGCGAGAGCCCTTTCGCAACTGTACCAGTGGCGAAAGGAGGCGCGGGAGCAGGGACTGAACCCCGAGCATCGAGAAATAGAGGCCGTGCAGTCCCAGCTCCACCAGGCCATCGTGGTGGAGTGGAAGGAACGACTTGGGCGACCAAGAGCAGGGCACGCCGCAATAGCGGCGGTGAGGCCCATCATGGAGGATTGGCTAGAGAGGCGACACGGAAGCCTCTCGTACCGACTGACGCAGGTGATCTCCGGGAAGGGGTGCTTCGGGGACCACCTGCATCGGATCAGGAAGGAGCCAACGCCTGAGTGTCATCACTGTGACGCGAGCGAGGACTCAGGGCTGCACACGCTGGCGGACTGCCCGGCGTGGGAGGTGCCGAGGCGTGACCTCGTGGCAGCCATCGGGGTGGGAGTCCTCTCGCTCGGCAGCATGATTGCGGCAATGGTGCGGAGCGCGAGCGCGTGGGCCGCCGCCACCTCCTTCTGCGAGCATGTGATGCTCGCGAAGGAGATGGCGGAGCGCGCCCGGGAGAGGTTCAGAACTCTCCCAGCCCGCCGAGCCCGCAACATGCTCGCCGCGCGTCGCAGGCGACTCAGGCGCCGGAGGTCGCTTAACGACCTCCGTCCTCCATGAGCGCAGGCCTGGGGGTGGCAGGTGAGGCCGCCTGTCACCCTAGCAGAAGCAGGCCGGGACGGTGGGGCGACTAGCGCCCCTCCTCCAAACCGGGGCAAGACTGGGACACCGTGGTTCCCAAACCCGAGGGGGCCATCTCGAAACCGGAGATGGCCCAGGGTCAGTCGGAGTGTGAGGGATATGCTCTATGGGCAAAACTACGCCCCGGCGTCTGCAGACCCGAGATGGCGTGCGGTTTTAGTCGGTTCAAGCCCGACATAACCGCCCCCGCTGACCGGCGGGGGGGTATCCGAGGGGATTTCCGCACGAAAAAAAAAAAAGGTACGTACGACAGATAATTAAAATACCAATGATTATAATATTAACGATGCCTCCGTCTTGGCCTGCTTCTGTAATGATGGCGAGTCAACAATAACAAATTTCGTGCAAAGAATACTGATGATTCAAGTATGAATTGAACCGAAATATTTTATTAGTCATATTTTATTTTTAGTATCTATTTAAGTGCATAGTTATATTTTAAAATATAATTAGGAATTTCTTGCTATTACATTTATGGTGAAGAGGGTCATTTGGAACCATTTGTTTTTAATTATCGGATTATAACTAATCTCCGTTATCGACCGTTACGTAATAATACACTTCAGGAGATTAATAAGACCCTACAGATTAACAATACATTGGTTTTAGCTGCGGTAACCTGCGGTCTTGGAAATGCACGGGTCATTAACAAACGACGCTCTTTATTTATGAAATAGTGCATTTTATAAATGTTTCTAATGAGGGTAATAAATACTGTATCATGTCGTGTAAGTATAAATAGTATTGAATTATAGTTTTGAAGTCATTTACATGGTATTCTCTCTTATGATAACCGTGTTATTAGTAACAGTGATGAATACCTTTACTATTGCCTATTCCGATTTAGTGGAAATCATAATATCAAGTATGTGTGAGATACATAAATGCTGCCGGTACACCCTGGGCGGCGGTCAATGGATTCCCCTTCACCCCTTCATAGGGTTGGCATTGATCGTCGGCCAATACCCAACGTGGCGGGAACACATCGCTCTCCGTACTCCTCTGCTTTCAGAGGAGACAGGATGAGCGTTGCTGTTAGTGGTGAGATGGCCCAGGGTCAGCCGGGGTGCGAGGTATATGCTCTATGGGTAACCTTACACCCCG
The DNA here is from genome assembly GCA_946251805.1 of Cybosia mesomella. Lineage (NCBI taxonomy): Eukaryota > Metazoa > Arthropoda > Insecta > Lepidoptera > Erebidae > Cybosia > Cybosia mesomella. The sequence goes on along the minus strand of OX276406.1, from coordinate 15,796,584 downwards.
GCGTCTGAAGACCCGAGACGGCGTGCGGTTTTGGTCGGTGCAAGCCCGACATAACCGCCCCCGCTGGCCGGCGGGGGGGTATCCGAAGGGATTTCCGCACGATAAGAAAAAAAAAAAAAAAAAAAAGGTAGAACGGGTATGCGGAAAATGAAGTTTTATAAGGAAAAGACATTGCATATAACTATAATACTTTATTAAAATGGTAAAATGAATGTGTAAATAAATATAACTATCTGTGATATCTGGTAGGAGAGGTCACCGTGGTGCCAACCACTCCTCCATGACCGGCCTCAGCGCCGCGATGGTGGCTTCTCCCCACCTCGGTTGCTCAAGTCGCACCTTTCATGTCTCCATGAGTTCCTAGTGGAGCTGGGACCGCTAGACCTCGATTTCTTGGTATCTCCTGGTATGTACCGTATGGCCTGTGGCCCTGCCCCAGTGACTCCTTGCGCCATGGATACAATGACGCAAGGGCCCTTTGCTTCCAGGTCCCATGGAGGGGTCTCGGCCAGGAGACATGCCACGTCGATGAAGACAGAGCGGCATCCCCTTATTACTCTGACGGCCAGCTTTTTTAACGGGCTGTGCAGAGCAGCCGCGTTGCGGGCTGCCAGACGTACGTCTACACGGGGGCTTCGGGCAGGGTCATGCTTCGTGCGGTTTATGCAGTTTAAAGTCCCATCGGCTATCAAATACACTTCTTCGAGGGCTCGATGCCGATGCTACAGCCCCCTCCGCAAGGGCGGATCCAGGGGGGGGGGGGGGCGGTCATGGGGGTCATGACCCCCCCCTAGGCTGGGTCCAGGACCTAGGTGGACCACTAATTAAAATTGTTAAACATAATGTTTTTATATATTTTTTTGTCACAATATAGATTTTATGTAAGTACCTTCAATATTTAATTAAGTAATTTAATATAATATTTTGTATACTGGCAAACGCATTCATTCGGGAACGAACGCATCGAAAATTTGAATTTTACCGCGCCATCACCACCTACCTTTCATCTGATGTCACATTTCGTGTGACAGACACTGAGTCAGTGTCTGTCACACGAACACTTTTTCGCGCGCTTTGTTTCGACTAACGTATAGCTACACCTAACTTTAATCGGAATAAGTAATAGTGTTCGTAGAAATTGTTGCTGCAAATTCATACAAAGAAATGGTAAGTAAGTAATCAGTTTTTTCATTATGCTAGTGTGTGTATGTTCAAACTCAAATGTTATTTTTGTTAATGTTCTTATAGCACCTTGTAGATAGATAAGTAGGTACCTTTTTTTTTTTTTTTTTTTTATCGTGCGGAAATCCCTTCGGATACCCCCCCGCGTGCCAGCGGGGGCGGTTATGTCGGGCTTGAACCGACTAAAACCGCACGCCGTCTCGGGTCTACAGACGCCGGGGTGTAAGGTTGCCCATAGATAAGTAGGTACCTACTTACAGGGGTTCTTGGTTGGGGACCTCCACGCGGTGCACCCTGGGCAACGGAGGCAGCAGCGCCTCTCTCCTAGGGCGGGAGAGACGCTGCCGACTACGGCCAACTCCGACCGAGGCGAGGACGGCCCTGTTGAGGGCTGTTCGGAAGCTTTCCACGTGTCCCTCTGATTAGCAGATGGCACAGTGGAGAGCAAGTAAGGGGGCCATCTCGAAACCGGAGATGGCCCAGGGTCAGTCCGGGTGCGAGGGATATGCTCTATGGGTAACCTTACACCCCGGCGTCTTAAGACCCGAGACGGCGTGCGGTTTTAGTCGGTTCAAGCCCGACATAACCGCCCCCGCTGGAGATACCCCGCTCTCCAGCGGGGGCGGTATCCGAAGGGATTTCGGCACGAAAAAAAAAAAAAAGGTACCTACTTACTGGGGTGCTTGGTTGGGGACCTCCACGCGGTGCACCCTGGGCAACGGAGACGGCAGCGCCTCTCTCCTAGGGTGGGAGAGACGCTGCCGCCTACGGCCAACACCGACCGAGGCGAGGACGGCCCTGTTGAGGGCTGTTCGGAAGCTTTCCACGTGTCACTCTGATTAGCAGATGGCACAGTGGAGAGCAAGTAAGGGGGCCATCTCGAAACCGGAGATGGCCCAGGGTCAGTCGGGGTGCGAGGGCTATGCTCTATGGGTAACCTTACACCCCGGCTCTTAAGACCCGAGACGGCGTGCGGTTTTAGTCGGTGCAAGCCCGACATAACCGCCCCCGCTGACCGGCGCGGCGGGGGGGTATCCGAAGGGATTTTCGCACGAAAAAAAAAAAAAAAGGTACCTACTTACTGAAAGAGTGTGTGTGTGACTTATGTACCTACTTATACCTATACCAACACATATACCAACTAACCTAACCAACCTTAGATAAATTCACACAATGAAAATAAGTGTATCTTCGTGAGCGTGACACAGTGCAATCTGAGAGTGCAATTTATAAAATAATCTTCGTTGAAGATTTAAAATCCCATCTAGCGAAAACTTTAATGCAAAACTATTGCGCGACACAAAATCATTGCGTTTTATTAATTACTTTTATTAATTATTACGACCGTGGTAGTGCGTTCGACTGCTAAGCCAGAGGTCGCGGGTTCGATTCCCGCTCAGTGCAAAAATGTATATTTGCGCTGGTCTGGGTGTTTCTATGTATAATATGTATTCATTTACAAAAAAAAGTATATAAGTATGTTTATCCGCATTCTAGAACCCATATGACAAGCTCTGCTTAGTTTGGGTCTAGATGGCGTTGTGTACTTTGTCCTACAATATTTATTTATTATTATTTATTTATTATTATTAACAGGCGTTTACAACAATTACATAGTAATCTTTTAATTACCTACCTACTATGTACTTTTTACTTTATTTATTTATAGATTTTTAAATCTATAAAACATTAAAGAAAGAAAGTTTTGCTTGTTTTAACACTATACCTAAAGTATTATTTATTTAATGTATCTTAACAATTCGATTTGTTCGTTGAACGTGCTAATTGCTTAGACTACTAATAATACAAACTTACTGCTCTGCTCCTTTGATTTAATGGTGAGATTTCTGGTAACTAACCGATGAATCGCGGGTTCAAGCCCCGAACTACATGGTTAATATTTACGGGATGAACATTTATTATGGCTTGTCTTTTTTTTTTTTTTTTATGTATTATGGCTACACTACCTTTTTTTTTTTTCTTGCGGAAATCCTTTCGGATACACTCCCGCCGGCCAGCGGGGGCGGTTATGTCGGGCTTGCACCGACTAAAACCGCACGCCGTCTCGGGTCTTAAGACGCCAGGGTGTAAGGTTACCCATAGAGCATATCCCTCGCACCCCGACTGACCCTGGGCCATCTCCGGTTTCGAGATGGCCCCCTTACTTGCTCTCCACTGTGCCATCTGCTAATCAGAGGGACACGTGGAAAGCTTCCGAACGGCCCTCAACAGGGCCGTCCTCGCCTCGGTCGGAGTTGGCCGTAGGCGGCAGCGTCTCTCCCACCCTAGGAGAGAGGCGCTGCCGTCTCCGTTGCCCAGGGTGCACCGCGTGGAGGTCCCCAACCAAGCACCCCTGGCTACACTACCTGTCTGTTAGTTTAGCGACAGCGGAAAGGTCTTTCTCTACGTTGCGAAGAATCAAATCGTGGCTAAGAGCTTCAATGGTTGAAGAACGTCTAACCGGACTGGCACTTCTCCACGTCCATAAAAACGTACCCATTGAAGTAGATGAAGTGTTAACGCGTTTCGGGAGAAGACGTAAAAGAAATATTGATTTTGTTATTTAAATATAGGTATTTTTAATTACATACATAACATAAGTGACATACATTAATAAAATACCTACTTTTTACTTGTATCTATGATTATAAAAATTAAATTATAACTGGTGACTTGACCATGACTATGTGACCTCCCCCTGGCACCAAAGCTGGATCCGCCCTTGCCCCTCCGGTTATGCTGGTCCCAGCAGGCGGCCCCTTTCGAAACCCGTACACCAAACCAAACTTATATTGTGACTATCTCAATAACAATTGATCGTTTTACAAATCGTATCGTATCCTTTGACAATATTAAGCATTACTCTTTTAAAACCTTGAAATCCGTTAAATAACATCCGAGAACGAACTGCAGAGGAAAGGCACATTTTCATCTTTTTGTAGGTACAAGACCTACTTACTGTAAAAACGTAGCCTTTTTATTTTCGTAGACCGAAACTCTATTACTTTGAATGTTATTGAAAGTTTCACACTCAAATGAAAATAATTCTGTTCACTAATACAGAGAAAACAAAGGGATGACATTGTCAACGAAAATAATGTTCTTGTAACCAAGTACATATTATTAAAAACTACGGACAGAGTATTCATATATTGAAATAGGTGGTAGGTATATTAAATATTAAAAAATGTTACCTTGGTGACTGATGGGGCTTCGTTCGTGGCAGACAAGTCGCGTGTTTATTTATAATAATACACGAAGGCGTCTGTGGAGCGGAGCGTGCTGGGCGGGCGGAGATTCGGCAGTGCTGCGCAACTGTCGTCCCCGCTGCGCACCGGCGATTTGCCCGAATGCGCACTACGCGACGCTACTAATAAAATTCTATGATGTAGGATGTGAAACGAGGCGGCTCTTAGTAATAACTGTTTATGAGTGAAGTGATCCTCACCTTACCAACCAAGAACCAACTGTTTAATCTTTTATTTTTAATGTGAAACTTCTTCAGGCGAGTTGAGCACTTTTTGGCTGAAAAAAAAAATCGCGGAACTTGCGTCATCGTCACCGTCATCGCCATGTCACGTCACGTCACGCTTTCCTTTCAAAATGGATAGATTTATTTATTTATTTTAGGAAGGCTTACAGACTAATAACAATTTATGTATTACAGTATGATCACAATATTGCTAATTACAAGCCTACACAAGTATATATATATATTTATTCATTTATTGCGCTTATTAATAAAAAAGAAGAAGAAAGTTTACGATAAATTTACTAGTAACAAGAGATACTAACGATACGAAATGATAAGAATACAGATAAAAAAATAAAAGTACAGAGAAAGATCAACCTCAGAAAAGGATCAGAAAACACACATACAAAAACAGGTATAGAAAAAACGTAAAAAACGGATCAGTCTGCAGCACTACACTGATTGAGTTCTTGAGACGGTGGCTAGCATCCACCCTAAAGAACTTGTCACCCATGCTTCTTTTAATTATGTTCGAGCTTGTACAGAACAAATCTAAGTCTAGGAGTATCGATACCTCATTAAATTTTTCTTACACTAGGAATAGGAAAACCACCGCGTCTGTAATTAGTTGAAGCTACAGGGACACTCAATCCCCCACGGGCTTCACCCCATCGGTGCCCATGATGGGGTGGGCGTGTCGGAATCGAACCGACTAAAACCACACGGTGTCCTCCCCAAGCGTCCATTGCCGGGCACCCCGGATAAGCCCTCGAAAGCATACCCCAGGGTTACCGGCAGGACTTTGCCGCCGCGGCCTCGCCTGCTGGGGTCGGGTTTTATCTCGCGTCGTCGGTGAGTTGGCAGGCGTGTGTAGGACACACACGACACGCCTCCGTCTTGGCCTGCTTCTGTAAGGACGGCGAGTCGGCCGACTGCCGTCCTCAGGCCCCGATCATGGAGGTCGGTAGTCCCGAGCGTAGACGAGTCTGCGGCGTCCTCGCCGTAGACTGCGGAACTCTGGGCGCAGGGTTCTCTCCCGTTCCCTCTCCGCTGCCTCTTTCGTAGTAACTATTTAGTAATCTGTGCTTTCGCGCGCATTACACTGGCCGCTGTCTTAAAACCAGTAGGTTGGTGCGGAGGCCTACATTAGCGAGGAGTTCTGGGCAGTCAACAGAGCCATTACACCACATTATCCACTTACATTGCGCCTTTATTCCGGCGGAAGAAAATGGTACCGTTTACATCTAATAGCAATGTAGTCAGACGAAAATTGTTTAGCTTTAAAATCGAAGTAACTTTTTTTTTTTCGTGCGGAAATCTTTTCGGATACCCCCCCGCCGACCAGCGGGGGCGGTTATGTCGGGCTATGTCGGGCTTGAACCGACTAAAACCGCACGCCGTCTCGGGTCTACAGACCCACAAGTACCTTTTTTTTTTTGTCGTGCGGAAATCCCTTCGGATACCGCCCCCGCTGGAGAGCGGGGGTCTCCAGCGGGGGCGGTTATGTCGGGCTTGCACCGACTAAAACCGCACGCCGTCTCGGGTCTTAAGACGCCGGGGTGTAAGGTTACCCATAGAGCATATCCCTCGCACCCCGACTGACCCTGGGCCATCTCCGGTTTCGAGATGGCCCCCTTACTTGCTCTCCACTGTGCCATCTGCTAATCAGAGGGACACGTGGAAAGCTTCCGAACAGCCCTCAACAGGGCCGTCCTCGCCTCGGTCGGAGTTGGCCGTAGGCGGCAGCGTCTCTCCCGCCCTAGGAGAGAGGCGCTGCCGTCTCCGTTGCCCAGGGTGCACCGCGTGGAGGTCCCCAACCAAGCACCCCAGACCCACAAGTACCTATCGTAGGAACTTTGCCTGCACCCTTTCTATACGGGATATATAAGTATAGTACTGCGGGTTCCACACCTAGGATGTGTACTCAAGGTGGCTGCAAACATATGAACAAAATAGTATTTTGACAGATTTCAAGGATCGAAAACATGCTGAGGCTCTCATGATAAAACCCATCGATTTTAATGCCTATTCACCACGTAATCGATATGTTTGTCATATATAAGTTTACTATCTTGGATCACTCCTAGGTCACGAATATGATCCACTCTATTAATGATTTGGTTGTTTAACGTGTACTTACTGTCTATAGTCACAAGCCGCTGCGTAAAGCTCATGTAGCAACATTTTGAGATTTTGAGAAGCTGCAGCTAGCTTGTTTCGAGAACAGTAGGTAACAAATCTGTCAAGATTTCCTTGAACAGAATCATCCAAACTAAGTATTTTAAAATCTTCATATCATCGGCATATAACAAAATGTTAGAGTTATGGAAACCGTTTTTAACATCTGCAATAAATATGTTAAATAATAGTGGACCAAGAGCGATCCCTGAGGCACACCGGAAGGTATAGCACTCCATCCAGATGTGTACCACATGCAGTACAACAGCCTGTGTGCGATTGTCAATATACGATCAAAACCAGTGAATACCAGCCGCATGCAACTTTTGCAAGGGCGCTCTAAGATTGATTCGGTCGAAGCATTTGCTATAATCCGTATAAATTACGTCCACCTGTGCATGTTGTTCCATTTCCTTTAAATTGAAATTATTAGCCAGGACCAGTTTAGAAGTAGTAGATCGTTTACGAGGGAACCCATGCTGCTCGTCACCAAAACTATGCTGCACAGCAGTGTAGACAGCGTTATAAACTATCCGTTCTAATATCTTAGCAAATAAATACAATTTCGATATAGGACGGTACTTTTCAACATTCGAATTGCTACCTTTTCAGCACTGGTGTGATAAAGGCCGATTTCCATATTTGTGGCACAATATCCTCAGCCATAGATCGCTAAATAATAAATACAAACATTTTAGGGTTATTTTTAATAGATGATTCTATAAGATCAATCTACCTATTGAAGCATTCTCTTTCTAAGTTGGCTGCTCTACTACGCAAAAGAGAAAATTAATTATAATCTGACAAATTACCGTAATAAATGATCGCTGACGTAAATCCTATGATTTCCCGACAGCCCCAAACGATCTGATGTACAAGTTCTGGTTTTAGATGCCAGTCTGACCGCTGCAACGAAGTCTGCCTTCACGTAGCGGTTGAGGAAACAAATAATTATGGGTTTGATATGATCTTTTTTACTGGTGGTAGAAATTTGATGACACAAATTTGACACAAAATTCGGCCGGGTGGGTACCACCGTGCACAATTGCGAAAAACCCTCCATAGTAATCCAATTTCGGTTTGATTGCGTTCAGGGGTCAGCAAGTGCATAGCCACGGGCAGGGGGATTGTGGTCGCAGCACTAGTGGGACCGGTGGGTGTCACGCGGTGCTGCGACGACAATTCTCTTCTGATGAGGCCGTCAAGCTGAGTGCCACCATTGTTAACATGGTACGTGTATGTAATGGTGACCATCTTTCCTGAGACTTTACCTTCAGCTTACCATCAGGCGAGGTGAAGTCAAATTGACGTGTCCTAAATATATTTAAAAAAAAAACTTCTGCATGTGCTGGTACTCTGGTTACGTAATTTTTTTTGTGCTTTTGATATAGGATATTGTATTAGTGACCCAATGGAAGGTAAGATTTGAAACAGATTTTCGCTGTTAGATTGTGGTACGCCCTTAATTTCCAAATTAATCATTCTTACCCATTCATACATTGGTATTTGACTCCTGATCTAATTTCTCAACCCGAGCTTTAATGGATACAATCTGTTTTTGAGAACCCTGCACTTGTGCCAGACGTTCCTCCATGTCTTCGAATTTTATATTATACTCTCTCACAACGTTGAGCTCCTTTGGCTGGTCTTGGCAAGCTCTGGTGCTGCATGATATTACTAAAACTAAAAAGTGGAAAATAAAACGAATACTAAATAACTTTTTAAAAAGAAGCTTTTATTGAAAAAAGCAGTTATACTAAAACGAATATAATAATTTTATTAAGGGTTGTGCTGATTTTAAAAACTTCCTAATCCTAAATAAGAACACAGAGAAAAAACTTTCGTACCATGAAACGTACATTCTCAATCGCAGATAGTAATTTCGGGCCATCGGTAATATGAAACGCATTTATCCAGTAATCGGGCCCGAAGATGGCACATGACAGTTCATTCGGCCTAGTAGTCCATTGAAATGTTACATTTTTTAGGCCTAACCTTGCGTTTTTTAGTAATTTTTTAATAATCTTTTATTAATTATTGACTCTTTTCCCCACCACACACGAGGATGAGTCTGGAGGCGCGTTTTTTTACGTGGTATCCCCAATAGGCATAATTCACGGTGATTTTCTAAATTTGAACTACTCCGTCCTCGGTCTTTTCGATGGACCAGGCTGCGGCTCAGCATCTGATCGGCTTTCTGAATTAAATATCAGTGGGAGAACTGGAGAGGAAGGGGTGTTAATGTCGGCGGTTCATCATCAAAGTCATTTTCATTTATTAATTCTGAGAGCCCCATTACGTTGCTGCAAGTCTCTCCAGAACAATGGAAGCACACTGCAGAACATTTCAGCCCTGCTTTTCGACATCCACACATTGATCCACTGTTTCCTTTGCATTTGCAAAAGATCAATTTTGAAAGCTCAGGGGGTGCTGGAGGTATAGAGCTCTGCACTGGCATCAATAATTTTCCACATGTTTTTCCAGCCCCAGTCTTCAAGATCATTATTATTACCAAGCCACGACTGGACCTTTTGGTAGACTCGGAAAGTATGAAAACGACCTATGTATTGTATTGGAGGAAGTGAAGATAAGTTAAATGTGCTTTTTGTCACTGCCTTGACAAATTGTTTGTATCTTAGGCTGTCAAGAGAATTATCATCTTCATTACCACCGTATAAAGAGATAAAAAAAAATTCTGAACATTTTCGCTTATAACTATTTTATTTATAGTTCTACGACAAAAAGTTACTGTACCAAAGTTATAGAGAATTTAATTTGCAACAAAAAATGTTAACAATTTCGATCGACAAGGGTGGCGACCCCACAATCTTGGTTTTAGCTTTACACTGACTACACATCAAAAAAATAAAATTGCGTCCTCTAAAAAACGCAACGCCAAATGTAACTTTTCAATGGACTATAGACCACTATAGACCCTACCATGAAATGACCTGAAACCGCAAAATTCGGAATTTTGACAGACCGCCAAAACAAAATTAAAACACGATACTATGAGACTTATTTTCAAAGGTCGAAAGGTTATCATAATCCAATACAAAGGAATGTATTTTTTAATATTTGGTTTAAAACAGTTCATTTCTTAATAGAAATATATTGTAAACGGAAACCTTGATATGCTCGATTCAGTCCCGAACATACTTTAACGAAATCTGGAGTAACTTCATGGTTTGTAAATGACACTTCTTTCGTTCGTGTTTCGTGCGGGCCCGCAATTGTAGATGTACAATAAAATTGTTATGGCATCTTTGGCCTATTGGTGGTCAAAATTGTGCAAAAAGGTTGGATTTCCACAAAGATAGAAACCGAGATTAATAAAAACTAAACTATGTTCTCACGTTTTATTCATACGAGAATCTAGTTTAGTTGAAAGGATTTTTACTGTTGAAATCCAGTTCTATTATTTTTATGTACCTTTTTTTCATTTTTTGTTTCGTCGGAGGCGGTAATGTCGGACTTGAACCGACTAAAACCGCACGCCGTCTCGAGTCTTCAGACCGGCGTCTGTAAGGCGCCGGGTGTAACGTTTGCCCATAGAGCATATCCCTCGCACCCCGATATTTTTATGTACCTACCTAGATTAATAAATAATATAATATATACTAAATATTTTACGTCATTTTACACAGCGCTTTCTAGACCCAAAGTAAGCATAGTTTAACTAGCTTGTGTTAAGGGTTCCAGAATGCGGATAAACTTCAATAACGATAATGTTCAATATTCTAGCATCTTATTACTAGAGTCAGTTCATTTTTCACACTTCTAGAGTGCGGCATAGTGTGCGTGAGTCCAAATTCTCCAAATCCTTAAATTATATTTTATGGCAATTCATAGGTAGTTAGGTACAAAGGCGCGATGAGTAGGTACAATTTCATTTTGCGCTATTTCCAAGTCGTTTAAATATGAGTACATACTTAGGTAGTTTCCTTAACTACTAACTTACTTAGTTCTAGAATAGATGCCGTCTCAAAGATAAACGTTTTTCATTGTATTTCTACTTATATAATAATACAGGATTTATTCGGTGACAGTATGTTACTACGACCTCTAGCGAATTATTAACGTACTACTTACTGTACATTTCCTCAAACCTGTTTGAGTAACCCAAAGTAACCTTATGATGTCTTGCAATTCAGCTTGGTAGACGGCATTGGTGTCATACTGTTTGTATCACATTCAAAGTCCTATTCTCGTGGGCTAGATGGCGTGGCGCGGCATGGCATGGCCAAAAAGGAATATTAATGAAGTATTTGTAAATAGATATTGTAAATATTAGGTCGTTACATATGAAATTGCCGTTTTTCTTGAAGAAATTGGAGATTTTACTAAAGTGGTCGACCCGGCTGGAGCTCCACGCGCTGGTTTTGCCGCCGCGGAGGAGCTCCAGCCAGTCATAGTCGAGTAGGCAGGGCGGCAGCACGGAACCCATTCCTTCCGACTGACGCAGGTGCTTTGCTTCGGAAGGGACCTGTTCAAGGTCGCTAGGAGGGAATCGCGTCCCGCCTGCCACCACTGCGTCTGCAGTGAGGACACGGCGCAGCATACGCTTGTTGTCTGCCCGGCCTGGGAGTTGCAGCGCCGGGCCCTCACTGCAGTTATAGGGAGTGACCTATCGCTGGCAGTCATCATCCGATGTATGGCCGCCAGCGACAGGAATTTCACCGCGGTCGTAACCTTCTGCGAGGACGTCATCTCGCGGAAGGAAGGCGCGGAGCGGATCAGGAAGGGAGATCCCCTTGCTCATGTATAATTTGATGATTATATGTACTATACTTGTAAACTAAGTCTCTTCATATACACAAATTTAGATAAATAATGACTTAAATCATAAAATGAAAAAATGAAGTACATTAAGTACAAAACAAAATCATAGTATTTTAGCTTAGGCTATAGCTACGCTTCTTTGCTAGATCTTGTATATATGTATTATAAAAGCTTAAAGTACTTTCAATTTCAAACGTATTAATTAATCTTCATATTTACTTAGCAGTCTGAAGTCTTTATTTTATTAAACTATCGGTATCCTGATGACTCTGATGACCTGGTACTTCAGTAATTTCATACCAGTTTATCTCTGCTTTATATGTGGATAAAAAACGCAGGTCATATCAAACATTGTTATTCTGGCAACCGATAGTGACAACCATTCTTCTTCTACCGCCGGACGATAGTGTTCGGGATCCAGTTTTTACTGGAGTATTTTTTCAGTTTATTTTACTATTTTTCACTTCTAGAATTGTTTTTGTTTAGTTAAGTTACGAGTATATGGCTTGGCCACTTACTCCTTTTTTATAACAAGAAGAAAACCATTTTAGATATGTAACGGAAACACAAGACTGTAATTTCCAATAAATACTTTTTTTCTCAAACTTGCATGGAAATATTATCATCATTTTCGAAAAAAAGAACAAGCGAAGTATTGAATTTACGGACAAAGAAAATCAAATCTGTTACTGGAGCGTTTTTTGAATTCTGAACATTACCTACTATGCTCCAGCAATGTTCTATGAAACGGTGTGCTGGAGTTATTAAATAATCTTTGCCTTTCTGCACAGATGATATACATAAAATTGGTGGTAAAACTAAAAATTCGTCTGCATTTGTTATTTACATATTTAATAAATATAAATTTAATAATTAAAATGAGTTCCGACGGTTCAGAGAGTGAAAAGGAGATTTACCTATTGTACTCCACCAGATTTAAGATCAGATGCCAAATTGGCAATGGAAAACCTGCTTCCAGCGAAGTCAAAACAAAAAATACATGGAAAAATATGAAAAATTTATCAGTTGGAAAAACGAGAAATATCTGCCAAGTGCGAGTCGGACTTGCCCATGAAGGGTTCCGTAGCAGTAAGTAAATTTTTTATATTTTAGTTGATTGAATGAAAGGTACGAGTAAATTACGGTTTACGATAGTACATCATTTTTTTTTCTAAGTATATGGAAACCCCAATTTTTTTTTCTATTTTTGAGTGAAAATCTTAATGCGGTTCACAGAATACATCTACTTACCAAGTTTCAACAGCATAGTTCTTATAGTTTCAGAAAAAAAGTGGCTGTGACATACAGACGGACAGACAGACAGACATTATGAATCTATAAGGGTTCCGTTTACACTAAAAGAGTGCTTTGTGATGGATGAGCTTCGGAGTTCTTGCCGGTAAATGCTGGGCTACCGCAGGGGTCGGTTTTGACACCCACTCTCTTTCTTCTGTATATCAACGACAGTGGCGTAGCGTGCCTTGTCGGGGCCCCGTATAAAAAATTTTTTGGAGGCCCTTATATGGAGGTAAAGATTTTTCACAAAAGAAAAAAAAAATTGTGAGAAGAAATATTTATTTATCACATAATTTACCCTCAGTTTTTACTCGATTTTTATTTGTAAAATACAAATAAAAATCGAATTTCACTCTCCTTGCCTTTTTTTCGGCAAACTGATTTATTAAATCATTTATGGCTGATGATGATTTTAGTTTTTCTAAAGTTTCTGCCTCTATGGACAATAGTGAGATGTCTGACAGCCGTTCTTGTCCCATCGAAGTTCTTAAGTAATTTTTTATTAGTTTTAATTTTGAAAAACTTCTTTCTGCCGTTGCGGTTGTAACTGGAAGGGTCAAGAATAAAAAGCATGCTGTGATTACCTCGGGAAAACTGGATGCAAGACTATTGAATTTTACTAGCAATAATTCAATGAGTTCTTTAATGGAATAAATTTTTTTAATTTCAGAATTTAAGCATGTTTTTAGAGCCTTTAATTGGTCACAAAGATTAAGTGAGATGTCTTTACTGTATTTAGCAGACAGTTTTCCGGAAGCGTTTAATATCTCTTCGCTTGAAGAAGATAGGAGTTTCTCCGGTTGTAATATTTCGAATATACTACTCAGGTTGCAAAGGCTCTGAAATCTTTCTTTAGTTTGAGAAATTAATATATCTAAGCAGTAATAGTATACATTGACTTTGAAATAGGATTCCGGGTCGGAAATTCTCTCATCTTGTGATAACTCATCAAAAAAACGCTTCGTTATCTTTCGCCTACTGTTTTTAAAAACAGTTGTTACCCCCCACTCTTTTGCTAAATCTTTGGATTCATTTAGCAAACTATTAAATGAATTCTGATTTCTTAATTGGCACAGTCTATTTAAAAGATTACTTAATAAAATACTAGATTTCTGTAAGTCATTATTTTCATGCTGTAGAGCTTTAGAAACAGGATTAATAATTTCAAATAGTGAAGAAAAAAATGTAACGAGCACTAAGAAATCAAAACTCTCTAAAATATTAATTATACTTTTACATTCTTCACGTTCATCTTTTTTATTTGAAATTAAATTTAGTTGGTACAAAGTTTTCATGATTAGTAAAAAAAATTTCTTTACTGCTAATAAAGCGTCGTTCCTAGAAGACCATTTGGTAGGACATACCTTTTTAAGGGTAATCAAATATTTTTCAGATGAATCGTCACTTAGCATAGCCCAGCGTTTTATACTATTGCCAAAAAAAGTATATATTTTTTCTAAATTATCGAAAAAAGTCGATACTTTCACGAACATGTCTCGCAGCATCGTTCAAAACCAAGTTTAAAGCGTGCGCAGCATAATGAACATAATCGGCATTTGGAGCATGCTCTTTTATTAGGGTTTGTTTTCCTCCATACACACCCGACATAAAATTTGCTCCATCGTATCCCTGTCCTCTACATTTAGTCAAATCAATTCCATATTCTTTAGTCAAATTTAAAATGACAGTTTTCAGACCTGCAGCACTGCAATCGGTTACTGCTATAAATCCTAAAAAGGACTCACAGATTTTTATTTCTTTAGGCACATTATCATCATTTTCTGTAACCGAGATATATCGAAAAACTACAGATAGTTGGTCAATTTTTGACAAGTCTTGTGTTGTATCCAGAATTATTGTCAGAAATGGAGCTTTTTTAATTTCTGAGATAATATTGTTCCTAACGGTGGTACCAAGCAAACTAATAATTTCGTTTTGAATCGTAGGGCTTAAATAATTTATTTCACCTTTCGGTTTTAGAATAAGTTCTTTTAAAGTTGCATCATAGTTAGATAGCAGACGTGAAATTGCCATAAAATTGCCAGAATCAGAATCATGCCCCCTCAAAGGTAGATTACAAGATACTAAAGTAATTATAACATTAATTATAAGATGCAGTACATCTCTCCAGAATGTAATTTCACTTTTCAATAGAGTATCGATGGTATTTCCTTGCAACCAATTATTATAAGAGAGTGAGGCACTAATATGCTGCTGTGACTTTTCATGGTCAAGAATAGTTTGTGTGAAATTGCTTCTAACCGAAACACCGTTAACCCAAGCAGAGGAGTACGATTTGTTTTAACGATCTGCTAATAACCAACAGAAGTGACAGTACGGTTTGTTTAAAACGTTAGAATAACATAACCATGGTCTTATAATTTTTATGCCTGCCTGAATGAAAGCCGAAAAAGGTCGATTATTTTCTGAAACTTTTGGAAATGGTCCTTGTGGTTTAAATGGACCCAATTTAAAAATTATTTTTCGTTCGCATTCAGTTAAATTGTCACCAAAATTTCCTCTATCTGATGAAATTATATTACAATCTGCAGATATATCAGAATGGTTGTTTTGACTTGGGGTTCCTCGATTTCTGGATGGACATCCGATAAAGTACGTGCTTGGCTTTCTTCTATTTCCGGATGGATATGTAACGAAGAACATGCTTCAGAAGAATCTAAAAATAAACGAGTAATTGTTAAAAAATAAATACGAATGCTTTGATACTAAACTAAAAAGAGTTATATATAAATAAATAACGTTACTAAGGGTCACAGTTAGAGAGTGTTCAGTTCAGATGCACACAGACTCTACGCGGATTGTGCTCGTACCTATTAGTAGATACAAAATCACCTGCAGCCCGTCCGTGCATTACTATACACCTGCGAGCTATTTAAACGCAGCGCGTAGTGTAGTGGCCATACAAAACGAGAACCCGAAAGCGAGTCTGCACATCTAAAGTTCTCAACACGCAATTAACGATACGATACGGACTGAGACTTATAGACAAACAGACAAACAACAAAACAAATCGATCCTATAGATAAGTTAGAATTTTGTTTTTTTTTTAATCAAGGCTCGGAACCCTAAAAACAGTATAATTGTGAAAATCGAGGGGGGAGACAACTTTTTGTGACGGACAGATGGACAGACCGAAATTAAAAGATTTCCTTGTTTATCACTACGAGCCCCTAATAAATGGGTTGGGTAGTACTTACCTTTCCAATCTAAATCACTCACAGTATCTTGTCTCTGAAAAAATGAAGAAATTTTGGGCACTTTTTTTATAACCTCGTCCCTTTTCTGTTTAATTTTTCTTTTCTCAGCGCCGCTGGGATAATCTCTTTTCCTTTCACTCATTTCTTTTACAAATCGCTACTAATACTGCTAAACCAGAAGAACAATATTGTTTGTACTGAATTACAATGTAATGCACATTTATATAAAGCGCGTAAATAAACAGTGCACTGCACTCCGTGGTTTAACATCCAATGCAAAGTACAACAACGTACACGTACATCGCGATATCGATGAATGATTCCCGGGGATTCCCCGCTGAGTTGAAGATGAAGTAAGTAAAACGGGGAAGTCCCGCAGCCCGCCATAACGATGTAGAGTGTTGCCAACTTTTGAACGCACGCTTAAGGCGGGAAAAAAAGGAATTGCTTTATAGAATTTTGTCATTGTAAAATAAAATAAATTAGAAAGTTTTTATTCTTTTTCCTTACACACTTTGGGGGCCCCCGTGGCCCGGGGGCCCCGTATAATTGATACGGCAAATACGGCGGTAGCTACGCCCCTGCAACGACATGTTATCCGGCAGCATTCATTGCTATGCAGATGATAGTACCTTGCACGGGCAATATCTCGGACACCCTGCGGCCATGCAGGCTGTCATTGAGACACACATGGGTTCCATCTATCCATGGGGCCCCATCAAGATCTTCGGGGCCTGTCTAATTAGATGACGCTTTAGCACAAGTTTTCGGTAGGTCAAACAACAGTCGCTCCCGGTGAGGCCAATATGAACCAAGTTATCTAAAGAAATAGAAGAACGGACCGGCTCCAAACTACAAGCTTTGGATGCGACCGGGATTGGGGCTCGGATGAGTATAATGATTTATTCGGCGTTTTTTTATAAATACCCGTTAAGCAGTAGACAAGAACACGTCCCACCTGATGGGAAGCGGTTGCAACTTTTTTGTGTAGGTGGGAATACGGCTTCATGAGGTTAGGCTCCAAAGCAAAAGCTTCATCACCAATAAAAACATTATATAGACATCTAAAGGTAGGTAGTAAGTAGTACTTGGTAGTGTTGTACTAATGTTGTTGTGTAATGTACATGTAAGTTGGTACACTGGTAGGTATTGTTCCCAATATTTATTATTATAATAATATACCAGCATTTAATATGCATCTATCAGTACCAATGTCTCTCATTATAAATTCTTATTGCATTGACTAATGTAAAAAAAAAATATTGCTCATTTAATGACCATATATGTCTTAGTTTAAATTTTTATGCAATGAGTACTTATTTACACTACTTAATCATTACCGAAAACAGTGTACTAGCATTATAATTGCAAATAAAAGTTCGAGTCTTAACTTTTTATCAACAGAATTGTACAACTGGCCATTCTCCACGATGTGGCAACTACGTTACATAACTACATTCAAAAAACACGATTTTGCTGTGCGTCTGCCGCAAACCAACACATGTCCTTCCTCTAACATGTTCCGCTAGGGACTGATCGACTCTCTGAACGCTTTATATTGGCAGAAAACGTGGGTATTTTGAAATTTTTACTGTATAATTCAGAATTTATGTAAATATGTATGACTACGTGTCATTCTCCTTTCTACGACCTTCATTTTAGTATAATTTTTATTTTCGAACTCAAACCCAACAAAAAAGGTATTGTAAACCGTTTTGCGAAAAACCGGGTTAGCCCAAACTTTACGAGCCAATTGTATCGAGAAATTGTAAAAGTCATCGTGTATCAAATAACCGGAAAGACTAGTAAATAATTGCCTAGAATAAAATATATGATTTTCAGAATCTAAGGCCGTCTACTTTTCGAAGCACACGTATTTAAAAGATCGATTCTCGATGACCCTCACCTTAAAACAGTATAATTTTATTCCCTCCTATTGATTGGAGATGCAACTCTTTTGTTTAATGTTATTATCATGCTGTTCTTCTATTTCCAATTAAATACCTAACTCAAAAATCTTGCTTCCGATTTTCCAGGTCCATCACTGGAGTTTGTCAATATCTCAGAGGTACTTTGCATGACTGGTTCACTTGCCTTACTATTCGACACCGGTAATATCTATAAGTGCACTCCTATTGCGTATATATAGCTGTAGAGTTGAAAGCAATTTACATTTTAAAATGTCACAGGGAGCTACCTCGCTCTACCAGCTTAGAGCGACTTTACACTTGATTTATAGACATAGGTAACTGTTAAAAAATTCAAATTTTTCACAGCGCGCTATAGTTTTCATTTAAAACCTACTTTATACCTTTGGAAACATCTATTAACCTGTTACTGCTCTCTATTACTTTCGAAACCGCAGGAACCTATCTTGACACGAAAATAATTTACTGCACTATTTTAACACTTGCAGTGGTACGACTAAGCTTCGTATTCTACTGAAACGGGCAGTAAAATAAAAGTAGCAGAGTCTCAACTATATGTTTTTTTTTTTGGATACCCCCCCGCTGGCCAGCGGGGGTGGTTATGTCGTGTCTCGACTAAAACCGCACGGTGTCCTCCCCAAGTGTCCGTTGCCGGGCACCTCGGGTAAGCCCTCGAAAGGATAACCCCAAGGTTGCCGCGGCCTTGCCTGGTGGGGTCGGGTTTTATCCCGCTTCGGTGAGTTGGCAGGCGTGTGTAGGGCACGCCTCCGCCACGGCCTGCTTCTGTAAGGACGGCGAGTCGGCCAACTGCCGTCCTCAGGCCCTGATCATGGAGGTCGGTAGCCCCGGGCGTAGATGAGTCTGCGGCGTCCTCGCCACAGACTGCGAAACTCGGGGGGCAGCGTTCTCTCCCGCTCTCTCTCCGCCGTCTCTTTCGCGCGCATTACCTGCTCGCAGAAAGAGGAGGCGGCCGGCGTGCCACTTGCTCCCGTCGGAGACCACGGCCCTCACCATGGTCTCCAACGAGAGAGCGTCCACGCCCAGGACCGCAACGAGATCCCGGCGTTGACTCGCCCACGCAGGGCACTCCACCAACGTGTGGAGCGCCGTGTCTTCGCCAGGATCCTCGCAGTGCTGGCACTGCGGCGTTGTCTCCCGGTGGATGCGCCACAGATACTTACCGAAACACCCGTGTCCGGTAACCATTTGGCACATCCGGTAGGAGAGGTCCCCATGGTTCCTCTCCAACCACTCCTTCATAATCGGTCTCACCGCCGCAATGGTGGATTACCCCCACCTTGGGTGCTCAAGTCGCACCCTCCATGTCTCCATGAGTTCCTGGCGGAGCAGGGACCGCTGAGCCCTGATTTCTCGGGGCTCCGGCCTATGGCCCCGCTCCAGCGCCTCCTTGCGCCACTGGTACAGCAGCGCAAGGGCTCTCGCTTCCAGGTCCCATGGAGGGGTCCCGGCTAGGAGACATGCCGCCTCGACGGAGATCGTGCGATACCCCCTGATGACTCTGACGGCCATCGCTTTTAACGGGCTGTTTAATACAGCCACGTTGCGGGCCGCCAGAGTCTCCGCCCATACTGGGGCCCCGTACAGGGCCATGCTTCGCATGATCCCCAGGTACAGTCTCCTAGTGGGGGCGTTGGGTCCCTTAACGTTGGGCATCAGCCGCGATAGCGCGGCTGCAGCCCCCCTCAGTTTCGGGACCAGACTTCGGAGATGAGGTCCGAAGTCCCATCGGCTATCGAGTACGAGCCCAAGGTACTTCATCGTGGGCTCGATGCCGATGCTTACGCCCCCTACGGTTATGCTGGTTCCCGCAGGTGGCCCCCTCCAAGGAACTATATGCTTTAATTACAAACAAATGATTCTCAAAAATGGCTGGCAATGGCTTATATTAACACATCCCCACTATTAGGCTGGCGTATAGGCTTGACGGGTCGGGCACGGTAATATGGCAGCTCAGCTATGGCGGAATGGCGCGTAGGCTGACGTCACGTCCGTTACACTCCGCCATCCTGCAACAATTGCGCCCGCAATGGGAAAACAGAAATGGGTAGCTCTCTAGTAAATCAATTAAGTCTAAACTACTGCCACTGTCAGACATAAGAGCCACACACCGATAAGGCTGTAATGCATCTGCTGAAACCAATCCTACAAAGCTCTTATACCCACGTAAGTCCTTGATACAGGAGGGGGAAATGACGATACCTATCATTCCTCAGTACTTTGATACGGTTCTGAATATAAATCATCTAATTTAGTATTTACCTTAGCTGCACTACTTGTAGGGGCCTGTCTCCAAAGGACAAAGTCACCCTTTTTGTATAGGTAAGCAGGTTTCCTTTTTTATCGTAGTTATGCTTCTTTTTAATACTAGCTTTATATTTTACTAGAAGCTTTATTACGCCTCACCTGAACAGAATCGGGTTCCTGACCAGGGACTGAAACGTCGCGTATTGGTCTACCAGCATGGGCAAACATTGGATCGTAACGCGTATAACTTGTACTGCAGTTGACGGTATTGTTAATTCCCCAAATTATATCTGACAGAGAGTTCGGCCAGTTACCGGAGGCTTCGGTAGTGTCGGTGGCACGTAGGGCATCAAGAATAGTTCTATTCGTGCGCTCAACCTGCCCGTTAGCGCGCGGGCAAGCAATTGCATTCAAAGTGTATATAAATTGTTTACCTGCACAATTTTTTTAAGTGTCTACTTGTAAAGGCCTTGCCATAGTCTGTACGCACTACGTGATTTGGATAACCAAACAGACTAAAAATTATTTTGAGCGCACGAACTGTCTCAATTGAATTAACAGTTCGTGATGGTTCAGCTATCGCAAACTTAGAAAAACCACCTGTCAATACGAGTATATACTGATACCCTTTTCGGGTCATAAAGAACGGGCCTAAGTGATCAAAGTGTACCTTTGAGTATTGAGAAACGGAGATGCCATGCATGTGCGTTCCCCTCTCGCCAAGGAACTGCAGACCTAGCACATATCACTTTATAAAAACTAGTTCGTGCGATCATCCCCGCAATCGACGCGTCCACGTATCGCTTATCTGAGCTCCCGTGAATATTAGAAAATGGTTGATTGTATAGTGATAACGTGTAACAAGTGTTCAAGAACATCAAATTATGCCAAAGATGGTATTCCATTTCTTAGGTAAGTGTATTTTTATTAATCACTTAATGATTTTAAAATATAATCATTTGCATAACTCTTAACCTATCGTTCGATAAATAAGTCTCGTGGTACAGGGATTTGACACCGCAACTCCAGTAGGGATGTACACAACCTGCGAATGAATGATTGAATGACATGTTTACAGATGGGAACAACAATTTAAAGTAAAAAGATCTGAAAAATATAATCATTATTTTATAACTTAACATGTTGTATTTGACTACTACTAATTTATCCTATCCTACTATGAATATATATATAGGGTATGTACGCAAACGTACCCAGAGCAATGATTTCGAAGCAGCTCTGCTACCAGCCCCCTCACTAAGGAAGCAAATGCGAAAAATGCCACTACGAGTAGGTAGTTTTCAAACCGTAGCCCCACTAGCCGCTGTCGCGCTCGGAAACCGCGTTACGAGGCACCGATAACGTCGTAGGTCAACGATATTAACTTAAAGTAGGGACAAGATAATAGGTCACTTTTGACAGATGTCAGTTTTATATTCATAGTGAGGTGACCTGCTTAAAAACATCGATTAAATGAATGAATCGAATGAATCGATACAGACTTGAAACATATGTGAATTTTAAAAATGATCATGCGAATCCCTGTCCCATTATTATTTTTTCTTTCATAAATTAAAGGAGCAAAATAAGACAAGTACCTACGTAATTTAACAAAAAAATTGCTTTTATTCACTTGAACTATCGGAACTGCTATCTTCATCACTGCTGTCAGCACTCAGAGATATTATTAATTCATTTTCAATAATATTGTCTATTCTCACATCTCGTTCAAAATCTTGTAAAATTATTTTCTTTGTCTTCTCCACGACTTTTCGCCAGTCTTCTGTAGTGACTTCTGCACATGCAGTTTGTAGCAGAGTCATCATTTTAGCAGTACTGAAGGGTGGTTCAGTATTGTTCCGCGCTGCATGACCCTTTATTTGTGCCCAAATAAGCTCGATGGCGTTATACTGGCAATGGTAGGGAGGCAATCGAATAACTTCGTGTCCATGCTCTAGGGCTAGTTCATCGATTACATAGCGGAGCTTGGACGGCTTAGTTGCTTTTAACAGATTTAACAACTCATTTTTTAATAAAGTTGGACTTGCCTCCACACCATTTCTTACCAGCCACGAGACAATTTCTTGCTTTTTATTTGCTTGAGTTGGTGCTTTATCAACTTGTACAGAATGATACGGAGCATTGTCCATTATAATTTTCGATGGGTTTTCTAAGCTGACTAGCAGCTTCTCAAACCACTTTTTAAAAACATCAAAGTTCATTTCCTCATGGTAATCTGTTGTAGTTTTAGAGGCGAATGCGAGGAGGCAGTCTGGAATAAAACCTTGAGAAGCTGATCCCGCGTGACATATAATAAGTCGGGCTCCTTTTCCCGATGGAACTTTTGAGGCGGAGGCCGCTGTATCGTCGGTCCATGTCCTCGCAACCGTATGGTTCGCATTCAACCATGTTTCGTCAATAAACACGACATTGTCCCAATCCGTAATTTTATTTACCTGACGTAAGAATGTTATTCTCTTCAAAATAATGTCGTAGCGTTCTAGCAGGATTTTCCGCTTGTCGGATTTTTTAAATCTAAAGCCAATCGATTTTAAAACCTTTGATAGAGACGATTTGCCTCCAAAAAATAAGCCTGCGCCTTTTAACGAACTCAATAGCTTTTCCCGTGTAGGATATTCTTTTCTCGAGTAATATCCATAAATGTGGTTGCGAATTGCAGCAGCATCAACATTATCAACGTCAACAATTTTCTTCTCCCTCTTTCGTTTTTTCGGTGTACGTAAAGTATTATCTTCTGAGCCTGATGGTCCGTATTTCTCTTTCAGAATTTGAGTTACTGTCTTCTTCCCTATTCCCAATGCTTCGGCAACGCGTTCTCTCGGTGGTTTCAATGGTAAAAGAGGCCCATCGTTAACTGATTCACGTCCAAAATAATTGTACAATTTCAGCACTAGTTCGCGAGATTGACTGTTTAGAGTTTTCCCCCGTTTCGACATAGTAAGTCTGTAATGTTTTTCTTGTTTAATAATCGTTAAGCAATCGGAGTCCAATTTATAGCCAGGTAAACGTAGTCAGTAAGATCAGTTCAATGAAAAAGCCGGATCAGAAGAAAATAACAGAGAGCACACCAAAAACGCACAGTCACTTCGCACAACAACAAAAGACTGCGTCATCATCATGTTATGGCGACATGACATGCGTCATCGACAGGCACTGGTGTTGCCAGCAACATCCACCTAAATTGCACCCAACATCAATGACCTTTCTATTTAGTTATTTTTTTGTATTTTTTTAGTTAGTTAAAAGAATAATAAATATGTATAATTAGGTTTTATTATAATCACAACGTGGTTATAAATTTATGGTGATTTTTCTTCACAAGTAATCATTGCATTCGATTCAACTTACAGTCCTATCAGCTTTCGATTTTTAGAGTAACATCCCTAGTGTTTAAAAAGAAAAAGGGTTGACTGACGCAACATTGTAACGACGTTCAGTTCTTTAGATCAGAAATTGTTTATTATGTTTAGAATGGTTTATTAGTGAAAGCAAATCGTAAAATTACTCGTATCGGTCATTATTACAATAAATATGTAAACGTAATTGAAAAAAGTTAAGCAATTGTGCAGTTCTTATTTTATGCCCGCCGTTACAAGGTTACGTTGTTGAATTTTGATGAAATGTCAAAAGTGACCTATTATCTTGTCCCTACTTTAAGTCAAAAAATTCGCGTAGTGGAAACGTGCGTAAAACTTAATCATTAATTTATCAACCGTGTCTAGTAAAATCCAATGCCAAACTAGGCCCGCAAAATCAGCACAATCAATTATTACTAGGTTAGGCAAAAGTGATACAACAAAATTATAAGTTTATGAAAACCCCGAATTTCCCGTAAAGAATAAATAGGGAAAAATATAAAAATCAGTTCAAATAAGTTCTGGGAGCCGACCGGACACAAATCAGAAACACGAATGCAAAATTTGGACCAATTTTAGTTTGGGGGTCTACCAGACCCCACTTGCAAAAATCAATAAAAATGTTCAGGATAGGCTTCTAAACGTTGTTGAGAGCTCTTGGGGAGCTCACATAAATTTCTAAATATTATTTTATTAATTAATTTGAGTAACCCAACCGTCCCCCAAAGTGACTCGCTCTTGACCAAAAAATCACAGTATGGGAAAATATTAGGTCAATTATATAGATCTCAAGCAACAATATTTGGACGGAAATATTATCAAAATGAAATCCCACAAAGTCCCAAAAGCAATTAAAATAGGCACTCAAATCAAAACAATCATGCAAATTCAAAGGATAAATTCCGATCGCCAGCGATTAGGCAACATTCGACTTTTAGGCAAGATTAATCAAGTATTTAATATGAAATGTAATTTATTTTACAAAGAGGGTAATCAAAAATGGACGACCCGCTACGTCCCAACGTGTACAATTATTACAACCGAAATCCGCGTGGTATTTCAATCGAGACAAAAGATCGATCGATTTCAAACGAAATACGACGATTACACAAACAAACAAATAAATAAAATTTCAAGAAAATGAAATATATAGGTGGGTTGTTAACTAACCTTATTAATGACGGCCCCCTTATTAGGAACAAATGGCCCAGTGATAATGTACCTAATCTAATCCTAGTCTAATGTATGTTGAGGATGTATTTTATACAATAGATTACAAAATTAATAAAAGATTTCACTTCCCTTTAAATCGGTAACGGCGGTCCAATCTTCAGACGCCCACAATGAAACCGTTAAAGTTCCAAATCAAATTCTTCACAAAACAAAACTGCGCGAATTTGTATAACACAGCGCAATTCTCGAGCGCATTAAAATCCAACAATAAATCAACACGGTTTTCTCATCCAAAGCGCGTGGCCAAGCCGCCCAAAAACGCATGAGCACGTGATCTACCAACGAGCGGAGCTCGATCACTTCAAACCCAAAGTCAACTCGCGCACAACTCGCGATGTACTGCCAGCATACCACGCCCACTTCGTCCGGTGCAGGCGTTATTGCGCTCGTACTCCTGATAATGAGCGGGCAAGTAAAGAAAAAATAATTTATAAACACCGACACTCCAATACGCGGTGAAAACATCAAACTATAATTATTTAACAATTAAAACTAAACAGGGTATGTACACAAAATTAAAAAATTGTCGCTCATTTTGGTATTTTGAAATTAGTTGGCTATTTATATGTAGGTGTATTATATTATATTAATATCGATATGCCCGTAAAACAATATTTCACATCCCTTAAATTATTTACATTAAAAATGAAATGAATGGAATTTTGTCGAAGAAATAGCAATGGGAGACCAACTCGAACTCCTAATCCAGTCCACTACACAAAACTGCTGTCCTAACGATATTTTATTTCCATTCCTCAGTCAGTTGATAAAAACATTTTTTTCTTACTTTAAATGATAACGTTTTTTGATACCATTGAGGTGGCAAAGTGTATGGTCCACATGATGGAAAATGGTTCATCATCATCATCAACCTATGCTAGTCCACTGCTGGACATAGGTCTATTCTAATGAGCGCCATATCGCCCTGTCTTCAGCTTGCCGCATTCAGCATCTGCCCGCAGTCTTTCGCAGATTGTCACCGGAGGGCATCCTACACTACGTTTGCCGAGTCTCAGTCTCCACTCAAGAACACGTTTACCCCAGCGGTTGTCGGTTCTTCGCGAGATATGGCCGGCCCACTGCCACTTCAGCTTGCTAATTCTTTGAGCTATGTCGATAACCTTGGTTCTCTGTCGGATGTATTCGTTACGAATCCTATCCTTCAGAGAAACTCCGAGCATAGCTCTTTCCATAGCGTGCTGAGCGACTTTGAACTGGTGGACCAGCCCTACCGTGAGTGTCCACGTCTCAGCTCCGTAGGTCATTATGGGTAGGACGCACTGATTGAAAACTTTCGTTTTCAATCAACCGGTCCCGGATCAATGTGGCCATTGGTCATGACTCTGATTTTTTCCAAATTCATGCCAAGACCGATGCGTCGCGAGGCTGAAGCTAGGCCGTCCAGCATCCGGGTTAGCTCCTCTAGCGACTCCGCCATTAAGACTATGTCATCAGCGTTGTAGTCGCCGTTTATGTTAATGCCCTTACCTTTCCAGTCCAGCGTCTTAAACATATCTTCCAATGCGCTCGTGAACAGTTTCGGGGATATGACATCCCCCTGTCTCACTCCTCTGCGCAATTGGATGGGTTTAGACTGCTGGCCCTGTACTTGGACTCTCATAGTGGCAGTCTACTTGGCATCGCTGTAAGGATTCCAGAACAGCCCAAGTTTCGATGGAGTCAACGGCCTTTTCATAGACCACAAAAGCGAGACACAGGGGCTGATTATACTCTTCAGACTTCGGTATATTATGCCTCACTGTGTGAATGTGGTCTATGGTGCCATATCCTTATGGCACCATATCCATATCCTTATAGACGTGGCTCAATAGTGTGATGGGTCTGTATTTTCTCATCACCCTTCCTAAAAAAGAGAACAACCATACTCCCGCTCCACACCTTAGAAGTTCTGTCACTGTGAACAGAAACTCTTCAATGCCGTCTGCATTGAAGAGTTTCTGTACCTTCTGTATGACAGGAGCTCCTCCTGCCTTCAGAAGCTGTGAAGTAATTCCGTCCTCACCGGGGGCTTTTCCATTTTTAAGCTGCCTCAGAGCTAACAGTCAGTTCTTCGGTATAGTGGCGAGTCAGGGTGGCTCTGGAGTCATTGTCGTCTCGTCGAGGACGGGGATTATGTGCAGTGTACAGACGGCCATAGAAATCCTCTATCTCGGTGGAGATCTCCGTCTTCGACAATACGGTCCTCCCGTCGTGCGTTTTGAGCTTCGTCAGATGGCTCCTGCCAAGCTGCTGAGTGAATACTTTGGACCCTCGGTTTCGCTCTATCGCCTCTTCAATGAGGCGTGTGTTGGAGCTCAGAAGGTCGCGCCGTACCATCTTCGCAATTTCCTTGTTAAGGACTGACCCGTCTGACGAAGTCGCTTGGGTGGTTTCCCGTCTTCTTGTCATCAGCCCCAGAGTCTCATCCGAGAGTTTGGACTTCCTGCCAGTACGCTGTTTTATACAGAAGTTTTGCCGTCGTCCCTCAGCGTTTCGACCAGATTGTGTAGGGTCTCGTCAGCGTCATCAGTGGGTTCCAAGGCAACAAATCTTTCCCCGAAACGCTGCTGGAACTTCTCGGTGCCCACTATGATTTGGGTTGGGTTAGGTTGGAGCGTGTATATCATCAGCATCTTTCAAGCTTCAGGTTGATACTCAGAGAGCCTCGGAGCAGTCGGTGATCAGATCCGGTATTAAACCTGTTGATCACTGAGACATCTCTGAATATGTGCTTGCTATCCGTCATGATGAAGTCGATCTCATTTTTTGTCACAGCATCGTGGCTTTGCCATGTCCACTTCCTTTGAGCTTGTTTCTTAAAGAAGGAATTCATTAAGAACAGTCCCTCTTTCTCAAGGAAGTTGACAAGCATTTGCCCCCCTGGGATCCCTAACTCCATAACCATGCGGGCCTATTCGGGATTCGTTGCCAGACTGGGTTCCCACATTGCCGTTGCAGTCCCCCATAACAACGTTGAAGTGAGCCTTAGTGGTGTTGTGCTGGGCTTTGGATATGTCTTCATACATATCCTCCAATTCATCATCCGAGTGTGCTGAGGTCGGTGCGTAGACCTGAATTACCTTACCGCTTGGATAGCCGAAGGATCAGGTACGCTACCCTGTCGCAGCGTGTCGACGCTGGAGATTTCTTGAACGTTGTTAGAGAGGGGCTTATTGACGAGGAAACCTACGCCACCCTGGGATGTGTTATCATCACCCTCGCGAAAGTAGATTAGATGGCCCGAGTCAAGGGTTACGGTGTCCTCTCCCTCTCTACGGACTTCGCATAACCCGAGAACATGCCATTTAATGTTCTCTAACTCCACTTCCATCTGCGCTAGATGATGGTCAAGCCTCAGTGTGCGTTCGTTAAACGTAGCCAGGGTCAGTTTATAAAGCGCGTGGTAGCCTAGTGTAGCCCGGGGATTCTTAGTACGCCCTGCCCCGCCGTTACCATGGCCGCTACCATGACCAGGAATAGCGAGGCAACCGGGAACTGGGGGCCATCTTTTGGCTGTTTTCTTCATTAGGTGGGTGGGGGGAGGGGGGTAATGTATTCTAGGCTGGCACCACACAGCCGGTTTACTGGTTACTGTAGCCTATATGTTGTAATATTAACACAGGTCAAATATTTAAACAAGTTGAATTCCTGAGACGAGCTCAGCAGCAAAAATCGCAAAAAAAAAAAAACGCTAAATCGAAAATCCCCTGTATTGGACAGGGGATTTTCGATTAAGCGTTTTTTTTTTTGCGATTTTTTGCGTATTTTTCTTTATCTTGCAATGGTTCACCCCAGCACGAATCTATTACCGAAAACAGCAACTCGATAGCTCATCTCCTTCAGACCCAAAACCGTGACAGAAAATTGGCAACGACGACGTTGACGACGTCGACGACGACAACTCGATAGCAATAGGGCTTTGCTAAAGAAAATCCCTAAAAATATTTCAATTTCTGTTAAATATTATATATATTTCTGTTAAAAGTTGTGCTTTCCAAAATTTTTGAAAAAGGCCATGTATTTATAATTTGTATTATTTTCAGCAACTGAAATCTTACATGAACATAATAAATTGAATGTTGTACCAAGAAATATACAAGAAAACCATGTAGGTACTGCAACAACAATACCTCTGGAGAATACCACTTGATCATCAATTGAAATAAAACTATTTTTAACGGATTCTATCGCGGTTTATTTGATGTTATTATATATTTTATCCTGTGACCGAGTCTCCCCGTGACCATGGCTGCTGAAAAGCAACCGAAACGTCGGGATCAATGTAAAATATAAAATAACATCAAATAAACCGCGATATAATCCGTTAAAAATAGTTTTATTTCAATGTGTAACATTCGCGTAAACTTCCGACAATATCATGTTGATCATCAATATTCATTCCCGTCTATAACTTCGAAAAGCATCGAAAAATCATTGGTGTGTGCCATGGTAAAACCCGGGATCGAACCCGAGACCTCATGTCAGTAGTTCATTACCCATACCACTAGGCTACCGCGGCTATACATGATTGAGCTACTTAATTATTCTTTTAGGTTAATTTAGTAAGCTTTACTTAATACATAATAATATACTCTTCTAGTCGGATACGCCCAGAACAAGAAATTGAAAAAATCTGTTAAATTCTTGAAATAAAAAATAAGAGCATTGCAATTAAAAATAGATATTTAAAAAATAAAATTCACACCTTAGAAGTGCTTCTTAATGATTTGAACAAAAAGTCGCGCCAGTTGTACTCTTGCACTGGATAGACATGGTAAATGTGAAATGGTGGAATCCTTCGTGTACGAATCCAGCTCACACTGAACCGGTAATTATTTTTGATTACTAGTTATGATAATAAAAAAAAAACAAACCAGTGGTACTGAGCATCTGTGATCGGCAGGAGGCATGGCAGTGCCATTGCTTACCGTGAAGCTCCTTAGCTTCACGGTATGTTCTGTCAGGCTTCAGGCTTCAGTTCAGGGGCTTCTATTATATTTTTAAATAGTGTATTATATTTATTTAAAAATGTTATTAATATATATAGAAAATTTAATTGTGTTTAATACACTGTTTTTATTTACACTGTCATTATTGATTATTGTAGCTAGTAAAATCGATTTATTTATTTTACTGGTTCGTATTTCATTTATTAATATTAGTACAAAAGATATTATTTTGTATGAGATTCAAACCAATAAAACACAAATTAAAACAATGTGTACGTATGAAATAGTTGATATTGGGGCGCTCATTACCAGCTGACATCATTCAATCATGTTTGTTTATTATTTAGCTCAATAGTATTGTGTCCCGTCACTAGCAATTGCATGAGTGGGACGTATCGTCAACCACGTATTAACAGAACTAAGTATACATGTGATGGTACACGAAATTTCTTTACATAAGTGTGCGTAAACATATCTTTGTGTACTGTACATTTTACCTCGCCTCCCGAGAAAAGTACAGAAAAATTACTTAACGCCGGAGACATTGATGGCATCTCCCGTTTCTTAATACTCAAAGACGTGTACCATACACATTGGATCAGACGGTTTAGGGATTGGTTGAAGCTTCCCTCCGTAACTACCGTTACCATATGCACAATGAAGATATGCAGTCACGTATTTCTTTATAAATCTGGTCATTTTGGGATACCAATAACTGTTTGTAATCGACGGTTTATGCCCTCGTGATCAATGTCAACGTAATGCATCTGTAAAATTCGCCACCTACCGAAACTAGGAACAACCAAACGATTGCCCTTTAGGATCTTACGACAAAGCCTATTGTCCAAAATAACATAATTATTCTTTATCTGTAAATCGGCATAATTATTAATCTACTGGTTAATTATCGAATTAAGCTTGTCGTCCTGACGCTGTAACGTATAGAATCAATCTACCACTTCAAGTCTGTTTACGTTTATCGTATCGATTGGATATCTAATAAGCGCGTCTACGTGCTTCATACGCTGACCTGGCATATATTCTACGCTAATATCATAATCCTAAATAGATAGCCACCATCTAGCAATACGTGGGATGAGGTCGCATTTCATTAATGTAGCCCGAACAGCTGTGCAGTCAGTTACTACTTTTACATGTTTACCTATAATGTACACGCGAAATCTATGTAACGAATTAACAACTGCGAGCGTTTCCATCTCGTAGCTGTGATACATACTCTCGTCCTTGCTTATAACTCGACTTAAGTACTGAATCGGTCGCAATGACCCATCAGTTTGTGTCTGTAGCATTATACAAGCTATACCTAACTTACATGCATCTGTATGAATTTCTGTGGGAAGCATGGGGTTATATAAAGCTAACACGGGTTCAGAGCATAAGCTACTTTTGAACAACTTTAAAGTAGCTTATGCTCGTGTTAGCTTTATATAACCCCATCTTCTGGTCATAGTGTGCTATGCTGACGACACCCTCGTTATGGCGCGGGGAGCAACGTACCGAAGCGCGACACTGAAGGCCACGGCAGGGGTTGCTCAAGTCGTGGGTCGAATACGGCGGCTGGGACTCGAGGTGGCACTCCACAAATCCGAGGCTATGTGTTTTCACGGGCCTCGGAGGGGGCCACCTGCGGGAACCAGCATAACCGTAGGGGGCGTAAGCATCGGCATCGAGCCCACGATGAAGTACCTTGGGCTCGTACTCGATAGCCGATGGGACTTCGGACCTCATCTCCGAAGTCTGGTCCCGAAACTGAGGGGGGCTGCGGCCGCGCTATCGCGGCTGATGCCCAACTTTAAGGGACCCAACGCCCCCACTAGGAGACTGTACCTGGGGATCGTGCGAAGCATGGCCCTATACGGGGCCCCCGTATGGGCGGATACTCTGGCGGCCCGCAACGTGGCTGTTCTAAACAGCCCGTTAAAGGCGATGGCCGTCAGAGTCATCAAGGGGTATCGCACGATCTCCGTCGAGGCGGCATGTCTCCTAGCCGGGACCCCTCCATGGGACCTGGAAGCGAGAACCCTTGCGCTGCTGTACCAGTGGCGCAAGGAGGCGCTGGAGCGGGGTCATAGGCCGGAGCCCCGAGAAATCAGGGCTCAGCGGTCCCTGCTCCGCCAGGAACTCATGGAGACATGGAGGGTGCGACTTGAGCACCCAAGGTGGGGGAATCCACCATTGCGGCGGTGAGACCGATCATGAAGGAGTGGTTGGAGAGGGACCATGGGGACCTCTCCTACCGGATGTGCCAGATGGTTACCGGACACGGGTGTTTCGGTAAGTATCTGTGGCGCATCCACCGGGAGACGACGCCGCAGTGCCAGCATTGCGAGGATCCTGGTGAAGACACGGCGCTCCACACATTGGTGGAGTGTCCTGCGTGGGCGAGTCAACGCCGGGATCTCGTTGCGGTCCTGGGCGTGGACGTTCTCTCGTTGGAGACCATGGTGAGGGCCGTGGTCTCCGACGGGAGCAAGTGGCACGCCGCCGCCTCTTTCTGCGAGTAGGTAATGCGCGCGAAAGAGACGGCGGAGAGGGAGCGGGAGAGAACCCTGGCCCCCGAGTTTCGCAGTCTGCGGCGAGGACGCCGCAGACTGATCTACGCCCGGGACTACCGACCTCCATGATCGGGGCCTGAGGACGGCAGTTGGCCGACTCGCCGTCCTTACAGAAGCAGGCCGTGGCGGGGGCGTGTCGCGTGTGCCCTACACACGCCTGCCAACTCACCGAAGCGGGATAAAACCCGACCCCACCAGGCGAGGCCGCGGTGGCGGCCAAGGTCCGCCGGCAACCCTGGGGTTATCCTTTCGAGGGCTTACCCGGGGTGCCCGGTAACGGACACTTGGGGAGGACACCGTGCGGTTTTAGTCGAGACACGACATAACCACCCCCGCTGGCCAGCGGGGGGTTATCCGAAGGGATTTCCGCACGTAAAAAAAAAAAAAAAAACCCCATCTTCTGGTCACTATCCCATACCCATGGTGCATTTTTTTTGCTAAGTCAGTTAAGGAGGAGCGTTTAAAGCAAACTTAGGAATAAACTTTCTGAAATAGCTACATAATCCGATAAACTGTCGCACATGATGCACATTGCTCGGCACTGGAAATTTTAAGAGATATTTTTAAATGCACATCTATATAATTTTTCAGCACATTAGATAACTCCACTAATTAACTGAATGCATACCAGAAATAATAATGCTGTGCAAAAAAACAATCGTTTAACTAAACATGTCCAAAAAAAACTAAAAAATTACACAAAACGAAGTTAAGTAGGTACCTTTTTTTATCGAATTCACATCAAGAATGTGATTCCTACATCGGATATATGATTTTTAAAACAAAAATACGAATTGTTTATCAAAAATACTAACTTGCACCCTAAATTGTACAATCTTACAACGGAATATCTAAAACTGATATCTAAAGTCGCACCACACGCCGCGGGAGCGAGCGAAGCGAGTTCGTGGACATCGCGCGCCCCGACACGGATAGATATAGGTTAGAAGGATTAACCCTTCGTGTTAGGTCACTTGTGATAATGCACTTAGAATACTTGGCCCACGAGATTGTCGACATGTGGAGTGTTGACTCAGCAATCATTGTGCCGATAGTTGTGTCAGTGAACGGTTTAATAGCAAAGAGCCTCGACCAACACCTGAAGAGGCTCGGGTTAGACGGTTGGGTCAAGGGCCAGATGCAGAAGGCTGTGCTTCTTGATACGGCGCGCATCGTGAGGATGTTCCTTTCTCTGGAGCCCTAACCACCGGTAGCTTGGTCCCTGTACCCGATACCGGTGGAGCACTGTTTTTTATATTTTTAAATAGATGTATGTATTGTTTTTGTATGTATTTAAAAATATAATTAATAAGTTTATGTATAGTAATAAAGGAACTAATAATAATAATACTAATAACTGGCAACACTGGGAACGAACGGATAACATTTTTGTGCCTGCAGAAAAATATACAAATAAAACAATACAAAAGCTTTCCCAAAACCCAAAACCAAACTATAAATAAATTCCATAATGAAAATAGATATAATTTTACAATAGAATCCAATGAAAATATTAACATAGAAAATATGACATGACAATACATGACATCTAATGTCTGTCATATATAAAAAGCAACAAAATAAAATGTAAAAGGACAAAAATTATCACAAGATCCCAGAAAAGGACAGCACGCCTACCATCTCCGGACTCGTCACTAAGCTCCGCCCCACAGCCAACCTCAAGTGGAATCCCTGGGGCGTCGAGCAGCAGCTCTAGTGACGAGTATTTCTCCCCACCGACGTCACCAACACCTGCGCGCCGGCGAGGGAGAGGCTTGGGGTCCCGAGGCCCACCGGCCTCGAATAGGGCCCCCGCTGCCGGTGGTGTAGTGCGTCGCATGCGATGGACTCATATTATGAATGAGAATTGCATGCGCGCCTACTATGGGGCTACAGAGGGAGAAACCATTCGAACGGCGTATCGTGACAGGATGCTTGCTCTGTTTTTTTTTGCGACTAATTAAAACACTGTTTAATCTTTACCTTACCTACTTAAACGTTTATGCTGTGTTGTTTGTTGTTTTCGTATGTTTCAGAAGGAAGGAATAAGCGAAGGAGTTGGAGGACGAAATTCCATCGTCGGCAATCGCCCCCATAAAAGCCATAGTAGCCCAGTGTTAGGTGCAATAGGAGAGTAGAACCCAATCGCCCCCATAAAAGCCATAGTAGTCCAGTGTTAGGAGCAATAGGAGGGCAGAACCCAGTCGCCCCCATAAAAGCCATAGTAGCCCAGTGTTAGGTGCAATAGGAGAGCAGAACCCAGTCGTCGGCAGTCGCCCCCATAAAAGCCATAGTAGCCCAGTGTTAGGTACAATAGGAGGGCAGAACCCAGTCGCCCCCATAAAAGCCATAGTAGCCCAGTGTTAGGTACAATAGGAGGGCAGAACCCAGTCGCCCCCATAAAAGCCATAGTAGCCCAGTGTTAGGTGCAATAGGAGGGCAGAACCCACTCGTCGGCAGTCGCCCCCATAAAAGCCATAGTAGCCCAGTGTTAGGTGCAATAGGACGGCAGAACCCACTCGTCGGCAGTCGCACCCATGAAAGCCATAGTAGCCCAGTGTTCGGTGCATCGTAATCAACCGTCGGAAAAGAAAATAATATTCAAAACGACAGCTCATGAGGTGCCGTCATGAAATGACAGTTCAAAGCGACGCCGTCGATTTGAATTCTTTTAGGCGGCAGCTATTTAGCTGTCAAAAACAGCGTTTCATTCATTCTTACGCCGCGCCGGCATCGATTATCAATGGGGCGGTATAAAATGGCCGTCGACCTTGACCAACGCAACATTTCGACGGCTGTGATATCGACGACACTTGGGCGGTAGGCCCACAGGTCCTCGATCCAACCATCACAGTGTCCGCCCAACGATTGTCGGATCAAGTGCGAGCTATCCAGCGGTGTAACCTGTTGGATCAATCTGTGCTTGATCGGCTCCGCCTGGAGGCACAACCTACTCGCGCGACTCCTTCCTTGATACGGGACTCACCCACCGCGTCGTCAGCTCCGCTGTCAGGAGTGACACCAGCGACATCGGTGGAGCCCGTGGCCGATGATTAGATAGATAGATAGATAACTCTTTATTGTACACCAACGTTAAGTTTAAAGACAATATAGCATGGATAATAGTAATACAGTTAAATGTACAATGGGCGGCCTTATCGCTAAATGCGATCTCTTCCAGGCAACCTTAGGATGGATAAAAATAAAATAATTCAAGACGTTAGACGGTGGTGTGGTTGTCAGGATGAAAGTAGTCAAATATCAATAAAGAGTAATAAGAAAAGAAAAAAAAGAAAGAATAAAACAAACATACATATAAATTACAATACCTCACACTAAAATAGTAAATAAACTAAAATCATATAGATAAATTTATACAAGTACAACCCATATCCCAGAGTTGAAAATTTGGTACCTATGGTGGTTATGATAGTTGGATAATACCTAAGTAGTGATTTTTCAACATACTTTTAAATATGGAAAGAGATTTTGCCTGCCTAATATTTAAGGGCAGTGCATTCCACAGGCGAATCGCACTAACGGTGAATGATTTCAGATTGATTGAGATCAGGATAGCTGACATCGGCGTAATCTAGAACTGGAAGAAGAAGTGATTGTGCGAGCGCAATTTTAGAGGCAGTTGGAAGGAAGTTCTTTAGCTTCCGTAGAGAACCCGCTGACGCAAAGAGTTTACGACTTGTCTCTTTGATTTGGATGCTCCAGGAGAAGGTCTTGTCGAAATAAATACCCAAGTTTTTAACAGAGTCCTGTATGGGCAGCACGGTTCCGTCAAACTTAACTTGGGGCAGTTGCGACAAGTTCATCCTCGAGACCATGCTGGGGCTGCCAATAACAATGACTTGCGTTTTGGTGGGATTTATCATGAGTCCGTAGTTCTTACTCCATTCGCAGATCCTCTCCAAGTCGGTGTTAATGGTACAGAAAGCCTCTGTTAACCTATTCAAGGGGGCTTGTGTATAAATTTGGAGATCGTCCGCGTGAAGGTGGTAGGATGAAACTAGCTTGTCAGAGATGGAATTTATGAAAATTGCGAAGAGTAAAGGAGATAAAACGCCACCCTGTGGTACACCGGCTTCAGTACTGCACCATGAAGAATATGATTCTTCGATGCGTATACGTTGCCGACGACCAAACAGGTAACTACGAAACCAATCAATAGCCGTTGGAGATATGTTAATAGAGCTTAGTATGCCAAGCAAAATGTGGAAATCTACACTGTTAAAGGCACTGCTAAAGTCCAGTAAGGATAAAAGTGTAAGATTTTCGCCATCCATTGCTAGCCTTATATCATCTGTGATATTCACCAACGCTGTCGAAGTACTATGCCCAGGACGAAATCCGGATTGAAATGAATTCAACAATGAATTTTTATTGAGAAAAGTGCTAAGTTGGGAGTGAATAAGGCGCTCTAAGACTTTAGATAGGAATGGGAAGATCGATATGGGACGGTAATCAGATAAAGAGCATGGTTTAGATTTTTTGGGTAAAGGAATTATCTGTGCCTCTTTCCAAGTAGATGGGAATACTCCACTAGATACGGAGTGATTAAAAATGTTACATAAAATAGGAAGAATTTCGTCCATTATAGGAATGATCATATTTCGGCTAATACAATCGTTACCGACAGCATTGGATGAGATTGCCATTATGCTCTTCTTAACATCACAAGCGGTCAATTGTTCGAAGACAAATGAAGGGTACTTGGGAGTTGGAACAGTTGAAAGATATTGCAGTGTATTTGATTTAGTTGTCCCGTCTAAATGGGTCGAAGAACAGAAGTGTACATTAAGTGAATTGACATCTAAGTTTTTAGGAATTGTGTGAGTACGACTGTTAGCACCCAGGTAAGTGAGCAATTGGGGAGGGCTTTGGAGGACGCTATTCGCCAGTATAGGTCCGCGCCTGAATCTAGGCCGCGTCTACCACGTCTGCCCACTCATAGACGAAATCTAGCACTGATGGGAGCCCTGAATGATTTACTATTCCCGTACATGCGGGCTAGTAAAGATTTGTCTGATACCCACTCGATCATGTACTGTGGAGCAATCGCGGCGTGCCGCGTCGCTCGTGTCAAGTTTCCATATACTGACCGGGCGCCGCGGCCCGCCGAGGTTGTACCCGCTTGGCAGGTACGGATCGAGCGGCGTATAAGCACATCCAGGACTCTCATTGCGAAGCTGGTCTGCTTCAGTCGTGGGAATAACCGCCCCCGTGTCATGCGTTTCGTGACTCAAGCATTCGCCGGGACCGGTATTCGGCGCCCGGATTTTGAGGCTAACGTCACGGAGCGCATTGACTACCTGAAGCAGAAAGTCTATGCATGGGCAGCCCGTATTCGCCGGTACATAGAGCGCGTGGATCGGTACTGGCAGAATCGCCTTTTCCAGAGGGACCAAAGGAAGGTGTACCGGAAGTGGGATGGAACCACCCAATGTGTGGTCGATGAGGGGCTGCCAGGAGCCAGTGCCATGATTAATTTCTGGCGTGGTATCTGGTCAGCGCCCGTCGAACACACAGAGGGCGATTGGATGTGCGTTGTTGAGCGTGAATGTTGGAGCATTGAACCCATGGCGTCTATAACTATAGACCCCGAAGACGTGGAACTGGAAAACTCCTGGACCGGACGGGTTGCACAACTTCTGGATAAAGTGGATCCGGTGCTCCCATGGCCGCTTAGCGACGCAGTTCCAACAAGCCCTCGAAGTTGGCTCCCTTCCCCGGTTTATGACCACCGGGATCACCTTCTTGCTCCATAAGACCGGTAGTACCGTTGAACCTAAAAACTATAGACCCATCACGTGCTTGCCCACTATGTACAAGCTCCTTACATCCATTCTGACCATCAAAATTAACACACACATTGTTGTGAACAATATTTTGGCCCCCGCTCAGAATGGGTGTAGGGTTGGGTCCCGCGGTACTAAGGAGCTCCTCCTCATAGACATGACTATTAGCCAGCAAGTACGGCGGAGCCGGGGGGCTCTGTCCGCGGCCTGGATTGACTACAAGAAGACCTATGATTCGGTGCCTCACTCATGGCTGAGGAGGATCTTAGAGTTGTATAAAATCGATGCAACTCTGAGATCCTTCCTCAGTGCGTGTATGGGGCAGTGGACCACAGTCCTTCGTCAACCGGGCGGCGGGGAGATCTCCTCTGACCCCCAGGACTTCATAAGGATTGAGCGGGGCATCTTCCAGGGCGACTGTCTGAGCCCGCTTTGGTTTTGTCTAGCAATGAATCCTCTCAGCACTTTGTTGAGAGATTCAGGTCTAGGCTATCGGCTTCAGAGAGAGGGTGAGGTTATTAGTCATCTGCTGTACATGGATGACCTCAAACTTTTCACACCGAAACTTCCTGACCTGGTGGAGCTGCTGAAAATCACGCAGGTTTTCAGCAACGCCATTGGGATGGAATTCGGTGTGGATAAGTGTGCGGTCTTACATGTGCAGCGGGGGAAAGTTGTGAATTCTACGAATTTGCAACTTTCTGAGACTATGACTCTCTGAAACCGAAACCTATAAGTATCTCGGTATGGCAGAGTCTTTGGGTATCTCAGTAGTGGATATCAAGAAATCGGTGAAGGAACACTTCTTCTGCCGCTTTACAAAAGTACTCAACAGTCTTTTGTCGGGCGGCAACAAGGTGCGAGCCTTCAACGGTTGGGTGATGCCTCTACTGACTTACTCCTTTGGCATACTGAGATGGACTCAGACTGAGCTGGACGCCCTGGATAGAAAGGTCCGTCAACTGCTCACCTCTCATCGCATGCTACACCCGCGCTCGTCTGTTATGAGACTGTACATCCCACGGAGGTGGGGGGGCCGAGGCTTTTTAAATGCCAAGAACCTCCACAACCGTGAGGTGTGCAGACTTAGGGATTATTTCCAGAGCAACGAATGCGGGATGCATCGTGATGTGGTGGCAGTAGACAAGGGTCTCACTCCGCTCTCCTTGGCGAACGAGAACTGCGTCACGGACCGCAAGACCGTATGGGTGGGCAAGGAGCTGCACGGGAGGTTCTATCGAGCCTTAACAGGGCCCGATGTGGACCTTCTGGCCTCGGTGAACTGGCTACGCTTCGGGGACCTCTTTGGGGAAACTGAAGGGTTTGCCTGTGCAATTGCTGACGAGGTCATGATGACGAACAACTATCGGAAATATATCCTGAAGGACGGTACGGTCGACATCTGTCGGGCATGCCGTCGTCCCGGAGAGTCACTCAGGCATATTATTTCGGGTTGTTCTCATCTGGCCAACGGCGAGTACTTGCACAGGCATAACCTAGTGGCTAGGATCATCCACCAGCAACTTGCTCTTCGATATGGCCATGTTGAGTCTGAGGTGCCGTACTATCGGTACACACCGGTGTCGGTTCTTGAAAATAGTCATGCATTGCTCTACTGGAACCGCTCTATTATCACGGACAGGACTATTGCTTGCAATAAGCCTGATATCATGGTAGTCGACCGGCCCCAGCGCCGGGCAATGATCGTTGACATCACCATCCTGCATGACGAGAACCTCGTGAAGGCTGAGAAGGACAAAATCAGCAAGTACCTTGACTTGGCTCACGAGGTTACCGCCATGTGGGATGTCGATTCAACGATCATTGTCCCGATAGTCATTTCGGCGAACGGGCTGATAGCGAAGAGCCTCGACCAACACCTCAAGAGACTCTCGCTAGATGGTTGGGTCAAGGGTCAGATGCAGAAGGCGGTCATCCTCGACACGGCACGCATTGTCCGGAGGTTTCTCTCTCTGTGACCCCGACCGCCGGTAGCTTGGGCCCTGCCACGCTGCCGGTGGAGCACTATTTTTTATATTTTTAAATAGATGTTTTTTTATTTTAATATGTATTTAAAAATGTAATTTATAAGTAATTTTAAAGTGAATAAAGAGATAATAATACTAATAATAATAATACTACGGTCCCTTGCTATCCAGGGTGTCGACGGACCTGCGAGAATGGCGAGCTGATAAGGATAGAGCGGGGCATATTCCAGGGTGATAGTCTTAGTGCATTATGGTTTTGCCTGGCACTGAACCCTCTTAGTTATATGCTGGAGAGTTCAGGGTTAGGCTGTCGATTGCGGAGAGATGGTCAGGTTATATCCCACCTCCTTTACATGGATGATCTTAAATTATTTGCCCCCAACAATTCCCAACTGATAGCGTTATTAAAGATGACCGAAACCTTTAGTAAATCTATCAGGATGGAATTTGGTGTGGACAAATGTGCGGTCATGCATGTAAAAAGAGGGGAGATTGTGGAATCTGATGGGGTTGAGCTCTCAGATTCAACAAAACTCAGGTCTCTCTCTACAATCGACACCTATAAATACCTGGGTATGTCGCAGGCGTTAGGCATTACAGAAGCTAGCATGAAGCAATCGTTACGGGAACGTTTCTTTGGCCGCTTGAAAAAAGTCCTCAAAAGTCTTTTGTCAGGCGGTAATAAGGTGCGCGCCTATAACGGTTGGGTCATGCCGGTTTTAATGTACTCCTTCGGCATACTCTGGTGGACTCAGACGGAATTAGACACCCTGGATAGGAGAGTCCGTGCGCTTCTTACTGCATACCGAATGCATCATCCGCGTTCATCTGTGATGAGGTTGTACATACAACGGAAATGCGGAGGACGTGGCTTTTTAAATGCCAAATCCCTCCA
Source organism: Cybosia mesomella (assembly GCA_946251805.1). NCBI lineage: Eukaryota > Metazoa > Arthropoda > Insecta > Lepidoptera > Erebidae > Cybosia > Cybosia mesomella. The sequence continues at coordinate 15,755,438 of OX276406.1, read as the reverse complement.
TAACCACGAGGTGTGCTACCTCAGGGAATACTTCCTACACAATGAAGCTGATATGCATCGTGATGTAGTAAGGGTGGATAACGGATTTACCCCGCTAGCTTTGGCTAAAGAGAACTGGCGCAAACCTGTGGTATTAAGTATTAATGACCGCATGGATGTATGGAAGAGCAAGGAGTTGCATGGACGTTTCTATCGGGCTCTTCATGGGTCTGATATAGACATATAAACCTGATATAGTGTTGATAGATCGATCAGAGCGCCGCGCAATAATTATCGATATCACCATTCCACATGACGAGAATCTTGTGAAAGCCGAAAAAGAAAAACAAATAAAATATTTGGATTTGGCTCACGAGGTTGTCGACATGTTGTGGAGTGTGGATTCGGCGAGTATTGTTCCGATAGTTGTATCGGTTCACGGACTGATTGCCAAGAGCCTCGAACAACCGCGTTAGGCAGTTGGGTCAAAGGGTTGATGCAGAAGGCAGTGCTCCTCGACACGTCACGTATTCTGAGGAGATTCCTCTCTCAGGAGCCCTAACCACCGGTAGCTTGGTCCCTGTTCCCGATGCCGGTAGGCCACTATTTTTTTATATTTTTAAATATATTTGTTTTTTTATATATATATATAGAATGTATTTAAAATATAATTGATATGTATTTAAACTTAAATAAAGGAAATAATACTAATAATAATAAACTATTAATAATAAAATATAATAAACGATGTTCCTAGAAGTAACTTAGGTGATGGTTTTCCTTAAAAAAGTTTCAATATGTTACTTGAACTTAGGAATTGTTAGACATACTATTTTGATAATAGTTATTCGTTCAGTAAAACAGTTCCGCAAATACCATTAAACAGTATATACTAATTAGATTTATTTTGTTTGTATAATTAGTGTGCAAGTAAATATTTTTGGTTTAACTTGGAAATATTTTGTTCGAAAAAAGGAATACACAGATATCGATTTAATTAATTTTAAAACCGCTTGTAATTTTGACTTGCCCGCTTGTATGCCATGAGCAGATATTTCGTGTCCTAAATAAGTGCGTTTATAAGAATGAACATTTATTCAAATTTAATTTTAAATTTTCCACACTGAACTTTTAAAGGACTATTTCTACTAGTATTATACCGAAATCTTTATCAGTTGAGGATAAAAGTAAATAATGCAAGAATGCCAATATTTCATTATTTTCCATGTTTAAATTGTGACATTTAGTGATTGATTCTAAAATTGTATTAATTAATCTCATAAATACACCAGGAGCGTTCCCTAAGCCAAAAGGAACGAAATTATACTCAAAATGCCCCGAGTTGTAACGAAAGCGGTTTTATGAGTGTCTTCGGGACTTATGTGTAATTGCATGAGCCCTGCGCCATGTCTAAACTAGTAAACTATTTTTTAGGGTTCCGTTGCCAAATGGCAAAAAACGCGAGAGACACTTCCAAAGTGGTAAAATGTGAGCCCCCCCCCCCCCCCCCCCTGTAACTTCTAAACTAAGTGAATGATAAAACTAAAAAAAATATATGATGTACATTACCATGTAAACTTCCACCGAAAATTGGTTTGAACGATATCTAGTAAGTAGTTTTTTTTTAATACGTCATAAATCGTAAACCGCAATTTACCTTTCATTCAATATGAATAAATTCAATCAATTTCAAAGTTCAATAAACTCAAAGAGAAACATTTTACTTGTTGCTACGGAACCCTTAATGGGCGAGTCCGACTCGCATTTGACCGGTTCTTTTTTTGCTAATTTGGAAATTTGATCGTCAATATTTGGTAAAAGGAACCTATCCTTTATAGTTGTTGCATTTAGAGCGCGGTAATCTACACACAGATTCTACTCTCATAGTTTTTTTTCTTTACAAACAAACAACAGGTACGCGTTGCGGGCAGGCCTGGGGGTGGCGGGTGAGGCCACCTGTCACCCCAGCAGAAGCAGGCCGGGACGGTGGGGCGACTAGCGCCCCTCCCCCAAACCGGGGCAAGACGGGGACACCGTGGTTCCCAAACCCGAGGGGGCCATCTCGAAACCGGAGATGGCCCAGGGTCAGTCGGGGTGCGAGGGATATGCTCTATGGGCAACCTTACACCCCGGCGTCTGTAGACCCGAGACGGCGTGCGGTTTTAGTCGGTTCAAGCCCGACATAACCGCCCCCGCTGGCACGCGGGGGGGTAACCGAAGGGATTTCCGCACGAAAAAAAAAAAAAAAAAAAAAAAAAAAGGTACGCGTTGCGGATTGGAAGCAATTTCGCAGCAGATGGACAGTCTTCTTGCATCGAGGACCAGGATCCGTTTCTGGATTCGCAGCTACAGTCTTCTTATCAAATAATGGCCGATTTGTCTTCAGAATTCCATGTTCATAAGATGTATTACGATAATCATTGAGATCGCACAAAAAACCTTCATACAGTTCCCCAGGTGATTGGCACTGAAATGCTCGTGCATTGGCCTCGAATAATACAGAAAACACTAGCATTGTCAGATAATTTGCACCGAAAACACATTGCAATTTTGTCTTGATAATGTTGTATCATAGTTTCGGAGGGTAGTTTCCTTCGTTGTAATAATTCTTCCAGCATGCTACCGTAATCTCTATGTTTCAGAAAAGCACGCAATAACATTTCTTTCCACTCAGTCCAAGAATATTTATAATCTTCTAGCCGATTATACCATTTCTTTGCTTGCCCTCGAAGTTGGTCCTGCAAGTAAAACGATTTTGTAGTCTCGTTCCATCCGTGAATTTCACCAATTTGATAAATTTATTCAGGTTGCTACTGTGTATTCGGAATGCGACACGTCCGTTACACTACGCAATGCATATTGTAGAAATGGTAGTTGTTTCCGCCTTCAGCTCTTAAGAAGTTCATAGTTAGGTATTGAGCTATGCTTTTTCTAGCGTGAATGGGCACACCTTTTCACTTAATATCAACTTTAAGTAGCAGTATATGGCATTTTGTATGGTTTGTGGGAGTACCAAAGGCTTACCGCTTTTCCTTACTTTTTATCATTCGCTTCCTTTCTATCTGTGTAGCAACGCACGAGGTGTTGAAGGCGTTCATAAATTAAAAATCATAATAATATATTGCGGCTGTCAACTTTATCAGGATTACTATAATCCTACTGTAATATTTTACTTAATTTGAAGATGTTTGATTGTTAGTTACTCAATCATGCTCCAACGACTTTGTGGATCAGGCTGAAATTTGGTACAGGGATAGAGGCTGGAGGGGTTGCCGGCATGGGATCAAAATTTCACGCGGGTGGCTCCACCCGAGCAACAGCTAGTACGTAAATATTTCCTTCCTGATAATGTGTGTATATTGTATAATATTATTGCCTTTTATAGTTTTTTATGTACCTATATTATGTATCCTAAGACGCGTGCGACGTGTGAAGACGTGGAAGGAGGCGCTTGAGAACGGCGGCCTGAAGCTAAATGTTCCGAAAACCGAGTACACGGGGTTGAACTCTACAGATCCCACACCCGTCCCCATAGGCGATGACTTAGTCGAGCGCACGGACCAGGTTAAGTACCTGGAATCTGTACTTCACGTGACTGGTAATGATTGTTTCTAAAACCATCGTTAGGGCTGTCCTTTTACACAGGTGTTAATTTTACACATGTGTGTTGCCAATGCTGGAGTGACACAAGCAGGAGCTGCGTGTCACGGAGATGAATATGCTACGGTGCATGTGCGGCAAAGATCGCGTGAGTAACGTCCGCATCCGTGGCAGCCTCCAGGTTCGAGACATCGCATATATAGCCTTCGCTGTTATGGCCACGTTTTACGGTAACCGCCAAATTACGTAGGTAAAAAATGCCATGCCGCTTCCGCCGGGCCGCGGTAGAGGATGGAAACCCAAGAAGGGCTGGTTGGACGTCGTAAGGAATGACATGCGTACCAATGATATAACTACCAATGCCATGCGATCGATGCCCAAGACCAAGTGCAGTGGAGAAGAAAAAACAGGAAAGCGGACCCTGGGCCTGTAGACAAAGTGACATTCTACTAGTGGAATAGCTACGAAGCGAACCTTCAAAAGTCCGAAATTTATGGGAGTGACATTATTTGTTACACGTGACATGTCGAGCAAAAATGTCACTCCCATACATTTCGAACTTTTGAAGGTTCGCTTCGAAGCGATTCCACTAGTAGAATGTCACTTTGTCTAGGCCCTCTGGGCTCCGAGGTATAGTCTCGGATGCAATCGGAACACAACGCTAAGATGAAGATGATGATTATATTTGCTGCAGATATTTTAATGCTTGCCCTTGACAAAATGAATGAATTATTTATTATTAAGGTAAAACAAGTTTGAATTGCGGTCGTGTCAGTAATTTATATACGGTGTTGCCAACATCTGCTGTCTGCATATTCAAGCTTGTAATACAAACTTAGTTCAAGACACGTCGGCGATTCCTAATAACTGGATACGACAAATAAAAAAGCGGCCAAGTACGAGTCGGACTCGCCCATGAAGGGTTCCGTAGCAGTAAGTAACATAATAATGCTTTTTTTTAAATTTTATGTTTGAGTTGATTGAATGAAAGGTAAATTGCGTTTTACGATTAATGACGTATTAAAAAAAAACTACTTACTAGATCTTGTTCAAATCAATTCTCGGTGTCAGTTTACATGGTAATATACATCATATATTTTTTTTAGTTTTATCATTCTCTTATTTTAGAAGTTACAGGGGGACACACATTTTACCACTTTGGAAGTATCTCTCGCGCAAAGTATTCAGTTTAGAGAAAAATTATATTAGAAACCTCATTATCATTTTTGAAGACCTATCCATAGATACCTCACACGTATGGGTTAGATGAAAAAAAAATTTGAGTTTCAGTTCTAGCCCCCAAAATTGTTTTTGTTGTATTGTTGTGTGAAAATCTTAATGCGGTTCACAGAATACATCTACTGACCAAGTTTCAACAGCATAGTTCTTATAGTTTCGGAAAAAAGTGGCTGTGACATACGGACGGACAGACAGACAGACATGACGAATCTATAAGGGTTCCGTTTTTTGCCATTTGGCAACGGAACCCTAAAAAACGCATATTCGATAAAAGTTTAAAATTATTTACCGGTTATTTATAAGCTACAGATTTTTATCCTACATTACAAAGTCATAATAGTATCCTATATATAACAAAACATCGACTTACAATTAAGTAAGATAAAGATAAAATATTCTTTATTGTACACCATAAAAGTAGTAATAAATGAATAATATTCGACTTAAGTTAATAAATGTACAATGAGTGGCCTTATTGCTAACAGCGATCTCTTCCATGCAACCTTTGGATGGATAGAAATCAAAAGAGATGGATAAGGGCAGTGTACAATTAACAACGAAAAAGAAGAAAAAAATGATACATATATTAGATAAATAAACAAAATTACATATAAATCAGTCATATTTTAAGCACATATAAGTACTTATTTACATACATATTGTAACGGGCTACCGAAGTAATAAAAAATAAATAATGTAAAATTATGATTTTATATTAGAGAGTCATCTAGTAGTTGGCAATGCGAACTTCATAATTCGATTGAACTAGTTGAAGGACTCCGACATAGGTGGCGGTAAATGATATAGAATAATCAGTCTCCAGAAAATAAAAATATTTATGGAGAAGTAATTAAAAATAGTGTTTAATATGGTAAATTATGGTTGAGAATATTTATATATAAATATTAATCGTTGCGGGAGAATAATATTTATGATTATATCGATTATGGTGAAATTTGATTATCAATATAATGTTACATGGCAACCTTAGTGCCACCTTAGTGGTATAAAAAAAAAAGAACTATTTGGTTTAGGTTAGTCGTTTAAATATTATTTATCTAAAGAAAGATATCTATGTTAAAGGAAACATTTAAATAATATCACAAATAATTATATGGTTGTATGTAAGTAATACATTCTAATGATGTGATAGTATTATTTGAAACACAAAAATGGTGGAAGTTTGGGACTGGAAACCATGGGTGGAATATTAAATATTTAGTTTGCATATGAAATTGGACAGGAAAAATGCAATTAAAAAGCTTTAGGATTAATTAAGGGATGAGGACAAAGTCTTAGGAAATTAGAATGTCTTAGAGACTAGTAATAATTATAGTTGGATGGTCACTCGATTAAGGCGGGTTTAAAATAAGGACGAAAGCTCCCCCATGCGGTAGTAGCAGGAATTAATTATGCATTGGGTATATCGTTCGTATTTAATGAAAACCCTTGTTGAAAAGATTAAAGAAGGGATTTTAGTACTTAGAATTATGTGGGGTCATTGTATGAGGGAGTACCTAATTCACGTTAAAATGGGAATTTGGTAGAAATAAAATAGGTACGTAGTGGTTAGGTTGGAAGGTAGGTTGTAAGGAAAAGTTATTGATGAATCTATCTGATAGTGTTTCGAACAAAATAGTTTTAATGTGGAAAAGTAAATTAATTGGGGTTTGCGATTATATATATTTGGAATTAGGTTATCGAAGGTTTAAAATAGGAGTCAGCATTCTTCACCTTTATAGAACTAGGGATACTAGGTATCATGATAAAGGTTCTTCTTAACCACTAGATTGATCACAGGCCACGTTTATTAGAAATAAGTACGATTATTCAGTGAGTTTAAGTTGGTTAGTGAATTATTTGAATGAATGATTCATGACAACAAGTAGGCGGAATAATAGCTGTAAGAGAGGAGCGAATGAGTAGTAGGTATAGGTAGTTATCTAGGGTAGAAAGTGTGAAGCAGGATTGAGTGAATGAGTTGGTTTCAGAGTAGTATGAGAGTTAAAAAAATAGGAGGGGGTGGTAGGCAGGTGGGGGGCGATACAATATCTTTCCTATTATCCTTCAAACCAGGAAATAAACAATGATGAAATATTACTAGTTCTTTCTTCCAGACAACCTTTGGATGGACAGACTGATATTCTTAGCAATCCATGGATTCTCCGTGCGGGTGCCGGGTCCATCGCGTTGCTAAGTTGGGAACTTGGTACAGTGCCTCGGACTTGCGACCCAAGTGTAGGTTTAGAAGGGGCCCCTTTTGTTGATGTACATCAACACTCACCTTCAATACCCAAGTTCCCCTCCCTGCCTAACCAAATTTAAATAATTATTTTAATGGACTTATTCATGTAATATTGAAGTCATTGTATATATCTAAAAATATTGTTATCAGATTTTACAAATTGTTATTTTAATTTTGTCACCTGACATAAAAAATATAGCGAGTGTGTCGCAGTCTTCGGAAAAGGGTATTAACTGGCGCCTGTGCTACCAACTCGGGAGAGGTTGTACGCCCATAGATATACTTTATATCAATCTTCAACTGTTGTTTCATAGTCAGGTGTGACGTGCTCTTTCAATTTTTGGACGAACTCCATCGCCAGTGTCGACATTTCGCACCATAAGTCAGGTGATTTAATTATATTAATTAGTCTAATCTTATCTAGAATGTATATGCTCGTGTTGTTGTCGTAAGTTCTTCGGTTGCAGCGGGTGACTTATTAACTTACACAGATATTACGTAAGAACAACAGGTGCTTAGGAAAAACATTGGGCGAGGTGCATTTCATTAAGTTCCACCCTACGGCATAATACCACAGATTACCTAATAGTTGGTTATACCTTTTTTTTTTTTTTTTATCGTGCGGAAATCCCTTCGGATACCCCCCCGCCTGCCAGCGGGGGCGGTTATGTCGGGCTTGCACCGACTAAAACCGCACGCCGTCTCGGGTCTTCAGACGCCGGGGTGTAAGGTTACCCATAGAGCATATCCCTCGCACCCCGGCTGACCCTGGGCCATCTCACCACTAACAGCATCGCTCATCCTGTCTCCTCTGAAAGCAGAGGAGTACGGAGAGCGATGTGTTCCCGCCACGTTGGGTATTGGCCGACGATCAATGCCAACCCTATGAAGGGGTGAAGGGGAAGCCATTGACCGCCGCCCAGGGTGTACCGGCCGCTCCGATTCCGTTCCCCCCGGACTGCAGCGGGATCGGAATCGGAGCAACACTCGAGGAGGTTACCCAACACACACCCCAATAGTTGGTTATACCTAATATTGTGTTAAATAGTACACTGTATGTTACCCATTGTGTACTGTAACCCTACAGTATCAAATACCTTTAGACAAGCAATAATTATTTACTATAAGTTCTTTTACGTTATAATAAGTGCTTGGATGGGCCAAAGTTTAGAGTAAAATTTATCGAGATATCTGGTATTATATATATACCTTTTATCTTACTCTTTGAGTTAGTAGTAGCCTTAAAGCTGTAACGGATAATAATATATTCATTTATTTATACTCGTCTAAAGCAGATAGGCCACTCTTCGAGAACTTTGTTTTACTTCTTGTGTCAGTTAGGAGGACATCAGGACATCATATATAAATATTATAAATTATGTATGGCTTATTTATTTAAACTAATAGAAATGAACCTTATTATAAATACACTTAATTATAAAATTGTAAAATAGTTTTTTAAATATCTCCAATGTACAGAGTACAGATCTGTCAAATTGTAACATGCATTGCACATCTTCTGGGGCGAGGTTATGGCCATGGGCATGCCGAGTCATTGACTATCAGTCGTGATATCACAAAAGCCTTCAGTAGGTTCTGGCACAGTTCGCTTCTTTCTAAGTTACAGTCAGGTCTACCGAATTGATAGCGTAACTGGGTTGCAAGCTTCCGGCATGAGCGTAGAATTCAAGTCCTTTGTGACGGCTGTGTTTCAGATGTCATGCAGGGTAATACTAACATCCCTCAGAGGTCCGTTGTATCACCCAGTCTCTTTCTTCTGCATATTTTTTTCTTATTTATTGAACTTCATGCACAAAGTACATTGGCGGACTTAATGCCATAGGCATTCTCTACCAGTCAACCATAGGGTGGTGCAGAACTAGAACGACGTAGGCATTAACATGAAATCTACATTTAACTAATCCAAAATAATTACATCTACACAGATAATACATGTATAAAAATATATACCGATCTATATATATATATATATATACATACAGGACACAAATACATAAACATATATAAAATAAACATACATACATAATCAATATAAAATAAAACAGAATATACAATTACCCTTGAAAAGCAACAGCCGTACTCTAGACTTGAACACATCCCTGCTCGTGCTCATCCTGATCTCAAGAGGGAGAGCGTTCCACAGAAGTACAGACTGAACGAAGAAAGAGGAGCCTAAGAAGCCAGTTGTATGGGAAGGGCATAAAAGGAGACGGTTATTCAAAGAGCGAAGATTTCTATTATGGTTTGAATATAACAATGGGAAAGAAGAAGTTAAGTAAGTAGGAGATGTAGGAGAATAGAGAACGTTAAAAAGAGTAGTAAGTGAGCGTAACTTACGGCGATGACGGATAGGTAACCAATTAAGCTGGGAACGGAAAGAAGACACATGGTCATATTCTCGAAGATTGAACATGAATGAAGATGGTCTAACTTGTTGAGAAGGTCTGCATTCAGGTCAAAATAGCACACATCACCATAGTCAATCAGGGGATAGATTAAGCTTTTTCATTTTCACTTTCGTCTTCATTGGTAGAAAGTTCTTTAAACGGTACAGAACCCGAAGCCTACTCGTTACCTTTTGGCTCAAGTTCGTGACTTGCACTCGCCAGTTCAGAGAGGAATCGAGGTAGAGCCCCAGATCCTTCACCGATGCACTGAATGGAATTATTGTGCCGTCATACATTACTGCTGGCAGCGCTGTAATGTCAATTTTTTTTTTTTGACACTTGGATGGGTTCACGGTTAACCCAAATCTAGTGGACCAGTTTTTTAAAGTTTCCAGATCCCTGTTCACATCCCGGATCGCTGCTATTATGTCGTCTGCAGGTGCTTTAGCATAAATCTGCAGGTCATCTGCATACAGATGATACGAACATCGAAGATTGTAAGTAACGAGATTAATAAAAATAGAGAATAACAAGGGAGAGAGAATACCGCCTTGAGGAACACCAGAATCAAGTACACACCAGTTCGATGAGAAATCACATGTATATCAATCGTATGTAGATATAGAAATGACAGGTAGCAAAAACATATATTATTACTTCTTTTTGTAGATAGGCAAAACAAAATATACGAATGTTTTTTAAACGGCTAATATACAAAAAAGATAGTGAGGGAGATTGTGTTCAATATGGCGTAAGTAGATCAACAAAAAACCACTATGCCAAATACAAAAGTTATTAAAAAAAGCTAAAATTTGTTTTTGCTGTACTTACTTTTCAATAAAAATGGTAGGTCTGTATAATTTTCTCTTTCTAAAACTAAACTATTATAGTTATAAGTTGGTTTACTGTAGTAAATTTTTAGTCAAAGGGGTGCTTCAGCGCTCATACTAACTACTACTTGCGGAGCCTACACCTTTCTTCAGACCTGGTAAGATTTAGGTATATTTATTAATTTAAGAATATCTACTTTATTTACATTGATGATTCAAATAAACTACCCACTAATTTCTAGAATAGCGAAATGGCCTTCAAATATTGCCAATACAAATAAATAACATACAATAAAGTCTGCCTAATTTATTATAATATTAAACATAACATTTTATTTCAATAAAATTTTTAAGCATTTTGTATGCTTACTTTTTCTAAAGATTTAGATCGGAAAAAGAGAACATCTAGAACGGGACTTGAACCCGCGACCAGTCCCTTACAGGAGGATTTTTAAAAAAAAAAGACTGTAAAGTTATTCATTGTTTCCGTAGTTCGCAAGAATTACGGTAGATACGGAATAATTTCAAATATCTGGGACGTGTCTATATAGCTCAGCTGGTCAGAGCAGCCCCCCTGTAAGGGACTGGTCGCGGGTTCAAGTTCCGTTCTAGATATTCTCTTTTTCCGATCTAAATCTTTAGAAAAAGTAAGCATCCAAAATGCTTAAAAATTTATTATTATTTATTATTATTATTTATTTATTTATTTATAACTTTTACACTATCATTACAGGTACATATCAAACCTAATACAATAGTGACGCTAGTGTAAATGTAAACTATATAAGTCGAAGACACACAGTTTCTAAACTATTTATATCAAACCCATACAATTTACATTCTTTTCATTGTTTCTTTTTTAAACAATTAATCTCCTTTATTAAAATATATTTGTAGCAATCAAACAAGCAATTATATTACGGCTCTCTATAGGGCGCCTCTCTATAACTCATCCCTGTTGAGCGCCCACACTACACAATCGTAATCGTGAATGTGCTATAGCAGACAATAAACATTATCACCTTTGTGAGTTCCCTCAAACTATCCGAGAATATGTCTATTCTGTCATGTACCTCATTCAGAACCCGTATTGTACGTGTTAGCGGATTTTATGCGCGTAAGTTAGTCCTAGCTGCTGGTACACGTAACAGCTGTGGACGTCTACGTTTAGACACATATCCGTCCGGCACGTTAAGCTGAAGGTGCTTCAACACTCCCGCGTTGTGCTCTATTCCCCGTAATAACATAATTACATATACCGCAAGTGCGTATTCTCTGCGTACCCTAAGTTGGTTGTATCCCACCATACCCAAAACAAACAACGTTGGATACATTAATGGATAAAAAGGGTACACTCCGTATAATTTAAAATATAAGTGTCTTAAGAATTTATTTTGAACGCGTTCTAACATAACACAGTATTTTTCTTCACAAGGAGACCATATGACTGCATTATGTTCCAGGTGGCTCCTGACTAAAGCGTCATACAGCACTTTTACTGTAGTAATGTTAGTGAAACCACTGGACTGTCTCAACACAAAACCTAAGTTTCTGTATGCTTTCTTGCATATCCTAATAATATGCTCCCGGAACGTTAGATGTGGAGTGACGATCACACCCAGGTCTCTTACCTCTGTTACCCGCTGAATCTGTACGTCGTCCACCTTGTACTCGTACTGTATAGGTTTATGTGCTCTGGTGAATGACATAGTCGAGCATTTAGAGACGTTAAAGGAGAGCTTATTACTCTTATTCCACTCTATCACTTTATTTATGTCTTCTTGCAAGCGTTCACAATCCGACCTATTCCGAACCTCGAGTAGCAACTTAAGGTCATCTGCAAACAATAAACATGTACCATGTCGAAAAACCTCTGGCAAGTCGTTTATCATAATGAGGAACTCGAGAGGACCTAAATTGCTACCCTGACTCACTCCGGACCTGGTGTAATATGAGTCAGATATGCACCCGTTGTAATCGACGTATTGCAGCCGATCCCTCATGTAGTTAGCAAAAAACTGCAGCATGTGCTGCGTACATCCTATGTCAGCTAGCTTCCTTAAAAGGATATCATTATCAACGGTGTCGAATGCCTTTTTGTAGTCGAAATATACTGCGTCGACCTGCGTGCCAGTATCAACTGCCGGTACCACTTGCACCATAAAGTTCAGTAGGTTAGTGGACGTGCTACGTCCCAATCTGAATCCGTGCTGTGCGTCAGACAATTGTGAACTAACTTGTTCTTGCATGCACCGCTGTATAGCAGACTCAAAGACTTTAGCTGGTGTGGACAGTACAGCTACTGGTCTGTAGCTACTGATTTCCGGACCAGCTTTGCCCTTAGGAACTGGTATAACCCGCGTAGTTTTCCAACGAGCCGGGAACATTGCTAGTTTTAAATAGCTGTTGAAAATATGAAGCAGTGGTTCCGCTAACACTGTACCACAGTCTCTAAATAAAAAAGCAGGTATTCCATCAGGACCTGATGAATGTTTTGGTTTGAGATTTGCAAGGGCTATTTTTACATCCTTAAGACTCAAACTATCCATATGTACACGTGCACTATTCGCGTTCGCCCCAAACGCTGCCTCCCGCGGGTCGAGACGCGGTGGCTCTTTGGTATATACCGATTCAAAAAAACTGGCAAATTCTCTGGCACACTCAGCATCCGCCAGATATAGACCGTCTTTTATAATCATTTGTTTATTTGTCCTATTTCTCTGCGATCTTATATATTGCCAAAAGGATTTTGGATCTTTTGCAAATCGATATTGAATTTTACTTCTATGCTCCTGATGTGCCCTCTGTATAGACTTTTTTACTTGAGCTCTATATTTTGAATATTCTACATAATCACCATGATCTTTAGTTTTTTTGTATTTTTTGTGAAGATTAGCTTTTATTTTTATGTCTCTAATTATGTCTTTGGTATACCACTCCGGATAACTGAAGCGTGATTCGTTTCGGCCAAGTGATTTTCGCGGTACACATTCGTCAAACATGCATGAAAGTTTATCATAAAAAAAGTTTAACATGTCTTCGGAATCACAAATCCGATACATCGCACTCCAATCAATAAAAGCCAATTTTTCATACAATAATTGGTAATTGGCCTTATTCCAATTCCATTGCGGTCTAATACTGCGCGAGTCACCATAGTCAGCGTCCGCGGCGGCAGGTGTAGGGCACAAAACGTTATATGTAGAGCTCACACTGACCACTAGTGGTGGGTGATGTTCATCAATTTTAGCCACGAGCGACTCGCCCGCCTCCTTCACCGACACCTCACCTTTAAACCCTTTGCTCAGCACCAAATCTAACTGACGCCCTAACTGATTCGGAACAGTGTTACTTTGAGTGAACTCACAATATGACATAAAATACTCATAATAATTAACAACATTTACAGAACAAGAATACAAATTAAAATCTCCTATTACTAACACTGTTTTATATATATCACATAAATTTTCTATTATATTAAATAAAAGCATATAATCGTTATCTGAGCTACTAGGTGGTATATAGCTTACACAACACAAAAACAGCAATCTATTGTTTAAATGTACAGTCGCGCACACCAGTTCAAAAACGCATTCGTCTATCGACACACGCGGGATACGTACTTGTCGCAGCTCAAAGCGGCATGTGGCCACTAGAAGCGCGCCGCCCTGTTTTCTACCATCCACTCTATCGCATCGTAATATTTTGTAACCTGGTAGAACTATTTCTGCATCTTGAATGGATTCACAGCAACCAGTTTCAGTTATTGCATAAAGGTCTGAATTATTTGATGCTAAACTGTTTCTAAAACTATCTAACTTTGTTCTTAGACCCTTTACGTTTTGATAAAATATTTCTATTTCACTATTGTTTGTGTTCAAAAAACGTATTGGTTGTAGATTTTTTGTTCTTATTCCTATAAGCATACCATTGCTGTAATGATGTATTCGTTGGCCAGTTGCTAGGTGTCATGTAAAAGTCAAAGAGGTGTGCGGGAACACGTAGTATGAAACAGTTATGACGTGAATGCTCGGGGTTTGGTTTCTCTACAGAAATGTTAATATCCGGATGTTTTCTCATTATGTATGAACGAATACTCTCCTCAGTTACATCAGGATGGAAGTTCCAAATATGAATTTGTTTTGTAGGAAGTACTGTTCTTAAGTCATCATCAGTGTCTCCAGTTGCATGTACTACTGATCGTCTAGAACGTTGATGTATTTTGCCTGTCGTGAATATCCTCGAACTGTAACTGTTCCTCCCACTTGGTAGGTTTCCACCGTCCCTAGTAGGCTGTGATTGAGGTGGCGATACCGGCTGTAATGTTAGCTTTGGTGGTTCAACTAGCTGTTTCTCCAGTATTTCTGGTTCCACTAATTGTGAAGACAAACCCTGAGGTTGTGTAATAGTATGTAGATGTTTTGTAACACTGCTGATCGACTCTTTATTGCCAAGGATGAACCTCTCTATGCCATCAATCTTTTGCCTCGCCTGATCCAGTTCACAGCTGAAAGACCTACCCTTCACTTCCAATTCCAATATACACCTCGTGTTGTCATCGCAGTGTAATTGTGTAGCAGTCTGCGCGCTAGTTGTAACATTCACGGTTCCCATCAGTTGATCTACTTCTTGCTTAAGTTTGTTATATTTATTATGTAGGTCATTTAATGACGACTTGATTGCATTGAGATTATCTGACATTTCACGCATGGTCTTATTTTGAGCACAGTGCCTATTATCACTTTCTTCCCGGAACGCCCGCAGCTCCATTAAAATTGTATTCAAGGAGCAGTCCTTCATATTTCCTGAGCTGTTAGATTTTGGTGTACTAGGGCTCATATTCAAGGGCTGAGTTGATTTTTTCCTCAAGGTTACATTGGCTGAGTCATGCGGATCCAATGCCACTCCTCCAACTCCCGAATTAAATACTAACGGACGACTAATAATACTATCAGTACGCTGGGATATCAAAGGACTTGCTATTGTATGACTATTAATTAAAGCAGGTTTTTTGCATCGGCATTCCTGACATATCCAGCTGTTTTTTTGCTCATTTGACATTGATAGTGAAAAATGACTTACTGGTACATTGGCGCACTGCAGATCATATTTATTTGTACACTTTGAGCACTGTAGATACAGATCTTCTATTGTTTGTTTACATCCTGAACAGGTTTCAGACGCCATCTTGCGGTGGATCTCCATGTTAATATTATTATTGTTATTATTATTTAAATGAATTAATTGGGAGGAGTCATCAAAAAACAATGTTTAAAAATAACTGTAAAGTTATTCATTTTTTCCGTAGTTCGCAAGAATTACGGTAGATGCTGGAGCCATCTACCGTAATTCTTGCGGTCACCTTAAGACGTATATAATATATCGGAGAATTTCGAATATCTGGGACGTGTCTAGATAGCTCAGCTGGTCAGAATTGTTTGAGAGAATAAAGTTATTTATATAATATTATCAATACATATAAAAATCAATGCCACTTTTCGTTGTAATTTTATAACTCAATAACGGGCTCACCTATCCAAACCAAATATTTAGGCTTTATTCGGACTATGTAGTAGATGGTTTATGTGAAGTTTGCACAAAATCGGTCGAGCGGTTCTTCATTTATCACGTTTTTTATAACAAATGAGTTCAATAAATGGCGGATCATTTTGACGTACCGAAGCACGTACCGGGCTGCTAGTTTATTATATTACATAGTTATCGCATTCTTGAAAAGTATCAGAAGAACTCGCTTAGGGTCCCGCTCATGCACTCTACACCCACTTTTAGATCATTCGTTGACTTAATTAACATTAATATTGAAAAGAAATATCTTTTCAAACCATATTCGTGTGTAAATCTTGTATTTGGCTGTTGATTAGAATGCTACTAGAGATAAATATGTTCTATCTCAAATGTGGTTGGTCCAATTACGCCCAGGCCTATCCTACCCGCCTTATAGCTCGGTGCGGTGATAAAATAAGCAGTTTTTCGGATTCGACATTTTATCGTGTCGCTTCAAATTCAACAACGACTCTATCAATCGAGGAAATGTAGATCGATGGTATCCAGCGGTTTATGTCTAGAATTGACTTACGATATATTCGTAAGTAGATACCTGTTTGTGTTAAGAATAAATTATATCGAATGCACTACGGAATATAAAATCACGACCCCTGAAAGCCAAGCCTAGTATGGAAACTAGTGTCACTAAATCGCAGCAATTATTATCAATCATGCTGAATTGCCAGATCGACTATTTCAATCGCGTTGAGAATCTGGACAGCAGCACATTTGATAGCTGCGATATTATACAATGCATCCCACAAAATATCAAATCAGAGAGAAAGTATCCCACTGCCCCCTGTTTTTATATTTCGTCGGGTGAACTGCAGAATGCAATTATAACGTGTAGCACTATAATGTAAGAAGGTTAAAAATAATGGAAAACAGAATCCTTATAAAACTTGAATAAAAAAATATGACCTTGAATGATGTCAACGTATGTTTTTCGGGTGATCACATTTTATTGCAAGGTTGGGATACATTACTGCACTTCACGTCATTGATCTTCTTTTTTTTTAACGTGTGAATACCCCCACTGGCTGGCCATCGATCGGTGCCAACGATGGGATGGGCGTGTCGGAATCGGACCGACTAGCACCACACGGTGTCCTCCCTAAGTGTCCATTGTTTGTTAAGTGTCCGTTGTCCTCCTATGGGGTCGGGTTTAATCCCGCGACGGTGAGTTTGCAGGCGTATGTAGGACCCACACGACACGCCTCCATCTTGACCTGCTTCTGTCAGGACAGCGAGTCAGCCAACTACCGTCCTCAGGCCCTGATCATGGAGGTCGGTAGTCTCGGGCGTAGAGCATTACCTGCTCGCGGAAAGAGGCGGCGGCGTGCCACTAGCTCCCGTCGGAGACCACGGCTCTCACCATGGTCTCCAGCGAGAGATCGTCCACGCCCAGCACGAGATCCCAGCGTTGACTCGCCCACGCTGGGCACTTCATCAACGTGTGGAGCACCGTGTCTTCAGGATCGCCAGGATCCTCGCAGTGCTGCGCGGCACTGCGGCGTTGTCTCCCAGTAGATGCGCCACAGATACTTACCGAAGCACCCCTATCCGGTAACCATCTGGGATATCCGGTAGGAGAGGTCACCGTGGTGCCTCTCCAACCACTCCTCCATGACCGGCCTCATCGCCGCGATGCTGAATAAGTTGCTCAAGTCGCACCTTCCATGTCTCCATGAGTTTCTGGCGGAGCTGGGACCGCTGAACCCTGATTTTTCGGGGCTCCAGCCTATGGCCCATCATGGTTCCAGCGCCTTCGTGCACCATTGGTGATCGTGCGACATCCCCTTATGACTCTGACGTCCATCATTTTCAACGGGATGTTTAGAACAGCCACGTTGCGGGCCGCTAGACTTTTCGCCCATACGGGGTCCCCGTACAGGGTCATGTTTCGCACGATCCGCATGTACAGTCTCCCAGTGGGAGCGTTGGATTCCTTAATGTTGGGCATCAGCCGGGAGAGCGCGGCCGCAGCCCCCTTCAATTTAGGGACCAGACTTCGCAGATGTGGTCCGAAGTCCCATCGGCTATCGAGTCCGAGCCCCAGATACTTCATCGAAGGCTCGATGCCGATGCTAACGCCCCCTACGGTCATGCTGGTTCCCGCAAGCGGCCCTTTAAGAGGCTCGTGAAAACACATAGTCTCGGGTTTGTGAATAGCCACCTCGAGTCCCAGCCGCCGTATTCGACCCCCGACTTAGCAACACCTACTGTGGCCTTTGGTGCCGCGCTTCAGTGTGTTGCTCCTCACGGTTTCGGGGGTGTCGTCAGCATAACATGTTCTGCTGACACCCTGGAACAACGAACCGCGCAGCACCCAATCATATCCGATGTTCCACAGGAGTGGCCCTAGGACCGACCCCTGTGGAACACCGCACGGAATTTCCCGCCGTCCTGGCCCTAGCCAGCTCGGGTAAACAATGGGCCTCTCGGATAGATATGCCTCGACAATGCGGCGGAGGTAAGGGGGTACTCCGTGATACACGAGCGCCTCCCCAACGCAGCTCCAGGGTAGGGTGTTGAAGGCGTTAGCGATGTCGAGAGACACCACCGCCACCACAACCTCATCCCGCGACCCTGCTTCCTCCGCCAAGCTCCTAACGCGCTTGATTGCTTCCACGGTGGAGCACCCCTGGCGAAAACCAAACTGGTTGTTTGCCAGGTCTGGCCCCCCGTCGGTGAGATGCTCGACGAAGCGCTCTGCAATAATCCGTTCAAACAGCTTGCACACCTCGTCAAAAAAAACAATCAGCCGGTAACCGGATGGCTGATCCGTCGGCCGCCCCACCTTCCGGATCAGGACCAGTATCCCCGTCTTGCACGCCTTTGGAAACTGGCCCCTTTCGAGGCATGCGTTAAAGAGCGCCAATAGTCGAGGCCCTAGTTCCTCAAGGGCCAGGACAGGAATATCGTCGGGCCTGGGGGCAGTGATTTTCCGAGCTTTAAACCGATGCACTGCGGCCCCTAGCTCACCCTCTCTTACTTCGGGCACGTCGTTCTCACTGTTATCCACGTCAGGCGCTTGAGGCGGAGCCATGCGCGGTGGAACATGTTCCTCCGATCTCAATGGGAACAGGGAGCCAAAGATCCACTCCAGCCGCTCTGGCTGGAGACTCAGGGTTAGTAGAGGCGCCCTAAGGCGAATTTTGCTTTGACCGCAAGGTACGGGCGCCTCCATGGGTTCTGCTCCAGAGACTCCAGCAGCTCTTCGCGGGCCCGCCTTTTGGCCTGCTTTATTGCCACCTGGAGGTTCCTTTTGGCTCCCGTGTACGCCTCATATAGCTCCGCTTCTCTGGCTGCCGCATCGTCTGGACGGCGACGCCTCCGACGAAACTTCGTGTACCAGCGCCGCTGCACGCAATTGTGCGATCTTCGCTGTTCACCAGTACACCTGTTTCCTTGCCGGGCCAGGCTTAACCCTAGGCATCGCCGCATCGCAGCGTCAACATCGGCAGGCCTGGTGATAGTCTCCGGCAGGTTAGAGGGAGGGGAAACGTTGAACCGAATGTGCCTATGATCAGACGAAGTCTTCTCCTCCACCACGCGCCAACCCTGGACGCGGCGGGCGAGAGCCGCCAGCCTCCACGACGGCAGAGATAATTTCCTCCGTCGTGGCCGTATCGTTCAGACCCGAAATACGCAGGCCGGCGCATTTATTTTGTCCAGTGACGCTTACGGCCTGCGTGCCTAGCGAATTCCTCAGCTTAGCCGCTAGGGCATGAGCCTTGGGGCCGCTGGTGGCGCCGGAGAGCTCAAGGATGCGAGCTCCAGTGCGAATCAGCTTGCACCGGAGCTTCCCTTCACCCTTGAGGTTCTTGAGGTCCACGGAGGCTTACACTTGCCTCAGGACCTGGGCGTAGGATGGGGCATAGGAAGTGGGTCGCACCAGCCGAGGACGGTATGCCCAGTCCTCCAATAGGCCAAGGTGCCTCTCGATTGCCGCCAACAGCTGCGTCACGATCGGTGCAGATGTCGTCGCCGGCACATGCTTGGGCGTCAGCTTAGGTGCCGACTTAGGCGCCTCCCCTGGCGGCACAGGAGACTACAGCGGCCTCCGCCCATAACGCCATCGCTCATCCTGTCTCCTTTGAAAGCAGAGCAGTACGGAGAGCGATGTGTTCCCGCCACGTCGGGTATTAGCCGACGATCAATGTCAATCCCATCAAGGGGAAACCATTGACCACCGCCCAGGTTGTACCGACCGCTCCGATTCCATTCCCCCGGACTGCAGTGGGATCAGAATCAGGACGACACGCGAGTAGGTTACACAACACACACCCCAAGTGGGATGGGTTGAGTTAAAATATTATATTATAATATTATAAAATATTTACCTGTGAAAGCTCATGTTGAAATTTGGTGTCCAAACACTTCTGTAATATAATGGTAGTCGTGCCTATAAAAAAAATTATAAATTCAACTACAATCAAAACGAAGCTGTAAAGATCTCTACTTTCGCATAACTTTGACTTTGACGATTTACAATTGGGATGTTTTGCACTTCTCATGGCAATTTTAGGCAGTGTGCGAGAGGGATAAAGAAAATAGCAGGGTGAATGAACTCGTCTTCAATCGGTATTCCCACGTGAAATCTCTATCGTAAGATAAATTTAATGAGTCTTGCTATAATGTATTTGATAGAAAAGAACAGCAGATGATAAATGAATGTAACGTAGGAGACCGTGGAATGAGATTCAACCTAACCACACTGGAAGAGAGAAGGAAGAGAGGAGACCTCATAGAAACGTACAAAATTTTAAACAAACATTACAATGAATTAAACATTGAAAACATCTACACCATGAACTCCAACAAACATTTAAGAGGCCACTCAATGAAACTATGCAAGCCTCGGTATGCCAGCAACCCTAGGTACCATTTCCTGCCAAACCGCGTGGTGCAAATAAGGAACTCTCTACCGGAAAGTGTGATAAGTGCTCCTAACGTCAACATTTTTAAAAATAGACTGGACAAACACTGTACAAACTTAAAAACACAAGTGCAGTGATATACACGCATCAGCTTAGGCTAGTGTATTAGTTAAATAATAATAATAATATGTTTAGCTAAGTAAGCTCCGTTGTTAACATTTTCAGAACAGCAATTTTGTAATTTGCATTTCTTTAATACTATAATACGTGTACCAAGTAAACACTTTAGTTAAGTTTTCACATAAATCAGACGGGACTTTAGAACATTTTCGGGCTCAAGCTCACTTTGAACATTAGACCTCAGGTAAAATTATGCTTTGTTATTAACAACTTAATTCGTGTGCTATCAAAATATATGATAAGGTATTCAGAGATGAGCTTTACGTTGTATTGCTATCGCTATTTCGTATTCTGTTATATCAAAATTGGTACCCAAATTGGTAATATCAAACGTTATGATGTGTGCTGCATCATTTTACTTTGAAAATGTATTTCTGAGAACCGAAACTATGTAGGATAAAAGGGAAAAGGTTGGGGTCAGACAGCAGTCGCTATAACTAAATAAGATAAACTAAATTAAGGAAAAGAGTAAAGTGTAAGCTTTGGATGCAGCAGAGACTCACAGTGTGATGATAATAGCGAACTATTGCCTGTAGAGATTAAAGAAAGAATGGCTTTTACCTCCTTTTTTGAATATAAAATCAAAGTCAAATCAAAAGATCAAATAAAAATCAAAACATCACTTTTTTGTTCAACTGCTCAATGCATGGAACATTTGTCCATGCATTGAGCAGTTGAACAAAAGAGTGACGTGGCTGTGTGTGAATTTGTTGTATTATGTGTATCAAAGTCGATTATCTAAGTGAGAATAAAATATTTCCAGTTTTCACGGTTGAGTAGACCGTTAAATCGAATGTCTGTGCCATACTGGGATGGCCGCCTGTAGAATCTTTAAATGCATTTGTGTTTAGCGTAGGTATAATTTGTGTTTTCGGGGTGCGAGGGATATGCTCTATGGGCAACCTTACACCCCGGCGTCTGTAGACCCGAGACGGCGTGCGGTTTTAGTCGGTTCAAGCCCGACATAACCGCCCCCGCTGGCACGCGGGGGGGGGGTATCCGAAGGGATTTCCGCACGATAAAAAACTTATATAAATTTTTTGGAGGGTAGCTGTTGAAGTGTCAGTACCAAATAAAAAAGCTCTTGCATATTTTTTAATTTAAAATTCAAAAACTTAACATTTAATGCTACATATTATTTAAAAATCTTCTCTATCCTCTATTGCACCCTCTCACATATTAAAAATCTTATTTATTATTACATAATTGCACTATAATTTATAAAAATCAAAATGGACTTATATACAAACTTATTTAACTGCATGGAGGAGCTGTCAACAACTTTCACAAGGCGCATGGCACAGTACGAGGAAGATTTGAAGAATGCTGGGGGTGAGTCAACCATCCATAAGAGTGTAGCTAGCTTATCTAGAGACTTCACTGAATTCAAAGGGCTTATATGGAAAACCTTGGGTGCCCTAAAGTCTCAGATGGAGTTGCTGGTGAAGGGCTTGGACCGGCATGAGATGGCATCAAGAGCCAAAGTTCTTCTTCTGCATGGCTTCTCTGAGGATGATACAGGAGACCTCACGGGCAGAGTCATTAAAGTGTTCTCGGATAAAATGAATATTACGAGTGTCTCATCTAAGGACATAGCTGTCTGCCATCGTCTGGGGAGTGACACCAGTAAACCTCGCCCACTGTTAGTGAGGTTTGAAAATCGTGCGACTCGTAGTGAAGTATGGCGTAATAAATCCAAACTTAAAGGCATTGGCCTAACATTGTCAGAGTTCCTCACTAAGCCCAGACACGATCTTTTTGTATGTGCTAGGAGGCATTATGGTGTAAGACAGTGCTGGACCTCCGATGGAAAGATAATTGTCCAGGTCACGGATAACTCTCGACATAAAATCGAGACGGCGGCTGAACTGCAACATCTTTTAAGGACATTTCCTGTTGCCGAATCGAAATCTGCTAGTACATCCACTACGGGCACAGTTTTGCATAAGAAACCACGCAAGTAGATAAAATCACGAATTCCTGTTAATACTACTGTTTTCTTTTTATTTAGATTTTATATTGTCGGTCAGTTTTACATAAATCAACTTTTGTATATTTGACTTTGACGTACCTAATTCAGCGTATTGACTAATGTGTCACTCGTTCGGAAACATCAATAATGTATGTTTGAAAACTAGTATTTTTATCAACATTGTGCATGCTAGCGAGTGCATAGAGGACTGGAGAGGAAAGATTTTTTTTTTTTTTTTTTTTTTTGAGTTTAAATTTTAGTATTGTAATTTTTTAAATTATATTATTTTATATATATTTTATATTATAGTTATTTATTTATGTTTGTAGGTTCAGATGATAGTTTTATATCTTGTTCTTCTTCTGTTGCGTCTAGTGACAGTTTTGATAGTGCACATAGTGATGGCGACTCCGTACAGCTCTGTGACAAACTGTCCTCTATTTTTTCACCCTTTCCTCATTTTTTCAATGTTGTGCATATAAATGCTCAGAGCATTCCTGCACACTATTCTGATCTTCTAGCTTCTTTCAATGCTAAGAACGTTCACGCTATCCTTGTCTCTGAATCTTTTCTTAAGCCTGTACTCCCTTCGACCCAATATTCACTTCCTGGGTATAAGCTTGTGCGTGTTGATAGAACGGGTAAAGCATGTGGCGGGGTTGCCGTGTATCTTCGTGGAGATATCTCTTATAAAGTTGTTGACCAGTCCCCAGGTGTATACTCAAATTTTACAGAATATCTCTTTATTGAAATTGATTTTAAGCACACTAAAACACTACTAGGCGTTTATTACAGCCCTTGTAGTAATATTAATTATTTCTCCGCTTTTGAAATGCAACTTGAAAATCTATCGTCACTGTATGAACATAGAATTATCCTCGGGGACTTCAACACTTGTCTTCTCAAAAATGATTCACGCAGCCGTCAACTCTGCTCTCTTGTCTCTTCTGTAGATATGCATATTCTTCCCCTAAATGCCACACACAAGGTTCCTAATACTAAGCCTTCTCTACTTGACCTTATTCTAGTTTCTAATCTTCATAAGGTGGCTTCACATGGACAGCTGTCTGCTCCCTTTTCATACCACGACCTTCTATACCTTTCGTATAAACTGCGTCCTCCGAAACGCAAGAGTAAATTTCTAGTTCTTCGTAATTTTAAAGATATTGATCTGGAGCGTTTGGGGGGTGACATAGATGGTATTGATTGGTCATCTGTTTATGACTGCAACAACCTGGATGAGAAGATGTCTATTTTTACAAGCACGTTGTTGGCCATCTATGATGTACATGCCCCTCTTAAAAAGGTAAGAGTTAGACACCATCCTGCGCCATGGCTTTCTCCAGCCATCAAAAATATTATGTCGAAGCGAGATAAGGCCAAGCGTAAGCATGTTAAATGTCCATCTGAGGAGAGCTGGGATCTGTACAAGAGGCTACGTAATCGCTGCAATCGTATGTGTAGGGATGCGAGACGAGACCACATTCATAATTCTATGAAAAATCTTAACACTTCTCAACAATGGCAGTTTCTTAAATCTTTGGGTATTGGTAAGGTCGTTCATGACAACCTTACCGATATGGACCTCAATGCATTGAATGCCCATTTCTCTGCGCCTCCCACTACTATTCCTTGTGATGTTAAGTCCTCTACTCTAAATTTCCTCTCTTCTCTTCCACTACCTTCAAATACTTCTTTCTCATTTCAGCCGGTCTCAGAGGTAGATGTTAAGAAACATTTGCAAACCATATCTTCTAGGGCTGTCGGTGACGATGGCCTTCAACTTCAAATGCTTCTTCCCATCCTGAATCAAATTCTTCCTATCCTTACCCACATGATAAACTACTCCTTATATTCTAACTGCTTCCCTTCATCATGGAAGAAAGCTTCTGTTAAACCTCTGCCCAAAGTATCCAATCCTGCAACGCACTCTCAATTCCGACCCATTTCGATCCTTCCCATCTTGTCCAAAGTACTCGAGAGTGTTGTTCACGATCAACTGTCCTACTACCTCTCCTCTAATAACCTGCTAAGTCCATTCCAATCTGGCTTCCGCCGCGGCCATAGTACTGTTTCAGCTCTAGTTAAAGTAACAGACGATATAAGATTGGCCATGGAGAACAAACAACTGACAGTTCTGGTTTTATTGGACTTCAGCAGTGCCTTCAATTCGGTTGACTTTGACATCCTCTTAGGAATTCTATCATCTTTTAACGTTTCTACTTCTGCAACTGCCTGGTTTAAATCCTATCTTGAGGGACGCTCACAATCAGTTCGAATGAACGAGGCCTCCTCCGATTGGTGCAACTTAGTGGCGGGCGTTCCTCAGGGTGGCGTTCTTTCTCCTCTCCTCTTCTCTGTCTTTATAAACGCCGTCACTAAGGTCGTAACCTCAAATTATCATCTCTACGCAGACGACTTGCAGCTATATCGACATTTCAAAGCCGATGAACTAGCTAGGGCTGTAGCTGCCATCAATAATGACCTTGAGAACATTAATGCTTGGGCTAAATCTTTTGGATTGTTAGTCAACCCAAAAAAATCTCAAGCACTCATTGTCGGTGGCAGATATATGCTCGGCCTCCTGGATCATGAGTCTCTACCTCCAGTTAAGTACGAGTCTGTGGCCATTGAATATTCCAAGAGTGCAAGAAATTTAGGAGTGCACATCGACTCCAAGCTTGCCTGGGATGTTCACATTGCGGAGGTAAGCAGGAGGGTATACTGCGCATTTCAATCTCTCAAACGTCTCCAGAAACTCCTACCTCTTCAGACTAAAGTTACTCTTGCGCAATCTCTTCTACTCTCAATATTAGACTATGCTGATGTCTGCTTTCTCGATGCTTCGGAGGAACTACTGAATAAACTGGAACGCTTGCAGAATTTGGGGATTCGCTTCGTATTTGGCCTTCGTAAATACGACCATGTTAGTGAATTTCGTAAAAGACTGAACTGGCTCCCTATTCGGCAGCGCCGTAACACTCACATCCTATCTCTTCTCTACTCTATACTACAAAATCCTAATTCTCCGTCATATCTGCGGGAACGTTTTGAATATCTTGTACCTAGGGGCAAACCCTGTCGTGTTTCTTCCTCTCTTCTGCTTCATACTCCTGCACACTGTTCTAGTTGCTATGACGGATCCTTCACGGTGCAAGCTGTTCGTCTCTGGAACTCACTCCCTCATACCATTCGGAGTAGTACCAGTCTGGACATCTTCAGAAGAAGAATTAAAGAATTTTTCCTTTCTCCATAATTTAGTGTGTATATATCTAACCTACGAATATATTTATGTATGTATGTATGTGTGTGTATATATGTATTCATTTTTTATTATAAGTATTGTAGCATGTTTCTCTTTTCTTTTTGTCTTGTAAACACTTCACAGCCTTTCGTAAACTATTCTTCCTCTATTACTCAAAGGTTTGCTGGGAGAGAACTCATATTGAGTTAAGCTCGCCTTTGTACATCTTTTTTGAAATGTTATTGTTACTATCATTTTCTTGTGTGTGCAAAAAGAATAAAATAAAAAAATAAATAAATAACACACACCCCAGAAGCATAGGTACCTTAATAAATGTGTTATGGGTTTTAGACTAGGCAGGTGAGGCGCCTGTCACCCCAGCAGAAGCAGGCCGGGACGGTGGGGCGACTAGCGCCCCTCCCCCAAACCGGGGCAAGACGGGGACACCGTGGTCCCAAACCCGAGGGGCCGAGGGCACTTGCTAGTGCAAGAACTCTTTTTGACTACGACAGTAGATCTAGACGAGTCTAGACCTTTATTATTGTATTTTGACTGTTTTTATCGCTTTAATTGGTCTATTGACCAACTGTGTTTGACTAATCTTATTTTTGACCTTCGTGTGACTGTGTCTGAGCGCCAGGACTGCGCAACTCGACTGTCGGTTGTGTGCTGCAACTGCATACACACACTCACTTCACTCTACACACATAAAACACATACACTCACCCTAGGTTACATACAATACACACCCTCTTGGGACATAAACACTCAACACAATCCACCACACAACACATAAACACACACGTAGGGACACTTAACTCTCAGGGCAACTATTCTGTCGGGCATCATCGCCGGGTCGTGCGACGGGCCTGAGCGTGACCGAGGACCCTCAACAACTGTTAGATATTGGGAATTTTTTACATTTTTATTTTTACATTTTTACAATTTAACGGGAATTTTATTAGTCGACATTTAATTATTTTATATTATTTTATACTGTTTTATCACTGAACGCGCATCGACATGGCAATGGTACATTCCCCTAAAAAGTTCTTCATCAGTGTCGGATAATCCTCCATCAGAGGAGAGGATGGCACCTCCCCCTGCCGAGGAAGGCAGCTCCGGTGTGGAGCGGCGCCCGGCGGCGCCGGTACGTCGCAGTATTGACAAGCTGGAGATCCGCCAGACGGACCAGCGTCCAAAGGAAGTAAAAACGGGGATCCTTCCTCAAAAACTTCTCCCCAAGAAAGGGACTCAACCTCCACAACCTCCGTCCCCACTTCGAGTTCCGGCGCCGTCGAAGCGGTACGATACGGCAACTGCAAGCTGCACCGTAATAAGACAGCAGTTACAGTCATCGGGGAACATCAAGAGGGAGATAAAGGAAACGATTTACGCCAGAACCGACCACTTAGAGGGAATTATAAAGGCCTACGAGGAGGATAGGAAGAGAGCACTTAGAGGGCAAAGTGTTGAGAAGTCAGGGATACCTGCTCCTGCCACCCCAACACCCCCCTCACCTTCCTCAACTCCTGCCTCAGCCTCAGTGAGTAATGAGGCAATCTTAAGAAAAATAGAAGAGAATGAAAGATTGTTGAAAGAGAATGGAAGAATGATGAGTGATTTGAAAGAAAGGATTGAGAAACAAGGCGAAAGAAAGAAAGAGAGAGAAAGAAAGGGGATAGTGACGTACGCGGGTGTGGCGGCGGGCCGCTCTGTGACTCAGGTTCCGGAGCGGGCGACGCTACACTCAATCGTAGTCACGTCCAAGAATGAAAGGGATACGGGTGAACAGGTGATGGAAATATTGAGGCAAGTGGCGAATGAGGATGAAGGATGGGTGACAGTATAGAGAATACGAAAGGCGAAGGATAGAAGGGTAATCATGGGATACAAGACAGAGGAAGAAAGAAGGGAGGCACGGGGTAGGCTCGAAAAGACGGCATACCTCGCCGTTGAGGAGATCCAGAACAAGGACCCCCTCCTCATACTATACGGAGTATTAAAGTCGTTGAACGATGAAGACCTGCTAAAGACCGTAAGGTCCCGCAACCATAATGTGTTCCGGGACCTGGTCCCAGAGCAGGTACGGCTATCCGTTTTATACCGCAAGACGGCGAGGAACCCCCGCACGTGTCACGTGGTGCTCAGGGTCTTCCCGGCGGTCTGGTCCCATGCCCTGGAGATAGGGAGACTGCACGTCGACCTGCAACCCATTAGAGTTGCAGATCAGTCGCCGTTGGTGCAGTGCTCCCTATGCCTAGGGTACGGACACACAAGAAAGTTCTGTACCGGTACGGAGCCAAAATGTAGTCATTGTGGTGGGCTCCATCTGAGAGCCGCGTGCCCCGACTACAATACCGGGGCAGAACCAACTTGCTGTAACTGCCAGCGGGAGAAGCTGAGCAGCACGAGTCACAGCGTGTTCAGCACCTCGTGCCCAGTAAGAATGAGGTGGGACAACATAGCGAGGACCACCACTCAGTACCAGTGCTAACGTGGTCCCAGTGAACGCGCCCCCCTATAGAGTGCTGCAAGCTAACCTCCAAAGGAAGAAGCTGGCAACCGAAGAGCTCATACTCGCTGCCTCAAGGCTTAAAGCCTCCGTCGCTCTATTGCAGGAACCTTATGTAGGCAATTCGGCAAGAATGAAGGCATACCAGGGCGTTAGGGTCTTCCAGAACACTGGGCAAGGAGGAGGGACTGTGAAGGCGGCAATTGCCGTCTTCGACCCGACGTTGGACGTCATACAGTACCCGCAACTCACCACCAACAACATCATTGTGGTGGGGATCCGGACCCGTGCCTGGACGATCACGCTGGTATCCTACTACTTTGAACCGAAGCCGGAACCTCTGGGGCCCTATATAGAGCGACTTAAAGAGGTGAGGCGAGCTTTAGGTTCCCAGCTTGTTCTTATTGGGGGGGACGCTAATGCGAAAAGCACTTGGTGGGGCCAAGCTAATGCGAAAAGCACCATAATGCGCATACACTTCCTAATGCACCATAATGCGCATACACTTCCTAATGCGCCCGTCAGCACATTCCATACCCCACAGGGCCATAAGTTCGAAGACGACAGAGGCAAGGTACTGAGCGGGGCCCTCGCTGAGATGGACCTCTATGTCCTGAATAGTGGAGGTATTCCGACTTTCGATACTGTGAGAGGTGGAAGGAGATACCATAGCTACGTGGACGTCACGGCCTGCACGAGCAACATGCTCACCTGGGTCGACGCCTGGAGGGTTCATAGGGTCTCATGGGGTCAGACCACAACGGCATACCTGGAGAGGGCCAAGGGCATTAGAATTGAGCGTACAACCCGAGTTTACAACACCAAGAAGGCCAACTGGGATGCGTTCCGGACGAGCGTCGCTCGGTCGCTCTCGGATATAGATATAGGCGAAACGAGTCACAACAATGAGTTGGATACTCTAGTCGAATCATATACGGGAGCGATCGAGGGGGCGTGCCGGGAGAGCATCCCAGTTAAAAAACCGGGGGGGTTGATCTCTATGCCGTGGTGGTCGAAAACACTCGATGAGCTGAGAAAGTCCGTCAACACCAAAAGGCGTCGCATCAGGAATGCAGCGCCGGACCGAAGGGAGATGGTGGTAGCATTGTATCTGGAACAAAAGGAGATGTATGAATCTGAAGTAAGAAAGGCACAGGTCGAAAGTTGGAAAAACTT
Organism: Cybosia mesomella; assembly: GCA_946251805.1. Taxonomy (NCBI): domain Eukaryota; kingdom Metazoa; phylum Arthropoda; class Insecta; order Lepidoptera; family Erebidae; genus Cybosia; species Cybosia mesomella. Next base: position 15,725,599 of record OX276406.1, on the reverse strand, counting down.
CTGCGGAAAGCAGGACAGGGAGGGAGATCTGGGAGGGAATTTATAGGGTTATTGGCCAGTCCACAGCAAGGGAGGAGGACACTCCGCTTGCCGTCGATGGATCATACCTGGACGCCAAAGGTTCGGTGGAGTTGCTTGCCCGAACCTTCTACCCGACCGACCGGGAAGAGGAGGACGATGAGGGGCATCGAAGGTTACGTGAGAAGTCCAAAGAGGTTGATAATGAAAGGGGTCATTGTGAGGATGACCCACCCTTTACCATGAGCGAACTTTTCGATGCCCTTCATAAGTTCAATCCGAAAAAAGCTCCGGGGGCGGATGGCTTCACGGCCGATATCTGCAACCAAGAAATAGGGGCCGACCCCTTACTCTTCCTGAAGCTGCTGAATCGGTGCCTCCACCACGGCTACTTTCCTAAGATATGGAAGGAGGCTGTGGTGGTTGCACTGAAGAAGCCAGGAAAGGACTCGTACACCATCCCCAAATCGTACAGACCTATAGGTCTACTGCCCGTTTTGGGGAAGGTGTACGAGAGAATGCTGGTTGCTCGTCTCAAGTTTTATCTTTTACCGAGGATTAGTCCTCGCCAGTACGGCTTCATGCCCCAAAGGAGCACCGAAGACGCCCTCTATGACCTCATGGGGTACATAAGGGCTCGTCTCGATGAAAAGAGAATAGTCCTTATGGTGTCCTTGGACATAGAGGGCGCCTTCGATAGCGCCTGGTGGCCCGCGATTAAAGTACGGCTGTCGGAGGAGGGGTGTCCGGCAAACTTGAGACGAGTAATCAGTAGTTACCTTAGCGACAGGGAGGTAAGGGTAAGGTATGCGGGCGAGGAGTGCAGACGCCCCACGGAGAAAGGCTGCGTCCAGGGTTCAATCGGCGGACCCTTGCTGTGGAACCTGCTGCTAGACCCATTGCTTCACGAATTAGAAAAAAGGGCGGCTCACGTTCAGGCTTTTGCGGACGATGTGGTGTTGGTGTTCGATGGGAATAGTGCCCTAGAGATTGAGAGACAGGCCAATGCCTCTCTCGAGCATGTGCGGGAGTGGGGCATTGGAATGAAGCTGAAATTCGCACCGCACAAAACCTGTGCGATGGTACTCACGCGGAGGCTTAAGTACGATGTCCCGCGCCTCAGCATGGGCGGGATAGACATTGGACTGTCCGACCACATAAAAATCCTAGGGCTCACCATCGACCACAAACTCACATTTAACACACACGTCACAAATATATGCAGAAAGGCGATCGGCATCTAACACAAGCTGGCGAGGATGGCCCGGATCAGCTGGGGACTACATCCTGAGGTGATTCGGACCATCTATAACGCGGCTGTGGAGCCGACGATTCTGTATGCAGCTAGCAGTTGGTGCGCGGCGGTGGACAAGCTTGGTGTCAGAAAGCAGCTGAACGTGTTGCAGCGTGGATTCGCCCAAAAGCTGACCAAGAGTTACCGGACAGTCTCCCTGCACTGCCTGGCTGGCATGCTCCCTCTGGACCTCAGAGTTCGTGAGGTGGCCTCATTGTACGAGGCCAAGAGAGGAGTGTTCCAGTCATGGTTGGGAGACAGGGAGATTGAACGGATGGCTCCAGCTAAAGAGGAGCCTCACCCCGCGGAGCATATGAAGCTGGAGTTCTTAAGTCTGGTAGACGAGGATCAATACCAACGAACAAACAATATCGAAATGCGTATATTTACAGACGGGAGCAAGATTGAGGGTCGCGTCGGCGCCGCGTTATCCTTTTGGATCCCCAAACTTGCTCTCTCGCCACACTGTACCGTCTACCAGGCCGAGCTCCTGGCCATATGCAAAGCGACCAGTGAGGTCCTCAGGCGAGGTGCGGCCACTTTTGGCATCCTCAGCGACAGCAGAGCCGCTCTCCTGACGGTCATAAACCGTCATGCCCTCCACCCCCTGGCAGTTGAAGCCAGGTGTAATATCAAGCGGGGCTTGACCCAGGGCAAGGAAATTTCCTTATTCTGGGTCAAGGCCCATGCAGGGTTGGAGGGCAATGAACGAGCCGATCAGCTGGCTAAGGAGGTGGCTCTGCTGTCGAAGAGAGCTCCACACTACAGCCTGTGCCCAGTTTCATTCGTCAAACGTGGCCTGCGGCAGATCACGCTTGACGAATGGAACGAAAGGTACAGGGTGGGTGACACGGCTTCTGGCACCAAGCTCTTCTTCCCATGCGCGGTGGCCGCATACAGAACCGTCCGCAAGATGGAGGTCGCCGGCATTACAACCCAGTTGTTGACGGGGCATGGTGGGTTTTCCGGATACTTGACCCGGTTCAAGTGTAAGGAAGACCCATCATGCGCCTGCGAGCCTGGCGTCGAGGAGACAGTCGCACATTTGCTCGTGGACTGCCCTATACACTCCAGGGACAGACATGAAATTGAGAATCGTATAGACATAGATTTAAAGGTCGATAACTTTCCTGAACTAATAAAAACACACAAGGAAGAGTTTCTAAAATTTGCCGAAATCATATTCAAGAAGGTCAAGAATAGAAATAGCACTTAATAACCTCTGCAGATATAATAATAGTTTACCTGACCAGAAGGTTAAACTGTAATGTAAGTAAAGAAATTAAAACCTGTACAAACAAAAAATAGAGTGTTACAATTAGTAAATATCTGAATGTATATAGTTATAAGTAAAACTAATAACATATGTCATAGCAAGAGATTGTAATAGTTAATAAGATAATGTAAAAATTATATAGTAAGGATAATAAAGTAATAAAAAGTAAACTAGCAGATAAGGTAAAAAAGAGAAATAAAGAAAGCAATACAAAAATGTAATCCCCTACCCTACCCCATTAGTATGAAAGGAATGGAATGAAAGTGCGAGAGGAATAAAAGCGAGAACTGGTATGGTACTAGAGGATAAGAATGAAAGCGTGATATATATAGCATTAAGAATAGATAAAAAAGAAATTAACCCTGAGTGGGTTTTCCCAAATAAAAGTAGATAAGACTAGTTACTATAAATATTTTTGAGCGTAGGCTTTGGCCAAGCCAGAGATGGTAGAATAAAAAAAAAAAAAAAAAAAACCCGAGGGGCCATCTCGAAACCGGAGATGGCCCAGGGTCAGTCGGGGTGCGAGGGATATGCTCTATGGGCAACCTTACACCCCGGCGTCTGTAGACCCGAGACGGCGTGCGGTTTTAGTCGGTTCAAGCTCGACATAACCGCCCCCGCTGGCCGGCGGGGGGGTATCCGAAGGGATTTCCGCACGAAAAAAAAAAAAGGTATGTGTGTACAAGTGACAATCGAGACGACTACTAACTGTGAGTTCTTGAATTGGATTCTGAGTTGCGCAGTGTTATAACGGTTTTGCCAAATGAAATTCAGAGTAGCAGCATGCAGAATCCGTGCTAACATTTTGAATATCTGCGTCAATTTAATCAGTTGATGGCTAAAGGCTCGTCCCCACTACATGGGCATAAAAATACAGCTAGAGATATACAGGCCCAAGTAAAAGTATATGAAAGATCACCAGAGCCTCACCAGTTAATCATCTGGTGTACCGGCTCGCAGGTGAGTTTAATTTGAGTCCCATATATCTTGGTGGGACTCCATAGAGGTACCACATACTAAAATAACTACTCTTTTTACTGCCTCTACTGCTCAAAGGTTTGCTGGTAGAGAACTCTTTTAGAGTTAAGCTCGCCTTTGTACATAATTTATTTTACTTTTATTACATTTGTCTTTTTTTTGTGTACAATTAAGATATAAGAATTAGAAATTAGGAATCAGAATTCAGGAATCAGGAATCAGGAACCAGGAACAAGTATTAGAGAATCAGGAATCGGGATTCGTGAATCAGTAATCAGGGATCAGGAATCAGAAATCAGATATCAGGAATCAGTTATCATGCATCAGGAATTAGGAATGAGGAATCAGGAATGAGGAATGAGGAATAAGGAATCATGATTCAGAAATTAGGATTCAGGAATTAGGTGTCAAGAATCAGGAATCAGAATTCAGTAATCAGGAATCAGTATTCAGGAATCAGGAATCAGGAATCTTGAATCAGGATTCACGATTCAGTAATCAGGAATCAGTATTCAGGAATCAGAAATCAGGAATCTTTAATCAGGAATCAGGAATCAAGAATTAAGAGTTAAGAGCTATGGCGCTCATTAGGGGAGACCTATGTCCAGCAGTGAACTAGCATAGGTTGATGATGATGATGATGGTATCAGCCGTAGGAATTCCTCTGCTGAACATAGGCCTCCCCCATCGACTTCCGTTTCGACCGGTCTTTAGCGGCCTGCATCCACCGAGTCGCTGCGCTCTTTGCTAGGTTGTCTGTCCACCTTGCGGCAAGCCTTCCTACGCTGCGCTTGCCGTCACGTGGTCTCCACTCAAGAACCTTTCTTTCCCACAGGCTATCGGTTCTCCGAGCTATGTGCTGCCACTTCAGCTTTCTGACTTGACAATATGTTGGTAACTTTAGTTCGTCTACGGATCTCCCCATTTCTGATTCGATCTCGTAGGGAAACCCCAAGCATAGTCCGTTCCAAAGCTCGCTGTGTGACCCCGAGCTTCCTTATGAGGCCCATAGTGAGAGACCATGTCTCAGCACCGTAGGTCATCACTGGTAACACGCACTGATTAAAGACCTTTGTCTTCAAGGACTGCGGTATTTTGGACGAGAAGACGCTGCGCAGTTACTCGAACGCAGCCCAGCCGAGTTGGATTCGTTGATTGACCTCCTTCTCGAAGTTGGATTTGCCTAGTTGGACGGTTTGTCCCAGATAGACATAGTCATCAACAACTTCGAGAGGTGAGCCTCCTAATAATTTGGACTTTCGTCTTGTCCATGTTCATTTTCAGGCCCACCCGCTGGGACACTTTGTTGAGGCCTCCGAGCATAGTGCTGAGCTCCTCTAAAGACTTTGCCATGACTACGATGTCGTCAGCAAATCGAAGGTGAGTGATGTATTCGCCATTAATATTGATGCCTAATCCTTTCCAATCCAGAAGCTTAAAGGCGTCTTCCATTGCATTGGTAAAAAGTTTCGGCGAGATGACGTCACTCTGCCTAACTCCCCTTTGCAACGAAATAGCCTCTGTGCTCGGATCCTGTACTCGGACCGACATGGTGGCGTTTTTATACAAGCACTTCAGCACTTCGATATACCGATAGTCAATGTGGCAACTCTGAAGAGACTGCAGCACCGCCCAAGTCTCAATCGAATCGAAGGCTTTCTCATAGTCCACGAATGCCAAGCATAGTGGCAAATTATACTTGTCGGTCTTCTGTATAATCTGCCGCAGCATATGGATATGGTCTATGGTTCTGTGGAGTCTGGGGTTTGACTTCACAGCTTCTTGTCGATAACTAATTTATTAAATTTATATTATATTTATATATATTTAAATTATAAGACAAGAATTTTATATGATGTGTTTATGTTGTATTTGTTTCAGTGTACTAACCCAACAAGATTCACAACGAGTCTAACAAAATCAAGATGTCCTTTGTTTACAAAATTAAATAACACACGAATTTCCAAAGCACGTTTGACATTGGCAGAAATTGTCGACCATAAATATCGGCAGTGCTTGCCATACCCAAAAATAGAATAGAAGAATTTTATATGATTAATATATTTATTCTTAATTATAACTCTACTGAACGTGTTTTATGGGATTTACCCGAGGTTCTTTATATTTACTGATTCGAACAAGAGGGACGCGAACTCTGCTCAGTGATTGAGCCTAATACACTTTTCCACTTCTTGATATTCTCTTCTGGCGGGTCAAGGACGGAGCCCCTGGTCACTCACTGACTCGATCCGTCCACCAACCTTTTGTTTTATCCCTATGCTCCTAATTCAAATTGATTTATACATTTTAACACATTACAACTACATTACAATTACATTGCAACTAACTATAGTGTTCGAAGGAGTCCGAACACTACCTACAGTATTATAGCCTTTACGGAAACCAGCTTGTTCGGGAGGCTGGAAGTTATCAAACCTGCGTGCGAGACGATTCGTGATCACCCCGAAAACAGCTTGTAAACATGGTTCAGAAGCGAGATGGGCCTGTAGTTCTTCAATAAGGTTTTATCACCTTTCTTGAAGAAGATAACTACTACACTTCTGTTCCACGCTTGGGGCGCAGTACCCTCGAGCAGGACGGAATTAAAGAGCCTCTGTAGAGCTTTCAGTATCGGTGTTCCACCCGCACTCAGAAGCTCCGATGTAATTCCGTCCTCACCCGCCGCCTTGTTGCTCTTGAGCTGTTTGAGGGCCATCCTAATCTCATACTGGCTGAAGTCCGGAATATCTTCTGTGTAGTGTCGGGTTAATTTGGCTCTTGGATCTCTATCCAAAACCTCAACAGGCTTAGCTACTGAGATATATAATTGTCCGTAGAACCTTTCGATCTCCCTCAGTACTTCTGACTTAGTAGTCACTACACTGCCGTCTTCCGTCTTCAGCTTCATCAACTGACTCTGCCCAATAGACAAGTCTCTTGCAAACACTTTAGAGCCCTTATGTTGCTCTATCGTATTTTAATATGATTGGTATTAAAGACACGAATCGACACGATGCGACATCGTGTCGCAAGGACTTCGAGATCCGTATATTGCGCTGCCGATATGTTCAGCGTCCTCGGAAGTCTGCAACGTCAATGAGTGTCGTTCTGCCATAAGGTTGAGGGGGTGAAATGATAGTTTTTGAGGTCTATCTTTCCGGCGGTGTCTGAAGAAGATTTACCCTACCTTGTGGACAGTTTCTACCAACCTGTTTTTGACCTCGTCCACATACACGCAATCCTTCAGGCCAGAGAAGCGGTTTGCGAGCTCGAGTTGAAAGACCTCGGGGTTTTGTATATGGGCTGCAGTAGGTCGGAGCGTGGACTTCATTAGTCGAGACCTTACATTTCCTATGAGGTGGCTTCTTGTAGCAGGAGTTCATAATAAAGAGTTCCTCCGTCTCCAGAAAGTCAGCCAACCTCTAGCCGTTAAGCCCAAGTTTAAAGCCCAGCCTTTAAGTCTGGCTTTAAGGTTGTCGTGTCCTCGCCCTCTCTTCGGACCTCCGATAAACTCACTATGTCCCAATGCAGCTTGTTCATCTTCTCTGCTAGCTCAATGATCTTCTCGTCGTCCTTAAGGTGCGCGTATTATATGTCACCAGCGACAATCTACGTCGGTATTCCTTTGAACAATTGCCTGAGGTCGTTCCTCAGCCTCAGCCTTCTCCGTTAATCAGCAGAGTGCACCGCGGGCAGGCGAGGTTGGCTTGGGTCCCGAAAGATGCAAGTAGGGACTCCTTGCACTCACTTTGCAATTAAGAATTACAACTAACATTCTACTAGAATATGATTTACATTTTCATTTACATTTTCTTACTTGTCGTCGTGTATGGTATGGTAATTGGGTAAATCGTTTTATTAGTTCGTTTTGTATAGGATTACACAGCACTGAATTTGTGAAATTATTGTGGACGTATAACCGTTAGATTGGATTGGCATAGTAGTTAATATTTTGTTTGAAAATGTAATACACATTTAAATGAAATCTGAATATGAAAAAGTATTATCTCAAAAGCGTCAAATCATAAAGAAATCATAAGACCTAAAGGTTCACTCGGATTTGGTATAAATAGAATTCGTTCTACCTGAGCTGTACGAAAGGAAATTGGGTTTTCAATTGAAATTACATTTACTGTTTTGCCCTAAAAACACAGAACCCTCATCTAATCCTAATTTGTTGGAGGATTTGGTCCGAGTGCGAAATTGTTTCAGGTTGAGAAAGTCTGAGGTCTGTACGCTTACTGAAAACCTCCCAAAAGTTTGCGTACGCACTGATATGCAAATTATTTCAACATCTCTACTTTACCTATTTTATAAATTTTGTAAATAGTAGATTGTTACACAAGGGTTGAAAGTCAGCCATTTCACCCGAGATATTTCAGAAATATATATTGTATATACAATATATATTATATATATATATATATATATATATATATATATATATATATATTGTATTGGATATTTCTGTGTATAATTCGAGGTAATAGTTCGAGGGTGAAATGGTGACATTAACCCGAGGTAAACACTCTACTTTTCATTTTGACTATGTGAGGAAATTAAAATACTACACACACATTTAATGAAACAGGTATACATATTGATTATCAGTTAAAAATAAAAGTAAAATTAGAACAATTTGAAAATGGATCATTAACAACAGCTATTGCCTGTTCTTCAATCTCATCGAGAGTTAAATTAATATCCATGTCACTGGAATCACTTTCCGAAACAATTTTTAACCACAATTAACACAAGGTATTCATTTATATTGAATGTCGTTTTCCCGCTAATTATTTAGCAAACTTAAATTGTTTTTTTTTAATTCAGAAAAAAAAGTTATAATTCACGTACACATTGCCAACATTAGAAAAGTTTTGAAAATAGAATCTATTGGTTACATTGTAATCGAGTATCTAGGCGGCCATATATAAAAAAGCGTCATGATATCAAGGCATTATGACGTAACTTAATTATCATAAACTCCATGGCAAACCCTAAAATTAAAAAAAAATTACTTTCCGCCCTAGGCATGAAATAAGCTACTTTCCACCCGGCTATCTACCCATGAAAATTAAACTTTCCGAACAGGAGAGATGAAATAGTACATTGTACACCGAGGGGAGAAAACTCGAGAACAGAAATAGAACTTTCTCCCGAGTGATACATAGTGCTTTATACTACACCTACGAGGAAAATAAAATACAATATTTCTTTAATTAAAGTTTATATTAAAATTGCTACAATGGCTTAAACTTATAGTGACGTTTTTTCCAGGAAGGCTAATACTTGTGTGAGATGATTGAGATAAAACTGGGACACTTGGTTCTGCTGTTGGTACACTTGTGTTTGTGGGAGGAGCTAGTTTTATAGTTTGAGTAGAATCATATTCTTCCAGGAAGGCTGTTGGCGCTGTGCTCGTTGAAGGTTGTGGGGACTTTTTGTTATGTAAATTGATTGATCCTGATATTTGGTTATTAATGTGTTTTTTATTTTCTATGGAATCTTCGATGTAACTTTCTGCGACAGCGGACGATTTCCAACCACCATGTCGTTTTATTGCAGTTAAATCAGTGCCTGTATCTGCAAGGATGGTTGCGGAAGTCCGTCTGAAACAGTGCCCAGTGTAGAAATCAGGGTTTGTGAGTTTTAAATATGAGGCTATTTCTTTCGGTACTGAACTTAATTTGTTCTTTCCGATCACTTGCCTGACGCATTTATTGTTTTTAAATTGTACCAAAACGCGCTTGGAGTTCATATTACTCGGACGAAGATCCATATATCTTTTCAAAATATGGAAGAATGTGTCGGTTACAACAAAACTCCTCTCTATTTTAGTTTTTGTTCGGGGAAGCTTGACTATGGCTATATCTTCACGGATCTCTATGTCGCCAGTAGTTAAATCCAAAAGCTCTTGAAAACGACAGGCACCATTTATGCCCAGAATTAAAATTACCTGTAAATAAATAAAAATCATAAGTTGCTATGATAGTTCCGTAAATAAAGTATAACAATTAGGTACAATGATAATGTTCAATAGTTACCTTCATTAGTAAATAATTGTTGTCTGGAGCATTTTGTAAGAAATCAAAGACATCTTTCGTAGTCAATACTTTGGATTTTTTACTGCGAAATCCTTCTGATTTCCGCTTCAAAAACGTTGTTAGTTTAGCATATTCTTTAATATTTACATTGTTTTTCACTGACAAAGAGCTTTTCAGCATAGAAGTGGACCACAAGGTACTTGGCTTATATTTTTGCGCTTTTTCGCTAAAATATGATAGTAGGACGTTTTCTGAGAACGATTGTGCATTTTTGCTACTGTTCCACAATATAAAATCATTATAAACTGGCGAAATGTGGGTGCTAGCACCTCTGCCTACCCCTTCGGGGATATAGGCGTGAGTTTATGTTAAGTTATGTTATGTTATAAATTTTGTCGTATTTGGCTCGAGACTTCTCAGGAAGTAAGTTATTTATGACTTCTTGGGCTGAATTTTTTATTTCTGGTGGCGTCATCATTACAAAATCGTCACTTCACTATCAGATGATATTTTGGAAAATTATTTAGAAAATTAAAAGCTAGGTACTGTTAAATTATCAATTTAGTTAAAAACAAAATTTAACGCAACGAAATAAATTGCCGCGCTTTTTTTCGCATTGCAGAATAAGGTTGCCATCCTCATTTCATTAAAAATAGACAACAAAAAAATAATCTGCCTGTTTTCTCTATAAAACCTTTTTGAGATTTGAGGTTTGTATGTTTCCCGCTGTAGGGGGTTCGATTCCCGACAAATAAAAGATAAGTTTTTAGTTGGAATATGTATTCATAGATCACACATGAAAATATGTAATACACGTTATGCCGCGAAGCTACGGTTTGGTCGCGCCCGATTCGATATGGCAACCGGTCCGACCGCGCCGTTTCCGCGAAAGTTGCTAAGGCCAGCATTTGTATAATATACGTGGCCCGTACATGCTCCCGGGCGAAAAGAGACAAAAAAAACAAAGTTATAAACACAGATTTAAGACACACAAGTATTGTCAGATCTGCGCGGTAGTGGTGAACACGCCTGGTCCTTTTTGTTGCACACACTTTGCACTTGCACTAACACTGGCTGCTCGACAGCCCGCCCTAGCTGTCGCATGCTGATGACACTGATACTGCTAGGAGGCGACGGTGGCGCGGTAAGCCCGCGTCTGCCCGCCAGGCGACTCCGCCGCCACAGGAACACCGCTACTGCTGCTATTGCAACAGAGTGTAGCTTATCGCATAGTGATGCACATGATGGTAGAATTCATAATGATCCTCTGTGACGATGGCAGCTTTTAAATCTTTGATCTTTTCCCCAAGCTTAGTTAATTCGTCCAAATCTAAATCAGCGGTTCCATTTTGGCGTGGAGTTAAAGAAATGTTAATCACATGATTAATCTGTGCAATCTGTGGGCTATAAACATCTGCATCAAAACTTAATGTATTCGATAATTTGGTGTTTTGAGCGTATGCAGTAAGATGGTCCTCTCGGATAATACAGTTCGGCTCAAGCTTAATGACGTGTGCTCCCTGCCCTTGTTCCACGGTAACTTGATCTCCGCACATAAAGCGTAGTGTGCATTGAGTACAACAATAAAACAAATAAGTATTGATGTTACTTAATTGTATCCATTTATTATTGCATGTAGCTGTGATGGTTTGACAATTACGCAACGATGCGTCAGGATGGCATAAATTGTTATCGGATTTTAGATTATAGATAAGGGTGTGCACGTAGCATAGGTAGGTAAATGAGCTAGTGTGCACACACCACTGTACTTCGTTCTCATTTAAAGGAATGTATGTGTCCTTTTTCATATTTATTGCAACGTAGTCAGATAGCGGTACTATAGATATCGTGCTATTTGCTTGTCGAAGAGGAATCGGAATAATTAGATATAGCTCGTAACTATCTCTAGTAACTAGGGGTATGTTTATTTCAAATATGAAATAATGACTAGTTAATCGAGCCCTGACCTTCAATAACTGATAAATCGTAGCGATTTCTAGGTGTATATGCTCAATAGGTAGTGACAAGTCTTTCGTCAACTGTCCTGCTATGATGTTCAGTTCTTCTAACATTTGTTGTGGAGAAAGAATGTGCGTATTAAATTGCTGATGATGAACGTCGGTTAACATCTCCACCAATTTATCTTGAATCCCTCGGATACTAGAAATAAGCGTTTGGGTAATCATGGCTGATATGGTGAAGTCATTCAGAACTTCAACCGTTTTAAGGTGCTCGTTTATGGTAAGTGTTGCATTAACCAACTCGTTCAGACGCTCGTCAATTACTTTATGCTGTTTATTAATAGATTTCTCAATTCTTTGCAATACATTGTATTCTCCTTCAACCACCGATGTCTGATTTTTCCTTAAAGTAGCTAAATACCTTTGATTTTCTTGAAGCATAGTGATGTCCTTTTGATATTGTTCGGCAAAATGATCGTCCAGTACTCCGAATAGTGTATTCGCAAGGTATCCTACACCGTTGATAAGACCACGTCGCGTGCGCGATCGCGTGTCATTATGCTGACCAAGTAGTACTTGGTTAGTGAACTGTAATTCTTGGTAACTGTGACGTAACTGCAACAGAATTACGTCACACTGTGATAGTGAACTAACTCGTGCGCAAGTTTGCTCAAGATATTTTTGATATTTTTCTAAAGCTAATATCCCGTTCCAGTAAGGGTCCATTAAATTCCAGTAAATTAATACGAGATCAATGGAAACTTGTTGTTTACTACAACAAGTTTCCATTGATCTCGTATTAATTTCATGTTGCTAATTTTGTCGAAGAACAACCCTTGATGCTTGTTTAGTTGTGTTATATTGTACGCTGCATAGGAACTGCTTGCTAAGGTAGTTATGAGTAAAAACAACGATAAACAAATAGCCAAAAAGCCTTTGTTAGGTTTCAACCGTGTCTTGCTACTAGTTATATTTGCCGTGTCTTGTTCATCTGGTACCACAGTTAAGCTCGACGGGGGTAAAGGTAATATTGAAAGTTTGACTATTGGCCTCTGTATGACTCCATTCCTCGTTTTTAGGGAGACTATTCTCACTAATCCGTCAGATCCCTTATGTACTTCAACAACTCGACCCATCATCCATTTACCAGCGGGTAGATTGTCGTCGTGAATAGTTACCATATCACCGATCTTTAAATTTTCTTGCTTCTTAAACCACTTGCCCCGTACTGATAATTGCGTAAGGTATTCAACCTTAAAACGTTTCCGGATATCCTGTGCTAGCTTATGGGCTAAGTGCCATCGAGTTCTCGCATCCTGTGCGGTTTTTATAATAGTATTTCCAGCTCTTCCAGCAAGGAAATGTGACGGTGTCAAGAAATCTAAATCTTCCACATCTTCAGACAATGGACACAACGGACGCGAGTTTATACATGCTTCTAACTGTGATAGAAGTATGCTGAACTCCTCGAAGGTCAGCCTTTGGTTGCCTACGATACGCTTAAGGTGATATTTTATGCTACGAATACCTCGCTCCCAGTATCCTCCTCCTGAAGGGAAAGATGGTGCGTTAAAATGCCACTCGATTTTAAGATCGGTAATTTCTTTAAAGAATGCTTCATCTAAGGTACTCTTCAGATTATGAAATTCTTGATTTAGATTTCGGTTAGCCCCGACAAAATTGCTACCGTTATCGCTAAACATATGTCGAGGTGCTCCTCTCCTGGCAGCCATTCTCCGAAGGGCTGCTAAAAGGCTGTACTGCTAAGATCCGAAACCAACTCCGGGTGTATGGCTTTCGTCACCATACAGATAAATAACGCGACGTAACCTTTACTTGTTTTGATGCCCCGCCCTTTGTGAGCCTTTATTTCGACAAATCCAGTGTAGTCAACACCTGTATAATAGAACGGAGGTGCTGGATTGACCCGAGCTGCAGGTAAGTTTCCCATCAATTGACATTGTAGCTTAGGGTCATGCTTCCGACATTTTACACATTTTCGTACTTCCTTCTTAACTGCTCGGTTTCCAGAAATAATCCAGTACTGCTGCCTTAAGTTTGATAATGTCAAGCGCGGACCACCATGATAGGTAAGTAAACGTGCTTGTTGTATTAAGCGCGTCGTAAAGATACCGCCGTGAGGGAGTATAATAGGATATTTCATATCGTTATGAATTTGAGCATTTTTCAAACGACCTCCAACCCGTAGAATTCCATTGCTGTCTAAAAAAGGGTTTAAATTTAATAATTTGCTTGTATTTTTAACCATTTTATGCTTTCGATAATGCTCAATATCATCCTGGAATTCGCATCGCTGTACATATTTCATGATAAGTTGCTTTGCTTGCTTTAATTCTCGTAACGTAAGATATGCTGGCTTTTGTTTACATTCGCTAGTAGGTTTGTTAAATGCACGCAATATCCACGCTAAGATTCTAATTGTTTTTGCTAGTGAACTATACTTTATTAATAGTTCTAAAATAATGCTGTCATCGCTATTTTGCTGAATACAATTGACTTGCTTCCCGTTAATTTTTTCTTTGGTAGTGTACTTAGTTTGATTTTCGTCACCCGTAAATGATTTTAACCATTTAGGTCCTTGCCACCAAAGATATGAACCTGCTAATTGAGACGCTAAGAGCCCTCTACTTGCTGCGTCAGCAGGATTCTCACCTGATTTTACATAACGCCAACAGTTTGGTGGTATTGTTTTTGCGATAGATTTGACACGATTGGATACGAAAGTTTTCCATCGATTTGGATCGCCTTGTAGCCAACCCAGGACCACCATAGAATCAGTCCAACCGTAGATTATTTCTACTTGAGGAAGAGATTGTATAACCTTGCTCATCAGTTTTGCTAATAGTTCAGCACCACATATTTCTAACCGAGGTAGTGTTATAGTTTTGCTACACGGAACCAAACGAGATTTTGAAGTAAGCAGAATCACCTTTACTTGATCTTTGTGTACGATTCGTGCGTAAATAACGCTAGCGTATGCTTTAAGCGATGCGTCACAGAATCCGTGTAACTGTATGACGTCACCTTGATGATACCCGATCCACCTGGGAACTTCACATTCGTTTAAGTGGTAGATTTCTGATCTGATTTTTATCCATTCGAGATTAATATTTTCTGGCAATACATCATCCCATTGTAAATTAGCGGTCCACACCCTTTGAAATAATAATTTCAAACTAGTAGTGAGTGGCCCCAACCATCCTAGGGGGTCAAATAATTTGGAAATTTCCGATAAAATTATTCGTTTAGTGTTAGTGCTGTTTGTTTGATTGACGATATCATATCTAAATATAAATGTATCCTTTTGCGAGTCCCAGCGTAAACCCAAAGTTTTCGAGGTCCCCTCTGATTTAAAGTTAAATATTGGTTTCCCTTGACTACCTTCTTCGCTTATAGCTTCCAGCAGTTGTGGTTCGTTTGAAATCCACTTCCTAAGAGTGAACCCTCCTGATTTCATTATACTGTTGAGGTCCGCAATCAATTGCTTCCCACTGTCAAGGTCATGAACACCGTGTATAACGTCATCGACAAACATGGCTTCTTCGACCACCTGTGCTGCTTGAGGATACCTTTGTCGTTCATCCGCTGCTAGTTGTTTCAGGGTCATCATCGCAAGAAATGGAGATGCCTTGACCCCAAACGCTACTGTAGTTAACTGATATGATTGTATGGGTTGATATTTTGACTCTCTCCATACGATATGTTGAAACACCTGATCCTCCTGACGACCGACGCTGTATCATTACTCTCATGCGTATAATTAGATGGAATCATATGCTGTAATGTGCTGTAATCGCTCATAAATTTCTTGTATTGAGCTGCTAAATTAGGCTGCTTTTCAAATTTATTTTCTAAGCTCCGCAACTGACCTATGGCCTTGCTTCTCGATAACCCTAATTTATCGTGTACTTCCTGCTTCATAGGCAACTTGACCTCATACCGACCGTCCGGACGACGCTTCGTGGTGGATGAAAATAGGTCTATGCATTTCTGTTCTTCTGAGGATACCTCGGAGTTGACCTCTATGTCTTCCACCTCCCAAAATCGCTGTATGTCGTCGATATTGTTTAATATCACGTTGCAGTGATAAGATTGCATTTTCCCAAATAAAATCCAACCTAGTTGGGTTTGCTCTGCTAACGGTAGGGACGGCTCTTCTGCTCTGCTGATTCCTCCCATCTTTATCATAGCATAAATATCTGATCCAAGTAATAAGTCTATAGGTCGGCTTACGTAGAACTCCGGATCTGCTAAATCGATATTCTGAATAAACTGCCATGATGGTTTTGTGAAAGTAGTTTGAGGTAAATTTTTAATCAAGTTATTCATGATAAGTACATCAGTGCTAAATTTAAAATCATTATAAATAGACATACACGTAACGCTGATCATTCCCTTAGAGTTAGTTGCTTTCTCCCCTATACCATAAATAACACCCCTACAGAAGTTTCTTTTCGCACCCAGTCTTTGAGCGGCGCTTTCTGATATCAGTGAGATTTGTGAACCTTGATCTATTAGCGCCCTCATAATGTGGCATGTTCCATCTACAGAAATAATTTTGATAAGTGCTGTGGCAAGTAGTATTTTTCCTGTGCCAGCTTTCGATACGTGCAAGTTGTTTCCCACGGATTCTGACGCAGGTGTAGATGTAGGTACGTTGTTGCTATGTGTCGGCTTAGCTTTGACGATAGCGTCATGTATCAAAGTATTGTGTTTCCAATTGCATTTGCGACACCGCTTCGTTGAAATCCATTGCTTTCCATTATGGTTGAATAAGCAATTTATGCAAGTTTTTAGTTCTTTAGCCTTTTTTAATTTTATTTCACTGGACAAAGAGTTGAAACTCGAACAATGGAAATATGATCTTCACCGCAAAGCGGACATTTAATTGCGGTAATGTTAAATGATTTGTTGGGGTTATTTTGATTATTAGAATTATAGGGCTTCTTCCTCGAGATCTGCTGTTTAGAATGATGCTGTATTGAGGACTTTGGTATAACTTGATCCTGCTTCCGTTTTGCTGACTCGAGACGAGTGAATTTACTTTGTAAGTAAGATAGGAATTCCTTCAAAATAGGTAAATCCCGTGGATTTGTCAGTGAATCCATATAGTCATTGTATGTTTCACTGTCCAGTTTTTGGGATAAGATGTGGACTAAAAATGGGTCCCAAGATGTTACTTCGACACCCAAATTCTCTACGGCATGAAGCGTCTCAAGCGTGACGTCATGCATCTTCTTTATTTGTGGTAAAGACTGCTGCTGATTAATAGTAGGTAACGCTAATAATGTATTTAAATGCGCTGTAAAGATTAATTTTTTGTTGTTGTATCGGTTATTGAGAATTTCCCAACATGCGCTATAATTTTCTGAGCTAATGTGAAGATGCTGTATTAGCCTCTCAGGTTCCGAACGCAATCGCCCTTTTAAAAATTGCATTTTTTGAGCCAAGGACAGAGACGGATTATCATGAATGGTTTCTTTAAATAGATCTTTGAATGACGTCCACTGCTGATAATTTCCGGAAAAAGTTGGTATTTCGATATTTGGAACCGTTTTTTCCCGGTGAGATACCGACCAAAGCTTTTGATTGACGGCCTTTTTTAGAGCTATATATTTTGATTCATGTTTAGTAAATAATTCCTCATACTCTTCATCCTCCCCGTTTAATTCCATGTGTATACTCCAGTGAAGAGAATCTATGGTTGACCAACGACACTGTAATTCCTTTAAAATATCTTCGAACTCCCATTTCTCGTTGATCTCGTCCAAATTGATAGTATTAACCGTTCTCATAAAGGCTTTAAAGTTAACAAATTGCTTTCGAAGCAAATCGTCCGACTTGCTTGTTGCACCTCTCGACACCATCAATGGTCGAGGAGCTTGTACGGCTGAATCTGATGACATGTCTTCTGACCTCACTTCACCCGTTTTCGCCTCCACTACCGGAGGTTTCGATGCAGATGTAGATGGCCCTGTCACTTCCTCACGCTGCTGCTTAATCCGCTCCTTAGCAGATAGATACAGGGCTTTCGTGCGCTCATATTCCGAATTTTTGAAATAAGGATGTTCCTTAACACCTAGCGCACAGATGCTGTCGTGATTATTTCTATACTCCGTCCAATAATTTTCAAGGATATCTAATCGCCTGTGAAAATAATCTGCTGTTCTCCTCTCTAAACCTGCTTTTTGTAAATTCTTGATAATTTTTTCGATAGCGTCGGTGAGTTCCACCTGGTTGATATATAAATTCTCCATATTGCTTATTCTAAAAATATGGAAAGATCTTACTTGGAAACCGCTGACTGATTTTCTCTCTGTACTTTCTGCTCTGCCTACTCTGCTGTCCTCGCTCCTGCTGACTGCTAGAATTCACCAAACCACGGCACTTGCACAAGGTCAACCGCTTCACACCCACGATATTCGCGAAAGGCTTCGAAGGACCAAATTTGTAGGGGGTTCGATTCCCGACAAATAAAAGATAAGTTTTTAGTTGGAATATGTATTCATAGATCACACATGAAAATATGTAATACACGTTATGCCGCGAAGCTACGGTTTGGTCGCGCCCGATTCCCGTAAGATCTTAGGTTGAACTAGTTAGTTATATGGCAACCGGTCCGACCG
This sequence comes from Cybosia mesomella, assembly GCA_946251805.1. NCBI lineage: Eukaryota > Metazoa > Arthropoda > Insecta > Lepidoptera > Erebidae > Cybosia > Cybosia mesomella. The sequence continues at coordinate 15,707,381 of OX276406.1, read as the reverse complement.
CGCTGTTTCCGCGAAAGTTGCTAAGGCCAGCATTTGTATAATGTACGTGGCCCGCACACCCGCCTCTTTTTCTAATTATTTCATATAAAACCTTTTTGAGGTTTGACGTTTGTATTTTTTTTATGTTCGCTGCTAAAAAAGAAAAGAAAGCTAGCCGGGCAGTAATGGATTTTCATACAACATTCCTGCCCTGCTTCGGAGGGCAGTAATAAAATTCCATATAACTTTTCCCGCCGCACATTTTTAAGGGAGAAATTACGAACTTTGTAACCCGTTTATGAACGAGTAATAAGACACTTTCCGAGTGGGTGTAGTATAAATGTTATTTTTATCTCTTCACTTAACTCTTGACTGATTTACTAAACTTTATCAACATGGTTTATTAAAAGTATTAATCGTGACAATTAAAGGCTATCCTACTTATGTTATAAATTTTAGACAGTAGGCATAATTTATTTTATCGTACCGACTGACGCAGGTGATCTCCGGGAAGGGGTGCTTCGGGGACCACCTGCATTGGATCAGGAAGGAGCCAACGCCTGAGTGTCATCACTGCGACGCGAGCGAGGACTCAGGGCTGCACACGCTGGTGGACTGCCCGGCGTGGGAGGCGCCGAGGCTTGACCTCGTGGCAGCCATCGGGGTGGGAGTCCTCTCGCTCAGCAGCATGATTGCGGCAATGGTGCGGAGCGCGAGCGCGTGGGCCACCGCCACATCCTTCAGCGAGCATGTAATGCTCGCGAAGGAGATGGCGGAGCGCGCCCGGGAGAGATTTAGAACTCTCCCGGCCCGCCGAGCCGGCAACTTCCTCGCCGCGCGTCGCAGGCGACTTAGGCGCTGGAGGTCGCTTAACGACCTCCGTCCTCCATGAGCGCAGGCCTGGGGGTAGCAGGTAAGGCCGCCTGTCACCCCAGCAGAAGCAGGCCGGGACGGTGGGGCGACTAGCGCCCCTCCCCCAAACCGGGGCAAGACGGGGCACCGTGGTTCCGAAACCCGAGGGGGCCATCTCGAAACCGGAGATGGCCCAGGGTCAGTCGGGGTGCGAGGGATATGCTCTATGGGCAACCTTACACACCGGCGTCTGTAGACCCGAGACGGCGTGCGGTTTTAGTCGGTTCAAGCCCGATATAACCGCCCCCGCTGCCCGGCGGGGGGGTATCCGAAGGGATATCCGCACGGAAAAAAAAAAGGTAAATGACAATTTTTATCACACATTTTTTATGGTTCCGTAGCCAAATGGCAAAAAATGGAACCCTGATAGATTTGTCATGTCTGTCTGTCTGTCTGTCCATATGTCACAGCCACTTTTTTCCGAAACTATAAGAACTAGGCTGTTGAAACTTGGTAAGTAGATGGTATTCTGTGAACCGCATTAAGATTTTCACACAGAAATAGAATAAAAAAACAATAAATTTTGGGGGTTTCCCCCCATACTTAGATCTGAAACTCAATAAATTTTTATTCATCAAATCCATACGTGTGAGGTATCTATGGATAGGTCTTCAAATATGATATTGAGATTTCCAATATAATTTTTTTCTAAACTGAATATTTTGCGCGACAGACACTTCCAAAGTGGTAAAATGTGCCCCCCCCCCCTGTAACTTCTAAAATAAGAGAACGATAAAATAAAAAAAAATATGATGACATTTCCAAGTAAATTTCCACCGAAAATTGGTTTGAACGAGATCACGAGTCGTAAACCGCAATGTACCTTTCATTCAATCAACTGAAATATAAAAATTTTACTTACTGTTACGGAACCGGGGCCTGAGGACGGCAGTTGGCCGACTCGCCGTCCTTACAGAAGCAGGCCGTGGCGGAGGCGTGTCGTGTGCCTGCCTGCCAACTCACCGAAGCGGGATAAAACCCGACCCCACCAGGCGAGGCCAAAGTCGCCGGCAACCCTGGGGTTATCCTTTCGAGGGCTTACCCGGGGTGCCCGGCAACGGACACTTGGGGAGGACACCGTGCGGTTTTAGTCGAGACACGACGGGGTATCCGAAGGGATTTCCGCACGTAAAAAAAAAAAGTCCGACTCGCACTTGGCCCGGTTTTTAAACTAGCTTCTGCCTGATACGAATGAGGTCACTGGTAACTGTTAGGTACATAACAAACTCCCGAATGAAAATTAGCCAGTAAAACTAATTACCTCTTACTTTCTCAGAATAAACAGTTTTCAGCACAACTCCAGCGAAAGTAGCCTCAAGGAGAACCATTGTGTCAACTTTGAGCCGTTTACGTCGAGCGTCAAAAGTTTTCCTGCACAGGTTTTCTTGGCATTTGTTATTACTGTGTATAATTCGCAAGACATTTTGCCAGCAAAAATGTTTTGGAGGCGAAGATTGGGTTGTGTTCGATGCGTCGTAAACACGCCTCTGGGAAATACCTGACGGAACCTACGGCTGGAGACCACTTTCTCTCCACCCGAGTTTGCTAAGTAAGCGAACGCTCATCGACGTACTTTACCCACTTTAACTGCACTGTTTTATTCTTGCGCTATTGTTGTAGGTGTAATAGCTATCTCCTGGAGCCAAATAACCTTTTTTTTCGGTAACTCGACGTCGTATAGGGGTTGTAGCGTTTCGCCGAATCGTTGCTTATTATCGGTAAAGAGAACGTTGAATGTTTGTTGAAGTACCTAATCTTCACAAATGGACTGTTGTAGATGTAACATTACAAAATAATACTAAGTAGTGTAATTTTGAATTTCCGTCTACTTTTAAAGAAGATTTACACAGAATTACACTTTCATGCTGTTTTCATTTCACAAAAAAAAAGTTACGATTAACTTTGCCTGAAAGTAACTAGATACTCTTTATAAACTCTTTGTTTATTATGTTTTATAAACACAGAATGACATGACATGCTGTGTTTAGACCACTCAAATTATTTAAAGTTCTGTCAAGGTAGTTTTTGTGCTTTTTTTAATAATAATAATAATATAATAATAATAAAGTTTATTTCGGATCAAGTCCATAGAAGTTGTTAGTTCAGTACAATTTTCACTTACATACTATTGTTAGTAAGGTACAAAATTACTTATTTTAATTTTCTTATTAATCTCGGTGTGGAGCACCATCCACCTTTTAAATAGGGGGGAGTCCCACCGGTTTGATAACGCCACCAGGATGCTGTTGGTGCTGCTCCTCGTGCGATACAATAAGGAAGCACAACGCTTTCTTATTATGGTTGCGAAGTCATTGACACGCTCCTCTGCAAACATCCTGGAGGCGCTGCAGTGCCTCGGCATCCCCATCAGCATCCTGAATGCGTTATTATATTGGACACGCAGGTCATGGCATGCCCGACGCGTAAAACCAAATAAACTCATTTTTTCTACATATTTACGCCAGTAAACGCCATTTCGCCAAAAGAATAAGTTTAAACTATCCTTTAATTATTACATAATTATTCTTTTCTACTAATCTATGAACAACATCAATTTAACAGTAAGATTCTTAGAGCTTGAGCTAGCTGCGTGTACTTTAAGTAATGGTTATTTTATTGTGAATTAGCATTGGTGAAAAATGAGTGTAAATCGTCTAAATAGAAAATATGAAGAAAATGTCTTATTCCGATGATTTCGTGTGAAATACTTGAATATCACATGAAAGTGTTATATTCGCTGTACCGAAAGCTGTAAATCAATTCGGTTTCATAAAAATATCTGTAGGAGATTTACTAGACATCGGGGCCCGGCCCACCGTGGGAAATATGAAAATTGGAAATACATGCACGGCCCGATACGGCTTCAAATAAATTTCGACCGTATTTGTAAGCGAACCTCAATATCGCAAAGTACAGAGGTACTTGTATGGCCGAGTATGTCGCTCAGTTCCATCGAGTCGCACTGAGATCACAATCTCAATGCGAATTGGAAAATTGTTCAATTTGTTCAGGCCTACTTGTTTGTTTTGCAGTTTCACTTAGATTGAGCCCAAGTAGGATTATAAAGCTAGTTACATACAGATGGTGTTAAATTTATGAAACTAGATTCAATATTTATGAAAATGATTTTGTATGCTAGTTATTGCAGTAAAATCGAGCATCATAAATCAAATTTCTAAGTAATGTACTCCGGTTATTGTTGATCAACGAATTAAATATTTTGGCTGGCAGGCCTAGTCCATGTTCTTCTCTATAGGCGAGGGGGGATTTAGATTCCTAACATCACATCGGGGTCACAGCTACTGGCGGCCGGGGCTGTTTGGGGTCTCTGGGATATCCTCTCTAGGGCACACCAGATTCCCCGGCCATACAGGTCGATGTGACCAAACATCGTGCGTTTTTTGTCGGTTCGACTCCGACACGCCCACCTCACCGTTAGCTCCAGTGAGTTGAAGCCCGAGGGGGTTTCCGCACGAAAAAAAGGCCCAGTCCATGTTATCCTAATTTTCTTTTTATTTCTCAAAAAATACATGATTTAATAATTTTCTATTTCCAAAAAATACATGACTTTACATGAGTTATACCTTATAATAAATTTTTATGCAAAAGTATACAGAACATTATATAGCTTCTAATTGCAGCTTCTGCCACTGAGCTAGGTAAGTAGCCGGTATTTCAGTGAGCAGTTGCATCCACCCTAATGACATGATAGTAGGATTGTTTAGAAGGACATCCCAAAAGATGTCCGCCCCCAGCAACATCTGCACCTCAGACGGCATGAAGAAAGTTGGATCCGCGAGGTGGATGCGAGAAGGAATAGAAAAAGAATTGCAATTAATTTGTGAAGTAGGTATCAACTGGGTGATATGTGGCACAACAAAACAATTGACGTCAGTTGTATAACCACTGTCTGTGACGATATAGTGACGTCACATCTTTTTGTAATTTTAAAGGACTGCTTGTTCAATCCTTGTACTGAAAGACAAGTAGAATAACTGGGTATTCTTAATTTAGTTCGTAAGGTTTCTGTGATGAAACTAGATGTGCTCCCATTGTCGAGTAGTGCACGAACTTTGTGTGTATGACCGTAACAATCTTGTATGTTGATTGTAGCAGTGGATAGGAGTACCTGACTGTGATGTATGGAGGAGAGTGTGACACTACTTGATTCTGTTTGCTTTTGTTCTTGCTCGGTAGGTAAGACGACACAACCCTCTGATGAAGTTGATGTCTTGGGAACCGTGCTACTATTGTGTAATAGAGTGTTATGACGCTGTGTACACAGTCTGCAGGAACTAAGCCTACAACGCTGTTCGTCATGACCTGCACGCAAGCAGTTTGTGCATAGATTTAATTGTTTGACTCGTTCGATACGCGTCTCAATTGGCATTGTTTTAAATTTCATACATTGGTAGATTGTATGATTATTCTTGCACACAGGACATTTAAATAGTGCTTGTTTATGTGTTTGGTTAACTACGAACGTTTTAGGACGGTTGTGAATAACATCACTGTGTCTGCGTTGTGGTGGTTGTAGTTTTGTATGAGTTGATGATTCTTCCATGGTTTCTAGTAAGTCAGCACGATTTTTTAAGAATTTATTGAAATCCTCTAAAGTAGGGAATCTCGTGATACTGTTACGTTCCTCTTCCCAGTCACGTAGTGTAGATGGGTCCAACTTACTAGTAATCATGTGTATAATCATAATGTCCCAGTGTTCTGTAGGCAAATTCAGTGTTTTTAAAGCCCTTAAGTTTCGGTTGACGGAATCTATTGTGTTTCTTAATGCTCTAGAAGATTCATGAACTACTGGTTTTATATTGAATAAAGCTTGTATGTGATTGTTGACCAAAATTCGATCGTTATTATATCTATCACATAGCAAATCCCACGCGACGTCGTAATTATTTGCTGAGAATTCCAATGATTTAATAATTAGTGATGCACTTTCTTTTAATGAATTTCGCAAAAAGTGATACTTATGGATTTTAGGTATTGTTGTGTTGTCGTGTATAAGGGACTTGTAAATGTCGTGATACTCAAACCACTCCTGATAGCGCCCAGAAAAGGTCGGCAAGCTAATAGTCGGTAATTTAATGTTTGGCCCACCTGACGGTTCAGTGATATTGCTAGAACCTGTCACTGACCTGGCATCTTGCTCCGCAGAGGCAGCGCTGAGTAGCTCCTGCGCAGTTGCCACGCAACTGAAGTAGCTGGCTTCGAAAATCTCCCGTTCCTTGTGCTCATCACCTGGAATTTCCACAATACCTTCTATATCAGTCTGCACTGAATCAAATTCATTATAAAGCTCTAGTATTTTATTTAAGCGAGCTGTTATCTCAAGAACTTGTACTTTATTAAGAATTTTATTAGGCAAAAAGGTGTCTACATATGTTTTGAATATAGTAAGCTTTGCTTTATAGCTTGCTCTAGTTTTCTTTAATGATTTGAGATCCATGATTGTGCAAATTTATAAACAACTGCTAAGCTTACAAATGATACCAAACTCAAACTGTCCAGCTGAAAATAATTAATAAAATTAGCACGCGTTTAAAATACAGAATAAAGTGAACAATGTGCAGCAATACTTAAATTCTAAATTGCAGGCACGTTGCGGTAGAAAAGTGCGAAGCAGAGAGGGTAGGTATAGTGTGCAAAAAGCAAAGGTTTGCCTCGCCGGCCGCCGCACCACGGCTGCCGCGAGTCACGGTTAGGTTACGCGGCGCGAACTTTGGACCCCGGCTTCGCTGGAATGTTGAAGAAAAATGATAATTTAAAAATGTATACTAATCGATTGCACTGTATTGGTACAAATCGGCACAATACAGCAAATAAGGCCCCTATAAGAAATGAATATGGACAAATAGTCGGTTGATGTTTGAAAATGTCTCAATAATTACGTTAAACTGAGAAAAATTGACAAAATATTTCGAAATTTTCGAAAATTTTACGACCAAATTCGAAGGTTAAAAAAGGTAGGTAGAAAAATAATTTATTCAGGTTTGAGAATTAACGTGGAGGATTGTAAATGAATTTGGTTGAGAAATGGAACTAGATGGAACAAGCTTGAATTAACGGGAATTATTAAATTTGATTGGAACGAACTCACTAATACCACGCTGCACACCCGTATCTTGGTTTCTCGAACAGTAGGTAGGTATAGCACAGCGATGATGATATTTCTTGATTTTGTCGTAGTTACTTGTATAGGTATTAAATGATTCACGCCCTGTTTGCTGTCGCGTCTCAATGCAATCCGTGACCGTTAGGTATTTCTCGAATGGGGGTGTGTGTTGGGTAACCTCCTCGAGTGTCGCTCCGATTCCGATCCCGCTGCAGTCCGGGGGGAACGGAATCGGAGCGGCCGGTACACCCTGGGCGGCGGTCAATGGCTTCCCCTTCACCCCTTCATAGGGTTGGCATTGATCGTCGGCCAATACCCAACGTGGCGGGAACACATCGCTCTCCGTACTCCTCTGCTTTCAGAGGAGACAGGATGAGCGATGCTGTTAGTGGTGAGATGGCCCAGGGTCAGCCGGGGTGCGAGGGATATGCTCTATGGGTAACCTTACACCCCGGCGTCTGAAGACCCGAGACGGCGTGCGGTTTTAGTCGGTGCAAGCCCGACATAACCGCCCCCGCTGGCCGGCGGGGGGGTATCCGAAGGGATTTCCGCACGATAAAAAAAAAAAAAAAAAAAGGTATTTCTCGAATGATCTCGTCAATGTCGATACTTCTTTGTTCCGTCTTGTCTTCGAAACGGTTTCCAAAGCTGTATCCGGCTCGAATCTTGTTAACGAGAATTCTTGAAATGACACTATTGATTTGATTTTGAGTAAGTACATTTAATGAATAGAAATATATTTGTAACAAAATGACTATGCGTCGTCGCGACAGCGTAGCGTGACCGCGAGTTGTCGTTCGCTCGGATCGTGGCGGAATGGCCGGCGCGGCGCGGACGCCGGCGGTATGAGGAGAGGGAGGAGCGCAGCCGCGCATTAACAGTCACTTAGATGTCCTATAATATTCGTCAATTTATTATTTTTTTTCAAAATCGGGTAATTTCCTCGTCGCCAGTGAGATGTCGGCCGCTAAGTAAAATAACCTTTGCAGTTAGAAGCTAGTTTATTACTGGGACCACAAAACAAATGCATATCATTAGTGCAGGCACGCACACATACAACTCGGCGCTGGGGCCGGTTAACAACGCGCGTACTTAGGACGCACACATACACAACACAGGTGCTAACCGTTCCACAGATCTTTGTGCTCCAAACGGTTCTAAGAAAGCATATGACGCTGAACTACGATGAAACCATATTGAACAGAAGTCGATCTCGTCAGGTGTGTTCGGTACAAGTCTATAGAACTACTCTTGCGAGTCATTTTCGGGTCGATAGCTGCCGACTTTACAATTTAATAAATAAATCGTGCAATATTTACCCACTATGCAAGCACAGGGTTAAAATAGTTGTAAGTAGATGGCTACAGACTAAGAACTACACAGAGACAGAGGAACTACTCACTAGACCGATATTCTTAGCAATCCATGGATTCTCCGTGCGGGTGCCGGGTCCATCGCGTTACTGAGTTGGGAACTCGGGAGAGTGCCTGAGACTTGCAACCCAAGTGTAGGTTTAGAAGTTTCCTTCTAAACCTACACTTGGGTTGCAAGTCTCAGGCCCTTTTGTTGATGTACATCACATCGACACTCACCTTCACTACCCAAGTTCCCCTCCCTGCCTAACCAAATTTGATACGAACCTACTAGTGCCGCGTTAGACATTCGTCCTAGTAATGAGCTTATTGTAGCTCTCGATAGGCCTAGATCTTTAAGTAGGTTATAGAGAGATTTTGCTGGTATACCTCTCGCTCCCACTTCCACTGCATACAAATTAACCACATAAACGTTTTTGATTAATTCGTTTGTGAGATCATAGTATTTATTTTTCTTTATTGTGTGGTCCTTCGGTATATTTGTTTCCTACGGTACAGTAAGTTCAACAAGAACCACATGTTTAAACCTCTTAGAATAAAGGAATATGTCAGGTCTAGATGACGAAACCCCAATATCCGGATTTTTATAGTGCTTTTCATACGTGTCGATCAGGAGAGTCCAATCTGGGGCAGTATCTAAGATTGAATAAGGTTTGTTCCTGGATGTTATGGATGAACCTTCAGACACAAAGTTGATATGACGTCTGTTAGTAGTCAATCCTTTTTGGGCTCTAGTTACTGCCAGACTCATTGCTTCACGTATGATGATAAGCACCTTATTGTGGCGGCGTGAGTATTGGCCTCTATCGAGAGCACCCTACATCCTACTAATATGTGTCTAGCCGTCCCTATTACCTCACCACAAGTATAACATTGTTTTTCTGTGGCCTTCCCCCACCTTTCTAGATTACTCTGGTCTGGGAGGGTCATCTGAAAGGCGTTAAGATAGAATTTTAACAGGGCCGGCGACCAGTCATAGATCGAGGTGCGCCACTTTAAGGTCATCGGTGTGCAGAACTCTCTCATTGTCAACCATTCATTTTGGATTTCCAAATTCATCGCGTGCACTCGATATTTATCATTTTCGTCTTGTTTTAGAAAGGACTTAAGTATATCCTGGTCCCTTTCTGGCTCTCGTACTCCCAACCCCACTCTGTTCGACTATCATAAATCGTTTATGGAATAGAAGTCTAGATTCAAGCTCGGACGCGTTATCATCTTTCGGGAGTGCCCTGACTGTGTCATCTTGGGATTTACCTAAGATGTGGGCTTTGGTAACTGTAAGGTGTTTATAGAGCTCCGATGGTTTCTTAAGTTTCATCGCAAAATTATTTTGATCCCAAATTGAGCAGAGGTATCAGCAGAGTGCGCTAGTCCAAGCCACGATTTTAGCGATTTTATGACAGTTGAATCTATTTTCACTAGTAAGGTTTTACCGAATTCATACACCAGAAAAGGCCAAGTCAGACGTGATGTTAAGTAGTTGTCATATATCCAAGCTTTTTTGATATTGTTCAGTGGTAGCTGATCTATCTTATTTAGGTCATTTATAAACGTATCGACAACTTCATCTAAGGATGGTGTGCGTCCTTTGTAGTCTATCTTTCTCTCAAGAAATTTAAATGGCACCGATTCAGCGACTATGGAAACTGGTTTACCCCCAATGAAGAGTCCCGGGTCGTTGGAGGTAAATTTGGTGTCCCGTCTACCCAGACACAGACAGTGACACTTACTGGGCTTCGTCCTCAGTCCATTTGTCCACGAACAGAACTCATCGACTTCCTTTTAATAGTTCCTGACATTATTTTGGATTACGCGTCAGTATTGCGAGCTCGTCAGCAATAGCTAAGATGGATTCTGAGTATTTGTTATTTACTTTAAACTGATAACCCCATTTCTTTTCGTGACGTATTAACTTGGTAATTAAGATATTAATTACTATGTTAAATGCTATTGGCGCAAAGCAACATCCCTGAAACAGTCCCACATTATACCGTAATGGTTGTGTGTACTTTTCGGAAGCTTATAGCAAATTTTAGCTGCGAGTAATACGACTCGATTATCTCTATGACCACGGGTCGAAAGTTATACCATTGCACCGCGTATACCATAAGGTAATGTGGATGGATGCATTTTCTAGGTCTATCCAACATACCGTTATCTGTCTTTCATTGTATTCCAGACAACCAGAAATGCCTGGTAAAAATCCTTTCTGGTGGTTAGGTCCGAAATACCTATTGTTAATCATAAAATGACACATTTTTGTTTCTAAAATTGAGAAAAATATTTTTGAAATTGTGTTAGTTAGTGCTATCGGTCTAGTATCTTTAGGATGGGTCACTTCATGTATTTTTGGAATGAGAACGAAAACTGCTTCGCCAAAAGCGACTGGTATATTCTTTTCTGACCAGATTTTACTGAATATATTTGTGAGATGTTTACGAACTGTTGGACATTTTTTATACACTAATATATGGAACTCCATCAGGGCCCGGAGCCGATTTAGATGATTTCTTTTTTATTTGTATCTTTATTTCTTCTATGGTTGGTGCATTCCCTTGGAATTGTACTAGAGGGTCGTGGGGTCTTTGTCTATATTATGAAATAAGATACGAAATTTATACTCATTTGCAATTTAAATACACATAATATACACTGAAACTGTTATTATTATAATACATACCTACATATTATATATATATCATACATACATATACATACACACATTATCCATATTTATATTATAATTCCTACACTTACCCGTTACTCATACTTACCCATTATTATGAGGCTAATTTGTTTAATCCTGTTTCTTTCTTTTCTTAAATTGTTCTGAGTTATTTTATTGATATGTTTGTGTTCTGAATATTGTTGATTTTTATTTTATTTACTTTTTTATTGTTTTGATCCTGTCCTTAATGAGCGACTTCTAATTTCTTTAAGATGTCATCACTTTGTGAGAGAACCTTGGTACCCATAACACAAGTTAAATCTTATCATGGGTAGCAGAGTTGAACTACTGTTTGTATTTAAAATACGCATGTTATTATTATTTAGTTAAGTTCATCATTTGTAAGCAAACCAAAAGTGAATAAATTATTTATTATTTATTTATTAAGCCAGGGAAATACATTTTAAATTGTATATTTAAATAAATTCTATACAAAAAGAAACAAATATATTTAAAAATATAAAAAATAGTGGCCCACCGGCATCGGGTACAGGGACCAAGCTACCGGTGGTTAGGGCTCCAGAGAGAGTAATCTCCTCACAATACGTGCCGTGTCGAGGAGCACTACCTTCTGCATCAAGCCCTTGACCCAACTGCCTAACGCGAGCCACTTGAGATGTTGATCGAGGCTCTTGGCAATCAGTCCTTGAACCGATACAACTATCGGAACAATAATCGCCGAACCACATGAATAACTCCACATGTCGACAACCTCGTGAGCCAAATCCAAATACTTTATTTGTTTTTCTTTTTCGGCTTTCACAAGGTTTTTCTTTTTTTAATTTATTTTATTATCAAGATATGGATCTAGAAATGATAGGAATCTGCAAATAAATCAAGTCTTAGATTTAAGTCCGCTGTTAATTATAGCAAATAATACCAAGAATTCAACAAGAATTTCGAAACGACAGAGATGTTGGACCACGAAGTGAACTTGACCATTCGGCTACCACAAGGTTTTTTTCTCAATTGATCATTTAAACAAACTTGAATTCGCATCATAGAGCCATTACATTGGTACGAAGAAATTTTCTAATAAAATAAAAAAGGTTTTGTGCTTGCGGCGTGTGACCTAGTTCGGTTTGAGTGGGATTACAGAAGGGACCCAATGTTTTGTCCATCAGAGTTTAATGCGTTCCCAGCCGTCCGTACTCATCCCATCGGAAGCTAACTAATTAGAATCTATTTTCTGTTTTCTTATATAGCGTACCAGCCGTTTTTGTAGCGTTTTAAATGAAAGGAAAGGTAGTAGTGATTGGAACCTTCGTGTAGGTTGAAAATAAAGTAAATTAGATGTGTCATTATTATAGTACCTACTGTATGTTTGTGTTGACATTATTACAAATATCATTTCTGTAAGCGTGCGATTTTGCTAAATAATGTAATGAGACAACGGGCATGCAATATATTCAACAAATTAATAGTGAGTTTTTAATGCCAGATTCTTTTCTGAAAGCTTTCTTGCCTTGCGAATTTGGTTGTAAATATAAAATGTACTAAGCATGAATCATCCCTTACAAGATAGGGACACTGTGAGTGTGGTACACGGTACATGGCAAAACAAAAATATCAAGACTGTGCGGGTAACCTTCTACCTCACGGACTCGACGAAGGAAGTCAGCCTGTAATCACGGCCAGTCTAATCTAGTCGAAACGTCTGGCAATTCAAAGGTATATTTGTTCATACTTATATCACAGTCGAACGAACTCTTTTCTTACAGTCGTTCGACGCAGCTATCTAGACAAATCAATCGTGCGGGGTTATCAGAATGAGGGGACGCGATGTAGCGTACGGAGTAGCCATAAATTTACTCGGTACTATCGAGGGCTGTCTTATTTAAAATAACTTTTTTTATTCATAAAAAAAATATAATCATTCAAAATTGATAGTCTCAAAATTTTCTGTGAAATCAATACAGGTATCGTTTTCGAGGTTTTCGAGTTTGGTGATTAAGAGTATACTATCCAATTCCCGATCAAACATGGCGGACTTGAAATTATTAATGAAACCAATATGGGTATCATTTTCGAAGTGTCCGGGGATGGTGATTACAAATTTACTATCTATTTCGCGATACAAGATGGCCAAAACTATAATAAAATCAATACGGGTATCATTTATGATGTTTTCAGGGTAGTTGATTACTTATATACGAAACATGCCACGATAAAAGAGGGCAGACTAGAATTTTTGATATAAAGTCAATATGAATATAGTATTCGAAACTTCTAGGGACGCTGGTTACGAATAAATAATAAATAAATAAATATTCTACGACATTCTACGCAACGCTATCTAAACCCAAAGTAAGCATAGCTTAACAAGCTCGTGTTATGGGTTCTAGAATGCGGATAAACATACTTATATAATTTTTTTTAAATATGTACATATTATACATGAAAACACCCAGACCAATGCAAATATACATATTCATGCATAAAAAGATTTGCACTGAGCGGGAATCGAACCCGCTCCTCCTGAGGTAGCAGTCGAACGCACTACAGCTACGTCGCAGAGGCTGTCTATCTCATTTCATTCCGATGAAAGACGATGGACTCGAGTTTTTCAATAAAATTCATATGGCAATCGTTTTAGAGGGTTTTGATCACCAATATACCCGAAATTACGATATAACGATATTTCTATCTTCATTCTTATATATTATTATATCTAACTCTTATGAAAATTTGATCCAGTAACTTATGTATGAATATAACGAATGGTGCGCGACGAGATGTTTACATTTTGTATGAAATGACGTGCCTTGAGTGAGCAGGACAGTAATATATGTAAATCTATTTATAGAAAAATCTATTTATAGATTTACATATATTACTGTCTAATATATCTCTATGATAATCGATACGACTCGATTATCATAGAGATAATCGAGTCGTATTACTCGCAGCTAAAATTTGCTATAAGCTTCCAAAAAGTACATACAGAACTATTACGGTATAATGTGGGACCGTTTCAGGGATGCTGCTTGTCGCCAATAGCATTTAACATAGTAATTAATATCTTAATTACCAAGTTAATACATCACGAAAAGAAATGGGGTTATCTGTTTAAAGTAAATAACAAATACTCAGAATCCATCTTAGCTTTTGCTGACGATCTCGCAATACTGACGCGTAATCCAAAACAATGTCAGGAACTATAAAGGAAGTCCATGAGTTCTGTTCGTGGACAAATGGACTGAGGACGAAGCCCAGTAAGTGTCACTGTCTGTGTCTGAGTAGACGGGACACCAAATTTACCTCCTACGACCCGGGACTCTTCATTGGGGGTAAACCAGTTTCCATAGTCGCTGAATCGGTGCCATTTAAATTTCTTGGGAGAAAGATAGACTATAAAGGACGTACACCATCCTTAGATGAAGTTGTCGATACGTTTAAAATGACCTAAATAAGATAGATTAGCTACCACTGAACAATATCAAAAAAGCTTGGATATATGACAACTACTTAACATCACGTCTGACTTGGCCTTTTCTGGTGTATGAATTCGGTAAAACCTTACTGGCGAAAATAGATGCAACTGTCATAAAATTGCTAAAATCGTGGCTTGGGCTAGTGCACTCTGCTGATTCCTGTGCTCTATTTAGGGATCAAAATAATTTTGCGATGAAACTTAAGAAACCATCGGAGCTCTATAAACACCTTAGAGTTACCAAAGCCCACATCTTAGGTAAATCCCAAGATGACACAGTCAGGGCACTCCCGAAAGATGATAACGCGTCCGAGCTTGAATCTAGACTCCTATTCCATAAACAATTTATGATAGGGGCCCAGTCGAACAGAGTGGGGTTGGGAGTACGAGAGCCAGAAAGGGACCAGGATATACTTAAGTCCTTTCTAAAACAAGACGAAAATGATAAATATCGAGTGCACGCGATGAATTTGGAAATCCAAAATGAACAACAACACAATGGGAGAGTTCTGCATTCCGATGGCCTTAAAGACCTTGAACATTGATCTATGACTGGTCGTCGGCCCTGTTAAAATTTTATCTTAACGCCTTTTTGATGACCCTCTCAGACCAGAGTAATCTGGTAAGGTGGGGGAAGGCCACAGAAAAACAATGTTACACTTGTGGTGAGGCAATAGGGACGGCTAGACACATATTAGTAGGATGTAGGGTGCTTCTCGATAGAGGCCAATACTCACGCCGCCACAATAAGGTGCTTATCATCATACGTGAAGCAATGAGTCTGGCAGTAACTAGAGCCCAAAAAGGATTGACTACTAACAGACGTCATATCAACTTTGTGTCTGAAGGTTCATCCATAACATTCCAGGAACAAACCTTATTCAATCTTAGATACTGCCCCAGATTGGACTCTCCTGATCGACACGTATGAAAAGCACTATAAAAATCCGGATATTGGGGTTTTGTCATCTAGACCTGACATATTCCTTTATTCTAAGAGGTTAAAACATGTGGTTCTTGTGGAACTTACTGTACCGTGGGAAACAAATATACCGAAGGACCACACAATAAAGAAAAATAAATACTATGATCTCACAAACGAATGAATCAAAAACGGTTACGTGGAAATTTGTATGCAGTGGAAGTGGACGCGAGAGGTATACCAGCAAAATCTCTCTATAACCTACTTAAAGATTAGGCCTATCGAGAGCTACAATAAGCTCATTACTAGGACGAATATCTAAAGCGGCACTAGTAGGTTCGTATCAAATTTGGTTAGGCAGGGAGGGGCAACTCCTGGTCTCAGGCCTGGGGCTCCCGGGAAACCAATGACAAGGGGCGAGTACTGGAGGACTGGGCCAACACCCGTTGGCTAGAGGTCCTCAACCGGGGGAGTGTCGCCACCTGGGAGCGGCGGGGGCTCAGTTCGGTCGTGGATGTCGCATTCGCGACCCCTGCTCTTGCCCGCCGCGTCCAGGGTTGGCGCGTGGTGGAGGAGGAGGAGACGGATTCCGACCATAAATATATTCGGTTCAACGTCTCCCCTCCAACTAACCTGCCGCCGACCATCGCGAATCCCCCGGATCCACGTTGGGCGCTCAGACGCCTGGATCGGGAGGCTCTCCTGGAGGCATCAATAGTGCAGGCCTGGATTCCGTCACTGGACACGCCTGCCGATGTCGACGCAGAGGCGGAATGGTTCAGGAGAGCCATGTCGCATATCTGCGATGCGGCGATGCCTAGGGTTAAGCCCGGCCCAGCAAAGAAACAGGTGTACTGGTGGTCAGCGGAGATCGCACAGCTGCGAGCAGCGTGCGTGACCGCTCGCCGCCAGTACACCAGGTTTCGCCGGAGGCGTCGCCGCCCAGACGATGCGGCAGCCCGAGAGGCGGAGCTGTATGAGGCGTACAAGGGGGCCAAGAGGACCCTCCAGGAAGCCATAAAGCAGGCCAAACGGCGGGCCCGCGAAGAGCTGCTGGAGTCTCTGGAGCAGAACCCATGGGGGCGTCCTTACCTTGCGGTCAGGGGCAAAATCCGCCCAAGGGCACCCCTACTGACCCAGAGCCTCCAGCCGGAGCGGCTGGAGGGGATACTGGGCTCCTTGTTCCCAGCGAGAGCGGAGGAGCATGTCCCTCCGCGTATGGCTCCGCCTCAGGCGCCTGACGCTGATAATAGCGAGAACGATGTGCCCGAAGTCAGGGAGAGTGAACTGGGGGTAGCAGTGCTCCGGCTTAAAGCCCGGAAATGCACTGCCCCCGGACCCGACGGCATTCCAGGCCGAGCATGGATCCTGGCTCTGGAGGAACTAGGGCCTCGACTTGTGGTGCTCTTTAGCGCATGCCTCGAAAGGGGCCAGTTTCCAAAGGCTTGGAAGACGGGGAAACTGGTCCTTATCCGGAAGGCGGGGCGGCCGGCGGACCAGCCATCCGGTTACCGGCCGATCGTGTTGCTCGACGAGGTGTGCAAGCTCTTTGAGCGGATTATTGCAGAGCGCCTCGTCGAGCATCTCACGAACGTGGGGCCAGATCTGGCGGACAACCAGTTCGGTTTCCGCCGGGGGCGCTCCACCGTGGAAGCGATCATGCGCGTTAGGCGCCTGGCGGAGGAAGTAGTCTCGCGGGGTGGGGTGGTGGTGGCGGTGTCTCTCGACATCGCCAATGCCTTCAACACCCTACCCTGGAGCTGCGTTAGGGAGGCGCTCGCGTATCACGGAGTGCCTCCTTACCTCCGCCGCATTGTCGAGGCATACCTATCCGAGAGGGCCATAGTTTACCCGAGCTGGCTAGGGCCAGGGCGGCGAGAAGTGTCGTGCGGTGTTCCGCAGGGGTCGGTCCTAGGGCCACTCCTGTGGAACATCGGATACGACTGGGTGCTGCGCGGTTCGTTGCTCGAGGGTGTCAGCATAACGTGTTATGCTGACGACACCCTCGTTATGGCGCGGGGAGCAACGCACCGCAGCGCGGCACTAAAGGCCACGGCAGGGGTTGCTCAAGTCGTGGGTCGAATACGGCGGCTGGGACTCGAGGTGGCTCTCCACAAATCCGAGGCTATGTGTTTCCACGGGCCTCGGAGGGGGCCACCTGCGGGAACCAGCATAACCGTAGGGGGCGTAAGCATCGGCATCGAGCCCACGATGAAGTACCTTGGGCTCGTACTCGATAGCCGATGGGACTTCGGACCTCATCTCCGAAGTCTGGTTCCGAAACTGAGGGGGGCTGCGGCCGCGCTATCGCGGCTGATGCCCAACGTTAAGGGACCCAACGCCCCCACTAGGAGACTGTACCTGGGGATCGTGCGAAGCATGGCCCTGTACGGGGCCCCAGTATGGGCGGAGACTCTGGCGGCCCGCAACGTGGCTGTATTAAACAGCCCGTTAAAAGCGATGGCCGTCAGAGTCATCAGGGGGTATCGCACGATCTCCGTCGAGGCGGCATGTCTCCTAGCCGGGACCCCTCCATGGGACCTGGAAGCGAGAGCCCTTGCGCTGCTGTACCAGTGGCGCAAGGAGGCGCTGGAGCGGGGCCATAGGCCGGAGCCCCGAGAAATCAGGGCTCAGCGGTCCATGCTCCGCCAGAAACTCATGGAGACATGGAGGGTGCGACTTGAGCACCCAAGGTGGGGGGAATCCACCATTGCGGCGGTGAGACCGATCATGAAGGAGTGGTTGGAGAGGGAACATGGGGACCTCTCCTACCGGATGTGCCAGATGGTTACCGGACACGGGTGCTTCGGTAAGTATCTGTGGCGCATCCACCGGGAGACAACGCCGCAGTGCCAGCACTGCGAGGATCCTGGCGAAGACACGGCGCTCCACACGTTGGTGGAGTGCCCTGCGTGGGCGAGTCAACGCCGGGATCTCGTTGCGGTCCTGGGCGTGGACGTTCTCTCGTTGGAGACCATGGTGAGGGCCGTGGTCTCCGACGGGAGCAAGTGGCACGCCGCCGCCTCTTTCTGCGAGCAGGTAATGCGCGCGAAAGAGACGGCGGAGAGGGAGCGGGAGAGAACCCTGCCCCCCGAGTTTCGCAGTCTGCGGCGAGGACGCCGCAGACTCATCTACGCCCGGGACTACCGACCTCCATGATCGGGGCCTGAGGACGGCAGTTGGCCGACTCGCCGTCCTTACAGAAGCAGGCCGTGGCGGAGGCGTGTCGTGTGTGCCCTACACACGCCTGCCAACTCACCGAAGCGGGATTAAACCCGACCCCACCAGGCGAGGCCGCGGTGGCGGCCAAAGTCCGCCGGCAACCCTGGGGTTATCCTTTCGAGGGCTTACCCGGGGTGCCCGGCAACGGACACTTGGGGAGGACACCGTGCGGTTTTAGTCGCGACACGACATAACCACCCCCGCTGGCCGGCGGGGGGGGTATCCGAAGGGATTTCCGCACGTTAAAAAAAAAAAAAAAAAAAAAGGGAGGGGAACTTGGGTAGTGAAGGTGAGTGTTGATGTACATCAACAAAAGGGGCCCCTTCTAAACCTACACTTCGGTCGCAAGTCCCAGGCACTGTCCCGAGTTCCCAACTCAGCAACGCGATGGACCCGGCACCCGCACGGAGAATCCATGGATTGCTAAGAATATCGGTCTCTGTTTAGATAATCTGTAATCTATTTACATTATTATTTAAATAAGAATAACAGTGTTATATAAATCTTGATACACCCATAAAACCTGTATTGGTTTAACTTGGGTGTGTACATCCTCATTTCTTTCTGTTACATTTTTATAAAGGTACATATTATAACAAAAAATCATAATAATAACAACATAAATTTTACGAAATCTCTCTTGTAGCAATATTAGAAATAGAAGGTGCAGAGTAGATACAAATCTTTCGAGCGTTTGACCGGTTGTTGTTGTTTACGCTCGATGAGACGACGTATATAGGGTGATTGGTAAATAGTAAGTACAACAATTTATTTTTTATTTTTATTGTACAGTTTAGTTTGTAACGTTGTGGATTCTTTACAAACCAAATTAAAACTATATCCGTAAATGAATCGATATTTTAGTATGTTCTTTAACTTATTACTATTTATCTATGGTTGTGCAAGCGAGATTGGACAGCACTAGCCCAGTCATCAACTGACGGCTCTTATATCGTCCCTTTCCTTGGAACCTTCGCCAAGGAAGGTCGCTTTGACCCCGTGGCCAACTGCTGTCGGCTCCGGGTAAGTTTTGAGATCAACATTTCCTACTTCTTTCTACAGGTGAAGACTTTCCAGCGGTGCAGCCTATTGCCTGCTAAAATGCATGGCTTATTATATTTTATTTTATACTGTGTGCTATTTCAGCCTACCTATTTAGTGCCACGAGGCCGATGACCCCTACGGTCAGAGGTCGCGGCACCAGCTTGTGCTGCCTATTTATATTTCTTTTATTATAGCTTCTAGCTACGCTGCAGTGCCGCTGGGAGATTCTCTTCACCTGCTATTTAAGCGGGTCACTTGGACGTAATTACCTAGTGACAAACTGACCCGCACCTTTCCTATTTCCAGGGTCTTCGCACCGGGCTTCGCACCATCATAGCGGTAGCGAGGCACACCAGCGGAGACCCTGGCACGCCGGCAACACCACCAGCCACGTGTCCACTAGCTAAGTGCATTCTACCATCTTGCACAACGGACCGAACAACGCCACGGCAGAATATTTATTAAGAATCTATCCCCTGAGGTTCATTTACTCAAATACCAGATATAAATTTATGTAACATTCTATTCACGATTATAATCTCATACTATACATTGTAATCAACCTTTTATTTAACTCTGCTCGCCCTAGCCGGTAGTAGTCTCAATTACATCCATCACTTAATTAATTTTCACAGTGCATAGTCACCTTAAACTTTATTTCATAACTCCATTTAAAAACCTCTATAAAAACATTTAATCGTTACATTGGCGCCCAACGTGGGGCCCAAATTTTTAAACAATAACTAGTATCATATAAGATTACTACTAGTTATTGTTTAAAAATTTGTCTTGTTTTTTTAAAAACAAAATAAAACTATTCTTTGATGAATCCCAACTTTTGAACTTTTGTACTGAATATTAAATATTAATATCTTTTAACCTATCGGATAATTCTCTATCATGTTGTAATACTTTTCTTAGGATGACTGTTCCCTTTTATGTTTCTGTTTTTTGAAGAAAACATTAAAATTTATTCACTAGTGAATAAATAATAATATTGTTTTTGGACTTGCCCCAAAATAATTTATTATGTATATTTCACCTTTTTAGTTTTTTCAACTTCGTAATTATTTTGCCTGTTGCAATTTTTTGTATGATCCGTTGGATCAACCCTAATATGCCTTCATGGTCATATTGAACTTGAAAAAATTTTTTTTTACTTTTTGCCTCAAAATATAAATACAAACATACGACTACAATACATTAGAGAAACTACTTACCTCGTTGAACCGTGGGTTCTTAATTTTTTTTGAAATTTTGAAATTTTTTTTTGAACACTAGTTGTTCCAATTGCAACTGATGTTTGCATATATACTCACTGATGTGGGTCAAATAATAAACTATTTTACTTTAAATAATAACACTTTAATAATAAATTGACTTGGTCATAACTTTAAAAGTTGTTAATTATATATTTTTGACAATTTAATTGTCTTTATTGTTTTAAATCATAATTACCCTACCACTACTATATATTTTCTTCTTCTTTTCTCCTCTCTTTGAGATGGAACTTTGAACTTCATGTTCGTTTTCTTTTATTATTAGGCTTTGCCTAGTAAAGGTTGTTGTGGGTCGGTTGGCGTTTTAAACCAACTGATGTTGTTTTTGGGTCCGTTGGCGTTTTAAACCAACGGATACCTTATTTTTATGGTTTTATACCATTTGTTGGGTCCGTTGGCGTTTTAAACCAACGGATACCTTTTCTTGGAGCTGGGATATTCAACCAGTATCTGGGTATTATTTCTTAAGGTTTTATACCATTATTATGCTGAGCGGTCGTGCAAACTCAGTTCCAAAAACAAGCCTCATTGCATATCTTTGTTATGTCTTCTTTCGAGCGGTTTGCAAACTCGTGAAATAAGCCTTATTGCAGATGCGGTAATGTATACATCTAAAAGAAGCCCTATACTAAAAACATAACACTTTATCTTTTATAGTCGAAAATATATAGTGGTATTTATTGCTCTTTTTCTTCCCATTGAAATTGCTGTCTGTGACATTTCAATGTTTACCATCTTGCTAGATTTACGTCTGAGTCTCCAGCGCCTATTATCCTGGAAACTCTCTTCGGAAGGAAGCGTGTGCTACATTATTTAAGTGGTAACCGCAAAGTATGGATGAAAATGATAGAGGAGGTATGTAAGAAAGTATGTATGTGTAAGCGTAAGTCGAGCATTGTATTGAGCAGTACAGTATCGGGTTTTTGGGTAACAAAAACCCTGAACTAATTGAGGGGGTATTGTAACGTTGTGGATTCTTTACAAACCAAATTAAAACTATATCCGTAAATGAATCGATATTTTAGTATGTTCTTTAACTTATTACTATTTATCTATGGTTGTGCAAGCGAGATTGGACAGCACTAGCCCAGTCATCAACTGACGGCTCTTATATCGTCCCTTTCCTTGGAACCTTCGCCAAGGAAGGTCGCTTTGACCCCGTGGCCAACTGCTGTCGGCTCCGGGTAAGTTTTGAGATCAACATTTCCTACTTCTTTCTACAGGTGAAGACTTTCCAGCGGTGCAGCTTATTGCCTGCTAAAATGCATGGCTTATTATATTTTATTTTATACTGTGTGCTATTTCAGCCTACCTATTTAGTGCCACGAGGCCGATGACCCCTACGGTCAGAGGTCGCGGCACCAGCTTGTGCTGCCTATTTATATTTCTTTTATTATAGCTTCTAGCTACGCTGCAGTGCCGCTGGGAGATTCTCTTCACCTGCTATTTAAGCGGGTCACTTGGACGTAATTACCTAGTGACAAACTGATCCGCACCTTTCCTATTTCCAGGGTCTTCGCACCGGGCTTCGCACCATCATAGCGGTAGCGAGGCACACCAGCGGAGACCCTGGCACGCCGGCAACACCACCAGCCACGTGTCCACTAGCTAAGTGCATTCTACCATCTTGCACAACGGACCGAACAACGCCACGGCAGAATATTTATTAAGAATCTATCCCCTGAGGTTCATTTACTCAAATACCAGATATAAATTTATGTAACATTCTATTCACGATTATAATCTCATACTATACATTGTAATCAACCTTTTATTTAACTCTGCTCGCCCTAGCCGGTAGTAGTCTCAATTACATCCATCACTTAATTAATTTTCACAGTGCATAGTCACCTTAAACTTTATTTCATAACTCCATTTAAAAACCTCTATAAAAACATTTAATCGTTACAAGTTATTTATTTATAAATTATATATTTTGATAGGGTCATGTTAGATTGCTGGGTAGGTATATGTTTTTGACTATTCGTTTTAAGTCTAGTGGAGTTATTATATTTTTCTTGTTTCTAATGGTAGCTTATTTATAAGTCTAGGTAGTAGATAGTCAGTAGTTCGCTTACCATAGTAATTGTTGGCTATTTTAGTAATCAACTTTTTATTTACAATTTGACGTGTAATGATTATTACGGGGTTTTATTAAATTATTATTGTATTTCAAATAGTTAGCACCATTTTAACTTTCTCATGAGCTGGTATAATTTTACAAAATTGAAATAATTTTTCATATCATAGTTAAATTTAATTCGAACCGAAGTTGTAAGGAATTATATTTCATGCAAAAGTGAGGGAAATGTCCATTAGCTACTGAGCCCATATAGTACCATACTCTCCGCTAGGGCTGTATACATATCCAGCAAAATAGGGAAATTCTGCGAGCATGTAATGCTCGCGAAGGAGATGGCGGAGCGCGCCCGGGAGAGATTTAGAACTCTCCCAGCCCGCCGAGCCCGCAGCATGCTCGCCGCGCGTCGCAGGCGACTCAGGAACCGGAGGTCGCTTAACGACCTCCGTCCTCCATGAGCGCAGGCCTGGGGGTGGCAGGTGAGGCCGCCTGTCACCCCAGCAGAAGCAGGCCGGGACGGTGGGGTGACTAGCGCCCCTCCCCCAAACCGGGGCAAGACGGAGACACCGTGGTTCCCAAACCCGAGGGGGCCATCTTGAAACCGGAGATGGCCCTGGGTCAGTCGGGGTGCGAGGGATATGCTCTATAAGCAACCTTACAACCCCGGCGTCTGTAGACCCGAGACGGCGTGCGGTTTTAGTCGGTTCAAGCCCGACATAACCGCCCCCGCTGGCCGGCGGGGGGGTATCCGAAGGGATTTCCACACGAAAAAATAAAAATAAAAAGGTATTTTATATTTCAGTATACAGAAAATGAGTAGCCCAATTGAACCTTTCGTCTATTGTTACTCCTAAGTACGTAATTTGAGATACTTTATTAATAAATTCGCAGTTACATTGAGTTTTCCTACCATGCAAACAGTCGTGATCATGGGCCACTAATTGAATGTCAACGTCACTGTTCTTTTCATTATAGGCTGATGACACATGAGTCAGTTTAGTTTTCTGCGCATTCAGGACTAGACCTACATCGTGAGACCACTTCGTAAGAAGCGTAAAATCCGTTTTAGTCCATTGAAATGTTACATTTTTTAGGCCTAACCTTGCGTTTTATGTATTATATATTGCGTTTTATGTATTATAGTATTCTTTTGATGTGTAGGGG
The DNA here is from genome assembly GCA_946251805.1 of Cybosia mesomella. Lineage (NCBI taxonomy): Eukaryota > Metazoa > Arthropoda > Insecta > Lepidoptera > Erebidae > Cybosia > Cybosia mesomella. The sequence continues at coordinate 15,683,117 of OX276406.1, read as the reverse complement.
GGTCAGTGTTTAGCTAAAACCAAGTTTGTGGGATCGCCACCCTTGTCGAACGGCCGCCATCTTGAAAATAGTGGTTGAAATGGTTTTTACGATATAGGTATCTCTTAAACTATTTATCTGATAAAAAAAATTGTTGCTAATTAAATTCTCTACAACTTTGGTCCAGTAACTTTTGTTTTTTTTTTATTTTGTTATTATAATTTTTGAAATTATTAATTTTGCAATATTATTAATAATTAATTATTGACTCTTTTCCCCACCACACACGAGGAAGAGTCTGGAGGCGCGTTTTTTTTTACGTGCTATCACCAATAGGCAAAATCCGCGGTGATTTTCTAAATTGGAACTACTCCGTCCTCGGTCTTTTCGATGGACCAGGCTGCGGCTTAGCATCTGATGGGCTTTCTGAATTAAATATCAGTGTGAGGACTGGAGAAGGAAGGCGTGTTAATGTCGGCGGTTCATCATCAAAGTCATTTTCATTTATTAATTCTGAGAGCCCCATTACGTTGCTGCAAGTCTCTCCAGAACAATGGAAGCACACTGCAGAACATTTCAGCCCTGCTTTTCAACATCCACACATTGATCCACAGTTTCCTTTGCATTTGCAAAAGATCAATTTTGGAAGCTCAGGGAGTGCTGGAGGTTTAGAGCTCTGGACTGGCATCAATAATTTTCCACATGTTTTTCCAGCCCCGGTCTTCAAGATCATTATTATTACCAAGCCACGACCGGACCTGATGGTAGACTCGGAAAGTATGAAAGCGACCTGTGTATTGTATTGGAGGAAGTGAAGATAAGTTAAATGTGCTTTTTGTCACTGCCTTGGCAAATTGTTTGTTTGCATTGCGAAAAACCCTCCATAGTAATCCAATCTCGGTTTGATTGCGTTCAGGGGTCAGCAAGTGCATAGCCGGGCAGGGGGATTGTGGTCGCAGCACTAGTAGGACCCGTGGGTGTCATGCGGTGCTGCGACGACAATCTTCTTCTGATGAGGCCGTCAAGCTGAGTGCCACCATTGTTAACATGGTACGTGTATGTAATGGTGACCCTCTTTCCTGAGACTTTACCTTCAGCTTACCATCAGGCGAGGTGAAGTCAAATTGACGTGTCCTAAATATAAAAAAAAAAAAAAAAAACTTAGGCTGTCAAGAGAATTATCATTTTTATTACCACCGTATAAAGAGATAAAAAAAGTTTCTGAACATTTTCGCTTATAACTTGTTTATTTATAGTTCTACGACAAAAAGTTACTGTACCAAAGTTGTAGAGAATATAATTTGCAACAAAAAATGTTAACAATTTTTTTATCAGATATAGTTTAAGAGATATATCGTAAAAACCATTTCAACCCCTATTTTCAAGATGGCGGCCGTTCGACAAGGGTGGCGACCCCACAAACTTGGTTTTACCTTTACACTGACCCCCCCTACACATGAAAAAAATAAAATTGCGTCCTCTAAAAAACGCAACCCCAAATGTAACTTTTCAATGGACTATTTGTAGTCGATTAATTGCTAGTACTATATTACGATCAGCCGAGATGCGACATGTATCATCAGAATACTGATAAACGACACAGTTTCTTATGACGTTGTTCATGGCATTCGGTTTGTGTGTGTGTGTGTGTGTGAGAGAGGTTGTGTCTGCCTGTTAATCTGTTATCAGTTCATTCATTCAATTCATTTTTAACTATTTATTACGATGTGATTATTCCTTTTATTTGTATAACCTTGATCTAAACTAGCCAAACATTGTTTGTTACGGCTAGATACTGAAATATTTAAAACATTGTAAAGGAAAAATGCCCAAGGCGGTAAACTGCAATGTTTATTATTCAGGTGGTGACTCCGCGGTCCCGCATACTCAGGACAGATTGTCGTTTGGACTACATTTTTGGACACGTTTGTCAAGCTGCTTGTCGTGTTGCCTTTTGATTTGTTATTTTTCTTATTCCTTTCTTGAATACTTAAATCCATTGGCAACAATAATGTTTAATAATATCTATTATTTGTGTAAAAAATTATAAATTAAAGTGTATAAGCCACTATGCTCAGATTGTGTTATAGGAAGTATGTCAGTATATACTATTATCAAAAATCTGGAAAATCAATAGTAAATCACGAAAATAACAACTGACTGTTGGAAGTTTTTTAGCGGAAAGAGATATAGATAAAAAGGGCTAGCCTAACAGTTTTCTTCTATCTCCTATAGTTTCGAATTTCCTTATACTTTTCCAGTTAAAAAACACACTGTAGGTTTATGTATTGAATAATATGTAGTGTATGTGACTGAGATATTTACAAATTATATTATTGTAAGACTGTGTTCCATTTCTGGAACTTTTAAAAGCTCTATGTAGAAAGTTGTGTACACACAACTGTATTTCTAGAATTATGACATAATATAAGTCTTGAAACTGTAAAAAAATCAAACTTCTACATCAACGCAATCAAAAAATGTTGCTGTTTATGCAGCAAATTTAGACAACTGCAAGGGAATAAAAACGGTTCTCTATTGTGTTACCTAACTTTTCATATATACCTTAATCTAAATACCATTTTTTGTCCTAATCATCATTTGTCCGAATGATAAATTACCCGAACCTATTGTCACATAATATCACATGAAACCCGTAATTAATTGTCATAACTATTACAATCAATAATATACAAAACACTTCGAAAATACAAAACCTCCATAGTAATCCAATTTCGGTTTGATTGCGTTCAGGGGTCAGCAAGTGCATAGCCGGGCAGGGGGCTTGTGGTCGCAGCACTAGTGGGACCGGTGGGTGTCACGCGGTGCTGCGACGACAATCCTCTTCTGATGAGGCCGTCAAGCTGAGTGCCACCATTGTTAACATGGTACGTGTATGTAATGGTGACCCTCTTTCCTGAGACTTTACCTTCAGCTTACCTTCAGGCGAGGTGAAGTCAAATTGACGTGGCCTAAATATAAAAAAAAAGAACTTAATAACGTTTTCCATAAAAGTTATAAATCCTAAATTCAAATTATATAATGTTTATTTATCCTAATAATGTATTACAAAATCGCGCTTCTATGCGCCATGCGGTTCTAAATTACACTCTACCGGTAGGGGAGACAAGACTGGGGTGTGTGTTGGGTAACCTCCTCGAGTGTCGCTCCGATTCCGATCCCGCTGCAGTCCGGGGGGAACGGAATCGGAGCGGCCGGTACACCCTGGGCGGCGGTCAATGGCTTCCCCTTCACCCCTTCATAGGGTTGGCATTGATCGTCGGCCAATACCCAACGTGGCGGGAACACATCGCTCTCTGTACTCCTCTGCTTTCAGAGGAGACAGGATGAGCGATGCTGTTAGTGGTGAGATGGCCCAGAGTCAGTCGAGGTGCGAGGGATATGCTCTATGGGTAACCTTACACCCCGGCGTCTGAAGACCCGAGACGGCGTGCGGTTTTAGTCGGTGCAAGCCCGACATAACCGCCCCCGCTGGCCGGCGGGGGGGTATCCGAAGGGATTTCCGCAAGATAAAAAAAAAAAAAAAAAAAAGGGGAGACAAGACTACGTGAAGTCGGATTTGCAGCAATTCGTTTCTGCGACTAAAACCTAATTTTCAGCTAATGTTTTGGGACTTACAATTATTTTATTATAAATTAACATTCGGAATAATATACATTATATAATACAATACTTAGGATATAATATGAGTTTATTTCATACAAAATGAGGAGATTTCATTATTATAGTACTCGATAATGGGTTAGTAATCCTTACTAATATTATAAATGTGAAAGTAACTCTGTCTGTCTGTCTGTCTGTTACGCTTTCACGCCTAAACCACTGAACCGATTTTGCTGAAATTTGGTACAGGAGTAGATTAGACCTTGGGAAAGGACATAGGCTATGTTTTGTCGCGATAACCGACATCTACGCGGGCGGAGCCGCGGGCAAAAGCTAGTAGATGATATAACAACAAAATCTCTAATATTAATAACATATAACAACGGAACCTATACTTTTATTTATATAGCGATTAGTTAATATAATAAACGATTGATATAATTTTAAAATAACTATTTCTTATAAGTATAACATATATTAAATATAACATCGTTTGACATAACATACATTAAATATAAAATCGTTTGACATACCACTCAAAAGATATAAAACTTATTTGGTCTAATAATGATGAAAACGCCTACTTAAAAACACAAAGCAAAATTGTAAAGAACGGGTTATTTTATTTAGTATTATTTTTATGTTGTAGCCTATGGGTAGCGTAACAATAGTAGTTTATGCAACTGTCATATAAGAAGGGGTATTAAAACGCGAGAGTCTGTTTATCGATCGATCGATAATAGGTTGACTCGAGTGTTTTAATACCTAAGTTATATGCAGTTTCATACACTACTTTATCTTCACTCATAGGAAAAATCGAAATTAAACAAAGTAGGTAGGTTACAAGTTACAAGGCCGCCATTTTTTTCACAGTTCGAACTGCGCATGCGTGAGCTTTTTTTTCATATTCAGCCTATAACCTTAGACTAGTTTAATGAATAAAAAAAGATAGCGATACTATAATGAGTTTTTCACTTCAGTAGCTCAAACAAGCGTATTTTGCTGCTTATAAACAGGCAGCAAAATAGCTTTTTGCTGCCTAGAGAGCCAAAGTTTTTTTATAATTTTTCGTTCCGAATTCTGAACTAATCAAAGAATCATAATTCTAACTAGCAAAGTTTTTAGATTTGGACAATTATTAAAAAATAAACTAAATTAAATTCAATAAATTACTAAAGAAAAACTGATAAATGCTTATATTCTGAGATATTTCAGCTTGAAAAAAAATGCTATTTGCTTTCAACGCGCCGCGCCTCGCCTCGCGGCGGCTGCGCGCGCCAATTTCGGAACGCACCTTTGTTACCCGCGCCACAGATAAATAAAAAAAATTTGTGCAAAACGCAGAAACTAGTTTTCTGCCCTCTAAATCAGGGGAAAAATACATTCAAGCATTACATAATTTCAATGAATGGCGAAGTTCAAAAGGAGCAAAAAATTATTCAGAGACAGTCTTACTGTCTTATTTCATTGAAATGTCACAGTCCAAACAATCCTCAACTTTGTGGAGTATATACTCTATGCTTAAATCTACACTGAAAATAAAACATGACGTACATATCGATAGATATACAAAACTTGTAGCGTACTTGAAGAAGAAGTCCGTTGGGTATAAACCGAAAAAGTCAAAAGTATTAACAGCTCATAACATAGAAATGTTTTTAAATGAAGCTCCTGACAATGTATATCTTGCTGCAAAAGTAATTTTAATAATAGGCATTAATGGTGCATGTCGCAGCCAAGAATTACTTAATCTTACCATAAATGACATTGAAAAACATTCAGAAACTTTATTGTTAGTTAAGTTGAATAATACTAAAACCAATGTGGACAGATCTTTTGTTATTCGTGAAGAATATGTTACTTTTGTTGAAAAATATCAGAGATTACGTCCAAATAATATTAACACAAGTCGATTTTTCATGCAATATTTTAATGGTAAATGTACAAAGCAGCCTATGGGTATAAACAAAATTGGCTCTACACCGCGACAAATAGCGACCTTTTTAAAACTTGCAGAGCCTGCCCTATATACTGGTCATTGTTTACGTAGGACATCTGCAACACTATTGGCTAGTTCTGGAGCTGATCTCACAACTCTGAAACGTCATGGAGGGTGGAAAACAAATACAGTCGCTGAAGGTTATATAGAAGACTCAATTGAAAATAAATCAAAAACTTGTAATCGGATTGTGGAATCTATAAATGTGAAACAGACTTCAGAACCACAACCATCAACTTCTAAAAATAGCATGGATGGCTACACAGAAACCCGAACTGAATCACCTACATTCACTGTTGTTTCTTCTGAGTTGATGAGTGAAACAGATACACCAATAGAAAATCTAAGCCAAGTGAATACCACAATAAAGATGCCTAATAAAACAATTACTTTAAATTTACAGCATTGTAATAATTGTACGTTTAACTTTTAGTATCTTTTTTATTCCTGAAATAAAGCGTTACCTACATTTTAATGTGTCTTTTATTTGTTCTCACTCCTAAAGTGAAAAATAATGTGTGCTACACGGGACCAAAGCTTTTTTACTGCGAGTGTTGTTGAATCCCTCGCTGCACTCGGAATTCTACCGAATCACTCGCTACGCTCGTGATTCAATCCTAGAATCCCTCGCTTACTCGGGATTCAATCTATCCCACTCGCAGCAAAAAATTACTTTGGTCACTTGTTGAACAAATAACTATTATGATACAGTTGGCGGTACTATAATAAGTTTTGTTTTTAATTTTATGTATATGCGTTTATAAAGTGCGAATGTATAGAATCGTCTTTGAATTCGTAATTCGAATTTTTCGACTTGAGTGTAGATAAAAGTTATTGTTAGTTGTCACTTTGTGTGCATAATCTTGCTCAGTTAAATAATAATCATTTAAGTATTCCTTTAAAAATGAATTCTTACGAGTACAAGTGTGAGACACACAAAAGTCCAAAGGGTGCAATAAAATTGACTGTAAATGGATATGGCTATACTAAAAAAAGACAAAAAATAATAATAAGTTCTATTGGGCTTGTGAATTGAACAAACGGGAGAAAAGTAATTCTCGTGCCATCACAACACTTAATAGTGAGTCAAATATTCATTCTGTTTTAAAATTAGGTGATCATAATTATGACCCTCAGCCTTCGAAATTAGCAACATCGACAATAATTGAAAATATTAAAAGCGGGGCCTTTCAAAACTATGATCGTAAAAACTTGTCGTATTATACAAAACTGTAAAATAAATTATGATCAATCGGTGCTTACCAATTTACCTTCAACGTCAGCTTAGCGTCAGATTGCATATCGAGAGAAACAAAAGGGAAAACAAGTGTACCTTGAATCAAAAGATATTTATTTTACTATTCATCATGGCAACTAAATAACCACAACTTTGTAATTGCTGATAAAATTTTTAGTGAGCGCAAGAGATTACTAAAAAAAAACCCATTTATTGTAGCGCCAGAATTCCTGGACACACCACTTACCACCTCCAAAAGTATCGGGATCTTCGGTGTCGTTATCTCTAGCGAAGTCCAGTACCGTAGTCACCTGGAACACAAAATCAAGTTGGCATCTAAGAAACTTGAAGCGGTCAACAGGGCGAAGCAGTATTTCACTGCGGAGCAAAGACTTCTTTATAAGTCGCAAGTCCGGCCCCAGATGGAGTACTCTTCTTCTCTTCTCAGTCGATGTACTCTTTACAGAGCGGTCGTGGTCAACTGCTAGTACTATCCGGTACAGATGTCGCTCGCCGTATGATATCTCGCCATTTCTTCCGGTTCGCAGACATTCTGGTACACTCATGCAAGGGTCCGCCCACTGCAGATTTGATTTGGTCGGTCCATCGCATGGGTGACCTCCCACGTGGCCTTGTTCCTTCTACTTTGCCCTGGACGACAAGACGTTCAACGGAGTCATTGCTACGCCTCGATACATGGCCGAAAAATTTTAGTATTCGAGTCTGAACTAGCGTAGATAGACGCTGCTTGATGCCGAGCTCTTTAAGGATGGACACGTTATTTCGGAATTCAGTCCATGATATTCCGAGCATTCTTCTCCAGCACCACATCTCTAGAGCGTCTATCTTTTTCTTCTCAATTTCTCGAAGCGTCCACGTCTCGGCAGCGTATAAAAATATGGGGAATATGAGCGTTCGGACGAGCCGGATCTTAGTATTTTTAGTAATATTCCTAGTCTTCCATATTCTTTTCATTTTGTCCATTGCAGTTCTCGTCATACCCATACGCCGCTTCACTTCATCCACGCAACCGCCACAGTTTGATATTAAAGCGCCCAGTTATATGTAGGAGTGGACCACGTTACAGTTCGCAATCTTAGTCACTTCGGGCGAGTTGTCATTGATGCGGTCAACTACTGACTGGGGTTACGCGCGCGCATTGCGATTGAGCGGACGTGCAACGGGAGGTGCAATCAATGCCTCCGTTATCGCGATCATGTCGTCGAAAATAGTGAAGTGTGCAAATTGCAACATAGTGATTGATGAATTGTTATCATTTATAATGAACAAAATTGATGTGATGGACCAAGAAAGTCTAATACGAGTGTGTGTGTCGAGTTTCAATGTGGCAGAAGTTGAGAACTCAAAAAAGCTATTATTTGACTGCATCACAATGGATATCAGAAATATAAAAAGAAAAAAGGGAGAAGCAAAAACACAAAGAGATTTAGAAGACATTGTGCAGGTGATCAAAAGTACAGATCCTGAAAAAATTCCCGATTTGTGGCCAAAGACTTGCACAAATTACCGCCCGTATTATTCGATCACATTGATGTTACAACCCTGTTGAAAGATATCTTAGTACTCAGAACCCAGCTTGCGGAGGTTAAGAATGCCTATGTCACGAAGCAGCAGCTATGTAAGTTTGAAAAAAAGTTGTTAGAGAATAAACTAGAATTAACGGAAAAAACTTCTAACTTCCAATTAGAAAAAGTAAACAAACCGAGCGGTACCTGTGATATTATACATATTATTGACCCACCGTCAACGGAATCAGCTGTGTCAGGGTCAAGGTCCGAGCGACAGTTACACGACGTGCATCTGTCCCACTCGCACACACACCTCTTAAATGAAAATGCGTTTGAGTCTCCGCTGACATCACCCCGACAGGCCGCGCCTTTAACGAGTGGGGAAAAGACAGAAAGATGTGTTGGATCAGCGAGAAAAAAGGAGATGACAGCAACACCTGATGTGAATCACAGTAGAAGGAATGGTGAATCGTCAGAATGGCAGCGGAATTATGTACAAAAAACACAAACATATGAGGCGAGCGCGAAGATAAAATCTTTTGCAAGTGTAGTTACTAACAACAAAGAATTTAGACAAACAGGGGTGAACGATGAATGGATAAAGGTCCAGAGGCAGAGATATAAGAACAAATCTATAACAACGAAAGGGAAGGCTTGCACTAGTTCTAATATTAAATTTAAAGCAGCTGATATTAAGATACCCTTGTTTATAACAAATGTTCATAAGGAAGTAGCCGAGCTGATTTTGCCGATTATATTCTTACGAAGACAAATGAAAACGTGTCTCCTATTAAAATTAAAATGACGAGAGAACGTAGGTACAACGCGTTCAAAATTTTTGTGAGTAAACAAAACATGTCTATGTTTTTAGAAGATAGCTTTTGGCCAAATGGTATATCATTCAGGCGTTTTGTAAATATGTCTGATACATATAAAACCAAGGCACAACGTGTGGCAGATAGTAAGGGGCAACCAACAACATTAATTGATGGCTAAACAATGTAGCACAAAAATGGTTACATTCAATTGCAAGTCCTTGAAGAGGTCGATGGAAGGTGTGAGGCGGCTGTGTAAGCAGGCAGACATCATCACTCTACAGGAGACTTGGTTAATGCAGCATGACATGACAATACTAGATGAGATTGACCAGGAGTTTGGCAGCACTGGAGTATCAGCTATGGACATGTCGGTGGGGCTTCTGAGAGGAAGGCCTTATGGGGGTCTTGCCATACTATGGAGGAAGAGTGTAATCCAATCAGTGACAATTATAGACTGTGACGATGTGAGACTAGCAGCGGTAATATTAAATTTAAATAATATTAATATAATTGTTTTTAATGTTTATATGCCTACGAATGACGTTGATAGCCTGCCCGAATTTACGCAATGTTTGGGTAAAATGAGTGCTATTATTGAGGAAAATGATGACGTCAATTTTGTTTATATGTTAGGTGATTATAATGCGGATCCCAGTGAGGTGTTTTATAGAAATCTGGTTAATTTTTGTAGGGACGAGCAATGGACCTGTGTAGATCTCGGCTTTCTCGGTGAGTCAGACACACATACATTTGTAAGTGAGGTATGGGGCTCTGTGAGCTGTCTAGACCACTGCGTTGTTACTAACGCGGCATTACCCACAATAACGCGGGTGTGGGTGAAACATAGCGTGCAATGGTCGGATCATTTTCGGCTCCGAGAGGTTGATTTTCCCGTAGAGTGTTTTAAGCAGGCTGTCAGGTACTATACTGACAGGAAAACCTCGGTGTACATGTGCTTTCTAGATCTGTCAAAAGCTTTTGACACGGTCATATATGACAAGTTGTGGGGCAAGCTGAAGGGCGCGGGTGCACCGAAGGAAGTAATACGTATTTTTAAATATTGGTATGATAACCAACGTAACCAGGTGAGATGGGCTGGAAAGCTCTCGGGAGAGTATTGTATGAAGTGTGGCGTGCGGCAGGGGGGGCTCACCTCTCCTCTGTTGTTCAACCTCTACATTAACGACCTTATTGTGGAGCTCAGCAGTACACACACCGGCTGCATTATAGATAACGTTTGCGTAAATAATATCAGCTACGCAGACGATATGGTGCTGTTGGGTCCGACGGTGGGCGCGATTCGTAAGTTGACGGCAATCTGTGAGGCTTATGCGGTGGAGCATGGGCTGAGCTACAATTCGAAAAAAAGTGAAGTACTTGTTTTCAAAAGTAAAACAAGCGCACCAGCTCATGTTCCGCCTATTAAGATTAACGGTGAAACTCTGAGGGTAGTGACCAGTTTTAAATATCTCGGGCACGTAGTTACGGAAAAACTGAGGGATGATGCCGATCTGGAGCGGGAGCGCAGGTCATTGGCTGTTCGGGGGAATATGCTAGCTAGAAGGTTTACGCGGTGCTCGAGAGAAGTAAAAATTACATTGTTTTAGGCTTACCGCCAGTCTTTTTACTCGGGCGGCCTCTGGCTAAGTCATACCCGCCGGGCAGCCGATGCACTGCGAGTGTTATATAACAACATTTTCAGAATGCTGTTGCGACTTCCACCAGACTGCAGCGCGTCACGCATGTTCGCAGAGGCACATGTTGACGGCTTTCATGCAATTATGCGAAAGAAAGTCGCCTCTATACGTGGAGAGGGAGTGGCAACGGTATTCTGAAGATGATTGCTACACGGTTAGATTGCCCTATCCAGGAAAGATGCATGCGTATCTTGGTCGATTAGATGTGTACTGACTGGCCGAGAAGGGAGAGTTTGGTCCGTGTGTATAATAATTTGTGTAAAATAATAATATAATGATCTCAAAAAAATGTGTAATTTATTTTATTTTATGTGTTAATCTTTATTTGTGTGAATGTGTTAAATTTATAATATGTTAATTTATATTAATTTTATGTCATTGATTCCTATTTAATTTAATTTAATTTATTAATTGTATTACCGTAATTACTAACATAGTTTATAAGTCAACCTACTAACAAATTATGGATTTTTATCTGATAATAAATGATTATTATTATTATTCTCTGTATTACACTTAAAATACATATAAATTATATTTTTAAATACATTCTATATATAAAAAAAAAACAAATATATTTAAAAATATAAAAAATAGTGGCCCACCGGTATCGGGTACAGGGACCGGTAGTTACGGCTCCAGTGAGAGGAACCTCCTCACAATACGTGCCGTGTCGAGGAGCACTGCCTTCTGCATCAAGCCCTTGACCCAACTGCCTAACGCGAGCCTCTGGAGATGTTGATCGAGGCTCTTGGCAATCAGTCCGTGAACCGATACGACTATCGGAACAATAATTGCTGAATCCACATCCCACATGTCGACAATCTCGTGAGCCAAGTCCAAATATTTTATTTGTTTGTCTTTTTCGGCTTTCACGAGATTGTCATCATGGGGGATGGTGATGTCAATAATTATTGCGAGACGCTCTGATCGTTCAATCACCACTATATCGGATCGGATCGGTCTATCACCACAATGTCAGGCTTGTTGGCTACAACAGTCCTATCAGTGATGATAGATCGATCCCAGTACAATGTGATATGACTATTTTCTAGAACCGGCTCAGGAACATACCTATAGTACGGCACCTCAACTTCCACAAGGTTGGATTTCAGAGCAAGTCGCTGGTGGATTATCCTGGCTACTTGATTATGTCTGTGCAAGTACTCGCCGTTAGCAAGACGAGAACAGCCGGAAGTAATATGCCTGAGGGATTCACCAGGCTGGTGACACGCTCGACAGATGTCAATTGTGCCATCCCTCATTATATACTTCCGGTAGTTATTCGTCTTGATAACTTCGTCCGCAATCGCACAGACAAAACCTTCAGTTTCCCCAAAAAGGTCACCGAAACGCAGCCAGGCACGGATGCCAGTAGGTCTACTTCGGGCCTGTGGAGGGCCCGATAGAATCTACCGTGTAGCTCCTTACTCTGCCATACCTCCCTTCGGCTGTCAGTGCCGACTACTATAGGTCTGCTCCAGTTCTCCTTAGCCAAACCGAGCGGGGTGAGCCCGGTATCTACGTTGACTACATCACGGTGCATATCCACTTTCGACTTAAGAAAATAATCTCTGAGATTGCACACCTCGCGATTATGAAGGGTCTTTGCATTTAAAAATTCCCGACCCCCACATTTCCGCGGGATGTACAATCTCATGACTGACGACCGCGGATGATGCATTCGAAATGCAGTCAACTGAGTCCGGACTTTCCTATCAATGGCATCGAGTTCAGTCTGAGTCCACTTGAGTATGCCAAAGGAGAACATCAAGAGTGGCATGACCCAACTATTACAGGCACGAACCTTGTTACCACCTGACAAAAGACTGTTAAGTACCTTTTTCAGGCGGCCAAAGAAACGTTCCTGTAACATTTGTTTCATCCCGGTCTCATTGATGCATAACGCCTGTGACATACCCAAGTATTTATAGGTCTCAGTTACGAGGAGTGATCTCAGGTTAGTGGAATCAGAGAGCTGTATACCCTGCGACTCCACCACCCGCCCTCGCTTATTATTATTATTATTATTCTCTTTATTACAATTAAAGTACATATAAATTATATTTTTAAATACATTCTATATAAATAAAAAACAAATATATTTAAAAATATAAAAAATAGTGGCCCACCGGCATCGGGTACAGGGACCAAGCTACCGGTGGTTAGGGCTCCAGGGAGAGGAACCTCCTCACAATACGTGCCGTATCGAGGAGCACTGCCTTCTGCATCAAGCCCTTGACCCAACTGCCTAACGCGAGCCTCTGGAGATGTTTATCGAGGCTCTTGGCAATCAGTCCGTGAACCGATACGACTATCGGAACAATAATTGCTGAATCCACATCCCACATGTCGACAATCTCGTGAGCCAAGTCCAAATATTTTATTTGTTTGTCTTTTTCGGCTTTCACGAGATTGTCATCATGGGGGATGGTGATGTCAACAATTATTGCGAGACGCTCTGATCGATCAATCACCACTATATCAGGCTTATTGGCTACAATAGTCCTGTCAGTGATGATTGATCGATCCCAGTACAACGTGACACGACCATTTTCAAGAACTGGGTCGGGCACATACCTGTAATACGGTACCTCCGAATCTACAAGATCATACTTTAGAGCAAGTTGTTGATGAACGATTCTGGCCACTTGGTTGTGTCTATGCAAATATTCTCCGTTGGCAAGACGAGAACAACCAGAGATAATATGTCTTAGGGATTCTCCGGGACGGTGACACGCCCGACATATGTCAATCGTGCCGTCCTTAAGGATATACCTCCGATAATTATTCGTCATGACAACTTCATCTGTAATTGCACAGACAAAACCTTCGGTTTCTCCAAAGAGATCACCGAAGCGTAGCCAGAGCACAGATGCTTTTATATCTACGTCGGGCCCATTTAAGGCCCGATAAAAACGTCCATGCAGCTCTTTGCTCTTCCATATTTATTATTATTATCTCCTTTATTACTATATATAAACTTATTAATTATATTTTTAAATACATACAAAAACAATACATACATCTATTTAAAAATATAAAAAACAGTGGTCCACCGGTATCGGGTACAGGAACCAAGCTACCGGTGGTTAGGGCTCCAGAGAAAGGAACTTCCTCACGATGCGCGCCGTATCAAGAAGCACAGCCTTCTGCATCTGGCCCTTGACCCAACCGTCTAACCCGAGCCTCTTCAGGTGTTGGTCGAGGCTCTTTGCTATTAAACCGTTCACTGACACGACTATCGGCACAATGATTGCTGAGTCAACACTCCACATGTCGACAATCTCGTGGGCCAAGTCCAAGTACTTAACTTGTTTATCCTTCTCAGCTTTCACGAGATTCTCGTCATGAGGAATGGTAACATCAGCAATCAAAGCTCGGCGTTCGGATCGGTCTATCACCACAATGTCAGGCTTGTTGGCTACAACAGTCCTATCAGTGATGATAGATCGATCCCAGTACAATGTGATATGACTATTTTCTAGAACCGGCTCAGGAACATACCTATAGTACGGCACCTCAACTTCCACAAGGTTGGATTTCAGAGCAAGTCGCTGGTGGATTATCCTGGCTACTTGATTATGTCTGTGCAAGTACTCGCCGTTAGCAAGACGAGAACAGCCGGAAGTAATATGCCTGAGGGATTCACCAGGCTGGTGACACGCTCGACAGATGTCAATTGTGCCATCCCTCATTATATACTTCCGGTAGTTATTCGTCTTGATAACTTCGTCCGCAATCGCACAGACAAAACCTTCAGTTTCCCCAAAAAGGTCACCGAAACGCAGCCAGGCACGGATGCCAGTAGGTCTACTTCGGGCCTGTGGAGGGCCCGATAGAATCTACCGTGTAGCTCCTTACTCTGCCATACCTCCCTTCGGCTGTCAGTGCCGACTACTATAGGTCTGAGCCAGTTCTCCTTAGCCAAACCGAGCGGGGTGAGCCCGGTATCTACGTTGACTACATCACGGTGCATATCCACGTTCGACTTAAGAAAATAATCTCTGAGATTGCACACCTCGCGATTATGAAGGGTCTTTGCATTTAAAAATCCCCGACCCCCACATTTCCGCGGGATGTACAATCTCATGACTGACGACCGCGGATGATGCATTCGAAATGCAGTCAACTGAGTCCGGAATTTCCTATCAATGGCATCGAGTTCAGTCTGAGTCCACTTGAGTATGCCAAAGGAGTACATCAAGAGTGGCATGACCCAACTATTACAGGCACGAACCTTGTTACCACCTGACAAAAGACTGTTAAGTACCTTTTTCAGGCGGCCAAAGAAACGTTCCTGTAACATTTGTTTCATCCCGGTCTCATTGATGCATAACGCCTGTGACATACCCAAGTATTTATAGGTCTCAGTTACGAGGAGTGATCTCAGGTTAGTGGAATCAGAGAGCTGTATACCCTGCGACTCCACCACCCGCCCTCGCTTTACATGAATGACTGCGCATTTTTCCACACCAAACCCCATTTTAATAGAATTACTGAAATTTTCGGTAATCTTCAGTAAAGCCATTAATTGAGGATTAGTGTGAGCAAACAACTTCAAATCGTCCATGTAAAGCAGGTGGGATACCATCTGACCCTCTGTTCGTAACCTATAACCTAACCCTGAATTCACTATTAAAGTACTAAGTGGGTTCAGGGCTAAGCAGAACCATAGGGGACTCAGACTGTCCCCTTGAAAAATACCCCGCTCTATTGTTATCGGCTCGCCATCACCCAAAGCCCGACGACACCCTGGATAGAAAAGAACAGTCCTCCATTGCCCCATACATGTCCTTAAGAAGGTACATAGAGTTGCATTCACTTTATACAACTCCAGCACCCTCAAAAGCCATGTATGTGGCACGGAATCGAACGCTTTCTTGTAATCTGTCCAGCATGCTGCCAGATCCTTAGTACGACGGCGAGCTTGTTGGCTAATAGCCATATCAATGAGGAGGAGCTCCTTAGTACCCCGGGCCCCATTCCTACATCCATTCTGAGAGGTAGACATAATAGAATTATTATTTATATGATTGTTAATTTTAGCTCTCAGAATGGATGTAAGAAGTTTATAAACCGTTGGCAGACATGTAATCGGTCTATAATTATTGGGCTCCAGAGTACTACCTGTTTTATGGAGCAGGTGGGTAACCCCGGTTGTCATAAAAGCTGGTAGCGTCCCAGATTCTACAGCAGATTGAAACTGTGAAGCCAAAAGAGCGTGCGAACTCCGTAGCCATTTAAGCCAGAAATTGTGCAATCCGTCCGGTCCCGGGGATTTCCAATTAGACAGCGGACGGACCGCACAATCTACATCAATAGCATCGATATATATTTCTTCCATTTCAGGAATGGACTCGCACGCTCTCTCTACCTCACACATCCAATCACCTTCAATGTGACTAACGGGCACCGACCAGATGCTGCGCCAAAACGCATTTGTGGCTGCAGCCTCCGGCCGTCGCACGTCGTCCACACTTTCATCTGGTTGCTCCCAGCTTCTATATACCCACCTCTGGTCTCTTCGGAACATGCGATTAACGGTAAATCGGTCGACGCGTTTTCTGTATCTGCGAATACGGTTTGCCCATGCACAGACTTTCTGCTTCAGGAAATCAATGCGCTCTGTGATCCGAGATGTATATTCTTGGGGACTGATACCAGTTCCCGCAAACGCTCGGGTCACATAGCGCATCACTCTCGGGCGAGTATTACCCGACCTGAAGCAGATTAGCTTACGGATGAGCACCCTTGCCACGGCCACACGTCGCTCAATCCTGCATTGCCATGCTGGTATAGTAGACTTAGGTCGTATTGCAGGATCTTTATTAGGGAATTTAACACCTGCCATACGACATGCCGCTACAGCGGTACAATACAGGATTGAATGAGTGTCCCCGAGATTTTCGCTATTATCTAGATAACGAGGTAATAGCGAATCAAGGGCGCTCACCAGAGCCATATTTCGTCTGTGTATAGGCAAACGAGGCAGACGTGGCCTGTTATTCAGAGGCATCGATCGATATTCCCGCAACGCACATTCCAAAGCCTCCTTAATCTGTTCGTTGTACTGAATACTTACTGGAATAAGTGTGTCATCCCCTGTCTCTTCATTCATTTGACTCACAGGCACTGGTGCAGGTGTTGAAGCAGGTGTTGAAGCAGGAGCCGGGGCGGGGGTGACACAGATATTTCGCAAGCATTCTTGCCGTAGAGTCTCAAGTACGGTTTCATTCAACATGCGATTGCGTTGAATGACCCGCACTTGGTCCGATAGTCGTTGTGACGATGTGTTGACGGAAGGTTCAAGCGCCTGAAACAAAGGAAGCATTCGGGTACGGTACGCACTGAGGTTAGTTCCCCCCTCTGTAGCCGCAAAATATGCCCGCATGACATTTTCGTTTATTGATGGTGTCCATCGCATGCGGTGCACATCACCACCGGCAGCGGGGGCCCTGTTCGAAGCCGGAGGGCGTCGGGGTCCCAAGCATATCGGTGGCCGGCCTCTCCCCGGCCGACGTACAGGTGTTGGCGACGTCGACGGGGAGAAGAACTCGTCGCTCGAAGAGGAGCTCGACGCCGCTGGTTCCGTTGGTGGGGGCTGCGCGGCGGAGCTTAGCGACGAGTCCGGAGGTGTAGCAGGTGCACTAGCGTTCCTCCTAGCTTGTGCGCGGGTCAACATATTGTCTTCGTCATTGATTTTGCCTGATTTTGCTTATTTATTTTTAGTGACATCTGTCAGTGCTGCGGAACTTTTGTTTGTGGTATAAATATGATTAAAGGATACATTTTTACAAAGAAATTAATTCACTTTTTGTTATGGTGAGCAATGCCAATATAGTATTCAAAATCTGCTAATACTATATACGGTAGGAATATTAAAAGAAATATATTTATTCAGAGCAAAATAAATCTGACATTATATGTTGTAGGGTTGCCAGGGTTATTAATTATTATTATTATCTCTTTATTTACTTTTAAATTACTTATAAATTACATTTTTAAATACATATTAAAAAAAAAGAAAACATCTATTTAAAAATATAAAAAATAGTGCTCCACCGGCAGCGTGGCAGGGCCCAAGCTACCGGCGGTCGGGGTCACAGAGAGAGAAACCTCCGGACAATGCGTGCCGTGTCGAGGATGACCGCCTTCTGCATCTGACCCTTGACCCAACCATCTAGCGAGAGTCTCTTGAGGTGTTGGTCGAGGCTCTTCGCTATCAGCCCGTTCGCCGAAATGACTATCGGGACAATGATTGTTGAATCGACATCCCACATGGCGGTAACCTCGTGAGCCAAGTCAAGGTACTTGCTGATTTTGTCCTTCTCAGCCTTCACGAGGTTTTCGTCATGCGGGATGGTGATGTCAACGATCATTGCCCGGCGCTGGGGCCGGTCGACTAGCACGATATCAGGCTTATTGCAAGCAATAGTCCTGTCCGTGATAATAGAGCGGTCCCAGTAGAGCAATGCATGACTATTTTCAAGAACCGACACCGGTGTGTACCGATAGTACGGCACCTCAGACTCAACATGGCCATATCGAAGAGCAAGTTGCTGGTGGATAATCCTGGCCACTAGGTTATGCCTGTGCAAGTACTCGCCGTTGGCCAGATGAGAACAACCCGAAATAATATGCCTGAGTGACTCTCCGGGACGACGGCATGCCCGACAGATGTCGACCGTACCGTCCTTCAGGATATATTTCCGATAGTTGTTCGTCATCATGACCTCGTCAGCAATTGCACAGGCAAACCCTTCAGTTTCCCCAAAGAGGTCCCCGAAGCGCAGCCAGTTCACCGAGGCCAGAAGGTCCACATCGGGCCCTGTTAAGGCTCGATAGAACCTCCCGTGCAGCTCCTTGCCCTCCCATACGGTCTTGCGGTCCGTGACGCTCAATACCGTCGGTCTGCGCCAGTTCTCGTTCGCCAAGGAGAGCGGAGTGAGACCCTTGTCTACTGCCACCACATCACGATGCATCCCGCATTCGTTGCTCTGGAAATAATCCCTAAGTCTGCACACCTCACGGTTGTGGAGGTTCTTGGCATTTAAAAAGCCTCGGCCCCCCCACCTCCGTGGGATGTACAGTCTCATAACAGACGAGCGCGGGTGTAGCATGCGATGAGTGGTGAGCAGTTGACGGACCTTTCTATCCAGGGCGTCCAGCTCAGTCTGAGTCCATCTTAGTATGCCAAAGGAGTAGGTCAGTAGAGGCATCACCCAACCGTTGAAGGCTCGCACCTTGTTGCCGCCCGACAAAAGACTGTTGAGTACTTTTGTGAAGCGGCAGAAGAAGCGTTCCTTCACCGATTTCTTGATATCCACTACTGAGATACCCAAAGACTCTGCCATACCGAGATACTTATAGGTTTCGGTTTCAGAGAGAGATCTGAGAGTCATAGTCTCAGAAAGTTGCAAATTCGTAGAATTCACAATTTATTATTATTATTATTGTATTTGTACATTTGTCCCCCAAAACCGAGTTGATGGTTTGACTGGGGGCTCAGATTCACGAACTGCATGTTCAATGAGATATTTTGTTCGGACCCATATCACATGCGGTGTCTCTTCCGCAAGGTTTGCGCCTGCCCATTCCACCCATTTTTGGTCTATAGCTGCTCGAAATTTAGGCCCATCCTTTACTTCAAGTCTCCTAGGCTTGTCAAGAGTTCTTGCTGCTGTAAGTTTGAGTTTTAGTTTTGAGACAAGCAGCTGATGGTCGAATCTGTAGTCTGCTCCGGGTAGTGTATGTACGTTTATAATGGAAGTTTTCCATCGTGACCGGATTAGCACATAGTCAATTTGATTACGGTATTTGCCGTCCGGCGACGTCCACGTATACAATCTTCTTGGATGGTGTTGTAATTCACGTTCTCAGTCGTTCTTAGTTGCAACCTGTATGAGCCGCTCACCTCTTTCATTGCGTACCCCCAGACGAAATCTACCGACGCACTTGCTAAGGTGTTCAGAATTTTTTTCAATTTTGGCGTTAAAATCACCCAAGATTATAAGAAGTTCTCTATTGGGAATTTTAGCAATAGTGGTTTCTAGTACATAGAATAATACTAATAATAATATAATATAATAGAACCTCTCAATGACGTCGTCACTTGCAGTGCTTGTGGGGGCATAGACTTGGATGATATTTAGATTTACTGGGGATGCCTTCAGTTTAATCCGGATTATTCGGTCATCAATTGGTTCATAGCCGAGAACACTACCCCTTAGTCGCTTTGGAACAAGAATTGCAACCCCATTCCTGCTGTCAGTGTCATTGCCAGAGAAGTAAATGATATGGCCATCTGTAAGGAAATGACCATTGTCCCTCCAGTGGGTCTCACTCAGTCCACAAATGTTTAAGCCACATCTGGTGATCTCTCTCTCTACGATGTCGAGTTTTCCGGGACTGAGTAAGCCTCTTGTATTCCATGTTGCGATTGTCTGAGTCTGCCGCAGCTTCAAGGTGATTCCAGTAGTAGAATTTCCGTGGGGAGCCTGGTCTCCTACTCCTCCATGGCCGGTATCCCATTTCCCACCGCGTGCCCCGGACGCAGCACAGCGCCGCCGGTTGCTAAGCGGTTCGCATGGCGGTCTAAATCTCTTCGGTTGTACTTTCATGTTGACTATCTTGGGATATTAGCTGCAGTGGTTTCCCGTTGCCTTCTGCGCCAGTCGTTTAAGGACTATTTATGCCCTAAGGCTACTGCAGCCTCTTCTAGCTGTCCAAGCTAGGTGTGTGGTTATATCGCCACGGCTCGGTCGCTAGAGCCTCGTCCGTTATCTAGCAGGGGGCACCGCGGTAACTGACGCAACCGCCGCCGACTAGAAACGTCGGCGCGGGCAGGTGAGGTTGACAATTGGGGTCAGCAGATGTTTAGGTCGTTCTCTCCCTTACCCCCCTGGATGGAGTACTGCTGTCACCTTTTTGCCGGAGCACCTACATACCAACGTGACCCGTTCGATTCGGTGCAAAGACGGGCGCTGAGGATCGTTGATAATCCCATACTTACAGGCAGTGTAGAACAGCTCAGACTTTACGAGAGATTTGCCTCTCTGTGCGTTTTCTGCCGCCCATACAAGGGGATGTATTCAGAAGAATTGTTTGGTATGATGCCCACGGCCACATTGTATCATCGCACCGCTCGCCACAGATAGGCAATTCATACTCACACGTTGCGACCGGAAACGGTGCGTACAGTGAGGTAAATAATAATAATGATGATTTCATTTATTGGTTTCAAATGAACATGTATATAACGGTGTTAGATGCTACAGACAACATAGAACAAAATAATTTAGGCACAAGCATATGGAGATCACGCACCGCCGGTGGGCCCGATTCCGTAGGAGGCGTCGCCGCCCCGCAGATGCGGAGGCCCGAGAGGCGGAGTTGTACGAGGGATACAGGGAGGCCAGAGGTGCCCTCCGAGCAGAGATAAGGCGGGCCAAAAAGGCGGCCTGCTGCAAACTGCTGGAGACGCTGCAGCGGGACCCTTGGGGGCGACCCTACCTAATGGTAAGGGGCAAACTGCGCCCCAAGGCCCCGCCGTTGACCCAGTGTCTCCAGCCGAAGCTGCTCGCAGGAGCTGTTAGCTCCCTGTTCCCAGCGCGGGCGGTGGAACATGTTCCACCGCAGATGACTCGCCTCGGCCGCCATGGTGCCCGACGTGGGTGACGACGACGTGCCCGAGGTCACTTGGGTAGAACTAGAGCTGGCAGTGAGAGGGCTGAGAGCCAATCGCACCGCCCCGGGACCCGACGGCATTCCAGGCCGAGCGTGGATCCTAGCTCTAGTCGACGACGCTCTCGAGCCCCGACTGAGAGGGCTTCTCAGCGCATGTTTGGAGCGGGGCCAGTTTCCAAAACTGTGGAAGACGGGGAAACTGGTCCTCATCCGAAAGGAGGGGCGCCCGGCGGACTCGCCGTCCGCCTACCGGCCCATAGTGTTGCTCGACGAGGTGTGCAAACTCTTTGAAAGAGTAATTGCGAAGCGCCTCGTCGAGCACCTCTCAAGAGTGTGGCCGGACCTGGCGGATGGCCAATATGGCTTCCGCCAGAGGCGCTCCACCATGGATGCCGTCATGCGCGTGAGGGCTATGGCGGAGGATGCAGGGATCCCGGGGTGAGGTGATGTTGGCGGTGTCCCTGGACATCGCCAATGCGTTCAACACCTTGCCATGGAGTTGCATTAGGGAGGCGCTCGTGTATCACGAAGTGCCTCTCTACCTCCGCCGCATGGTCGGGGCGTATTTGACGGAGAGGGCCGTCTTCTACCCAACCGTGACAGGTCTCGCTCGGCGTGAGATGTCGTGCGGTGTTCCGCAGGGATCGGTTCTGGGGCCGCTCCTGTGGAACATCGGATACGACTGGGTGCTTCGCGGTGAGCTCGCAGACGGTGTCACCGTCACGTGCTACGCGGACGACACGTGACGGCGTGCGGGGCGACGTACTGTGAAGCGACCCTGAAGGCCACGACCGCAGTTGCCCAAGTCGTGGAGCGGATCCGGCGGCTGGGTCTCGAGGTGGCTCTGCATAAAACCGAGGCCCCGTTCTTTCATGGGCTTCGGAGCAAGTCACCTGAGGGATCCAGTCTCATCGTGGGAGGTAATCGCATCGGCATCAAGCCCCAAATGAAATATTTGGGCCTCGTGCTCGACGGCCGATGGGACTTCGGAGAGCACATCCGAAATCTGGCCCCCAAGTTGAAGGGCACAGCTCTAGCTTTGGCGTGGCTGCTGCCCAACACTCGACAAGGGGCCCGATGACTCCTGCAGGAGACTATACGCGGAGATTGTGCGGTCCATGGCCCTGTATTACAGGGTGCCCAATATGGGCGGAGGCCCTGAAGGCCAGAAGTGTGCGGATGCTGCGCGCTCCGCAGCGGGTGATGGCCAATAGGGTCATCCGCGGGTACCGCACGATCTCCTTCGAGGCGGTGAGGCTCCTTGCCGAAACTCCGCCATGGGACCTGGAGGCGAGAGCCCTTTCGCAACTATACCAGTGGCGAAAGGAGGCGCGGGAGCAGGGACGGATCCCCGAGCCTCGAGAAATCGAGGCCGTGCAATCCCAGCTCCACCTGGCCATCGTGGTGGAGTGGAAGGAACGACTTGGGCCACCAAGCGCAGGGCACGCCGCAATAGCGGCGGTAAGGTCCGTCATGGAGGATTGGCTATAGAGGCGACACGAAAGCCTCTCGTACCGACTGACGCAGGTGATTCCCGGGAAGGGGAGCTTCGGGGACTACCTGCATCGTATCAGGAAGGAGCCAACGCCTGAGTGCCATCACTGCGACGCGAGCGAGGACTCGGGGCTACACACGCTGGCGGACTGCCCAGCGTGGGAGGCACCGAGGCGTGACCTAGTGGCAGCCATCGTAGTGGGAGTCCGCTCGCTCGGCAGCATGATTGCGGCAAAGCTGCGGTGCGCGAAGGCCGCCCCCACCTCCTTCTGCGAGCACGTAATGCTCGCGAAGGAGATGGCGGAGCGCGCCCGGGAGAGGTTTAGAACTCTCCCGGCCCGCCGAGCCCGCAACATGCTCGCCGCGCGTCGCAGGCGACTCAGGCGCCGGAGGTCGCTTAACAACCTCCGTCCTCCATGAGCGCAGGCCTTGGGGTGGCAGGTGAGGCCGCCTGTCACCCCAGCAAAAGCCCGTAGACCCGACACGGCGTGCGGTTTTAGTCGGTTCAAGCCCGACATAACCGCCCCCGCTGTCCGGCGGAGGGGTACCCGAAGGGATTTCCGCACGAAAAGTAAAAAAAGGACAAGCATATGATTCTCTGAACCCTACACTAGGATACCCTGTGTTATGGAGTTCAGTCTCTTTCCAGGTAAGTTATTTAATTTTTTACAGAATAAAAACCTAACTAAACGCAAAATAGTTGCGAAATAAAAGTCAAAATAATTAAAAACCCACTTACTTATTCTTAGTTTACGAGAAAATACATTTGTGCACCAATTAAGTGTATATATAGGTATGAGTGTGTATATGCGTGAGAGTGTGTATGTGTATGCGCCTCCGTTTGAGCATAGTTATTTGGCTCCAACCACCTTATTATAATGTGTTTAACGTTTAAGTACGTTATATCCAGTATATTATTATTATAAAGTTTTCGTGTATAAATAGGGTCGGAAGGAACGCAAACGATCTACGTGCAAAAGTGGTGCGTACCCGGGGCCGATCCCACTTCAGCGTTCTGTATGAAGAGCGCGCTAATTCCTTTGCGTTCCTATTGTGCAGGCAGGCAGGGCTGGCAAAATGCCACGGACCCCCGGGTCTCGCCCCAAGAGGCTACGAGCTCAGAAATAACTTAACATTTTTAAGTACTTGAAATGAATCAAAGTGGGGCACACCAAGGACCATTATGCAAATTCAAACTAATCATGAAAATTTTACCACATTCAAAGCAATAAGATGTCGATTTTCAGAACGCATCCATTGGTTTCTTTATTTTTTGTCGTGGTACATTGGTGACGCGGGCGAGCTAGTGACGGTCGGGGAATTCCCTCATTTTGTTAACCAAATAGGCTAGAAGCCGGTCACACTCAAAGTCCTGTCATCGCGGATTTGAAAAATTCATATGTATGTCGGTGACTTTAGTTCTTTGTCGTATAGCCTCATTTAGAATGTTATCCTTCAAAGAAACCCCAAGCATAGCTCGCTCCAAGTCGTGGACTAGCCTCATTGTCAATGTCCACATTTCGGCACCGTAAGTCATGACAGGTAGGACGCACTGGTCGAACATCTTTGTTTTTAGGCATTGCGGTAAAGGGGAGGAGAAAACCCGACGTAGTTTATTTGGCAAACTACTGCCTAACCTAATTTACAAAAAAAAAATTATACCACTCAGCTGGCAGAGAAGCTCACGGCCCACCTGATGGATGAACGGATGGACGGCCTATGGCCGTGTGTAATACCAGGGGCGTCACACTCGTGCTGCCGACCCTGTAAAAATCTTCTAATGCCCTTCTTGGAATTGGATCCTATTGGTGACTTCGTTCTCGAAGTTGTTTCTATCGAGCTGGATAAACTGCCCAAGGTAGACATACTGTTGAACAACTTCGAGTGTCGACTTCTGTTCTTACTTATGTTCGTCGAACATAACCGTGGTTGTGTCAAAGTTCACACCAAGACCGAAGCGTCGAGACGCTCCATTTAGGCTGTGCAGATTCTCACCCAGCTGCTCCAGTGACTCCGCCACTATGACGATGTCGTGTCGTCGGCGAACCGAAGATGCGACATGTACTTTATACATTTATACTCCGACCAGTCCAGTCCAGAGTCTTGAAAACGTCCTCCAGCGCGTTGGTGAATAGTTTGGGGCATATAACATCCCCTTGTCTCACTCCACGCTGTAGGCTTATGAAGTTCGTCTTCTGATCTTGGAGCTGGACGGACATAGTGGCCATAACAGCCATATTATTATTATTTCCAACGGGGACGCCGGTGACCTGGCGGGTGATCAACCTTACCTTAGTGGGTCATTTCACCCATTTCCCCTGATCCTCCCTTTTGGGGAGGATATGGTTACCCGGCAATCACGGCGTTCCGTCGAACCTACCTGTATCCTTGCAAAATCTTACGATCTGATCCACCTTCAGATCCTCCAGGTTTTCTGTGTCCAGTGTATCCAACCCCATTGTCTCCCATCTTATCAGTGAGTACATGGGGCATTCGGCGAGCAGGTGGAAGCTGGTCTCGTCACCATCCATGCACTCTGGGCATTTGGGGTCGGTTTTCACGCCTATCAGTGTCAGGTGCCTGTTCAGTCGGCTGTGTCCTGTTAGCACTTCTATGACGAGCCTCATGCTTACTCTGGAGAGTTTTAGCAGTTGGCTCGTTCTTTTTTTGTCTATGCCTTTTATGAATATCTTCGACTGTCTCATGCCTGTCGTCGATCTCCATCTCCGGTTGGTCTCTGCTTCAATGCTTCGGCTGATTACTCCCTTGGTTATTTCATGGGCAATTGGTAGCCTAGGCTCCGGGCCAACCAGGTTTTCATCAGCCCCTTTCCTGGCCAGTTCATCTGCTAGTTCGTTGCCTGTGTTGCCCTCGTGTCCGGGTACCCAGGCAATAGTCACATCAGCTGTTCTGGATAGCCTTTCCAATAACTTTTTGCACTCTTTGACAACTGCTGATGTTGTCTCTACTTTTCCAAGTGCCTTCAGCGCTGCCTGGCTGTCGCTGTAGATGGTGACCTTTCCCGTGTTATTTAGGTGGCCTGCCATTTCCGCGCATTCCATGATAGCGAAGATTTCTGCTTGGAAGACACTTGCAAACTTTCCTAGGGGTATTGACCTATTTATCTCTGTACCGTCTGCGCACTTGATGTGTACTCCTGAGCCAGAGAGCTTTGTTGTCTCCTTCCTGGAGCCGTCTGTGTAGCAGATGGTGCCATTGGTGTTCATCTGCCAGTCGTCTCTCGGTCCTATGTGTATTCTATATTTCTTTTCAAAGGTCCTTTCTTTCCTTATCAGATCGTTGTTTGAAAAGATCATTGATAGTCTTTCTTCGTAGTCTTGACTGATCGTGGCATGGCCCTCATCTAGTGTGTTGCCAGTCCATAGACCAGTGCTTTTCAGTTTGAACCACTGTTCAATCGCTCTCTTTTTCGTTTCCAAGTCTAAGGGGTTTAGGCCTAGTATGATCTCGAGCGCGGCCGTGGGTGTTGTCCTCATCGCGCCGGTGGTCATCAGGGCCGCCAGTCTTTGAACTTTTTCTAGTTCTTGTTTATTTCTTCCTACGTTGGCTTTATGCCACCATACTAGGGCGCCATGTAGGATTCTCGGCATGATGATTGCCTTGTAGATCCAGAGTACTGTGGCTGGCTTTATTCCCCAGCTTCTTCCTATTGCACTTTTACATTGCATCATGGCCATTTTCGCCTTCGAGCATGTGTTGCTTATGTGAGCCTTGAAGGTCAGCTTGTTGTCCAGTGTGACTCCCAGATATTTGTTCCTTCACTTCCCTTATTCCTTCACTATTTCCAAGTCAAGGTTATCTAGTCGTACCGGTTCAGCACTTCCGATTTTCCTTTTGTTGGTGAAAAGAACTAGTTTGGTTTTGTCAGGATTGCCATAACAGCCATACACAGCGGTTGATTGTACTCGTGAGTCTTTTGTATAATCTGCCGAACAGTATGGATGTGGTCCAAGATACTGTAGCCTTTTCGTAACCCGGCTTGCTCCGGTGGCTGGAACTCGTCGAGCTTGCTCGCAAGATGATTCGTGACGACTCTCGAGAACAGCTTGTAGACATGACTCAGGAGTGAGATGGGTCTGTAATTATTTAGCAAGGCCTATCACCTTTTTTGAAGAACAGTACCACCGCACTCCCGCTCCATGCCCTAGGTGTTAAGCCTTGCTGGATGACGGAATTAAAAAGACTCGCTAGCTCTTTGAGCACTGGGACCCCGCCTGCTTTTAGGAGCTCAGTAGTAATTCCGTCATCGCCAGGGCACCTGTTTTTTTATATTTTTTTTTTAATATTTAGGACACGTCAATTTAACTTCACCTCGCCTGATGGTAAGCTGAAGGTATAGTCTCAGGAAAGAGGGTCACCATTTACATACACGTACCATGTTAACAATGGTGGCACTCAGCTTGACGGTGAATTTTGTGACAAATTTGTTCTTTGTTTACTTGACTTGACTTCTCAACTGCTGAACGAACACTTTCGACCCCCTATTTAGCTCAATCGCATCATGAATGATGCGAGTGTTGAAGCGTCGGAGGTCGCGTCGTATCAGCTTTTTGATTTTTTGGTTTAAGGCTCTCCCATCTGACGAAAACGACTGAGTCGAGGGCTCATCACGCCTCCTCCTCATAGTTTCGAGAGTCTCGCGTGAGAGTTTGGACTCTAGCTGTTTGCGTTTTCCGGGAAACAACTTTCGGGACACTTCCTGCAGAGTTTTGACGACTGTGTCGGCTTTCTCACCAAAACTGCTAGTGGTTTCCAGTATTACAAAATGATTTTGAAGTTTCAGTTGAAAATATTTGGACCCTAGAGCTACTTGGAGCGGCGTAGGTCGGATAGTAGACCGAATCATTCGGAATCATTCAGCCTTAAGGTTGATATTTATAGAGCCTCTGACAAGTCTGTGATCACTTCCGGTGTTGAACCTGTTAATCACGGAGACGTCTCTAAGTATGTGCTTACTGTCCGTAATGAAAAAGTCTATCTCATTCCTTACTACGGAATCCCAGCTTTAATAAGTCCACTTCCTATGGGGCTTCTTCTTAAAGAGAATATTCATTAAGAATAGCCCCTGGGATTCGAGAAAGTTGACTAGCATTTGCCCCCTGTAATTTTTGCGCCCCACTCCATAAGTTTTTGGTTGGTTTCTTTGGTATTGAAGTCCCCCATGACAACACTGTAGGTGGCCTTGGCGGTATGACTAATTGCCTTGACAATGTCCTCATACACGGCCTCGGCGGTTTCATCTGGGTGGGTCGAGGTTGGCGCATATACCTGTATCACCTTCAGGGAACGCCTGTTAGTGATTTTTGGGACAAGGTACGCTACCCGGTTCGACACACTACCGACTTCAACAACGCTGCTAATGAGGTCCATTTTGACCAGAAAACCGACACCTCCCTGGGAGAGCTGATCACCTTTTTTGAAGTAGAATAAGTCGCCTGGGTTATCGTGTCCTCCCCCTGTCTTCGGATCTCGGACAACCCCAATATTTGCCAGTTTATGCGGTCCAGCATAAGGGTACTGCAGTTGTACGCTGCCAGCTGTAGTTTTTGTTGGTAGCCTCCCGTAACCTGGAAATTCTTAGCACCCCCCGCCCCGCCATTACCGCGACCGCTACCGTAGTCGGGAATAGCGGGACTACCGGGAACTGGGGGCCTTTTATTGTGACTTCTATTCATGGGAGGGTTATAGCCTTCTACTACCACGCTGGCCAGACGGGTTGGTAGAGGGTTTTGTTTCGAGTTTTCCTTCTCTAAGGTCAATTCGACCTTGGCAGAATATCAGCCAGAAGCAGCAACACCTCCCCCTAGGGAAGGAGGGGAGTTGCCGCTTCCGTTGCCCAGGGGCACCGCAAGGAGGTTTTCTAGCATACACCCCATTTTCCCACAATTTTTTCATTACCAAACTATAAATTCTACCCATAATATAGGTAATCTTAGCCACTCTCTCCGTAAATGCCGTTTACTGTAACAGGAGAATCGGCTCCAATATATACACCCTTTCAAATGTATTCCAAACAAAAGACATGTCCACCAAAGTTATTCATTGTTTCCGTAGTTCGCAAGAATTACGGTAGATGGCTCCAACGTCGCCTTAAGACGTATTAATGTATCGGAGAATTTCGAATATCTGGGATGTGTCTAGGTGGTTCAGTTGGTCAGAGCATTCCCCTGTAAGGGACTGGTCGCGGGTTCAAGTCCCGTCCTAGATGTTCTCTTTTTCCGATCTAAATCTTTAGAAAAAAGTAAGCATACAAAATGCTTAAAAATTTAATTGAAAAAAAAAAAGACATGTCAATTACGACAGAAGCTAAATTAAATAAATAGTAAAATAGAAACTTAAATAGAGTACTAACAAGTTTCTCAGATTAATGAAAACCAACCTTATTCGTTGACACTATTTAAGTTTCTTTTTTACTTTTTATTTAATATATATAATATATATACACGA
Organism: Cybosia mesomella; assembly: GCA_946251805.1. Taxonomy (NCBI): domain Eukaryota; kingdom Metazoa; phylum Arthropoda; class Insecta; order Lepidoptera; family Erebidae; genus Cybosia; species Cybosia mesomella. The sequence continues at coordinate 15,653,583 of OX276406.1, read as the reverse complement.
CGTCAAGTTATTATATATATATAACTTGTCCCGACCCGACTGACTGACAGACTGATGACTGACTGACTGATTCATCAATGCAGAGCCTAAGCCGCTAGACCTACAAACTTGAAAGTTTGGCAGTAGATATATTTTATCTTGTATGCATCCACTAAGAAAGGATTTCTGGAAATTTCACTTCTAAGGTGGCAAAATAAGGGATGAACGTTTGTATGAAAGTCTGTTATTTTCAAAGATAGAAGCATACAATTTCATGCATTGGTTAGAAATGATTGAACAAATGCATCAGCGTTTTTCAAAATTTTACCCCTAAAAGGGTGAAATAAGGGTTGAAAGTTTATATGGGAAGTTCGTAATTTTCGAAAAAAGAAGCATGATAATTCAAATGTCTACTTTATGGTTACGAATAAATGAATAAGTGTATCAGCGTTCTTCAAAAAAAAATAGCATTAAGTACCTTTTTTTTTTTTTTTTTTTTTTTTTTTTTTTTTTTTTCGTGCGGAAATCCCACTTTTGATGATTTGATTTGGGTATGATCATCAACTTTTGACGCTGACTATACCTACGTAAATGGTGATAAGTACGTAGGTACCTTACTTTATGTTTAATTATTCTTAAATTGGTTTTTCCATCAATTTAGTAAGTACTAGCTGTTGCCCGCGACTTCGTCCGCATTAAATTCTGAATAGATTAAGGTATGTTTCTGCAGTTTCGAACCCAACATGTATTAGGTTACCTATTTCATCGTTATATTTTCAATCATTTATCATGTTGGAATAGATGTTTACATGTAACATCGAAATAAATTCTACCTGGTTCCCTAATATAATAGCGTGATGATATTTATTATCAACGGTTGAGTTTCTAATCAACCATCTGTTACACGTAGGTTACTCTGTAGTTTTGCGATTTCATATTTTACTGCTCATCACCTTTTAGCTATAGCGTGATGATTTATAGTCCGAACGTTGACCATGTACGAGTACTATCAAACTGCAGATTTTCGTGATGAGAATAATTCTGCTCTGTAATGACGAGTATAAAGGAATGATCAATAATAGATCTGGTCGATTTAACTCTGCTGCTCCTATCACACTTATAATAGCGTGATGAAATATAGCGCAGTTTATGACCATACCCTAGAAAAATGTTCATGCTAAATTTCAGCTGAAACTGTTCAGCGGTTTTCAAGTGATGCTCGGACATCGATAATAAGCGACAAGCAGAAAAACAGATAAAAATTCCATAAAGCACATTTTTGGCATCGGTATTCGTTCCTAGAACACAAAAATTATTTTTTCGAAAAAAAAATCAGTGTAGAGTTTTCACCTCGTTACGCTTTTATTATATGTATAGATGTTGATAATATTATGTACTTCTGATGTGTAGTAAAATGTTACAATGCCATCTATGGATTTGACCATAAGTTATTAATAAGGATCGAAAACCATTTTGTCGTCATTAAAAAGCTGTATATAATGTTATTAATTTACTCATATAACTACGTTGTTGATAAGTTTAAATGGCAACAAGCATATTAGTATTAGGTTATAGAAACCTTTACACAGCTTAGTATGGCCAAAATAGGCATTTTTCATCTAAGTCATCTATTGGTAAAAATTTATTACTAATTCTAGAATGTATTGGTTGGGTATGCATGCCCTTAGTAACTTTGAGGTGCACAAGTCGTTTATATACATCAGGAAGGGAGTGGGCCCTAGTATGCTGCCCTGTTGGGCCCTAATATACTCCCCAATACGGAAGCGCTGTTTAAGCTCCTTTAGGTATAATATCGGTTCTCAAGCTTTTTTAGAAGGATTAGCTCAGATACGGTGTAGATCGGTGTCAAATTAACTAGTCCTGTGACAGCATCCTCCGCGGACTTTCCTGCACGAAAGCCAAATGAGGTATGAAAGGCACTTTATTCCGCGCACCCTCAGGCTGTTGATTCTTTGATTCTCCCCAAGTTTTCTCAATCGACTACAATATGAGGTTCTTCAAGAAGGGTATTAGAAGGTTTTTACAGGGTCGGCAACGGGAGTGTGTAGCCCCTGGTGTTGCACACGTCCATTGGCCGTGGTAACTACTTCCCGTCAGTTAAGCCGTGTGCTTGTCTGCCACCTTACTATTTTACAATAGTAAAAAAAAACCTAATGTTTAAAGCGGTTTTTCAAACATGATGCCCGTCGCCAGCCAGTATATATAGAAGATGATTTGTCAATATTAACATTGAACTGTTCATATTCAATTTTTTAAGTTAGGTAAATTACGGGTGAATCTAAGGTGAATTCACGTGAGTTTCGGTGATTCTGCCACCATCATATTATTCTAATATAGCCTTTAATGTAGCTCACTTCGGACATATAAATTTTTTGCGCGGTGCTTCGCTGTTTCCTGGAGCATTCGCCTATTTGCTTTATTTTTCATGTCCCGCTTTGCTGAGGAGGCAAGTGGATTTATTATATTTCCAATTTAGTTCTGATTAATTTTCATAGTTGCAGGTTCCAAGACAGTTTAACTTCGTCTGGCCCTGTTCGAGTGTCATGTGTTTGGCATGTGCGTGGATCACTGTTTCTGGCGTACGGTACAGAAAGTAGCGGGGGGGGGGGGGGGGATATTTAGAAAAATGTGCGAAGTTGAACTAAATGGAAAAAATATTCCAATTAGTTCAACGAGTTGAAATTTGAGTTGAACTAAATGGAATAGGGGAACTTGATTACCACGTTACCTTGACCATAGGAGTGGGTTGAAGTCGCTAGTGTATTTTATCTGCATTCATATCTTATTGTTAAGGATTGTGATATCTAACGTTAAAATCAAATAAACTCTTCGAAATCACCAGTACTTCACAATCGTTTTTTTATTAACTCTGTATTATGAACGTCTCGAGGTAAGGAGGTCACACGGCAGTCGCTTCCGTCAAAGTCAAGATAAACCAATCCAATAAGTAAAGGAGGAGTAGGAGAACAAAATGATATTGGTGTCGATTCTGTTGCACATTTTCACTAAACTAAAATCTCTAAATTTAATGCAGATTTTAAAGCCAATTCAGTTGTGTTTTGTTTCTAAAATTAATAAAAACTATCAGATGCATGCTGTAATGATATTTCTGAATAGTTTTAAAAAGTTCTGAAATAAGCAAAACGAGATAAAATCAAAATTTAAATTTACAGGTTTTGGTTTAGTTTAGTGAAAATGTACAACAAAATTTTGGTGATTATCAATTTACTTTAGTTTATTATAAACTAATCGTTCAAGTACTTTGATAAAATACGGAACCAACGCGAATAAACAAATCGTGTTGCTTGCGCTTGAATTCGCGTACTGATGCTATATAAACAGGCTCGGAGCCGCAGCGAAGCATCCACACATCCCACGTTATGAAATGGGGATTAAATTGTCTGTATAGAATACATTGGTATTACCGTTTATTAGCACATAACCCCAGTTTGTTCTAAACAATTTGTTAACCACTCACTGTTCTTTCGAGATCGATTTGTAAAAGAGCTTCGTCGTTCGAGCAGCGATGGACGTGCAACAATGGCTATATGCGTGCCCCCGTATAGAGACGTGCCGACTCGTAGTCGTAAGGTTGCATTGCAGCTGGAGGTAACTTGGCACGCTCCACCCTGGTTTGTATAAAGTAAGCACTAGTCGGATTTGAAATTATCCAATGACGATAAATAGATTTCTTTCAAAGAAATGAACAGATTGGAATAAGTGCGTGACAAAATATAGACTTCATTCAACCGTGGTTTAACGGTTGTGGAAACTGGTCGATAATTACCTCGCATCTATTTATAGCTTATTTTTAATACATTAATTCTAGGTTGACTATACTTGCCTACTTGTATCTTAATTTATAAAATAAAAAAAATAAAAAATAAATTTGGGTTTCAGTTAAGTTTTTTTGGGTTTCAGGTTTGGGGGAACCCCCAAAATGTATTGTTTTTTTCTATCTTTGTGTGAAAATCTTAATACGGTTCAAAGAATACATCTACTTACCAAGTTTCAACAGCATAGTTCTTATAGTTTCGGAAAAAGTTTTTAGGGCAGCCGGGTTTTATATTATTTAATTAACATTTTTTATAAGTCTTTCCTAGACCATGGACCTTATTATAATATCTAATTGTAAGCTTGTTAAGATACTCCAAATGCTCAAGGTTCAGGGGTTTGATTCATTTACATTCATTCAATTGATTTATTTTTAGATCAATTTTAATAGTAACTTTATACATTAAAATGATGAGATATCATTATTTCAAATCATATGGACCACCTGCTGCTGAGAGGGTTCTCTAAGGCAGCGTGCGTACCTTTTTCTTTTTTTTTCTTGCCGAAATCCTCTCGGATACCTTCCCCCCCCCCTCGCGCCGGTCAGCAGGGGCGGTTATGTCGGGCTTGAACCGACTAAAACCGCACACCGTCTGGGGTCTTCAGACGCATCTGTACCAGTGGCGAAAGGAGGCGCGGGAACAGGGACGGAATCCTGAGCCTCGAGAAATCGAGGCAGTGCAGTCCCAACTCCACCAGGACATCGTGGTGGAGTGGAAGAAACGACTTGGGTGACCAATCGCAGGGCACGCCGCAATAGCGGCTGTAAGGCCCGTCATGGAGGATTGGCTAGAGAGGCGATACGGAAGCCTGTCGTACGGACTGACGCAGGTGACCTCCGGTAGCTTCGGGGACCATCTGCATCAAATCTTCAAAAATTAACATCTCATCTACTACTATCGCTTGGTTCGATTCCTGTCTTCGGGGACGCTCGCAGTATGTCAGGGTAGACGAATCCTCGTCAGAGTGGTGTGATATAACCACGGGCGTACCCCAGGGTGGTGTCCTTTCTCCTTTTCTGTTCTCGATCTTTATTAATTCTTTCACTAAACTTATTTCTTCTCGCTTTCATCTCTATGCACACGACCTGCAGATATATCGCCATTTTGTGACAGCCGATATGAATAGGGATTTATGTCGTATCAGCGAATGGGCTAAGTCTTTTTGGCATCCTTATCAACCCAGCCAAATCACAAGCTGTAATTATTGGCAGTAGGAACATGCGTGGTAGGCTCACTGACCCATTGGTTGGACCAGTACTATTTGACGGCATACAAATACCTTTGTCTGACTCAAGTGAAAAATCTAGGAGTTCACATTGAAAAAAAGGTACGGTATGCTTTCCACTCGTTGAAATGTCTCCATAGCTTTTTGCCCTTTAAAACAAAAAAATATTTAGGTCAGACCCTTATACTGCCCATCATCGATTATGCTGACGCCTGCTACTTGGATGCCAATGAGAAACTGCTGGATAAGCTTGAGTGGCATGTATTCGCTTCATATTCAAATTAAAGAAATATGACCATGTCTCCTCCTACCACGGAGAACTCAAGTGGCCTCCAATCCGCCTCCGCAGGAACACTCGGATACTGTGCCTTCTATTTAATATTCTTCATAATTCTTTAGCCCCCTCCTACCTAAGGGAACGATTTTCCTTTGCCCGTTCTTCAGATGCACCTTGCAGATCCCACCTACGTGCAACACTCAAATTCTCTTCTGTTGTAATAAAAGGCGTAGTTGGTGGGAATAACTAAATAATTTTAATAGAAGGAATAATAGATTTTTACATCGCAATTGTTTTACAAAGACAGACAAGTTGACAGACTTATTCTTTAAAAAAAAACCATAAGTAAATTCTATACTTTTTGTATAAATAGGTTTGTAAACTCAACATCTTCCTATAAAACCAACTTCTACTCGTTTTCCTTTTCTCTTCATGAAGTGACACTGTGGAACTTGCTTCCTGCTGATACCAGAGACTGTAACTCAATCAATAGTTTTAAACTTAAACTTCGTCAACACTACCTGTCCTCTACCTATGATTGACTTCTTCCCATAATCCTTTATGATTTTGTATACCTATATATAGCAATGCAATAGATGGCAATAGGCTCGCCCCCTATTACATTGAGACCTAAACATAACTGGCGAATCGTGGGTGTGTAATACACCTCTGCCTACCCCTTCGGGGATACAGGCGTGAAGTTATGTTTTTATGTTTTATGTGTATTTATGTATTTTATATTATATATCTTTACATACATTATATATATATAATTTATACTTGTATAAATATATACTGTATCTCGTCTTCCCTACACACTGTTAACTTATTCTCTTCTTTTAAAACTCTCCTTTTGCAGGTCTGCTGGAACAGATTTCTTTAAGAAATAAGCAGAGCCTCTGTACTACTTTTACTATTTTTGTATTTTTATGTCCAATTGTGTGTATACATAAATAAATAATAAATAAAGGGCTCCAGCCCATTATATACTCCACCATTAGGTGAAGTTCCGGCAAGGAGACTTGCCGCTTCGAAGGAAATCGTGCGGTGCCCCCTGATGACCCAGTTGGCCATCACCCACTGCGGAGCGCGCAGCATCCATACACCTCTGGCCTTCAGGGCCCCCGCCCATATTGGGCTCCCATATAGGGCCATGGACCGCATGATCCCCTTGTAGAGTCTCTATCTATCTATCTCTAGAGCCTTATGTTGGGAGGCAGCCGCGCCAGAGCGGTAGCGGTGCCCTTCAATTTGGGGGCCAGATTTCGGATATGTTTTTCGAAGCCGTCGAGCACGAGGCCCAAATATTTAATTGGGGGCTTGAAGCCGATGCGATAGGCAGCGTGCGTACCTTGCCAATAAAATGGTGGTAAAACTATGATATTTGTGGCTTTACTCAATAAATAAAATATTTTAACATGGGAATCATCGATAGCGTTAAAGGCTTTAACTAAACAAATCAAATAAAATATATAAAAAGAAATAAACACAAATCTTTTTTAAATATTTATATATCACTTTTCAATGTACATTTTAGAGTATTCAACTAGGTAGTATTATGATTCAGTAGCTATTAATCAAGATAGTCAAAATGATGAAATTCGTGATGAAAGTATGATGGTTTATCCGTTTCAATCCGTTTGGATAAACTTTGTTTAAAGGCAGGTATGTCTAACGGATAAGAGGCTTCAAACATATAGTGATGGTTATTTCTAGCATCAGCAAAATAATTTATGGATTTGTAATTCATTAATGTTGGCTTGGGTTTTTCAGGAAGCATAAGATATTTTGATGGAACTGCAGGATACTTATTTAGAATTGGTCTATTGGGAATAATTAGTGCAGGATTTTTCTTGACAAATTTTAAATATTCTGCTTGAGATATTTTTGTTACATTAGTGTTTATTTTACTGTTCTTTGGAATATATTTTATTGTTAATTTCGAGCTGTGGTTTGAGTTTTCATATTCTGGTGACTTATTTCTTGTCAAATTACCTATGTTTTGTTTATTTGATAATTTATGAGTAAATGCCATAGTTGGCAATAAATCAGGAGCTCTTGCCATATTCCAATCAACATTAGTTGGATGTAAATGGTTAGTGATATTATTCATTGGCACACGCTTGTTATTTGTCGTATGTACTACTTTTGGAATATACTTTAAATTTTCTGGGGTTTCATACATTCTTCTGTAGATGTTATCTACTTTATTGGACTTTTTCGGTAGTAAATTTACATTAAAGCTGACATCAGGCTGACTACTAGATTTGAAGGTATTATTTATTTTAGTATCGTTTTTTTGCATATCTGTTAATATATTTTCGATATCTTGTAAAGTCAATGGTCTCGCGGTACTAGCAAAAGTGTTAACTTCATCTTCAAGGCTAAATAGATTCATTTGATTGTTTTTCTTGTAAAAATGCAAATTTGCCAAGTAAGATTTTAGTCCTGGCAATGGCGATCTGACATATCGCTCCCAGTACGATTGAGGTGCGTACCTGTTTTCATTTAATATAGAATGAATTGATTCTTGCAGACTTTTTTCTACTGGTGTTTCTGTTGTCATATAACCTAATTTGACGTCTTCATCTCGTATCAACGAAGCTATTTGTCGTCCTAAATTCATAAAGTATTCATCGTTTTGGTCTTTTATTACTGAAGTTCTAGGTGTGACATTTTCACTATTATAATGTACTAATGGAACTTCTGGATTGTACATTCTACGGGTTTCTGGTAACTTTTCTAATATTTCCGTATTTACATGAGGGGACGACGTGGGTGATTCTGTGCCATTCAGTTTTGCTCTATGAATAAGCTGTGATAAATACTTAAAATTAACATCTTTTAATTTTCGGTTTATTTCTTTTTGATTTTCATGTTTCACTTTATGTACTTTAGGTACAAGAGGAATGTCACCAAATAAATCTAAATCTTCGACCTGATCATATGCGTCATTACTTTGACCACTGTGAAAACGTTTCTTCATTTTTAACCTTTCTTTCAAATTATTCACCTGTGAAAAAGATTTAGGTATTAAGTTAAATTTCAAACATTTCTGAAATCTTTATGAATACTTACTAATTTGATTCGCTCCAACTGCTTAGCAGTAAGTGGCAATCTGAAAAATGTTGAAGAAAATGTGGTAAATTAAAATACTATTCTTCACAAGTGGCAGAAAGAATATACAAGGTTTTTCGTGTATACTTTTCAGGGGACATGACAATAACGAACCAATTTAATATGGTGATCTATAGCAGAGGGCTCATATGTGTTAATTGTGGCAGCCAAGTACTAGTAATAAATTTCGTCATATTGATCTGTGTGTTAAATCACTGAAAACTGTACGAGTGTGTTTATTTAGCCACGTTATAACTGTTTAATTACTACTCTACCTAGGTTCTGGATCTTTGGATCGCATCAAAAATAGCTCTTCAGATGACTTTGGTGTAGGTGGCGGTTTTTTTTTGTCTATGAATTTTGGGCCTGGAGCGTAAACCACTTCGAAGATTTCCAGATGGAGACTCAAGTAATGACTCTGGTGTTGTCTCTGATATCGCATCAGGTGTCAACTCAGATGCTTCATTTATTTCAGGCGTCGAACTTTCCTCTCGTTTCGTCGTTTCACTGGCAGTAACACTTGTGACACCAGAAGAGCTTTTAACATCACTTGCAACTGTAGTAGAACTAGACTCACTTCCCTTTTCTCCTATATAAAATAAATGTTACAGTTACTTTTTCATATTTTATCTTTACTTTTCATTATTAAAATAATGGTCCACACTAAGTTGAACTCCCATAAACTTGGGAGTATTAAGGCTAGGAAGAAGAAGTTACATGAAACTATTATTAGAAGTGTGTGCAAACCTATGAAAGGAAGGAACGGAGCCATTGGAGGTACTGGTACCATGGGATACATAGGCAATATCGGTGGTGGTGGCAAACCTATTGGTGGGTAATAAGGTGATTCCATGTTTGGTAGGAAAATAAATGATGGTAATGGTGGTCGTGGCCTTCTGTTGAATATTATAACTTTTTTATGACCATGATCTCTATCGTCTGTTTTAGATTTGCCTTCTCTACTACTGCTTTCAGAACTGGATTTGGAACTGCTACTTGAAGTGTCCTCGTCAGAATCAGATCGTGAATCGGAATCAAATAAGCTATCGTCTTCTGTGATGCGAAGTAACTTTCTGCTCAAGCCGTGTACTTTTGACTTGCTTTTTTTACCTCTGCTTCTCGAAAATTTATGTGTTTTTCTTTTCTTTTTAATATTTTTTTTATCACTGCTGCCGTCCATATTTCTACGGCCTCCACGAATATTTTTAATACCATCACCAATAGTTTTGCTGTCAGGTATTAATACGCCATTATTACTTCTTCTGGTCAAAGGTTTGTCGTCACTAGTGTTATTTATTACCTGAGTTTCTATAGTTTTAAAAAATTGATTATATAGCCATTCACCTAGGTCATCGGTATCTTTAGACATTTCATCAACCATTTCATTTAAAGTATTGGTGGTAGTTTGAGTTGGAACGTTTTGTATCATCATTGGCGTGTTCAAAGGATAAATCCGGTTAGGATCTGACATATAGAGCCGCTTGATATCTTCGGACAATTTTGCACTGAAAACGTAGAATTAAAAATTAAAATATTAATAGCGCAAGGCACAAGAAGATTAAATATATAATAGTGTGTAATAATTTGTACAAAAGATTTGAACAAAATCAATCTGTCTAATAATATCGCAGCGATACTGAAAATATACTTAATACTACAGCTGTGAGTTTTTATTTTGCAAGTGTTTTAAATTTGTTAAAGCTTTAATATTATTTTAGTCTATAAAATATATCACTGCAGAAAATAGATAGTTAATAAAAAAAATATCACTAGTAATAAAACTAATATAGTCATTTATTTTTTTTTTTTTATTAAAAAAAGGTGAAATTGGCTACAGTATTTAAATGGTCGTTAATAACGGTATATTTTTAATTTATAGTTTTATAAATTGTATGTTATGGCAGTTTTAAGATATCAAACGTGATTCATCGATTAGAGAATTAGCTTAATAACGAGAAAGTACTGGCAGGGGCCCAGTTGTCGACGAAGTGCAGAAATGGCGTAAATTTTCATAGTTTTACATTTATTTGGGTGGATTTTCTTTAAATTTTCATGTATACGTGTACTTACCTACTTATTAGGAAATATTAATGATCATGATATCAAATAAATAAAAATACAGTGGGTACTGTGAGATAGTGATGTGGATATATTTTAGATATAGTTACTTTGGTTCACATATTTTAGTTTCCGTGTCGAAGTAGTAGCCTGGGTGGCAATGGCATCCAATTACACAGCCGGGAATACCATCTATGCAATATTCAAATTTACCGTGCCTTCCACATTCTGTAAATGATATAAATGCTACTATTATTATATCTTTTTTTTTGTGTGGAAATCCCTTCGAATACCCCCCCGCCGGCCAGCGGGGGCGGTTATGTCGGGCTTGAACTGACTAAAACCGCACGCCGTCTCGGGTCCACAGACGCCGGGGTATAAGGTTACCCATAGAGCATATCCCTCGCACTCCGACTGACCCTGGGCCATTCGCAGTGTCCCCTCTGATAACAGCAGAGGGGTACCTGGAGCGACCACCCCCCCCCCCGCGGGCCTTGCAGACCCGCCATACCCCGACCCCCTCGTGCAATGGGGTCAGCTGGCCCTGAAAAGGGCCGGTTGGTCAGACTCTTGGCCGTTGACGTTGACGCCAGCTACTCCAGAGGAGCAATCAATGATGCGTCATCGCCCACGTTGCCCAGGGTGCACCAAACTTGGAGGTGATCCAACCAATCGCACCCCACTATATCTACTATCTTTTCAGTCAATTATAGTGATCATAGATTCTATAAACGGATAAATTCATAAGTTTAAGGTAAAGTTAAAGTTCTTACTTCTATAAAGGGAAGCGCCAAATTTTATAAAAAATACTATATATAAAATAAATATAATTCACCGCTTTCCTGATATCCTACAGTTTTTTTTGTCGTGCTACCCAAAAATCCGCCGCTATAACGTAAACGTCACGTACGTGTATGATCATATTAATAATATAATATATGAGATCAGTAGCGTAGCCTGAGCGGTACGCGTACCTCCGCGTACTCAATTGGGGAAACCCTTAGCTTGAAATTTTGGAGATACCTCGTAATTGGAAGAGAATGCAGAACTGTGGTGCAGGCAAGTATATGTACTATTCACGCATCAAGTATTAATTATGGGCGCCTCACGTTTGTCGTTTAATAGCGAAATATGTTATAGTCCAATATAACAATGAAATTATTTTTTTATAGTCTTTCAAATTCAATAATTGCTTTCATCACTAGGTAACGCAGAAATATGATATCGTCCTGCCAATAGTCAAAAGAGAACACTTCTTACATTCATCAATATATAAAAAGAAATGCGTACCGTATCGCGATGAAACTTCCCCGGAACGAGCGTAACACAGTTGTATCAATGACGTCACTGACAGACATACAAATAACAAATAAACCATTATTGTGTTAAAAAAACAATGCTTGTTCTACCACATCAACGTTTCAAAAGAGTACCACGTAAACAGTCTTTATCATAAACTGTTTTGGATTATATCAAATGGCAACACTGGTACTTCTTTTTTTGGAATCACTAGCAGTCTATCTCAAGAAGTTTTGTATTATTTAACTATTAGTCAGGCTAAATAATATTGTCGTATTTACACAATAAGTATAGTCATCTATATGAAAACTGGGTAAAACTGAAAACTAGAAAAATTAAAAGGAGGTATATTTTCCAACAATGGTGCTCACTTGCACGACTTATTGGTATGAACTAAACAATGGGTGCATTGAAAAGATAAGTAGCTTATTACTGAGGGCTGGTCTACTTTAGGTTGTTTTATAATATACTAGCTGACCCGGCAAACTTGGTTCCGCCTTAGAATCAAGTAATGTTGGTCACCTTATCAGCTGAATTTATTTCGTGGATGTCTCCTTGCACACCGGCATTAAAGGTTTTGGTCGGTTCGAATCCGACATAACCACCCTCGCTGCTCGGCGGGGGGGGGGGGGGATAAATCACATAAGGCACAGCATAGGCGGGGGTGCGACTAGTTGGATCACCTCCAAGTTTGGTGCACCCTGGGCAACGTGGGCGGTGACGCATCATTGATTGCTCCTCTGGAGTAGCTGGCGTCAACGTCAACGGCCAAGAGTCTGACCAACCGGTCCTTTTCAGGGCCAGCTGACCCCATTGCACGAGGGGGTCGGGGTATGGCGGGTCTGCAAGGCCCGCGGGGGGGGATGTGGTCGCTCCAGGTACCCCTCTGCTCTTATCAGAGGGGACACTGCGAATGGCCCAGGGTCAGTCGGAGTGCGAGGGATATGCTCTATGGGTAACCTTACACCCCGGCGTCTGTAGACCCGAGACGGCGTGCGGTTTTAGTCGGTTCAAGCCCGACATAACTATTCTCTCGTATACAACTATTTATGTAGTAATGAAGCTATGGGGAATACACCGCAGGACCTAATACTCGTAGTGTCTAAATATTTTACTATTTTTTACAAAAGTTATGACATTGTACAGGTGTGGCCTATATGTTATGTGGTGTGAACCTATAAGTTGGCTTTCGATCCATATGTGGCAAACCCTATAGATATAGACGTATACAAGTAAGATGGTACCAGGTGGAAAACATTTCAAAACCTGCATGTATGGCGAGGTAGATAAGGCACCGGCGGCGCTTAATAATAGTCTCTCAAAACGAGTTTGATTCGTCTGATCAGTGAGTGTGAATAAAAGCATAGTATGGCATTTGTCATACAACGTAATATGACGAGATGATCGTTAGAACGATAGTAATGTCTACCTCATTTTAATAGATCATTGCCTTTGGCTCCTCCGAGTTTCTAAATAAGAGTTGTACCTACTCGTAGTAGATAAGGTTTCATAGTTTATTGAGTTATTATAGTGAGCTTAGTGGTTAAACGAGTCGGCCTTAAGGTCAAGAGGTCCGTGGATCAAATCCGGGCCATTACCCTACCGACATGAACTCACTCCTAAACACAAGTAATTTAGCTTAGATGGAGGGTTTTTTTTCTAAAAAAGGGTTATTTTTCTAAAGTTTTCTATAGGTTTAGGAATTAGATAGATGTAAAGATTTTAGATGTATTACAATAATTTATTTCTTATATTTAGTAATTTACAATTCAATTTCGTTCTATGACATAGACATTTTCTTAATATCCAAATTAACTACTAAATACTTATTTACGTATCTTCACCAAGGTCAGGAATTCCTTTCAGTCCCCTGAAAAGACAAATAAAAGACAGTTTTTTCAGTTTTGTTTAGACATTCCAAACATTCGAGGGCTTCTCGGGGTGTCCAGCAATGGATATTTGGGGAGGACACCGTGTGGGTTTAGTCAGTCCGATTCCGAGTTCCGACACGCCTCATCGTTGGCACCGATGGGGTGAAGCCCAACCGGTTTCCACACGTAAAAGGTAAGGTGATCAATAGATTAGAATTTGTTAAGCGATTTATGTCGTTCACTGTACAATGTATCCTGGTTTACAATGTAAGTTAAAATATTGAGATGTACCTAGTAGGAGTAAAGAGAAAAATCTTTTGCTATAAAAAAATGATTATATTGGTAGAAAGATACGAGTGTGTCACAATGCTACCATATTGGTGCATAAAGGCTAAACGTTTTCATATTCCACATATAAATAAATCCAAATCAAACCTAATAATAATAAGCTAGTTTTTTTTATATACCCCTTAAGTGGCGGACAAGCACACGGCCCACCTAATAGGAAGCAGTTAACGCGGCCTATGGACGTATGCAACACTTGGGGCGTAACCTTCTAATGTTCTTAAAGAATTCGACATTGTAGTCACGTAGGAAAAAAAACAATCGAGGCGTGCGCGGTATGAAGTTCCTTTCGTACCTCAGTGCGCACAGTTTCCGGTTGCAACGTGTGAGGATGAATTCCCCGTCTATGGCGAACGATGCGATGATAGAATGTGGGCGTAACAAGGTAATTACAAAATAATAACAACATAAATTAGTTACAAAATATAACATTACTACTAAAGGAATTAGTCACCGGAGCTACACGTACGTAGCTCCGGTGGCATATACATAAGACATACCTACACGTGCTAACAGCAGTTAAAAACACAAGATGAATATCTTTCTCTGTCTCACAGTAACTTAATCTATATAGACATGCTTTAAGTTTCAATATAGTATTATGAAAAGGTCGTTACTTGGTACAATCTTCGGGCAAGACGCATTTGTGCGTCCTATCGTCGCGGACGTATGGACGAACGCAAATGCAGCCTGACTCGCAGAATGGGTAGCAGGGGCGCAGACGATCTCGCGGGTTGTCGCAAGTAACAGATGCGCAGCCCGCGAAACAGACCTCGTACCTTTATGATTAAAAAGAAAGCCTTTTAATACAATTAAACCTTAAATTTAATTAGAGTATGGTATATTGTGTTGTGTGTTCTTACTATGTTGCTACTGATAATTAGGAAATTATCATTAGGCTCTGGGCCTTTTATATATACTCATGCTTGCCATTCTACGAAGGGGTAGGCAGAGATTTATTAACGTGTACCTCCGTTTTGCCAACTGTTTCGGTTGCTGGTAAAGGCGACCTAAGCGAGCTTCGTGCGGTCAACCGGGGTGCTAGACTTCGTGGTACTGTTGATAATTTCCGAATAAAAAAAAATAACTTTGCTCAACCGAGGAATTGAGCCCGAAATCTGATAAACAGCAGTTACAGTTTGCTACAGCTGCACAAACGAGGTAAAATTGATCTTAAATCCAAGACAATTTGTAAATAACTGTAACGCCCGTAACCGACTAATAAGCCGATGTTAATGAACCTTTATGGGTTCTAAAAATTATATGTTTTAGGTTCCAAAAGTTATATTTTAGGGCTCACAAAAATATATTTATTTTTTTAAATCTAGAACTGTTTATCTATTACAATTTTAGCAGCGAGCAAAAGGTAAAAATATGTTTAAAAGGTCAAATATAATAGTTCTAATTTCAATTGGACTCTAGTAAATACCTCTCATGGGGTCTATCGCAGTTCATGTCTCCTTTTGGTTCAGATTCTTTCTCCCTGAAAATATAATATTTGTATTGTGAATATATCACAAAAAAGTGTACAGGAGCAAAAAGTGCAAAAACACACTAAAACGCACTCACAGAAAAGGAGGCGCGTGGCCCTCTCTCTCGACATTTTTTATATTCTGTGGCACATTGTTATCAATATCATAATGATTACCACGACTTCCTCCACCTCTGTATGGCCCTGGCATATCGAGGTCTCTATCTCTGTCTCTTGGTCTTTCAGGTGAGTTGTAGGCTTTCTGGTCCTGCTCATCCATATACCTCTGATTCTCATAGTCGTACCTCCATCTATCCCAGTCTTTGTGCTCGTCTAATGGTTTCATCAAAGCCTTTTTCCTCCAGTTCCTCCTGTCGTCTATTAGCGAGTGTCTCTTGTTTCCATTCACATCTTCATAGTCATAAGGGCCTGGTCGAGTCGCCCGTGCGACGAAGTTATCTGGAATATAAAATTTTTCCTTGCCACCATTGTTATGACCCGCAGTTATAAGATCAACAAAAGTGAAACACTTACATAACAATAATGCAACGAATAATATTTTCCGCATATTTTTAAACTTTTTGTAAACGTATATCAACAGTTGTTCATGTTGCAGTTCTCAAAATGGTGGCCTGAATTGTGTTCCGTTTCACGTTACGGTGTATTCGCAACTAATCAGTAAAATTAAGCTTGGTCTCACAAAAAAAAAGTAGCCGAGCGGATGTAATTGCTTCGACGACTTTATCGATACTAATAAAAAATGTTGAGCTAAGTGGCTATCAACAAGGACTCTTCTTTTTTTATATAACACAAGCTACACTCTGCGGTTTATTTTTCTGAATAAAAAGTACGTAAAAACCTACTTCATGAAAAACACACGGTGTTGGAGTTTGTAAATTTATTATTAGATATCAAATATCAATATTCACATTATATTCATTGTTTATATATTTTCTTACAAATTCATGAGCTCGTTATTCCTGTAACTTAATAGCTATTTCCATTATTTATATTTTGTTTGAAAGTTGATTTCAAGATTTTACAACTCTGTAGTAACGCGTAGTGAAGATCGAATTAATTTATCAAGCGGCCAATAAAAACAAAATGTTTTTATTGGCCGCTTGATAAATTAATTCGATCTTCAAAAACAGTACTTCCTAAATGCTATCCATTTTGATGATAAATTTCGAATTACATTTTGCTGTTACAAAGTTGCTATTTGTTAGCTTAATGTTGTCTCATTCATACACAAAAAAAACATAAAATTTGAATTTGTCATTCCTAAAAAAAAATTGGATTTGTCATTCCTAAAAAAAATGCAAAAATGTTAGTTCTGAAAATTGGGTTTCCTCCAATTTCTTCAAGAAAAACGGCAATTTCAAATGTAACGACCTAATAGATTGAAGGCCTACAATAGCAGAAAAGCAAACCACAGACTCCGAGTTGAGCCTCGCATGCAACCGGGATCACCAGTTAGTTGATGAAGATGATTAATCTGTGTGCCGGATTAAATAGGTACCTATGTTGTGCAGAAGAGATTATAATCTTTGTTTGTATTTTATGTTGTTACTTGTATTCTAATTTAATATATTTTTAAGGACAGAATTACAGATATCTATAGATACTACTGTTGTTGTGAATGAAGTTCAAAAATACAACTGTTTTTGAATCACTGCCTGTAGATGTAATGTTTTATTAATTGAGTCACATGCTATTTATTGAATTCGAGTGAATATATATTTGTATGAAACAAATAAATTAGTAAACGAGGTTGAGAAAGAAATAAATGAAACTGAATTTTTATATAACATTTTATTTAAACATATACAGTGCAATAAAATATGTTTATGAATTTCTTTTAGCAGAAGTCCTATAGGTCTCGCCCCCAATTAGTTTCCTAGGTTGGAGAGCTTTGATTGGCGGTGGAGCTATAACTATGTTAAAGTAGTTGCCCATTCTAGATACTTCAGAGCCTCGTTTGAAGTCTTCTTTCAGGTTGGCGTTCGCGACAGGGTTGATGTTGTTGTTATTGTTTTGAGGTAAGTCGTTCTCGGGGAAGTCGAGCGGCACGTCGTCGCGCTTGTTGTGGGATCTTGACATCCTGCCCGGATATTTACCCATCAATGGCGGCCCCTTTTCTGATCTTTTTACTGGCACTGGTATTCCCATTTGTGTGCTGAAATATTAGCAAATAAGAAATTTTATGAGAATATGAATTAAAATCTGCTGTCTATCCTTAAAACCTTTGGACGCTAAGTTGGGTGGCCAATTAGTAAATTAGAATCTTTCTATTATTATATTTATATTAACTTTCTAGAACCTATGCTAACATATAGCCATTCTTACTTTGGGTCTAGATGGTGCTGTCTAGTGTGTCGTAGAATATTAGTATTATCTAAGCAATTTGATATTACAAAGCAAAACCGTTTGAAAGGTCCATGTTATTGCTTTTTCTTAGATTATAATGATTAACAGTTTTATAGTTTTAGAATACAAAGTCTCATTTGATTTTGATATCTGTCATTATTAAATAGTTTGCCTCAATAAGGATACGTACGGTGAACAGTCTTGTGGTAGTACGCATTGGTGGGTGCGATCATCGCGAACATAAGGGTCTTCACAGATGCAGCCTGGCTCGCAGTACGGGTAGCAGGGACGTAGATGGTTTCGTGGGTTGTCGCATGAAACTTCAGCACATCCGCCAAAACAGGGTTCATATATCTCATTCTGCCAATAGCATGCTGAAATTAAATGATATTAGGTTATTGCATTTTAATGATTGTAGGTTACCTATAGAGATGTAGTAATACCTTTTTTTTTTTTTTTTTTTTATCGTGCGGAAATCCCTTCGGATACCCCCCCGCGTGCCAGCGGGGGCGGTTATGTCGGGCTTGAACCGACTAAAACCGCACGCCGTCTCGGGTCTACAGACGCCGGGGTGTAAGGTTGCCCATAGAGCATAACCTGATTAGAAATAAAAATATAAACGTTTGAGGACACCGATATACGAGTACGTTAGATTAACAGAAATAATAGTTTTGATGTATATTAAAAATATTTGTATCATTCTGAGGTTTTTACTTTTGCCCGTACTTACCACCCAAAAGCACAGAATACTTAAGAATATACCATACCCAAAGTATTACAGTCACAAAGTAAGCAATTATTTTAACAACTGCGATTATTTTGCAATGGCAAACAAATTCCAACTGTAATTATAAGCTATCAGTAAAACGATAGCATTGCTAATAAAAACAAAACTAGAAAATATAGAATTAGCAACACCTTTGAATCTTTAAAATATATTTTACACGTAACGAGTGCGCAATTTCTCACATCGGCACATTATTGGGTATCTGAGGGCACTAAATCTAGTTGCGGCTAGACTTTTCCTTTTGTAGTCGTTTCCACAGGTCCATTACTGGTCCCGAGGGTGCTGCTAGATATCCCCAGACTTATAGTACTACTTCTAAAACTTAGTGTGCTTACACGAGATAAAATCAAATGTACGAGAGGAAAGCCTTTATAAAGTACTACAAACTTTCGGAATCCCTGGGTGTTTGAAAATCGTGCTACTTGTCCGATAAGACTTATTATTTTAAACGTTTGTCATTAACAGACAACCAAGATTTATTTTGCCCTTATAAAATTTGCTGCTCCTAGGTTTGCTGTCCCGGAAAATATCTGCATCTCTGGATTTCTTGTGTTTGGTTTGATTTGATAAGTCTAATTGGATACCAAAATATTTGCGGCAGATTTGCCAATTTATAAGCGGTCTGTGATAAATGGTCCTTACATTTTTGAGAAGCAACACTCCAGGTTCCGACAGTAAATGCCTTGAATTTCCGTTTCAATCCATAAAATACCGTCTAGAAAATGTATCAACGACAAAAGTTTTACCTTTCATAATTTTATCTTCATCTCTGCATATACGATACTGAATGTTTAGCGAAGTTATTATTAAAAAAACCAAATGTTTCATTGTAAAAACTGCTACGATCACACGACTGTTCAAATCAATAGGTGCTATATGACTATCGGTGATTGTTTTCAAATGATTTTTCTTTGCTTTTTTGTTTGTTCTTGTTTTCGTGTCGGGGTTTCGTTTTTAATCATAATTAATATATTGTAGGGACGCTTGGAGTAGAGGTACGGTATGTATTCATGAGACATGATAAGGGTGGGTCGCTAAACATAGACAGAGCTGGTTAAGCCACGTTTGATTGAATTATTGCTTGCGTAGTAATTTCGAAGGTGGCGTCAGGTCACGTACTGCCGATACCATGAATATTATGTTACACTTTAGGAAATGGAACATATTTCCATCGAAAGGCTTTAGATAATATATAATTAAATTAAACACTTGTGCTAAAAAATTGCAATTGTACCTAGGTATACTGTTTTCAGCTATATTCTGTCACAATGCGGTCGTGGTTTGCGTTTTGGGCCATTCTGTGTCTACATGTCCTCAGCATCATCATCATCTGAACGTCTTTCCCGGTTACATACAAAGCTTGCACCTTGGAGCCCGGGATCCGCTCCCCTATTCCTAATTTTGATTGCCTTGGCTTTTACGGGAGCGACTGCAGTCTGACCTTCCAACCCCGAAATTTATAAATACATACATATACATAGAAACACCCAAGTCAATTCATGCATACAATTATTTGTACTGAGTGGGGAATTGAACTGCCACAGAGGTCCTCAAGTATCAATGAACTGTAGTCAATAAGTGAATCAGAATCAAAGCCTTATTTTCTCTAAAAGAATTCTTCGTAATTCATTAAAGGGCTACAAATAATCCGTATATATAAAAATTATGTTTTATTGTAAATGTATCCCTTATGCGTTCCTATATCATTCATCCGATAGCAATCAAACTTTGGTGAATTGTTGTGCACTTGCCCGTGAAGGCTCCTATCATAAAAAATATTGAAATGAAAAGGTATTGCAACACAAGTTGGGTATTAGTTACATAAATACAATATTTTTTCCTTATTTGTCTCTTAAGCGTGTCCATATCATTTACCTGTGATGGAAGTTTGATACCTACGTTATTGTGCGTACATCTGGCAAAGTTTCTAAGCTTTTTATCATAAATCATCAATGCCACTTTTCGTTGTAATTTTATAACTCAAGAACAGACTCACCTATCCAAACTAAATGTTTAGGCTTTGTTCGGACTATTTGGTAGATGGGTTTATGTGAAATCGGTCGAGCGGTTCTTCATTTATCATATTTTTTTGTAACAAATGAATTCAATTTTGACGTAGCGAAGCACGTACCGGGCCGCTAGTATTTTATATTTTTAGGTAGATTTCGATGAAATCGATCTACCTATTGGTTTCTTGACTACTGTCGAATTTTCAAAAAAATATTTATATATATGTATGTATGGTTCCACGTCCCAAAATTTGCGGCACTCTCACGGTCGCATTTTTGCCCCGATCGCTTTCAAACTGCAGTCAAAAATTGCTTGGGTGTAAACTTAGTTTAAGTTCGTGAACGGGTGGAATCCGGCCTAAGGGGACGGAAGGGCCTCACTTTTTGTGAAATCAGTTTTTCCTCAAAATTTCACGTTCCATGAAAGATATTCTAATCGTTCTAATTTTATCCCATAGTATACATGAATACCAACAACTTTTAATTACAAACCTATAAGATTAAAACGTTAACTAAAAGTAGAGGGGGGAAAAACCAAAATTTTTCGGGAAAAAAATCATAACTTCTAACCGGTGAACATTCTTGATGTCGGAAACATTTTTAATCGATAGGCCATTTTTAAGTCTAAAATAAATGTCTGAAAAGTTTTTCGCTAAAAGTTACCGTTTTCGAGAAAAAAAATTAAACTGTTTAAAGTCCGTAGTTCTCTATATAAAATAATATTAATTGCTTCACGAAATCTACCTGTGCGTTCCTCCTGCGGGAACGGATTTTTAGGATTTGTAGAGTGAATTATCTTCGCAAGACATTAAACGAGCACAACAACAAAGCAACAACAACGAAGAACCAAGTCTATATTCCTTATTTAAAGAGTCGCAAGCCACAGAGGAGTACAACAGCTGTGTTTCATATCCTAGACCAGATCAAGCTAAAAAGTGAGTATAGAACAGAAGCTTGAAAGCTTGAATTGAAAAATACCCTCCGGCCATATGGCTCGTCTGGTAAAGTGGTCAGGTGGTTGTCCTGACAGGTGTAGGTCACCCTCAGACAGGAATTAGGTCCAAGCAGCCATGGGTGGACGAAGTGTGAGGTCGCATGGCACCAAATTTGATGACCGAATCAAAAAGTCGTTTCAAAAATGAAGGTTTATAGGTAATGTCAAATGTGATTTATAATCCCTTTTTGTTTTTCGTTTTGAAACCTCTACGGGCTTCTCCCCGTGCCCCGGGTATGCCCTCGAAAGGATAACCCCAGGGTAACTGGCGGACTTTGGTCGCCATCGCGGCCTCGCCTGTGGGGTCGGGTTTGATCCCGCCTCGGTGAGTTGGCAAATACTTACCGAAACACCCGTGTCCGGTAACCATCTGGGACATCCGGTAGCAGAGGTCACCATGATGCCACTCGAACCAATCCTCCAAGATGGTTTATAAACGCTAATAAAAATAAATGAAATTGCTTATTACATTACAATATTAAACCTAAGTAACTACTCGTCTAAATCATGCGCAAGTTCAGAGGTCAACTTTGGCGAGAAGTAGGTATACTTGCTGGGGGCCTCTGAAAACTGTAGTCCTAGTTAACAAGGTCCTCTCGATGCTTGTCAGTGGGGTACACAGAAGTAACCGTAGGTGAACAGTCGTTCCGCTGTGTTCTTCAAGTGTGTGGTTCAGATCGAATCCGCAGGCATAGGTCGTAATCTAGGGAACTTATATTATAATTCGCAACACGCTCGACTGTACTTTATCTATTCTATCTCTTCTTCTTCTATCTATCCTATTTTCCTATTATGTTACAGATCAATTGACAGAAATAGACCTTCAAGTTTCACCAGATACGCTTCTTCTACATGGAAAGGTAAGTAGCCATTCACCAATTTCATCACCATCATCCTCATAACGTTTTCCAGTTGCGTCCAGTTAGCACTTCGTAACCCGAGGTCCGCTAATTGTTTTGACTGGTATGGCGGTTTTTCTGGAAGCGACTGACGTCTGACCTCATAACCCTGAGAAGAAAGCCTGCGCCAGAGCCTCGTCCGTTGCTTAGGAGGTGCACCGACTTGCAGGTGAGGTTGTCTATGGCCTCAAGGATATTGGAAGGGCCCCGTGCACCCAGTAACAAATTTTGATGCGCTTTTTTAGGGTTTCGTTGCCAAATGGCAAAAAACGGAACCCTTATAGATTCGTCATGTCTGTCTGTCTGTCCGTCCGTATGTCACAGCCACTTTTCTCCGAAACTTTAAGAACTATGCTGTTGAAACTTGGTAAGTAGATGTATTCTGTGAACCGCATTAAGATTTTCACAAAAATAGAAAAAACAATAAATTTTGGGGCTTCCCCATACTTAGAACTGAAACTCAAAAAAAAATTTTTTGTCAAACCTATACCTATACGTATATCAATGGATAGGTCTTCAAAAATTTCTAATATATTACATATAGGTTTCTAATATATTTTTTTTCTAAACTGAATAGTTTGCGCGTGAGACACTTCCAAAGTGGCAAAATGTGTGTCCGTCCGTTACGGGGGGGGGCCCCGTAACTTCTAAAATAAGAGAGTGATAAAACTAAAAAAAATAGATGATGTACGTTACCATGTAAACTTCCACCGATAATTGGTTTGAACCAGATCTAATGAGTAGTTTTTTTTTAATACGTCTTAAATCGTAAACTGCAATTTACCTTTCATTTAAACAACTCAAATATAAAATTTTTACTTGCTGCTACGGAACCCTTCATGGGCGAGTCCGATTCGCACTTGGAGGGTTTTTCATTTGTAGACTAGCTGTAGCCCGCGGCTGCCCCCGCGTTGAATTCTGATCCCGTTCCCGCAAACCATGGGAACACAGGCTTTATTCCAGGGATTAAAGCCTATGTGTTATTTTAAGATTATAATCTATCCCTGTACCAAATTTCAGCCAGATCCGTTCAGCCGTTAGAGCGTGATTGAGTAACAAGCATCCAAACATACCTAGGCTACTACAAACATTTTCACAAATTTTCACATCTATAATAGGAAGTAGGATAGTATGATAATTATATTTTATTGACTTTAGTTATTAATGTTAATGTTTTTTGACCGAGTTCAAAAGGAGGAGTACTCAATTCGTCTGTAAGTAGGTAATATTATATTTTTTTCTGTTCGTACTAATATAACTTTTGTTTATAAGTTATCTTTAATTATTTAGTTTATCTACATGTAGATAGGTAATATGAATTAGCATTGGTACCTACGGCTTGGCGATTTAGGCTACACCAGTAGACAGAAGTGCCTCCATCTACACTTTTGTCACCTAGTTATTATATCAGAATTGTAATTTGGACTGTCAAACTTATACGACTTTCAACAGGCAAAGTAGACAGCACTAAATCTGCAAAATCTGTGACTTTCACATCCCAAGATGGTATAAATGCAACGGGAATGCTCATTGAACCAAAGGCGCCTCCTACTGCAACTGGTGAGTATTAGTAGGTATAAAATTCAAGACTGACTTGAGGCTAGGTTCACTCCTTGCAAGCATTAGTATTCCATCACGCGAAATCCATTGCCAGGTGTGACAACATAATTCCCAGGAAATCAGCCGAGACCTTGACCGCCTGTTAAACAACAGGTGGTCACGCTATGGAGTGCAAAAAGCCTCAAACTACTTCAGTTCAAAGAGTGGAACACGTCGCACTGCCGTCTCAGGCTTAGTTCTGTTATCTAGATAAAAGCCTGAGTTTATTTGGGTTTCCGGGTGAGAGAAAACCCGCACAGGTTTGCAGGTTTGCAACACTTACACCCTTTCAAATTCGTATTTATTCAAGGCACGCGTCCTCTAATCGCGCACGGGTTTGTTACCCAATTATTCTTCCAAACATGCAACTGTTTACTGTTTCTGATTTGGTTGGACATCCTGATTGGATCCTTCCGTTGCTCGGTAGACCTCTTTGTTTGCGGCCAGCAATTGATATGATAGTCCGTCAATCAGCAGGTCCGGGAAACATTAAAGAAATCTTCCAAATTTTCAGAAGAGATAATACATTCAATAAGCAACAGAGGGCCGGTGGCGGCGCCTGGACAGCACACACAGCGCGGTCTACTCTTCGTCGCCGACTCAGACCTCTGGCTGGCATTTCTCACTGAAGCTGGAGAGAGGGAAGCCAGTGATACGGCCAATCAATCGTGTAAATGAAATGTCAATTCCACCTTCATAATGAAAGCTTAATCTCCACTTTTACAATTCAACTGTCACCTTGGGCGCGATATTCAAAGAATAACTACATGGGTTACCAGTATAACATATGAACATTGAATAAGTTTACGTAATGTAAAAGATAAGAAAATAAAGGAATCGGTAGAAAAAAGTTCAGTCGGTCGCCCGGTCGGTCGGTCAGTTTAATTTTTTTTTAAAAGGTTTAGGCACAAGTTGCAAACCATGCACATTTGTACCTTTTTTTCGAAAGGTCTATTTAGCAACAAAATTGTATGTAAGCTAGTAATATCTTTTATACTTACTTACCCACCTAAGTACTTAATAATAATACTGTTTCTTAATTAACCCGGCTTAAATCTGTGCTGTTTTGTGTACAATTAGAGATTAGCGACGAAATTACCTACTAATGTTTGCAGGGGAATCGATAGGCCAAGACTACTCTAATGTATGTGAACCTGATTCTATGATGCACCAGTTTTACCCTCGCATGGTAAGAAAATATTCATGAAACTATCAGAAAGTGTAGGTGTAGAGGTACTAAGTGGGACGGCGACCAAAACGAGATTCACCCGTTTAAATTCAGAGTCACCCGTCTGGGGAAGTACTTCCAGTTTATGTAAGAGGATAGCTTTACGCTTTTTGGGTATAATCTCACCCAGATTCCTACTGACGACTCCGCATCACCATGTGAGTAACATATAAAACATGGTTCCCATCTCTGATCTCTGTAGTAGGTATATACCTACCTACCTACAAATGTAACTCTTTAGGATTTCACGGCCGGTGTTGCATGTACTAATCCTATGGACCATGGCCAAACAGCCCGGAAGCAGTATATTCTACATACCTATAAATGTTTTTTTTTTTTGCAATAAAATAAGACAATTTAGGAACCACCACTAAATAATCTTATTACCTATTTCTTGAAATAAGTATCCGTCCCGAAAACAGAATCAGTTACTTTATTTCTTCTTTTAAAATATTTTTTAATATGTGCCGTCGGATTTTTAGTAACTAATGTTTATTCATAATTCATGAAAATTAATATTAACTCAAGATGATCGGCCTCTTTATTATAGAAACTAACTGAACTCTCACATATTCCGACCATCACACTAAATAGTGACGTGATTGGTTATATTCAACAGAGAACAAGCCTAAAAGGAAATGTCAGTAGCCAATCATGTTGTAGGTACATTATGTTTCACTTCTTCCTAAGCTATAGCTGCGGGGCACTTCCTCTTGCTTTTATATTCCATGTGTTCAGACAAACATAATATTATATTGTCTTTAATATATACAGTTACAAAATTAAAAAGACATTCGAAATCCGGCCTCTTATAAATCCGATGTACACACGGCTAAAGAAATATGTACCTATACATCTTTACATACACCCTCACATGCAAAGGGTTTACACTTATTTCCTTGGCCGCGTGTATACCTGAAAGAAACTATCAAATATTTCTTATAAATTATAACGGTACCAGTTGAAACTATAGAAAATTTGGAAGCCATGCATACCTTGACATCAGCGCACTTAAGAGAACCGTACGAAAGCATACATCGCAGAAATCCGGGCCTATTCTGGGATACAGTAAGTTGCGTTTACATTCTAACACTACTACTATTACATTTGTCGACCTGATAGCTCGGCCATAAAGCGATCGATTGCTACATCAGAGGTCACGATTCAATTAGGTACTGCTCAGTTTAGGCTGTTCGGAAGCTTACCACGTGTCCCTCTGACTAGCAGATGGCACAGTGGAGAGCAGGTAAGGGGGCCATCTCGAAACCGGAGATGGCCCTGGGTCAGTCGGGGTGCGAGGGATATGCTCTATGGGTAACCTTACACCCCGGCGTCTTAAGACCCGAGACGGCGTGCGGTTTTAGTCGGTTCAAGCCCGACATAACCGCCCCCGCTGGCCGGCGGGGAGGTATCCGAAGGGATTTCCGCACGAAAAAAAAAAAAGAAAAAGAAGGTACTGCTCAGTGCAAACATCTGTCAACTTCATCATACTTTGGAGCCTGAGGTCCGCTTAGTGTTTTTGATTGGTATCTATCTGTATTTGATTGGTTGGCTTTTCCGGCAGAAACTGCCATTTGACCGACCAACCTCCCAACCCCGAAAGAGAAGCATGCGCCAGAGCCTCGTCCATTGTATTCACAGCAGTTTCACAGACTAGCAGGTGTGGTTAGCTTGGTTCTCAGAGATGTTGGTAGGACCCTGTACACCCCATTATTATTATTATTATTTCCAACGGGGACGCCGATGACCTGGCGGGTGATCAACCCTTCTTCAGTGGGTCATTTCACCCATTTCCCCTGATCCTTCCTTCTGGGAAGGATGTGGTTACCCGGCAATCACGGCGTTCCGTCGAACCTACCTGTGTCCTTGCAAAATCTTACGATCTGGTCCACCTTCAGATCCTCCAAGTCTTCTGTGTCCAATGTATCCAACGAGTGAGTACATGGGGCATTCGGCGAGCAGGTGGAAGCTGGTCTCGTCACCGTCCATGCACTCTGGGCATCTGGGGTCGGTTTTCACGCCTATCAGTGTCAGGTGCCTGTTCAGTCGGCTGTGTCCTGTTAACACTTCTATGACGAGCCTCATGCTTACTCTTGAGAGTTTTATTAGTTGGCTCGTCCTTTTTTTGTCTAGGCCTTTTATGAATATCTTCGACTGTCTCATGCCTGTCGATGATTTCCATCTCCGGCTGGTCTCTACTTCGATGCTTCGGCTGATGACTCCCTTGGTTATTTTGTGGGCGATTGGCAGCCGGGGCTCCGGGCCAACCTGGTTTTCATCAGCTCCTTTCCTGGCCAGTTCATCTGCTATTTCGTTGCCCGTGTTGCCCTCGTGTCCGGGTACCCAGGCAATCGTAACGTCAGCTGTTCTGGACAACTTTTCCAATGACTTTTTGCACTCTTTGACAACAGCTGATGTTGTCTCTACTTTACCAAGTGCCTTCAGCGCTGCCTGGCTATCGCTGTAGATGGTGACCTTTCCCATGTTGTTTAGGTGGCCTGCCATTTCTGCGCATTCCATGATAGCGAAGATTTCTGCTTGGAAGACACTTGCAAACTTTCCTAGGGGTATTGACCTGTTTTTCTCTGTACCGTCTGAGGACTTGATGTGTACTCCGGAGCCAGAGAGCTTGGTTATTTCCTTTCTGGAGCCGTCTGTGTAGCAGATGGTGCCATTGGTGTTCATCTGCCAGTCGTCTCTCGGTCCTATGTGTATTCTGTACTTCTTATCAAAGGTCCTTTCTTTCTTTATCAGATCATTGTTTGAAAGGATCATTGATAGTTTTTCTTCGTAGTCTTGACTGATCATGGCATGGCCCTCATCAAATGTGTTGCCAGTCCATAGGCCAGTACTTTTCAGTTTGAACCATTGTTCAATCGCTCTCTTTTTCGTTTCCAAATCTAGGGGGTTCAGGCCCAGTATGATCTCAAGCGCGGCCGTGGGTGTAGTCCTCATCGCGCCGGTGGTCATCAGGGCCGCCAGTCTTTGGACTTTGTCTAATTCTTGTTTGTTCCTTCCTATGTTGGCTTTATGCCACCATACTAGGGCACCGTGTAGGATTCTCGGCATGATGATTGCCTTATAGATCCAGAGTACTGTGGCTGGATTTATTCCCCAGCTTCTTCCTATTGCACTTTTGCATTGCATCATGGCCATTTTCGCCTTTGAGCATGTGTTGCTTATATGAGTCTTGAAGGTCAGCTTGCTGTCCAGTGTGACACCCAGATACTTGACTTCTTTCACAACTTCCAAGTCATGATTATCTAGTCGTACTGGTTCAGCACTTCCAATTTTCCTTTTGTTGGTGAAAAGAACTAGTTTGGTTTTGTCAGGGTTGAGGTTGAGGCCTTTGCTCCTGCACCAACCTAGTGCTTCTTTCAGACCTCTGTTCATGATATTGCACATGACACTGAGGACTTTGCCTGTGATTAGGAGCACACCGTCATCAGAATATACCTGTGTATATATGTGCATCCTGTTTATCTTGTTGGCTAGCTCGTCTATTAGCAGGCACCACAGTAGTGGCGATAGACATCCACCTTGAGGGAAGCCTCTCCTAGCTATCACCGTGCGCCTTGTTCCTGCTATCTCTGCTTGTATCAATCGGTGTTTTAGCATGTTTTTCACCCATTCTGATATGTCTTTATCTATGCCTTCGCGGTTTAGGGTATCCTCTATTGAGGCCGGAGTTGCCTTGTCAAAGGCACCCTCGACATCGAAGAAGCAACCCAGTGCGTATTCTTTGTTGCTTATGGATCTTTGCACTTTGTTTACCAAGTTGTGGAGTGCTGTCTCAGTTGACTTGCCTTCCATATACGCATGTTGGTTATGGTGAAGTGGAGATCCGCTTTTGACTATTTGTTCTCTTATTATTCTGTCTAATATTTTCTCTAATGTCTTGAGTAAGAATGAGGAAAGACTAATACATCTGAAGGCTTTTGCCTCTTGGTACGTAGCCTTTCCAGGTTTAGGTATAAAGACCGCTCTTACTTCTCTCCATTTCTTTGGGATGTATTTCATTCTGATGCTGCTATTGTATAGAGACAGAAGATCATCACTTATGTACTTGATGGCTGTTTGCAGCATTTTTGGGAAGATCTCGTCCGGTCCAGCGGCTTTATAGGGCTGGAATGACCGGACACTCCACATTATGTGCTCTTTTGTGATTAGTGCCTTTCCCATCGTCTCCACTGTGGGATTCGTATCAGCTGGCGTTTCATCACCTGTGTGTTCTTCACATTCTGAAAAGTGTGTTTCCAGCGTCACTTCTAAGATCTTTTCCGGGTCGGTTATTAGTTCGTCTCCGTTCTTGATACTTCCTAGTTTGCAGGTGTTGGTTTTTGAGAACATTTTTACTAGACGCGCTGCGTCGGGGTATTTCTCTACTCCTTCGCAGAAAGCTTTCCAGCTGTTTCTGTTCTCCCTTCTGCATTCTTTCTTAAATATGTTTCTTTCTCTCTTGTATATGAGCCAGCTTTCCTCATCGCCCTTTTTTTGAGCCTTTCTGAGAGCTCGTCTGGTCATTTTCCTTTTCTTCTCTAGTGCCCTTGTCCACCAGGGCTGTCCTTTACCTGGTTTGATCTCTTTGAGTTATGTACACCCCAAGTGCACATAACTGTTATGTATAAACTGTATGCAAAAATCTTGATGAAAAGAGTGATGAATGAAACTGATGAAAAGTTGTGGGATGTAAAAGCGGGATTTGGGAAAGGAAGGAGATGCATGGAACATGTATTGTCTTTTCCCTACGAAGTGTAGCCGAGAAATTTTTGGCTCAGAACCAAAAAGCCTATTGCTCTTTGTTAGATTTGGAAAAGGCCTATGATAGAGTGGTGAGGAATGAATTGTGATCAACATTGTCTATGAATTTAGTGAGTGGCAGCTTGATACGAGCACTGAGATCTCTCTTTGAGGGTTCCAGTGCTTGTGTCAGGATAAACGGGACTTGCACAGATTGGTTTAACATCCAAAAAGGTGTTAGACAAGGATGTGTGGCGTCGCCGGGACTGTTTGACTTATTTATAGACGATTGCTTGAAAGAACTGAAAGAGAGTGCGTATGGATTAAGAATGAATGACTTGACCGTCAAATGCCGTCAAATTGGCATCATCGGAACAGGAGTTGCAGGGGATGGTTAATATTATTCATGGTGCCTTAACAAACAAAGGACTGACAGTAAATGTAAGTCAGACGAAAGTGATGATTTTTGAAAGAGAAGAAAATGTGACAAATTTTAGAATTCTGATTGTAGGAGAAACAGTAGAACAAGTGAAAGAGTTTGTATATTTGGGTTCAAAGTTTACGTGAGATGGAAAGTATGACTGTGATATTCAGCGAAGAGTTTTGGCTGGAAATCAAGTGAATGGGGCCATGCATAATTTTATGAGCGGCCAGAAAGTATCTAACGTAAAAGTAAAAGTATCTAAAGTATTTAACCCGACACTACACAAAAGATATTCCGGACATCAGCCTGTATGAGATTAGGATGGCCCTCAAACAGCTCAAAAGAAAAAAGGCGGCGAGTGAGAACGGAATTACATCGGAGCTTCTGAGTGCGGGTGGAACACAGATAATGAAAGCTCTACAGAGGCTCTTTAATTTCGTCCTGCTCGAGGGTTCTCCGCCCGAAGCGTGGAACAGAAGCGTGGTGGTTCTCTTCTTCAAGAAAGGTGATAAAACCTTATTGAAGAACTACAGGCCCATCTCGCTTCTGAGCCATGTTTACAAGCTGTTTTCGAGGGTGATCACGAATCGTCTCGCACGCAGGTTTGATGACTTCCAGCCTCCCGAACAAGCCGGTTTCCGTAAAGGCCATAGACCACATCCATACGCTGCGGCAGATTATACAGAAGACCGAGGAGTATAATTTTCCACTATGCTTGGCGTTCGTGGACTATGGAAAGCCTTCGATTCGATCGAGACTTGGGCGGTGCTGCAGTCTCTTCAGAGGTGCCACATTGACTATCGGTATATCGAAGTGCTGAAGTGCTTGTATAAAAACGCCAGCATGTCTCAACAGAGTTTCCCAGTGGGTGGGCCTGAAAATGAACATGGACAAGACGAAAGTCATGTCAAATGTCCATGTGTCGCCCACCCCCGTATTATTGGGAGGCTCACCTCTCGAAGTTGTTAATGACTATGTCTATCTGGGACAAACCGTCCAACTAGACAAATCCAACTTCGAGAAGGAGGTCAATCGACGAATCCAACTCGGCTGGGCTGCGTTCGGGAAACTGCGCAGCGTCTTCTCGTCCAAAATACCGCAGTCCTTGAAGACAAAGGTCTTTGATCAGTACGTGTTACCAGTGATGACCTACGGTGCCGAGACGTGGTCTCTCAGTATGGGCCTCATAAGGAAGCTTAGGGTCACACAGCGAGCTATGGAACGGGCTATGCTTGGGGTTTCTCTACGAGATCGAATCAGAAATGAGGAGATCCGTAGACGAACTAGAGTTACCAACATAGCAGAGCGAGTCAGCAAGCTGAAGTGTCAGTGGGCAGGGCACTTAGCTCGGAGAACCGATGGCCGTTGGGACAAGGTCCTTGAGTGGAGACCACGTGTCGGCAAGCGCAGCGTAGGAAGGCCTCCCGCAAGGTGGACAGACGACCTAGCAAAGAGCAGGGACTCGGTGGATGCAGGCCGCTACAGACCGATCAAAATGGAAGTCGATGGGGGAGGCCTATGTTCAGCAGTTGACTTCCTACGGCTGATATGATGAGAAAGTATCTAAAGAGGCACGACTGGCTTTACATAGAGGAGTACTCGTCAACACATTAATGTATGTTAGTGAATGTTGGGTTTGGCAGAAGGAACATGGAAGTAAACTGAATGCTATTGAAATGAGAAGTCTGAGAAGTATAGATGGAGTGACCCTGATGGACCGAGTGAGGAACAGTGTGATAAGGGAACGTTGTGGTATGATAGAAGATGTAGTGACCATGATAGAAAAAGGGATGCTTGGAAGGTTCGGTCATGTAGAGGGTGGATGAAAGGAAATTAACAAAACAGATTTATGAGGCGAGGGCTACTGGGCAACCCGGTAAAGGTTGACCTAGGCGTACGTATGCCAATCAGCTAGAGGACGTTTTGAAGAAGGGCCAGCTCAGAAGTACCCGTAACCGGGCGTGCGTGTATGAAAACAATTATGAAAGTGGAAGAAGCGAAAGGCGTATGCCAAGATCGTAGCAAGTGGAAAGATGTTGTCTCTGCCTACCCGAATGGGAGAGGCGTGACTATATGTATGTATGTATATTAGGTAGATTTCGATGAAATCGATCTACCTATTGGTTTCTTGACTACTGTCGAATTTTAAAAAAAATTCTTCATAGGAGGTCTAGTTATGACCCCCTGAGTCCGAAATGACCACTGGTCAAAAAGTTTAAATATATATATATATGTATGGTTCCACTTCCCAAAATTTGCGGCACTCTCACGGTCGCATTTTTGCCCCGATCGCTTTCAAACTGCGGTCAAAAATTGCTTGGGTGTAAACTTAGTTTAAGTTCGTGAACGGATGGAATCCGGCCTAAGGGGACGGTAGAGCCTCACTTTTTGTGAAATCAGTTTTTCCTCAAAATTTCACGTTCCATGAAAGATATTCGAACCGTTCTAATGTTATCCCATAGTATACATGAATACCAACAACTTTTAATTATAAACCTATAAGATTTAACTTATTTAACTTTAACTAAACTTATTTAACTTATTTAAATTTAATTTTTTTAACTTTAACTAAAAGTGGAGGGGGAAAAAACCAAAATTTTTCGGGAAAAAAATCATAACTTCTAACCGGTGAACATTCTTGGTGTCGGAAACATTTTTTATTGATAGGCCATTTTTAAGTCTAAAATAAATGTCTGAAAAGTTTTTCGCTAAAAGTTACCGTTTTCGAGAAAAAAAAATTAAACATGTTAAAAAATAATATTAATTGCTTCACGAAATCTACCTGTGCGTTCCCCCTGCGGGAACGGATTTTTTGTATGGTATTGGATCACATTGTGGGCGAGTAGGTCCTCCTGTTCGTGTTCCCTCTCAAAAGATATCATAATAGTTAATATCGTGTTATGACACTCTCATTTCTGCCTCGTTTTTAAAAATTATGTAAGCACTTACATTTACGTAGGTTAAGTGCACTCATTATGTTAAAAATACAAGGAACTCATGTAAGCACTTACATTTACGTAGGTTAAGTGCACTCATTATTTTAAAAATACAAGGAACTCTTGTTCCTGCTTTCCACTTGTACCCCCATTGTCGACATTAATTGTAAAATTGGGAAAACTTGTGATTAGATTTGTGATATTGTAAAGTAATTTAATACGAAATAAATACTAAATGGCTTAATACTTAATTTTAACTTCTTTTTTCACAAGTTGTTTTCATCTGATATAATAAAATTATAAAGAATATTACTTTTTGGGGTGATAAAAGAATGGGAGAAACAACTTGTTTCAAACAAGCTATTTACAAAAATAACTAGGATCCAGTAACAAAGAGTCAGTATAATATAAAAGATAAATTTTGCCGGTACTTTTTAAGATATCATAATGCTTGAAGGCTGTGAAATGTATTTTCTAAAAAAATAAAAAATATTTATCCTTAGCTGTTCACTAAACTGTTTAATTCGAGATAACCGATCAATATACTGTGTCTATACCTTACTAGGCTTTCATTTCCAAAATGATGAGGCGTGAAGGAACTATTAGCCAAATTTCATACGTGAGGTAGTAATTTTTTTTTCTGCTTGACATATGGGGCGTGTTTTCATACCTTCATGGGACTTATTTCCCGGTAAATTTCTCTTTTTTCTACGACTAAAGTTGCTAACAAGAACACGGTCCATGTGTTACCATGGCTTATGAACGTTTGCACCCTTGCAGAAGGTATGGGGAGAGGGCAGGGAAGACAGGATAACGGTAAAATAATAAGATATTATGAATCATATGAACGATATTATTCCAGATAATTCCTTTATTTCCTTAATATAGATTGATAAGATATTTATTTATACACCACTGACCTGGAAATCATTGCAAGGAACACTCGGTAAGGGATTCGTGTGGCGTAAGTGATATTTAATGTCGATTTATAATAAATTAATAATTAATATCTGGGTGACCGAGCTTCGCTAGCTTTTTTTCGACCTTTTCTAAAAATTAAACCTAGCTTGATCGATTTATCGCGCCCGAAACCCCCTGTATACTAAATTTCATGAAAATCATTTCTGATTCAATTTATAGAAAGAATAAAAAAGATATATTTTATTCATGCCTTGCAATGCATATAATAAAAAAAAATATATACATATTTTATTCTATGCATTGCTCGTTAAAATGTATGAAGGAAAAGGCCATGACTTCATACAATTCTCGGTCCAGGTGTTAATTCGATCTAAAAATATTTTTATTTGATAGGCGATACAATATAAAGTATTTGCTGAAAATTTGTTGCAAACACGATTTATTACGGAGAACTTTTTCTTAGTTTTCTACGGAATCACCGCGCAGGTACTGCGAGTCTCTCGTAGACGGTGCCTTCGTCACGTGCTACGCTGACGACACGCTTGTGACGGCGTGCGGGGTGACGTACCGCGAAGCGACCCTGAAGGCCACGACCGCGGTTGCCCAAGTCGTGGAGCGGATCCGGCGGCTGGGTCTCGAAGTGGCTCTGCATAAAACCGAGGCCCTGTTCTTTCATGGGCCTCGGAGCAAGCCACCCGAGGGATTCAGTCTCATCGTGGGAGGAAATCGCATCGGCATCAAGCCCCAAATGAAATATTTGGGGCTCGTGCTCGACGGCCGATGGGACTTCGGAGAGCACATCCGAAGTCTGGCCCCCAAACTGAAAGGCACAGCTCTCGCTTTGGCGCGGCTGCTGCCCAACATGAGGGGGCCCGATGACTCCTGCAGGACACTCTACGCGGGGATCGTGCGGTCCATGGCCCTGTATGGGTGCCCAATATGGGCGGAGGCCCTGAAGGCCAGAAGTGTGCGGATGCTGTGCGCTCCGCAGCGGGTGATGGCCATCAGGCTCATCCGCGGGTACCGCACGCTCTCCTTCGAGGCGGTGAGTCTCCTTGCCGGAACACCGTCATGGGACCTGGAGGCGAGAGCCCTTTTACAACTGTACCAGTGGCGAAAGGAGGCGCGGGAGCAGGGACGGAACCCCGAGCCTCGAGAAATCGAGGCCGTGCAGTCCCAGCTCCGCCACTGCGACGCGAGCGATGACTCGTGGCTGCACAAGCTGCCGACTGCCCTGCGTAGGAGGCGCCGAGGTGTGACCTCGTGGCAGCCATCGGGGTGGGAGTCCTCTCGCTCGGCAGCATGTTTGCGGCAATGGTGTGGAGCGCGAGCGCGTGGGTCGCTGCCACCTCCTTCTGCGAGCGTGTCATGCTCGCGAAGGAGATGGCGGAGCGCGCCCGGGAGAGATTTAGAACTATCCCGGCCCGCCGAGCCCGCAACATGCTCGCCGCGCGTCGCAAGCGACTCAGGCGCTGGAGGTCGCTTAAAGACCTCCGTCCTCCATGAGCGCAGGCCTGGGGGTGGCAGGTGGCAGGGCCTGTCACCCCAGCAGAAGCAGGCCGAGACGGTGGGGCAACTAGCGCCCCTCCCCCAAACCGGAGACACCGTGGTGACACAACACACACAAAAAAGTTACTGCGAATCTATTGCGTGGTAGATAGAGGGTAGACTTCTTACAGTTGCGACAGTGACTGGTACTTGCGGTCCAGATGTAGATTCAGGGTGTAGGTACTCCTAGTGACATTTCAGTGCTCACCTCTACTGTCTGCTGCATTCACCCTTTTCCTAACAAGATTTATTAGGAAATATGAAATTACCCAATTTGCAACACCATTCAATGCGAAAAATGTACTGCATGTTGGTACACTGAACTGGCAACAAATGTTTTCTATTGGTCAATAAATTTGTCACTCACAACTCACAATGTGAAAGGATCAAGGGTAAAAACAGGTGTTATTTACCCCATTTTACAAGAACCTTAGCAACACAAAGCGTCGTATTTTTGCTAAGTCATATGACGGCCGGCTAGCCTCTTATTTTTTCCTTATGATCAAAATGTTGGTGGAACAAATTGTGATAGATGTCCTTAAACGCCAAATATTCGAACAAAGGAGACAAAGGCTGTCCACAGACAACAAATAGTACGAGGAACAAGCGATAAATTGGGATTCCGATCTCTTTCACTCGATATAGGTACTATGGTATCTAAATACCTTATACGTGACTTGACAAGTGGCACAAGTAGTGGCTTTATATTAGTTTTTCATTCAGAGGAAAGCACACTACGGGCTGTGGCGTTATCATATATCTATGAATGCAGAATATAACGTCTTATGTTAATGCTCTGTATTTGCATTAGTCGTACTAATATTATAACGGTGAAAGTTTGTGAAGATGTTTGTAAGTGAGGATGTTTGGATGTTCCTTACTCCATCACGCTCTAACAGCTGAACGGATGTGACTGAAATTTGATGCAGGGTTACGTTATAGTTTGGAATAACACATAGGCTACATATCCCTGGATAAGGTTCCCATGGGAAAGCGGAACGGGAACAGAATTCCACGCGGACAAACCCTAGGCTAGTTAGTAATATGACAAAAAACATGTCGCCATCAGAAGTAGCTTAACGCGTTCCGAGTTACGATCACCTTAGCTCTAAATCCTAAAATAAAATAATAAACAAACTATCAATTAAATTAAACTAGTCCTCTGAAGATTGTAAAATAATTACATCAATATATCCTTTGTAAATTGATTAGTGTTTAATGATTTCTGAAGGTGACTTCAAGATCATTTTCCTTAGCTCAGATTTTCAGTTTAGATTTTTGGTAGATTAGTTTAAACGTCAAGTATATCTATGCTTACCTGTAAATACACAAAGCCTGACTCCGTAGTAGTACTATATATGATTTCAATTTATGATAGGAAAACATGAAAATAACATTCACGAAGCTGTCAGTTTTCGATATTTATTAAGGGTCTATTTATTGAAAGGTTTGAAATTTTCAGCGGACCATCTATATTTGGTTTTACAGGCCGTGTGCTATGAATAAAAACAACGAATGAGTGTATTTATGTTTCGCATCGTTTAAATCTTTATTTGAAAACAAGGGCTGTTTAAATAGCTGATGAAGACAATATTTTTAAAATTTTACCTTGTATTTGGGCCAAAACGTTTTTGACGTTTATTGTTAGGAAACCCATATATTATTAGAATTCGAATATAATATTTTAGTACCTATATATACAGGGTGTCTATAAAAGAACTCCGGGGTTTTGAGGCAAAATATTTTAATGAAATAAAAAACATACATACATGTTTTATACATGACTGAAAAGCTTACATTTTCAAGTTTATTTTAACACTTAGTAAAGTTCTATATGAGCCCCGTTAGTAGCACGGCAGACGTCTAAACGGTATTCTACCTCTTCCCATGTCCTGGCGAGCATGTCTGGGGGGTAGGTTGCCACACAATTGACTATTTGTTCCCTGAGATGTTGAACATCACAAATTCATGAACATGAAGCTAGGATTCTGTCCACTTTCTCTTGAGACACACTCAGCCTACCCGGCGACTTTTGCTTCAAAACACTTCCTGTTTCCTTAAATGCACTGAACCATTGACGAATGGTCTTGTCAGAAGGCGGGTTAACACCATAGTTACGTCGAAAGTTTTTTTGTACGGTAACTACAGACTTCGTTTCTATGAGCCAAATAATACATTGAGCCTTTTGTTGCGGAGTCGCCATCATTTCAAATTTCGCGACGTCATTTCAAGGTCAACGCCCTGCAGCGCCGCCAACAGTTGATACAAACATTCCCAATTGGTATGAATAAAACTTTTTGAGCTACTCTTTTCAGAGAAATCGACTAAATTTTGCTATCTTTTATAGTTAATGAGATATGAATTTTTAAAACCCCGGAGTTCTTTTATAGACACCCGGTATATTTATGTTAGGTGGTTCATGGTGAACCACCCCCGCTGGCCAGCGGGGGGGTATCCGAAGGGATTTCAGCACGTAAAAATTTTATAAGTAGGTATGTATTAATTTCATTTCAAATTATATTTAAAAAAGGGATAAAGCAGTCGATAAGTCGGACATAAACATAGAACAAAATATTTCGGTAGAAACTGCATAATCTCTGCCTGCCTACATTTATGGTTAGTTCGTGATATTGTTAACAAGACTATTCATGTAGGTGCAAAAAATTGAGCCGTTTCACATTTACGGGCGAGGAGCAGTACCTAGACGCTCCTCGAAAAACAGCTTACCCGATAAAATATGATTGGGTACGATCATTTTTATTACTCAGACGGTGCGTACCTTCGAGGTCGGCTCATGTTTGTAAATAAACCGAAACGCTGTAGGCTGAACATGTTTCTATTCGTTGTAAAAATGTTTTGCAGTATTGAAGTAATAAGGTTTTGAGTTACGCGTTAACGCGTGCCTGTTACCTAGTAGTCAATCTACGTGTTTACAAAAGGTTTAGTCTAGTAATGAATAATAAACAAAACGAACCAATCAAAAGCAGACTTTAAAGGAATTCATCATATAACTTCACCAAGGAGCTCTGAAAATAATCTTCAACTCACCAATAAACTCAATTATAAATGCCATAGGTATACCTAAATACTGTTTTCTGTACTGTCTCAGTCGGATAGTCGGGCCGCTCTAAATTCGCACGGAAAGTCCCACTGTGCCTTATCTCTTCTAAAACGATCTTATACATGTTTAGCAGCTCCGTTTATCTGATTGGATTTTGTTTCTTCGCAAAGAAAATACAAACAGGGACTCTTCTCCAATCAGCAATTTGCCAATATGTTTCAACTTAATTAAGTTCATGCATACGTTTAGCAGTTTCGTCGTACCTAAGAGTTATATATTCTAAGCACGTGCAATACAAATTACAAGTAAAACGATCTGCTGTCCCTTTAAATAGACGTCTCTCGATTGAACATCCCTTTCCTATCAAAACAAATATTAGCCAGTCTAAAATCATTTTAAACCTTAACCAATTGATGTAAGATTCAGAGTCGCATGGCAAGTGTGTCAAAACAAGAAATGATCACCTACAACCCGCATTGGTCGGTCTCTAGGGTCCGAGAGTTCCAATATATTTGTGCGGGCTCGCGACCTGGCAACTCTTCAAGATTACTGTCAGCAAATAGGACGGGTCGACGTGCTCTGAAAAGGAGATGTCCGATAATGCTTCCTAGTGCAGCCCACTTACGCTACAGAGTAGGCTCAGTAATAGCTTGGTAATTTCTCTTTGATATTGCTGCGATACTTTCATTCTGTATTCCAAGGTGACAAAGAAGTTTAAGTGGGTCTCCGCCTGATGGAAGGCGGTTATCTAAAGCGGCTACCTAGAGACCTGATATTAGAGAAATAAATAAAGTTAAGTTCTATATTATTAGCTATAGACAGGTAGGGATATAAAATTTACTCTATGTCTCGATAAAATCGAAAAATTCAGTACGAGATTGCGTAATAGTTTAAGAATTTAAGGAGTTTCTTCTTCTATGATAGTAAAACTAATGTTACTCTTTTAAACGGGTGGTGACACCTTAAATGTTGTGCATCAAATTAAATATTATGATTGCATGCTTAATATGTAAGTGATATGGTAATAACTACACTAATTGTCCATAAAAATAAATAAGTCGTTGAGAAGTTGCAATTTAGCCATATAGACGCACGAACTACTATTTATACTCTAACAAGGAAAAAGGTTAATTTCATAAACACAAACATTACATTATTAACAGACCACTATGACAAACGAACCAAAGTTACCTGGGACATGCTTGCAAACCGTCGTACTGAGACGAAATATTAGTTGAACAT
The DNA here is from genome assembly GCA_946251805.1 of Cybosia mesomella. NCBI lineage: Eukaryota > Metazoa > Arthropoda > Insecta > Lepidoptera > Erebidae > Cybosia > Cybosia mesomella. The sequence goes on along the minus strand of OX276406.1, from coordinate 15,613,329 downwards.
ACCCGTTGTATCATAGTGGAAACCATAAATAAAGCTTCGAACACGTACATGCACGGAATAATGCAATCTACGTGCTTATGCATTTCTATCATTATTATATTTATATCCTAGAATCGATTTTAATATGTATATGTGTTTATTATTTGTACGAGTATGTTAGTAACTACATCGATGTCTACTATAGCTTTCCAAAGAACACTGGCAAACTCCTTTTTAAGTTAATAATAGTTTTGGGTTATAATATGATGTCATTTTATATCTAGGCACAATATAATGTAATAAATGTTTCTCTTTCTTTTCATCTGCACAGTAACTGCCACCTGACTAAACTGCCTGACTGCCCTCGACTTCGAGAGGAAAGCCTGCACCAGAGCTTCGTCTGTCAATTAGCAGGTGTACCCAAAATGCAGCTGAGGTTGGCTTGGGCTCTGAAGATCTTGGTTGGGCCCTATACATCCAATTGATATCAGTGTATTGGTTTAAACTGCAGGATTCAAGTATAAGAGCAGCTATATTGCTCTCAAATATACACCGTAGACATAGTCTGTTATGTTTTATCTCAAAATTAACATAGGAACAGACAGAAAGTCTATAACCACATAATATAATCAACACGAATGAAAAATAATTACGAGCCCATTTGACAAAATTTCGCTTTGAGCCTCGAGAAGAGACTAAAAGGAAATGTATGTGAGTGTGAGTGGAGCTGCATAATTGAAAACCGCGGTTTGGCCCAATAACAATGGAACCGGTACAGTAACATTCGCCGCGTATAAATTAGGGAATTATATTAATCGCGTATAACGTCGTACGCCTCCACCCGCCTCACCGCGCGCCTAACGAGCTCACTCTTGTTGAGGATTCTGAAAATTACACTTTATTACGGTTTGACTCTAGGAATCCGAGAACTTTAATTAGAAGATCCGCTATACTGATATTACCGTTTTATTATTTCACTACAAATGTTTTAGCATAATCCTATATGCTAACTTTATTTTACAGAAGTAAGTTGACAAGGCATTAAGAAAATAATTGCTAAGATTTTCCCTTTAGTGACAAGATTTTTTTTTCAGACAGAAAATGGCAAAATAAGGAAGGTCATTTTCGGAGCCATTAGCGCAACCGGCGGTATTATTTAATATTAATTTGCGGTATGCTACAGGGAGCACAATTAATTTGCGAGATGATTATGTCGCGGACATTAACGTAAGATAACGTGGTATTACCGCCCTACCTGAGGAAGGATTTAATCTCCTAGATAAGTAAATGTATTGCCCTCAATTACCAGAAAAGAACAAACATTCAAGAGAAAACACTGGCATGTTATTGTCACTGCAATCTAAACGAGCCCTCGCGAAACTCGGGGGAACTTCTTTCAACGTTTATCAGTAGGTTTTCCTACTATATCCGAAGACCTTTGTTTATTATGAGGCTCAATACACCTCATTACATATTTAGATGTTCCTTTAGTATTGTTTTACCCAACAACGAGATGTTTACCAACCTTATCAGAGTTAAATATGTATGTTTGCAGAGAACAAAACTTCGTATTGTTCTGCAACATAATTCAAACAGCAGACATTAAAGTACATGTTTATTTGTATGTATCTGTATCTTCATCAATCACACGTTTCTGGCTTCGCCTAGCATTAGTCCGCAGTCGATGACATAGCAACTTCCATTAATACAACTTGCTTTATCACTGGCTAGGAACATTACTAGTTCCGCTACATCTTCCCCTCTAGTTAGTTTTCCTAGGGGCGAGCTCATTTCAATACCCACAAACATTCTTTCACAATCTGTGTCACTCATGCCACCGCGCCGAAACAGTTCAGTTTTCACAGGTCCTGGATTAACAGCATTGACTCTGACTCCTTTCGGCCCCAATTGAAGAGCTGTACATTTAGTGAACATGTCGAGAGCTGCTTTCGACATGCAGTATGGGGTCATGAGGGGCAACGGTTTCTTTGATAATATACTCGAAATATTTACGATGTTCCCTTTACTTTTTATCAAGTAAGGCACAAGTTTAGTTGTAAGTAAAAATGTTCCACGAAGATTGGTTGTCATGACGCGGTCGTAAGCCTCTATCGGTGTGTGTGTTCCGAATATAAAGTTGACACCCGCGTTATTTATTAGAACATCGATCTTTGGAAACTTATTTATAGTTTCCTCAATGATTCTTTCAACATCAAGTTCTGAAGTTATATCTGCTACAATGAGTAGTGGTGGTTTATGGTGGTTTATTTTTTCACACTGATGGCCGATTTTGGTTAAATTGTCTTGATTTCTAGCTACTAATACTAGTGTTGCTGAACATTGAGCGAATTTTAACGCACATACTGCTCCTATACCGGAACTTGCACCGGTTAATAATACGACTTTGTTACTGAAGGACATTCCGTCTGTCCTTAGTACAGGCTAGATAGTGACTGAGGGACACAGTGAACGAGTCCTGTATTATACGTATGTGTGGCCGGCAGTGAAATACTTCCGCGTGTCATTATAACCGCAAAGTGAAACTAAAAGGATCTAATATCAACTTAGCTTCCTATCTTTAGTTTAGTTTTATTATGTAATGCATACTTGCGTGGTTTTTCTTATGTTACTATTTTCTTTTCTTGTATATTCGAGGGGAATGGTGTTAAGAGCTTGAGTCCCAACACCCCCTGTGGATATGCCCATGTTAGGTAGATGGTCCATGTTAAACAGAAATATTATATCACTCACTGGTCAAATTTTTTCAAGTCAAGCTAATGGTACATTCCAACTTACAACATTTCTCATTCATTTGTAACTAGCTGATGCCCACGACTCGGCCTGCGTGCAATTCTGATTCCGTTCCCGCTCCCAATGGGAACCTATCCCAGGTGTAAAAGTAGCCAATGTCCATCGTCATCATATCCAAGCTATAACTTATCACTTTAACAAATTTCAGCTAGATCAATTTGAGCCATTTTTGCGTGAAAGAGTAACATACATGCATCCAGCCATGCAAACTTCCACATTTATAATATTAGTGGGATATAAATGATCTACGAGTACTTCTTATTACCTGTATAGATATTTGGTTCGGTTTCAAGTCTAACCAAATTAGTTTTTCTATAAGTAGTTAAATGTGTTCGTATTTTGTTATTCCAGTACATAAAATCATATGTCCCTAGACTTATTCTCTGTATCTACATATATTATAACATCTATACCTACTTATAATCAAGTATAAAACGATACTCTTTTAGTTCCAAGTACAGTGCAAATGAGAATCGTAGTCTAGTCAGCTTTCTAGCGGGATAGAGCGATAATGATTGATATATAAGTACCTCAACACTACCTATCTACCAAGGCATCTTTAAGGCGATGCCTAAAATGAAATATATACGTTTATTCACAAACTTTAAATGCACCTACTTCATTATTTTAATGTACACCAAACTGCCCCAAAACCTTTTTTTTCCCTTTATATTTCTCTCCATCCTGTGGTAGCCTGTAAGAGATTGCCACAGAGCGATAAGGCGGCCAAGTGTATGTACCACAAATTGTATTTTTGATTTGTGTTTTTATGTCCTTGGTGTACAATAAAGAGTAAGCTCAGGAAAACCTTAGTAGTTAAGAGTACCAAAGATTTTGTGTTGTATGTTTTCTTTTCGGTCTTGGGGAGTCAGACGGCAGTCACTCCCGTTATAGCCAATACGGCAAATAAGCCTACCAACTAATAAATAATCTGTGGTTCTGGTTCCAAATATACAGTATACAGGAGTCAGTACCTTAGTACCGCGTTGCAATATTATTACGGCAACAAAAGTGACCAAGTAAAACTCTGATCTCATGAACAATTAAACATCAGAACTAAAATTATTGCCTGTTTATAAGTGATTAATGTGTCAATTAATTCAATTGGAGATCAAATACACTCTGTTGTGTGTCGGCTGTGTGTCGGTATGGACTCTCAATTGTTTCGGTAGAACCCTTTTAACAAATAACCATCAAATCACAATGACCAAATTTAAACTCTATTTATGACTGTCTGCATCACAGAGCACGGAATCGCACGGAGGGCGCGCGGCGATTCCGTGCTCTGTGGTCTGCATAAAGGACTAGTACTCGTAGAAATAATGTACGTGATCAAATAAAGTATAACGACGTAGAATTTAGTTTTGTAGGAGAAATTAATATGTATACAACGTAGAAGGTGCCTTAATCCGAGCTTTCAAGGTTATTTTATTAATCATCCAAAAGTGTAATATGACTCGTGCCCGACGTTACTTCCGATTCCTCCAACACAAAGGGAGGATCGCTACACGATTGCCTCCAAAGCTTATACTGCAAAATCCGGAGCCCGGACTTGCTACTGGTTCCGCCATAGGTGGGTGACCGGATATTTTTTTTTTTGTGACAACTAGTAAAGTGTTCCGTACATTATTAGTATTTACGTGAACGTCTCTAGCTAAATTAAATTGCTGAGTTAGGAATGGGTTCACATTGGTGGTAAATTGGCTTGGGTTTGAACACACAACGTCTTAATTGCAAGTTCAACGCCTTAACCCTTACGCCAACGGCGCTTATTGTGGTTATCACATAAATATACACATATCTTATACATATCTTCGCAACGGATGGGCCCCGCCTTCCTGTGTTGTAAACAAGGCGTCAACCGAACGGCAACGCATCTGGAGAGTGATACAGCACCTCAGGCATGTCGGCACTGTTAGGCGCATGGTGACACCATGCTTACGGTTCGTTGACTACTGACTAATTGCTCTATGTCTCAGTTTATCTATACATATATAATTACTTGTCCCGACTGACTGATTCATCAACGCAGAGCCTAAACCGCTGGACCTACAAACCTGAAATTTTGGTAGTAGATGCTTTTAGTAGGCATTCGTTGCAGGCATTCACTAAGAAAGGATTTTTGGAAATTTCACTTCTAATGTGGCAATATAAGGGATGAACGTTTGTATGAAAGTCCGTCATTTTCAAAGTTAGAAGTACGAAATTTTATACACCTGTTTTTGGTTAGAAATGAATGAACAGATGCAAGAGTGATTTTAAAAAATCCGTTCCCGCAGGGGGAACGCACAGGTAGATTTCGTGAAGCAATTAATATTATTTTTTAACATTTTTAATTTTTTGTCTCGAAAGCGGTAACTTTTTGCGAAAAACTTTTCAGATATTTATTTTAGACTTAAAAATGGCCTTTTTTTTTCTTATTTTTTTTTTTTTTTCGTGCGGAAATCCCTTCGGATACCCCCCCGCCGGCCAGCGGGGGTGGTTATGTCGGGCTTGAACCGACTAAAACCGCACGCCGTCTCGGGTCTTCAGATGCCGGTGTGTAAGGTGACCTAATAAGGCAATTCCCTCGCACCCCGGCTGACCCTGGGCCATCTACGGCTTCGAGATGGCCCCCTCGGGTGTGGGAACCACGGTGTCCCCACCTTGCCCCGGAGAGGGTTGCGCGCTTCGCGCCGCCACCCCGGCCTGCTTCTGCTGTGGAGACAGACGGCCTCATCTGTCACCCCCAGGCCTGCGCTCATGTAGGACGGAGGTCGTTGAGCGACCTCCGGCGTCTGAGTCGTCTGCGCCGCGCGGCGAGCATGTTGCGGGCTCGGCGGGCCGGGAGAGTTCTAAATCTCTCCCGAGCTCGCTCCGCCGCCTCCTTCTCGAGCATTACTTGCTCGCAGAAGGAGGCGGCGGCGGCCCACGCGCTCGCATTTCGCATCATGGCATGGCGCTATGATTAGCGCCGAGCGAGAGGACTCTCACCCCAGTTGCCGCCACGAGTTCTCGCCTCGGGACCTCCCACGCCGGGCACTCTGCCAACGTGTGCAGCCCCGAGTCTTCACTCGCATCGCAGTGGTGGCACTCAGACGTTGGCTCCTTCCGGATCCGAAACAGGTGGTCCCCGAAGCTCCCCTTGCCGGAGATCACCTGCGTCAGTCGGTACGAGAGGCTTCCGTGTCGCCTCTCGAGCCAATCCTCCATGACGGGTCTTACCGCCTCTACAACGGCGTCCCCTGCACTTGGTTGCCCAAGTCGTTCCTTCCACTCCACCAGGATGGCCTGGCGAAGCTGAGATTTCTGGGCCTCGATTTCTGGAGGCTCAGGATTCCATCCCAGCTCCAGCGCCTCCTTGCACCACTTGTAAAGGGCTGCAAGGGCTCTCGCCTCCAGGTCCCATGGTGGAGTTCCGGCCAGGAGACTCGCCGCTTCGAAGGAGATGGTGCGGTACCCCCTTATGACCCTGTTGGCCATCACCCGCTGCGGTTCCCGCAGCAGCCGGGCATTGTTGGCCTTCAGGGCCTCCGCCCACACTGGGCACCCATATAGGGCCATGGACCGCACGATCCCCCCGTAGAGTCTCCTGCAGGAGTCATCGGGTCCCCTCATGTTCGGCAGCAGCCGCGCCAAAGCGTTAGCTGTGCCCTTCAGCTAGACTTAAAAATGGCCTATCGATTAAAAATGTTTACGACGGCACGAATGTTCACCGGTTAGAAGTTATGATTTTTTTTCCCGAAAAATTTTGGTTTTTCCCCCCTCCACTTTTAGTTACAGTTTTAATCTTATAGGTTTATAATTAAAAGTTGTTGGTATTCATGTATAGTATGGGATAAAATTAGAACGGTTCGAATATCTTTCATGGAACGTGAAATTTTGAGGCAAAACTGATTTCACAAAAAGTGAGGCCCTACCGTCCCCTTAGGCCGGATTCCACCCGTTCACGAACTTAAACTAAGTTTACACCCAAGCAATTTTTGACCGCAGTTTGAAAGCGATCGGGGCAAAAATGCGACCGTGAGAGTGCCGCAAATTTCGGACTCAGGGGGTCATAACTAGACCTCCTATGAAGAAATTTTTTTTAAATTCGACAGTAGTCAAGAAACCAATAGGTAGATCGATTTCATCGAAATCTACCTAAAAATTTTAGCCCTATGAGGGTGAAATAAGGGTTGAAAGTTTATATGGGAAGTTCGTCATTTTTGAAGATAGAAGCATGACAATTCATATACCTACTTTTGGTTAGGAATAAATGAAAACGTGTATCAGCGTTTTTTTAAAATTTGCTACTAAGGGGGTAAAATTGGTGATGAATGATTATATGGAAAGTTTGTCATTTTCAAGGTAAAAAGCACGAAATTAAATTTGAAAGCTTCTTACAGCTATCTTTGGATCCAGAAGGTGGCGCTGCAATCAGGTCGCTCGTATTAAATATGATTGATATTTATAGCTATTGGCAGGGATAATACGGTCAATCAAATGTCGCGATCCAATATCGTGTTACTTTATGTATGAATCGCGTTTTAACATCAATAATATCAAGGTATACTGACACGATCACGAGGATCGCGATATAATATTGACTGTCTAATCTCATCCATTGGTGGCCTTTGATGTACATGGAACAGGCCGCGAGAGGGCAATCTCCACTGTACGCTCCCCAATGATAGTGATCTGCCTTGGAGAGTGATACTTGTAGCATTGGGATCAGGTTTTTAAAATTTCCTGTCGAAGTGGTCTGATAGAATATTATTGCACTCCTGAGTTACAAGGTAGTAAAAGTGGTATACCATTTAATCTGATTAGATTTGAGGCTGACCCTAATTTATTTGGAAAGAATTAGGCTAGAAAAATATATAGTCTAATCTAAAATAGCTAGAAGGGTTTGGTTTATACTAAAAAGTAAATAAAAGTCATTTTATTCCGTTCATGTATTTTATTCCTTCCATACATTTTATTTGAGTCATCTCGAGATATGAAAGACAACATTTAAAATTTGAAGTGAATTTTATATACATCGTCCCTTATTATTTTAAAATGAATGAAACTTATAGAATACTTATAAAAGCTCCCTAAATTGTCTTTGGCACTTGCTTTACACTAATAATTTTATTATGTTTAAAGATGAAAAGTTTAGCTCTGGATGAAGAAGAATGCATCTTAAGATATGGAAGAAATTCTACAATTACACATATTAAATCTGTTGAAATAAAACACATTTTTATAATAAAAATGTTTGGCAAAAATATAAAAAGGGGACCAAATAAAAATAAATAATCTTACTAATTTTTTTTCAAAAAGTTAATATATGAAAAGAAGTTAACAAGTTTTTTAAAGTCTACCAGTTACTGTTTAAAGAAATTAATAAAATTAAATAATTAATATATATATTAATAATAAATTTTTCTTTTTCTAGTCTAGTAAGTCAAGAATCAGATCTATACAAACAATTAGGACATTTTTACAATATTGCATGAGTAAGATTCATGCAATATTGTAAAAATGTCACAGGTTGGATGATTACGAAACTTTACGTTAAAAGGTTTCAACAATTGTTGAATCAAATAATAAAATGTCGAAATCAGTGTAAATAATAAAATAACACAAAGTAAATCGCGATAGAATTCGTTAAAATGGGTTATTTCAAACAAAATCCTTTGTATATATTCACGAAATCACATATAATATATATCAATAATATACATTTATAATACATATAAATGTTATATCTCGTTATTTTGCATTTACTCTTCTGTCGGATTACACATTTCAAAATGCATAGAATTTGTTCAAACATCTAAATGTATTGAAAAGGGATCATCCATTTTGTAACAGCTTAGACATCTTCGCAGGTGGACGCTGGGCCTTAAGCAATAAGGATCGTGATTCCAATACTTGAAGAGGGAAACGGTTTATACTCCCGAGAGGGATTTGTTGTGGCTGTATAATTTACATATTTAAGTAGAACTACCAATATTATCATTGCAGATTAGTTTCTGTACGGTAAATATTAATTACAAAATTTCTATTATTAAAGAGTATGAATTAATTTTGCTGCTAGTTATTTTAGCGAAATCTATACAACTTGGATTGCAACATGTACCGTTCAAGTTCACATATAAAACATTAATTAGTAGTTTTTGTTTTTTTATTAGTAAATGTAGGAATTGCATTTCCTAATTAACAAATTTACATTACCTACTACTCTACGATACGAGAGATTACATCTGTTTTAGTGGTACCTACATACGTATGCGTTGTTGCAAACGAAGCGAACTAGGAATGTAAATGTGCTATACAGCTATTAATTCTACTCGTTATTTAAAATTGATGTTAAAAGAGAGATAAAAACAGACTTTACTCGCAATTTAGGAACTTCTTTTACTTGAACTGGATTTCATCAGTGAAAATTGGTTCAACTAAACTGAGTTTTCACATTTTACTCAATGACATTCATTGTTTTAAATATGTTAATGCAGTTTTAATTGAATTAGTCACGTATTCATCGGTGAAATACAGCCTAAATGTAAAAACTTCAAGTGAAATAAGCCTGGTTTAATTTTCTAAATTACTATATGAGCATATTTACAAAATATACAGAAATGGGGCATGAGGCATACGGTCGATAGAGCATTGATGATAATGGAGGAAGTAAAATCTGTTAAATGCACTCTACCGTACACTAGTAAATATGGCCGAATAGTAGCCATTAAACACTCGTAACTTTGTACAAAAATGATGTGTGTAAACACTGGAGGGAGTGCGATACTGGACGTTTGTGTTTTAACCACCCTTTTACACTTACGACATTAACACGTACTTATAGGTAATATTACATTATAATTAAATCTAAAGTACGTTATTAAAATAGTTTTTGGTGTGTAGGTACAGGAACTCAGCGGTAGTGTTGAGTAGCGACTCGAAGTTGAATCTTTATATTATGTTTACAGTTTCAACCGAACAACCTGTTCAGTGTTCAGGAACTAGTGGAAACATTACCGGAAAGTTTAGTTAAACATGGAATAATAGTGTGGTATTTCGGTAATATTTAAGTTCGGTAGTATTTAAGTAGGTAAGAGTCCTGTTGCAATCGATGTACGCCGAACCAATATATTATTATATTGTGCGACGAAGCATGAAAAAGGCTACACTACAATATTTTGCTCACAGCCATTTTTTTATGGATTTTGTTTCACTTATCAAAAACATTTTCATTGAGCTGGAAACTGCAAAAATGTGAAATGCGTTAGCTACAGCAATGCGATATTACGAAAAATATATGAGTTCAAGCAGTACATCTAATCGTAATTCATATTGGTAAAACAAAAGTGGTTCAGATTACAATGTATTAATAATATTATTCTATGATATCCTTAAAAAGTTGACATTGAAATTGGCTACGGTAGTTATGGAAACATTAACATTTGAGTTCAAATTGAAATTATAATTAAGGACTTTAAAATTATATACCACAGATTCCATTATTTGAAAAATAAACGAACGGAACATTCATCTACATTGTATAAATTAATGGAAAATGTTTTATGTTCAAACATTTTCATGTACAGTTTAATGTAATTGTTAACTAAAACAGAAAAGAATGACCCTTCCATTAACTTACAAAAATATATGTAGTACCTATAAGTAACTTAGAAGTAATTTGAAACAATTTTTAATCAACGTCGTTATGCCTAATGTGCAAATGTTTCCTCTAAACATTTACATTATGAGCTAAAATGTAAAATCTAGTTTTATATAAAAATAAAGTCCCTACTTCTACGACTAGAAGCGGCTGTACATGTCTAACTTTTAAAATAAATATTTACATTTACTACTGATGTACATACGCAGGAAATTAGACTTATTAGAAAAATCTAGACGATGACTAGAAACTAGACACAGAATTTTGAAAAGTTGACTACTTATAATCGAACGACTAATTCGAATTCGAATTCGAGATCACAATATCGCTTGGCAATATATTATAACCTTAAAAATAACAACTAGGTAAGATCATAATCTACTTTATTTCTAGATGCTAATACGTCATGTATCGATGACTAGTTTAAATTTATAAGCTCACTCGAGAGTTCATTGCATACAATTACGTAAATAAATACTGATATTAAATACTTTTATGTGATTGAATGTAAATTGTATTAATTATGGTAAACTAAAATTTCGTTCTTAATATATATTTTTCTATGTAATGAAAAGACTAATGTATTGACAACGATGTATGCTTATAACAGAATGGGTTTAACTCGCAGTGTGGGATATAATTACTTATTTGACTAAGTTAAGTTGATAAGCTCGCATTGGTAATTTAGCTGGAGTTTAAGGAAAGTATATTTTAAGGTGTTAAAGGCGGAAGTTATATGAAAGTTAAAAAAATATTTCGACCTATATGAGAAACAGACGGAGTAAGAGTTATTAGTAGAATCGCTTTCACTTTATTCTTTTCACAACTGAACATATACCAACCATATACGCATACATGGCTTCTTAAAATGAGAAAATATCTTTGTATTAACGTGTGTAAAGCTCAAGCAAAATATAATTATCATGTTTTCTGTTGTTCAATAGTTTAATAAGAACATACAGTGTGTACCGACTTAGCTATAAGAAGTTAGCGTTAGCAGAAGATTCTCAGGAGTATCGTTCCAGGTTTACTGAGCTTAGGAATTCTTGAGATGGTGTACGTCGTAATCACAGCGGCGTAGGACTGCGAAGTGTGTCATTTGGAAGGTGTTGGTGGAGCGGCTCCCACGCTCCAGGGTGCCTGTCATCGTGTAGCCCATGTTGAAGTCTGCCTGTGTCACGTTGGTTGTCAGATACAACTGTTGGCGGAAAAAAATATTGTGTAATATTAAAAATTATAACAATCTTAATTAACGTTCTCCGTGAAAATTTCAAACAGAATCAAACTGCGTACTGTATACGTAAATAGGCGTTAACGAGACTCAACTTCAATTTCTCAATTCAGAAACCGGCCTTTAGTGGTAGCATTAAGTAGCATTGTTTCTGGTGTTTTAGTGATCCTAACTTCAATCTCAATTTTCTAATCCAACTCCTAGGTTAGGTAACCCAGGGGTGTGTGTTGGGTAACCTCCTCGAGTGTCGCTCCGATTCCGATCCCGCTGCAGTCCGGGGGGAACGGAATTGGAGCGGCCGGTACACCCTGGGCGGCGGTCAATGGCTTCCCCTTCACCCCTTCATAGGGTTGGCATTGATCGTCGGCCAATACCCAACGTGGCGGGAACACATCGCTCTCCGTACTCCTCTGCTTTCAGAGGAGACAGGATGAGCGATGCTGTTAGTGGTGAGATGGCCCAGGGTCAGCCGGGGTGCGAGGGATATGCTCTATGGGTAACCTTACACCCCGGCGTCTGAAGACCCGAGACGGCGTGCGGTTTTAGTCGGTGCAAGCCCGACATAACCGCCCCCGCTGGCTGGCGGGGGGGTATCCGAAGGGATTTCCGCACGATAAAAAAAAAAAAAAAAGGTAACCCAAAGCTGCTTTCTAAATACTGAGCATAGTAGAGCTTGCTATCAAGTTTTATACGATGACGGACTTTCGTAGCGCTGATCTAGAGAGGGAGAGATTTTGTTATTTAAGTTCATTCTATATCACAGACCACGGTAACCACTTGACATCAAGCATGTCATTTACTTGTAGACTTTCACTTACTATCATACCGTGAATGCAATTCTCTTTGACTCTCTTCCTCGTTTTCAGGGAGACTACGAAGTCGACTCGCAAAGCGAAGGCGACCCTCCTGCATTTTTTTCTGAGATTTTGCGAATATGAAGGCTGCCGCAGACCCTTACGCTTGACTCCTCACATCCATTGCAGCATTATACATCTTCGAGATACGCTACATAAGAATGTTTATCCACATTCTGGAACCCATAACACAAGCTAGTTAAACTATGCTTAATTTGGGTCTAGTAAGCGCTGTGTAGAATGTCGTAAATATTTATTATTATTATTATACAGTTATTTCGTATTTCCAAAGGTTTAGGTCGAATGTAGTGTTACGTACCGTCTTCCGACCCGATTGCGGAATAAATGCATTTCATAATACCAATTACCCGAAACTATGGTCCGCAACTTCGGATGTACATTTCATGGTAGATCTACAGATTCCCGGTCATTTCATATGAAAAATGTCAGCCTTATAAAATGATGTGGATACTTCTTACCTTAAAATCTGCATCAGTCCCCATATGCTTAAAGGTACCCACGATGTAGACTGCGTTGGCACCGCTTATCACCATTCGAGCGTGAGTGCTGTGTCTGCAACAATAACGAACTATCCTAAGTTTGAGTTTATAATTTTAATTGCTATAATAAGTTTGTAATCATTTGTGAATAAATAAATGCTCAAAGTCGGGATAAGTCCATAGGCATTTGACGCGTTGGTGGTTGGCACTGTGAGCACTAAAACCCTTACTCGGTGGTGTGCAGCCAAAAGTGTGCAAGCACACACAATGACTCAGGTTTTAGTTATTAATATTTTAAACTATGTTGCTTCTCATAATGTACAATATATCCCAGCTCACAGCTTGAAATAAAGAAAAAAAATCGAGCTTTCAAAAAAGATATTATAAATCAAGGTTCCTCTTTAGATAACGTCTTTGCTTACACGTGTTGTCGAGACAGATAATGTGTGACGGTACCACAGTTTGTCACGCTACGGCCCCTCCCGGGAAGAATTAGTGCACGACGCTTATACACCTTGCAATGTTTCCACGGTAATGTATTTGTCCCAAGATTATGGGAATTGTTTCTTGTTTAGAATATTCAATGTATAGAGGATATGTTTCAGAATTTTAACTCGGAAATAGGTAAGTAGTCATATTTACCTATGTCTGTTAGTTAATATTATAAGATTTTATAGTGTACTAATGAAGATTAACAATAAGTTTTGTACATTGCTATCAAAAAAACATCGATGTTATTGCCACACAATTGCTACAACTGTTGCGTAGGAGGTTTTCTTTTTTCCTTGAGATTTCCAACCCATCCCTAAGGTCGGAGGAACGCCGTAGATTCATTATGGCAGCGCGTCCACGACAATCTTGTAATACGGCACCGAGCCACGCGGTGATTTATCTACGGTCCATTGCCTCATAACTACTGCCTCTACGAATTATTTGCTGTAACACAGACACGTTCTACGTGATAAATTGTTATCAGAGATCACTGCGTGGTTATTTTTAGAAGAATGGCTATCACCCGCATAAATGCGGAATTTATATCTGCGTGAATTAGGGTTTTACTTTTCACCGAGGTAAAATCTTTTACAAGACTACATAGAAACTTAAGGTTGTGATCAATAATAAAAGTAAAGGCTAGGTTTTAATAAAAACAAAATTCTGTTTCGGTTATGCAGCGTTGGTAAATGCGACTGCAGTTCATGAGATCCCGGGTTCAATTGCCAGGTCGGGAAAATGAATCAGGATCAGGATTCGGTTTTCGGTTAGGTTTTCAGCAACAGTACGAATTCTTAAAAAGCCAGCCCTTCCAGGTATACGCTGGCTTTATTATCAAACAAACATTTCTTTAAACACGTCTTGAATACTCATGAAAGTTGAACACATCATCAGTGAATTGTGATTACGGTAAAAATCCAGCAAAAATGTTATTTTATTTAAGTACAATTTTCACAAAGTTATTGCATACTTACTAAGATCTAGGATCACAACAATAGAAATATAATGTGAAATGAATGTGTCATGTAGCTCGCGTGCAATAGATATGAGTAGGTATTTATCTATTCTTAAAAGTTATAAATAATATCAATTAGAGAATCGATCTCAAAACTAATTTTACTTTTTTAAATATAGTAAAATAAACCCATTGAATAAGAAGCCATTTTCTATGAACGTTTATAATTTATAAGAGTCCAGAGAGGAAAGTGGAAAATAGGTAAAAGGAAAGGCTTTTGACTCTTTCGCACTTTCCCGAACTGTAGAAAATGCAGCACTCAAAGCTGAAGTTAAGTGAGAGGGTGGAATTTACTTCCCTGGTCAAGCTGACTTATTCACGCAAGGAAAAGTAGCGCTCTACCTCGGGTTTTCGGCTTTAGTGATAAAAAAATAGTTAATAAAAACTTTTTTAAAACTAGCTATATTTCAAAAATTTTGTTGCATTAAAATAAGAACAACAAACAAGCTTAAGCTTAGCAAAATATTATTTTCGGTTCAGTGCAACTATATTTGTTGAATATAAGCTTGTTTTTAGAAAAGTTTTCTTTTTATTAATTATTTTATTTTATCTTTTTAGTTTGAGTGTTAGAGTAGAGTGCCAAGACAAACCAAACGAGTCTATCTTGTTTAGTTCAGAAATTCTTATGACTACCTACCGTCTCCATCTTCAGACCTTGGCCATCATGTAGCACCGTACCAGAGTGTTTACCAAGAGAAAAAAATAACCCAAACTCTGTAGGTTCATCTTGTTTAGTTTAGGAGTTCTTATGGACACCTTCCTACTTCATCTTCGGATACTGAACACCATTTAACACCAGAGAGTTTGCCAAGACAATACAAATGTACTCAATTTCCATAGGTTTATTTAGTATAGTTTAGGAATTCGTATGGCCACCTTCCTACTCAATCTTCAGCCTCTGAATGCCATGTAACATCAAAGAGTTTTCTAAGGCAAAACAAAAGAGCCCAAACTCGATATGGTTATCTTAGTTTTATCTACAATAATAATAATCTTTATTTTCGCAAACAAAAACATCATAAAATATAATATGAGATAGTGTTACAGTACAGGTATTGGTTTTTGTTACACAACAATTAAGTTCACTACTGGTACCTTAGCTAGGATATGTAGTAGCCTGCATAAAAAAACCGGTTTTCAGCTTAACTTGTAGTACACTAGCAACCATAAGCGAGACGGTATTTAACCAGTAATTATGATATTTTTATAACGTCTCGGGACTTATCGCGATAAACATGGAACTTACTTTTACCGACGTTTCGTTTAACTAAAGATTACAATTGAATACTAACTAAATAAAAAATAAAAGTAAAAAATTAAACATAATACTATTAAAAAGTGTTTGGTACAGTTCAAGTGTGAGATGTCATGTTTGTACTTGAGTGCGTTGTATGTATTTGTGTATGTCTGAGCATGTGTGTGTGTGTGTTTGAGGCATTCCCTCAAACACACACACACACACACACACATATGTTTGTGTGTACCTGTCATTTTGTTGAATACCGAAAACAATCAGGCTCTCAGACTCCTGATACGTTTTTTTTTAAATTTGTTTAATATAAAAAATTCAATTTAAATTAGTACAGTAATAGTGTTACAAAAACCAGAAAGATTTATTCGTACACCACGTTCGTCGCTCAGTCGTGAACATCACGTCATAGTGAACATATGAACTTGTGAATACATGAACTAGGTACCTACTTATTCTATAATAAATTGTACAATCCACAGAACAAAAGTGTACTATAAAGGTATATAATATTATATGGAAAAAAAGATATGACAGTAAACTTTCCGTTCAAAGTAAATAATTTGCAGGTAGTTTGGTAAAACTTATGCGATACTACATTGTTCAGCAATGGCTTATCACGTTGGCCAAAAGACTTGCTGTAGATACTGAACTGCGTACAGAATGTTTCATTTACTTTTTGATTTACTTGTTGTTCAATGTATTATTTTTAATGTATTAATAAGGTAGGATCTTAATATATATTTTAGGTTTTTACTATTTATTTTATTTTTTAAATGCTCAGGTAACTTATTTATGAAATTAGGGACAATTGAATTTAGTGTTCGTTTACCATGAAAGTTATTAAATCTCGGTGTTATCAACTTTTTATTGGTCACGCTTCTGGTTAATTTATTATGTGAAGTTACTATTTGAAGGAACTTATTAAAATATTGTTCCGTTAGGATATCGTATTTTATTTTATCGTGGACCGGTAACTAAGAACAGTATGAGAACAATCCGTGATAATTGTTATCATACTTAGCCCTTACCTTACGGGGAGCAATGGTTTTTAATATGCGCAACTGTAGTTCATAAATTCGGTCTAATTTTGATTTAAAAGTACGCCCATAACTACTTAGCCCGTAAGAAATTACTGATTCGCCTAGTGCTTTATATAGCGATAATAAAATCGGATATGGAATTTTATGCCGAAGTATGGAGGATTTTGCAAGTATTGCGCGCAATTTATCACATACCTTTCGAATGTGATTCGACCATGACAATCTGTCATCAATGATCACACCTAGGTATATTTGTTTATCTACAACTTCCAGGGCTTCGCAGTTGCAATTAGCGTTTTTATGTAAACAGCTGTGGCAATTCGATATTACTGTTATAGCCGATGTTTTTCTATTTTGATTTGTACTTATGTACATTACTTTAGTTTTATTACTATTCAGAATGAGACCATTGTCATGGGACCATTTTGAAAGCAAAATAAAATCATTTTGTAATTTACTAAGAGCCATATTAATGTCCGAGTCAGCTGAGAGTTAACATGTATCGTCAGCAAATTGATACACCTCGCAATCTTTTATAATGTTTGCTAGACTATTTACATAAATTATGTAGTGTAAGAGCCCAAGCACTGAACCTTGTGCCGTCCCTTCAGTAACGTGAACCCTATCACTGAGAGCGTTACCAATCTTCACGTTGTAAGTTCGGTCTTGTAAATAGTTTTTGCACCACTCCAATAAGGAACCACGTATTCCACTTTCTTCCAAACTATCTATTATTTTACAATGGCGAAGTGTATCAAAAGCTTTGCTGTAATCGATAAAAGCTGCAATTACATGTCGTTTGTTATCTAGATGTTTATTGACAGAATCTGTAAAATCAGAAAGTAATTGTGTAGTATTCCTTCCTGGTTGAAAACCGTACTGTTTTTGTGAAATGATGTCATTCTTTTTATAGTATGAATACATTTGATTTCCTACGAGTTTTTCAACAATTTTGTCAACTGTGGGGAAAATATAATATAATATATATATAATAAATATGATGGATGCATGTTTTGCTTATCTTACCGTCCTTAGTTTCAATTCGTGTGTAATCGGATATCCTACTCACAAGACCACAGCTATACAAAGAAGTTTTATATATATGTTTTACAGCACAGTCGACTTTCAGATCTATGTTAATGTCTCCGAGTAAGTTTAAGTCACAATCCGTACCAAGACTAGAAAGTGTGTGCTGCAATTCGTTTATGAATAAGTGTTTACTATTGTTAGGAGGGGACACTGCGAATGGCCCAGGGTCAGTCGGAGTGCGAGGGATATGCTCTGTGGGTAACCTTACACCTCGGCGTCTGTAGACCCGAGACGGCGTGCGGTTTTAGTCAGTTCAAGCCCGACATAACCGCCCCCGCTAGCCGGCGGGGGGGTATCCGAAGGGATTTCCGCACAATAAAAAAAAAAAAAAAAAGTGGCAGATACACTGCGCACAGAACTGGCATTCAAAGTATTGTGTTTTAATTTTGACTTCTGATATTTTAAGCGTGTTATGTAAATAGACTATTATACCCTTTCGATTATTCCGCAATTCCGTTATCATACTATAGCCTTCAATATTATATAAGTTGCTAAGATTATCTGAAATATTAGCCTCAGTTAGTATAATAACATCTATCCTTTGTCGGCATGAGCTAATGCATTGTTCTAAAGCTGAGAAATTTTTAATAATAGACCTAATATTTATATGAAAACATAGTAAGTTCCTAAAGCCCTTTGGTATACATTTTAAGTAATTTTGAATATTTGAACAGTTTTTTAGTTCAAACACATCATCCTCTTCAAAAGAAGCCATTTTAATTGTTAAGATATTTCTACATTAGGGAGAAATGAAAAGATAAATAAAGAGCCTATAAAATACCTATTTTTCACTAGTTGCCATTCTAATATCACTTAAAGATCTTACTATTATTGGATATTCGTTTTCAGATTTACGAACCAGTATTGCACCTTTTTTTACACCAAATGAACTTGTACCTATTCTTCAATTCTTGCTTTGCGTTCCATAGGAGTTTCCTGTTGTATGATGTAAGAGCTTCGTTAACGTAGATTTTTTGTCCATCGACCCCATTAGATACGTTTTAATAAAATCATTTACTTGAAGAGAGGTTCCTTTAGATGCAGTTATATCTTGAGTAATATCGTCCTTTACAATGACTCTAATGGGACCAGGATGATCTTTTCTACCACTAAGACGCTTTGTACTTATAATGTCTGCTTTAGGCAAAGATATTTTTTTAGCCAGTGTTTCCGCTATATTTGTTATGTTTTCTGGGTCTTGTTGAGGTACGTTAGATATATCAATATGACTAGATAATATTGTTTTTGCTCCATCTGTTGAATATGCCATTCAAGAGCGCCTATACGTGTTTCCAAATTGTTATTTTTGTTCGTAACTTCCACTAGTTTCCGTTTTACGTCAATGATGGTTTGTTTCAATGCGTGAACACTTTCATGTACTTCATCCATTTTGTCACTATGAAACTGCATGGACTGTTTCAGAACTTTAACCTCCCTAGTTATCGCCCTTTCTACTTCCGCGGTTATGTTTTTTAGGAGTTTATTTGCATCAACATGTACTAACGTATTAGGTTCTGTAGACGGCTCTTCATCCTCTTCTTCGTCTTCATCTGGAATTATAAACTAAGATCTCTTACCCGAGACCTCTAGACATTCCCGACACATCCACTCTAGAGTCTCCGCAGCACGAAGAGCACTTATCTGCTTTTTCGAGAGGCCAGAGCAGAGCTTAGTGCTGTGAACAACCTTCTCACATCCAGCACATTCAAGCCCAGGGCTTTTGACCCTAATATTTTTATTGCATTTATCACATTTACTCATGTTGAGGGTATATATATAATTTACAGGCGAAATGTATCGTACGTGTATATAAAACGAGTTTCGAACGACGAATGACCCAGAGGCACTCACGAACACTAGACCTGCAAGCTTTGTTGGACAAATGATATATGGGAAGCAATCTATTTACTTTGTTGTATAAAGTAGGGCCTATAAAATAATAATAACATTTTTAGGAATGGCTGAATTTAGCTTTCTCACAAAACTGCGTATAGGATATGTGTTGGTAACACATATCCTGTCCGCAGTTTTGTGATATTACATAAGGAGATGCGGCATGCTGCATAAGGACCATTTGGTATATAAATAATCGCCTTACAGTTAAGACTTCGCAATTTCTATAAAGTTCAGTGGTAGGAAAAGTAAACTCACGAAAAGTACTCACTTTAAGGACATCTCCCTATGCTCTTACCAATTCAGGAAGTACTGTTTTACACGCACCTCTCCATGTTGATATACAATACGTCAATAGAGATTTAATTTAGGGGTTCCTGTGGCCACCTTCCTACTCCATCATCAGACCAGCTCCAAGGTACCATATTAATGTATGGTCATCCGAATGTGTCTTAAAATTTCAGCTCAATCGAATGCCAACATCATCACCATCATCATCATCATCAACCTATTCTAGTCCACTGCTGGACATAGATCTCCCCTAATGAGCGTCATAGCGCCCTGTCTTCAGCTTGCCGCATCCAGCATCTGCCCGCAGTCTTTCGCAGATCGTCATCCCACCTGGCCGGAGGGCGTCCTACACTACGTTTGCCGAGTCGCGGTCTCCACTCAAGAACACGTTTACCCCAGCGGTTGTCGGTTCTTCGCGAGATATGGCCGGCCCACTGCCACTTCAGCTTGCTTATTCTTTGAGCTATGTCGATAACCTTGGTTCTCTGTCGGATGTATTCGTTACGAATCCTATCCTTCAGAGAAACTCCGAGCATAGCTCTTTCCATAGCTCGCTGAGCGACTTTGAACTGGTGGACCAGCCCTACCGTGAGTGTCCACGTCTCAGCTCCGTAGGTCATTACGGGTAGGACGTACTGATTGAAAACTTTCGTTTTCAAACACTGCGGTATGGATGACGAGAAGACCCGACGTAGTTTCCCAAACGCTGCCCAGCCTAGCTGGATCCTCCTCTTGGCCTCCTTCTCAAAATTGTTTTTACCCAACTGCACAATCTGCCCGAGGTAAGTGTACTCAGAAACAATTTCAAGAAGGTGGCCATCCACGACGACCGGTCCTGGATCAATGTGGCCATTGATCAAGACTTTGGTTTTATCCAAATTCATGCCAAGACCGATGCGTCGCGAGACTGAAGCTAGGCCGTCCAGCATCTGGGTTAGCTCCTCTAGCGACTCCGCCATTAAGACTATGTCATCAGCGAATCGCAGGTGTGAGATGTAGTCGCCGTTTATATTTATGCCCTTACCTTTCCAGTCCAGCGTCTTAAACATATCTTCCAATGCGCTCGTGAACAGTTTCGGGGATATGACATCCCCCTGTCTCACTCCTCTGCGCAATTGGATGGGTTTAGACTGCTGACCCTGTACTTGGACACTCATAGTGGCGGCTTCGTAAAGGCATCTCAGCACCTCGACATAACGATAGTCTACTTGCCAACAAACGGTTGAAAATGGTTTGCAAATTTTGACGGGCAGCTTACATACAGTGTGTAAAAAAGAAATATGCAATACATTAAAAAATATGATAGATGATGATATGAATATTCATTAAGAACCTCCTTGCTTTTTAAAGGTTGAAATAGAATCTTGAAAAGTGATGCTTTAGTGACCCAAACTAACTCAAGAAGTTTCTTTTACGTTATGCAAACCAATTCCGAAAAGAAAAAGTTACGTATAAACTTTGAAATTTGACTCTTCCTGATGCATTTGGAAAAGGCGAGGAGTTTGCATGCCGGTCACGTATCCCTGTTAGTAGGCCGCGAATCCAACACGTACCTACCGCAGCCCTAACAGCCCTGTAATGGCCGCCGCCCTATAATAGCTCCGAACATCTTTCGACTACCCACCAGCAAATTAAAATCCTTTTATGCGCACTTTTGCGCTACTTTGTTCTAGCTAAACGAAATTAAATGGACGCATTCGAAATTAGAACGTACGTTACGGAAGAAGCTCTCTGGAATATCGATGTAATAGTAATCGAAACGGCTGAGATGTTATCTCTGTACTAAGGGCGTTTATGTTGATTGTGTAATAACTGACTATTCAAGAACCTATAGTACGTATATGAAATTCTAAGAAAAATAAGAGATTTAAGGTATTAGGAATTCCACCTCGAGGCTATCCTCATGTAATCGCACATTCTGATCCTGTTCCCGCAACCCATGGGAACCTATTCCCCTAATAAAAAGTAGCCTATGTGTTATTCCGGACTATAATCTGTCCCTGTACACAACTTCAGCCATATCCGTTCAGCTGATTTTGCGTGAAAGTTCATAAAAATAATCGGTGCGCGGCTCAGCGGTTAACAAACATACATTCATCCTTATAAACTTTCACGCTTACAAACAAACGGTAATTACAAAATAAGTGTAAGAGTTTAAGACACAATTATTGTGATTTGTTCTTGTAGTCCCAAATTTAAATAAATAATAAACTATTTTAATACTTAAAACTTAAAAATAAACCGACTTCAAAAACCAGTAAAATAACTGAATTACAGATTATATTCTATAGATAAAAAATATCTATAGAATAAAATCCTTAATTCAGTTATTTTACTCTTTTCAGTGCCTGTTCTTAAGTATATGAAAAGTGACCAGGGAATGAAATGAAAAGTAACCAGGGAATTAAATGTTGTAGGGCTGTTTATTGTTGACATAACTTGGGTCTGACAGTAAGAGTATTAGAGAACTGGACTCGAATTTTCGAACGGATTACATTATTTTGAAATGGCAATGAAACACCACATTTCTGTTATAAGTATTAAATATCTGGGTGAGACCGACCGTTGTTCGGTTTTTTTTTTTCGACGTTTTCTAAAATTAAATCCAGCGAGATCAATTCATCGCCCCTGAAAGCCCCCTTTCTTTCGTGCAAACCTCCCCTTGGATACCCCCCGCCGGCCAGCGGGGGTGGTTATGTCCGATTCGAACCGACTAAACCTGCATACCGTCTCGAGTCTTTAGACTTTAGGGGTGTAAGGTGGCCCTAAGGCATTTCCCTCGCACTACGGATGACCCAGGGCCATCTCCGGTTTCGAGATGTCCCCCCTCGGGTTTGGGAACCACGGTGTCCCCGTCTTGCCTCCGGAAAGAGAGGAGGCGCGCAGCGCGCCGCCGCCCCGGCCTGTTTCAGCTAAGGTGCGCTCATAGAGGCCGTAGGTCGTTCAGCGACCTCCGACGCCTAAGTCGTCTCCGTGCCTTTTTCATTTTTTGTGTCGGAACTGTCTGCCATGGCAGTTTCTTTTTCTTACGTGTGCTTGATTAAATTAGATATAGAAATTGAAATTGTCGACTAGCATACTTCGTACTTAGAACACCTAGCAACAGTTACTACCGACTACTATGTCACAACTAAAACGTGATTACTAAGCCATAATCCTGCATCGCGATTTCTTGCGTTTAATTTTTTTAAGAATTTCCACTATTCCTGAGCAGCAGAAATGTCGGTATATTTTATATGATGACGTTATCTCTGGTATTTTTTTTATAATGGTCCCTTCAATATGACGTCACCACGCCTAATGGTGAGCTAGAGTTAAAATCTTAGGAATGGGGGTCACCATTACAGACACCGTTAATGCTACAATGGAGGCCGTATGCTTGACGGTTCATCAGATGCTTTTGCACTCACCCACATATAGAAAGCGGCAAAGAAAAGAGGGGCTGATCCATTTAGTGATGGAATTGTTTGCACCATGTGAGGCTCATACCACAGCCTTGCACGTGTTGTTCTGTATAGGAAAGGAGACAGTGGGACTAGTTGGAAGAGCTCGTCGCAACACTCGCCATGGTAAAGGCGGTAAAATACTGCCCAAGAGGCAATATCTCTACGCAACTGCAAAGGTTCGAGGGTGTTTGTGACCTCAGGACTCGCAATAATGCGGACTGCACGTCGCTGCAATCTGTTGAGAGCATCTAGTAAGTACCGTGCGTTACTTCCAGAGACGAGAGCATTATTCCGCGCCAGAACGGACTTGTGTCTTGTATCTGTACAAGACACACATCCGTTTTAGCGCGGAATACTTCTTCTCTTCTTCTGGACACTGCTGCTCCGGTGTGAAAAACCGTCTCACATTGTTCCGAACTCTGAGTTTACGCGAGGCCGTTTTGATGATGATCTCGATGTGATATCGCCCGTGTAAGGTGGTATCATCTGTATAGCAATGAATGCTGCCAGCTGATAGCATGTCATTGATATAGCGAAAAAAGAGAGTGTACGTCCGTTTGGTGGCAAACGGACGTATACCAAACGGAGCATTTTTTTTTGAAAACGTGATGTCTCTACCACCCTATTCGCAGTCGGAAAATATATAAAAAAGTTTATAGTTTTTTTAAAGACTATTTATAATGTGCCACACATTACTTGTATTCTCGTTAATCTCTCCCCCTTCTAACACAGGAGTGGATTTACATTGATGATATATTGGATAGGGTTTGAATGTGTCTTAATTATTGTAAGTTAGCCATTACGCAATTTTTTCTATGTTACAGGAAACCAGGAATCATATGTCCAATCTGCTTTTTAGTAGAAGCTTGCAACACTATATGGATAATTCTGTCAAAGCCTTCAGACTTATTGAATGAGTTCTACAATTCCGAGACTGGCAGTGCTAGAAGAAAACTCTACATGAGGTAGCTCAGGTAGTCAACATTAATGTAATATTTAATTTTATTTTGTTATAGTTAAAAGGAGCCCTTGGTCCGCTTACTCCTTCTCTTCCTTATGGTTTGGTTTATACGGCTTTTATGGGAGCAACTGCCGTCTGATCTCCTAACTACGAAAACAAGGCCTGCGCCAGAGCCTCGTCCGTCAATCAGCAGGCGTAGCGGCTTGCAGGTGGGGTTGGCTTGGCCCCGAAGCCTTGGTGGGGCCTCCTACACGCAAATATCCATTAACTATCAGCTTTTAATAAAGCTCTAAGTACATACTTACATAACACGTTGTAATGAACTGTCTCACAGAGCACAGGTTTAACCGACCTAATTTACAAAGACATCTGCTAAGCAAACGTTAAATAAATACTTTATGTTGTTGCGGTGTGATAATAAATAGCGCTTCATTCGCGCTAAGCCCTTAACGTCCGCCATCTTTATTTACGGCACGTTCGCGCTACTTCTCAGAGTCGACGGTGTGAGATCGCGCGATAGTGGCGCCACTTCCCGCCGTTTGTCAAACAGCGGCTTAGCGTGCTCACCTGAACCTCCGCAGTTAATTGCAAAAAGCACGTTAACGTGCTACAAACATGATATAATGTTTCCTCTCCGCTCTTAAAGCATGTAATCATATTTTTCACTAAGAATCTCCACTTTGCGGGAAATTTTCGTTGTGATTTTTTGTTTAACATTTTGTGAGTATTTTTTACGGGTCGTATTTATATAAATACTTACATAACATTTTATTTGAAATGAGTTTTGCTTCAATAGTAAGAATTGGCAGTTTAAATTTTAATGTTTATGATGAAATTAAAGGGTGTATGGAGGCCCCATGAAGATCTTCGGGGCCCAAGTCAACCTCACCTGCTAGCTGGTACACCTGCTGACTAACAGACGAGCCTGTGACGCACGCTTCCTTCCTTGTCCAGTCGCTTCCGCAAAAGCCAAGATAAGCCAAATGAAGAGAAAAATCAGGAGAGTGGGCTGTAAATTAGAAGCTTTGGATGCAACCGGGACTCGCTGCGACAATAATTGGACAAGATTCGAACCTCGTCAAAATATTTAGCTAATTATCATTAACACACTGAACTTAATTTTATAATGAGCGTAGTATAAATTCATTTTAAGATGTGTTAGTATCATGCTTGTACCGTTGCGGTGTAGGGTTCGAAATCGTTCACGCGTTGCACTTTGGGACACTGATGATCAAGTTATACCGATTGATTAGATTTTTAAAAATTGAATTTTTTTTAGAATACTTCAAGGTTTAGTGTTAATGACAAAAATAAGAAATATATAAATAACAAAGAATATTATATGAGGATTTACATGATTATGTAATATAATTATGTATATGTAATATATAATGATTAGCTATCGCTCAAGACTCCGTCCGCATCGTTAATTTCACCCCAGTCAGTTCAGTCGTTTTGGTGTGATAGAGTAACAAACATTCGTCTATCCATCGTTACAAAATGTCACATTTCTAATATTAGTAGTAAATATGTTATTCTTAAAAATAATACTACAATGGTGTTGCGAAAAAAAAAACGCCGCGCATTAATTGTCGATATCAACAATTCGAATGTTTGGACTTGCCTCACGAGGTTGTTGACATGTAGGTATAGGTTATTGTTCCGATAGTCGTATCGGTTCACGGACTGATTGCCTAAAGCCTAGATCAACATCTCAAGAGGGTCGCATTAGGCAGTTGGGTCAAGGGCTTGATGTAGAAGCCAGTACACCTCAATACGGCGCGTATTGTGAGTAGATTCCTCTCTCTGGAGCCCTAACCACCGGTAGTTTGGTCCATACTCGATGCCGGTGGGGCACAATTTTTTATATTTTTAAATGTATTTATTTTTTATGAGAACAAGCATGGGCTGTTGGAGTCTTGAGGCAAAATACTTTGTGGACGACATAGGGCGTTCATTGAGAGAGAAGTCGGGTGTGACTCCAACGCCGGACTTTACCTGGTGCAAATGCTGGCCATCGCCATTCAAAGAGGTACTGCGGCCAGTATGATCGGCACTTGCACCGGGTATAGGTATGGGCGGGTCTTTGATAAGACGGACATAAAGGATTTATGTTATTTGTTCGAATTAAATTTTAATTACTTTATAAATAAATACTGCATCTTCATTATTAATGTTTATATTTAAAAATATAATTTATATATATATAAAATTAATCGTTTACTAATGTATGGCAAAAAAAGTTCCCCAAAGTGTCACATGCCAAAGTATGTTTCCCAAATTTTCGTTTGGCAAAACAACTTTTCACAATTTTACAGTTAGCAATACTATTTTTGGCAATTTATTGTTTTACAAATAATTACATGACAAAGTTTCATTTTACCAAGTATATTAGGTAGTCAAATATGGTTTGGCATAACATACTTTTCCCTGGCATGGCTGGCAACATAAATGGCAAAAAATACACTGCTGCATGGGTGTTTGTTTCATCTTGGACGAATAATTTACAGGTAAGAACTTCTATAATAAATTATATTGCTATTATACAAATCAATTCCGGCGCTTCGCCGGCCGCTGCCGCGGCACGCTTGCTACGCTCGCTCGGCTCGCGCTCTGTTGGGGCCACACTTCTAACCTAACCTAACGAACTTTTCTGGCAGTTCCGATCTAGCCAACGTAATTTATATGAAATTAATGTATTTTACTTTATTTATAATTAATTATTAATGAGACATGCTTTTTGAACGAACTTACTTTGGGAATATATTTTTTTACAAAATAAAGCATATGCTTAATGTATATTTTTTTTATTGATATAGAAAATTGAGCAAGTAAAAAGTTGCCAAATGAATATTTGACGAAGTGATTAAAATGCAATATATAAATTTGCTAAAGATTCTTTTGGGAAATGAAAGTATACGATAAGTTTTTTGGGAAGTGAAATTTGATGAAACATATTTTGCCAAACGGCAGGATCCCAAAGTTAATAAAGGAATGCGACTATTATTACCGTCTAGTTCCAGCTACTTCAATAACTTTGCAGCGCGATCGACGCCACCAACACGGTTCCAGCGTCCAGTACGAGGACGAGGCGCTGCGAGCCCAGCCCTCCTCCGGGAACATCAGCACCTGCCAACAAAAAAACAACTCAAGTCAGAACCCCAATATTATCAAAGCCGAAACCATCTTAATTGATTTCGTGAGTTCTATTTCGGTTTGCAAAACTTTCGTAATGAGAACAGACAAGTTTATTTCCATTTGCAAGTCCGCATTAATTTATTTAAAAAGTCTGCCGCCCCAATCATTGCTTACGAGTGCTTGACTGATGTTGTTTTAACAATGAAGCTTGTACTATATCGTCTGACGATATTTTACGAGGTATTTAATCTAAGAAAGTGAAATGAGAGCTTCACGGAACGTCGAATAGGAATTACCTAAATTACAAAACTTTACATGCCTTTCGACAGCGGGTTGAAAAATAGCTTTTTGACTAAAACTAATATTGCAAGCTAGAAACAAAACAGAGCGGAGTTGTAACGAAGTTGTTTCAGACGTTCGAGTTTACAACCGCGGGCGATAGGAGTGCGGAGCGAGTAACCCGCTCGGCGCTCGTTTACGTTTGCAGCCGGAGTAGTTCCTTCGACAGCATCATCGATAACGCAAACGTAGAGGCATATTACCACCGAGACTCGTTCGCTCGATTGGCTTCTGGCATTCCGTCCTCATTTTCTTCGTGGCGGGCGTCTTGGGCAATATTTTTTTCTCTACCAAAATGTTTTCCTGCTTTCGACAATATTGCGTCAGTTTCAAAGGGGCGGAGTTGTCGAGGATGAAATCGCTTTCACATTGAGTGAGCACACTAATGATTGAGTTCCGTGCGGTACGGACGAGTGGCGGGTTGCCGGGGCGAACGGCGGCGGGCGGGCGTCTCGCACGGGGACACCGGCAGGACGCGTCCGCTCACCCCGTAGACCCTTTGATGAATGTACCATTAATGAATTTAAAAGCATTTCATTGTTACAGATTTTGAAATGCAAGAATTTCATTTGGTTCGGGCTAAATTGAAATACTACATAGTGAACATATCTAGATTAAACTGTCAATGACCTCAGGGGTTCGGTTAGTAGCTAGAATGTGATTTGTTTATGTTAAAAGTGATTTTTTTATGTTAAAAGATTTAAAAAAATATTTTTTATATGCAAAGTAGTGACTACCGTTAAGTTGCATTTTATCATTAAACAGCAAGCACTTTCACAAAAATGCAAAATACCTTTTCATATTGTTCTAATGGTAAAAGGATTTATTGAAACGTCGGGATCAATGTAAAATATAAAATAACATCAAATAAATCGCGATAGAATCCGTTAAAAATAGTTTTATTTGAATGTGTAACATTCGCGTAAACTTCCGACAATATCACAAAAGTCCCACAACCAGCCTCATGGTAAGCGCTTGCACCATCGGAGGCACCGCGCTTGCACCAATTGTTGTTTACAGTGGAGGTAGTTTTTCAGCTAGTTAGCTTGAAATTCGAATAAGTAGGCAACCCTTTTATTGTTCCTCTAGAGTCTAGAGGTTAAATTAAAGTTTAAATAATACCTACTATATTTAGGTGAAAACAAAAACAGTAGCTAAATAAGTTTTTTTTACCGAAAACTAGTTGGATCTAACTGGAATCTAAATGGAAAATGGATCGACTGCACTGAACCAAGTAACAATAGTTGTCTAAGCGTGATTCGGCTTGCCATGCAAACTTTTCTCATTAATATTTATTATGGAGGTATCTTTTCCCAACAGAACATAATACTATCCTACAACAGAACAGGTATATCGATAGAGTTGCCGCTAAATTAATACAGCTGTTTAATGTTCAAAGTATGTCGAGTCGTAATAGTTGGAATTTGGTAAGTCGCGTTTATCCCCCGCGGAGTATGCCAACTCGCCGATGTCCATTACGAGTTTTGTATAGATAATTCTAGCTAACGTTTATCATCCATATTTGTTGTCGCTGAATGAGATTCCATAAAGGCTAACAGCATTGTAAAATATATTTCAAAGAAAATTAGCGTCGGTTCTATGTTAAATATTAATACAAGCAAAGGCGGAATGCCTTATCTTTTTAGTTGAAGTTATTCAGAAAGGAAGGTGGTGGTTTCAAGGATTTACTAATAGATAAAATCTTTCATTTTATGTTTGTGTAGGTTGTTACGGAGTTCCAACCCAGGGCTTAAATGCAAGTAGTTTCCTCAAAGGGCATTCCCTTTGAGGAAACTACTTGCATTTCAAAGTGTACTGGAAGAAACATGTAATTAGTTAATTAAGATTTTTTAAATTGTTCTTATTTCACATTGCTCTTGTTGGTGTATGATATAGTCAATAAAGACATAGATATAGTAAAAAAAACTTATTATTCCCCGTAGTTTCGTTCACGTAAATATCATTGTTGAAACAGCTTAACTAACTAGTCTGGCCATAAATACTGTTACATCAAAACTTTTCTTTCTTTTCAACTTTTTAATTATTTTGAATTTGGAACACGTATATTATTTTAAAAACTTCTTTCAATTTCGCGCCATTTCACATATTTGTTCGTGTTCATTATCGAATTTACAATATGGAATGGGGTGTTAAAGAAAATAGGATCGCAGTGATCGCCTTGCACAAAGTGGGTATGGAGCTGTCACCGTCAGTCATATTCCAGACACTTCAAAAACTTGGTATCAGCCGTATGTTCGTATATCGTACTATTAATAGATACAACAACACTTCGTCTGTCGAAGACCAGAAAAGATCGGGGCGGCCGTGTGCTGTTAGAACTACAAAGGCTGTTAAAGCCAGAATTCGTCGAAACCCCAAAAAGGAAACAAAAAATCTTATCACGACAAATGAAGATTCCCGCTAGGACTCTATCACGTATTATAAAACAAGACCTGAAGCTCGGTGCTTATCGTCAATAAACAGGACATGCCTTAAATCAATCTTTACGATTAAAGAGAGTGGATCGATCAAAGCGCCTTGTGTCGCGATACGCAGGTGAAAGGTACAGAAATATCCTCTTTACCGATGAAAACATTTTCACGATTGAAGAACACTACAATAAGCAAAATCATAAAGTGTACGCTCACAGTTCTAAGGAAGCTGCTCAAGTGGTCGGAAAGGTACAACGTGGTCATCATCCTGCGTCAGTGATGGTTTGGTGGGGCGTGTCTTATCAGGGAGTCACAAAGCTACATTTTTGTGAAAAAGGAGAGAAAACTTTAGCCAATGTGTATCAAGATACTGTCTTGGACCATGTTATGAAACCTCTCAGCAATACACTTTTTAAAAATATACCGTGTACTTTCCAGCAGGACTCTGCTCTTGGTCACAAGGCGTGAACTACCCAAGCCTGGCTAGAAACCAACGTTCCGGACTTTATAAGAGCTGAAGACTGACCCTCATCTAGCCCAGACCTCAACCCTTTAGACTACAAATTATGGTCAATTTTAGAGGACATGGCCTGCTCTAAACGACACGGCGACATTGAGTCCCTTAAAAAATCTTTGGAGCAAGCAGTGACAAAATTTCCCTTGGAAACAGTGCGTAAATCCATAGATTCGTGGCCAAACAGATTAAAGGTCTGTATAAAAACCAAAGGTGGCCATTTCGAATAAAATATATTTTAATTTTTTGCTAAGACTTTAATAAATATGTAGGTATTCCCGTACTACCGTACTACAGTAGTACTCACCGACGCCGGATAAAACCCGACCCCACCAGGCGAGGCCGCGCTGGCGGCCAAGGTCCGCCGGTAACCCTGGGGTTATCCTTTCGAGGGCTTACCCGAGGTGCCCGGCAATGGACATTTGGGCAGGACACCGTGCGGTTTTAGTCGGTTCATGCACGACATAATGGCCCCCGCTGAAAAAAAAAGACTAATAAATATGTAGGTATAAATTTTAATAATATTACATTACCTACTTCATTTAAAAAAAAATGCGTTTCCATTTGTAACAAAACCTATGGCTGGACTAGGTAGAACCCTGACTACTACATGGTTCTTGTACCTAATTTTTATAATAATATTTTTTGATTATATATCTTAAAATATATTGTGTGTTATCTATTTAATCAAGAAAAAACTGTGTTCATTAATTTATTCCGATTCTCATCACACGCCTTCTTTCAATATCACAGAGTTCAAGAACTTATGAAGACTCTCAGGTAAGCAGAATTTAATGGAAATTAAAAGCAATAATACATTCAAGTGCGTATTTACCGTCGGAGCCATGATCAATTGTACATTTGTATAAAAACAATTATTATATCCATTCTGCTATGATTTTCTCATAGAAATTCTTTAATTTCTGATTCAAATTTATTTAATTATTTATAGATATAGCCATCATTCCAGTATAGTGCTGTTACCTATTATTCGTTTAAAAACAGCAGTATTTAAAAATAAGTGGTATTATTTTTTTTATGCTTTTTTTAACAATTTAAAAAAGTGCCCGGTTAAAATGAGGTCAGTAGATGTGGCATCTCAATATAAACATACAACAATACGAACGCAATGACAGAAGTGTATTACCGCGTAGTCGCGCAAGTCATATTTTGTTAGCATTCACTGATTTAGTGCATGTCCTCTCACAAAATATTACACTTTAATTTCTATCAGTGAACTGTTACAATTATATCTACAACGATGTATTTGAGTTCTCCATCAAGTCTTCAAGTTTTTTTTATATTGGGGCAGACAAAACCTATTTAAGCAGCCATTAGTATTCAAAGGCCCTCGTGGTGGCATCTATCAACACCTTTTTATATGAAGCAATCAATTCGCGGCTCGAGTGTCATCCAATTAAGCCGTGATTGCGAAACGATCTACTAATTACTTCTCAACTGTTTGACTCGCATGTCGTTAAAACCTATAGAAAAGCATTGTTTTTGCGTTTTTTATTATTGGTGCTATTGATTTTTTTACTCAGTACTACAGTAATAGGTACACATACCTACAATACCTATGAACATTGCTGTCGTACTTCTTAAGAGGTTCAATAAATTACTCTCAACGTCACCATGACGTAGAATTTTCGGTTTGGTCTGATATCCCTGTTATTTATTACACAGTAAATATATCTCGCGATCCTGTCATATATTGATATGCAAATGACACCTGGTCGCATCCAAGGCTTTCAGCTCCGAGCCCGAGGTTCGATAACTCCTTCTCCTCTTTTGGTATAGCTTATACGGCTTTTATGGGAGTGACTACTGTCTGACCTCTCAATCCCGAGTGGAAAGTCTAAGCCAGAGCGTCGTCCGTTAATAAGCAGGTATACCGACTTCCAGTTGAGGTTTACTTCGCCCCGAAGATGGGGACCCGAAAACTCATATACTTCATTGATTTTAAAGGCATCAAATAAATAATTAAATGAAAGCTCCATCTTATAGTCGCTTACGAAAGTCACGACCAAATAAACATGACTTTAAGTACGTACCTATCAATTAAGGGTAATCCAATAAATTTCAGTTTATTTTTCATTTCATTTTTTATTCCATGAATGTTGCAAAAACGTACAACAGAAAGCGGTTACTTTAAGTCCATAGATATTAGCACAGGCGATAGATGTCATGGGCATGAGCAAGCGCAAGAGTACTTAGCACGTGAGATGCCTTCGATTTTTAACGGCGCAAAAGTTTTATTATTTTAGTAGTAACTCGTCAGATAACACCTAACAAAACGCGTTGGCGTATTCTTATTCTTAAGTTAAAATTCTACCCTAAAAAGCATATAAAAATGTATAAAATTGAAACGTTGTAAATTTAATAGGTATTATTTTAAAATGTCAATGCAGATTACATGGAGTCTGATCGAAGCAGTCGACAGTCACGCGCGCCCACTCCTCGTCGAGTGCTCACGCCTCTGCGCCAGGCGCTGCATTTACAACCTGCAGTATGAGCATCAATTTACTGGAAGGGGCAACTAAACAAATTTCTCTTTTCATTTTAATTTTTTATGATAAAAGAAAATTCTTTTCCAATTTATTTCATGTTTGGGCATTAATCAAAGGCTTTGTTCCTGTTATCTAACTTCCTCTGAAGATTGGATGAGTAAGTGTAAATAATGGTAGATAATAATGGTAGGGATGCAATTGCACAATTGGAGAAATAGAGGAGTTTCCTTCCTTCTTGGAATGACAGAATGAAGTTCACAGAAGATAAATTTACTAGTGGGACCGGTGGGTGTCACGCGGTGCTGCGACGTGCTCTTTCCTGGGACTTTACCTTCAGCTTACCATCAGGCGAGGTGAAGTCAAATTGAAAAAAAAAATTGCATTGACTGTAATATAATACCTATGGATAGTGTAGGTATTTAAGCTTTTAACTATGTTTTTAAGCTCTGATAAATATTAGCAATTGCCTGTGACTCCGATCCCGTGAAATAGTGATCCCGTTCTCGTGTCCGATATGAACCTACTCCATACTGAATTTTATCCAGATCTGTCCGACCATCTTTACGTGACAAAAGCCTAACAATCTCTCGCATTTAGATATACCTAATGTGATTAGGACTACAAATCATAAATTTAATCATAAGTCATAAAAAAAAAATATAAAAACATAAGTTATGCAATTTTGAATTCTATCGCACTGATCGTTAAATTGAAGTAGGAACAGCCGCACATTCAGTCTGGTAAATATATTATCTTTATTTAATAAAAATAGTTCTGAATACTGCTTTAGGTTTATAACCTTTAACCACTTTAAGTTTCCTAACATCGCAAATACAATAGAATCACAGCATTAAACCAGTCAGAAACAACTAGTAAGCTTATGGTAGTTTTGTGTAATTCCTTGGTCTATGTCGCAGTTCAAAGTCAACGCGCA
Organism: Cybosia mesomella; assembly: GCA_946251805.1. Taxonomy (NCBI): domain Eukaryota; kingdom Metazoa; phylum Arthropoda; class Insecta; order Lepidoptera; family Erebidae; genus Cybosia; species Cybosia mesomella. Next base: position 15,578,981 of record OX276406.1, on the reverse strand, counting down.
GTAATTGGATTTAGTCTGGACTGTGAGTACGAGTGAGGATTACAACTTTAAGGACGCACTAATGATACAATTTGTGCTTCCCAAAAGTTATAGATTATTAAACGTGTTTGGAAATTGTTTGTTAACCAACTGCTTTGCTCCTAAGACCTTACGTAGAAGGTGTTTTAAAATCCGATTAGGTCACAGCAGTGCTATTCTCTAAGGACCACAGCCTTGCGCGCAGCGCTGCGCTCGTCGACGAGCTCGCAAAATGCTGCTTTGGATTTATATTTTATTTTATTTTAATTTTGATTTTAATTTATGATTTAGATTTAGATTTAGATTTAGATTTAGATTTAGATTTGGATTTAGATTTAGATTTAGATTTAGATTTAGATTTAGATTTAGATTTAGATTTAGATTTAGATTTAGATTTCATCATCAATCAAATAAATCTAAATCTAAATCTAAATCTAAATCTAAATCTAAATCTAAATCTAAATCTAAATCTAAATCTAAATCTAAATCTAAATCTAAATCTAAATCTAAATCTAAATCTAAATCTAAATCTAAATCTAAATCTAAATCTAAATCTAAATCTAAATCTAAATCTAAATCTAAATCTAAATCTAAATCTAAATCTAAATCTAAATCTAAATCTAAATCTAAATCTAAATCTAAATCTAAATCATAAATTAAAATCAAAATTAAAATAAAATAAAATATAAATCCAAAGCAGCATTTTGCGAGCTCGTCGACGAGCGCAGCGCTGCGCGCAAGGCTGTGGTCCTTAGAGAATAGCACTGCAGATTTCACTATTCGTGATGAAACCCGTTTAGTCTAAGGTCCAACTTTCCTTATATCAGGGCTGGCTGGGATGTGATTTGAGAGAACTTAAAATTACGTCATGTAGAAGTAAATAATAAAGTAAAATAATGTAAAAACAATACTATCAGAAACATAAATGTAAAATGAGAGCCAAATTTCAGAAAAGTAACATAATTAGGTATTATATAAACCTGACACCGTGGTTCCCAAACCCGAGGGGGCCATCTCGAAACCGGAGATGGCCCAGGGTCAGTCGGGGTGCGAGGGATATGCTCTATGGGCAACCTTACACCCTCGGGTCTTAATACGGCGTATTAAGACCCGAGACGGCGTGCGGTTTTAGTCGGTTCAAGCCCGACATAACCGCCCCCGCTGGCCGACGGGGGGGTATCTGAAGGGATTTCCGCACGAAAAAAAAAGTGTATTATATAAACCTAACTGTTACCTATAACTATAATACTACAAACAGGATTAAGATTTTCACATAGAAATAGAAAAAAAACAATAAATTTTAGGAGTCCCCATACTTAGAACTGAAACTCAAAATTTTTTTTTTCATCGAAGCCATATGTGTGAGGTATCTATGGATAGCTCTTCAAAAATGATATTGAGGTTTCTAATATCATTTTTTTCTAAACTGCATAGTTTGCGCGGGAGACACTCCCAAAGTGGTAAAATGTATGTGTCCCCCCCTGTAACTTCTAAAATAAGAGAATGATAAAACAAAAAAAATATGATGTAAATTACCATGTAAACTTCCATCGATAATTGGTTTGAACGAGATCAAGTAAGTAGTTTTTTTTAATACGTCATAAATCGTAAAACGCAATTTACCTTTCATTCAATAAACTCAAATATAAAATAAAAAAAAGCATTATGTTACTTGCTGCTACGGAACCCTTAATGGGCGAGTCCGACTCGCACTTGGCCGCTTTTTTCATAATGTTTCATTTGGCCAAGTCGGGGCGGTATAACGTGCGTACTCAGTAACATTCCATTATAGAATTAGCTTTTGCGTCAATTTGATTTGGAATACTTAGTAAAATTCTGAGAGTTATTATATTTATTTATTAATAGTGTAGCATACGCACCAAGCCGAAATAGCGTGGCTAATACTACACACGGACAATTGCTATAAATTCTCAGAATATGGAGGGCTGCAAGATATCAAGACAATATACTATAGCGCGTACCTGGGTATGCCTCTGTATCTTCGCAGCTTCCACCTCCTTCAGCTCCAGTTAATGGTTGAACTTCAGGTGGATCCACCACACACATATGAGTTCCACAGAGAGGAGACAGATTCCTCGATCTCCAGCCATTGTTGGTTTATACCAGGCGCGAGAGAAAGCACTTTCACGTACAGATATAGCTCCATAATTTTAATAATACGTACTAGGTCGCAGTCGGATCGCAACTGCTTGTCATTGACAGTACTCGCATACCCTCAACATCGATATTTATAACAATAAAATTAATACAAGTGAAAAGAAAGTATGGTGCGCGGTACTGACTGTTTATGATAACGAAACATCCCGCCCACCAAAATGCCTATGGTATTTTCTGGTCAAATGAAAAAAAAAAAGAAAAGAATACAATTTTAGAAGGCAAGGATCGATACTATAATCACGATAATATAGTTATGAAAAAAAAAACTACGTAACAGTACGAAATAACTATTGACGATGTTTAAACATTGAATAAGATATGTTACGATTTTACTTAATATTAAAATATGTAACGATTTAAAATTTCCACACGAAGTGGAACGATTTCCACGCAATGTGGAACACTTTGTTATGATATAAAATGATTTAAGTTAGGCCTCGATTGGGAGAGGGCATAACTTAACCAACGGTCTTTTGATAACATGATTATTTGCTGTTTTAACTACTGCAATCCGAGCTTTTCCATCAGCACCAGGCAAGAGATTAATAACTCGAGCGAGAGGCCATTGTAGTGGAGCGCGGTTGTCGTCTTTGATAATTACCATCGAGCCTATTGGCAACGGCTTAGAGTCTTTGGTCCATTTAGCACGTTGTGTTAAAGTATTAAGATTTTCATGTTTCCATCTGGACCAAAAATTCTGGTGAATGGATTGTAACAACTGCCACCGATTAAGTCGATTAGGGTTGATGTGTGAGAGGTCTTCATCAGGGACAGCAGTTAGAGGCTCTAATGTAAGGAAGTGTCCTGGCGTGAGAACTGATAGATCGTTGGGATCTGCACTGATTGGGCAAAGGGGTCGCGAGTTAAGAACGGCTTCGATTTGGATGAACAGAGTTGTGAGCTCTTCAAACGTGAGAGCTTGGTCACCGATCTGACGGATTAAAAGAGTTTTAGCTGCACGTATTTGTATCTCCCAGACACCACCGTGATATGGAGCTGATGGTCCATGCAGTTTGAAATCAATTTTCTCGGTGCCAGAGGCATTTTGCATTAAGGACGATATTTGATTTTTTGCACCGACAAAATTGGTCCCACAATCTGCATGAATAACGTTACAACGACCGCGACGTGCAACCAATCGGCGTAATGCTGCGATGAATCCGTCCGTTGAGAGCGTGGATACCACCTCGAGGTGGACTGCTTTTGTCGCCAAACAAACGAACAAGCACAAATATGCTTTTTCGATTTTAGCGCCTCGATGTAGCCCAAGTTTGATGCGGAAAGGACCGCCAAAGTCACAGCCTACCGCGGAAAACGCTTTGACTTGATTGACGCGATATGACGGGAGGTCACTCATAAACGGTTGCAGTGGTTGAGGATTGGTTCTATATCATTTTATGCATTTGGATAGTCGACGACGAATAGTGCGTTTTGCCGATACAATCCAGAATTGCTGTAGGAGCAAGAAGTGAGTAGTGTTAATGCCCGGATGCAAATAGTTACGGTGGATAAAGTCCACGATCAAGTCCGTGAGTGGATGTTCTGATGGTAGAAGGCAGGGTGTCTTTGTTCGTAATCCAAAGCGGATCGAGAAATTCTTCCGCCCACCCTGAGGACACCTTGACTGTCTATAAATGGGTTCAGTTTACGAAACGGTTTGGTCAAAGGTTTATTCGATTCAAGCTTGCTAATCTCTTCTGAGAAGGTAATACTTTGTACATGTTTGACCATTTGCATCAATGCATTGCGTCGTTCCACATTATTGAGATACGTGCTGCGGTTTGCTTTATTTGGTCGGCGGCAGTTAGATATAAAACGATTTATGTAAGTCAATACGTTAACGAGTTTCTGAAGAGAAGAGAAACGGCTTAGTAAATTGTCGAAAATCATTGGTTCAATGTGCACTCTCTCAGTCGATGTTAAGGTAAGTGACTTTCGTACTTCAGCTTCTACTATAGCCTTCTCTGCGTTTGATATGTTGCCATTACCCAAGGGCCAAGATTCACGATCCACCAAGAGCCAACTCGGGCCCACCCACCATAGTACGTTGTTAAGAATTTCTTTGGGAAATTGAGCACGCGTGCAAAGGTCTGAGGGATTATCCCCAGAAATCACGTGATGCCACCACTCTGTAGGAGTTATGTCTTGTATATGACTGACACGATTAGCGACAAACGTAGCCCACCGTGAGGAGTGTGAGCGTAGCCACGAAAGCACAACTGTGGAGTCTGACCAAAGGTAAATAGCGTCAATCTTGAAACGGGAGAGGTAAGTATCATGCACGAACTTGTAGAGATCTGCAAGTAATACCGCGGCACAGAGTTCAAAACGAGGCAACGAGATGCGTTTAAGTGGCACAACCTGAGCCTTGGAGCAGACGAAAAACACGTGTACTTTTCCTTCCGCATCAGTAACACGTAAGTAAATATTTGCTCCATAAGCTGATTCTGAGCTGTCACAGAATCCGTGGATCTCATTGGATGTGGCGTTTAAGCAAGTAAGTTGCCGAGGTATTTTGAGCTGAGTTAATAGTGGTAGTTGTTCACGGTATGTGCTCCACGTACGGATGACCTCACTAGGAGGAGTCTCATCCCATCCAACACCGAGTATCCACAGCTTTTGGATTAAACATTTAGCTTGAATTGTGACAGGGGATAGAAACCCTAAAGGGTCGAAGATTCTAGCAATTTCACTAAGAATTGAACGTTCAGTACACGATTGGTTAGAGGGTTTGATTTCAAAGAGGAATACGTCTGACACGGGATCCCATTTGAGGCCCAGAACCTTCAACACTTGCGGCTCACTGTTGTCGAGCGATACAGAACCAGTCAAACAATGTTAGCTGGGAAGATCAGAGAGTAGATGTGGATTATTACTAACCCACTTTCTTAGTTGGAAACATCCAAGTTTGAAAAGAGCGATAATCTGTGACTTTGCTTCTTGCGCTTCTTCGAGGGATGAAAATCCGGTAGTGACGTCATCGATGAAAACATCCGATAGCAGGATCTGTTTAGCGAGTGGATATGAATCTCCTTCATCTTCGGCAAGCTGTCTCAAAGTACGGCAAGCGAGATAGGGACTTGACGCTAATCCGTATGTGACTGTGTTAAGGCGATCCTCTTGAAGGTTCTCGTTTGGCGAGGGCCTCCAAAGGATGCGCTGATAGTCACGATGTTCAGTTGCCAAAAAAATTTGACGATACATTTGACGAGCGTCTGCCATAAAAACAACTTTATGTTCCCTGAAACGCAATAGAAGATCCAAAATATTGGGTTGTAATTTTGGACCGATGAGTTAACTATCATTCAACGATCGAGAATGGATATCTCTCGCCGACGCATTAAAAACTACGCGACAGCGACTCGATGCTGCATCCGGACGTAAAACGCAGTGATGGGGAATGTAGTACCTTCCCTTGCTCACCTGGTCTGCAGGAACAAGTGACATATGACCACTTTCGATATAATCAGACAAAGTCTACGTACTGGGATTTTAAACTTGTGTCACGTGACAGTCTTCGTTCGATAGCGTGGAACCTTCGCAATGCAATATCGCGAGTACCTTCGAATGTGGGTTCTGATTCATTTTTGAAAGGAATACGAACTATATAGCGGCCGGATGAGTCACGCGAATGATCGGTAACAAACTTTTGCTCGCAGAGCAACTCATCGGGAGTCCACTGCGATGAATTCGGTAAAGAGTCTAGCTCCCAAAAACGTTGAACCAACGAATTCAATTCGTGATCGGTTTCTTGCAGCGTATGTGCTAGAGTACTAGATGACAGGCAAGTTTTCCCTAACAGTAGCCAACCGAAAACTGAGTTAAGTGCAGTAGGTTGGTTAACGCCTCCCTTAATATGTTGAGGGAGCACAGAGTCGGCGAACACATCTGCAGCGAAAAGCAGATCAATGGGACCGGGAATGTCGAAGCCAGGGTCCGCCAAAGGTAACGATTGAATATGTGACCATCCCGATGTATTCAACTGCGCGATAGGTTGATCGCCACATATCTTAGAAATAACGTGCGTGTTCAGTTTAAACAGAATACGATCATTTGTGCCGATAGCGCACGTGACGTCACCAATAATAGGCGCCGCTGCCTCTCCTAGTCCGCTTACACTTGCGTTCGTACTAACCGGATGAAGGTTTTTGCTGCCGATTCAGATATAAAATTGCTTTGACTGCCGCTGTCATAAATTGCCCTGAAAGATTGCATATTGCCTGAAGCGTCTTGAACTTGTACGATGGCAGTTGCCAACAGCACCGTGGTATTCGATGGAGACCTTGACACCAACGACGATGCGATGGGATTTGGTTCAATGTGAGATTTATCGCGATGGAGTAAGGTATGATGCTTACGTTTGCATGTGCGGCACGAAAATATTGAATTACAGTTATTTAACTGATGAGATGACTTCAGACAATTAAAGCACCAATTTTTATCTTTAGCTATGTTCACGACGACGGCCCCATCGACGGCCTCTGTGGCGTAGCAGTAGTGCATTCGACTGCTACGACAGGGGGGCGCGGGTTCGATTCCCGCTCAGTGCAAATATTTGTATGCATGAATATGTCTATTTGCATTGGTTGTATGTATTTACAAAAAAAAAGTATATAAGTATGTTTATCCGCATTCTGGAACCCATAACACAAGCTAGTTAAACTATGCTTACTTTGGGTCTAGAAAGCGCTGTGTAGAATGTCGTAGAATATTTATTATTTATTATTCGTTCGTCTATTGACCTTTTAAGAAAATCCTGACACGATGAAATTGAATGAGACTCGTTACAATAAGAAAATTTAACGGAATAAGCACCTATTTTACGGTCGGTTGTACTTACATGCAAATCAGTTGCTGTCACTACAGCATTCGTTTTGGTGACGCGTTGAGTTTGAATAGGCACATATTTAGCAGTAGACGCCGCCTTGTTTCCTTTATTCATTTCCGAGAAGTGTGTATCACGCAACCAAGCGTCACATTTGGATCGGAGAAAACCTTTAAGTTGATCGTATGAGGGTAACTTAACGTTAGAGTATTTTTCCTCAAAACTACGGCGCGTGTCTTTGTCAAGTTTTGATAGTATGTGATAAACAAGAACAAAGTCCCAAAGCGCGACAGGCAAGTTAATAGTTTTTAAAATACTTAAATTTTCTTCAATAAGGTCCAACGATTTTTGAAACTCCCGCGCATCACTACATTTAAAATCGATGTTAAGAACGTCCCTCCAGCATGCGAAAGCTAAAGTACGTTTACATTGGAACCGAGCAATGAGCGATTGATATGCATCCTGATAGTGTTCATGAGTCATAGGGAATGCTTTCACCACTGACAAAGCATCGCCGCTCAGAGAAGAAATCAAATAATGAAACTTCTCCGTGTCACTAATAGAAGTGGAGTTATGTATTAACACGTTAAAAGTATCAAAATATTCCGGCCACTGCTTAATGTCGCCTCCGAAGTTAGGGAGTAATATTTTTGGAAGACGAATATTTGCTACGGAACCACCATGTGACTGGGACGGTTCACTCTTAGTTATACTACGATGTATTGATAACACTTTATAGTACATTTCATCAAACTGTTCCTGAATATCGTTGTCTTCATTTTCCGGATCATCCATCAGCTCTAAAATCACTAAGTGGGCATCCTCAAAATTCATAGACACTTCTTTAATATTCTGATGATAAGATAAAAACAAGTCGCGTTCAGACGGTTCATTATTGCTAAAGTGCCGATCTTCAAAGCTTTAGCCAATCGTTTATATGCGATCGTCCGTTTCCTACGTAACGAAGATAAGTCATGAATTGTATACTGATTTATATCTATAGATTTCGATTTTTTTGTAGAAAGTCTACGAGTGGAACGTTTAGTTAGAAGCGACATTGTAGCCTGTAACGTGTTTATAATTTAATTAATTATTGTAATCCGCAAAAATTATAAAAGTATAAATTCAAAACGCAATTGATAAATAAAGTGAACTAGGTAACTTAATTCCGATTCAATAAATGCACCAACAAAAAATGTAAACAAACCTGATAATGACTACGATACGATAAGTGTAGGCAAAGCGCACAGATGAGTAGTTATAGGTATGTTGCGATAACAACAATAAGGTTACCGGTAAAATAATAATTACTGTGATGCGGACTGCTTATAAAATTACCTTCACTATTTGAGAAATAAATTTAAGTGGATGGTTATAATATGAATTTTATGTTTAAAACTGTAATTATTATAAGTAGGTATTGCATAATATTATATTTCGTCGCTTCATTCGAAGATATAATTATTAACTAGGTAGTTTCTTTAACTTGCTAGGCAACGACGCACGGTTTTAGAGAAAAATAAACAATTTTTGATTAACGAGTACTTTTTTTGACTTCCCGTCTTCCCAACTCGCATTAGTCCGCCATATTGGTAAGTCTTGTCATTCTTTTTTCGTGCGTGGCAACGTTCGCACGCCGCCATCAACTAAAAAATCAAAATGCCGAAATTAACGACTTCGAAGAAAATTGAACGTTATAAAAGGAAATTGAAGGATTTGGAAGAAAATCAACAAAGAAAACGACGTCGTATTATAGTTTATTCTGACGATTCGGATATTGATCAAGGTGAGTTATAACACTTTACCTACCCACAAAGAAAAAAAAAATTAATTAAATAAATTTTATGCGATGTGTGTAATTGGAACACGCTAACCTGTAAATTTATATTTTATCTATCTAAACCATTTCGGGGTTAACTGCGAGTTAACTGCGATCACGAGATTAACTGCGAGTTAATCTCGAACAAATCAAAATACTTAGTACGTGCAATCTAAAATAGATATACCCGTACACTTTTTTATTATCTGCGAGATAATATACATTATACTTTTTTATAAAATCAAATTACGATGTACAGACGCCATTAATAAAAAATGCCACTAATTTCTACTCTAAACAAAATACTTTTTGTTTTAGACGAACACTCGGAAAATTATAATACAACTTTACCAGAAGGTGAAGTAGTACAAACACCATCAGATCCGTTATTAGACACCCAGTCAGATGCTAACATTTCTGCACAATCGCTCACAGAAAATATGCCATTTGACGCAACTGCAGCTCTGGCAGCCAATGCTGAGCCTGTAACGGTGACTGCGGATTCAAGTCTGAACCCTGAACTACTGGCAGCTTTAGGGGAGTGCACCTCTGATAGCCCTGAATTTGGACCAAGTATTCATGACAGCTTGGCTAACTTATGGTCGCCACTTCTAAAGAAGGGTATGGCCAAAGAAAATAAGGACAAACTCCTTAAGGAATATATAGTACCAAACAACTGTACATTATTACAGGCGCCAAAATTAAATGCTGAAATTTCAGCAGCGGTGTCCGAGGTTGTTCGTGGCCGAGATAAGAAATATGTCGTAGTCCAACAACAACTTGGAAACGGGATCACCGCCGTTAACCGTGCTATGGATGTCATGCTCAAAAGTGACAATAAAATTGAAGCGCTGAAACATCTTAGTGATGGATGCCGCATTCTCTCGGATTTACATTATTTTTTTACTAAAGACAGGAAAAAATTATTAACTCCTAGCCTTGACAAGAGTTTTTACCATGTCATCCAAGATACTGAAAGGGATGAATCCTTATTTGGTACCTCTTTGGCCGAAAAAATTAAAGCCAGCAAGGCTATCGAAAAGCAAGGCCAGCAGATAAAAAAGACCGTTACCACTACAAAATCTAATACTCCAAATACGACGAGCGCCCGGTCCTTCGCGTCACAGGGAATCTATAGCACCAAAAGTATTCACTAAAATTATGAAAGAAGTGATAACATATTTACGACGCCAAAACTTCAAATCTGTAATTTATTTAGACGATATCTGTTGCATTGGGGACAATTATACAGATTGCTTAAACAACGTTAATGCGACTATTAAATTGCTGAATTGTTTGGGTTTCGTTATAAACTACGAAAAAAGTATTTTACTACCGTCACAAATTTGTAAATTTTTAGGTTTTTGTTATGATTCTAAGAACCTAATTATGTCATTACCCTTAGACAAACGACACAAAATTGCACAATTGATTAAAAGATTTATGATGTTACCACGTTGTACAATACGTGAGTATGCTCAGCTCATTGGTGTTCTCATCTCCGCATGCCCAGCCACTAACTATGGTTGGTTATACACAAAAACCCTTGAAAGGCAAAAGTATCTTGCTCTTAGACAACATAATGGCAATTATGAGGCCAAAATAAAGCTTCCGGATATTATCCTTGACGATTTGTTTTGGTGGAGAGATCACATATACACTACTTCAACTCCCATGAGAACTTCTAATTTCAAATTTGAAATTTACACAGATGCATCACGCACAGGCTGGGGTGCTGTATGTGGGAATAAAAGCGTAGGGGGACAGTGGAAACTCACGGAAAAAGAAAACCACATTAACTTCTTAGAGTTGTTAGCAGTCTTCTTAGGCTTAAAGAGTTTTATATCAAACGAGGCCAATTGTGCAATTTTGTTACGTATTGATAATACTACTGCCATCAGTTACATCAATAGAATGGGTGGGATACAATACCCACATCTAAATGACTTAAGCCGACAAATTTGGGAATGGTGCGAGATGCGAAATATAAATCTACACGCGTCTTACGTTAACACGAAAGATAATCGTGCTGATAAAGAATCAAGAAAAATCAATCCGGATACGGAATGGGAGTTGTCTGATTTAGCTTTTCGCTCAATTGTATTACGTTTCGGACTACCTGAGATCGATCTCTTCGCATCTCGCGCTAATTCCAAATGTAATATTTTCGTATCCAGGTTTCAAGAGCCAGACTCATTCGCCGTTGATGCCCTCACAATTAATTGGAATTCAATTTTTTTCTATGCATTTCCTCCATTTTCACTATTACTAAAATGTATTAGAAAAATCATTGACGACGAAGCACACGGAATTCTAGTATTCCCCTATTGGCCGTCACAGCCTTGGTTCCCCCTTTTACAAAGTTTGATAGTTTCGGATATACTATTTTTTAGTCCCAATAAGTCATTACTTCAATCTCGTTTCAGCAAATCCCACCGCCTTCACTCCAGCCTTACCCTGGCTGCCGCGACGCTGTCTGCGCTGCCTTCATCAGGCGCGGGGTGCCGACCGAAGCCTTACCGTTAACTTTAGCTTCTCTCTCAAAAAACACATTGAAACAATATAGCGTGTCGCTAAAGCTCTGGTGGGACTTTTGCGCTAATGACAACCTTGATCCCTTTATTGGATGTAAGAAGTCAATATTAAAATTTTTATCAGGTCAATTCGACAGGGGTTGCTCTTATGGAACTTTAAATAGTCATAAATCGGCATTATCTCTTTTACTAGGATCTGAAATATGTTCTAATGATTGTATTAAAAGGCTACTTAAGGGTGCCTATAAACTAAAACCTAGCATCCCAAAATATCAACATACTTGGCATCCGCAACTTGTCTTAAATTTAATATCTTTATGGTATCCAAATACAGAAATATCTCTTGAGAAACTTACTAAAAAACTTGTAATTTTACTGGCGCTTTGTACGGCACACAGGGTTCAAACATTGTCGCTTATCAATATTCAAAACATTTTAATTTCAGAAAATTCTGTTAAAATTACAATATACATAATGATTATATACGGTGATCATATAACATAATTATATACAGATATTATTATAATAGAATATGATTAACCTGTACCTACATACACAATCATCATAAATATATGTTGATATATTTAATCTTTTAGTGAGATCAAGAATGTTACGAATGTTATGTTATTATTTTTGTTCTGTGCCTTCAATCATGAATTAAATATTGCTTAAAAGACAATATTCTCTAGTTGTTATTTTTGAACCGCAAAACTTATATAAGTACTCTAAAGATCTACCTAGTTAATAATTATATCTTCGAATGAAGCGACGAAATATAATAGATGATCAAACGAACTTCTAAGTGAAGTTCGATCATTATTATATGAGTCGCTTCATTCGAAGATATAATCACCCTCCCGCCCTTTACTTACAAACATCAGGGTTAGATTTTGTAACCCCAAATTTAAGTTTTGCTTTAAACTCTAAATAGAATGACAAGACTTACCAATATGGCGGACTAATGCGAGTTGGGAAGACGGGAAGTCAAAAAAAGTACTCGTTAATCAAAAATTGTTTATTTTTTCTCTAAAACCGTGCGTCGTTGCCTAGCAAGTTAAAGAAACTACCTAGTTAATAATTATATCTTCGAATGAAGCGACTCATATAATAATGATCGAACTTCACTTAGAAGTTCGTTTGATCATCTATTATTGGTTATATTTATTAGGTTTTTAGTACTTATTAAACAAGTATTGGTATGTAGAACTATTGTAAGCCGATGGAATTAAGCACCGATTACGTAGTGATTGCTTAATTAGATCTTACAATAATTTCTCTTTTTGTGTGAGACAAATAGAAACGATAATGCCTGGTTGATAATGACGACTAGTGAGCGTGGTTTGGTTATGAAGCTTAGATATTTGAACAAAAAACCGATAATGAAAAGATGACGCAATAACAAAGAATGCAGTAGGTAGTTATTCAACGGGGGTGTGTGTTGGGTAACCTCCTCGAGTGTCGCTCCGATTCCGATCCCGCTGCAGTCCGGGGGGAACGGAATCGGAGCGGCCGGTACACCCTGGGCGGCGGTCAATGGCTTCCCCTTCACCCCTTCATAGGGTTGGCATTGATCGTCGGCCAATACCCAACGTGGCGGGAACACATCGCTCTCCGTACTCCTCTGCTTTCAGAGGAGATATGATGAGCGATGCTGTTAGTGGTGAGATGGCCCAGGGTCAGCCGGGGTGCGAGGGATATGCTCTATGGGTAACATTACACCCCGGCGTCTGAAGATCCGAGACGGCGTGCGGTTTTAGTCGGTGCAAGCCCGACATAACCACCCCCGCTGGCCGGCGGGGGGGTATCCGAAGGTATTTCCGCACGATAAAAAAAAAAGGGTAGTTTTTCAACGTATATTTGAATTGATTGATAGTTCGTATTTTAAGTTAAAACACAACGATTTGACCAGAAATACCGTTAGTAATAACTACAGAGATGAGTTTAAGGGAAATTCCCGGGTTTCTTCACCATAAAGATGTAGCATACGCACCAAGCTGAAATAGCGTGGCTAATACTACACACGGACAATTGCTATAAATTCTCAGAATATGGAGGGCTGCAAGATATCAAGACAATATACTATAGCGCGTACCTGGGTATGCCTCTGTATCTTCGCAGCTTCCACCTCCTTCAGCTCCAGTTAATGGTTGAACTTCAGGTGGATCCACCACACACATATGAGTTCCACAGAGAGGAGACAGATTCCTCGATCTCCAGCCGTTGTTGGTTTATAACAGGCGCGAGAGAAAGCACTTTCACGTACAGATATAGCTCCACAATTTTAATAATACGCACTAGGTCGCAGTCGGATCGCAACTGCTTGTCATTGACAGTACTCGCATACCCTCAACATCGATATTTATAACAATAAAATTAATACAAGTGAAAAGAAAGTATGGTGCGCGGTACTGACTGTTTATGATAACGAAACAAATAGATTATATCAGTTGTAACTCAACTCTATTGAAGAATAAATCATAACTTTTTAGGTAGATTTCAAGAGACAGCATCGGTGCACTCGCGCTTAAGAGCCTGAGGTACGTCATGCTTGTGCACGCATGCGGGCACCTGTTTCGTGCAAATAATACTGAGCTGATTTCATGCAGATAAGACACAAAATCGTCCAAAAAAGTCCATACGAATTACATGATGTGCGTTTGTGAAGATTTTTAGATGGCAGAACGGCAGAAGGCACGGCTGAATATATCTGGCTGTTATTTGATACTGATTGTTATTTGATGATGACTGATTGATAGATTATACTCTGAAATAACACAAGCTATTTTTATTACTGAAATAGGTCGCCATAGGTTGCGATAATTGAATTAGGCAGCTAGTTATTAATAATTTTCAGTTTTTAGATTTTTCATTAGTATGTCTGCCTAGAAATCTACCTTGATGCCAAATATTACATTTCTAGGTCATCTGGAAGTGGGTTAGGTTTGTGATCTATAAGTCAGTGAGTTAGTGTTAAAAATGCCGGTTCTTAAATGTTAATATATTAATAACTGTTTGAGCAACATTTATGAAATTTTGGATTCTAGAGAAACTAAGTTCTAAATTAATATGCCAAATTTCATATACATAGGTTAAATAGTTTTCAAGTTGTAAAGGGGTCCGAAATGGTTCGTGTAAATAAACCAAACTGGTTTATTGCTCTGAGGTGTAAATATACACACGGCTGCGGTGTTGCCAGTTCATTTTTCTTTGAACTCGGCTGGACACGCTATCATGTATTTAGATATTTTGAGATACATACTTCACAGCGCTATCTAGAGCTATATAAGCATATAAGCATCGGTAGCTTGGTAGCTTATGATCAAGAGGTCTTGGATTCAAATCCTGACCATTTATTAACTTTTTTATTTTTTATTAACTAGTATTTTAAATGTTATATTTTTCAAAATCCCAAGAAGCATAACATTTTTACTACAGTAACTTTACTCCCTGCATAAAGCAATATCTACTTTTAGAAACGTTTAACTAAAACCGTATTTATTTACAAACTCTTAATACATTAACGATGACGATGCCGTGGTAAGACAGCAGTGGTAATACTTAAATGCTTTGCCCATCATCCCAACGGTAATCCGGTTGCATCCGGAGCTTGCACTTTAGAACCCAGGCTTCGCTCCTCTACGTTTTATCCTGATATGGTTTCGACTACCATCTGAACTCCCAACCTCGAGAGGAAAACCTACTCAAGGGCCTCGTCCGTGAATCAGCAGTTGTAATGGTTCGCAGGTGAGATTGCCTTAGGCCCCAATATTCTTTTAACGTTTAACTACACCATATCAATTTAATTCATGAACTCGAAACATTTTTACGATGCCGTTATCAAAACGGCAGCAATAATAGTTTAATGCTTCTCCTAAGCTTTAACAGGATATTATGAAATATTCTGTTAAATTATATAAATGTATCTGTATTCCTGTATTTTCGCTTGTACATAAACTATAAAAATATACATGTGGATACGACACTAGCCTTTAATCTTGGTCTTGAGAAGAAAGAAAGTTTGCGAGGACATTATCATTCTTTTATATTGCGGTATCTGTTTGTACAGTCTAAGAGTTTGTTTAGGACCGAGCGATTGATTTATGACAATAACTTGACTGGATGTCGTAACACCACATAATACAAATAATATTGAAATATAAGAATATTGCTGTGAGATATTAAAGATGGCTGTTTTCTTAGACCACCACAAATATTTAATAATACATACTTTTATCGGCAATAACTGTGTTCTGATCTGTTTTGTAATAACTATATCTGTGCCAAATTTTATCCAGATCCGTTCAGCCGTTTTTGCGTGAAAAAGTAACAAACATTCACACATTTATATAGGTAGGGTAGTAGGAATACCTACTACATAGGATTAAGATGTATACTGTGAACCGCATTAGGATTTTCACACAAAAGTAGAAAAAAAAAACAATAAACTAAATAGTTTGAGCGAGAGACACTTCCAAAGTGGTAAAATGTGTCCTCCCCCCCCCCCCGTAACTTCTAAAATAAGAGAAGGATAAAACAAAAAAAAAATGATATAGATTACCATGTAAACTTCCAATGAAAATTGTTTTGAACGAGATCTAGTAAGTAGTTTTTTGAATACGTCATAAATCGTAAACCGCAATTTACCTTTCATTCAATCAACTCAATTGTAAAAATTTTACTTGCTGCTTTGTCGGACTCGCCCATGAAGGGTTCCGTACCCTTCATGGGCGAGTCCGACTCGCACTTGGCCGGTTTTTTTAAACTTTAAAAGAGCATGTTTAAGCTAGTCTCGCAAGTTCTAAAATCTTTCGTTCAGAATATCCCGATGTAGATATTTTACGTCACTTTAGGCAACGCAAAGTGGTGACGTAGAAAGTTGTAGCGATCAGTGTAAATACTGATGAGTCGTCGAGTGATGCGGGTTGTGACGGGCCGAGCGACGTTATCTCTAACTTCTCATAAACTTATTTGAAACACGACTCTGCCAAACGCGTCTCTTATGTATTTGATGCACTGAATCGGAACACGGTCACCTTGTATTTACTTTTAGGAAATATCTTACGTTATATTCAGTTACTGATTGATGTACAGGATAATAATTCTTTATCTTCATGAATCTTTGATCAACTGCTTCTAGAAAATTACAAAATAGATGACAGAGATAATTGTGCAGTGGTGATATTTTAATGTTAAAGTATGTTAGAGCATATTGTAAATTATGTTTAGGGCACGATGGGGTTAGCATATGTATAAAGGTAAAATCGTTTATTCTCTGATTTATATATTTTTTTGCATTCAGTTTCAGTGTACAGTATAAGTAAATTGTGTTGGTTGAAATAGCCCTATATAATATTGAACAATTCCAAAAAAAAAGTACACATTTCTATGTGTCAAATATTAGTTCGGAGGTAGAGCCACATGAATAGTTGACAATGACATGCAAATAGGTATATTATTTCGATTGTGAATACTAGGGCGATGAAAGTTGCCTCTCAAAAAAATCTGAAATTTTTATTACCACTTAATTCCACTTTAACTAGTAAAATTGGACACCAGTCCTGAAACTCCTATAATAATGAAAACGGATAAAACAGATAATAATTTTCGTAGTTACTCGGTGCAGGTGTAACAATTGCACAACATATCTACACTATTATAAAATTGTAAATTAGTCGTGTCTCTACATTGGACATATTTAAAAAAATACTTGGGTTATATTAAATGAACCATTCTGAATACAAAAATATTTTTTTTGGAATTCTTGTCTGTTTGTCTGATTGTTCGCGATGGACACAAAAACGACTAAACGGATTTTGATACAGTTTTTTTTTGTATTGGAAAGGTCTTTGTTCAGTGCGTGAACCTAGCGAGCGCAGTAATAAAAAAAAAACAATTAACAGCTCTGCTACCAGTCTCATTTAACCCGGAGACAAGGGTGAGGAGTAAGACCACGAGAAGGTAGTATTCAAGCCGTAGCCCCCCCCCCCCCCCCCACTCACTTTCACGCAATCACTATTTCGTTCCGAAGCGTGATCTAAAGCCGACTAAAACTTAAAATCTAACTAAAATAAAGTGTCTAATGATCCGGATCTACACCAAGGTGCAGTCAACAAACGGTACAAAATCATTAAAAAACACTTAACGCAATTTTATAAAAACCGGTTAACCGAACCTACTAAAACCTCACGAAGCATCAAACACAGGAAGTCGGCACGAATATAAAACGTTTCAAACAACAAAATACCGCAATTTTACAAACCGGTTAAATAAATCATCGGATAAAAATAAATCAAATCATACATTACTTTTAATTTTATAGTAAGTAAACAAATCTGAAATCCACAAACGAATATCTGAATAGATATTCGTTTGTGGATTTCAGATTTTCTGGTCCAATCAGACATGAATAAACAACAATTCAAAGTTAAACAGATTTTTAGAACGTACTTGTTTCAATAGTCAAATTAAGCCGCAATGGAAACCCGATCGAAATCGACCAGTAAATATTGTAATTACGGTAACAATTTCAAGTTTAAGGTGAAAATAGTCAAATTCAATTGCACCAAAAGGCAAAATAATACTGATAAATTAACACTCAAAATGGCGGACTTGAACCGCGTGTTAAGTTAACAATGGCAAACCAAAATTAAACCAATCCGTTATTTATTATCAACAATACATAAAATATATTACGAAATGGGTCACTAACCTTCAATGGACCGGGGTTCAGCTGGGAAAGTAGCAAAGATTGGAAAGTGTGCCTATTTAGTATATCTATCTATATGTGACATGAATGTACGTGTGATTGAATATACAATAAACTAATTATGCAGTAAAATAAAATGTGATGTTTACTTTGCTTAGTATGGGTGCTCCACCGCCGCAATTATTCCAAGTCCAACGAACGCGATGGGCGTATTAACTTAGTTTTTACAAAGAGATAACTATCTCGATTATTAATTTTCACCAATTAATCAACAATCAAAAAACAAAATCAAACCATTGTCTTTCAAAGCGCGTGGCAATAGCCAACCATAAAAAGCGCGAACACAGGGTCTACCAACGGGCTAACGAGCCCGACCCGAGCCAAGGAGCTCGGACCCCCACAAAGCGACGTCGCGCTCAACTCGCGATGTACCGGCGTCATAGTTCACGTACAAGAATGCACGGGTACGTAAAGAAAAAATATGATTGGTGTTGGTCCTATCAATACGCGGTACCAACATCAAAACATAAATACTTAGCGATTAAAACTGAACAGTCTTGGTCAGACTTAAAATACGTTTATTAAACTACAGAGTATAATAAATCTAACTATCTACATTTAGTTGAAATTCATCCATATTGACATTCATGTTTCCGTACTGCAGCCCAGGCCGCGGGTTCCATGTCAGAATTTAATTAACCTATGCCAGTAGAGTTCACCAGGTAAATAGAGCTCTGGATGATTTGAGCTCACTTCATCGGCTTTCATTAGTAGCTGGGAGCTCTACATGCGCTTTACTAATAAACCTAGTGTACCTAGGGGTCGGCGAGCTTTAAGAATATCTGACTGAAATTAATTAAAGTTCTCTGTACCACATATTAAATGTAGCTCGTTGACATATTTTCATGGTGCTTTCAGTCAGAAGTAATCTGGATGTTAGTAAATATAAGATTTCAAAACATATGTAAAAAAATCTGATACGATATAAATTTATTTCTTTCATATAACTTTTAAATGCGTATAACTATAAAGACCAGTTTTGACCTTAGAGTGATGACTTCTGTAACAGAATACGCAATTTTAATGTTTTGGTATACATTTATTAATACTTTTGGAAATAAAATCGATAGAACAATTGATACACTTAAAATTATTTTAAACGGATTCTGTCGCAATTTATTTGATGTTATTTTATATTTCATAGAACAAATTCAACTGATCCATTAACTTTAGATTAGGACCATAAACTATTAAACTTTAGTTGTTCCTTAAGGAAAAATGATTGAATATTAAAGTAATTAAAAGTTAAAGTTATATCTCGGGCAAAAGATGTTTTGTGACGTGACTGATGGCCTTGAAGAGAACTATGACGGTATACGACGAACTTGTAAATAAGTTGATACCCAAGAGGTCAACTCAGTCTAAAGGATTTAATAAACTCTTTGGCCTGAACCGTTAACTTTCAATCTTCTTGTCCTTATTATCACTAAGTTAAATTGAGTCTTGTTATCTGGCCATTTCCGATTAAATATCAGTTTTCCACAGAGCGATTGCCATCTGACCCTTTTAACTCAAAGGGATAAGTACTAATATGCAGATTGAATTTAAATTCAGATAATTCCTTTAATCAAGGATCAAGGAAGGGCCCGGCCTGACAAATATATTAGTTATGAGGGTCTTGCGTCCCCACCCCGGCGTCTGAAGACCCGAGACGGCATGCGGTTTTAGTCGGTTCAAGCCCGACATAACCGCCCCCGCTGGCGGAATTTCCGGACGATTAAAAAATTGTCTTGCGTTCCGCGGACAGCTATATAAAATATACAATATAGTTGGAGCTATTTTTACATTCTTCTTACATAACACAAAATAGAAACAATAAAAAAGAAGTTGCAACACGGAATTTAAAATCAAAAAGAAGTGGCGGATGGCGTTAAAAAAATCACCTTATATACAGATGGAAACGGATGTTTTATTATCAAAGTGATGATATTGGCGGGTATCGCGCGGTGTAGTATACACGAGAACTGTCAATTTGCAGTTTGACGACACGACAAAGGGGCGGAAAGCTCGAGCATCAAAAGTCCGAATTCCCGATACCGCTGTAACTCAATTTCATGACCGCTTCCAATTTGACTACAAAGAGTTTAGAATACTATCAGACGATCTTTTTCAATTTTGCCATGAATTTGTTTATTTATTAATATAATAGATGCAAATCAACACATTGTATACATTGTTTATGTGAGAAAAAAAATACACATTGAAAAAAAATACAATTTTCTCTGGACCAGCAACTTGAACTTGAAAAGCAACTGTAACGTTGATCGGTGTAAAAATTAAAATAATACAAAATAAATCACGATAGAATCAATTTAAAAAAGTTTTTTTTTTCAATTTGTTAAATAATAAGTAAATAAAATATTATAAATAAATATTGTAGGACAAAGTACACAACGCCATCTAGACCCAAACTAAGCAGAGCTTGTCATATGGGTTCTAGAATGCGGATAAACATACTTATACACTTTTTTTCTAAATGAATACATATTATACATAGAAACACCCAGACTAGCGCAAATATACATTTTTGCACTGAGCGGCAATCGAACCCGCGACCTCTGGCTTAGCAGTCGAACGCACTACCACCACGCCATTATTCCATTAATTAATTGATATATTTTAGTTCGACTTTTTGAGAGTCATTAGACAACAGTCCCTGAGACTAGACAAATGTCCCTTCAAAAATCTGTTGTTTTTGAATATCCACGTGAATGATGTAACTCAAGTTACTGGGAGAATGAAAATAAAAAGTATTCGTGTGACTCATAGGAACCTATTCCCGGGGTGAAAGTTACCAATATGCTAGTTCACGCTATAATTTACTCATCTGTGTACATAATTCCATCCAAAATCACTTCGCCTTTCTGGTGAGATTCAGTAATCATCTATCCAAACTATGGTTTTTACAAAAAATTGTAATAGTAGTAGGGTTCTAATAGAGTTTGGACTTTCGAACGAATTAGTGAATATTGTTATTTGGAGAGCAAATTCCACAAACATGAGCCAATGCATAAATTATGCATTCGCTTTGTGGATAATTAGGGATAGACGTCAATGGTATTAGGATTATTGGTAACGAATGATTTCATAAACAAAACCCTGTTAATAATCAGTAATTTTGAAAGCAATGGATTAAAAGTATATTAATTAATTCATTTTTAATACAATGTTAATAAGTATTGTATACAAATCTGCCGTTCTCAAACTAAAAAGTGGCTAAGTGAATAAGCAAATTTCGAGCTAGAGCTGAAAATGAGGGCGTATTTTAAAACCTATGCTAGTATTTTCTATAAATCTGCAATTATGTTGTCATTTAACAGAGGATGGATATATTTTTGAGCTTTTAGGAGAATAAAGTTGCTATTGATAAATATAATTGTTTATTTAAAGTTAAGATGTGAAAATTAACTAGAAGTCACTTAACCACATTTTAGCTTGAAGACGGCATCAATCTACTGTCTACAATACGTGTAACATACCTCATTGCTTCTGCTGTCGATTTATAGGGGCCATCTAGTGTATCGTCCACAGTGGCAACATTTTGGTATAAATTTAATTTAATCTTATATACGATAAGATTAGATTATTACCTCCATCGAGTTGCAGGTACGGAGACGGAACCGTCTTCCTGTTACCGTAACACAGGTTAATTCCAAGCAAGGGGCTGGATATTGGCTCTGGAACCGCCCTGTAACTACTCATATTTATACATTTATTATGTATTGCTTTAGATTAGTTATACATTAAGTATAAATATTGAGTTTTTTTTACTCAATAAAGATATTATTAATCCTGAAAATACACTATTTGTTCAAAATATGTTTTAATTCGCAAGTTTAAAAAATGATATTTTGACAGTTTTGTCAAAACGAGTATAATACCAAATAGTGTTTAAGACAATAGTGCCGAATTTAATATTTTAAATTCACGTGAGAATTTCGGTAAAGCTTTTCAACCTTTAACTACCGACGTGGGGCCTGTAAAGCCGCGGCGAGTAGATAATTTATAAGATTTACCCCTTTCCCGCGCAGGCGAGCTCTGCACTCTTTAGTAGCTGCAAGTTTAGTTGTGTCAACGTTATTAAATGTAGTACTGCTGGCAAAAACGATTTTGGTAAGTTATGTCAATTTGAAATTCCAACGCGGCCTCTCAGGCCCTAGGTCGGTAGTTACGTAACTTTTTATTTACCACAATACACGGTTCTGATATGCCAGATACATTTCACGGCCAAGCCAACAAAGAAAAATCAATAAAAATATGTGCATCTCGTCCACCTAAACTAAATAGAAGATACATGTCAGTATTATTTGTTATTGTCAGTATATTCAGGCGAGACACGGGGGTATCCGAAGGGATTTCCGCACGTAAAAAGAAAAAAAAAGGATTATTCATGCAATAAATATGTTTGATTACAGGGTGCTGAACAAAATATACCCTGATTGTCACTTTGTTCTTACTTGACTGACATTTTTTTTGAATTGAAGTATTCCAAATACTGTTTATTTATTTTTTTCTAATGAATACAATCCAGAAGTGTAAGGAAAAGTATTTTTTGAAGTTCATTTGAGGTGATATTTATTTAAAGATTTTGTATTGCGTGTAGTAGTCATTTTTGAGGTAAAAAAAACAGAGTCAAAGGATTTAAAGCATATAATTACAAAGTTTAGTAAATTTGATTATTATTTTTATCTTTTCTTCAATTTGCAGATCCAAAATTTACAATAAAACTATAATTTCATACATTTTATACATATTTTCCACAAAATTGAATGCTGCATTAATTACTGGCCTCTGAGGCCCCACGCCGGGACCAGTGTGACAAAAGAACCACAGCTAGCTAAAGCTGTGGTTGGTAGCTAAAGGTTAAATCCAACTTAGACTTATTATTGGTTTATATTAATAATAATACATTTGTATTTATTGATTACAAAAAATCATTCTTGGGATTTGTTTTTATCTAAAAACCGAATCCAATGCAAAAATAATCTAGAGAAGGGGTTTCTTATAAACGACGGAAATGTCGCTGAACATACATAAAATAAATAATTACGGACAAACATAGAACCTCCTTTTTGTAGTCGATTAAAAATGATGAAGTTCATTTACTAAAGTTTCAAACATTGTTAAATAATATAAAACAAAAAGAATTACTTTATTTGGAATAACAGTTTCCGTAAATCTTTTGGATCTTATTTACAAGGAAATTAAAGCTTGCTGCCTAGATAGTTGTATGTAAAAATCAATTTTATACAACCAAGACTTTAGTTGAAAGACTGTTAATTGGACGATAAGTGGAATAAATTGGAAGAAATAATTTCATTTGCGGTCTGATCGGGTGGTTTACTCCGTTGCTAGGCAACAGGGGTGACAACAGCGCCGGAGGCACGTCGCTCGTCGAAGGGTGATGTGGCTTATCAGATAATTGACTCCAACTAGTGGTGCCATGGAATGGCATGGAATCTTTTTGGACGAATACGAATTTATTTATGTCACGTCTGCAATTGATGATTACCCGATATGTAAATTAAGTGTAGTTCCTTGGTAATCATTATGTATCATTATGTCTCTATATAACCTTATAATTTCCTAATATACTAATAAAGTTTTTATTAAAAACTTTTTTTAAATAACCTTTTGACGTTCATATAAAACACAAAGAAATTTTATAATACACAGAATATGATTCATATTCGTTTAGTAGTTCAAGTATTCCAGTATTGCCGCGCTAGATTTTCACGTGCCATGAAATGTATCAGCCTCGCAATCTGAACGCCGAGATGCTTAAATATGCCTCACTTGGTAGAAAACTACAAGAAATTAAAGCTTTCTATGGTGGACTGATGGAGTGATCGATTAATATGAACATCTTAAATAAATACCAATGAACTTACCTTACCTTATCCTACCTTATCCTTTTGCATTAAAGTAATGATAAAAATGACATCCAAATGCGCAGCATTCTTTGTGGTTTATAGTGTCGAAAAATTTTAACTTTATATTGTTGACTGATGGAGCGATCGATTGATATGAACATCTTTAAAGAAATACCAATGAAATAACTACGTATAATCCTTTCGCATTGAGGCAATAATAAACATGACAACCAAATGGGCACCATCCTTTGTGGTTTATAGTGTCAAAAATGGTGTCTAGCTACAGACGTTGCAAAAATTGTTGATTGTGTAATACTAGAGCTTGATTTGATTATTGTTTATATATGACAATACGTGTAACATGCATTAAATATCAAATAGACACGGATAAGCGAGATTTTCTTATACATACACATGAGTCATTACTATAAAATATATCCAGAAAGAAAAAATAATACATGGGTTAATAAATCACAATCTTGGCATTCACAAAAAAAATACTTGGCA
This sequence comes from Cybosia mesomella, assembly GCA_946251805.1. Lineage (NCBI taxonomy): Eukaryota > Metazoa > Arthropoda > Insecta > Lepidoptera > Erebidae > Cybosia > Cybosia mesomella. The sequence goes on along the minus strand of OX276406.1, from coordinate 15,554,461 downwards.
AAGTTCACATCAAGGATATTTCGCAGAGATCCATTTTATATGTATAATATTCCTGGGAACCCTCGGGCCTCCTCTGTTATCACCATATAGTTGATTTGCAGCCTTATTTATACTCGGTCTATTCTGCGAGATTGCTAGACTTTATTATCGTGGTAGATCTACTATTTTCTTTCATGAATGTCGCATGTTTTTTTTTAGGTTTTGTTTATTGTATTGCTCTCTATAAAACTTTGCTTTTATACATACATTTATTATTACAAAGTAGAAAGAATATACTCTGTATATACTTTCGTGTGTACTTTTAAGTACACACTTAACTATATGGTATGTTATTTTGGTTACGTTAGGGTTACATCTCTTATTTTATTCCATAACATTACAAATTCAAATGAAATTTGTCAATTACATAACATAACATAACATAAACTCACGCCTATATCCCCGAAGGGGTAGGCAGAGGTGCTAGCACCCACATTTCGCCAGTTTATGTTTAGGTCCCAATGTAATAGGTGGCGAGCCTATTGCCATTAACCGGGCACTTATAAACCTGCGATAAATACACACATAACTTCGAAAAGCATCGAAAAGTCATTGGTGTGTGCCATGGTAAAACCTGGGATCGAACCCGAGACCTCGTCTCAGCAGTCCTTTACCCATACCACTAGGCTACCGCGGTACTTGTCAATGTCAATTATATATTATTATTTTTTATAATATAATAGTAAAACTGACTGACTGATCGATCAACGCACAGCTGAAATCACTGGGTTCGAACCTTAAAATTTTCCACAAATATTCCGTAAGTGACATGGGTGTGCACTAAGAAAGGATTTTTGAGAATTCAATCCTTAAAGTGAAAAGGGGTTGCAAAGTTTGCATTGAACAACGTGTTTTCTTGGTCTGATCAACTTCAAACTTGGCATCAATATTTGACAGATTTTTAGTCTGACCTTTCAAATTGAGAAACCGCATCAAAATCCGTCCAGTAGTTTTTGCATCCATCGCGAACAAACAAAAAAGAATTCCAAAAAAAACAATAGTTCCAAAATCGTTCTTCTAACATAACCGAAGTATTTTTTGAAAAATATCTACAATATACAGACACAACTAATTTAAAATGTTATAATAGTTCGCCGCTACTTTACACGATTCTGATTAAGACCTCGTTAATATCCTTAACTATATAATTTAGTTAAATGCTGATATCAAGAAGCTTAAAACGTGAGCATCTTGACTGATACACGTGTTTCATTATAGTAATAAGGGTGTTTTACTTGTGAAAAAAGGACCCATAAAATGAATCTACTATTTTAAATGCACAGCTTCTAGCTTTAACAATCAATCACAATCACTTACAATTTTTTTTATTCCCCCCGCCGAATAACTCTGTTCCTTCATAATACTTGAATAATTGAAAATGAAAACATGTTGAGATCGAGCCTGCAATGAGACTGTAAGTAAACATGCCTTGTTCTTTTCCAAACTTAACGCGGACGAAGTCGAGGGAAGATCTAGTACCAGATAATAATGTGTTTTACCGATTTCGTAGAATAAAAAAGCGGCCAAGTGCGAGTCGGACTCGCCCATGAAGGGTTCCATAGCAGCAAGAAACATAATAATGCTTTTTTTTTAATTTTTTGTATTTGAGTTGATTAATTGAAAGGTAAATTGCGGTTTACGATTTATGACGTATTAAAAAAACTACCTACTAGATCTCGTTCAAACCAATTTTTATGGGAAGTTTAAATGGTAATGTACATCATATTTTTTTTTTTAGTTTTATCATTCTCTTATTTTAGAAGTTACAGGGTGGGGAGGGGGGCACATTTTACCACTTTAGAAGTGTCTCTCTTGCAAACTATTCAGTTCAGAATAAAATGATATTAGAAACCGCAATATCATTTTGAAGACCTATCCATAGATACTACACATGTATGGGTTTGATGAAAAAAAAATCTTGAGTTTCAGTTCTAAGTATTTATACCCCCAAAATTTAATGTCTTTTTCTATTGTTGTGTGAAAATCTTAATGTAGTTCACAGAATACGTCTATTTACCAAGTTTCAACAGCATAGTTCTTATAGTTTGGCAAAAAGGTGGCTGTGACATACGGACGGACAGACAGACAGACATGAGGAATCTATAAGGGTTCCGTATTTTGCCATTTGGCAACGGAACCCTAAAAAGGATAAGTTGCGTTAGTAAAATATATTTTTACAAATATGTGATTATGATTGATAAAAAAAGGCTTTAGAATGCTTTTGACAGTACGAGATATTGCTAGACCTATCTCTGTTAAGTCATAAGCTAAACTTCTGTACCTTTAACCTTAACTTGATATGGGTAGTTGTATATCAGTACCACGTAAATGATTCAACATATCCAAGTAATATATCAGTGTAACTGGTAATAGAATCAGCATAGCGTAACATATCATAACGACAATACAAAGCTATGGTAAGCAAGTAAGTTGGGAAGTAATAACGACTCATCATGCATGCATAAACTTCACTGATGCCAATATACGCGAGGGGAGATATACTATGTAAATGTTTTATTTAGTTTCGTGTATATGAAGTAACTTATTATGGCTTTATTGCCAATTTGACTTAATAAGCCTCTTTGATTTAAAACATTGACGTATATACAAACTGATTTGTTATTAACATGCTGCATGAAGAGCGGCGATAGCCCAGTGGCATACGTAACGGACTGCTGAGACGAGGTCTCGAGTTCGATCCCCAGTCGCCCCGGGCACACACCTCTGAATTTTCGTAGTTATGTGTGCATTAATAAATGATAATTATCGCTCGCTTAATAATGTGCCCGGTAGATGGCAATAGGCGCGCCCCCTATTACATTGGGACTTTAACATAACTGGCGAATCGTGGGTGTGTAATACACCTCTGCCTACCCCTTCGGGGATACAGGCGTGAAGTTATGTTATGTTATGTTTATTATTAGCTTGTAACCATGTTTGTCGACAAATTTTTAAAGTTGAATTTACTAATTTTCTAGTGGTTGTACTGGGATGCTGCCGTTTGGCAAAATATGTTTCGTCAAATTTCACTTCCCAAAAAACTAATCGCATAGTTTCATTTTCCAAAAGAATCTTTAGCAAATTTATATTTCGCATTTTAATCACTTCGTCAAATATTTATTTGGCAACTTTTTACTTGCTTAATTTTTATTAAGTCAAATATACATTAAGCAAATGCTTTATTTTGTAAAAAAATATATTCCCAAAGTAAGTTCGTTCAAAAAGCATATCTCATTAATAATTAATTATAAAAAAAGTAAAATACATTAATTTCACATAAGTTACGTAGGCTGCCAACTCGGAACAAGCAAGCTGCACAAGCTCGGAACTGCCAGAAAAGTTGGTTGGTTAGGTTAGAACTGTGACCCCAACAGACGGCGAAGCTCCGGAATTGATTTGTATAATAGCAATATAATTATTATAGAAATTCTTACCTGTAAATTATTTGTCCAAGATGAAACACCCTGCAGCAGTGTATGTTTTTGCCATGTATGTTGCCAGCCATGCCAGGGAAAAGTATGCTATGCCAAACCATAATTATTTGACTACCTAATACTTGGTAAAATGAAACTTTGTCATGTAATTATTTGTAAAACAAAAAATTGCCAAAAGTAGTATTGCTAACTGTAAAATTCCGAAAAGTTGATTTGCCAAATGTTTTTTTGCCAAATGAAAATTTGGGAAACATACTTTGGCATGTGACTCTTTGGGGAACGTGTTTTGCCAAACATTAGTAAACCGGTTGTACCTATCTATTTGTAACTTTGTAAGTATATCCAGATGACATGATGATTTTAGGCTATTGCGCTGATATGAAATCAGTATCAGTTATCGCATGGGACTTGTGGGACATCATTTAAAAAAATCAGTTGTCTCATTGGACCTTACCTGTACCATTGTGAGACTGGGTCAATACTACTAGTGGTATGGACCGGATAATGAAGCTAGAAAATGGATAGTAAAAGTTCCTGGGCTAGGCGTCTTTTTAACTTGGCTAATTAAATCCGTGGGTTTTAAAATGTAATAATGGGGCCGCGTTTCTTGTTTCGTTTATTAACGTAGTCCCTTTTATATTAGATGTTGAAAATAAAATGTTTATTGGAAAAAGCCATTGCAATATTTATATCTAAGTAGAACTTAGATATAAATACTGAAATGGCTTTAGTAGTAAAATGAAATACAATAGTAAAATGTAGGTATAAATTTAAAATTAAAGACGCGTGTGAGCGAGCAATGTAAATCGTGTTAAAGTGGTGACAGCTGTTGATATGAACGTGCCAGTTTAAAACCAGGTGTTATGTAGAAAAGCGTTTCAATATGTATATCCGCAATTTATTTACTATGTTCACTCAATTCTTCACAAGAATTATCTGTACTGAATATCTTTTTTTTAATTGTAGAGATATATGGGAAAAAAATATTTCCTGACATTTTTGAATGGCATTACCATTGGCATCGTATCTAGACCGGTCCATTAGATTTAAGACAAACTGCGAAAATATTAGGTCAAAGGTCTCTGCTCGCAATCATCTCTCAAAAAAGTTGAGGAGCACAAACTGGCAAGCACCACCGTAAGAGCACCAGTGCTACGAACTACAGGGCTGGCTCAGTTACTGTACATAAGAGAACGCGTGCTCCGTATGGTACCGTTCCACTCATGCTAGGCTTGTGGATCAAATTGGCTGCCTCAAGCCGACTCCGTTGCAGATGCCATTTCCACTGGCTGGCATTGTACCACCCAATGTCCGCAGGAGTTTGGCATTATCCATCGAGAGATATAAGCTTGAATCGGACCAACGTTATCCCATGCATGGTCATATACATGTGTCACAAAGGCTGAAAAGCCGCAAGAGGTTCTATGCATGCGTTGCTCCTATTACATATAAATGAAATTGAAGTGTATCTCTGTAATATTAAAATAACAGGATTTAAGTAAATGCATATTAGTGTATGTACGGCTAAAAAAAACTGTCTGTCTGTCTGTCTGTTTGAATTAGGTAATCCCAGGAACGGCTGAGCCGATTTTGACGGGACTTTTACTAGCAGATTGGTAATATTATAAGGCGTAACATCTTCTTCTTAGTCAGTCACACTTGTCAGAGTGGTCGTGGCTGATGATGAGCAGGGCTGCAGATCGCCGTCGCCTCTTATTTTCAGGGCTGCTGCACGTCGCACTATGTCCCTCCACTTTTGGCGGTGTTCGGCACTGCGAGAGCATTGTACTGCGGTCGACTGTGTAGCAGTTTTAATGAGATCCATCCAGCGGGTTGAGAACCGCCGTCCCCGTGACCTTGTTCTCGCCACACGGCCTTGTATCATTAGTCTCTCCATTCAGTCCTCGTTTCTGGAGATGTGCCCGAAAAACTTCTGTATTCGTAGCTGCACAATCGACGATCATCTACTCTTTACATGAAGCTCCTTGAGGATAGTATTTTTAAGAGACGTCTTCAGAACCACTTATCCAGGGCATCAATTTGCCGGCGATCCTGTAGTTAAAGCGACCAGGTTTCGGGTCCGTACAGAAAGATTGAAAAAACCAGGCACTTCATTAGGCGGACCTTTGTGTTCTCTGTTATTCTCCTATCACTCCAAAACCTGCCCAATTGCTCCATCTAGTAATGACGCATCGGCGCTTGATCTCATCCTCGCGCCCTCCAGCGTGAATGCGTAACATAGGCTACTTTTATTTTAGCAAAAGAATTGTGTTCCGCGCAAAAAAAAAATCTTAAATAGCTAATTAAAGGCGTAAGGCAAGGGGAGGTGGTGAGATTTTCGCGTGGGACCCAGCCACCCTATACCCACGTTTCACCATCCCCCCTGCGTTACCCCCTTCATTCCGCGCGAACCATATGAGAGTCACGCATGAACTTGCCAAGCTATAACAATTACTGATCGTGTAATGAAACATTTATTGTACTATATTATAACAAAATCTATTTGATGACTCTACAATATTCTTTCTATAATATTTTTAGAGATTCTAGTTGCTAGTCTTTTTCTCGTAATTCTTGAAACTAAATTTATTACTGCTTTCGTGGCAGAATATTCTGATGATGAAAGAGGAGGGATAATATTGGTAGTACAAAAATGAAGATATATTTCAACGTTCAAGAATACAGCGAAGTACATAATTCAGTAGCTACCGCCCAGCGTCGATCCGGCGCCTCGGGCGCTCGACGCGAGTAATGCACAAAGGGCGCTAAGTGGCAGCCGCAGTTCATCGATGAAACAAAGGGAATATTACCCGGAACACTGGTAAAAATTGAAATATAAGTACACAAAGAGAAGTGGCTTGTAAGCCGCAAATTATTCTGTTTACCATTGTACTGTTCATATTTTGCAAGCTACTCGGGTGAACGCGTGCTCGTTAAAAAGTATTTCAAAATAAAAAAAATTAATAAAAAAATTGCCTGACTCTATTTGTATGGAACTTCGAATACAATATTAAAATTAAATGAAAAAAGATTTGATATCGTTTACTGCGTTTGTGCGAACGAAATTTTGAAGTAATTATTAAGTTTTCTACTAAATTTATATACTAAAAATAGTATTTGGAACTGGAACTTATGACAGTTTGGAACTACCGTCGAAATACCGTCCTATGAGTTACTTAACAACCATTCTTAAGTATATTTCTGTAGGTATACGTCTCTTTCAGGAATACAATGAAAGTAGGTATATCTATAACTAATCCTTCTTTTTATGGTATTTTGTCTGTGTAGATACATGCAGCTGATATGTTTGAAATTGTATTACTTCAAAATGAATACAATAAGATTAAAACACTGCTATTTTTAGTAGGCACGACAGAAATGAGGCTTTACATTTCGAGGCACAAAATGTTTATCTGCCTAGTGCCAGAACTCGTAGCTAGATTTTCTGCATCTCTTGGCCCGCTTGTCAAACTGTCAGTACTACTTAGCAGGCTTTAATAGCCTCTCTGCTGTTTTGTAAGCTGTTAACGCTGCAAAAATAATATTACCGATGTAGGTACAGTCAGTGACAAAACATTTGAAAAACCTCAATTAGATATTTATTAGAAGTCAGAATAATAAGTTTGTGAAGAGTTTGTACTCATAAATACAGCCAGATCCTAAATAAATTTGGTCAGATTGCTTGATTTTGTGGATTCAGTACGTGTTTTTTCTTTTTTTTATCGTGCGGAAATCCCTTCGGATACCCCCCCGCCGGCCAGCGGGGGCGGTTATGTCGGGCTTGAGCCGACTAAAACCGCACGCCGTCTCGGGTCTACAGCTGGCGTCTGACCTCCTTAAGTACCTAAAATATATAATGCTCACTCCTACGGAATAACAACCGCAATCAAATATTGCCTGCCAGCATATTCAATTGAATAGAAATAAGTAACCATCACAAATTTGAATAATATAAACGGTTGCTAACAACCGATGATTTACCAAAGGCATAAAGTATGCTCTCCAGGAGCGAGCTGAATTTAATAGCTGAACATAATTCGATTGTTCCGGCCTGCCCGTCTGTGAAACTATATTCCTTTTGCGTCATGAAGTGCACCATCGCCCGCGAATATTGTTTCCATATTTTTTTTAAATTGCATTGCGTGCTATTATGAACTGGGCACATAAAATGGTAAATTGTTAAGTCCTACTTCCTACTATCCTTAGTATAAAGGTTAAAGCTTGTGTGGACAGGGATAGATTATAGTCTGGCATAATACATAAGCTACTTTTTACCCCTAGAATATATAGGTTCCCATGGGTTGCGGGAACTGGATAAAAATTACACGCTGGCGAAGTCGGGGGCAACAGCTTTTTTTTTTTTTTTACGTGCGGAAATCCCTTCGGATACCCCCCCGCTGGCCGGCGGGGGTGGTTATATCGTGTATCGACTACAACAACAACAGCTAGTGTTAAATATTTAAATACTGTCATTCAGGATTTTATATAGTTTTATTCCAGTTGACTTTTACATATTAGGTCTTCAACTAGAAGCCCGGGGTCCTTTTTCCGACTAAATGGTGTTGTTATAGGACAGATTATATTTATATTCATGTATTCAGAGCATGATAAATTCTCACTCGATGCGAAAAATATTGTAAACATATTAACAGTGTGACGCAAGTCGTGTAGATTAAATCTCCAAAGCGAAACTTGTACTTGTAACCCGCCCTCGCTTTGCTTCGGTTTATATCAGTTTCATTTTTACTCAAGCTACGTAAAAGCCTATGTTCATCACGTTTTCAAATGGTGAAAGAATTTTCCCAAAAAGCGCAGTGGTTCCGAAGAACATGTAAGTAAACTCGGCCAAAATTCGGCCTCTCTCTTTATAATATTAATATAGATCAAATGTCAACGACGTAGAAAAGCAGTAATTATTATGTTTTCTACTAAATTTATATATTAAAAATAGTATTCAGAACTGGAACTTATGACAGTTTGGAGCTACCGTTGGAATGTTTAGTCCTCTGAGTTACTCAACACCCATTCTTAAGTATATTTCCGTAGGTATACGTCTCTTGGGGTGCTTGGTTGGGGACCTCCACGCGGTGCACCCTGGGCAACGGAGACAGCAGCGCCTCTTTCCTAGGGCGGGAGAGACGCTGCCGCCTACGGCCAACTCCGACCGAGGCGAGGACGGCCCTGTTGAGGGCTGTTCGGAAGCTTTCCACGTGTCCCTCTGATTAGCAGATGGCACAGTGGAGAGCAAGTAAGGGGGCCATCTCGAAACCGGAGATGGCCCAGGGTCAGTCGGGGTGCGAGGGATATGCTCTATGGGTAACCTTACATCCCGGCGTCTTAAGACCCGAGACGGCGTGAGATCCAAAATAGAAAAAGACAATAAATTTTGGAGGTTCCACATACTTAGGTTGACATAGAGGTTGACATAGAGGTTGACATAACTTGAGTGGGTAGTTGGTTAAAAGTGCACTTTTCATCTCTTGATATTTAATTGTTTTAAAAAATAGTATTATCTGTTTTTACACTAATTAAATGATTGGATTAGTCAGTTAACTGAACAAACCTGCCAGTCTAGCGTTTTCTCCATAAACTAAACACTAAATAGCAACACAGAAACAGGATGGAGAGCTCCTTACTCGATGTGCAAAAATATTTTGAAGAGCGAATGGCCAGATTTGAGGCAGACCTGCAGAAGAAGTCTTCAACAAGTACTGGGAGCCTGGCTGATGAGTTTAGTGCATTTAAAATATTCGTGTTACAGTCACTTAAGTCCTTCTCACAACACCTTGATACAGTTGCACGGGAGGTAGATAATCTGGAGACACGTAGCCGCCGAAAAATTCTACTATTACATGGCATTGCAGAGACGACAGGTGAGGAAGCGGTTGAGGCTGTTACTAAGGTCGTACAAAAACACCTCAAAATCGACTCTTTTACATCTAAAGATGTCAAACGGTGCCAACGGATGGGGCGGCAAACATCTAGTCAGCAGCCCAGACCGATCCTTGTTAAACTCCAGAGTGTAGCAGTGAGGGACAGTATTTGGTTTTCGAAGACGAAGCTGAAAGGTACGGGTATTACTTTTTCTGAGTTTTTGACTAAGTCACGGCACAGAGCTTTCATGGCTGCTCGGGATAAGTTCGGAGTTCACAAATGCTGGACGAGGGAAGGATCCGTGTATGTCCTTAGTTCGGATGGAAACCGGCACCGCATCGTATCCATTGGTGATATCGCAAACATACAGTGTCCAGATGTCGAAGACACTGCTACAGTCAAAACCATTTCCACAAGATCCAAGCGTACAGCACAAAAGAAATAAACTTTCTATGTCATTCGTACTTGGCCGGGTAACTTGTGTTGATGTCTGTGTTACTTTTGAACTATTCATACTATTTTATCAACATTTATTCGATAAAGAAAACTACAAATTGCTTAATAGTAACAGTTTTTTGACAATGAAATGACATGACATTACATACAAAAATATGATAAACTGCGTTCCATGTCACTTCACAATATAATGAATATTAGCATGTCTTTTTGTTAGAAAACTAGTCTTTTAAGTCATAATTTTTTATGGTAATATACAATACAATAGTGTAATATGTCATATTGATACATGTCATTGTTAAATGAATGGTGTTGATATGCTTTATGTTACTAACGTTACAAATTGTTGCCCGGTATAGGTATTTGTGTGTACCACTGTGATATTTGTTTATGTTGTAAATTTTTAACCATGTTTAATATTGTAACACGCAACTGGCGGGTGGATACTATATATTGGAATTTAGAGTACTTATACTGATATACACATTATAATATATATACATATATATATATTACTATAATTTATTGCATGCATATTTGTATTTTACTTCATTAATATTGTTGTACTTAACTACTCTTATAGGTATAATATTTTGTAGGTATTTTACATACATTCTCAGAGAACTTAAATATAATATATAACATACTATGAATGATTCAGATAGCGATAATGATAGCTTTGTTTCTGCCAGCAGTCTAAACGACAGCTTCGTTAGTTTGCCGTCCGTTTCGCTAGAAGACACTCTCCGGTTCCAGTTTTCGGATGTACCGCGAAATTTTAATGTGATCCACGTAAATGCCCAGAGTATTCCTGCTCATTTCCCGGATATGCTGGCTAACTTTCACTCTAACCTTATCCACGCTATTCTTGTCTCTGAAACTTTCCTCAAACCTTGCCTACCGACTACTTTTTACTCTCTTCCAGGTTTCCAGCTGGTTAGGAATGACCGTGAGTTTGCTGGGTGTGGTGGTGTGGCTATATACCTGCGCTCACATATTCCATACAATATTATTAGCATGTCGCCACAAACACCACCAAACTCGAGTGAACACTTGTTTATTGAGCTGGAACTTAACCACACGAAAATTCTGCTTGGTGTGTTCTATGCACCATCTCTGCGAGTGAACTATTTTTCCTCCTTAGAACAAATGCTGGAAACTCTTTTACCTTCTTACAGTCATGCCATTTTGATGGGAGACTTCAATACTTGCCTACTTAAAAATGACTCTCGTTCTTCCTCCTTGCGTCATATCACTGAATCCTGTAATCTATCTATCCTACCTCTCAATGCTACTCATCATTTTCCAGATTGTGTCCCTTCTCTTCTTGACCTCATTATAGTTTCTTCTTCTAACCATGTCGCTAAGCATGGTCAATGCTCAGCTGATAACTTTTCCTACCATGACCTAATCTATCTTTCTTATAAAATTCGGCCTCCAAAGGCAAAACCGAAAATTATTATGCAACGCAATTTTAGTGGCATAGACGTTGACAGGCTTCGCGAGGATGCTTCTGGAATAGACTGGGAACCACTTTTTACATCAAACTCTATCGATACTAAGGTGCAAATTCTTACGTCTAACATAACACAGCTGTATGATGCGCATGCTCCTATTCGTGCAATCAAAGTAAGACATTTGCCATCGCCTTGGCTTACAGACGACATCAAAAAGTTAATGACGAAAAAAGCTGCAGCCAAGTCAAGGTACAAATTTCGATCGACCCAGGAGAATCTGGACAAGTATGTGGCCATTAGGAACCGTTGCAACAAGGTGTGTAGGAACGCACAACGCCAACACATTCACACGTCTATCGAAAACGGAGATCCAGCAAAAGTTTGGAAATTTCTTAATTCATTGGGAGTTGGAAAATCACGCCAAGACTCAATTCCTAAAAACTTAGATGTCAATTCACTTAATGTACACTTCTGTTCTTCGACCCATTTAGACGGGACAACTAAATCAAATACACTGCAATATCTTTCAACTGTTCCAACTCCCAAGTACCCTTCATTTGTCTTCGAACAATTGACCGCTTGTGATGTTAAGAAGAGCATAATGGCAATCTCATCCAATGCTGTCGGTAACGATTGTATTAGCCGAAATATGATCATTCCTATAATGGACGAAATTCTTCCTATTTTATGTAACATTTTTAATCACTCCGTATCTAGTGGAGTATTCCCATCTACTTGGAAAGAGGCACAGATAATTCCTTTACCCAAAAAATCTAAACCATGCTCTTTATCTGATTACCGTCCCATATCGATCCTCCCATTCCTATCTAAAGTCTTAGAGCGCCTTATTCACTCCCAACTTAGCACTTTTCTCAATAAAAATTCATTGTTGAATTCATTTCAATCCGGATTTCGTCCTGGGCATAGTACTGCGACAGCGTTGGTGAACATCACAGATGATATAAGGCTTGCAATGGATGGCGGAAATCTTACACTTTTATCCTTACTGGACTTTAGCAGTGCCTTTAACAGTGTAGATTTCCACATTTTGCTTGGCATACTAAGCTCTATTAACATATCTCCAACGGCTATTGATTGGTTTCGTAGTTACCTGTTTGGTCGTCGGCAACGTATACGCATCGAAGAATCATATTCTTCATGGTGCAGTACTGAAGCCGGTGTACCACAGGGTGGCGTTTTATCTCCTTTACTCTTCGCAATTTTCATAAATTCCATCTCTGACAAGCTAGTTTCATCCTACCACCTTTACGCGGACGATCTCCAAATTTATACACAAGCCCCCTTGAATAGGTTAACAGAGGCTTTCTGTACCATTAACACCGACTTGGAGAGGATCTGCGAATGGAGTAAGAACTACGGACTCATGATAAATCCCACCAAAACGCAAGTCATTGTTATTGGCAGCCCCAGCATGGTCTCGAGGATGAACTTGTCGCAACTGCCCCAAGTTAAGTTTGACGGAACCGTGCTGCCCATACAGGACTCTGTTAAAAACTTGGGTATTTATTTCGACAAGACCTTCTCCTGGAGCATCCAAATCAAAGAGACAAGTCGTAAACTCTTTGCGTCAGCGGGTTCTCTACGGAAGCTAAAGAACTTCCTTCCAACTGCCACTAAAATTGCGCTCGCACAATCACTTCTTCTTCCAGTTCTAGATTACGCCGATGTCAGCTATCCTGATCTCACTGAGGAGCAACTTGATAAGCTTGAGCGTCTTCAAAATTTCTGCATAAGATTCATATTTAGTTTACGCAAATATGATCACGTATCTGAATTTCGTAACAGACTCAAGTGGCTTCCAATTCGACTTCGCAGGAATTCTCACATTCTAGCATTATTATACAATGCTATGTTCAATCCTAAGATCCCCACTTATCTAAGGGAGCGCTTTAGATACCTCAAGGATACACATAATAGAGTTTTGAGGTCGTCCGAGAATTTGGAACTAGAGATGCCAGTGCACTCCACCAACTATGCTGGGAAATCATTCACCGTTAGTGCGATTCGCCTGTGGAATGCACTGCCCTTAAATATTAGGCAGGCAAAATCTCTTTCTATATTTAAAAGTATGTTGAAAAATCACTACTTAGGTATTATCCAACCATCATAACCACCATAGGTACCAAATTTTCAACTCTGGGATATGGGTTGTACTTGTATAAATTTATCTATATGATTTTAGTTTATTTACTATTTTAGTGTGAGGTATTGTAATTTATATGTATGTTTGTTTTATTCTTTCTTTTTTTTTTTTTTTTTTTTTTTCTTTTCTTATTACTCTTTATTGATATTTGACTACTTTCATCCTGACAACTACACCACCGTCTAACGTCTTGAATTATTTTATTTTTATCCATCCTAAGGTTGCCTGGAAGAGATCGCATTTAGCGATAAGGCCGCCCATTGTACATTTAACTGTATTACTATTATCCATGCTATATTGTCTTTAAACTTAACGTTGGTGTACAATAAAGAGTTATCTATCTATCTATCTATCTATCTTAGAACTGAAGCTCAATTTTTTTTGCATCAAATCCTATTTATGGATAGGTCTTCAAAAATGATATTGAGGAAGAGACACTTCCAAAGTGGTAAAATTTGTCCCCCCCCCCCCTGTAACTTCTGAAATAAAAGAATGATAAAACTAAAAAAAAAATATGATGTGCACTACCATGTAAACTTCCACCTAAAATTGGTTTGAACGAGATCTAGTAAGCAGTTTTTTTTAATATGTCATAAATCGTAAATCGCAATTTACTTTTCATTCGATCAACTCCAATATAAAATTTTTAAAAAAAACCATTTAATTTCATAAACATAAACCTTATGCATAAACCGTGAAACATTATTTTCTAACAATAAATCTGGAATAGGTGCCTCAGTAAATAATAATTATAATTCGCGCGGGCTGTGGCTTGAACGAACTACAAGAACTTTTATATTATGTTTCTTGTTGCTACGGAACCCTTCATCCTTCATGGGCCAGTCCGACTCGCATATGGCCTTTTTTATCACGTACAAGCAAAATGGTGAAAATGTGGTCTATTAATACACGGTTATCTAAAGTTGTTTCAAAATTTGAATTTCATATTTATATATGTATACGCTTTTCAAAAACCGCTTCTCATATTCCCACTGGAAATCAAAAGCTGTGTGTTTAAATAAATGACCCTGTACTTGGATGTATATTTTTAGTGACGTTTTTTAAATAAATAACAAATTTACACTCACGTATGACAATCATCACTGAGTACTTTTTATTATTTTTGCACTTACCACGTCCCTTTCTACGGTTCTCTTGTATTGACAACGCTTTAATGATTCTCTTGGTAAGCGTTCATTTGTTCGTTCCGTCCGAACCTTGGATTTAGAAAACTTATAGTGTTTTACATATTAGAACCATTACCATGGAATATCATGCGATACAAATATTAAAGTGCTACATTTGTATCGCCTATAGCCACACACGTGGGAACAATATCGTAATAGCGGACATCAAAATAGAATTGGGAATGAATGGGCGTCACGCAGGGTAATACTTGGACCTAGCATTAGTTACACGGCGCGGCTGGGCCGAAGACAAATAGCCCCTATTCCAAGATATTATCGGTAATGTATTGCAAAACGACCAAAACATGTTTATTGAGATTCCTCCAAGAAATCGGGGAGATGACGCGCCGTATACGGTTAAGGTTTTCTATTTACTATTGATTTATACTCCGTTACATCAATTGTACATTTCTTTTTTATGTATTTTCATTTTCGTTGGCCCTGATTCCGCTATCTAAAACGTTCGTGATATAACTAATTTTTGTGGAAAAGTAGTTGGATTTGCTAAGAAGAGGAAATAAAAAAAGTACAAGGAAGTTTGTTTTGTTCAGAAACAGACTAATATATAAACAGTAATATCTGTAGGCATAACCATTATTTCTCAATGTTGGTAATAAAGATAAACTTACATAAATCATATGTGTCCCTGAAGACTAAGGGCGAATTGTATAAGGAAGAAAGAATAAAAGAAAAGCTATTTTATTGTATACTCTACTACCATGCTGCATTCTTACTCTTCGAGTAAACGTCTTACGATCTGTATTGTAACTTAAACTAAACTTACAAATTAATTGGACCATTCATTCCGATTATCAGTGATCCGAACAGTCAGGTCATCGTCGTTGGTAGTCGATGTTTGATTAGTAAACCAGACAAAAGAACACTGCTACCAGACTACTTCGGCAATTCTATAGTAGCTCCAAATTCCTCACTATTAACCACATACACACACAATTTTCACCTTATATTTCACTTCTAAAACCAATGTGATGCACAGGTTTCTCCGTGAGCGATTAAGATGATCAATTACCACCATTATGTAGGAAGATAGCATTAATTTAATTTTTTTAAAGGTCTCTTAGGTCTCTTTTTAAAGGACTTACATATACGAAACATATAATATAGGACCATTCCGACCACTTGAGCAGCTTCCTTAGAACTGTGAGCGTATTCTTTATCATTTTGCTTATTGTAGTGTTCTTCAATTGTGAAGATTCTTTCATCGGTAAAGAGGATATTTCTGTGCCTTTCACCTGCGTATCGCGACAGAAGGCGCTTTGATCGATCCATTCTCTTTAATCGTAAAGATTGATTTAGGGCATGTCCTGTATATCGACGATAAGCACCGAGCTTCAGGTCTTGTTTTATAATACGTGACAGAGTCCTAGCGGGAATCTTCATTTCTCGCGATAAGATTTTTTGCTTCCTTATGGGGTTTCGACGAATTTTGGCTTTACCAGCATTAATAGAATTTATAGTTCTAACCCCCGATCTTTTCTGGTCTTCGACACACGAAGTGTTGTTGTATCTATTGATAGTACGATATACGAATATACGGCTGATACCAAGTTTTTGAAGTGTCTGGATTATGACCGACGCGCTACGGCTCCATACCCACTTTGTGCAAGGCGATCACTGCGATCCTATTTTCTTTAACACCCCATTCCTTATTGTAATTCTATAATGAACACGAAAAAATAAGTGAAATGGCGCGACATCGAAAGAAGTTTTTAAAATAATATACGTATTTCCTAAGTCAAAATAATTAAAAAGTTGAAAAAGAAAAAAAAGTATCGATGTAACAGTATTTATGACCAGACTAGTTACTGTTTTAAAATTTAAATCACAACTACACGACAGTATTATTGTCGTAAAAGTATATCCACACGAGAAAACAGGCTGTTCGTATTTGCAACATCAGCGAACAATCAGTCTCGTTAGGTCCCCGTTGGGTGCCAATTACAGATCGGTATTGGTCTGATTGCACGGAAAATAACAGCGAGGGAAACAAGCCTTGTAAACTGAATGTGTATATCAACTGTAACTGTATTAATAAGTACTTATTTGTAATGTACTGAATGAAAATTATTCTTAGTTGGTTCACATTTTGATCAATCTAACGATATAATTTTAGATTGGGTGTAATGATTTAAAGTTAGATCAGTATTTAGTCCACATGTAGTGCTCTTGCCCTCTTTTAATTCTTTTACATTATTATTACTACATGTATTATGTATCAGTTGCAGCATCTTACTTAATACAATTTCTAAACAGAACCAATGTAATTATTAGCGTTTATAAATAAATGGTCGTGAATTTTTATTACCTGTTCTTTTTCCAAAGGCTTTACCTATTGCGTTGCGATTCTGGCTGTAAATGCAAATGTAGAAGCAATTATCTTGACGTTCATAACCTACATGAATAAATATATTTTTATTTGATACAAGATTTATAACCTATTCATATTTAATAATAAAATGTATACATTTAAACTTGGTACTTTGTCCTTACCGACTGTCTGATTCACTAACGCTAGAACCTGTTGAAAAAAAATGATATTTTAGTAGTTGATGACAGAGGAAAGTGTTTGGAAAGGAGAATGCCGTGCCCATTCTTCGTTTCTTTTTGAAAATCGTAAATAAAAAGTGTATGGCCATATGAGTAAATTCATAAATAATTTAATATTATTTTAATTACTCACAATTCATTCGAACAAAATCGTTTTGATTTAATTCGTGGTGTAATTGATTTTTATCGTCTTCCTAATCGCCATAAATAGTTTTAAATGGATTAGGAATATTGTTGTTGAGATACAAGTAGATACCTACCTACCTACCTATGTAAATAATGACTGTAAAAATCATTTTTATTAAGTAGATACCTTCTTTTTAGCCCGTTATTGGAGATTTTATTTATAACGAGCTTACGGAAATTAATCTAAATGATTTAGTTCTTAAAATCACAAAATGGGTTTTATTTTAATTTACAAAACATGTCTTTTGCATTTCGAATCTAAATCATAATTATCTATGCGACTATTCCTCTAAGGGTAGGTTAGCGGAGCACGCTTTTGACGCTATCACCTGGCGTAATTTGTTGTAAAATGCCGTTCGTGATTTGTGAAATATGCGTAAAGCTAACTTCTTGAACGAAATACAAACTGTCAAAACTTTTAAACAAAACGACGTCGTTTCGGTAACGAATGTTTGACGGACATTTGATTCAAAACTAACCTCTAATTTGAGCAGCTAAACAAAGAATAAGAGAAAATCCCACAAAATAACAGTATAATTTTTATTTCCTTCGAAAGTACGATATCAATCCAATTTAACATCTGATTTTCGCTATCATACAAAATTATTTTTTACGAAACGGCGGTCCATTGAAAAATGGGCATTCTCCTTTACTCCTAAGGGGGATAAAATAAGGGAACAGCGGTACTTGAGAATGTCGAAATCGTGATCAAAATATTATTATAAAACACCTAGAGCTACAACCTACAACTAAAATACTAGAGTATTTTGTCATTTAGATAATCATTTACTAAGTTATAACATTTAATTAACATATATTCTTCGTTTATTTTTCCATATATTTAGTTCTTCAATTTCCATTAATTGTTTTCTGCAATTTATTATAAATTCGTCGGGCCATACATAAGTCTCGTTGGTAGGCTTAAAGTTCAATTCTTTCTTTTACTGTTTAATTTTGTTTTTATTTACTTCAATTTCTCTATATTTATAGCCCCACGTTAAGAAATCTTATTATCAATAGTTACGCTTTCAGACTCAGAGGTAATATCAAAAATGTTCCTAAAAGAAAAGCCTAATAACATCTTGCCTGAATTGAATTCATAACCCATTCCACCCAAACATGAGCCAATAAGCACAAAACCAACGAGGTAGTCATTCATATGAAATACAATTTACAAGAGTACAGACTAATGAATGTGTAATATGAAAATGAAACGCAAATGCTATTTTTCAGCTCCATTCGTCAGAGAGTATTTAACGATGCCGCTGCACCCCGCTACGTAGGTGTTGGTAATGTCCAATTTACAATTCACGCGTGGCCCTAATGTGATTTATCCGACCCTTTGTGACTCGGACCCGGTGCATTCCACCCGGATAAATTGCCTGCGACGTAGTAAGGTAAACACATTTACCATGATTCTGGTTGTATTTTTCTAATATATCCTGTAGCGGAATGTACTTAGGCGTAAGGTGGATTTGTTTAATAAGAAAATCAGATTAGAAGTAAGTACTCAGGACAATATTTTACCAGAAATACAAAAAATATGTGAATTAATAAATCTGAAAGGAAAAGGCCGGCGGGAATTTGGTAACCCTTCGCCACTGGAATGCAATTTGTTTTAGATTTATTAAAATACTTAGGGCGGTTAGGTATAGGATTATTAAATGATATAAAATTGAAAGTAACAAAAGTAAATAAGTAAAAGTGATTCTGTTCCATATAAACCTGACAAAATAAATAAAGAAAGGATAATTCTTATTCAGACGTTTTTACTTATCAAAAAGTAGGTATATTGTGACAGAACACCATCAGGTGAATAATTTTCTGAATTATTTCCTAGATATACAGTTCATTCTAAATTCTTAACTAGTTAAGGTTCGAACGTTTATTACTGACAGATACAACACTACTGTATTATGTATTGTCACTACTTTTAATCGACTTCAAAAAGGAAGAGGTTCGACTATGTACCAAAAAACGACAGTAGTCGGCTTCTCAGCAAGCGAACAACCGCTCCACGTCCCCATTAATTGTAAGAAGTCGTGTACGCGAACGTAGCGAGCGCAGTAATAAAAAAAAATAAAACAAAAAACAATTAACAGCTCTGCTACCAGTCTCCTTTACCCGGAGACAAGGGTGAGGAGTAAGACCACGAGCAGGTAGTATTCAACCCGTAGCCCCACCACTCACTTTCACGCAATCACTACTTCGTTCCGAAGCGTGATCGAAAGCCGTGTCGTAAGCCGTGAAAGCAGTGGAAACGCAAATAAAACTAAAACTTAATATTTAACTAAAATAAAGTGTCTAATTATCCGGATCTACACCCAGGTGCAGTCAACAAACGGTACAAAATCATTAATCAAACAACAATAACAAAATGCCGCAATTTTATACAAACCGGTTAACCGAACTTACTAAAACCGCACGAATCATCAAACACAGGAGGTCGGCACGAATATACCACGGTTCAAACTGCAAAGTACCGCAATTTTAGACTAACCGGTTAATGGAACCGACTAAAACCTCACGGGTACAAACAAATCAAATCGTACAGTACTTTCAATTTTATACCAAGCAAACACAAAGAGATATTTTATTCAGACCTCCAGGCGGGTCCAATCAAACGTTAACAGGCAACAATTCAAAGTTAAACAAATTTTTAGCACGTAATTATTTCAATAGTCAAATAAAACCGCAATTGACACCCAATCGAATTCGACTAGGAAATATTTTATTAAAATAACAGTTTTAAGTGAAAATAGTTCAATTCAATTGCTCCAAAAGGCAGAATAATACCGATAAATTAACATCAAAATGGCGACCGCGTGTTAAGTTTCAACTTGCAGCCCAAAATTAACTCAATCCGTTAATTATCGTTAACATTAAACAAAATATATTAATAAAGGGGTCACTGACCTTCTATGGACCGGGATCAGCCGGGAAGGTAGAAAAGATTGTAAAGTGTGCCTATCTGATCTATGTTATCTAACTATATGACATGAATGTACGTGTAATTGGATATACAATAAAATAATTATGAATTAAAATAAAATGTGATGTTTACTTTCCTTAGTATTGTAGAACCAAGGCAGCAAAGTTCAAAGACCAACGAACGCGAGCGGAGTATTCACTTTATTTAAAAAAGAGATATTATCTCGGCAATCAATGTTCACAATTACTCAACATTCAACAAACAACTCAAACAATATTCTTTTCAAAGCGCGTGGGCAGAACCCTCCAAAAAGCGCGCGCACGTGATATACGACGTGCGAAAAAAACGGGCCCTTCAAGGCGACGACTCGATGTACTACGCGCTCAACTCGCCATGCACCGGTGTCAAGCTCACGTACAATAATGCGTGGGTCTGTAAAGAAAAAATATGATTGGTGTTGGTCCTATCAATACGCGGTACCAACATCAAAACAAAATAAAACAAAGATTAAAACTAAACAAGCCGTAAATAGGATAGGACAATATAGAACAACATTAAACATTTATTTAAATTCATACTTTACATACTAACAAGCACAGCACACACTACACGTCACTTTAAAAGATCTCTTTAGACAAACATAGGTAGACTGTAATTAGCTGACGCACCCACAAGCCGAATACACCATCGAGCTGTGGATATAATGGAACAATGAACCAGGGAAATAAACATCTTTCTATTCTATTCTGGGTTTGATTTAACTCCAAGTTGGTTAAATATTTATTTTATTTGTATTGGACCTAGAACTCCGGAGATGCAGCAGGGAATTCCCCAAAATCAAACAGGGATATGCTCTATGGGTAACCTTACACCTCGGCGTCTTAAGACCCGAGACGGCGTGCCGTTTTAGTCGGTTCAAGCCCGACATAACCGCCCCCGCTGGAGACCCCCCGCTCTCCAGCGGGGGCGGTATCCGAAGGGATTTTCGCACGAAAAAAAAAAAAAAAAAAGGTATGGTTACATTGATGATCAAACGTGACGTCAAATGTGAAATGTCATTTGTTTGGAGTGCCGTTTATTGGAGCCTATTCTACTGTTACAAAAATTTCTAAAGTAGACTAGACTAGATCTACCTTCTTAGGATTTTTTTGTAGGTGGTAGAGTCAAGCCTATTGCCATCGCTGCGAGTCAAGCAACAGTCATTTTGGCCGTTGCATGAATGGGCCGACTCGACCGGGGAAGCACCACACCACCACTGTCACAGAATATCGACGCCAAGTAACAGTATTTGAACTGTTGCGTTCCGTTTGTTGAGTGAGAGTGCCGGAGCCCAAACTCCTTTCCCATCCCCTCCCAAACTCCTTTCCCATCCCCTTTCCTTTATAGCAGCGGACAGCGGACAGCAGACAGCGGACAGCGGACAGCGGACAGCGGACAGCGGTCAGCGAGCGGAAAGCGGCCAGCGGACAGGGGACAGCGGACAGCGGACAGCGGACAGCGGACAGCGGACAGCGGACAGCGGACAGCGGACAGCGGACAGTGGACAGCGGACAGCGGACAGCGGACAGCGGACAGCGGACAGCGGTCAGCGAGCGGAAAGCGGCCAGCGGACAGGGGACAGCGGACAGCGGACAGCGGACAGCGGACAGCGGACAGCGGACAGCGGACAGCGGACAGCGGACAGCGGACAGTGGACAGCGGACAGCGGACAGCGGACAGCGAACAGCGGACAGCGGACAGCGGACAGCGGACAGCGGACAGCGGATAGCGAACAGTGGACAGCGGAGAGCGAACAGTGGACAGCGGAGAGCGGATTATTTAAAAACATGATATGAAATGTTGTTTGTTTATCAACTAATTTTATGATAAATTAGTCTAAAGAGCGTAAAAAGAGCGGCGATAGCCTAGTGGCGTACGTAACGAACTGCCGAGACGAGGTCTCTAGTTCGATCCCCAGTCACCCCGGGCACACACTGACTCTCTCTGACTTTTCGTAGTTATGTGTGCATTAATAAATGTTAATTAGCCCCCTATAACTGGCAAACCGTGGGTATGTAATACACCTCTGCCTACTCCTTCAGGGATACAGGCGTGAAGTTATGTTATGTTATGTTATGTAAATTAGTCTAAATATACACAGACGTTTGTTTTTTCTCATACTTGGAAGAAAACCGCCGATGTTATCAGCGTCTGTGACTTACCGACGGGACTCACAGGTAAATAAAAACAACCAAGCGCAGGGCACGCCACAATAGCCGCGGTAAAGCCCATCATGGAGAGCCAGCCAGAGAGATAGCCAATCGGCTAGAGAGGCGACACGGAAGCCTCTCGTACCGACTGACGCAGGTGATCTCCGGCAAGGGGAGCTTCGGGGACCACAACCTGCATCGGATCAGGCCTTAGTCAACGTCTGAGTGCCATAACTGCGACGCGAGCAAGGACTCGGAGCTGCACGCGTTGATAGAGCCCGGCGTAGGAAGCGCCGAGGCGTGACCTCGTGGCAGCCATCGGGGTGGGAGTCCTCTCGCTCGGCAGCATGGTGGCAATGGTGCGGAGTGCAAGCGCGTGGGCCACCGCCGCCTCCTTCTGCGAGCATCTAATGCTCGAGAAGGAGATGGCGGAGCGCGCCCGGGAGAGATTTAGAACTCTCTCGGCCCGTCAAGCTCGCAACATGCTCGCCGCACGTCGCAGGTGACTCAGACGCCGGAGGTTGCTTAACGACCTCCATCCTCCATGAGCGCAGGCCTGGGGGTGGCAGGTGAGGAAACGTTTATCTGTTTCTATTATTTTCATTTTCTATTCATAAAGTTGTTGTGTTTCCCGTATTGTTTGCACTTTTGTTACGTTGTAACTAGTCCAGGCCCAGACCAAACTGAATATCAGAAATTATCCAGAATGATCAAACCGTTTGGCTATAAAACCGAACACACAGATAGCATGAAATGATAGTATTATTGCAAGCAATACAACACCTGTATAAGAATTAATCTTATAGCAATTCAACGACTAACTACGCACTTATGAGCTATCTTTATGATTGTGAATAAGTGTATAAAGCGAGAGTGTACATCGTCAATCATTTAAATTGCCAGGTAACAACTACAGGTGCTACTACCGGTTGCCGTTCTCATGGGTAGCATTTGTTCTGTTTTAGTCTGTACGTGTTATCAGGCGTTTACGCAAGTTTTTTCTGCCTGCATGACGAGTAAATTAATAATAAATCAGTTCGAAGAAAGAAATGGAAAAATATACACATATCGGTTTTATTTTGCGTATTATTATTACCGAATTACCTTGCTTTAAGAACGCCTGCTACACCACAAGTTTTTCTTGCGCTTTTCCGCCGACAAAGGAAAAGGGTATGAGAATGAGAGCAGTATAAGAATAACAACCGACGATTCACCTATATAGGCGTGTATTTAATCTCAATAAGCACAAATTTTGTATCATAAAAGTATCAATCTCATAACTGCCAATAAGCAATATCTATATTTATCTAGTCCATAACTAAATTTAGCGTCTCGAACGTCTGCTATATAAATATCTCGAAAATGTAGTGAATATAATGTTTTCATTATATTTTTCAGACGTTCAACGTCCCTAAATTGAGTTGAGCAAATGTCGTTACGTCTCGTTTCTATAACTAAATAAGCATTCAGTTCTCGAAAGGAAAACAGAACTTCGTAATAGAATTTTTAGGTAAATATCACTAAGAGAAATTTGTAATACATCGTGAAGATAAAACCCAGATGGCTGCAAGATATTTTGAAAAAACAAGTGAATGGACTTGCTTCATTCCTCGACAAAATATTGGAATCGTATTGAAAGATCTTTATGAATACTCGATTGGTTCAAATAATCTGTGAATTTATTGGACGAGATTCAATATATTTGAAATATATATATTTAATTATATTATAATATATTAAATTGGAGAAGGATTTCCTCCAATTTCTTCAATTCCTCCATTTTCAGTACTAACATATTTGCATTTTTTTCAGGATGACAAATCCAAATTTTATGATTTTTTTTGTGTATGAATGAGACAACATTAAGCTAACAAACATTTTTGAAAAGTGACAGCTGTTAAGTAATACGAAATTTATCATCAAAATGGATAGCATTTAGGAAGTACTGTTTTTGAAGCTCGAATTAATTTATCAAGCGGCCAATAAAAACAAAATTTAATACAGAGTTGTAAAATCTTGAAATCAACTTTCAAACAAAATATAAATAATGGAAATAGCTATTAAGTTACAGGAATAACGAACTCATGAATTTGTAAGAAAATTTCGGCAATTTCATAGGTAGAAACCTATTATGTATATCAACTGAATTTATGAATCTGTATAGTTATTACCGTTGACATAGTTATTTTCCAAGGATTATAGAACCAAGATATAGTGACCTGCAGTCATCGCTTGTGTTCCACAATACTGTAAACATGTTCAATATAATTCCCTATGAAAATTATAACCAATGACGTCACTGTTTTGTATGAAGTGATCGGAGTCAATGAATTCCATTAAGTAAATCGTCAGTACCCGATTTAGTTGTTCAGATTTTCATTGGTGGAATCTAGTCTTAGCTTCGTGTGTAATCCGAGCTTAAAGCGGTAAATAATTTAGCAAGGTATGAGGCGTGTAAAGAATTGTAGGAGTTTACGTGGTGAGAGAATCCACCTGTGTACTAATTAAAATGTAACACCAATCTCCTTGACGCCGCAGATTGTGTCTGATAAGATAAGTTCTCTCTATTAATTTCAGAGGTTTAGGTGGATAATTTTCTGATCTCAACTGGGTACTTGAATGGTAAGTTCTATGGCAACTAGTATGAAATAAAGAAGTGTAACGTTTCACTTTATATTCTCAACGAATTTATTATTAGTGTAAAATAAGAATAAATTTTTTCTTCATTGCATTCAAGCTCAGCTCATTCGTTGCAGAAATCACACCATTCATTTTGATCACATTTCTTACTCCATAGATAATAAATAATCCCTACAAGTTACATTTAATTCTTCAATGAACTGTTAATAAAAGATAATATCCTGACCCTTTTGTTTAATAAAGAAAACAAATACACCACAATCCAATATTCAATAAATTTCCATGTTTCAACAAGGTTATGGAAGTCATAGGCGAGAACGTTATGGCCAAGTTCTGTGACCCAACTTCCGTGTAAAAGAAACGACTGAAATTCGATTTAAACCCTCCGTGCGCAACGTCTTTCCTGAATGTAAATAGAGGGTAAATTCGGACCCCACTGAATTTACTTATAATAAATTTAAATTATAGAAAAAACTACCTTTGGTCTTTGGTTTTGCTTTCGTTAAAGCACAACGGGCAGAGAAACAGCTGTCTAAGTTTACATTTCTGGTATTCTAATCTCCTGTCTATTCTTAACAACGTGTATGCAAAATATCATGATGATTGTTTTAGTAGTTAAGGCATGAACCAAACAAAAAAAACAAAAAAAAAAATTTAAAAAAAAAATTAAAAAAAAAAATCTTAGTTATATGTAAGTAATTAAGATTGACATGGAATCTTTTCGAATTAGGAATACATTCGAACTTGTTTACAGAACATTTTTAATGTATACATTCTACATAAACAAAATGTCAAACATAATTGTGTTGATTTTAACGGAATATAAGGAAACAAACGAATATATAACCCTACTTCTACTCGCAGTACTATGAACTATTGCACCATTAGCTTAATCTATTTATATAAATTAATGCTTCTATTTTCCTTTTTTCGCATATCATTCATTTCATTATGATAAAACGTTTTACAGTTGTTATTGGTATTTGCGCAAAGGTTTCCGAATTAATAAAGGTATGTGAAAATAGAAAACAGTTTACCAACGTATGCCAGGCATCTGTGCTTTATAAGTTGCAGAAATAATAGCAAGAAGTGCTCCGTTGACAATACGGTGAAGAACTCTAGAGGCCCCACTCACCTCACGTACACAACGAAGTTATTTTATCGATACTTGTAGAATACAAATACTTTTCCAATCTAAAATAGTTTATACTTTAAATTGAAGAAAATAGAATAAAATGCATTGTCATTATTTGATTATGTGAATTACAATTAGTCCATTGAAATGTTACATGAGCTTTGCATTTTTTAGAGGACGCAATTTTATTTTTGGGACACACAATATACACGGTCAACCCCAAGTTTGCGGGGTTGCCGCCCTTGTCCCCCGGCCATCATTTTGGAAAAAGGGGTGCTAAATTTAAAATTAAAGCTAAGTTATAAGCAAAAAAGTGACAAAATTTCCATAAAAATTTAGCTAGCCCCGACCGTTACCCCCAGACCCGCGCTCATGGAGGACGGAGATTGTTCTGCGATCTCCGCCGCCCGGTGTTCCTTCTACGGCACGAGAGAGTGCTAGACCTCTCCCGTACCTTTTTTGCCGCCTCTTTTGCGAGCATCACTGCCTCGCAAAAGAAGGCGGCGACGTCCCACGCACTCTCGCTGCCGACCATGGCCAGCACCAGGGTTTGCAGCGCGAGGCTTCCGACGGCTGCTTCAAGGACATGGCGCTGCTTCATCCAACTTAATTGTAGGCAAAGCGATTTGCTATAAGTTATGTCTTTACGATTTTTTTGTAGGACGCATAGTTTCCGAGATATCGCCAAAACGGTGTTTGCACCCCTTTTTCCAAGATGTCGGCCGAGGGACAAGGGCGGCAACCCCACAATTCCCCTTCTATTGACCCCCCACACATGTCCCAAAAATAAAATTGCGTCCTCTAACAAATGCAATATTATCTCCTTAAATTGTAACATTTCAATGGACTAAATGGGACATTATAGTTAACTATTATGTGCGTGCCGTTCAGCACGGCGTTCAACGGCCTCTGTGGCGTAGCGGTAGTGCATTCGACTGCTACGACAGGGGACGCGGTTTCGATTCCCGCTCAGTGCAAATATTTGTATGCATGAATATGTCTATTTGGTATGGGTGTTTCTAGGTATAATATGTATGTATTTCCAAAAAAAAAGTATTTAAGTATGTTTATCCGCATTCTGGAACCCATAACCCAAGCTAGTTGAACTATGCATACGTTGGGTCTAGAAAGCGCTGCGTAGAATGTCATAGAATATTTATTTTATTTATTTATAACATCAACACAGCTTTGTGTCCCGGTTGCATCGGAGGCCTTCGCCTCGGAGCCCGCGGTCCGCTTTCCAGATTTTACTTTTCCAAATCGCACGGTCTTCGGCACCCCTGGCAGAGAGCCATTGACACGCATGTCATCCTTTACGGCGTTAAGCCTTCTTGAGTCTTGCGGCGATAGCCCGCTCTATGTTTTATGTTTATGTATGTTATCTTCGTTGTCACGGATATGAAGGCTGCCGCGGATGTGGGAGTTCCCCAAGCGATCTTTACAGTAGCCTGCGCACATCCACCGGAGCATATTCATCTCTGTGAACCACAGCTATATTAAAAATCGTGCTATTATATTTGTTAAATCATTCATTAATATAACGAACGTACGTGCCCTTTAATTACCAAAACTAGCTATCCCTATGAATAATGTTATCCAATACGCTTGTGATAATGTAATACAACTGACGCAAATGAATTATAGACTGCACTTACTAATTACGCCCGAGCGGCGATGATTGGTTTCTCACGTAATTATTCGATACTTGGCACAGAACACTTTCTGACTTTCGTATTCCTCAGTAATATTATAAATTAACTTGCTGTTGTCCGCAGCTCTACCCGCATGAAATATTGATCCTACAGGTGCCTATTTCCGAGATAAAAAGTAGCCCGTATGCTACTCCAGACTATAAGGTATTTCAGTGTTAAATTTTTATTTAGACCCATTTAGCTTTTATGCATCCCCACAAATGCAGGATGTTTGGATGGTGATAAAATTTGGCACAGAGATGGATTATAGTCAGGAATAGGATGTAGGCAGTGGCGTAACTATAAGGTGGCAGGACTGGCAAAATGCCACGGGCCCCCGACCCAAGAGGGCCCCGGCCCAAGAGGCTACGAGCTCAGAAATAACCTAAAATTTTTAACAAAATTTTGTACCTAAGTACAAAATCAATCAAAGTGGGGCACAACTAAAGACCATATGCAAATTCAAACTAATCATGAAAATTTTAACACATTCAAAACAAAAAGATGCCGATTTTCAGAACGCATCCATTGGTTGCTTCTTTTTTTGTCGCGGTACATAGGTGACGCGGGTGAACTAGTACCGGTCGGGGAATTCCCTCATTTTGTTAACGAAATAGGCTAGAAGCCGGTGACACTGCTTTCAATTTTTGCGCGAATTTGAAAAATGTATATGTTTATCGATAATTAACAATTATACGAATAAAATCAACTGGGTACGCGTTGACGGGGGTGTGTGTTGGGTAACCTCCTCGAGTGTCGTTTCGATTCCGATCCCGCTGCAGTCCGGGGGGAATGGAACCGGAGCGGCCGGTACACCCTGGGCGGCGGTCAATGGCTTCCCCTTCATGGGGTTGGCATTGATCGTCGGCGAATACCCAACGTGGCGGGAACACATCGCTCTCCGTACTCCTCTGCTTTCAGAGGAGACAGGATGAGCGATGGTGTTTGTGGCTGAAGCCACCATAGGGTCCTGGGGGATCCAGGGGCGGGTTGGCCCACTGCTAACGCAGGGGCCGACGGGCACTTGTGCCGCCGCCGGTGAGAGAGGACTAGCCATCCTCTCGCGTTCCGTAATCGGCAGGTGATCAGCAACGACCTGACTGGTGGCTCCAGAAGGGTACGCTGTGAACTTGCTGACCGGAGGGCTTGCCTTTATTGGCCGGCCCACGACAAGGAAAAGTCTATAACACCCGACAGCAAAGTCGTAAAAACCTATGGATACCAGCCGACCTCCATAGTATATAGGCTTATCCAGGTGCAGGGGGCTCCACCTGGATGGACCACCTTTCCCCCATACTCGTGGGATATGATATGGATATAAACCCTAACATATATGGAAACCGGACCGATCAAAAACACAACGACATAGGCACGAAAAAGGACAAACGAAATGACGGAGTCTGCGCGGAGGTCGCGCAGCAGGCAAGCGCGGAGGTGGCGCCAAACACCTCGGCGGTGTCGGAGAAATTCGACACCGCCAACGAGAGAAGCAGGGCGAGCAGCCCGGCGGGTCTGGGCGTGAAGCGGACCCGTAAGCGCAGGAGGCGCGCAAAGGCTCGGGCGAGGGAGGACGTTTCGGACGAGGATTTTACCCTCACCGGGACGACCTCCTCCTCCAGCAGCGACGAGGCGAAGCCGGCGTCCAAGGTGGCTGCTGGCCGCCGAGGGGCGCGTGGTGGCGTGAGGGCCGGGCAATCCACCCGAGCTCCCTCCGCTCTTGGAAGGGCCGCAGGAATGTCACCGCCGAGGCCTTCCACCTCAGCGATGTCGGTGGCGGAGCCATGCGGGAGGACGCGGTCACTCATGGAGAGACCCCAGAAGGTGACCGCGTCCTTCCAGGGGTCCCCAAACCCTGAGCAAGAGGCGATGTTGAGTATTGTGCTCGACATCGCCTCCGAGAATGAGGGCCTGGCGGCGCAGCTGGCCGAGTCCCGTCGAGAGACGGCTCGACTAGCTGCAGCCGTCGAGGAGCTCAAGAGGCGGCGGAGCAGACACGCGTGACTCGCTCGTCCGCGAGTCGGTCAGCGCAGCCTGCGCTGTCGGCGCGGCCGGAGCGGCCGGTGCAACCGGTCCAGCAGCCGGCACAGTCAGTGCGGCCGGCGCAGCCGAGGGTAACCGTCGGCGGAGTCCTGGCTCCCCTACGTGGAGGCGCTGGAAGAGCGGATGATGTGCCGGATGGAGGCCCTAATGGACTCCATCCGCTGTCCGCCTCTGGCGCAACCAGCGGCCGGTTACGCGGCTGTAGCCCAAAGGGGCCCTGCCCGCCCGGCCGCGGGTGCGGGTGCGACTCTGCCGGTCCCGGCTCCTCAGCCCCCTCCCGCTCAGGGTAAGGGGAAGGGCAAAGGCAAGGGGAAGGGCAAGAGGAAGACGTCCCCAGCCCTGGCCCCAGCCACAGCCCCAGCCGTGACTCCGGCTACCTCCACCCCATTGGAAGGGGGCTGGGAGGTGGCTGGAGCCAGCAAGAAGAGGCGGAAGGCCGCCAAGAAGGCCGCCAAAAAGGCCAGGAGGGCCGCGGCCGCCGCGAAAGCAGCGCCGGGAAAGCTCCGTGCCCCCCGCACTACGGCCGTCGTCGTCACCCTGACGGCGGAGGCAGCGGGGAGAGGCATGGGGTATGCCGAGGTGTTGGCCAAGGTGAAGGCCAACGTCGACCTCAAGGCCACCGAGATCCCGGGCGTCCGGTGCAAGAGCACACGGACGGGAGCCCGGCTTCTCGAGGTCCCCGGCGCCGCCAGTGGCCCCAAGGCTGACGCCCTAGCGGCTAGGCTGAGGGAGTCGCTGGATGCAGCCGACGTCCGGGTGTCCAGGCCCATTAAATGCGCAGAAGTGCGCATCATGGGCTTGGACGACTCCGTCACGGCTGAGGAGCTTAGGCTCGCCGTGGCGGAGGCCGGGGACTGCTCCCCGGACACAGTGAAGGCCGGAGCTATACGCTTCGGCCGCGGTGGACAGGGGGCGGCAGTTGTCGGCTGCCCTATCGCGGCGGCCCAAAAGGTCGCAGACGGGCGGAGCCTCCTGGTGGGAGGCTTCCTGAGGGCGCAGGCACGGCTCCTGCAGGCCCGACCGGCCAGGTGCTTCAGGTGCCTGTCGGTGGGCCATGTGGGGGTGCACTGCACGGCGGAGGTAACGGCGGGTGACCGCTGCTTCCGCTGTGGCCAGCCCGGTCATAAGGCCGGCACGTGTAGCGCCCCGTTGCACTGTTTTAGATGTGCAGCGGGGGGCAAGCCGGCTGACCATAGGGTTGGCAGCAAGGCCTGCGCCGGAGGGGAGCCGAAGCCGGGAGGCCGGCCTTCCGCCCCTAGTTCGCAGCGGGATGCGGAGATGGGGGTTCCATAATGGATCCTCAACTCCGCATCCTACAGGTGAACGTTGGCCACGGTGCCCATGCTCAGGACCTTCTGCGCCAGAGCATAGCACAGTGGGCCATAAATGTCGCCGCTGTCGCCGACCCATACACCCACCGGTTCCTCGGGCCTGCCTGGGAAACCGCGCTGGATGGGTCGGCGGCACTGGTGCACAACCCTGCCGCCGGCAGCCCCCCTCTTGCCGTCGTTGCAAGGGGACCCGGCTGCGTGGCGGCGGCGGTTGGGGATATAGCGGTCGTGGCCGCTTATATCACGCCGAACCGAGACCAAGCTGCATATGAGCAGTGACTCCGTCAGCTGGCCGTCGTCGTCAATGCCTGCCAGCCCCGTCCGGTCCTTGTGCTCGGGGACTTCAACGCCTGGTCGTATGCCTGGGGTTCCCGACACGAAAGGGGCGCGACGGGGCATAGAGGCAGGGCACTGGTGGACTGGGCCGCACGACTCGGCCTAGTCCTCCTAAATCGGGGAGCCGTGGACACGTTCGTGACCTCGAGGGGTAGCTCCATCGTGGACCTATCGTTCGCGAGCCCCTCGTTGGCGCGACGTGTTCAGGGCTGGCGCGTCGTTTTGGGGGAGGACACAAGTTCGGATCACCGATACATTCGGTTTGACGTGTCCCCCCCTGCGAGCGACGCGCCGGCTGCACCGGCTCCACCCGAGCCACGTTGGGCGCTTAAGCGACTTGATCGGGAGCTCCTCCTGGAAGCCGCCATCGTACAGGCCTGGGCCCCTGCGCCGGACAGGCCTGTCAGCATAGACGATGAGGCGGAGTGGTTCCGGGAGGCCATGACCCGTGTCTGTGACGCGGCGATGCCTAGTGCACCGCCCTATAATCCGAGGGGTCGGGTCTACTGGTGGTCGTCGGAGATCGCGCAGCTCAGACGGGGCTGCGTGATCACGCATCGCCGGTGGGCCCGATTCCGTAGGAGGCGTCGCCGCCCCGCAGATGCGGAGGCCCGAGAGGCGGAGTTGTACGAGGGATACAGGGAGGCCAGACGAGCCCTCTGAGCGGAGATAAGGCGTTCCAAACGGGACGCCTTCCGCGAGCTGCTGGAGACGCTGGAGCGGGACCCTTGGGGGCGGCCCTACCGGATGGTGAGGGGCAAGCTGCGCCCCAAGGCCCCGCCGTTAACCCGGTGTCTCCAGCCGGATCTGCTCGGAGGAGTTGTTGGCTCCCTGTTCCCAGCGCGGGCGGTGGAACATGTTCCACCGCAGATGACTCCGCCTCGGTTGCGCATGGCGCCCGACGTGGAAGACGACGACGTGCCCGAGGTCACTTGGGTAGAAATAGAGCTGGCGGTGAGAAGGCTAAGAGCCAAACACACCGCCCCGGGACACGACGGCATTTCAGGCCGAGCGTGGGTCCTAGCTCTAGTCGACGACGCTCTCGAGCCCCGACTGAGAGGGCTTCTCAGCGCATGTTTGGAGCGGGGCCAGTTTCCGAAATTGTGGAAGACGGGGAAACTGGTCCTCATCCGAAAGGAGGGGCGCCCGGCGGACTCGCCGTCCGCCTACCGGCCCATAGTGTTGCTCGACGAGGTGTGCAAGCTCTTTGAAAGAGTAATTGCGAAGCGCCTCGTCGAGCACCTCTCAAGAGTGGGGCCAGACCTGGCGGATGGCCAATATGGCTTCCGCCAGAGGCGCTCCACCGTGGATGCCATCATGCGCGTGAGGGCTCTGGCAGAGGATGCAGTAGCCCGGGGTGAGGTGATGTTGGCGGTGTCCCTGGACATCGCCAACGCGTTCAACACCTTGCCCTGGAGTTGCATTAGGGAGGCGCTCGTGTATCACGAAGTGCCTCTCTACCTCCGCCGCATAGTCGGGGCGTATTTGACGGAGAGAGCCGTCATCTACCCAACCGTGACCGGTCTCGGTCGGCGTGAAATGTCGTGCGGTGTTCCACAGGGATCGGTCCTGGGGCCGCTCCTGTGGAACATCGGATACGACTGGGTGCTTCGCGGTGAGCTCGTAGGCGGTGCCGCCGTCACGTGCTACGCGGACGACACGCTCGTGACGGCGTGCGGGGCGACGTACCGCGAAGCGACCCGAAAGGCCACGAACGCGGTAGCCCAAGTCGTTAGGCGGATCCGGCGGCTGGGTCTCGAGGTGGCCCTGCATAAAACCGAGGCCCTGTTCTTCCATGGGCCTCGGAGCAAGCCACCCGAGGGATCCAGTCTCATCGTGGGAGGAAATCGCATCGGCATCAAGCCCCAAATGAAATATTTGGGCCTCGTGCTCGACGGCCGATGGGACTTCGGAGAGCACATCCGAAGTCTGGCCCCCAAATTGAAGGGCACAGCTCTTGCTTTGGCTCGGCTGTTGCCCAACATGAGGGGGCCCGATGACTCCTGCAGGAGACTCTACGCGGGGATCGTGCGGTCCATGGCCCTGTATGGGTGCCCAATATGGGCGGAGGCCCTGAGGACCAGAACTGTGCAGATGCTGCGCGCTCCGCAGCGAGTTCTGGCCATCAGGGTCATCCGAGGGTACCGCACGATCTCCTTCGAGGCGGCGAGTCTCCTTGCCGGAACTCCGCCATGGGACCTGGAAGCGAGAGCCCTTTCGCAACTGTACCAGTGGCGAAAGGAGGCGCGGGAGCAGGGATGGAACCCCGAGCCTCGAGAAATCGAGGCCGTGCAGTCCCAGCTCCGCCAGGCCATCGTGGTGGAGTGGAAGGAACGACTTGGGCGACCAAGCGCAGGGCACGCCGCAATAGCGGCGGTAAGGCCCATCATGGAGGATTGGCTGGAGAGGCGACACGGAAGCCTCTCCTACCGACTGACGCAGGTGATCTCCGGGAAGGGGTACTTCGGGGACCACCTGCATCGGATCAGGAAGGAGCCAACGCCTGAGTGTCATCACTGCGACGCGAGCGAGGACTCAGGGCTGCACACGCTGGCGGACTGCCCGGCGTGGGAGGCGCCGAGGCGTGACCTCGTGGCAGCCATCGGGGTGGGAGTCCTCTCGCTCGGCAGCATGATTGCGGCAATGGTGCGAAGCGCGAGCGCGTGGGCCGCCGCCGCCTCCTTCTGCGAGCATGTAATGCTCGCGAAGGAGGTGGCGGAGCGCGCCCGGGAGAGACTTAGAACTCACCCGGTCCGCCGAGCCCGCAACTTGCTCGGGGTAAAAAAAAGGGTACGCGTTGACGAAAATACGTTAAATAAAATGTATCTTGTTATAGTGAATTTTGATGAATTTTAGTTCATTCGATAGGAAATTTCGCGATTGAACCGTAAATTTTGCTGACAAACTTCATTTTGCCGGAAGGCCTATTTGAACAATGTGATAGGGGGTAAATTACTTTTTCTTTTAAATCACCTAATTTTCTATTGAATGCACTAAAATTCATCAAAAACTGCGGTAAATAAAAATTTGCAGATTTCCTGAAATATGTACTGCATTAATGTTATTTCTTACAATTCCTGTGACTACAGCTATAGCTGAACGATCATTGTCGAAACTAAAATTAATAAAAACCTATTTAAGAAACTCTTTGGCATAAGACAGGCTACGTAACTTGGCTATTCTGTATATTGAAAACTCTATGGCCCGATCTTTAAACTTTGATGATGTTATTGCGGAACAGAAAGCTCGGAAGAAAGAATTTTCTTAATAAAAAAATCTTATTGAAAGTTAATTGTTCTTGAAAATAAAACTTATTAGATATTTAACTAAAATGCACATAATATTATTAATAGTTTTGGGTAACTACTTACATCAGTGGTTTATTAAAATTAAATTCTAACGGGAATATTTTCACTGGGACGCCGGAGGGCCCAATCCACAAAATTTGCCACGGGCCTTAGATGGTATAGTTACGCAACTGGTTGTAGGCTAGATTTTGATACCTTGAATAGACTTCCGTGGGTCGCGGGAGCCGCAGGCAATACCTAATTATCTTTATACTATACTGTACGCCTGCAGTAATGTTGTAGGTATTGGCTTACAAGATTACTGCAGTCATTACATTCGTCTTATACCCATCGGGGTATAATTTACATACTTTCATTTGTTATACACAATGTGGTCCTCAGAGATATATAAACAACCTCGAACCCTTGTATCTTCTACAAAATTTGTGAGATAAAACTTATAAATTTAGCAACAGGTTACAGAATAATTTATGATAATCACCTGCTGCCTTACATGCAAATTACTTACCTTATAAGATAATTTGAAAGTCAATAAATATGTTCCCGCAGCCACTGAATTAATTTAGAAACCATCTGTTTGAAACTGGTGACACAGATGTTTAATAAAGTAGCATTGATATATTGGAATCTTGAAGATGTATAGGCAGAGGTGGATTCTGCCTTCGAGTCTGTTGTGAACATAGCGAATCAAGAAGTCAATTAGAAAGAAACCAAATACATTTATTAAACACACATCCAACCTAAATAGCAAAACATGAATTAACTCAGACAAACATAAATGTTCAATTTATCGTCAATCAAATTGACGTTTCTGTATTTTTATTTGCATTCTATGAATGTAGCAAAGAATTCTCCTTGCCCTTTATATTGTGGCTGACGTTGAGCTTGTGTTTTCAGCCAATTTAAGTTGTTCGCTACCACGTCTACGTTGTCGTAGCGCTACGGTCTTAGGCTACGAGGCACTACGAGGCTACGATACCCTAGTTGCAAAAGTCATTATATTCATAAAGTTTTAACTTTATTTCTAGATACCTTTTTAAGTTAATACTGACGACGTTATAGTTACTCTTGACAGTGAGATCCTTATATTATAAATTCGATAACCATTTAGACATGTGTGTTTGGGGTCCTATTAAGATTTTCGGGGCCCGAGCCAACCTGACCTGATAAGTTGGCAGGTACACCTGCCAATCGACGATATGTCTCTAGCATCGGCTTTCGGTCGAACAGCAGTCACTCCCGTAAATGCCAAGAAAACCAAAGTATGGATTAGTCGTCCTCGTAATAGCAAAAGAATATGAAAAAGAGGGCAAGCAGACCCCACACCTCGGCTCGAGTCCACATTTCAACTTTTTTCGTTTACATTGGGCCAACGCTGAGGTGAAATGATGATAATGATTAATCACGCAGGTCAGACATGTCAAAAAAAAAACAAAGTTTTTTAAAAACTTATAGTTAAATGTGACTTAAAATATTTTCATTTGTTGGTTTGCTGTGTCGACGTAATAGCGTTCTTTGTCGTAGAATTAGCAATCAGCCAGCGACTCTCCACCGCCGCTGAAAAAAATTCAGCCTCCGAGCTTTTCTTAATTGCTGCGCAGATAAGCTTTACGTCACAGCCCTTGCCGCACAAATTACTATTATTTATTTAATAACTCAACTAAATTAAAATATGAAATCCGCAACCCCTTTCTTCATAAAATATCTTAGGCACTCATTCCTCCATACGGTCTATAAAATTAAGCCCTATTACCGACTCAAAGTGTCTAAAAATGTTAAAGTGACTCATAGAAAGCCTTTTAACCGCCGCATCTCGTTATAAGGCACGTAAAACTTTGTTTCTTCTTCTTGAAAAAAAAATGGAGACGGTAGAAGTTTTCCACTTTACCGGCGTTAAAATGAACTTCGTTTAAAGACTGAATTGTATTTCAAACTTGTTAATTCCCGGCTCCGGCGCAGTTACTTAAGTAAGTCTTTCATTAGAGCTCGTCACGTGAGTTGAATTATATTATAAACCGGACAGTTTTAAAGGTTTGGTAAAAAATTCAAAAGACAATGATACGACGTCCATCCGCAATTCGAAAACCCTTCATTTCTCGAGTTTAGCTCAGTTCACTCCTCTGAATACAAAAGAGGCCTGTTGCTTAACAACTTTTTATGAACCGTAACGGATCGTATTTTTGAATAAAGTTACTTCCACAGAGTAAGGCGAGACTTTCCTTACTCCGTGGTTACGTCTATTCGGTAAACTTAAGGTTGCTTTCGCATATTAAGTAAATGAATAGAATTCTTTTTTTCCTTGGAAATCTACGGGTGCCATCTCGCCGAGGTGTATTATATGAAACAAAATGGTCAACTCGGAGTCCCATCAACTAAAACTAAACAGAGTCTCCGACATCAGCCCTTTTACCGGGAGAGGTGGTTTGGAAAAGAAATACACACCAGATCTCGGTTAATAATGAAATGCAAAAAAATATTTACATTGAAATGTATTGAAACTGATTGGACAGCATTCATATAATTTTACGTTTCAAAATTATCAACACGTGCGACTGTTGTAATGATGGTTATGACAGCCAATTACTTTTTATCGTTTGATCTGATCTCGTTTACACAGGCTAAATATACATTTCATGATCGAAATGAATTAATATTGTCGCTCCCAACTCACAGCGCTATCAGCATTGACGTTAATGTGTCTGTTAACTATATTTTATTTATAACTAGCTTTTGCCCGCGGCTCCGCCCGCGTAGATGTCGGCTATCGCGACAAAACATAGCCTATGTCCTTTCCCAAGGTCTAATCTACCCCTGTACGAAATTTTAGCAAAATCGGTTCAGTGGTTTAGGCGTGAAAGCGTAACAGACAGACAGACAGAGTTACTTTCAAATTTATATATTAAGTAAGGATAGCTAATAGTATAATTTATCAATAGTGACAAATTGAAAACGTTTATTAAATCGCGTGGGACCGCGTTCGACACAATTCTTTTTGATATAAATAAATAAATAAATATTCTACGACATTCTACACAGCGCTTTCTAGACCCAAAGTAAGCATAGTTTAACTAGCTTGTGTTATGGGTTCCAGAATGCGGATAAACATACTTATATACATTTTTTTTTTGTAAATACATACATATTATACATAGAAACACCCAGACCAATGCAATTAGACATATTCATGCATACAAATATTTGAACTGAGCGGGAATCGAACCCGCGCCCCCTGACGTAGCAGTCGAATGCACTACCGCTACGCCACAGAGGCCGTCGTTACTGATTGGATTGCTGCCGATTTGGCTGTTTAATTGTTTGTATTATTACACATTGTGGTGGGAAATTATTATTCAAAATTAGGGTTAAGCGAGCTAATTAAATGAAATGGACTACACATATACGAC